>CM042847.1:29991-1229991 GCA_023653725.1 Bungarus multicinctus
GGGGGAGAAGTGGCCTGAGAGCAAAGCTGAACCTTCCTCAGGACTGAAGCTTCTTCTACTGTACTTCAACCCTAACAAAAGGCAAGTTTCAGCTTCCCTGGATCTGGAGAAGTATCACAGGTTTTCTTCTTAGTCTCTGCTTTTCTCACTGCACTAAACCTCTCCTCCATGGGTGAAGTCAAGGACTGCCCGGAGATCAATGATGCTGCAGAAGGGACAATTCTCATAAGGTTTGCCATTTGTCCATTAATACCATATCCAATATCTTTTGCCCAAATCAACATTGTTTCTTTTACTTGTTCCTCCTCTAATTTATGATTCAATAAAAGTCTATAAATTTTCCTTATCAATATCATCTGCTCCCACTAATATTTCATCTAATTTCATTTTCTGTCTGTTAATTCCCTGTTCTTTCATATCTTTTCTGTATCTGATTGAACCTGTAAGTAAGTCCCCAATTCTAGAGATTTAACAAGATAATTAGTGAACTAAGAACAAAGACTTTTGTGTATATAAGAAGAATTATATTTTGTATTTAGCAGAATTTTCCTCCAATGTCTCTTGTGCTGTGCTAGGAATTTCTTACCCAGAACTTTAACTTTGATCAAAACTAAAGTCTGCTTTCTTTGATTTTCAAGCCTCCATTTAAATCTTTGTTTTGGTTCATTTTAAGCATACTGCCATACCTTAAAATCCCGTTAAACCACCGATGTTATGCTGTCATGGGCCAACACAGTCCTTCCTTAGAAAAGTTTGCTCAGGAGACCTGAGCAGAGAAGAACACTTTCTCCATTGCCCCAAATCCAGCTTAAACCCTCCTTATTTGGGGTGTGCCCTCTTGCCTGCTCGAAGAGTCAGTTTTGCAGCTAGAATAGCTTGCAGAAACTGGAGCTCTAAATGGATTAAGACCACAGAAATCACATGGACTGGCACCTTGCTTTACCCCAGAGAGCAAAGTTTGCTAGTCTAGTCCTTCAGCCAAAAGGTTACAACCCTAGCCAGCAGGCCTTTATAGGACCAGCCTATAAATCACCTCTCTGGTGATCATTGTTTCCAGCCAGCTGGGTTCAGCCCACTGCCTAGCCAGAGGAATCTGCAGAGCCTTAGGACTCTCCTTGTTGCAAGGGTTAAATTGTTTTGCTTCTTCCTCAACATGGAATTTGTTCCCACCCTGGCTTTCAGAGATGGCAGCAGCTTAGAGAGTGAAGAGGGGACTAGAGGGCCGGAAGCAACCCACCCACTGCCATTCAAGTAGCCCCACCCCACCCCATGCTGCTCCTGCTTGGTGAGCAATAGATGGTTTTGCCTGACCAAACTGGAACAAAAACAGCTGCTCAAAAAGTTAAAAGCCTGCTTCCTCATGTGCAAGGGAGGGCCCTTTTTCTCTTTGGGCTTCCCAGCTGCAATGCCAACCTGAGCCACAGGAGGGTTAGAATTAGGTTGGCCTTTGCATAGCAGGTATTTCCATAGGTAACATGCATTTCCTTAAGTGTATGATGTTTAAACTGAAGCCCACAGGGTCTTTATTTCTGTTGAAAATGGAATGCTACTAATGTTGCTCTAAGCAACACAGAAATTAATTTGTCTTATCTATACTATCTTGTGTATCTAAAAGGCGCCAATTACATTTCTTCCCCCCAGCCGCTTTTCAGTCACCAGACCAGCCTTTCTTCCACTTTACTTGCTTTATTTTAACTTATCAGATTGAAAGTGGTCTCTGTCCATTCTTCCTTTAACCTTTGCATTAATCATGGTTCTTGGCATGGGTGAGTCGGATCAGCTGAATGTGCAGTGTTGTCAATGAAATAAACAAGGAAATTTGATAGCAATTTATTGACTTTTCTGAACTCGAGATTGACCTTTTAGAAAATGTCAACTGCAAAGATCTGTATTTGTTTTGGATGATCCTGGAAGGGAAGCCACTTTTGGCATGGATTGTGACTCCTAGCCTTCTCTTACAGAATG
The DNA here is from genome assembly GCA_023653725.1 of Bungarus multicinctus. Taxonomy (NCBI): domain Eukaryota; kingdom Metazoa; phylum Chordata; class Lepidosauria; order Squamata; family Elapidae; genus Bungarus; species Bungarus multicinctus. The sequence continues at coordinate 31,957 of CM042847.1, forward strand.
GTGAGAGCCAGTCTGAGGCTGTTGTTAAGACATCAGGCTGGAAAATGAGAGATGCTGAATTCAAGTCCTACCTTAGTCACAAAGCCAGTTACATGACCTTGGAGCAGTCTCTCAGCCCTTGGGAGGAGGCAACGGCGAAGCACTTTTGAAAAACCTTGCAAGAAAATTGTAGGGTCTTGTCCAGGAAGCCTCTGAGAACCAGACTCCATTAAATGGAAGGGGAAAATATCAGTGATGCCGAATTCTGCTTCCCATAATGGAACTTCAGCTTTGGTGCTGCAGATATTTAACAGGGGGCTTCAGAGTTATCCGAATGGCAATCGTTACTGCAGAAACATTCCCATAAAATATTCTCAGGTGATCAATGTGTCTTTCAGTCTTCAAAGCTTCAAATTTACTATGGGCCCACTTCTGGTTTTGTTTTCTTTTAGTTAACACATTTATATGGCCACTCAACTCACACACAGTGTACATGCAGCAATAAAAAGGTCACAATTTAAAAACCCTACCTCGCCCACCCCACCTCCTCTGCCCATGGCAACAACAAACAACTAAAGATTATTGTTTCCATATCAACCTGGCCCCCCCAGGCCCACAGACAGAGCCACATCTTCAGGGCTTTTCAGAAAAGCAACAGGGGACCAGCCTTCCTTCTGGGGGAATGATATTCCACAGGGAAAGAAGGCCCTTTTTCTTGGTAACACCAGGTCTTCTTCCATAATAGATAAGAACCACCACACATCCTGTGCAGCGGTCTGTCAAATGACCTGGCCCCAAGCCATGAAGGGCTTCAAAGGTGATAAATCAACACTTTGAAGTGCACCCAGAAGCAAATTGGCAAACAAAAGGCGACAAATGTGGAAATTTGTGGTCTGCTGTGTTTTAAGCCAACTGAAGCTTCCAGATACTCTCCAAGGGCAGCCCCATGTAGAGTGCTTTATAAAAGTTGAAACAGGAGTACACTAGGGTGTGGGTGACTGGGAGCAAGGCTTACTGGCCTAGGAGTGGGGATAACGGGCACACAACACACCATTTTGCCTAGGCCCTCCTGGCTACAATTGCCACCTGTTCCTCAGTGTGAGTGACAGGTCCAGGAGAACCCCCAGATTGCACCCTAGGTCTGGGGCAATGCAATCCGATCAAAGGTGGCACTTCCCCAAGAGCCAAAGAGCCCATACCCTTCTTGCCAGGGCTTGAACCTGTTGCTCCCATCCAGACCTTCACAGCCTCCAGGTGCCAGACAGACAATTGTGGCATTGCTTAGTTCTCCACGGGCAGAGACGTAGGCCAGGCCAATTGACGACATCGCACCCCAGTTGATGGGCGGAGTCCCCCAGAGGTTGCATCTAGTGGTTAGGGGCAGGGGCCAAGGACCAGACCTCTTGCTCTGGATCAGCACCGGCTGGAAATGGCTTCAGAGGAAGGGGGCAAACTCATTCCCAGTCCCCAAAGGTGCCCCAGAAGGGTACTGTGCTATTGACAGCCACTGAGAGGTTGAGAATGGCCACACTACCTGCTCCCATCAGAGAACATCCAATGCCATTTTCACCCCATATCCAGGCTTGAACCCAACTGAAGAGGCTAATCTGTTTCCTCCAGGGCTCTCTGGAGCTGCAGCATGACCGGCTTCTTCTGGAGACAGGCTGAACGGGTGGGATCTAGCTAGGACTACTTAAGAACCACTCTCCTCTCATTCAAGCTTAATTCACGATTAATGCAGTATGCCAGTACTGACCCACACATCTCCTTCCAGGAGACTTGCCTAGAGAATGGACCTAATCAATGTTGGTTATGGGAGAAGTAAGAAATGGACATAATCGACACAGAATTACTACCCTCTGTTTACCTAAGGAAACAGAGGAAACAGGAAACAGGAAAACCAGAGCCACCCCAAATCAAAAGAGGTTCAGGTTAAATGCCAAAAGGAATTTCCTCACTGCATAAGCTGTTAGCCAGAGGAATCGTGGGTTGACTAAAATGATTCTTGACACCCAGGAGGCTTCTCTTCATTGGGATTTTCTGACCAGAGGCTTGATGGACAACTGTCTGGTCTGGCAGAAGCTGGACTGAGCAGGTCAGACTACATGACCTCCCTGGCACAGCAATTTTCTCAGAATGATCACACTGATACAGGCCAAGCTAAAGGCCTGGTTTGTTTTTCCCCCCCTGCTAACCCAAGATGCATTTTCATTTCAATTCGTAGAATGGGATTTTATGGGATTTCATAGGACATTATTCCTGTTTGTACTCTGAAACTTTCTAAAGAATAATAATCCCTCCACAACAGAAAAATATTCTAAGAGATACTCATGTATGGAAAAAGGGGGAGGAGAAGAAGAGAAGGAAATGTGCAAAATAAAATGTGCATCTCCCACTAGATCAAAAACTGTTCCTAAACAATATAACTTGGCCATAAGGATTGTTGGAACACCTTGTTTCAAAGTCCTCATCTGTAAAATCTTCTGGGGAGAAGCAAAGGGCCAAAAATAAATAAAAGAGAGAACAACAGATCATTTGTGTCAACAATGAATGAAATTCTAAAATAACAATCTGTTTGCCAGCTTTTTAAAAAGAACATATTGATTTTTAGGAACCGGTCTCAGCTACCAACAATGTGTAATACCAGGACAATCTTATAAAAATAATGTTTCTAGAAAAATATTAAACATGGTCACTTAACAGGATCTCTTGCTTTCAGAAATCACTGAACTTATGTAAAGGATTAACAAAGTAGCTGCCCAAGGTGCCGGATGACCTCTAATTGCTCCCCCCTCCAACAAAGAGAGTGCTGACCTTTGAAGGGGGATCCAGGACAGCAGCTCTTCTCCTAGGCCCCACAGAAGGAAGTGCTGGGGAAGATTGGGACTTGCTGGAAGAGATTTTGACCCCTTAGAATTCAAAGCCCTCCTAACCCCTAATTTCTGACTTCAAAAGGGGGATAAGGTTGCTCCAGTTTTGAGAAAACAGGGAATAGGAAAAAACTAAAGGGTGAGCTGCTTGCCCCAACAAAAGGTCCCAGAAAGCAGGACAGAACACAAACTGTTTTGCTACCAGCCTGCAAATTAATCCAGATCTTTTCTTTAATGGTCCAATCTAGGATCAGCAAAATGTATGATATTTGTAATCCAAGGAGGGGCAGTCAGGCAATAAGGATGAGGAAACCCCCACCCCCACTCCCAAGCAGCTTCTGGCAGTTGCTGTTGGTACTTGAAGAACCTTCTGATTGAGCGGAAGAATCTCAACTGAGCATTGTATTTTTAATGGTGGCCTATTTTACCGAAGATTTCTCAAAATTAAAGTGAAAAATACTTGCTAAGAAATATCAGAGAATAGGCAGAGTCTGAGCCCTAGAAGATAAGACCATTTCTCTGAAATGGGTTTATGCTTCAAGGACTGAGAACTGGGGGTGCTGAGCAACAAGGAATTTAATCTAGAAATGGAGCGGAAGGCAAGGGGAATTTAGGAAATGCCAAATCACATTGCTGTTGCTGGGAAGCAGAACAAAGATCAACCCTACAGGAATGTGCATTGCTTAATTTTCAGTTGAAGATTCATTTCCATTCAAGCTGTTTTGAGATTTGGCTCTAGAAAAGATCTGTCCATAAATCGTAATGGTGAAGCCTCCAATTTATTTAATTCTTGTCAGAAAGATTCCTTAATTAGGAGCATCCACCATCCTGCAGAGCAGTGGCCACTATAGTCCTACACCCTCTGATGCTACTCTGGGATCAAAAAATGCAACATGAAGCATTCCTGACGGTGGGGAAATATTGGCTATTAAAATAATACCACCTTGATTAAACAATTATCTTTTCTACTCATTTACCCAACAAAATACAGTATTTTCTTGGTTAAATGTTTTTACTCCCAGGCCAGCATTAAGAAATCTTTGTTTTTGACAACTCAAGGAACCTGGTTACCCCTCACATCTGTCCATTCTACATTATTCTGTCTAGATAGGCCCACTTGACAAACACCCAAGGGGAGCGGGGAGAAGAGGGGCACCTGGGATTTCTTAAACCTGCAACAGCAAGTCCTGTAAGGTGCAATTAATTAAACCCTGAGTCAATTATTCCAAGTCAAAAAGCATTCCATTCCCATTTCGTATTTCCAACAGCCTTAAACCTTCACCTGATTCTTCTGCAGTTCTGTTCTCCTTGCCCAAGATATGCGCCTGATTACAGCACAGGCCATTTCCTCAACAGTCCCAGCATTATGGGATTGCTTTCACGCAATGTCCTGCTACTTCTACTTCTGCCTTCATTACATCTCCCCTGCTGGCTCACATCGAACCAGAGATAATCCATGCTTTTTTGTGATCATTTACCTTCTGAAAGTTATATGCAATTTCTTGGAAGGACCACACTTGGTAAAAATTTGTCTCCCAAGTCAGTTCACACCTCCGAAAAATCCCATTTACTTTTAGAACACATTATTCATATTTTGATTGGGTAGCAACATTAAAAAAAAAAAAAGCCAGCTAGTACAGGTTTCGTTCGTTCTTCCCTTCCTGTTGACCTGGATGCTCTATAAAGTAGCACAAATGTAATTCACTTCAATTTTTGAGCAAATGCACAAAATAAATCCAGTGCGATGTGTCATTTTACATATTAGTTTTTTTCCCAAGCAACTGTACTGTTGGGTAGTGATATTTCACCCCACCAGATCTATGTTATTAAATATTAAAAATATTGAGCTTCTTGAGATGGCATTTGAATACTCGTGTGTTTATGTATTCTGATTTAGCAGATATGTTATTGCCTTTTTATCAGCTTCTGAGACCATTTCCGATTGGAGTAGAATATACATTTGATAAATATTTGTCTGTTTAGAACTATATGTTTACCCTTGCTGTGCACCTGTCTATCTTATGACTTGATATTCTTCCACATTTTTTCCCAATGAGGGATATTAAGATGCCCTTTCCATCACATCCTTCTGCCCCAGGCGTTTCCCAATATTCCTTCCTTCCTTCCTTCCTGCTTTTCCTTCAGGATTCAGTTTGCAGCCAGTCCTCATCCATCTCACTGGGCTCCATCCAATTACACGTTCTAGTAGGCACAAACAGAATTCCTAGAAATTTCCAAGAAATTTCAGGCAAGACTGAGGAGTGTGCCCCAGGTCTCTGTCTCCTGGGCAGGAAAAGGATTCCTACCAGTGCTCCCTCCTGACCTTCTTTTGGCCCAGCCCTTGAGGCAGCCACACATCTCTCTCAGGGAGATAATTCCTCAACTGAGCATTGGTCACCCAGCCAAGTGGGAAGGCTCTCGAGCAGTGGCTCTCCTACTTAGAGCAGTGTCACCCTCCGTGGGCACTCCAGATCCTGATCACCACAATGGCAAAAGTGTTGTCTTTCTCTGGGGTATGTTGCCTTTTGGCCCTTCTCCTGGGACAGCCGAGCCTTGGACATCGGCAGCCGTGGCCTTTCTCAGAGCCCAATGACTTTTTTGGCCTCTGGAACAAGATGAAGGATGATGCAATCATCTACCAAGCTACCGTCATGTACCACCAGGCCGTGGGGCACTTGAACAAGGAGCACAACTGCACCTACCTCTCAGCCCCTGAAGAAAAGGTCCACGTCCAATTGATGGTAAGGGGAGAAGGGGTGGGATGAAGTTTCAGGTTTTTTTCTCATTCTATTTGTGTCCGATTGTAAAACTATAAGGAAGCACTTTCTGATTTTGCTCATGGTTTTTATTGCTCTTTCACACACACACACACACACACACACACACACCGTACTCTTCAGTTTCCCTCTTCTAGAATTCAGCAGCAGTACTTTCATCTTTTAAATAGATTTGGCCTTTGAAATACTTTTTATCATTTTAAAGAATTCCCGTGCTTCAAAGTGAGGAGTCCTGTAGCCACTCTTCAGGGGCAGGGAAAGAGAGAGGCAGTGGTGTCCTGCACTCGCTGGCCACGGGAAGGAAGTGGCTCTCCCTGGTCAGTTTTCCTCCCTTTTAGCAGAATCTTCTTTGCTCAATGCCCCTTTTCCCTCCTTAGAACTGCTATTGTCATAAAGAAATAGGTTTTTTAAGTACTCTGTTGCTTGCTTCTTCATTCCAGGAAACTATTCTTTATCTAACTGAATTTTTAAAAGGCAAACACTGCTATGCCTTGTTATTTTGAAAACCAGAATTTGGTGCAAATTCTGTAACATTCAAAAGATCGCTGGTCTTTTTTCCGGACTCCATTAGGTCTATCCAGCCATGCACAACCCCCAAGCTGGTCAGGACCTGCTGCCAATCCTCTGAAGGGAAATCAGGAACATGTGGGGGGGAGGAGAAGAGGGAGCTCACTGGAGAATTTTCCTGGCTATATTTCAGAGTATGCATGGGAAAATTTACCACTTCAGAACCGTCCTGATGAAGGTCACGTGCCCTCCGGGGGAGAAAAGACCAAATCACAAGAACTGTCAGATTGTTCCTGGATCACCGGTGAGGAAAAGTTTTTTATGCCCTTTTTTTAGGATGGGGTTTATTTTATTTATTTTCAAGATTTATATACCGCCCCCTCTCCTTGGGGGACTCAGGACGGTGTACAGACATTAGAAATATGTTGAAGATACAATAATTGGAATAATTAAAGAATAAAATTTGGTTGTTAAATAAACAGGATGAGGCAAGGATTTAAAAGTGAGGACTAAGAGCAATTTTGACCGAATTTAAAGTAAATGAAAAACCCTAGGCCAGACCGGTTTGATGGAATAGGTGAGTTTTCAACGCGCGTCGGAAGGTCAAAAGGTCAGGGATGATCCTCATCTCCGGGGGGAATTTGTTCCAGAGGGAGGGCGCCCCGAAAGAGAAGGCCCGCACCCTTGGAGTCGCCAGCCATCCAGCCGACGGTACCCCAAGGAGGCCCACTCTATGAGAGCGTACTGGCCGATGGGAGATTGATGGTGGCAGTAGGCGGTCCCGCAAATACCCAGGCCCCAAGCCATGGAGTGCTTTGAAGATGGTAACTAATACCTTGAAACGCACCTGAAAGACCACCGGGAGCCAATGCAGCTCACGCAAGAGTGGTGTAATATGAGAGCCCCGAGAAGCCCCCAAAACCACCTGCGTGGCCGCATTTTGTACCAGCTGGAGCCTCCAGGTGCTCTTCAAGGGAAGCTCCATGTAGAGAGCGTTGGCATAGTCTAGGCGGGAGATAACGAGGGCGGATGTGACTGTGCGAAGTGCATCCCGATCCAGAAAGGGCCGCAACTGGTAGATCCTACGGACCTGGTAGAAAGCCCCCCTGGTGACGGCCGCGATATGTTCTTCTAACGACAGCCGTACGTCCAGGAGGACACCCAAATTGTGTGCCCTGTCAGTGGGGGTAAGAGTTCCCCCCCCCACAGTCAACGATGGAACTAGCTGGCTGTATTGGGGTGCCGGAAAGCACAGCCATTCGGTCTTAGATGGGTTGAGCTGAAGCCTGTTCCCGCCCCATCCAGCCCCGCACAGCCTCCAGGCACCGGATCATCATTATGGAGTCATTCATGTTATAGCACAGCTGGAATCTAGGTGGGCTGGAGGCAGCCCAGTGGGGTGTGCGGGGGGTGGGGGGGAAGAAAGGTGGCCTCTGTGATCTCCAGCCAATGCAACCCCACCTATGTTATGGTCCATGCAGACACCCTGAGCAGAAAGGGTAGTGGGACTCCTGCCCCTAGGGTTTCATCCCCCATCCCCTCCTGAGCTCCCCTCTGCCCTGGAAATTTTCAGCTGGGCAGAGGTGCCAGCTGTTTTTCCCCCTTTAGTCAGAGGTGGCCAAGCTCTTCTCTGAAAAGCCATGTTGCCTTAGAACCCTAGAGCAGGAAAAGGAAGGAGGGGGGATCCCGATGCAATTCCCTCCTGCCCTCCACCCATCTGCCCCCCCCCTTTCTCCAGCCACTCCAGGGTTACCGTTCTGAGGAGGAGGGGCTGCCTCCCTCTGGCACAGCCACCTTGGGTTGCTGAGGCCCCATCACTGGCACCAGGATGAGAAACCGGGAACCTCTCAGAGATGCTCTTTGCACAACCAACTGCCCATAAAATACAGAGCAACTTCCTAGGCTTCCTTCGGATGTAATGGAAATGCAGGGAAGAAGGTCGAGATTTTGGAAAATGTAAAGACCAATCTCCATGCAAGAGCTCTGCAAAGTCTTGTCTGCTTTATTTCTTTTATGTCTGTAGAAATATTTGTGCTTCTTGGAGTTGGCAACCTTCCCTGCTTTCAACATCCATAAAGTAAGAGTAAAAAGTTGTGAGGAGTACCGGGCCACCCCGAGTCCTCCTGTCGTCACACCTGAAGAAGAACCCGAAAAAGAAGAGGGCATTCCGTACATGTGAAGAGAGCGGCTCCCCGCCTTCTCTGTTAGGTAGAGGGCCATGAGGTGGATCCACAGCCCGGCGATCCTTCCCCCCACATGGGTGCCCATGAAATGAAAATTCTGTAACACTGAATGTTCAACAATAGAATGATCCAAAACTTCACGAGTGGCAAAATGCTCTTCTTGGTTCTTATTCATTTGCTTATACATTCCAAACATCCAGTTCCAGATTGCACAAAACCTCCCATCATGGAGGCCTCCCCAGAAAAAGTGAGGAACCCTGAGTTTTAAAAAAGGTATTTTTTAAAAAAAAAATCAGGGTTCCTCACTGGTAGACAAAACTGGTTTCCAAATCCTGCTTGAACCACACATGAATAGGCCAGAGTAGATATTTATTGTTGATCACCTAGATTGCAAGAATCTGCCTTCCCTTCCCTTGGGAAATGGCAGACCTTGGGGCTCGACCTCAGGGTCCCCCCCAAAAAAATCTCGCCCCCGCCACAAGGACGAAAGATGATGAGAGAAATCTGAAGAGAGCAATACAGTGCATGTGTTGGTTTTTTTTTTGGGGGGGGGTGTTTCGGCAGAAACCAAGGAAGGGAACAGAACCCAAGAGTGCAAGGCCATCTCCAGGAGGAACCACCTCAGGAAGGGAGGCTACAGCTGAAATGCAGCTAAGATTTGCAATAACATCAGAAACAACAACAACAAAATGTTTGGCAGCTCATTAGAAGAGGCGGGGGGAGGGGCAAGAGTGGGAAAGAGGACGTTGCAAGGAGATAGTGACAAGAATGCAGAGCTCCTATTTTACACCTTTGGGTCAGGAGCCATCCTCTGCCCCTGGGGAGAGGGGAGGTAAGAGAATTGATTTAAACAAACTCAGGTCTCCAGGGCCAGGCGGGTTGCCTCCCAGGAACCTGGAGGAACCAGCACGGGGGATCATGGAACAGTCCCCGAGGAGCTTATCTTCAAAAGGGCAGACACCCCTCCTGTACAAAATGCTCAAGCCATGTTGGACAGCCCTCCAGCAGGAAGAACTGGTCACAAGGCTGGAAGTGGATCACTACCTTCACCTTCTTTTTTAGTGAAGATCCTCCCCGCTCAGCTAAGCTCTCCTGAGCAAATTTCATAAAATGGCAAAAGGCAGAGTAGATTGGAGCCCTCCAGGGGGCCGAAGAGGACCCTGTCCTGGGCTGGGGTCTTCCACCCTTGACCAATGACTTGCATGAGACATTTATCCAGTCTGCAGAAGACACAAAGCTGGAAGAGATGGCTAAGGATCTCCAACCTTGGCAACTTTAAGGCTTGTGGACTTCAACTCCCAGAGTTCCTCTGCTATGCTGGCTCAGGAATTCCACAAGGTGAAGTCCACAAGTCTTAAAGTTGCCAAGGTTGGAGACCCCTCGTCTAGATGATAAAGAGAAAGTTCAGAAAGATCTGGGCAGGCCGGAGCAGGGGGCCGAAATGAACAGCAGGCCCCAAGAAGAAAGGCCCAGTTCTGCATTTAGATAGAACAGAAAGGCATAAAAACAGGATGGGGGGTGGACCTGTGATTTTGGCCACTGAACAAAATGCTGCTGGAAGTCTCAGAGACCCTGTTTGGGGAAGGAGGGGAAAGAAAAAAGGGTGGGGGGGTGGGGGCGTGAGTGTTTCTAGCAACTAGAAAGAGGCTTCCAGGAGAAAGTGAGCAGATATTCTCCCGGCAGAGCTCAAGCTTTGAAAATGAATTATAAACATGTCTTTTACAATTCCCCCCCACCCCCACCTTACAGGCCTCAGTCTCCTCTCCCTACAGTGGACACCCCGATGGCCAAAGCGATCCATGGCCTGCTTTGTTTGCGCTCTGCCAGTTGGGAGAGGGCTCCTCGTTCAGCACCATTGTGATTTTGAACAGTTGCTGAAGAAACGCAGGTGAAGCCAGGGCCCCTAGTCCCATTCCTAATGTTTTCTGCTGGGCAATTCTCTGCTGATCTTCTGAAGGGAAATTCTTACATAAGTTAGCCACAGCCTAGGGAGCAGCGCACATCACAGAATGTATAGAGACACACAGAGCCAGAGGCGGCAGAGCCATTGCGTGGTATTTCATTTCTTGCAAGGGCTTCCACTAAATGTTTTGTTCTGCCCAAGAGTCCATCCACGATTCTCAGGCCCAGCCCAGAGGATTGGTCCAGTAGTTGGCAACAGGAAAAGCATGATTTGGTTGGGGGAAGGAGGGAGGACAGCCCCTCCACACCCTCCAAAGCAGCCCAGGAGACTTAGCTGGCCTTTGCATCACAAAGCCCAGGGTGTGAACTTGGGCACGGAAACAGGAGGAGGGAGGAGGCGGATGGATGAAAGGAGGGAGCGGGGGGGGGGGGGGGCGGCTTTCTTTCCCCTTCGGAAAAAAAGGCTGATATTGGGGCTAAAATCATCCTCCACAAAGGAAGGAGAAAGGAGGGAGGCAGAAGCTGCAGCTGGAGAGGACAGGAGGGGTCCCTTCTTCTATCAAACCAGCTCACAGCCTCCAGGCAAAGGGGGTGCAAGAGAAACGGGGGGGTGGGGGGCTTATGCGCACATGGCCACAGCCATTCCTTCTCACTCAGCTCCCCTTCTCTCTACCAGGAGGAAGGCAACAAGGAGGGGGGGGGAACCAACGGTCCACTGCCCTCCTGAAACCCAACCCTGCTCCTCCCCTAGAGGAGAGGAGGGGAGGAAAAGGGAAAAGGTCCAGTGATAAAAGCTGGGAAACTTGCTTTGAGGGCCTCTCGGCAGCCCCAGGGGTTCCCCAGAAGAGGCAGCCACGGCTGTGGAGGTCCCTGGGACGAGGCAGCTACTCAATCTCCAGGATCAGGTCATCCCCTTCTAAGCTCATCTCAGGCTTGACGTAAATTCTCTTGACCATGCCTGTCACGGGCGAGTTGACCACGGTCTCCATCTTCATGGCGCTCAAGACGCAAAGCGGCTGTCCCTTCTCCACCTGCCCGCCTTCCTTCACCTTGATGTCGATGACTTTCCCAGGCATGGGAGCCCCCACTTGGCCTTTGACGTCCTTCAGGGCTTTAGGATGGAAGTGCATCTCCTGGCAAGGCAAGATTAAGGGTGTGGGGGGAGTGAGGGGGGCTAAATTGGCTGACAATTGCAAAACGTGTTGTGGCCAGTGGCGTTAGCAATTGACCTCAATGCCATTGAGCAATAAGAGGCACTGATTTTAAAGCAGGCCGAGAGCTCTGTGAAGCAAAATCCAACCTGCAGGGATTACATGCATTAAAGCCTCCCCCTCCCCAGCCTGCCTCTTCCGCTACCTTCATGGCCTTGGCGTCCTTGACCAAGATGGAGCGCAGCTGCCCGTTCAGTTCGAAGAAGACTTCCCTCTGGCCAGCCCGGTTGAGGTCTCCCAGGGCCAGGGCCTTGATGTGCAGCGTCTTCCCCCGTTCCAGCTCCACCTATGAGGGTATTGGGGAGGGGGAAGAGAGCGATGGAGGGTCCTTTGCAGCCCCTCACTCAGCCCCACTAAGGCCCTGGGTGACTGGGTCTTGTGCGAGGGGTTGCTGCTGCCTCCTTTGGGGGATGAAACGTCTGCGCAGAGAGAGCCCCTCTGCCGTGCCCCCAGGTTAACCAACGGGAAGACTCCATGGCAGTCTGGGGCTGCTGGGCGTTTCAATGCTGCCTGCCATTCCAGCCTGGGGCTCTGCAAAGGCTCTGCTGCTTCCCACCCTCTGGCCCTTGCAATCTGGGAAGTGGAAGAGGGAAACTGAGTCACTTGACCCTGCTTCTGGGTCACCAAACAACGGCCTCCTCCTGTAATCGCACCGTTTGCTTAATGCTACTTTATCCTCAATTAGAGAGAGTGGCTTTCCTCCTAGAGCTCCCCTGCTATTTCCAGGGGTGTCACTTCTTATCTACAGTCCTATCCCTGAAGAGGTTTCAATCTCTTTCATTCTCTTAAAGTGTACGCAGTAAGGAAACGGATCGCATGAGCTCCAGGGAAAAAAGGTAAGGGTGGAGGTACTGCAGGACGCTGAACAGCACACAGCCAGAAGGTTTGGGCTCCACCACCTGTCCTGTGGGGCATGCACCTGGATCCGTGGGGCATGCAAGCAAAGCATCGTGAGTTGCATGGGTGAGATGGGGGGGGGAGTGAAGGTTGTATGCATTGAATGAATGGATGAGTGAGTGAGTGAGTGAGTGAATGAAATGCCATGTTTGTGTTCCTTCTAGGGCAGACTAACCCTGCACTGACCAGCCTCCCCTCTTCACCACCAGTTCCTTGGCTCATTCCTGGGGGGTCCAACTCCTGGCATCTTGACCAAACGTTGGACGCTTCCTGGCTCTGGGTCTCACCTCAAACTCCTCTGCTATCTTGGGCCCCTCCAGGAAGAGCCGTGTGTTGAGACATTCAACAGGCCCAAAGGTGGCCGTGAAGTCCTTGAAGTCGCTGAAGACCGTGGGGTACATGGCAGCAGACAGCACGTCTTCCGGGGTGATCTCCTCATGCTTTTCGCACAATTCCTGCTCCAATTTGGTGAAGTCCAGAGGGGGCAGGGAAGCCCCGGGGCGACCCTCCATGCGAGGCAGGTCTTTCAGCACCTAGGAAAGGACAGTGGGCTTTGGGGTGGAAGGGCAAAGTCGGCATGATCTCTTCCTCCTCCTTCTGACTCGCCCGGCCTCCCACTCAACTCCCCCAAAGCAGGAATTGAGGTTGGGGGGCAGAGGGAATCTGAAAACCTCCGTTTCCTTAGGTTTCAACCTGCCAGAAGCTTTTCTCTCCAAGAATAATTCCGCCAAGAACTGGATCCTCCTCTGCTGTTCCGTCTCTCTGATGGGCAGGCACCCCAAAATGCAATGAACAGACCCCCCAATACCAAATCCTCAATATGAGGCTAAGGCAAGGAGGCTGTGGGCTTACTCCCCCCCACATTTCTCTGGGCTCCTGGGGGGCAAGGCAGGCCCTCCTTCCTACCTTGGAGCGGAAGGGCTCTGGAAAGCCCCCGTGGGGGATGCCAATGTAGCCTTGCAGGAACTCCACCACAGACTGGGGGAAGGAGAGCTCGTCTGCCTGAGCGTCCACGTCTCCCCGTGTCAGGTTGTTCTGGACCATGAACTGAGCCAGGTCCCCCACGATCTTCGAAGAGGGCGTCACCTGCACAGGCGGCAAGGGGGAAGTCACCGGATGCAGCCCTCCAGGCACCAAGGCAGATCAGGGGAAGGGACCCTTCGGTGGGCAGGGTGAGACTGGAGGTAGAGAATCCAATGGTCACAGCTACTGCTGTTTTTTCTTAGAACAAGTTGTGTGCTCAGAAAAACCAGACCAGGCTCTGGCAAGCTCTGGCTGCTTTGGCCACAAAAGCCCCTTTCTCAAGGCGCAGAAGGCTTGTCTGAGCCGCCTATGGCCTTTAGGCACCTCTGAACTAGAGACCGGCAACCCTTGAGGAGGCCTGGAGCAAATCTCAGCCAGTGACGCCGCTGGCTAAACAGGCCTGGAAACTGGTTGAGGGCTGCTTTGCCTGCCCAAGTCTGAGAGGTCCACCCTGCCCTCTTGGGAGGGGAGGGGAGGGAGAGGTGGGCAGACTGACCTTGATGAGGTCGCCAAGCAGCTTGTTGGCCTCCACGTAGGCCTTCTTCACCTCCTTGAACTTGTGGCCCAGCCCCATGCTGTGGGCCTGGAAGTGCAGGTTGGTATACTGGCCGCCAGGGATCTCGTTCTCGTAGACGTCTGCGTTGCCAGACTTCATGGTGGCCGTGCAGTCGAAGGCCGCATAGAGGCCCCGGGCCACCTCCCAGTATTCGCTGTAGTCAAAGACTTTCTCCATTTGGATGCCTGGCGGGAGGGAGGAAGAGGGAATCCTTCCCATCAGCCCAGAGTGGGGGGCAGCCCTGCCAACCACCCTCTGCTCGGACTGCTGTTGGAAGACACACCTGGGCCCCATTTTCGGACACCTCCAACCAGCTAACCAAATAAACAAACCTTCTTTCAAGGTTGAACAGGGCCAGACCTGAGTCAGCGTGAGTCTTCAGAGACATAGATTTCCGCTTTCTCTAAGGAGCTGCAGGTGACTCACCTGCTGCCTTCCCATCTTCTCTGCCAGAGGGCAACAGGGCCGATGCTCTCAGCCTGGCTACTGCATTGCTATGGGACAAGTGCCGGATTGACCCAGGTGCAAACCCCTCCTGAATGGCTCCAGGGACTCGGGGCTACTCCCTCGCTCTCTCTGCTCAGCCCGCCTCGCAGGGGGCTCGTGGGGATAAAATAGGGGAGGACGCCGGGGAGAGGGCAGCTCCCCTCTCCCCTTGGGGAATCCAAGGAAGCCCCGCTTGCCAAAGGTCCAAAGATGTCCAGACAGCTCAACCATTGGCCATAAAGCTCCTCCAGGAAGAAATAACGTCCCTCCAGAAGTAAACCAGTTTGAGGAATAAAGCTACCAGGAGTGAGGAGTTTAGGTGGCCCAGAAGGCAAGGAAGCTCCTTGTGCCGGACAGGCATGAAGAAGAACGGCTCCACAAGGGAATCCTGGGGGAGGGGGGGAGGGGGCTTGAGGCCATGGAGTCCACCCCCCCACCCCTCATCATATTAAGTATAGCCTTAATAGGAAGCCAGAAGTGGCTTCTTTTCCACCCATGTCCCAGACCTCAAGAGTTGACAGGCTGGAAGAGATGTCTGGCTGGCTCCTGAGCCTTCCAAGGGCAGGGATAGCCCTGGCTGGAGTTCCCTGGCCCTGGACACACTCACACACACTCACACACACACATACAGAGAGAGACTCAGACACCCCTTCCTGTTTCTGCTTTTGTCAGCTCTTCTATAATTTTGATTTTAAAGGTTGTTGTAAGCTGCTGTGGGTTCACTTGGAGTGACTGGTCCCAATTCCTTAAATATATAATTTTATTTCTTTTGGAATTATAATTTTATATCTGCTTAAAGCAGCTCGGGGGCATTCGTTCTCCTGCTGCAACCCCCAGGCCAGATGGGAGGGGCCAAATCCCGGCTGCAGACTGGCCTGGGCCGCCCTTGGCGGGACAGGCGAGAACCCCTTCTGCTCCTGCTTCAGACCTGTGTCGTGCTCTGTGCCACGGGTACAAGCCACCATGGCGCCCATGCTTGGTTGGGAAGTCATGCCCGACATGGCATCCACCGCGACGTCAACAATGTCAGCCCCGGCAGCAGCACAAGCCAACATGGAAGCCACGCCGGCACCCGAAGTGTCGTGGGTGTGAATGTGAAGTGGGACGTCGGGGAAGTGCTTGCGCAGCGCCCCCACGAGCATGGAGGAGGCCTGCGGCTTCAAGACCCCAGCCATGTCCTGCAAGGGAAAGGGGCAAAGGCTGCAGGTGAAGAGGAGGGGGGGGGGGAGGGAAGGGGTGCAGCTGCAGAGGAGACGGATCCCCTGAAGGCGAGGGGTGGGCATCAACTTCCCTTCTGGAGCCTAGCCAGGAGGGGGAGTGGGATAACCGGCTCCCTCACACTCTCTCCTTCTAGCGCCAAGTCCCAGGAAACCTCCCGGATGGACTGCCACGAGTTAGGAGGGAAAGGGGTCCCTGCCCGGGGCAGGGCAGGGCAGAGCATGCAGGCAAAGCCTTCCCTGTCCTCCCGCTCTCCTTGCCTGCCTGCCTACCTTTATGGCCAAGATGTGAGTCCCGGCTTTGACCAGCTCCTCTGCAAGGCTCACGTAGTAATCCAAGGTGTACTTGGTCCGACTGGGGTCAGCCACATCACCTGTGTAGGAGATGGCGGCCTCCACCACACCCCCGGCCTGCCCGGCAGCCTCCATCCCCAGCAGCATGTTAGGGAGGTAATTGAGGGAGTCGAAGACGCGGAAGATGTCCATCCCGTTCTCTTTGGCCATCTGGCAAAACCTGCGATGGGGACAGAGAGGAGCCCTGAGCCAAGGCCAGCTCTGTACCACATCCGGGCTCTGCTTTAAGGCCTGCTCTGGAGGAAAGGAGCAGGTTACCCAAAGGCAGATCAAGCCTAGCAAGGATATCGGGCTAATGTAGGAAGCCACAATTGCTGGAGCTTTTCCTCCAGGGTGACTGGACTTCCAGGAGGGACCGAAGGAATGTAAAGGATTTAAAGAAGCAAAAACAAAAGCTGAGCTTGTTGAGCATAAGGGGTATGACTGCCAAGATAAACCCCAGAAAGGCAGGACCGGTTCTGAGAAAGACGAGAAGACTGAAAGGCAAACAGGGCGTTCCCTTGCTCGAGCACCTGGAAACAGCCCACCACTTACTTGAAGACGGCGTTATCTGGATAGTTGGTGTAGCCCACCGCGTTCGCCCCCCTCAGCAGCATCTGGAATGGGATGTTGGGGATGAGCTCGCGCAGCTCCTGAAGCCGGCGCCAGGGGCACTCATACAGGAAGCGCATGGCAACATCAAAGGTGGCACCTGGAAGGGAGGGAGAGGAGGATCAGCAAGCCCCACAGTTGGGTCCCTTGGGAACTCCCTCCCAGCTCCCCCCCACTTCTTTTAGAAATACTTTATTGGATTTTTTCATTTTACTCATCTCAATCAATTAATAAACAGAACTGTGGCATTTTTTATACATTTACATATCATATCCAATACAATCTATATATTCTATTTCTATACTTTCTACATTTATTGTATACACTTTTTCTTATTGTACAATTTTTCCCATATTGCGTAGTATTCAGAGTCTACTTTTCCTTTTAGTTCAATGGTCAATTTATCCATTTCTGCACACTCATAATATTTTTTAATTACTAAGCCTTCGGATGGCATGCCATCTTTCTTCCAACACTGTGCATAGGCTAGTCTTGCTGCTGTTAATACATGTAACACCAAATATTTTATCTTTCTATTGTAATTCCTTTTCATTATCCCTAAAAGAAATAGTTTCGGGACAAACTCTGTTTGGCCTCCAATTAGTTTCTGTAATCACATTTGCATTTTCTTCCAATATTTTTTTCGCTTCAGGGCATAGCCACCATGTATGATAGAAGGTGCCGTTATTTTGTCTGCACTTCTAGCAGTTTGGGTTTGGATAAGTCTTGGCTAATCTTGTGGGAGCCAAATGCTAGTGATAAAACATTTTATGTTGGTTTTCTTTATAAGCCCCAGCTCCCTTGATTGTCAGAAAGAAAAATACATCAGGGAAGGCTAAGCGTGTCCTCTTTTATAGCAACTCCCAAACCCAAAGGATTCTCCACTGGTACAGCAGCAAGTCTGATGACTGCTCCAGGGTCAAGTGGTCTGGCTCTGGCCTCAGTTGCAGCCATGGAGCCAAGTTCTCTTGTCCCCCAGCATTGCCACCTTCACAGCAACATCCTTGCTTAAGGCCCTTAATTCCATGAATTCTACATGCCACAGAGCCACATGCCTGCGGGAGCTAAACTTGTGGCCAAATTCAAAGGTCAACACAGTAGGCCACTCATTTCAAAACTGCCTCTTCTCAAGTCTTTCAGATGTATCAGACCTAAGGAAAGAATCAGATCCATCTGGGAAGGATCTGGATGAAGATAATAGGAGCCCAAGGTGCAGCGTTGGTGAACCTGCAAGGAAGTGAAGATGCAGATTTAATAAGGACAAAGGGACCACATGTGGATCATTATATCAGTAGGAATTTTACTGCAATAAGGACAACATTTCCATCTGCAAATAGCTGGGCTGGCAGTTTGTTCAAGGTGACCCAGCCTCTCCTGGACAAAGAGGCCATCTGTTGGATGAAGAAGATGCTCAGAAGAGATCTATTCCAAATTGGGCTTGACTGGAGTTGACCCCTGGAGTTGACTGAGAAGAGTTGAACCTGCTGCTCCAGAGGAGCCGGAGAGGATCCTCAGAGTTGTAAGTTAAAAGATTTGTGTTACTTATGACTGGACAAGAACTATCCCAAGATGGTGTGTGGTAGGATCCACCTGGTAGTGATGCATTCTTGAGGGACCATCACTGGAACAATTTTTATTTGGTCTCCAAGCCACCCATTTTAGGGAAGATTGTTGAGAAGATGGTTGTTAGCCCTCTGGGGTGGAAGTGAGGGCATTAAGTTGTGGTGATTCTCCTTTTTCCAAAACCAGCTCCAGGCAAAAGGTCTGGCTTTTACCCCACATTTACCCTCCCCATTAAGTTCTACCTGGAGTTGCTGGCTGAGGAATAAAGTACCATCAGAAGGATGGACATACACAGCTATACCTTCTAATAGTAGAGAAAGCATGCAGCTCACGATTAGGGACTGGCTGAATGCCTCTCCATTATATTACTCCCTGGTAGGTCTGGCACCACAGAACTCACCCTCCCACCCACGGAATGCACACAATGATTGGCTACTATGTTAACCCATGCCTCCTGCTGACTGACTGACCAATCAGGGAGGCTTTTACCTCCTATTTTTTCTGCTGCCGTTGCAATTCTTGGCCCTCCCAGGCTTTGATTAGAGAAAATGGGGCCCTTTATTCTGTTGACTTGGCTTGGGAGTTTAACGTTTGTATAATCCTGTCAGAAGGCTGTGACAAGGTAACAAAAAGTCAAATCCTTGCTTAACATTAAAATATCCATTTTATGCCATTCTTAAACTCTGCGTAATTTTGTTGTTTATTTACTCTTCTGATTTGCTGTTTTTGACCATTTATAATACTAAGCTCACTGTGTCTTCCTTCAGGCTCATGATTATTTGCAGGCAGGATAATCCTGTCCATTTATTTCAGAGCTGAGTTGCTAGCTCCATGGTGAGCCCATGGTTGCAAAAATGCATCTCCACCTTGGCCAGCCATCAACCTGGCAGCCAGAAACTTCCTCACAAACCTCTTCACAGGAGCTCTCAGACTTTCTGGGTGGCCCCGAGGACCCCAGCATCTCTCACCTCCCCAGTTCTCGATGCTGAAGAGCCTACTGAAGTTCTGGGCTACGAAGGGGGCGATCTTCTTCAGGTCGTGAGTGCGAACACGGGTGGCCAGCAGCGACTGGTGAGCATCTCGGAAGGTGGTGTCCATTAAAAGCAGGCCCTGATGCTGGCGAATGGCCTTGGCAAAACCCACAGGGCCCTCGCTGAGAAGGACATCCCGGAAGCCGGTGGGGAGCTGACCTGTTGCAGAAAAAGGATGGTATTGTAAGCAAAACACAGGAAGTGGTAATAAGAATCTCACTCCTTTCCCAAGAACAGGGAGACCAGTGGACTCTTATCTAAGAATTTTAAAGCTTCCCCTCCTCTTCTCATGCTGGTGTGCAACTCAACTCCACATCATTAGCATCTATGCTCCTCAAGAGCAAGAATAATTATGGGTCAGTGCAAAGTGACAAACTATCATGTTTCCTCGAAAATAAGATTTATCCCGAAAATAAGCCCTGGGCTGATTTTTTTCTGTGTTCCTATAAGCCCTATCCCCAAAATAAGCCCCAGTGAAGATCGTCATCAGCCTAAAAGGGACGGGTGGTCAGCACAGGAAGTAGCGAGCATGCAGTTTGCACTGTGCCAGGCCCTGAGCTCAGGTCTTGCTCAAGCTGCTGCTACAATGAGGCTGTATGGTGTGTCAGGATTCCCTGCTTGCTACTGGTGCCACCATGCATCGGAATCACCTGCCTCCATTAAATTGGTGTCAATCCGACCCAACGTCTCACGGCTTGCCCACGGCCACAACAGGACAGAAGGTCACACGGATGTCAGAATCACCCACAACCTCTGCTCAGTTGGTGGGCCTGCTGCACCTGCTCCTACTCACTGCATGGGGACTCTTCATCCTCCTGACCATGTTGCTCTCAGCCGCCCTGCTGGGCTGCTCCTGCCTGGCAGGGGGGTAAGCTCAGATCTACAACCTCCAGAGCACCTGCCCCTGCCCCTGGCTTGCCAGTGCCCCTTTGCCAGTGGTCGCTGGTGGAGCCACGCCACCTATACCACCTCGCCCACCATTGCCTTCAGGCTGCTGAGCGCTAGCTGCATGTCTACTCGGTAATGCAGGTGCTGGGCTATGGGCTAAGCCTGGCCTTGTGGGCACAATAGCTCTCATACTAGCTGTGCAAGGTGAGTGTGGGGTTTCCCCATGCATCCTGCAGGCCAGGCAGCGCACCTGTGCCCTGCCCTGTGGGCGGAGGGAGGCAGCTCCACGTCACCACCACCTGCCTCACCAGGCTGGGCGGAAGGCGAGGTGGTGGCAGCAGATAGCCGCAAGTGAGGTAGTGACCAAAGGCAGACATGGGCAGCCCCACGCCCATCTCGTACAGTCGGCACGAGATCTGCAGTGCCATGCAGTGGAGGGAAACTGGCAGGCTGGCAGGAGAGGCACTGTGGAGGTTGTAGATCTGGGCCAATTCACCCCGCCCCAGGCAGGAGCAGCCCAGCAGGGTGGTCAAGAGCAACGCGGCCAGGAGGGTGAAGAGCTCCCGTGCAGCAAGCACCAGCAGCTGCAACAGGCCCAGCAGCCAGGCAGACGTGGAGGGGTTGATCTTGATATGCCCCACGGCCTTCTTCCCCATTGCAGCCATGGGCAAGCCGACAGACAGTGGAATGGATTAATACCCAAATGAATGGAAGCAGGTGATTCTGGCACGTGGCAGCAGGCAGAGGCACAGGAGGGGGGGCAGGTGATCCCGATGCACCACACAGCCTTCTGCCTCATTGTAGCAGCAGCCTGAACCAGATTCCGAGCTCCAATGTCCCAGCAGTAGCAGCAGCAGAGCCAGCAGGCAGGGCGCCTGGAGGCCGGAACGCACCAAGAGTTTGGCACATTGCGGCCACAGGCAAGCAGATAGTGGGATGGAGTGGGATGGCCTGGCAATAGCAGCAATCCCACTTCCATCAACCCCAAGCTTGCTGCCTCCTGTACATGGAAAAAAATAAGATAACCCCCTAAAATAAGCTAGTGCTTATTTTGGAGCCCCCCAAATGTAACACCAAGTCTTATTTTTGCAGAAAGATGGATATTTATGTCGAATATCCACATTGGGTGGCATCCCCAAACTAACTGGTTAGCATTTGGAGGCTCGACTGCCACCCCTGGCAAAGGGAAGAAGCTTCTGGGGTGAAATTTCCTTTGAGAAACATTAGTTGCTTAAGAAAGGGAGGAGGGGTGAGGATACTAAAAACAGAAACTCAGAAGCAACAAAAGAAGGAAAAAAATAGATAAGACAATGAAACAGTTGATAAGCCTTGGAAATTATTCTGTCACATCTGTAACTAAATATCAACTGCAGAGAGTTTTTATTTGTAATTCTGAAAAACTTATATTTCTTTATCTCCAGGAAACAACAATTAATAGTTCTTCCCAGGTCTCCTTAAAAAAACTACCATAGATGTGATGACCCAAAGGGGCATGGCACAAAGGCAACACAGTCATATAAGTAAGAAAAGTCCTTTTAATACTTTGAACTTTGCCCCCAATGTCCAGTTACCTTTGGCTGGAGAAAAAACTCTCCCAAGAACAGTCTTTAAGTGGAGGAAATTCACTCCGAAAAAAAGTACATGCAAACTAAATAAAAATCCACACAAACCATGCTGCAGTAATTACTTGACAGGACAGTATAAGGAATTGCAGACTTGAAAGGCCATCAAAACACACACAGTTGGGAAGACGCCAGGAACCCAGATAAGCCTCAACAATACTAGATAACTCACGATTTGCTTCCAACAGTTGGCTGTGCGCAAACTCCCCTTTCAAAACAGTTTTCCCAGCTGCAGCTAATGAAGGGAAGCCACACAACTCAAGTTGCTCCCTTCTCCGTTCCTTCCTGCGTGCCCTAGGATGAAGAGGGGGAGGGGGGTGGGCCTGGGTCTTCCTCCAAATTCCTTCTCCCTTGTTCTACCTCTCTCCTGCTCTGCCCAGCTGGACTTTGCCCTTCCCCAGTTTCTTCCACAGCTATCGGAGCCCCACTCCCACTCCCTGTCAGCTGCTTGGCCTCCCCTCGGAGTCAGATTCTGACAGGGGCAGGACAATAGAACTGAACGCAGTCTTGGAGGCTATTAATAAGATTTTAATCTCCTTACTTCCTCCCCCAGCTTGGTGAAGCAATGATTTCCCTTTTCCCACGTTTGTTGAGGGACATCCTTAACTGGGGTTTACTGGAGAGAGCCCCACTAGGGTCGAAGACTCAGCAGAGGTCTGAGCCCTCTCCCCTTCCAGCCTCCTGGTGGATACAGCAGGGCCTGCAGGGTTGCCTGGGGACCCTTGCAGAGGAGGGTGCCTGGCCAACCCCCATGCTTGGCCTCCTTGGCCTGGTCCTCCATCTTTGGCCAGGGACTCTAGCAGGAGAGGATGGCCGGCTGAAGGAAGTCTGTTGGGGCTGTGACCTTCTCTGAGAAGCAGCTGACTTGAGAAGCAAACGCAGAACTGGATCTCAGGGTGTGAGATGACTTTTAGTGTGATTCCCCTGTATTGCTTGTACAAGAGAGTCTAGCTGATGTTGTGAGGCAGGATAAAGAAAATAAACGGAAAGAAATCAACTTCTAGGACAGTATGTGAAGATATTAAAAACCGAGACTGTTAATAGTAGAACAAGGAATCTAGGACTGGAAGGGACCTCAGAGGTCTCCTAGTCTAACCCTCTGCTCAAGGCAGGAGACCTTACACCATCCCTGGAAAGGAATATAAATTAGATTTATTCAAGCAAAGTTAAAATAGAGACGTTATCTCCAGCAACCCTTCATGGACTTTTGCTGAGCAGGATTCATTTATGATAAGAGGCAAGATGTGAGAAGAGATATTTGTTGTATTTTAAGAGAAAGCGATAACTTACTAAAATGGTTTATATTGTTATTAACAGAGAAATCATTTTATATCTTTCCTTTTTCTTTAGTATATTCTTATTTTTCTTTTTTCTTCTTTTTTGCATTTTCTTTATATTATTTCATTTTTAGTATGTTTTAGTTTTTATCTTTTTATTGTAATAAAATTGCTATTCAAAAAACCCAAGGCCTGAGTATATGGAGCAGAAATCTTTCCTTCCTCTGGAGGGTGTGAGCAAACCCAGGGAACTCTGGATACCAAAGAGCAGGTGGGATGAGGCAAGGGGGCTCCTTCCTCTCCAGGGCAGGGAGGGAAGGAGGGACCAGGTCACTCCATCGAGCTAATCCTACCTTTCCTTCCATTCCCTCAACAGGTTTATATTGATGACACTGAGTTTCTGTTCCCCCAAAGGCCATTAAGGCCTGGCTTGTCCAGAAGAATGGATTACTTCATTTTAATGAGGATTTATTGATGGATTTATATGCTTGTATCTCTGTTTTAACCCGCTTCCATTTGGTTGATGTTTTCTCAATGCTGGGAGCTTCCCAGAGCCACTCAGGCAAGGTGGGTGAGTCTACCAATCAAATCAAATCAATCAAAAGATTATTGCGTGCGGCTGTGTTCCAATCCTGTTTTTAACCCTATTCCTGTACATTGGAATGGACGCTGCAGAGAGTCACCCGAGACTTGGGTAGTTTATGAGTGCCACCAAGTCAGCAAGCCATTGACCATCCTTGGCCGTAAATGGTCCCCTATGACTCAGGGGTGCGGCATCAGCACCAGTGCTTTCTGGAGGCCAGCGTTGGTCAGTCAGGAACGCCCAGCCCAGCGTTTCCTTTTGGGGCAGCCGGATGGCTTGGGGGAGGCTGCCCTAGTTCTTCTGGAAATCAAGGCGGCTTCTGGAAGCAACTCACCTAAGGGCACCGCCGGGACCACCGGGTCAATGGGCGAAGGCCGGGCTTTCACCGGGATGGGTGTAGTGGGGCCATTTACCATGACATGACCTGGAAAGGAAGAGGAGGAGAAGTCAATGGAGGGGACTCATTGCCTGCAGGGTTTCCTGGCTACTTGCAGCATGAGAGAAAGGCCCACGTCCCCTGACTTGGTTCTGAACTTCCATTTC
Source organism: Bungarus multicinctus (assembly GCA_023653725.1). Taxonomy (NCBI): domain Eukaryota; kingdom Metazoa; phylum Chordata; class Lepidosauria; order Squamata; family Elapidae; genus Bungarus; species Bungarus multicinctus. The sequence goes on from CM042847.1 coordinate 56,017, forward strand.
TAAGAAGTCACCCCGAGATGATTCAAATTCACTTGGCTTCCTTTCTCTCTCCCTGCCCTGTCAAGACCTGATGTGTGAACCCATCGAGGACCCAAAGGGAGGGAGCACAGAAGCAAGCTGCGCTGGGATTTCTGCCACTCCAGGGGGAAGGGGTGGAACAAGGCTTTAAGTGTCAGGAAAGCAGAGTCTGGTTAAGTGGAGGGGCAGGGAGAGATCCTTAACAGTAACAGTCGTGATGATGGGTCCCCTTCTGCTGGGTGTGTCCAGGCAAAAAGAGAGACAGCCATTGGTCCCGAAGGATTTGGGTTCCTTCCTTGAGCATTGCTGGGGGTGGGGAGGGGGAGAAGGCAGTCCAGGACCCTTTTCGATGGCAGGATTCTAAACCTACCCAGGTAGTGGAGCAGCTTCTGAGCTCTGTTCTGGCCAGCCCGCAGATGGAAGAGGTCTGGGTTTTCATCAATGAACTGGGTGTCCACAGTGCCATGGAGAAACTGATCATTACTGAGCACGTTCTGCAGGAAAGGGATGTTGGTCTGAAAGGGAAGGGAGAACAGAAGGGAGGCCTTAGGGGAGGCTGAGGGGAGGCACTACATTTCGGCATCCCTCAACAGCACGAGGCAGCTCTTCTGAACCGAGCATTTGTTCTTTGGCTTTGGCTGGGTAACCTGGAGGTGCCTGTTGCTGGATGAGACTGGAAGCCTGGCTCACCTTTTCCAGCCAGCCACCTAAACCTCCCCCAAATGAAGGCCCAGCACCTGGCCCTTAGAGGGGCAGAGCCACTGATTATGGACCTTCCGATTACCTGTAGCTGCTCGCATAGTAGCTGCTAGACAGATTTCTTTTCGTCCATGACTTATGTTCCTGTGCATATGGGACAAGGGCCAGGCATCAGGGGTCAAAAGAGACGGAGCCCTGTCTTGTCTCCAGGAGGGAGGGAGGGAGCTGCAGCCATCTGAAGCTGGTACCCAAGGGCACAGTGCAGGCTCATAGGGAGCCTGATCACCTTCTCAATTAGCCACACGCAGAGCAGGAAAGCAGCTGCCCTCAGCAGCCCTTTGCTTCCAGCAGTGGAAATCCTCAGGGAAGCACAAGGAAGCTCCACTGAGCTGCCAGTCCTGAAAGCTTCTCCTGTCACTTCTCCACTTGGATCGGTCTAACTTAGATGCTGGTCTTCGCCGATTGTTTTAAAACAGACGGGGCTGAAATAAGCAATGCCACAAACTATCTAGGAACCACTCAATTTTAAATCCTGCAGCGGCCTGTCCTGCCTTTTGGGTGATGGAAAGGATACAATTGTGAGCAAAGTTGCTATCTGGAGGAAGATTTGTCAGCCCAAAGCTCAGATGAGCCTCTGCCCTCACCCTGCTTCCATTGGGGCTTCCGGGGACATCACCCCACATGCTCTCGTTCTATTCTCAGAAATACAAATGACCAAACTGCATTTACGCTCTACAAATCTCCTGCCTGTCCCCATCTTCAAGCCAATACCCTTTTTTTGGACAATTCCAATTTAAGGTAATTGTACCAACATTTAACAGAGTGACTTTTATGCTAAATTTAAAGAAGACAAAACTACAAGTATTGTACAAGTAGAACAATGAGCCTTAGAATTGACAGTGAAGGCATACAAGGGGCAGAGAGCTTCTGCCTTTCAGAGTCAACCATCTACAAGAAGAGCAAAGGCAGTCAAGAAACAGGCTGCAGATTGGCCCTGGGCCCAGCAGCTACCGGGGCCTTGAGATACGTCTAGACCCACAAAGACCAGAACCAGGCAAGCTGGAGGATTCCATACAACACTGTATGGCAATGAAAGCTGAACCTTGAAGAAGCAGGTTATGAAGAGCGTTAACATCAGAACTTTGATGTTTTGAACTCTGGTTTTGAAAAAGGCCGCTGAGAATATCGCGGAGAGCCAAGAAAACAAACCAATGGATCATTGAACAAATCAGCCCACTTGAGGCACAAATGGCCAGGCTTGAATGATCCTTCTTTGGACATGTTTCTGGAGAGGGAATGGGACAACTTGCCACAGCCAACTTCCTGCGGCCAACTCACCATGGCCAACTTGTTGCAGTTAACTCATCACAACAACTCACAGTAGGACAACTTGCTGCAGGACAATGTAACAATTCTATTTAAATATTTAAAATAAATTTAAAAATATTTCAATTTTTGCCATTCACATTTCATTCTGATCTTCCTTTTGCATCCTTTCTTTAATTATTTTATTCCATCATTTCCTTGATATTAGTGTAACTCTTGTGCTGCAGTGAGTTGGCCGTGGCAAGTTGGTTGTGGAGAGTTGGTCGTGGCTAATTGTCATAGACCCCCTCTGGAAAAAGGTCTATCGCTAGGAAAGGGGAAGAGAAAACGTAGACAACCCGCAGCAGATGGGACACCCTCGGGCACAGTGAGAGAGGTAGAATCCACCTTGAATGCAGCAGGCGGTCTCTGAGGGAGACGGGCGGTTAAGAAATACGAAATACAAATAGAATAAATGAATAAATAAAAACAGGCAGCCACCCAGAACTCCTGGAGTCAGATTTAATCTTTCCTTGAAGATCTGGTTGAAGAGGTGCGACTGCAAGGAGAGGCAGCTCCATCGGATCCCCCAGCCGTGCCCCAAGGTGGAAAAGCAAAGGCCCGGCAAGAGTCGGCCCAGGGCAGCCCTTTTGAGGGCCCAGAAGTCTGTGCTGTCCTGAGGGGACCTTCCACTTCCACTTCCTGAAACCAGCTTTGCCCCAGGATGATCCAGGAGCTCTGCTGCTGCTGCTGATCTGCACCCCTCCCAGCAACAATGCACTTCAAAGCTGGGATTCAGACCCCCCATAGACGCGCTTGAGCAGCAGATTCCAGGCAGCCATTCCCACCATGGTTCCTCCTATCCGGCGTGCTAGAATACCCACCACTTGGCTTGCTTCCTCTGCTGAGAGAGCCCAGGCTGTTGCATTAGCCTTTGTGGCTTGTATAAACGAGAAAACAGGTCAATATAGAACCTAGATTCTCCCCCACCCCCAGACCATGACCAGGCTGAGCCCAAGGGAGGAGCCAAACACATCATCATTCTGGAGTCCCAGAAGAGACCTAAGTCCCCTCCAACCCCCCCACCCCCCCTTGAAGTCGGAGGACTCTTATCTGGCACTAATTTGCATTGTTTGTTAGAGGACCAGATTCTTGCATGGGACAAACGCCATCCTGGCTCCTGCTTCTTGAGCCTGACCCCTAGAACACAGAGGAACAGGGGTGGGAGGCACCTTGGAGGCCTCCTAAGGAGAACTCCCGAGCCCCTGCTTGAGCAGAAGACCTTCTACTCATTCCATGCAGAGTTCTTGTCTACATTTTCACAAGTCTCTACATCTAAAAAGCATCCAAGTTACCCAGGAGCTTGCTCTTCCTGACACTATCATCTGTGAACTGTCCTTAAATATCACATTTCAATTCTTACTATGTTACAGGGCCCCTGATTATGACATCGAACATGTAAACAAGTTAAATTCATTACTAACTTGGGCAATATCCTGCCCACATGCTTTTATCTTTCTTGGTGACCTCAATCTACCTCATATTAACTGGACCCTAAACAAATGTAAAAAGGAACCCATACATACAACCTCCTACAATGCTGTAACAAATCCGGGACTGGAACAACTAGTAACCAACAATACTAGACTCCTCGATCTCATCTTCTGCAACAGTTTGAATTCAATTTACGGAATACAAATTAAAGAACCCTTTTCCAACAGTGACCACAACATGATTGACTTTTGTCTCAACATACGTCCACACAAAAATCATCATAACGACAGGATCCCCAATTATAACTTCAAAAAAGGCAATTATGATCTTATAGACAACGATCTCTCATCTCGACTGGCAACTTCTATTCACTGGATGCAATACTGTAGAAGACCATTAAAACATATTTTTACTTGAAGTCAAAACAGTCATCAAACTATATGTACCAATAACAACTCCAAAACCCAGAAAAAAACAAATTACCCATAACATAAGAAAGCTTCTACCCAAAAAGAAATCACTTTGGCGGAAAAACAAATCTGGTCACGCTGCCAACTTCAAAAGCAAATACAAAAATTTATGCCACCAGATAAAGACTGAATGCAACAATTATCACATTAAATAAAAGGAAAACCTTCTACGTACCAATTCCACCCGCACTTTCTACAATTTTGTAAATAACAAACTAAAAGATTCAAGGTCCATCCCACCCCTGAAAGGACCTTATGGTAAAGACCTGCAACGAAGACATCATTAAAGCCAACCTCTTTAACACATTCTTTGGCTCAGTATTTGTAAAGAGCAATGGATCATGCCCAGTATTTCCTAGTCAAACCACAGACAACTATAATGATCTAATACATATCGATTTTACAGAAGACAATGTTGAAAAAGCACTACGCAATCTAAAACCGTGTCTATCTATTGGACTGGACAGAATATGTGCCTACTTCTTAAAAAAGCTATCCACTGCCATAGCCGAACCTCTAAGCATAATCTTTGAAAAATCTTTCAGGACCAGCTCCTTGCCAAATCTATGGTCACAAGCCACGATCATCCCCATCTTCAAAAAGAAGATGACCCCAGCCTAGTTGAAAATTAAAGACCAATCTCTTTATGCTGAATCACCTGTAAAGTCATGGAATCAATTATTAACCAATCCATTATCCTCCACTTAGAGACAAACAACCTACTCTCTAACAAACATTTTGGTTTCAGAAAAATACTATCCTGTAATCTGCAACTCTTACACTGCAAAAAATATATGGACTACACAACTTGATCAGGGCAAAGCAATAGACTCAATTTACATAGACTTCTGTAAAGTCTTTGAATCAGTGGTACACGACAAACTACTCCTAAAACTAAAATCTTATGGTATCTCTGGACACCTGCATATTTGGATAGAGGCATTCCTGTCAAACAGGCAACATTGGGAGCGTCCTATCAAATTCTGTACCTGTCAACAGTGGTGTCTTCCAAGGCAGTGTTCTAGGACCAACTCTTTTCATACTCTACATAAATGACCTCTGTGATCGTATTAAGAGTAACTGCATTCTCTTCGCTGATGATGTAAAGCTATTCAGCACCACCGACAATACTGCTACCCTTCAAAAAAGACCTCGACTATGTTATCAGAATGGTCAAACAAATGACTTCAAATCTCAACAAATAAATGCTCTGTCTTACATATTGGCAAAAAAAACCCAGAAAATATAGGCTGAATAGTTAAGACCTTGTTGATGATTCAAACTCTGTCAAGGACCTTGGAATACTCATCTCTAATGATCTACGTGCTAAAGCCCACTGTAACTACATAGCCAAAAAGGCATTAAGAGTTGTTAACCTAATCTTACGTAGCTTTTTCTCTGGTAATATCATACTACTAACTAGAGCATACAAAACATTTGCTAGACCAATACTCAAATACAGCCCATCAGTCTGAAACCCACATTACGTATCTGATATTAATACAGTTGAGAAAGTCCAGAAATATTTCACAAAGAGTTCTCCACTCCTCCACTTGTTGCAGAATACCTTACGGCACCAGACTTGAAATTCTAGACCTAGAAAACCTAGAACTACACTGCCTTTGGTCCGATCTAAGTATAGTACATAAAATTATATATCGCAATGTCCTACCTGTCAACGAATACTTCAGCTTCTACCATAACAACACAACAGCAAACAATAGATACAAACTAAAGGTAAACTGCACCAAACTTGATTGCAGGAAATACGACTTCAGCAACAGAATGGTCAATGTCTGGAATACTCTACCTGACTCTGTGGTTTCTTCCCCAAACCCCAAAAACTTTAACCTTAGACTGTCTACTATTGACTTCACCCCTTTCCTAAGAGGTCTGCATAAGTGCACCAACATGCCTACTGTCCCTGTCCTATTCTTTTTATTTTTCTTATATGTATCCATTTCATGTATTCATAACTATGTTTATACTTATACCTGTTATCTTACAATCGCTTGACAAAATAAAATCATCCATCCCCTCCGACTTCTGACTGTATGACGGTAATTTTGTTGCTTGTATACTTATGATTTATATTGACTGTTTCCTAGTATGATTGATTGCTTATTGTACCCTATGACTATCATTAAATTCTCGACTCCTGACGAATGTATCCTTTCTTTTATGTATACAGAGAGTATTTACACCAAGACAAATTCTTTGTGTGTCCAATCACACATGGCCAATGAAGTATTCTATTCTATTCTATTCTAAAATAAATTTTAAAAAAGCAGTTTGCTTCTTAGAAGAGACGGACAGACAGGGACACACACACACACACACACACACACACACACACACACACACACACACACCCAGAGGCAGAGAGATGGCCCTAAGTATGCCAACTTGTTTCTAGTCTGATGCCTTTAACCATTGCACCAAACTGGCTCTCAGATAACGTGATGTTCTTCCTCTTCTTTTCCACTGGGAGGCAGCATCTGTTCCCTATTTGAAGAAGAATAACTCTATGTTTAACTTTCAATATTTTTTTCACATTCCTGGAAGAACCTTCATTCCTTTGCAACTCACCACCAGGCCATCCCCCACTCCTGTGTGATCTGCCGGTGGTCATAGGTGCTAGCCGGCTTTTCTCCCCAATTCCACGCATTACTGCTCAACAAGAGCCAGATGGGGTAGTGCTTAAAAGGCAGTGGGTTAGTCCTGCCTCCTGCAGACCCCATGACAGCTGGGTACTTGGGGTCTCTCGGACCCAGGAAGGAGCCAAAGGCCTCCTTCTGCTTCTGCAAAATGCTGGCAAGGAATGAGCAGAGACCTCAGGCTCAGGTAGCATCAGCCCTGCTAGTACACCAGGCAGAAAACCCAACCAAGTGAGCTGATAGCGCTTTATCGGTAGTTCTCGATTCACAACCATTCATTTAATGACCGTTCAAAGTTACAACGGCACTGAATAGAGAGACATTGATGACAGTTGCAGTGCCCCATGGTCACAGGATCAGAATCCTGGCATGTATTTAGGACGGTTGCAACATCTGGGGATCCCCACCTGTAACCTTCCCAACTGGCTTCCGATAAGCCAAGTCAGTGGCGGAGGCCAGATTCACTGATCGATCCTAGGATTCACTTAACAACAGTGGCAAAGAGGTCGCAAAGTGGGAATGTGACTCACTTAACAACTATCTTGCTTACCAATAAAAGATTGGGTTCAATTGTGCTCGTAAGGGAAGAAGATTCTACCTCCAACCTATTTGTGCTTTGCTCCCTACCTTGCCAATTTTGTTAATATTTATGATCTTAATATTTTAATGTTTTACTTTCTTTTTATGCTGAAAGCTGCCTAAAAGCGACTCTAGGCGGCTTACACTGTAAAAGCAAGCTAAAACTTTAAAATATTAAGATCATAAATAAACATTAAAATAATAAACATGGTAGCCAAAATTAAAATCATCCCAAACAACCAACATCTTACAGTTATCAAAATAGTGGCAAACAACAATGAAATTCCATTAAAGCAAGAAGAAAATTAATTATTTCTGCTTTGGGTAAAGACAATATTCACACTGAGTAAAAGGTATTAATGCCAAAAGGAGAAAAGGGCTTCTAGTACCACACCAGGTTAAGGTGTCCCTCTTAGACATTTTCCTTTATCTGCTTTTTCTCTGAGCTGAAAGCAATTTTTTTCCCAGCATTGGGAGCTGTTACCCTCCTTCATCGTTCTGGCTCCCCTTCTGCATCTTTTCCAACCCTAAACATGGATTCTGATGATCAGGTTTATACACAGTATTTCAAGCGACAGATTTATATCAGGATGCTTTTATGTTGGAGGCTTTATTTTTTTGTTCTCTTCCTAAAAATTCCCAGAATAGAATTTAGCACTGTGCTAACATTTTCATGTAATTCAGCACGAATCCTCACTTGTCCTTTTTAGTTCAGCCCCAATTAATATAATATGTAGACTTTGGGGTTCTCCACCCCCGGCACTCTTGGTGACCCAAATACCTGCGTTTAAGGCCAGTCCCTGAGGACCCTGGGAAATTGGCTTTTCCCCTGAAAGAGGAGCTTGAGAGGGGGAAGAGTTCAAATCCTTTCAGTCCTCCTAAATTATATTTGGAGGTTGTCACTCGCTCAGAAGCCCAGTCCCAACCCACCAATCCCCATTTCAATCTCGGAATTGCTTCCCTCTCCTCATCCAGGGCAGGGCACCGAATGGAGACGTTTCTCCCTTGGGGTCCCCTGGGAACCGTGAAGAACCATAAGTCCTCCTTTCCCAGAGTTTCACTGTATTCTTTGCATGGCTCATTAGTGCTCATTCTGATGTTCGGATTTTTAGGATAGGTGTGTACATTAGGATGACAAAGTTTAGGAACCTCTGCTCTGCCAGTGCTCCCCAACCAGATGCACCCAGAGCCCAGGATGGGTTCACCTGATATTTAATGCCATCAGGGAGTCAAATGGAGCCCATCCCTTCTGTATCTGCCTGTCATGCCCAAATCCCAACCTCTCCTGTAGGCACCATCATCTTATTGCTCAATGGAAAAACGGTCTCCTTGGTGGCTCTGGCTCCCAAGGGCATGTCGGGCAAGGAAACAAATTGGGCCCCTTGAGCCCCAAGACTATTTCTTTTCCTATCGCTGGGGCTGCTGACCCGGAGACCCAACACAAGCCACCCTCACTGCTGCTTGGATGCTACCAAGGTCCTGAGCCAGCACAAGAAAGACGCCAAAAAAAGAAACATAGAGAAGAGTGACAACCCAACTTCAAAAACTCAGGAAACCATTCAGTAAACAAAATAACTAGCAGGCTGATTGATTGGCTCAACTACCCACCGTTGCCTCATAAAAACGGTGGCACAGAACACTGCCATCTTTTCAGGAATTTCTGGAATCTGGTCTGATAGAGAGAATGACGCAAAAGATCACGCAACTCACAGAGCAGATTCCCTGGAGCAAAAAAGCTTCTGGGACAGAAACAGAAAGTCAACTTTTCCTAGGAAGAGCAGGTAGTCTTCAAGAGGCATTCCGTCACCACAGCTATAATTTACACTGAGTTACACTTCTCTGTGACACTCAACGCTATTTCGAGACACCCCCCCCCCCATGGCATCCATCCCTGGATGCAGACCAGACCCATCCTCAAAAGCACATCTGCTCAATGAACACAACACTTGGGGTACAAAACCTTAACATAAGCATAAACATGAGTCCACACTAAAGGATGAGGTCCTAGGGCAAACCCTTCCTAGAAACCCCAAGGTTGAAATAACTGGGGAACGTTCTCTACAGTTCTCTGAAATCCTTTGCCCAAGAGGTCCTCCTTGGAATGACTGCCATTCTTCGTATTCAGAGTGGACATGGCTACCTGCCCCAAGACTCTGGGGCTTTTGCTCCCAAACACCCAGGAGTCCACTTCACACTCACAGCATCTGCCCATAGGACATCTGGTGGCCCCCAAGCTCCAGCTGGTTACCTGTGCAAGTAAGTTGCTGAGTTGGGGTTATTAGCTGGCACAGGCAAAGCTTTTTTGCAAGCTGCTTCAACACCTCTTCTTTTCAGGAGGGTTTGCCACGGACCCTGTGAGACCCTATCGCTCAGGCTCCCTTCTGGCCCACCAAATCTTTCTGTGGATCTTCCTCAAGTATCTCAACCTAACTCTCATGTGTACGTTTTAGATTGAAATTGGAGTTCACCTATATGAGTCTGAGAGAAAAACCTAAAACTTTTTTGAATAAGGATGCCTTCCAGGCTCACTTTGGGAGCAGCCTTCCCTGAAGTGCAGGACTGTCTCAGGACTGGGTTGTTTCAGAGGGTCAATACTGCATGCTTGACATCGCCATTATGGGGGTCCAATGTTCCTCTTCCCCTGCTGCCCCACCTCCCCTTTCCTGCCCAAAGGCCAAAAGAGCCTGGGCTGGTCCAGGAGGCCTTCCCCCTTAAGGGAAGCCCGCCTCCTAGCAACCATCACCCAGGGCAACAGGATGAAGATAACTTGGCTGCGCTCTCTCCTTCTACAACTCTGATGGGGAGGAGACAGGGGAAAAGTGTATAAACACTTGAAAACCTCCCAAGTCAGAGACGGCATCCAGCCAGCACACCTTGAAACGAAGAGGGTGGAGGCATAATAATGTTCAATTTCATAATACAAACTCCCTTTCACAGCACAAGGACTTTGGCGGATGCCCCAGATTCCCGGAAGAGAGGGGATTTTCCTCTTGAGCAGCTGCTCCATCGGTCTCTCTTCCCCAGAAAGGCTGGAAAGGAGGGCAAGAGGGAGGGAGAGCCTTTTCGGCTCCTCCATCTTCCTCCCCCCAATCAGAGCTCAAGGAGGAGGATGTGGCGACGTAGCCGGGGCCGTCCCCTGGAAGAAGAGCAGCAGCCCAGCTTCCATCCACTCAGCCCGCCCCCCCAACTGGAACGGAAGCAGCTTGAGGAGGCAGTGGTGGGAGGGGGCCAAAGCGGGCGGGAGCCAGGAGAGCACGGGCTGCAGGCAGGCTGCTCCTCCCCACACCACCCCTCCTGCGTACCGAAGCAGCAGCAGCAGCAGCATCAAGGCGGGCAGAGACAAAGAGGGGCTGCAGGAAGGGGGGCTGCCGAAAGACACCATTCTGGGAATCCCTCCAGACTTTCCGGTGCCTGAAGGAGGGTGGAGGAGGATTGCCAGGAACCCAGATGACAGCGGTCCGAAGAGGTTTGGCCCCACCGACACAGAGGAAGGACTGAGACCCAAGGAGAACCGTCCACCACTGGTCTAAGAGGGCAGGAGGATGGAAGAGCAGCCGCCGGGTCTGCAGAGGGAAAGAGGGCTGGCAGCATCCAGGAGAGAGGAGACGGGGGAACTGCAGCAGCCAGGGGCTTTCCAGAGCTGAAAGGCAGGCAGGCGCCTGGCTGAGGGACCCCCGTAATGGGCCTGGCCTGGAGACCCAAAATTTAAGGCTGCCAGGAGAATTACATGCACCCCACCTCCAAGAGAGCTCCAGTTTGAGACCCCATGGAATCCACCGGGAATCCTGAGGGCTGAAAGGCCCAGAATGGACCGGGTGCACCCAGGCAGCCTATCTCCCTTGGGAGCATTGGGAACCCCAAGGCCTGAGAAGGGCCTGAGACTGGAAGCCGAGAAGCCTGAGCCAGCCAGAAGCTAATGGGATGAGGAGTGGAGGACCGGGTGAGCCAGGGTGCCCAGGGAGCAACATCCCCTACCCACCCCCGTCAGCACTGGGACTCGAAGAGCTTGGCATGGCTGCTGCCTCTCCACCTGCCTGAAGCTGCAGCATTTCTCTTTTCTCTGGCTGGGGGAGGGGACCGAGGATGCTCCTCTGCCTGCAGGCTGGATGCTGCCCTCGGCCACCCCAAGCCTCTTCCGCCCAGGCAGCTGGGCACCTTCCCATGGCACCCCAAGAGCCTATGGGAGCCCTGGGGCCACAGCTTGCTCAGGAGGTGCTGAGGAGGCGCCACAGGGACAGGTGACTCCGTGTGGGGAGCAGCTGGACTGCCACAGCTCATCTCTGGAGAGCCCAGAGGCCAAGGAGAAGGTAAAGCTGCACGTGAGGCCTTCGCGGTGGGTGGGGGGCCTGCAGAACGACCGGTGCTGCTGTGACATATTTGGAGGGCCAACAGCAGAGCGGTCTAGGGGGCTCGGAGGCCTCCTTCAGGAAGGGAAAGAGCTGGGTTTTCCTTTCTCAAACCTCCCACTCCCTGGACCTTCTCTCCCCAAAACAGCCATGGCAAAGTTGTCCATGACAGAGACAGCAGGGCCTCCACCCCTTGCTCCTTGACCCTTCTCTCTATCCTGAATCCAGACCTCCAAGGCTGGGTCCATGCTAGATCATCCTTCCTGCCTCCCAGGCATTCCCCCTTCCTCCACTCCCCCCCGTCCACCATTATATCCCAGGCAGAGGGGAAAGGGAAGGAAGGGGTGACTTGAGGTGCCCCTGCGAACTGGGGAGTCTGTTGCCATCTGTGGTCCCCTTCCACAGCCCAGCATCTCCCACCTAGAAGAAGGGAAGGGAGCCTTGGTGAAGGACTGCTGCCTGCCTTGAGGGAAAACCTTCCAATCCCCCAGAATCCCCCAAATGTTTGTCACTTTGGTCACAACCCTGGATTGCTTTGAGATGGTTCCACCCTTCAGCCTCACTGCCCACCCCAGCCCCAACCCCAAATACCCCTCCCACCCAAGCCAAGTACAGGAGGAGGACCAGAAACTGTCCCTGGGCTGGTGCTAAAACTGCCTCCATGAACCTGCCTGCTCTCCACTTTGGTCCACATCTGGTTCAAAATTGAAGGCCCCACAGTCTAAATCAGAAAAGTGCTGTACAACTAAGATCACCCCACATACACACAACCCCCCGTTCCAGGGCATGACCTCTCTTTTCTATACGCACCGACAGGGCACCTACCAAATATACAGCCTAGCCCAGCTGGACACCTGCAGCCCAAGCTGAGCACACACACCACGGGGGCCAGGAGTACTTGCAACTGGGTCTATCACAGCCCTGATGCAGGCCAGGTGCCAATGCTGCCAGGCTAGCAGAGAGCCGGAGTGGAAGAAGAAGATTGAGGGAGATGAACGAGTCACAAGAACATTTATTCAATGGGGGTTGGGCTTATGGGGAAAGCCTGGGTGCTTTTGAGCCCGTGAGCAGCTTCAGATCCACAAAGGGGTAGTTTCAAAATCACATAAAGTAGTAGTCCCACTTTATACTACACTAATGAGGCCACATCTGGAATAGTGTGTCCAGTTCTGGTCATCACAGTACAAAAAAGATGCCGAGACCCTAGAAAGAATGCAGAGAAGAGCCACAAAGATGACCAGAAGTCAAGAGGCTAAATTGTATGATGAACGGTTGAGGGAACTGGGTATGTCTAGTCTATCGAAGAGAAAGACTAGGGGTGCCATGATGCCCGTCTTCCAATATTTGAGGGGCATCCATAGAGAAGGGCTCAACCTGTCCTCCAAAGCACCTGAGGGCAAAACAGGCATGGAAGACCATTAAAGGGAGCGTCAACCTGGAAATAAGGAGGGGATGGTGAGAATGGCCAGTGGAATAGCTCACCGCCAGAAGTTGTGACTACTCCATCACTGGAGGTTTTTAAGAAGAGATTCGACAGGCATTTGTCCAGGATGCTGTAGGTCTTCTTCCTGAGCAGGGGGTTGGACTAGAAGACTTCCAGGATCCCTTCCAGCTCTATTATTCTGTGTCCCGTGACAGGCGGAAGAGTGCCAGTAAGGGGGAGGCCAGGAAAAGGACAGCCAGGAGCTGCTCCCCACAACTTCCACAGGCTGCAGGCCTTGCCAGTTGCCAAGAGGCCCTCAAGGGCTCCTGGGAGAGGCCACATATTCTGGGACAGTGATGGTGAACCTTTGGTTGTGGTGTGCTGAAAGCGCACACATCTGCCGGCACCCACAATGCAATGCATCCTGCCCCCTCGAGGGAAGCCCCTGGCATCTCTGGTATTTCCGGAAGGCTTGTTTTTCGGCCTCCCGAGGCTGCAGAGGCTTCCCTCGATCCTCCGGGAGGGCGAAAACGGCCTCAAACAGGCCGAAAATCAGCTGGGAGGTATGCACATGCACAGTGCAGGGAAGTCTGGCTGGGGCTCGCGTGCCCACACAAATGGCTCTGTGTGCCACCTGTGACTCTTCCGATTCTTTCCTCATTTTTACAACGGGGGGGTGGGGGATTTAGAGTACCTTTGCCTGCTTTATAAAGTGGTCAGAACTTATGTGCAGTAATCCAAACAGGATTGCCCCAAAACCTGCCTGGAAGTCTTGCCAGTTTCATTATCCTGCCTTTCCTAATGGTCTTCACGGTTGTGTTTGTGGCCCATTAGGCCCTCCTTGGCCAGGCCAGACCACATCAACAGAAACACACATTTTGGATCTTGCCCTGCCCCTGCCCTTCCAACAGCTGCTGCCCCTCCAGCTACAGCAGCTGACAACTAGCACAATAAAACAGTAGTCAGGCAACCCCAACTGACAAATACGTTTTTAAAACTAATAAAAACACAGCACAGCCAAAGCAAAGAAATGATTCCTGGAGGCTCCTTGGACATGTGCCCTCCTATATCTTAGCACGCCCAGGTGGAGGTATATCCAAAGATGTCCCGAGACTGGAAGGCCTTCCATTCCATTCCATGTTTCTCCCCATTCCAGGGAGCCTCTGGCAGAGATTCAGGCTGACCGACCATCTCTCTAGTGGCTTCACTCGGATTGGGGGGGATAACTGACCTCTTGCCTCCCAAGGGAAACTGCTCAACCGCTGCAGGCGGCTTAGACCACCACAGTTGCTCATACTGAAGACCCTCCCCTCCAGCTGACCCACAGTGACCAAAGGGTTGTCACTCCCAGGCCCAGGCCTGACTCCTGACTGAAAGATAATTGTCGCCTCACCCCCTTCTCCAATAGAGGTGCCTCTTCTGGCTGGAGTAAGGGCAGAGACCCCGCCTCTTTTTACGTTAATCACTTCCCAAAAATTAGACATTGTCACCAATCTTGCCTACCTCACTCTGAAGAATTCTTTTAAAATGGTCTTTCTCGTGGCTTTCATTGTCCATTCCTCTTGGGCTCTTCCTTCCCTGTCCGGCCCCAGTTCTGGTCACCCATTAAAATCAGGGCCTGGCATTAAAAAGCTTCTTTCCTTCCTTTGTAGATCCTTTTCTCCAGTCAGGGCTTCTCTCCACAAGAGAGACTTTCAGGGTGTCATTTCACCTTTTAATGTTCTTCCGATTGCAACATTACCCTCTTGCACCCTGTTGAGCGGTGTTGCTTTTTAATTAATTATTTTTCCTTTGCTTTCTTGGATGCAGAATTGCAGATTATATTTATCTATTCTAGTTATAGATGACTTTTTGGGCCATGTCTAGAATTTCTCCTCTCAAAGTCTGTGCTTTTTTTTTTTTTTTAACACAAAGCTACACCATCCTGGTCTTCAAAAGCTTGAGTTAAGGGCTAAAAAAGAAGTTTCCCTAGAAGAATCCCCAGAGTTTCAGAGTGAGATGGGTGACACATAAATTTAATAAACAAATTCTTCTAATCCAAATCGCAGGCACAGAGGAGCCAGGGGCCCAGGTGCATCTCGCCCTCCTTTCCCTTCAAAGAAAATGCTTAGCAGCCACCCCAGCTACCTGGCCCAGCCCCTGAACAGCCTTTGAATCCTTGGCACAGCTTCTTTCCCTTCCAAGCACCATGATCAGAGACGCGGCCGGGCCAGCCTCGCCATATGTTTTGAGCCGATTTCGCAGGAACATCCTTAGAGCAGTTGCTCACAGATGCCAGCCAGCCAGCTAGGCTGCTTCATGGCAGAGAAGCCACACTGACACAGAAGAAGATCTGCCCATGACCCGATGGGAACCGAGCCCTCCACATGGGACTCTCACTCCAGGGGTTCACAAGACAGGAGGCCAGTTTCCCTCGACTTGACAAGGCAAGAGTTTTGGCCACATTGCCTGACCTGAGACCTGTGGGGCGCCGTCTCAGCCACTGGTTCCCTTCCCAGGACATCTCCATAAAGGGCTCTGGGAAGCAGCAGATGCCAGCACTCTCTTGCTATAGCCTGCATGCCTCTTAGCTGCCCCATCATTTTTTGTACCATCTCCCGTTCTAAGGATGAACCTCCAGGGCTGCAAAAGTAACGGAGCCTCCCCAAATGACAACCCAGCATCTCACAAAGGCTGAAACAGAATAGCAGGAGTTTTTCTTCTGGATCTGCCTAAAGAAGGACCCCTCAGCTTTGCAAGCCCTTGGACACTCTGGGTGGGCAGAAATCAAGTCATGATATGGAACGCCTCCTCCCGATCCTAAGGTAGTTGCTAGTAAAATTCAGTGAAGAGATGGGAGTATCCAAGACAGCACTTTCTTACACACAACACTGTACTAAGCCATGGTTTAACTATGACTTGTTGTACAAGTCAGTGGTCTGGATCACACAAGACTCTAACCATAAAATGGGATGGGCAACACACAGACCACATGTGCAGCACAACAGGCAATCTGCAGCATTCAGACCATCGAATGTTGCTGCCCAAATTCAGAACTGTGATACAACTAACTAGACTCCATTATGGCTTTACAAGTTGTGTGCACCAGCCTCTAATTTCACACACATTATGCTGAACAGAGACTAAGCTTCAGTCCCTTGGGGTGGATTTTTGGAACCTGACATGGTCTGCCATCTTCTTTTGGGCCAATACTAAATTTTGAGCAGTGTGCTATGGCTTACTCAACAAACTGAGTGCAGCCTCAATAAAAGCTAATGCAGATTTAATTTAATGTTTATGTTCACTCAACAAACAAGGTATTAGACAAGTATCAACATTCATTTAATTTACTTTAAATTTGGTTTAATTAATTAAACGCAATCATAGGGTTATTATATATATTTTGCCCTTCAGCCACATTAAGAATCTCTGTGGCAGCAAATTTTAGAAGACCTCCTGGGGGTGAGAGAGCAACTTGTGAGAAGCCGATCCTGAGAAACGGATTCTTCTCTTCCCCCTTGAAGTCCAGGAACTCCAGTAGCTGCCAAGTGGATTCCCAGAGGACTCTCCAAATGGAAGCAGGGAGCTCAAGCCAACCAGGTTAGCGAAATCTGATCCTGGCAGCCCATTTGCTCCATGCTAACATTTCACCCAGAAACAGAAATCCAGGGAGAAGAGAGGATGAAAACTAAAATCAAGGATGGCAATGAATCTCAACATGCAGTAAAAGCCTTTAGAAGCATCAGATTTTTCTTCACCAAACGCCTTTTGGCGTTCCTCCTTTCTCGTCTCACTCATGATAATTTGTTCAGATTTTCATCTGGCTCACAATTGTACATATTGGGCTCAGAGGTGTCAGTCGATCAAAAGAGCACTGAAGTTCCTAATCTGAAGGATTTCTAAGTAAGAGTGGCAAACGTCTGTGCTGAAATAAGATGGAAAAATGTATGTATGATAAATCATTTATAACTGTATACAGTTTATGAATACTTCAGTTAACAGAAGCCAACATCAGGTTGCCACAGATGACACAAAGGTGCAAGAAGGCGCTAATATTTCGGACACCAGAAGATTCTGGGCAGCTTGAAAGGCTGGGCTGAAATAAAGAGGATAGAATTTAATAGCAGAAATTCTGCACATGGTAGGAAAAAGAAAGGCACAAGATGTGGGGATACTTGGCTTGGCAGGAGCAGGAGGGAAAGGGATCTGAGCCAGCCGCATGAGGCAGCTGCCAAAAAGGCCAATGCAATATTGCAGTGCCTCAATTGGGGCACAGAAAGGAATGGTTCCCTTCCCCTCTGCCCTGGCCAGACACCAGGGAGAGCATTCTGGGTCCAAATCTGGATATCAGAAAGGGACAGTGACGAGCTGGAATTCAGGGGTGGGCACTAAGCCCCAGGACATTCAGTGAAAAAGACCTGGGTATGTTTGGCCTACAGAGAGACTGTACAGAGGCCTACAGACTGCGACACAAGAGCAGCCTTCGCATGCCACCCAGAAGAGGAAATGGACTTGCTGGGTATTGCACGGCCAGAACTGCTAGATTAAAATAACAAGGAGATGGATCCATGGAGCAGGCAGCTTTCAAAGGTGGTCCAGCAGTAAGAGGGAACTACTAGCGGACTAGGCAGGAAGGGATCCAAGTAAATAAGCACCACGTCCCGAGAAAGAGGGGAAAGGGCCAAAGATACTGAAAAGGACAAAAAGTTACCAAAGGCCCCTATGTGCCCACTGACCTCTTTTTCTCTCTTCCAGGACCAGCCAAGGCAACTACCATGGAAAGGCTGCTCCTGATCCAGCTTCTGATGGTGGGGAGCACCTTAGCTCAGGTGGAGTCCTGCCCCTTCCACTGCGTCTGCCAAAACCTCTCCGACTCGCTTAGCACCCTCTGTGCCAACAAGGGGCTCCTCTTCATTCCGGCCAACATTGACCGGCGGACGGTGGAACTGCGCCTGGCCGACAATTTCATCCGGACGGTGGAAGCCCCGGACTTTCTGAACATGACGGGCCTCGTGGATCTCACCCTCTCGCGGAACACCATCGACACCCTCCGGCCCTTTGCATTCGGGGACCTGGAGAGCCTCCGCTCGCTCCACCTGGACAGCAACCGGCTGACGGAGATCAGGGAGGAGGCTTTGCGGGGAATGCTGAACCTCCAGCATCTCATCCTGAGTAACAACCAGCTGGTCAGTATCTCTGGGGCTGCTTTTGATGACTTTCTCTCGACTCTGGAAGACCTGGATTTGTCCTACAACAACCTGCGCGGCGTCCCTTGGGAGGGCATCCAAGGCATGCTCTGCCTGCACACCCTGAACCTGGATCACAACTTGATTGACTTCATTATGGAGGGAACCTTCGATGAACTCTATAAACTCTCGCGGCTGGACATGACCTCCAACCGCCTTTCCACACTGCCCCCTGACCCACTGTTTGCCCGCTCCCAGATTGGGGTCGTCAGCCCAACCCCTTACATGGCCACCATCGTGCTCAGCTTCGGAGGAAATCCTTTGCATTGCAACTGTGAGTTGCTGTGGCTGCGGCGTTTGGCGCGAGAGGATGACATGGAGACCTGTGCTTCCCCACAACACATGGCCGGCCGCTACTTCTGGTCTGTGCCAGAGGAGGACTTCACCTGTGAGCCCCCTCTCATCACCCGGCACACCCACAAACTCTGGGTCCTGGAAGGCCAAAGGGCCACCCTGAGGTGCAGAGCCCTCGGAGACCCTGAGCCGGTCATCCACTGGGTCTCCCCTGATGACAAAATCATTGCCAACTCCTCTAGGGCCGTATCATTCCGCAACGGCACCCTTGACCTTTTGGTGACCACCATCCGCGATGACGGGGCCTACACCTGTATCGCTATCAATGCTGCTGGGGAGTCGACAGCCACCGTGGACCTCAAAATCATCCCCTTGCCTCATCGAGGGAACGGCAGCATCACGGTGCTGCAGCAGCAGGATCCCGGCTCCTCCGATATCGCCACCTCGGCCAAGAGCTCTGCCAACACCACCCAGGAGGCTTCCGAGGAGAGAGTGGAGGTGCTGGGGGTGACTGCCACATCAGCCCTGGTGCGCTGGCTGGCAGATAAGTCAACCTATATGGCCTGGATGTATCAGATCCAGTACAACTGCACTGCGGACGATGCCCTTGTTTACAGGTAAGGGGGCTGCGGTGTGGGAACAGGGGTGAACGGGCAAAGGGCCTTGGGTTTCAGGTTCTCCTTCCTGGAGAAGTCCTGGCAATGAAGTTCCCTGGCTGCTTTGGTACCATTCAGATTTCTCAGGTTACAAATGGTCCTCTCCCAGATTACATCATGACTGCTCACTCAGCCGGAGGGCTCTCCCTGGTGAACGGGGTTGGACTGCACAACAGGCAGAGTTGCCTTCCTCCGTTTGCCCCTTTCCTTTGTTCCCACAAGACCTGAACTGCATACCAGGGAGACAGCTGGCCGTGCAGGACGAGATTTGGGGTTGGGGATACAGGGGTCGTGCAAGCAGAGTGCAGCATACTAAAAAGCTCTAATGTTGCTCCCCCCCTGAAACGGAGTCACGCAAGGAAAGTGACATCGGCCCTCGAAGGCCTTGGCTCCGCTTGGTAAAGAGCCAGGCCCAGTTCCTTCAGCAAGGTGGGGGAGGCTTCCAAGGCTCAAGCACAGGGCGAGTCAGAGGTTTCTGAGAGTTGAGCTTCTGCCCAGCTTTCTGCCCAGCAGCAGGTGGGGGGAGGAGAGCAGAATTCATGCTCTATGAACAGAATCCTTCAGCACAATATGAACAGCAAACCCAGGCAAGAGAAAGGGTTTTGCACAAACAGATCTCTTTCCTAATGGCTCCATTTTGTAGGTATTTCTAGCCTTAAAAATCAAAACCACGGGGGTCACACTAAATCATTTCCTGCCACTGGGCAGCCCAAACAAGCCCTGGCTCTGAAGAAACCTTCCCAGAAGCAGGCAGCCTCTCTGCCCCTCGGTCCTCCTGAGCAGGCAGCCTGAGCAGAGACATGGCCGCCCTCTCGCCCATCTGAGGCAGAGGTCCCTCTCGCTGATGCCACATCCACAGCACCCCTCATCAAGCATCTCTCAGGGGTTCAGCCATGGATCCCAAATCAAGGGAGGGACAGCGTTCAAGAACCAGATGGAATTGTTTGCTGGCTTCCCAGGAAGGCCTGAGAGACCTGCAGGGTGGGACAGCCATTTCTCTATGCTCACCTTTTCTTTCCTTCTGCACCAATAAGTGGGATAGAGAATAATAGGCCATTAATGTGCAAATAAGCTGCCTATATAAGGAGGAGGGGGGCGGCCTATGGCCAGGAATGAGGGAAGGACCCCTCATCGGAGGAGGGAAGGGGTGGAGGCCATGGATGCTTACTTTTCCCCTCTTTCTGGCCTGCAGGATCATCCCCGCCAGTAGCCAGGACTTCCTTCTCAAGCACCTCGTGCCCAGCATGGATTATGACCTGTGCGTCTTAGCCATCTTTGACGATCTGGCCACCTCTCTGGCAGCCACCCACCTGCTGGGCTGTGCCCAGTTTACCACGCAGGAAGCCTACCCAGACTGCCATTCGCTGCACGTCCACTTCCTGGGGGGCGCCCTGACGGTGACGGTGGGAGGCATCATCGTGGCTTCCTTGCTGGTCTTCACAGGAGTAATGATGGTGAAGTACAAGGTCTGTGGCAGTGTCCACGGGAGCCTGCCCAGGGTCAGCAATGTGCACTCGCAGACTAATGGCGGGCACCCAAACGGCCCCGCGGAGTGCCAGCAGGGGCAGGCCAGGGTGGGTACAGCCAAGGGCACAGAGCGTCGGATGGGAGGCGCTGCCCGAGGAGCCCTGGCCTCAGCCAAAGCCAAGCACAGCAGCTCTCTGGACATGGGAGATGCCTCTTCCAGCGCCTGCTACAGCTACGCCAAGCGCCTGAGCTTCATGTGGGCCAAGCGCAGCCAGTCGGTCCATGGGAGGCTGGCACAGGGCATGGCCCTCGAAGATGGCACCGGCACGCAGCCCGGGCCCTTCCTCAATGTGGATAAATTGGAGGAGAGCGTGGTGTAGCCCTCATGGGGGAGGACCGGCCCACTTGGAGGACGAGGCAGCAGATGCTGGCCCTGCTTCAGCTGGTTGAGCCACGCCTCCCACATGGAGGCCAGCCCTGCTGAACAGGCCATGCCTTGCCCAGAGCAGAGCCCCCTTCTCCAGCCAGCCAGGCTCAAACTGGGGAGGGAGAGAGGGAAGGAGCTGAGAGAGAGAAGAGGAGAAGCTTGGAAGCAGCTTTTTCCTCTGCATTTTGCAGCTGACTAACTGAGGTGCAAATACTGACCTGGATTCAAGAATCAATTATTTTGAAGAGGAAAGAAGGCAGCTTTTAAAAGAAAAAGAAAACAGTTGCCAAAAGAGAGCAAGGACATGCTGTTCAATAAGTCTTAAGTTTCAAGGATTCAAAGACAAGAGAGTTAATACAGAAATGATGCCTTCAGGCAAGATTGGGTGTAATCTGTGTTAAAACAGAGGTGTGAAGACTGGGGGTTGGGGGTGGGGAATTTGAAATTCATGTTAAAGGCAAAATCTGTACGTGGCATTTAACAACCTCTATAAATGTCCATCTGTGTGTCTCTTTTGGCATAAGTGTTACTCCTGCTTGTGCAATGGGGAGGGGGGTTCTCCCCACTAAACTCACTCTGTAGAAAAGGGAGGGAGAGAGGCAGCTGAGGGCAAACACCCCCCCCAAACCCCCAACTCTGGTTCACAAAGAATGCAAAACATGCAAAGTCTACCTTTGCAATTCCATTAACTGAAGTAATGTCAAGCTCCAGGGAAAGATCCGGGCAGTTCAAATGGGTGTAAAGATCGACTTCTAGCTCAAGCTCTCGACAAGAATCTGGCTAACTAACAGACAAAGCAAACTGGCGGCAGGTAAGAGTCAGCGGAAATCAAGAGGGGCCAGACTTGGATCTCTTGTGGGCACAAAGGGACTCAAGATGGATGGCCCCTCTCTCCCTTGGGCTCAGCCTAATCTTCTCCTACAAGTAACTTC
Source organism: Bungarus multicinctus (assembly GCA_023653725.1). Classification (NCBI taxonomy): domain Eukaryota; kingdom Metazoa; phylum Chordata; class Lepidosauria; order Squamata; family Elapidae; genus Bungarus; species Bungarus multicinctus. The sequence goes on from CM042847.1 coordinate 78,009, forward strand.
ACAAAAGGAATTTGCATTTTTTCCTAAAGTGAAATCCTACCTTGGGTGCAGATTTTTACTGCCTGGTGAGATTCTCACTCTCTCGGTGACCTGGGGCCTCTCAAAGTTTGCTTAGAGAAGTGGAAGATTTCAACCTAGGTCAGCTCTCTAGCTGGATATCTGGATATCTTTGTTGTCCCTTTCAAAGGCGCTGCATTCTCCAAGAGCGACAGGTTCAGGCTGCAGGCATCGCCCACTGCCCCCACCAAGGGAATCTGGACTAAGAGGAGGGCAACGATCAGTGGCAGCCCCAGAACAAGGCGGGCACAAAGCTCCTGTCCTCTGGGGACGACCAAATGGGCAGGCCAGAGGGACTGCCCATTCAGAAGGGACGAACAGCCTACCTCCCTCTCTGTCCTGTCCAAATGACAAGCAAGCCAGAGGGGATGCTTTTAGGGGTGGGGGTGGGACTGAAAAGTGGGCAGATGAAAGAAGCGATAGGAGATGTGGGTGGGTGGGGGGGGAGGTGTCAGATTGACCCTTTGCACAAGGAATACTTGCATTCCCTGTTTAACTTCACCCTAGAGCTTCAACAGCCAATGCACAGTCAAGGGACTCCTTGAGATCTTCGAGAGATGTGGCTTTCCAAGAGCCCAGGGGAAGCCAGAGATCCTCCCCACCCAGCGTCTGCCTGAACTGGCCACAAGCTATGGGGAAGAAGGAGACATGGGACATAGCTCTTCAGGAGGTGGGCACAGGAAGACTCTGCCTAGAAAGAGAAGGCTGGGAGCCCTGGCCTTTCGGCTGCCCCCTTTTGAAGAGGAGGGAGGGTGGCAGGTGGGCATGCACAGAGCCCGTCCCCATCCTGGAGAGCCCATCTCCGTGGCTGAGCAGTTCACTTTGGAGCCACGGCAGGATTGATCTGGCCACAAGCCAAGCAGCACCATTTGAATCCTCTGTGCCCAGCCAGAAGCACCTCTGGAAGGCAAGAGATGAGGCCAAGCAAGCTCAGTTCCGGGTGAGGCTAAGCCTCAAGGCCTCCAGAGGCAAAGCAGAGGCTGCAGCCTGAGGGCGAGTAAAGAGAGAGGTCGTTTCCGTTCCTTGACCCCACCTTCCTCCCAGGTAGGTGAGGAGCCCCTGGAGAAGGCTGGCCCTCACCAGCATGGCCTGGCAGAAGGCGGGACTCCTCTCAGCCCACCCAACTCTACTTTACTAACTCCACTAACCAAAATTGGCAAGCCTGAAAGGACACTTTCCCTCCCTGGCCACCCCCCACCCCCCATTCCTTCTGTGGAGTTATCATTTCCCCCCCCCCACACACACACACACACGCACACACACACACACCGTCTCTCTAGGTCATTTCCCCGACTGCCCCCTCCCACACTGGCTGGAGACACAGAAGCCCATTCAAGACTCCAAAGCAGGAGAAGAAAACTCATCTTTGCGCTGCTTGGGGAGAAGCTGTGGGGGCGATGGCAGGGCCCCCAAAAGCCACTCATCAGGCCCACTGCCTGCCACAGAAACCACTGGCTGGAGGAAAAACACCAAAGGGTTTGGGGAGCATCCTGGGAGGGGGGGCAAAAGGGTCTCAGGGGGAATCTGGAAGGCATGACAGGAGGGGACAGCTTTTGAGGTCTCCTGGTGGGGGGTCCCTTTTTTTCTTCTTGAGCTCCACATGAAGCCTTGGACTGGAGAGAGACAAAAGAGGATGAGCCACTTTGAATCCTTGAAGCAAACACCACACTCCGAGACTGCCTGTTGGCGTCTTAAATGCCTTCAGGGGCAAAAAACAAACAAACCCCACTCTTTTTACTAACACAAAAATTGCTAACACATTAAAACAAGGCAGGAGAAGAAGGAAAGATGAGAGAGTTAATTGAGCATGGCACACCATTCACACAGTCACACTAATAACTTGTAAAGGCACACCATAAATGGTTTAGAAGAAACCTTTCCCTTCCCAGAGAATTGATGAGTCTAATTGTATCCTGAGTAATATACGACTCTAGTCTGACCAAAATTTGTTACCCGATAACACCACTTTTGCTTCTCCATAGTAAAACAGCCTTAGATTGGGCAGCTTTATCAGTTCTCAAGCATCCATTGGAGAGAATATCCAGGCAGCATTTTACAGCCTACTGTGGTTGTGGTTTTCTGGGGACCTGGCCAGCTGAACAACATGCAATGAATGTTTGACTTTAACGCCAACATTTTATGGCCCTTTCCTGTTTTTATTGATTCCTGTCACCAGATGCCAGACAAAGGAACGTGGGCAGCCTCTCATCAAGCAGGCTGTGAGCTTTTTTCCAGGAAGCTTCCTGTGCATGATGCAGCTGGTAGAAGCAAAGGCCTTTTCCCCAGGGATATCGCATATTTCATTCTCTAATCCAAATTAAATTGTGACAATTGCATCGGATGACACGCAATGCCCAAACCAATCAGCCCCAAGGCAGCTTAATGCCGTGGCATAGTTCACACCACACAACTGGGTTCCTGCAGAAGCCAAGCACAAATTTGGGCCGAATCAGGCCCATGAGGTCATGAAGCTTTTCTTTCTCGTCTTCTAAAGCCCTCACCACTGTTAAATATATTAAATTACATTAATTCTCCTTGTTGTAGTTTTTTCTCCTTTCTATCCTATTAAAAGTATTGGAGTGCTCTCTCAAAGGTTTTGGAAACTGGAGGCCTGTTTTCTAGCTCAAGCTAGAAATGACCAAAGGAGATTCCAGATCTTTTGGGATGCAAAAGGAAGCACAAATGGAAATGGTTGGTGGTGAAGACGAGCTGCCGGGAAGACAGGGAGGGTCTACTCTGACATGCTTTGTCGTGCCCCACGGAGAGGGGAGGAGGGGGATTTCAAGCAGGTGGTCACCATCTTGAGGCGCTTCCTGAAGGAGAGCTGTTGTGTTGCCTGGATTGCGAAGGGCCTCCACCGTTGTCCCCTTCCCTCAGCAGCAAAAATAAGGCCATTCCTCTGATGGAATGCAATTAAGGCCATTGGGGATGGTATGTTATTTGGCCTGATAATTAATTACCTTTAAATCTGGCCCCTCTTGACTTTTTCTAGTTGTAAATAGAAAGTATCATTGGAAACACTTACTTTGTGAGGCTTTAAATAATTTTGACGTTTATTACTTTTATTTTTCTATGATGGATAAAGCACCTGAAAATCTCCCTAAATAAAACAATGCAAAATTTTTCAGCTCTTTTTCAGCCATCCTCCTTCCTCAAACTCAGGGGTTGGGGCTGGAGTGAGGGATATTCAGACATTTCCAAGCAATCATGAAACCCACCTCGCCAATCATAGAAATAACTCTTTGAAGAGTTCTATTTGCAGGGGCAAAGTTTACTTTATTGTCATTGTACCTCATACAAAAAAATTAAGCGCCATCTTATCGAGGGTGGATGAAGGGAGGCTCAGCCAATCTCATTGTACACATTGTACTCTGACAATAAAGGTTATGGTAACTATAAAAATAAAACACAAACACACATCTTTCACATTCTATACTATTCTAATTGAAAACCCCTGATATTGCATTAATATTGCACTATACAGTAGAATTCAATAGAATTATTGCTCTGTGACAGAAGCTGTTTTTCAGCCTATTTGTCCTTGTTTTTATTATCCTGTACCGTCTGCCAGATGGTAATAGTTAAAAAAAAAAGGGTGCCCAGGATGAGATAGATCTTGAAGGATGTTTTGAACAAAGGCAGCCTCTTGTAGCATTTGGGTTCAAAGCCAGTCAATCAGAACAGTGGGACCTGGCTGCAGCAGAGGTTGATTCATTTAAAAGGATTTTTAAGAGTCAACACTCACAAAGGACGCTGCTCTACCACCTTTTGCTCCTTCAGATCCTCTAACCCGAGACACAGGAACAGGGTAGGAAAAATCTGCACTATAGTACTTTAACCTTCTGTCAAGAGAAGCTGGGCAATATATGTCTATTTGACTCCAAAGAAGGAAATATAAAATTATCCAGTAGGCAACACACAAAGAAACAAAGATCAGCACCAGACATCAGGCAGAAGACAAGGAACCACCAAGGAGGGAACTGGCAGGGCCAGGGGCTGCACATAAGCAGGCAAGTAGACCCCTCTCTACCTCCCACCTAGCTGGGCAATGAATGTCTCTCTGCCAGAGTCCCTTGTCTAAGCTGGGCGATTGTAGGAACAACTGAGCTCAGAGAGAACGGAGGACTCCATAACTGGCTTCCTTCTGGATTCTGCTCCCCCAGAGTGAGCCCGGGGAGGGGAGGGGGCATGTTTAAAGGCAGACGCGACTGGCGTTTGGGCAGGGCATGATCCTGACTTGTTTGGAAGATGCCAAATAAGCTCTGCTGGGCATATCTCTTGCAACCCTTCACTTACTGTTTACCTGGACTGTGCATCAGGATGACCTCGTTCTTATTTTTGCAGAAATTTTGTGCACCAATGTGTCTTCCCATACAGTTTTCCATTCCTCTCCTATGGCTTGCATGTTGCATTTGCCATTATCCCGGGGGGAGGGGAGGGGGAAGCAAGCTGAGAAAATTGTACTCCAGGCCTGCACTGCAAATCCCATTCTTGGCTACCAACTCTGTGGTTCGTCCAGCTAGCCCACCTGGCAGGGAAGACCTCATGCACAAGAGCTTTGGAGTCAAGGCAGGAGATGCGAGGAGAGCTCTGGGCCCCGTTACTCAGTCCAAGGGCTTCTGGGGCCACAGGCAGAGGGAGCCCTCTGCTCCTGCTCTCTCCGCCAGGGCACCTGCTGGGCTCCTGGGGGTGGAGGTGTCCCTTCCACAAGGAAGCCTCTGACAACACAAAGAGTGCTGGACTCCTTTCTCCACTTGCATTTGGCACTGCACAGCAACAAGCATTTTTTTCATTTAAATACGGAATCTGCCAGCAATAAAATTTGTCTTGAACTCAGGAGGAGGTTATGAACTATTACACATATTTCTTTCTTTATTGTTTGTTTTGAATGACTAGAAAAGGAATTACCAAAATGTTTTATTCAACAATGAATAATGAAGCAGTAATGAATAAAACATGCCCATTTATTTGCCAGGCTACTTGCCTCATTCTTAATTATTACATTTTGGGTTGTTTTTTTTTTACTTTGGCCACTGAATAAAATAAATGAATGTCGCTGGGATTCATGGACCGCAGCAAAAAAATGCTCTGGGTGGAAATGGAAGGTGCAGGTGGGTCTTAGTTGCACCTTAGTTAGGGCAGAGGGGGGAAGTCCCAGGACTCAGGGAGGAGGGGGATTGACCTTGAGCTTTTCCTTAAAAAAGATGGCAAAGGAACCCAGTGCAAAACACGGAAAGCTTGGTAAAGATCTGAGAACAAGTATGGAAGAAGCTTCTTCAGATATATTCAAAAGAAAAGGGAGAGAAAGAGGAACCCTTTCCCAGGGACTCCATGGAGACAGCAAAGTCCTATCTGCTAACAAACACTTTGGGTTGTATCTCTTCTGAGGAGGAACGAGACTCAAAAAAACACCTTGAATCATGGATGAATTATATGCTGAAGTCCGACCTAGAAGAATTGTTGTCTCTGAGGAATACTAGAGAACGACTAAGAGGTGACAGAAAGAAAATCCCCATCTTCAAGCAGGGGGAAAGGAGACTCAAAATTAGTCTGACATCAATTCTTGGGAATATTAGCAGATCATAAAGGCAACTATCTGAAATCCTCTTCAAAAAATGCAGTAATTATTAGCAGTCAGCATGAATTTATCAAGAAGGAGGCTTATCAAACCAGGCTTATTTCATTTCCTAGCTGTATAACTTTCTTAGCAGCATACTAAGGAAGATAATTTGTCCAGTGCTTTAATGAAATCAAGATAAATTATGTCTACTTCCTTAGTAGAGAGGGAAGTGTCATAGACATAATTTATCCTGAGTTTATTAAAGCACTTGATGAAGTATTGCATGGTAATCAAACAGTTTGATAATTGGGCACCATTGGCATGACCATTAAGCAGGTACCTACTTGACTGAAGAGTGAACTCAAGACTGTTCAACAATGGTTTTTCATTAAACTGGAGTGAGACACTGAGTGGGTTGACACAAGGGTCATTTCAAAGGAAAATTGTCTCAGTTCCTGCAATGAGCAAGATTTGGAGATGTTAAGTGGCACTGGCCAATATTATAATTCTATGGAGCCATAACTAACCAAATAAACTGTGTTCACTCTACATGCTAACCAGAAATGGCACAAGGACGTCACAGTCCAGAAATGCTTTCTAAAATTTCAGGTTTGTAAGATACATAGCAACACACAGACCAATAAATGCATTTGGGAGAATATGGAAGGCAGCAGGGCGGGACAGATATTACATCTGCATGTGGCATGACCTCAGGGAAAGCCAAATCTGCTCCTTGGTGGGGCAGATTTCAGCATGGAGAAATTTCCTAGGTGCTGAGGTTCAGCCAGAGACTGAACAGAAACCCCTTGGGGATGTCTAGCCTGTGGACTGTTCTACAAGAAACAGGGAAGTGGCTAAATAACCAGGAAGATTTTCCCTGTTTCTAGGAGATACTTTTTTCAGTATTAAAAGACCAGATGTTTCAGCCGGTCAAGTCAAGGAAGCTCAGCTGCTGTTAGGCTCCAAATAATGACATTCTTCCAGACTCTTTTTTGGAATACAAGACAGGCGTGGCAACACTCTGTGGCAATGTTACCCTCCTCCTGGATATCCTTCATCTGCCCTTTTGAAACGGACATGCTTGTAGTTGTGTATTCATTACATTTTGTACAGAGTTTGCTTCTGTTAGAGAAGAAACCACAGCTTAGGCTCTTCTTTCTGCTTCCATCACAACAGCTTTATCCCAAAAGATCCAATTCCAGCCTAATTAGCTTATGAAAGGCAGACGAAACAGCGGGGAAGGGAGCTGTTTTACAGATCATCCAGCTTGGGGGAGGAGGGTCAGCCTGCAGAGGCAGCCGGGGCAACCTGGCAAGTTTCTCTGGGCTGAGCTTGGCTGGGCTTTTGGAATGGGGCATGAGGCGGTACAGGGGCAGATAAGAGAGTGAGCCTCAGCAAACTGCCCAAGGCCCTTTGGGCACAGACAAGAGCATGATCCTGACCAGCGGCACTGGCAAAGATCCCTCGATGGGCAGGGCAGCCCTTTCTGGCAGGGACCCAGGATAAGCAAGCGCCTATCCCCCATCTGACCCCTGCCTCTCTTTCTTCCTGCCATGTTGCTCCAAGGTCCGTAGCAGTGATCCAACAGCCCCGTCCACCCAACGATCATGAACAGAACTCTAACCAGTAAACACCAGGTAGTCCTCGCTTAGTGACCACAATTGGGACCAGCAATTTGGAGGTTAAGCAGAAAATCATATGAGTGCAACTGTGCTTACAACTTTGCAACTCCTCTGGTTCTTAAGTGAGGTAGTCACTAAGTGAAAAATCACACAACTGCAATTTACAATCTTGCTTCAGCTTTCCATACTGTACAGTTTTAATTCTGCTTCTTGCAAGTGAATTGCGACATACACAAATGGCAGCCACATGACTGAGAGACAGAGGTACCACGATGGTCACAAAGGCAAGAACAGATTGCAGTTAGTTTTTAGTACCATCATAACTTCAAATGGCCACTACACAAGGCGGTCAGTAAGCAAGGATTACCTATATATAACTTGGCCTGTCTCCTTTATTTCACCCTTCTGATAAGGTCTGCTTTGTTTTAATTATTTGTTTACTGTGTGATTTTTATGTGGGTTTAATGTTGCTGATACTGCCCTGAGACATGATTGTGATTTGAGCAAGAGCTATACAAGTCAAGCCAACAACGAAAGAAGAGCGCAGAATCCATCTCCCACTACACAGTCACTCAGCCAGCTGTGCCTCGTCACCTGCCCCCTTTGGGGGGCTCCCTCCACACCCCACACGAAGGGCAGGGCATTCCTCTCCTGCAGGATGCCTCTCTCTGCCCCCTCCTGGATTCCCTTCCAAGCCCCCACTTTTCCTCACTCCCTGTCCAGCCTATGCTCTGCTCACACCCAGCGTGGGAAGAGGCATCCGCTGGGTTTGCCAATAACCTCCCACCGGCCTGCTAAGCCAGAGTCAAATGTCCCCACTGAGGCCGGTTCCACTGCAGCCAAAGTCCCCAGAGGCCTCCTCACTGGTCTTTCAAGGCTGCTTCTCTGTACCTGGAGCATCTAGTTGTTGTTTGCTGGGGTGGGGGGTGCAATTTCAGCAAATAAGGAGCAGGGAATAAAAGGAAAACCACACCTGGCTTAATAAAAGGTAAAGGCAGCCGCCCAAACTATGGCATAACAGTTGGACAGGATTCCCTCAACTGCTTCCTCCTGCACCCTGCACCCCTTTGACCCCACAGGGCTCGGCTCTTCTGCCACCCATAATTACACTGAGGCCAAAGGCAGGACTTGGGCCCCTCCGAGCCCCCCCGAAATGAGGCAAATCACACCTGGCAATCCGCAACGGCCCCAGTCCTACCTTGACTCCCCGGATGCGGAACTCAGCCAGAGCCCGGCTCATCTTGGAGGCTGCCGTGGGGTGGTCTTTGCCGTGGGCGATGACCTTCACCAGAAGCGAGTCATAGTGGGGGGAGATGACGGCTCCCTGGAAGGCAGAGGCGCTGTCCAGGCGGATGCCCATCCCCTCGCCGCTCCGGAAGACCTGGAGAAAAGGGGCCAGAGGTCAAGACCTGTCCAGGAATCAGCGTGGACTTCCTGCACCTGCACTGGAGCCCCTCTTCCCCCTTTCCCCCCCTGATCAGCAGTGGATGAGGAAAAGGCCTCTGGCCTTGTGGATGTGTGCACATGTTTATGGACACACCACCAATGACACCCTTGGCCAGCACAGATGCGATTGATGTCAGGCGCAACAGGGACCCTATTCCTGCCAACGCCCAAGGGCACCTCAGTCAGTCCCAAGCTCTGGAGCTGCTTTGCCTGGCCCAGGACTGGCACCTGCCTGCAATGCCATGCATGGGAAGCAGCTTCGGTACAGGGTGGCGCTGTAAGAAAGCCCTGGGGCTTCACACACATACACGCAAAAGCCTTCCGCTTTTTGGCACTTTGCTGGCTGTTCCTCCTCTTCGTGGAGCTGTATCTGCACTTTGCTGCTTAAGGGTGGTGCGTTTGGAAGGACGGCATCCATGAGACCCACTCTAGACACCCAGAAATAGTTGCCTGGACTTGGAGCACTCGAGGAAGAAGGTCATGCCAAGGGAGGGAGGAAAAGAGGCCCCTCCCTACTGCCAGGACCTGGATGGGATGATGCCATCCAGAGAAGCAGCCAGTGGCCAGGACTGGCCAAGGCCTTGTGGAGGAGACATGCAAGACTCCGACTCTTCTGGAAGGCCCTGCTGGCTTGAAAGAGGCGGGAGAACTACTGAAGCCAGGTCTCTGTTCCTTAGGCCAGGGCCTTGCCCAGGGGTCCCCGGGGGTGGGGGTACTGGGAGGGTGCAGAGCCAAGTGCAGCTGGCTTGCCTTCCTGGCAGATGCTGCTTCTCCTCCTCTGTTGTTCGGGCTACTTGTGACAGCTGGTCTGAGTCTTCAGTGCTTTAACTGCCACAATAACATTTTGATTTAGATGTTGTAAACCAGGCAGACAATTAGGTTTTAATCAATTAGGCAGGACATTTAAATAAAATGAAAAGTATCCCAAACCAATTTGGGAAAGCAGAGTAGGGAGCTTCTGCTATAGACGTTTTCCAGCCCTGAATGGTGACTCTCATTGGGTTACATCAAACATCAGGAGTGATGCAGAAGCTATGTGTCCCAGCCCTCTTTCTCTGCTCCTGCTGCAGGAATTCCCCACCACAGGAGGATCACGATTTCCAAGTGGCCTGAGATCAAAGAGCCCATGTAGCCCAGCCTTCTGCTCAGAGCAAGATTAGTTCGAGCAGCCGATCAGCTATTGCTCCGGTCTCCGACGTCTCTTTGAAGACTCCAGCCAAGAGAATTCCATCCGCCACAGGCCGGCTCTGCCACTGGCTCACAGCTCTTGTGGTCAGAAGCGCCTCCCAGGCCTCTTCTCTAGTCTTCCTCAGATCCCCTTCCGTTTGTCTCTGTCCTTCTGGAACTGGGCAGGGGGCTCCATCTGAGGCCTGACCAGGGTGAGAGGAAGACAAGCACCTCCCAGGACCTGCTCCTTGTAACGCACCCCAAGGAAGCTACAGCGCCCAGCTGGCTCACATTTAACTCGGGGGCCCATAAGGGCATCTAGATCTCTTTAACAAGCACCTCCATTATCAAACCAGGTTTGCTCCAACCAAGATTTGAGCCTTTTGTTTTTCTATCTGCAGTTGGAAGGGAAAATGTCCATCTATGACTTAACAGTAAAGCTGAGCTAAAATTGCCCCGTGGTGGAAAACGGCCACAGCTCCTGAGCTGTGCCCCCTCCAAATGAGCTGAGTGAACGATGGAAGGTGGCTGCAACACCTGCGTTCCCAAAAGCCTCCAAGATGACACATCCGTTGTCGATGAGCAGCAAAAAGTCCCACACGCACACCCACCCACAGAAAGTGCTCTGGGGTTTGAAGGGCTGTGCGTGCTCCCAGCCACATCATCCCTGCATCCCTGCCTGACAAGCCAGTTCTTCTCCCCAGTGTCTTCCTGGGTTAATTCTACTGACGGGTATCCTTTCACCCTCTCCTCCTGTGGGGGAGTGAGACCACATCAGGCTTCCAGAGCTTGTAAGCTACGTCTGAAGTGCACATTTCACGCCAAAGGGGATGAGGTGAACAGTCCTAAACATTGCAGGATCCAGGCTAGGTCAATCCATCTTCTGAGCTGCACAGTCTGCCAGAGAGGATTTCCCCGAGGACGGGCTCCAGCGGAAGACAGACCCCCCAGTCCCCGGGATCAACCAACCCAGGTGAGATCCTGGGACACGTAGATTTGCCTTCATCCGTGAGTCATGGGTGTGCATGTGAGAGGGGGGAGTCCAGAGTGGGATCCTTCCCTTGAGATGCTAATTTTCTGCCAGCAAGCTCCGTCCCCTGGGAACCTGGGACTCTCTCTTCCCAACTGAGAGGAAGCTTCAGGGAGACTCTCAAGATTCTGCTTGGCTCGTTGGTCGCTTTTTTCTGCAGCCTCGGGACTAAGCTGAGCCTGGTGAATTAGAAGGGGCACATCTAAGGCAGGCAGGCAATCAGAGGGAGCCCTGCCCCACTTTTCCCTACAGCACAGAGAAAAGTAACCCAGCAAGACGCTCCAGGCTGCCTTCAGACAGAAGGCTTAACCAGCCTAACGCCTACATGCTCACACCAAACTCAGCCTGTTAGTATTCATCTTCACTCATGTGGGATGGCTTAGCGTGTCCTGTGAAACCAGCCATTTTTTTAGCTTATCAATACGCATGTTCTGCAAACTTGAAAAATGAGACAATTCTGAAATTAAGGTGGTTGATTGATGCACTGCGGCCATAATTCCCACCTCACCACAGACAGGAATGAAATCTTTAACTAGCTCAGTTTTCCTGTTTCTAAGAGGCCGGGAGAAGGTGGGGCTGGCTGCAGAGGACAGGTAGGAAAGTCACCTGAGCACAAATCCTGCAGGCTGCAGAGAGGAGGGGAGGAAGGAGATCAGTTATAGCCTCCCCTCCAAATTAGGGATGACAACTCCCTGAAACACAATAGCACATCTCTCACCCTCCCCGCTTCTTTTCTTGCCAACAAAAGAAAACCCTTTGTGAAATTGTGGGAGCAAGGCTGTGCCTGGATATGTCTGCCTGTTGCAGAGCACAGCCCACCTGTCTCCTTGGCAGAAGCCACCCAGGGCGGGGGTTCTGGGGGGACTTCTCCCCCGACAGGACCAGGCAATGGACCTGCGCCGGAAGAGGTCTCTAGCTGCAGAGACCCATCTAAACCAGCTGGCATTTCAGAACTGGCACCACAGTGCTCAGCAAGCTGGGCGGAGAGTCTCATGCTGAGCTTAATCTAGGAAACGGGGTTTCTGCCCTCTGCAAGCAAAGTTCAGGACTCTGGAATTGCCCAGATCCGCAAGAGTGCCCCAATGACTCCAGACTGCCAGATCCTCTCCTTCCCACTGCCCTGTGCATGCTGCTCCCCAGCGCCCCCACACAACCACCGGGGAAGCCTCTTCCTGAGCATAGCGCCTGAAGCGTTTTGAGTCGGCTGCTCTCCTCGCCTCTGACCAGAATGCCAAGCTGGGGGGCCATGATTCCCAAGGCCAGGAGAGCTAGGCCCTGGTGTTCTTTCCCAACCAGCAGAAAACATGCTGACAGCAAGCCTGGTTCCTTGGCTTGCAGAACCTGACCTCCCTCTTCCTGCTCTCCTCCCTCCTGCCTCATTTGTTGTGCTTCCTGAGAAGGCACCGAAGAGGGGTCTGGCTTTAACCACGAGCTGCAATCTGGCCCCATCCATTGCTCCATTCCAGGAAGAGGCGGGGCAGTAGCATCACTGGACGTGTGAACAGCAAAGTTAGAGGTGAAAGGAACCCAAAGCCGAAATGTGTTAATAGCATCAACTGAAGTGTCACTAAAAAGGGTTCTAGTTCTGCAGAAATTTTCATTAAAGTTTTGGAAGCAAAGAAGTACACAATAACATAAATAAACTGGTATGGTTAGCTAGCTTTGCAGTTAGGGAGGAACATGGCAATAACATTGAAGGAGGAATGCAAGAACAGTTGTGTAAACCTAAGTCATTTAGTTCTCGGGAAGAAGAGAGAATGAGAAAGAAACTCAAAAAACCCGCCTTGATTCTCTCAAACTTTCAGGATGTTATGATATGTGACAGTAATAAAGTGGAACTCCAGGAGTTCTTGTGGAATCAGTTTCCCGACTTTGAAGGGCTGGGAGCCAGGCCTGGGTCCTATTCTCCAACTTCCGGAGTCAGAAGAAATGGGAGAAAACAACAAAGTCCTCAACAATCACAGAAGACAGACTTTCTTCCCTCGCAGCATCTGGGTGTGCTCATGCAGGTGCAACCAGTTGGGTCTTTGTCCTGAGAAGCCATGTGGGCAATAGACCTTCCCTCTTTTTTGTGGAAGAAGAATGGGGAGGAACCCTGGAAAGCTCAAAGTACCCAGAGGGCTGTTAATGATGGACTGAAGATGATGCCCCTGTTCCAGAGCGGAGAGTTGAGACTCTCCTCCCAATCCCTCTTGGGGGGGGGGGTTTGCCTAGCTACTCCCTCCCCCAGTCTAGCAACTTCTGGTTTCTTTCTCCTCCTTTTTCCAGATGTTTCTGGTATTTTTTTCTCATAATATTCACCAGGAGAAGCAGAACAAAGCACCAGGCAGAAAGAGCTTGTGGCCGAGAGAGGATGGCCCATGGGCATTCATCTTGTTTGTCTGGTGTGTTGTGTGAATCCAACCAAACCATCCAAGACAAAGCTAACAATATAATGATGAAAGTAACATCGGCTGGTTCTAGTTTTTGGCGTCACTTTAATTTGTCTCTTGGAGAACTAGATGCAGCGGGGTGGGGGGGTGTGGCAACTGCAAAGAGGAAGGGAGGGCAGCATGCCTGGAGCCTTAGACCTGGCCTAGTGACCATTTCTATTTGGCTCTCTGCTCCACCTTTTCAGATCCATGCTGAGGACCACCAGGGCCCACCTCAGCTGCTGGCTGGCCCCCTGCCATCAGCGCATCCCTGTGTCTTAGACCCCAGGTAATTGTCTTGGGACCATCACTCCAGGAAGAAGCAGGCCAGATAAAAATTGGATGGTTATCTAATGTGACTGAACTGTCTCCTCTCAAGAAGCTGCTGATTTCACGGAATCAGATTTGCAGTTGCTTCTTTACTATTTCCAAGAGCAACTAACCTAACTCCTTTTCAAGCTGTTAATTAGCTGCTGTTCGATTGATTATGCGTTCAGAAAAAAACTTGACTACTGGATTGGTGGTTTTTGAAGAGCAATCTCTTCACATCTGTATTTATTGAAAACAAAGTCAGATTTTGCTTCAGCTACCAACATGTAAACTATTCAAGTGCGAAGGGGGAGGGTGAGAAAGAAAAGTTAAATTCTTTGAAGGCCCTATATTGAAAGATCATACAGAGTTAGGGGCAGGAGGACAGTTAACCAAAAAGCACCCACAGCTTGTTTGGGGATGCACTGTAGTCCTTCCAAAGATCTTTTGCCTGGCAGAACTTGTAAAAGCAGCAAGAGAGACAGCAATCTGCTCAGTGGTGCCAAGGAAGCCCAAGGTGCCAAAGAGAAGGTGGAAGGAGGCATTCACTGATGGAGAAAGGGATTTCGGTCAACAGGAGATGGAGATGCCAAGCGCCTGGATCTCAGGAGACAAAGCTTCCCCTGATATCCCTCTGGCTCAGAGGAGACGTTGCTACAGATGGTGTCTCATCCTGGACAGAGGCACCAAGAATGCGCTCTGTCTTCAGCCCTTGTTTCCACAAAGAATGGACTGCAAGAAACGCTTAGGAAATGTGTGGATGATATCAAGCTGAGGAGATTGGCTAACACCTGGGGAGGAGGGCAAAAATCTTTATTTACCAAACCCTCAGGAGACCCTAAGCAAAGTCCTGCATCTGGGTAAGAACAGGGAAATGCAAAGGCATATTGACCTCTCTGCTTAGTGGCATGGGATGAGAAGCACCTGGGACCCAGCATGAGCAAGCAACCAACGCACTGGCTGAAGCCGCTTTATTTATTTATTTGTCAATTGCTTACAAGATAATAGGTATAAGTAAAACATAGTTATGAATACATGGATACATATAAGAAAAATAAAATATAAAATATAAAAGAAACAATAGGACAGGGATGGTAGGCACATTGGTGCGCTTATGCACGCCCCCTACAGACCTCTTAGGAAAGGGGTGAGGTCAATAGTAGACAGTCTAAGGTTAAAGTTTTTGGGGTTTGGGGAAGAAACCACAGAGTCAGATAGAGTATTCCAGACATTGACCACTCTGTTGCTAAAGTCGTATTTCCTGCAATCAAGTTTGGTGCGATTAACCTTTAGTTTGTATCTATTGTTTGCTCTTGTGTTGTTATGGTTGAAGCTGAAGTATTCATTGACAGGTAGGACATTGCAATGTATGATTTTATATACTATACTTAGATCAGACCGAAGGCGGCGTAGTTCTAGGTTTTCAAGGTCTAGAATTTCGAGTCTGGTGGCATATGGTATTCTGCAACGAGTAGAGGAGTGAAGAACTCTTCTTGTAAAATATTTCTGGACTTTCTCAACTGTGTTAATATCAGATACATAATCTGGGTTCCAGACTGATGAGCTGTATTCGAGTATTGGTCTAGCAAATGCTCTAGTTATTAGTGTAATATTACCAGAGAAAAAGCTACATAAGATTAGGTTAACAACTCTTAGCGCCTTTTTGGCTATGTAGTTACAGCACTTAGGTCATTTGAGATGAGTACTCCAAGATCCTTTACAGAGTTTGGGTCATCAACAAGGTCTTGACTATTCAGCCTGTATTTTATTTTCTGATTTTTTTTGCCAATATGTAGGACAGAGCATTTATTTATTGAGATCTGAAGTTGCCATTTGTTTGACCATTCTGATACGTAGTCAAGGTCTTTTTGAAGGGTAGCGGTATTTTCTGTGGTGTTGAATAGCTTTACATCATCAGTGAAGAGTACGCAGTTGCTCTCAATATGATCACAGAGATCATTTATGTAGAGTATGAAGAGAGTTGGTCCTAGAACACTGCCTTGGGGGACACCACTGTTGACGGCTATAGAATTTGATAGGACTCTCCCAATTTTGACCATTTGTTGTCTGTTTGACAGGAATGCTTCTATCCAGTTATGCAGGTGTCCAGAGATACCATAAGATTTTAGTTTTAGGAGTAGTTTGTCATGTACCACTGAATGAAAGGCTTTACAGAAGTCTACGTAGATTGCGTCTATTGCTTTGCCCTGATCGAGTTGTGTAGTCCATATGTTTTTGCAATGTAAGAGTTGCAGATTACATGATAGTTTTTTCCTAAAACCAAATTGTTTATTAGAGAGTAGGTTGTTTGTTTCTAAGTGGAGGATGATGGATTAGTTAATAATTGATTCCATGACTTTACAGATGATGCAGCATAAAGTGATTGGTGTGTAATTTTCAACTAGGCTGGGGTCTCCCTTTTTGAAGATGGGGATGACTGTGGCTTATGACCATAGTTTTGGCAAGGAGCTGGTCCTGAAAGATTCTTCAAAGATTATGCTTAGAGGTTCTGCTACGGCAGTGGATAGCTTTTTTAAGAAGTAGGCACATATTCCATCTGGTCCAATAGATAGAGACCTTGAGTCTTTTAGTTTGTTGTTTATAAAATCGTAGAAAGCACGGGTGGAATTGGTGCGTAGAAGGTTTTCTTCTTGTTTAATGTGATAATTGGTGCATTCAGTTTTTATCTGGTGGCATAAATTTTTGTATCTGCTTTAGATTTGTTTTTCCGCCAAAGTGATTTCTTTTTGGATTGAAGCTTCTTTATTGTTTTGGGTAATTTGTTTTTTCTGGTTTTGGGAGTTGTTAATGGTATATATAGTTTGATGACTCTTTTGACTTCAAGTAAAAATATGTTGTAATGGTCTTCTACAGTATTGCATCCAGAGAATAGAAATTGCCAATCAAGGGATGAGAGATCATTGTTTATAAGATCATAGTTGCCTTTTTTGAAGTTATAATTGGGGATTCCGTCGTTGTGATGATTTTTGTGTGGACGTATGTTGAAACAAAAGTCAATCATGTTGTGGTCACTGTTGGAAAAGGGTTCTTTAATTTGTATTCCGTAAATTGAGTTCAAACTATTGCAGAAAATGAGATCGAGGCAGTTGTTAAATCTAGTGTTGTTGGTTACTAGTTGTTCTAGTCCCAGATTTGTTACTGCATTGTAGAAGATTGCATGTGTGGGTTCTGTTGTACATTCGTTAAAGGTCCAGTTAATATGAGGTAGATTGAAGTCACCAAGAAAGATGAAAGCGTGTGGGCAGGATGCTGCCCATGTTAGTAGTGAATTTAGCTTGTTTGCATGTTCGATGTCATAATCAGGGGCTCTGTAACATAGAAAGAACTGAAATGTGATATTTAAGGACAGTTCACAGACGATGGTCTCAGGAATAGCAAGCTCCTGGGTAACTTGGATGCTTTTTAGATGTAGGGACTTTTTATAGAAGATAGCAACACCACCTCCTCTACGGATTTCACAATCTGATCGGTAAACATGATAATCTCTTACTGTGGTAATGGAGTCAGGGAGAGATGCATTGAGCCATGTTTCACAGACAAATATGATGTCGAATTTAGCCGTATTTAGTAAGAGGAGAAATTCAGGTATTTTATTTATGACGCTTCTTGCATTGAGTAGCTTGCATTTAAGGCCAGGTGTAGTTGGGATAGAGGTAGTTAAGGGCGTGCATGTCTAGTTTTGAGTGATGTTGGATTGGATGGGGTGGGGTTGGATGCGGAGTTGTGGGTTGTGTGACTTTCTTTTGATGCAATCAGCTCTGTAGTCAATGTATAGATCATTTTCTCCATTGTCTAGACGGTTTTTGAGTTCAGCCGGAGTTCACGGTTCTTTGCAGTATGGATAAGTCTGGTCTTAAGAGAAGTTTTTTGTGGTTGGGATTGGTTTTTGCAATGGTATTTATTGTATGAATGAATATGCGTTTGCTGGACTCATTTTTGCATACAACTCTACAAAATCTTGGGGCCACAGAGCCGTCATTGTATTTGAACTCAGGGCCATCACTGGTTTTTTCAATGATATCTTCAGGAGAGATGTTTGTTGTATTTGCGTTGTTTATGATATCACGAATTTTGGTAATGTCATTAGATTCATTGGTGTCTTTGAGACCAAGTAAGATTGCATTTGGACGTTTCTGTTCACGTTCCATGGTGTCTCTGATGAGTAAGGAGATATTATTCATGGAATTATTTGAAGGGATAGTAATTGTTTGTGGCTGTGGTTTGGTATTTATTTTTGGTTGTAGTGGTGATTGGCATCCTGTGTCCGGTCCTGGGCTGCTGCCTTCAGAGGAGAGTTGCCAGGCGGGTAAGAGGACTGGCATCAAGCCCCAGGAAGAACCTGCTGAGCTTGCAAGGCAGAAGATGGGGGAGAGGCAGAGAGGGGGGACAGAGTACAAAAGCTGCCATGGAGGCCCTCTCTGAACCTGAGCGCAGGGCCGACGGAAAGCCCAAGGGGCTTCAGGGAGCATTTCAAAGAGCAACAACCTCTTTGCTGGAAGAACCACCCAGAGAGACGGTGCCATTGCCAGAAGAAACAAGCAGAGCCGGCCTGGCATTATCCTCCTCAAAGATCAGGGATAATGAAAGGCAAAAAGCCATCCTCAGCTCCTTTTCTTCTCTGCCTAACTTCGCTTCCTCAAGCTCTCGTCCCTTTGAGCTCGGACCTCGAGAAGACAGGAAAGAGAAATGGCTTTCTTCTAAATTTATCTTTAATTGCAGGCCGTTATCAGTGAATTGGAGAGACTGGCAATGGAGGGGAGGCTTGGCAGGGAGGGAGGAAGCAACCTGGAACTGTATCTGCCCATTAAGACAATTAAGGCTCAAGTGGGGCCCTGCAGGAGAGGGGAGCGGGAGGCTCTTGGGCCTCCAGGCTCTTCCCGGGACAACTTCCATTTGAGGACGGGGGGAGGCAAACCCCTGAGTTCCCAGAGCTGTTTGTAGCAAGCCTGGGAAGGCCCAGAGGGCTCAGGATCCCCTTGGCCCCCAGGGAGTCAGGCAAGGGCTCTCCACTCACTTCAATACTAAGAAATGGAGGGGGAAACCTGCCCTGCCCCAAAGAATAAAATTAGAAAAACTAATTTTAAAAGAAAAACTTCGTCCCGCCGGCTCTTCTGGATTATAAGCCACTTCATTGGGCTCGTATGCTCCGAATGGCTGTCGGAGGAACAGAGATGTTTTGCAAGCAGGAAGAAAAGAAGAGAAAAGCACACCAATTATTCTAGGGGTGGCAGCATAATAACCTTCAGAAGGTCTTGTTTGCAATCAAGCTTCTCTTCCTGAGAATGAGAGAAGGTGGGGGAGGAAGGCAGAGGTACTTGAAGTGTAAACGGGAGGGAGGAAAAGCTTTGTGGGACAAAGAGGAGGAAGGTGGGCCAAGCCTGGCATCCTGAGACCTGCAGAGAAGGAGAGGCTGAAGATGAGGGGCCTGGTCTGGCAGACCCTGAGCCCCCAGGAAGCAGGAAAGGCCTTGGACACTGATGCCCACCTGTCCTGCCCCACTGGCCCAGTGAAGCCAACCCTTTGGATGGTGCCACCCTCTTCTGAAGCGGAAGGGCAGGGAAACCTTCAAATCTGGCAGAAGAGCCTGACCCCACTGTGCCCCTGCCTGCCCCACAAAAAGTCACTGAGGTGCAGAGTGAGTCAGCTGTCCCAGAGGCTGGAGGGCGACCAGAATGGGGGCAACTGAGACAGATGGCCTGCAAAGCTCTAGGAAACCCCACAAGTGGTTTTGCCCAGAATCTGCAAAACGCCCTGCTGGCAGAGCAGCCAGAGCAGCCAGGCTGAGCTTTGGGGTAGCGAGTGGCTTGAATAAATACCCACCCCCCCCAACCAAAGAGCATCCAGCAGCTGATGTCTGGTGAAGGGCAGGCAGCACCAGGCAGACAGGCACAAAGCAAGCAAGGTTTTTATTTCCACTGCCAGAGACAGCATTGCCAGGATTCTTCCCCCAGTGCTGGCAGTGCCCAAACCCCTGCTGCCCTTCAGGGAAACAAGAGGGGATGCTGGGCTGGAGGGCAAGGAGGACATCATTGATGGGAGGCCCTGCACACTGGGCTTGCCTGGAGAGGCCATTCTCTCTGCAGAGCACCATAGGCTCCAGAGAAGAAGCTGTTGCACTTGCAGGGGGCAGAGACGAGGCACTGGCGACTCCTGGAAGAGGCGGAGCACCCACCCAAAGCGGCCATCTCAAGCTCTCCCGTGTGGCTTTGCTGGGCCAAGGGATCGAAAAAAGCTAGAAATACAGAAATGATTGAGTACAATTGGGAGGAGAACAAGAGCAACTGTTGGGAGGCACCCCAGAAACACCCCATTCGTGACCAGACAAGAGATGACTGCACGCAATCCAGGACTCTGTTTAATTGCACCCTCTAATTGCACCCAATTAGAGGGTCTCCCGGAAATGCAGAAATCTCCCCCCTCCATCCATCTTTTAAAACATGGAGAAACAACTGTGGACAGAGGCTGAGAAAGGAAGAATTTGCCATTCTCCCAATACCGGTTATATGTTCCAGAAATTTGGAGGAGAGAGCATATAAAAGAACATTTGCTTCCGAAAATTCTGCAGGTACAAATTTGCTCATCGACTTAGGTAGATGCTTGGTTTATTTTTCTGTGTTCCATAAATCTAATGTTTTTACTGCTCTATACAAATGTGAATCCCTGTCTTCCTTTCCTTCCTTCAAGCTGTGCAGGAAGAAATTAATTTTATTTATAATTTTCTGATAGTCTGCAATCAAAGGAAGTGCAGGGAGTTGGGAACATGTCAAAAATAAAATCCTGGCACAGCAGTCACACACTCTCCTGGATGCTGCTGTTTAAAAGCTGGCAGACAGGATGGGTGGTGCTGCTGGGTGCTCTAGGCTGAGCCAGACTGGTAGAAGCGCCTGGGACCTGGGCAGGAGGGGCATTCTCTAGGGCAGGGGAGGTGAACACAACTATACCGGGACTTTTGCAAAATTCTGCTGCTATTTTATGCCGATCTTTGATTGGCTAACAATATTGGAAAGTTTACAGCTTGTACCACGTCAAGTGTATTTATATTATTCTTCCTATCCTCATATGAGGGTAGATTTTATCCTTGACCAGATTCAAGTTTGCATTTTTATTAAATATTAAAATTGCAGCTCAAATGAAATGCAGAAAAACTTACCTGAATGAGCTATGGAGATCTCTTTATGCCTGGGGCCCTTCCATCCACCCACTTATCTTCTCCATGTCACAGAAACCTCAAGGAGAGCCATACTGCAGCCTCCTACCTCAATCCGGCCTGTGTCTGGCTGGAACCCACGAGCAGGATCCTCAGTTGTCACACGGCACTGGATGGCACAGCCATTGATGCGCACGTTCTCCTGCTTCAGGCCCAGCTCTGGCAGACTCTTCCCCTCGGCGATGTGGATTTGGGCATGAACAAGATCCACACTGCAAAGCATATAAGAAAGTAGCTGAGATCAGCCTATGGCTGCAAAGAGTGCCAGAGTTGTGCCACACAGATGGCCAGCTAGAGAACACAGGACGCCATCTTAAGTGGGAACAGGGAGCTCAACAAGCTTAGCTTTAGGAGGACTGTAGGACTCCAGTGAGGCAAAACTATGCATCTGAAGATGACCATCAAACATAGAACAATAGGGTTGGAAGGGACCCTAGAGGCTGTCCAATCTCTCTTTGAAAGCATCCAGTTATGGAGCACCCACAATTTCTGGAGGGAAGCCATTCCACTGATTGTTCTTACCATCAGCAAATTGCTCCTTAGTTCTAGGTTGGTTCTCTCTTTAATGATCTTCCACCTGTTATTTCTTGTCCTGCCCGCTGGTGCTTTAGAGAATAATTCCTTCTTTTCTGCGACAGCCCTTTAAATACTGGAAGACCGCTTTCATGGCACTGCTAGCCTTTCTCTTCATAAGACTAGTTATACCCAGTTTCCTCAATTGTTCATCATATGATTTAGCCTCTTGACCGCTTCTCATCCTTGTTGCTCTACTCTGCACTCTTTCTAGGGTACATCTTTTTTTAATTGTAGGGACCAAAACTGTATGCAGAGTTCCAAGGATGGTCTCACTAACCGAGTATAAAGTGGTCCTATCACTTCATGTGATCTTGAAACTACTTCTCTGCCAATGTTGTATCTAGGACTGCATTAATTTATTTGGCAGCTGCAGCACATTTCTAGCTCCTACTTAAGTGGTTGTCAATGTTCCAGCAAACCTCCATTCCAGCCAATAATTCCAAGACAGACATCTCTCAAAAGTTCCTTTTATTTGGATAGTAACTGACTCAACTGTGGAATCCTGAATCTGAAAGTTCCAGGCTTCCTTACAATAAGTAAAAACTACCAATCCATCCCCTGCACCCATCACCACATCACTTGGCCCAATCACCATCCATCCCAAATTAAGACTTCCTTTCACTATGCGCAACATGACCTGACCTTGAATCAGAAAAAGAATTTTATTATGTCTAACTAGATCTACTCCAATGAATTCCCCCCTCCCACTTTCCCAGGCTCAATTGTGGTGGCGTGGGAGCATCGGATCTCAATGTGGCTTCCAAAGCTGACAGTGGTGATCTACCAGGACACCTAAATCCCTGTCACAGTTGCTACTGCTGAGCCAGGTACCTATATATACACCTATATATCTGTGAATTTGATTTTTCTTGCCTATGTGTGGGACCTTACTTTTCTCACCACTGACTTGTATTTTATTGTATAAGATCCAGGGTTCAAATCTGTCAAGGTCCTTCTGAATCTTGAGTTCATCATCTAAAGTGCTAGCTATTCTCTCCCAGTTTGGTATCCTCTGCAAATGTGAGTTCTCTTTCGTTCCCCTCATCCAGATCATTAGGAAGATACTGAAGAGAACTGGGCTCAAGACAAAACCCTGGGGTGCCCCACTGCATGTTTCCCTCCATGTAGATGTAGTTCCCTTGAAGACAACCCACAGAGTGTGATTGGTCAGCCAATTGTGAATCTATTGGACGGTGATACTGTCTATCCCACACAGTTCTATCTTATCAAGAAGGTGTCTGTGATCTACTTTGACTGGTATCTTACTGAAATCTAAGTAAACTATGTCTACAGCATTTCCCTTACCCCCAATTAACTCATTTTGTCCAAAAAAAGCAATAAGATTTGTCTGGCATGATCTGTTTTTGACAAACCCATGCTGGCTTCTAGTAATTATCTTGTTCATTTCTAGGTGCTTACAAATGCACTGCTTGGTTATCTTTTCCAGGGTCTTTCCAGGAATTGAGGTCAGGCGCATTGATCTCTAGTTTCCCGAATCCAATTTTCCCCCTTTTGTAGATTGGAACCACGTCAACTCTTTTCCAGTCCTCTGGTATGTTCCAGGAGTTTTGAAAGATTTTGTTCAGTGGTTTCAGCTTCACATCTGCCAGGTGAAATCCTTCTGGTCCCGGCGATCTGAACTCGTCTAAAGTGGGCAGGTGTTCTATTACCATTTCCTTGTCTATTCCTATTCTGTCTCCCACAGTGCTGCTTTTGATAGGTTAGGCTACTTTTTCCTTTCGTGTGAAGACAACTACAAAGAATGAATTAAGCCATTCCACTTTCTACCCATTACCCATCTCCTCCTTGCCATCTTCCCCCACTTGTGGCCCAATTGTTTCCTTGCATTTTTTTTTCTTGCTTCTGACAGAAACATTTTAAAATTATTTTTGGCATTTGTCTCAAGTCTTAGTTCATCCTGATGCTGAGCTTTCGTCCTTGTAAGTTCAGGCTATTACTGGTAATCTGTTTTAGTTATATGGCCCTCTTTCAATTTACATAAATAGGGAGACACCTTGCTGCTTGTGGGTGGACGGATGGATCAATCGACATAAGGGAGGAACCTTTTTCTGAAGAAAAAAATTAAAAATAAACAAGCATACACACATGAGCTGGGAGTACTCTGGTGGAAGGCTGGGAACCGAGGCTGCTTGAGCTGTCCTCCATTTAAAACAAGCAGTCTCTCCTGACTGGCACCATTCAGATTCTGGTGTTTGTGCAGATGGATCCTAGCTTTGGGCTTTGGACTGGAAAGAGATCATTTCTGCAGAGCAAAGGCTCCCTTTTCCTTCCTGGTGGGAGCTGAAGGATTCAATGACCCATTCACTCCTGCATTACTTCTAGGAGATGACCACCAGGATATTCCTCACCCAAGATCTCCACTGTCCACCCAGGGGTTCTTGCTCCATCCTCTGCCTGTCCCTTTGATGCATAGGACAATCCTTTGCCCTCCCTCCTCTTCTGCAGATTAGGAGACCTGGCTAGGGAAGGGCTGATCCCAGAGGGGCAGAGTTGGCATGCTGCAAATCACCCCAAGCTGGGTCAGTGAGAAGCTGGGCACCCTTCTCTGCTCAGCCCCCCAATGCCCCTTCTCCAAGTGACCTCAACCTGGAAACAGCCGTGCTTCCCCACACACACACACCTGCCCCACAGGCAAAGGGGGCCTGCCTTCACAGAGAGGCTCTCGATTGCAGAGCGCACAGCTATTTTTAACCAGAGGTTGATGTAACAGATCTCCCTCCTGCTCTCACATATAAAAGCATCTAACTGCAGATTGATTTTTCTAATGGCTTCCTATTTATGTGGGGCTGTAAAAGCCATGGCTGCCTCTTTGGCTTTGGGTCCCTGTAAGGGGAAGGGGTTCCTCATCACAAGAGAAGCCCCTCCCTCAAATGGCCGCTCCCCAGAAACCAGGGCTGGCACTGCCCTCCTTTGCCAGACAGCCCTGGCCAGAATCCGCCCAAAGAAACCCAGTTAAGCCCAACACGGAGCTGCTAGGAAGAAAAGCTAAGAGAAAAGAACCCCAATTTAGCCATTGGGCAGAATGACATCGATGGATCATGATGGATATTTTGCCCAGTTGTTTTCAAGAATCAGATCATTTTGGACTATCCCCGTTTCTAAATTTAGTCTTTGTGCTCTGAATGTCCAAAACAATTTTTGAATTCAGTTGTTAGCACTTTTGTGATTCCTGAATACTGGTAAAAAATCTCAATTCCAGTTTGAAAAAAAAAAACCAACCACCTATCAATTATGGCCTGCAATAGCTCTCAGATTATCTTTATTCTGAAGTCAGTGGGGATTTTCAGAAATCTAGATGAGGGGCAGAAGAGAACTCATCAAAATTTCAGAGTAACTCCAAGCTGTGAAAACACTGGAAGAGAGACTCAAGATTTAGAAGAATCTTGTCAAAGTTGATGACTGAGCACTTAGGCAGGAAAAACAAAAAGCACAGGTCTAGAGTAGAACTAGACTCCGATTGGGCATCTCCGGGCGGGGGGGTGGGGGTGGATATCGGTGAGGTCAATTGGGTTGAGTTCGACCCTGTTACTTTGGAGGACGTGGACAGGATACTGGGGGGGCTTAATGCCACCACCTGTTTGTTGGACCCGTGTCCCTCCTGGCTGGTTTTGGCCACTCGGGAGGTGACACGAGGCTGGTTCCAGGGCATTATAAACGCTTCCTTGAGAGAGGGGCTGCTGCCTGCTGCCTTGAAAGAGGCGGTGGTGCGGCCCCTCCTCAAGAAACCGTCCCTGGACCCAGCATTGTTATCTAATTATCGTCCTGTCTCCAACCTTCGTTTTGTCGCGAAGGTTGTTGAGAGTGTGGTGGCACGTCAGCTCCCGCAGTACCTGGATGAAGCGAGTTATCTTGACCCCCTCCAATCGGGTTTCAGGCCCGGGCACAGCACGGAGACGGCTTTGGTCGCATTGGTTGATGATCTCTGGAGGGCTCGGGACAGGGGTTGTTCCTCTGTCCTGGTCCTATTAGATCTCTCAGCGGCTTTTGATACTGTCGACCACAGTATCTTATTGCGGCGGTTGGAGGGGTTGGGAGTGGGGGGCACCGTGTTGCGGTGGTTCATCTCCTTCCTCTCCGACCGTTCGCAATTTATGTTGACAGGGGGGCAGAGGTCAGCCCCGAGGCCCCTACTGTGTGGGGTGCCTCAGGGGTCGGTGCTCTCGCCCCTGCTGTTCAACATTTATGTGAAGCCGCTGGGCGAGATCATCCGTGGCTTCGGGGTGGAGTTCCATCAGTACGCTGATGATACTCAGCTGTACATCTCCACCCCGGGCCACCCCAACGAAGCCGTCGAAGTGATGTCCCGGTGCCTGGAGGCTGTGCGGAGTTGGATGGGTCGTAACAGGCTCCGTCTCAACCCGACCAAAACCGAGTGGCTGTGGTTTCCTGCGCCCAGATACAGCCAGCTGGTTCCTTCGCTGGACGTGGGGGGAGAGGTTTTGACCCCCGTGGAAAGGACGCGCAATCTGGGCATCCTCCTGGATGTATGGCTGTCTTTAGAAGAGCACATTGCAGCCGTCGCCAGGGGGGCTTTTTATCAGATACGTCTGATTTACCAGTTGCGGCCCTTTCTGGATCTGGGCGCACTTCGCACAGTCACGTCCGCCCTCGTTATTTCCCGCCTGGATTATTGCAATGCTCTCTACATGGGGCTCCCCTTGAAGAGTCTCCGGAGGTTACAGTTGGTCCAGAATGCAGCCGCGCGGGTGATTTGGGTGCCCCTCGGAGCTCCCACGTTACACCGCTTCTCCGCAGGCTGCACTGGCTTCCTGTGGCCTACCGGATTCGATTCAAGGTGGTACTGATGGTATTTAAAGTGCTCCATGGCTCGGGACCTGGGTACTTACGGGACCACCTACTGCCATCGTCAACCTCCCGCCGCCCAGTACGCTCCCACAGGGTTGCCCTACTTGGGGTACCGCCGCCTGGCCGCTGTCGGCTGACGGCCCCGAGAGTTCGGGCTTTCTCTGTGGGAGCTCCCTCCCTATGGAATGATCTCCCCCCGGAGATACGGGCTATGACGGATATTCTGACCTTCCGGCGCGCAGTGAAAACCCTATTTTTTAAACAGGCTGGCCTGGCCCAGTAACTGTGTTTTTGGTTTTAATTAATTTTAATTGGGGTTTTATTAGCTTTTAATTTTTAATTAAATCTTGAATAGATAGCCGGATCTAATTATTTAACCTATTTTTAATCGTATTTATTATATATTTATTGTATGTTTTTTTAGTAGGCTGTACACCGCCCCGAGTCCCTTTTTGGGAGAGGGAGCGGTATAAAAGTTTGATTAATAATAATAATAATAGAGTAGGCAGCACCTGGCTCAGCAGGACTACCTGTGAAAGGGATCTGGGAGGCCTGAAAGGTCACCACTTCAGCAGGAGCCAGCAGGTGCTGCAGCTGCCAAGGGAGCTGATGCAGTCCTAGGCTCTAGGAACTCTCGGGGGGGGGGGGGGGGTCAGGGGGGGAGACTGGACATCCATTTGTCCAGATGGTGTAAGACTAGATCTGTCTTGGACTAGATTTGAAGACTTCTAGGGTCTCCTCCAGCTCTACAGTTTGATGTTCAAATTTTGTGAATTAGACCTCTTTATAATCCTGAGTTGGGATTACTTGTGGAAATTCCAAAAGTTGAGACACTTTTCTTCAACATTTATGCACATATTTTATACATTAGTTTTGTTTAAATTTTGATTTGAGAGCTAAATTTTCAATATAGGGCTTAGTGAACCGTGTTTTGTATTTTACTCCAACTTACTCCACTCAGAACTCCTCCTCGATGAACACAAACCCCAGCTTCTGCAGAAGTGTCTTTCTACTTGTTCCTTTCTTAGCAAGGGAGTCTCGTAAAACAAATCTTATTTACGCACAGAAATCCTGTATATGTCTCCCCAATATGTTGGTTTCTTTGTTGCCTGTCAGTCCCAGTGCAGGCACAGCAAAAATCACCTGGTCTCTGTGGAAAACCTGGGCCCATTCAAAACAGTGGCTCTCTATTACAATATGCATAGATTGGACGTCCATTCCTACTTTAATACAGGGGCATTAATGGAATATAGCCTTTCAATCATTAATTCATTAAATGTGTGGCCCACGTTCCCACCTGAAGGAGCAACATTATGCTCTTTTACTTTTTGAGTACCATCTTGGGGTTCTTTTGTTCTAATTGTTTGGTGCTTATTTTGTATGTAATACTTGTGTACCATCCAGAGAATCTTCAGTGTTCCATTAAATACAAATACAATATTGATACAATTAATTTAAGTAAAAGGTAAAATACCAGTCGCAAGAGAAACACTGCGTTAAATATCCTCCTACAGGGATTCAAGACGCGGGAAACTTCCCCTAGACTCTGCAAGTGGACTGTCCCACCCCAGCCCTTGGCCCCCACCCCACTTGATCAGGGCCCAGTGCTCTCCAGGAGGCCGAAGCCAGCCTGCAGGCCTCTGGTGCGGCATCTGCAGCCTCCTTTGGTTGGCTCCTGCAGAGAAGCCCGGAGGAAAACTTGCACTCTTTTCTCCGGTTCTCTCCCTTCAGCTGACCCTTTTCTGAGGCATCTGCAAAGAGCAGCGGGGCTCAGCCCAGGAGCTGCCTGGTAGGAGGAAGAGGAGAGCTGGAAGACTCAGAGACCTTTTCAAGCTGTATGACAAATGGGAGCAGGCGGGGGGGGGATCTCGATCCCAGGAGAGGCTGAATGGCTGTTGGTGCTGAGGAGAACCTTGTGGGGTTCAGAAAGCTACCTGGAGGGAAATCAGGGTGGGTGGGTAGAGGGTGGGATTAACAGCAAGCCCAAGACAGCCTCGTTGGGAATAACTTTGTGGGCATCGCTGGCACATCCCCAATGCCCTTTGCACTCCTGAGGGGCGCAGAGGGGAGGGATGGGGGTCCCAGGGCAGAGCAGAGTCTACCTTAGCTCAAAGTTGGACTTTTTAGCCAGGAAATCCAGTAGCTCCAACAGGTCAGGATTTGGAGGGTTTTAAGAAGAGATGAAATGGCCTAGGGTTTTCTGCCTGAGCAGGGGGGTTGGACTACAAGACCTTCAGGGTCCTTTCTGTTATTCTGGAAGTTTTGGGAGGAGCCTGTCTGCAATGCTTCTCCATTGTCATCTTCATTTTTCCTTCTTAGAATACCAGGAGAAAAACGTTTTCTTTTGCTCCTTTCTCAAGGACTCCTAGACCTTAGGAGTCTCTGAGAAATACTGTTTCTCTATGTTCTCTAGAGGGTACAGGATAGCAATATTCCAGTATTTGAGGGGCTGCCGCAAAGGGGAGGGGGTCAATTTATTTTCCAAGCAGCAAAGGGCAGAACAAGAAACAATGGATGGAAACTAACCAAGGAGAGAAGCAACCTGGGATTGAGGAGAAACCTCCTAACAGTGAGGACAATTAGCCAGTGCAATGGCTTCCCTCCAGAAGTTGTGGCTGCTCCATCCCTGGAGGTTTTTAAGCAGAGACTGGACAGTCACTTGTCTGAAATGGAATAGGTTCTCCTGCTTGAGCAGGGGGCTGGACTAGAAGACGTCCAAGTTCCCTTCCATCTCTATTGTGGGTCCTGATAACCAAACTCTTGACTTAGGGGAAAACTTTGCTAGAGGCCAATTAACAGCATTCTGTGTAGCCATGCTGGCCACATGACCACTGAAGTGTCTTCAGGCAACACTAAGCAACGGAGAGAAGCATTGGCCCCGAGTCGGACATGACTGGACAGGGGAAGCCTTTGCCTTTGCTCTCAGGCACATCTGAAGGGTCTCCAAACCTGACAACTCTTAAGACTTCTGGATTTCAACTCCCATGCTGGCTGAAGAATTCTGGGAGTTAAAGTTGATGCCAAGTTTGGAGACTGTTGATTGAGGAGATAATCTTGGTTGCCTGAAAAGCCCAGCCGACCATCCTGCAGAACCACGGTTTTCCTGGTCTCTTCCCTCTTCTTCCTGTTCAATTGCCCAGCAACTCCTCTTGACATACACACACACACACACACACACACTCACACACACACACACCCTCCAATTTGCTTTCTTAATGAGCTCACTTCCTTGAGCGAGGGAGGCTGCCCTGCATTCCTCTTGCTGCCCACAATCTGCAATTACTGTATTCAGAAAATCCCCTTTTCACCTTCTACGGCTGGGCCTGACTGCTCCGAGTCTTCCGTCCCCCCCAAATGAAGGGCAGCAAACCCACTCCAGATCATCAGAAAGCACCTCAGAACCTTAAACGCTGGTTAACAACAAAACCTCAGGGGGAGGGAGAGAGCCACTTACTCTGTGATCTCTTCTGTCACCGTGTGCTCAACTTGAAGCCGGGAATTGACCTCAATGAAGTAATACTTGCCATGTCTGTCCAACAAGAACTCCACTGTGCCAGCATTTTCATACCCAACCTGCAAAAACAACGCAATAAGTGGGATTCAGTAGCACATACAGAAACTTCATATATGACTATGGGCAACACTCCATGTTCAAGGCTGCAGAGAATTTTATACTAGAAGAAGAAGTTCCGACAGAAATCTGTGATCCACAGAGTGGAATTTTTCTCTTTTTCTAGCCAGCCTCCAGCAGCTCAGAAGAATATCAGCAGATGGGGAGGAAAGGAGGAAAAAAACAGGGCTTCAGTTTGCTGAGAGCAATTTGCACAAAAAGGAGCCAGGTCCAAGCAAGCCATGAAGAGTCTTCCATGGCCACCTCTAGCCTCTGGGCAGCTTTTGCCAAACTGACGCAGGAAAGCTGATCTCCTGCTCTCTGTCTGAAAAGGCCGGGCTGAGCAGTACGAAGACCGGGGGATCCCATCCCTTTGCTGAGGGGCACCATGGCCTTTAGCTGGGGATTTCCTCGCTGACCCCCGGGGCCCCCAGTCCCCAAATGGCTGGGCTGCTTGCGGTCCCGCACCTGCTTGGCCAGGCGGACGGCGTCAGCAGTGAGCTTGGAGCGCAGCTGGGAGTCGAGGTGGGCGGCTGGGGCGATTTCCACCACTTTCTGGTGCCGTCGCTGGATGGAGCAGTCCCTCTCATACAGATGCAGCACATTCCCATGCTGGTCACCTGCCGAGGAGGAGGAGGAGAAGAAACCAGGCCAAAGATGAAACTGGGCCGAGATGGAGGCTCCCTCCCTGTCTGGGGAGGGACAAGCCAGTTCTGCTAAGCAGGCAGCCTCTCTGCCCTGGAAACACCTCCCTGGCGGGATGGGCCTGCCTGACTTGCACATGGGAACTGTTAGAATCAAAGGAGGAGTTCCCCGCCACGCCCTGCATCCTGCTCTTTTCTGAAAAACTGCGACTTAATCACTCCAATTATTAAACTAATAGATTATCTGGCCAGTATATGTAGTCAAAGGAGTTGTTTGGTGTAATTAAGTTATTTAGTTTTCTAGTCAATGACCATAAAAAACATGTTATGCTTCTTTTGATTTCAGCAAAATGAATCTTCTTTTCATATAATCTACAATAAAATATTTATTTTTCCATCTATCTTTCTCAGATGAAGAAATCATCTTTCACTGCTACCCTCCAAAGAAAGGACACACAACAATTTCGTTCCATACCCAAAATCTGGACTTCAATGTGTCTTGGCTTCTCCACGAACTTCTCCACAAAGAGAGCCCCATTGCCAAAAGCCGAAAGGGCCTCAGAGAACGCCCGGGTGTAGTTCTCTTCCAGTTCCTGCCCAGAGAAAAGGGGACACCTGGCTTGACAACCCGTCCTCAACCGAGACCCTCCTGTCCCCAGCTGAGGATGCCTCACCCCCTACACAAGAAAGCAGTCTCCTCAAAGATTGCATTGTTTTGGGCCATCAGGCGTCCTCTGGGCAACGGTTTTGTCACCGACAAATCCTTTTAAG
This sequence comes from Bungarus multicinctus, assembly GCA_023653725.1. NCBI lineage: Eukaryota > Metazoa > Chordata > Lepidosauria > Squamata > Elapidae > Bungarus > Bungarus multicinctus. Next base: position 109,267 of record CM042847.1, read on the forward strand.
CTAGAGCCACCCTTCGATTAGTTCTATGGGGACTTCTGACACAAATATGGACGGACTCCCCTGCCACAGCCTGCCTGGGCACAGCTTCTTCCCCAAGTTCAAGGACCAACATGCTGAGCCATAGGCCCTACCTCATAGCTGCGCACAACTCTCATGCCCCGTCCTCCTCCACCATAGGCAGCCTTGAAGATGATGGGAAAGCCGTACGCCTGCGAAAACTCCTGCGCCTCGCTCAGGGAGGAGATGGGGGCGTCTGTCCCGGGAACCACAGGCACTCCTGAGGAGCAAAGAGGAGTCCCACTGAGCCCCACAGTTCCTGGACTGTGTCTGAATGCCAGACTGGGAGCCCTGTTCGGTGGAGAGAGGATTAAGGAACATCTGTCCCCAAGGTCTCTGCCCAGGCCACCTCCAGGTCTATTGCTCTGTCCCGTCCATCCATCTCCTGGAACTGGGCCTCAGAAGGAGCAGAAGAAGTAAGGGAACACGGAGCTGATCTTGAGGAAGAAACTCAAAATCACCTACAAGATCGGCATCCTTACTAAGTAAAATTAGTAGAACCCCGAAAGCTTCTTCTCCAAGTTCCTCCCCTTCCTCTCTTATGTTAAACCAGACCAAGGTGAGATGATGAGTTTCTTTCTCAAGACTGCCGTCACCCAAGGCCCCCCAACTGACACTCTGTATGTATTTGTCTATGTTTGTTGTTAAAAATAAAAACTTCTTTATAAAGAAAAAAAGAAAAGCTTCTGAGATTTCAGAATGAAGAGGATCCTGTCATCCCCTGCAGTCCAAGCTCTGCCATGGTCTACCAAAATGGGGACTCAGATGGTTCCCGTTCTCTGAACTGCATTGCCATGGGTCCAGAACAACTCTTGGCACCAACAAGGTGATGGCCTCCTACTGTAGGAAATGAGCAAACCTGGAGCAAAAGGGGCAACAAGGAGCGATTTCAAGGCTGCTGCCCCCCCTGAACATTGTAGGCTAACCTACTCAGATCCTTTAACCATTCCTCACGCAGATCTTCCATCACCTCGGGAGACCTTCTCTGAATGGCTCCTTCTCCACCAGTGTTCCTCCTCGGGCGATTCTCCTCTGACTTTTCTCCTCACCTGACACGACCCCGCCCATTAGCCCTGGGCACTCCATCCCATGTGCTTTGGCGCGGCCAATTCTCCAAAGCCTGGTTCATCCTGGGTTTTTCACTGCCTGGGACAGTTAGCTGCCAACCAATAAGCTAGTTGCCAATGCCTGCAGCCATAAACCACAGTGCGATCGATCACAGTGGTGGTGGAGTTTGGGGGAAGGGCTGCAGCCAAATGGCTTTAGGAAAGCCAAACCCTTGTTAAGAGGAAGAACAGGAGGGGTGGAAGCAGGGCTGTATGTTCCAGTGCTCCAGAGCAGGCGTGCCCTTCTCTGCAATAGCAATAGCATTCAGACTTATATTCACACTTTTACAGCCCTCTCTAAGCAGCTTACAGAGCCAGCATGTTGACCCCAACAATCCAGGTCCTCATTTTACCCACCTCAGAAGGAGGGAAGGCTGAGTCAACCTTGAGCCAGTGAGAATCGAACTACTGAACTGCCAGCAGTCGGCAGGCAGCATAATTAGCATGCAGTACTGCATTCTAACCACTGCGCCACTATGGGTCACCAGTAGCCCCTACTTCAGGGTATATTCTCCCACCACCACCACCACCTCGGTGTTCTTCTAGAAAGGGGATAAAATTTCAATGTATTTTTGGCCTCGTATGGACACTTCTTTGGCGGTTCCTTATTTTGGGTGCATCAAGAAAAAACCATGTCAAAACATCCTTTTTAATAGGGCAACTAGTATCGCTGCCTGTGGGAATAAAAGTGCATCATTAACCTGATTCTCCCACAGCAATTGCAAAGTTCCCTACAAAATTCAGAGAAGGTGACAAGACATAGATTGTCCTTCATCCTCTCCTTCCTTGGCCCTGTGCAGTTCAAGATATTTATGCATGGCTGGAATGAGGGGGTGGAAAGGAAAATTTGTTGATGAGGCAGCAACAATGGTCAATAGCACAATCATCCCTCCCCCCCCCCCCCATCTCCGTTTCAAATATCTCAGGCCATAATGCATCCAGTTTGGGCCCTCCAAAGTTTATGAAGGACATGTCAGGAAGAGAAAAAGCAAGAGGAGGAGGAGCCTGGAGAAGCAACAGCTGCCTTTGAGGAGCTGCAAGGTTGCCATGCATAACACAGGGCAGAATCCTTGCTCAAAGCTGCTCTGAAGGATAGACCAGAAAACAAACACAGACAGGCAAAATGCAACAGATGCCTGAGAGGAGTTGCTGGGATATCCTTGCTGGAGCCATTCAACAGAGGCTGGGTGGGTTCCTACACCAGGATGCTCTCTGGATCCCTTTCAGTCATTAGTTTCTATGATTTAAGACTGCAAGTTTCGTGGAACATAGAGAATTGGCTAACATTGTTTTTAATTTTGAGTGTATGTTGAGCCACTGGGAAATTGGAAGGAAGTTAACAAGGTGCAGCCGGGGGTGGGGTGGGATATGGGATATGGGACTTCTCCAGAATGGACCTCAGAGGACCAGGACATCAATGTCTGCCTGCTTGTTGGAGCTCTCTTGTATCCACCTGGACGATAAACCTCAGAACTCCAAGTAAGAAAGAAGCTTAAGGTTGCATGTTGTAAGAAGGCAGGAAAATTCTGTTTTGTTTCTGCTGCTCTTCAGTCCGAAGGGAAAGAGGCTTCTCTCTCCTGAGCAGGCAAAGTAGAACCCTTGGTTATTTTGGAAAGGGCTACTGGCCTTCTGGATGGGAGAAGCTATTTCCCAGGGCTGAAACTGTAACCTTAGCTGATGGACTGCAATGAGCCACCTCTCTGGGCCTCTTAGGGAGATGACCAAGCAGAGGTCGGTCACCATGCAAAAGCCTGTTTGGTGAGGCAAACGTTCTTACCAGCAGAAATAGCAATGGCGCGGGCCTCCACCTTGTCCCCCATCTTGCGCACCACTTCGGGAGAGGGCCCAATGAAGCACACACCAGCTTCCAGGCAGGCCTGGGCGAAGTCAGCTCGCTCAGAAAGGAAGCCGTAGCCGGGATGGATCGCGTCCACTGCATTCTCCTGGAAAAAAGCAGGAAGCGCTGGACATCTTTGCTCTCTCATAAGCAAAGCAGCCCTGAGGTTTCTAAACTGGATGGGCAGTTTAGAAAGCCTATGTGCTATTTGTCTCCTGCAAATGTATCTAAAAGATAAAAAAATATACATAAAAATACCACCCTGCAGGTGCTGGTTTAAACATCTGCTGAATTAAAACTTAACTTTATACTGAAAATCTTTGTGCAGAGCCACCTATTTAGATTTGTCAACGTCTTAAATCCAAGACCATCCGTGTCCACTGCATCTGCTTCCACAATAGGAGTCGCTCTTTCCCTCTGCAGACACACTCCCACACCCCCCGGTAGCCCATCCCCGAATGGCCCCCAATGCTCCAGAGAGGATTTAGAGGGAGAATCTCAGGAGGACACCGGTCTGCCCCAAATACAGACCAAACGCTCCACCAAAAGCCCTCGTGGAATGGAAAAGCAAAGTCTGCTCAGGCTTCTTCTAGAACCCCTGAGAAACCCCCCAAGGAGCAGGAGCAGAGGGGCCTCTTCGCTTGGCCCACTTTTCTTAACCCTCCTGCCTGTGCAGCTGCACCTACATGATGCCTGATGAGCTGTTTGTGGAGGAAGCCGAGGCCCACTGGATTAGAAATTCTCTCCCTGTGGTCAGTCTGTAGCTCAGAACTAGAGAAAATAATCTGGAAAGCAGCTTGACTTTTTAAGAGCGAGCAAGATCCATTGCATCCAGCGCATGCGATCCCCACTGTGACCCCCAAGGACCTGCACAAACAATACGGTGTTCAGTACAGGGGAACTGCTGTCATGTTACAGTATATTCATGAACTGGAATGGAGCTTGGTAACAAGGTCAGCCAATGAATAGGCATAGCAACTAAGTCAGCCAATGAGGACTGTTTGGAAACTGAAACTAGAAGTAGCCTAGGCGTGACTCTATATTAAGCTCTGCAGCTATGTTGAGCTTTGAGTCTGTCTACTGAAAATGAGCCTGTTTCTCTCCTCTGCTTGTCTGCTGAACTAAAGTGAAACTGATGTCTGTTTCTGAGCTACTGAAGTTGCTTGCAACATGTTTCTGTCTGAGTTTGCTCCATGTTTACAACTAGTTTGTAAAACCTACTTATTATGTTTATAAAGATGTTAAATGTAGCCTAAGCCACCTGTGTTTATTTTTCTGGTGCTGAATTAACGCTGCAAAATCTCTGAACAAGTCAGTGTGTGCTCATGTTTGGACACATTGGGTCAATTTGATTCTGGATCAATTTTAGCTCAGCCCAAATAGGCCTACTGCTTGCCTCTCTTTTATCTTTTTTTTTCACTTGACTAAAGTTCCTTCATGTTAGCAGAAATCTGGAGTGGTAAGAGAGCTGCTTTTCTTGTATAAATCTTTTACATCTGCATAACTTCCTTTTTAAAAGGAATAAATGGCTATAATCCTCTGCCTTCAATACGAGCAGACACAGAAACATGGAGCCCCTTCTCATAACAACAAGAGAGGCAAATGCGTTGGCACCTTGGCAACCAGTTCATAGATTCTGTACCAAGAGCTTCCAAGCAGTTTGAATATGTGCTGAGAAGAAGGTTCTCCATGATCTCCAAGATCCCTCCCAACTCTTATATTTGACTCTAGGTCAACAAGACTTGAGGATATTAGTGGCATTTGGATTTTTGTTCTTTGTGGATTGAGAATAAGGAAGTGCAACCCCACCTGAGACCAAATCTTCGAAGTCTCCCCAGGACTGATCCAGGCATCGCTTTGCCAGTCTGAGGTCAAGACATACAAAGGCGTAGCCTACCAGCCTATGAGTTCAGCACACTGACCCCAGACCGAAGGATGGCCTCCCCTGGCTGCTTAGCTCTTTGTGGGCATGCGATAGGAATACCTGCCGGTCCTCGGCCACCGGGTCAGAGGTGGGGCCCATGGGGCCTTTTTGCCTTCTCACCTTGGCGACTTTGATGATGTCTGGAATGTGCAGATAGGCCTGGACTGGGGGGAGGCCGCGGCCGATCAGATACGCCTCATCCGCCTTCTGTCGATGCATCTGCCCTGTATCCTGCTCGGAGTAGACTGCCACTGTCCGGATGCCCAGCTCTGTGCAGGCTCGGAAGACCCGGATTGCGATTTCCCCTGGAATCCACAAGCGTTAAGAGCAGAATGTCAGGATGAGGGGCTTCTAGGAAAGCATTTGCGATCAGGGCCAAAGAAACCCAAATTAGCCACTCAGACTGTTTAACCGTTTCTGTCTACCGTTGGTTCCAGGCTGATGAGGTGGCTCTTTCTAAAAATGCCTCTGAAAAAAACAACCCTGGCCAGGCCCTTTGTGGTGAGGGGGCAGATCAGCTCCCAGCAATCCCACTTCCCAAGCCCTGCTCACCTCGGTTGGCTACCATCACCTTCTGGATCGGCTTGTATTCTACCCGTGGGATGCTCAGGAAGGCTGCAGGGGGCCGGAAGAGGTGCCGGAGGGCCAAGAAGGGCATCCTGCCCTTGGCACAAGGCAGCTGCAGCATCTGTGGGGAAAGAGAGGCAGATCAGCCGCCGCTGCTGCTGCTGCTGCTGGGCCTTCAGTTGCAGCCCATTCCAAGATGCAGCTGCTGGGGGGTGGGGGGGACTCAAGGCGGATGGGAGCACCAGGTGAGGAGCTTTTAAGTAAGCCTTCTCCTCTTTTCAGCTAAGTAAATCATGTCAGTTCCCACTGATTCTCCCCCCTCCCCCTGGTCACAGGTCCAAGAGCAACAGGGCCTCTCTGGTTCCCAGGCAGAAAGTGAGGCAGAGAAATAGGCACTGCTCACCCTTGGTCGACTCTTTTGGGATTCTCTTTGCTGCTTCCAGGACTGTAATATCCAACTCGGGCTTTGAGCAAAGAGGGGGGGCGTCTTGGCCTGTTGAAAGGTACTGGGGGGGAATCCCACTTCAGGCTTTTGCCAGCATCAGAAGTTGAGAGGGGCCTGGTCTCCAGGGACCTCTGGACACCACTAGAATAAGGAGGCAGCCCAGCGTGGGAGGGGCTTCTCTCATAGAATCCCCCCTGCCCAGTTCCCTTTTGCTTGAAGCCCGAGGCTGGCCTCCAAAATTGCAATGTTTGGGTTACAGTTTTCCTCACTCACTCAAAACTCAAAAGGACAGAAACTCATTATCGCCCCATTCTGGAGACAAGAGAGTGAGGAATCCCAAGGGGTTGGGTACAAATAGGTGAAAAGTGCTCTTGAACTTCTGATTAGAAATTGCAATGCTACAAGAATCTAGGAAATTAGGAGGAGCAGCTGGCGTCGCGGCGGTACAGCGTGCAATTTTTAAGCTCTAAGATCGCCACTGATATCTCCGTTGCAGGACGGACCTAACCATCTCGTAGAGACGGTGATAGAGAAGGGCACATCCTGTCGATTCCAGGGACATCGCAAAGTCCCTGGTAGATCCAGGAGAAGCCCCTTTTTCCCCGCAGCAGAGAGGCAGCCATTAAAGCTGCTGAAGCTGGGACAGCTCCGGAACGGAAGAAAGTTGGAAAGAAGTGTGTCAGTTTGGTGAAATAATTTTCTACTCATTATTTCTGGAGAGAACACCCTAAAAGACTAAAAATTAAATTTAAAAGTGAAGATAAAAGTGCTCAAGTGGCGAGATTAAGCACAAATTAAATTTGAAGGGTTTTTTTTCTTTTTATTGGAACTTTGGATTTTTGTAAAAATTTCTTAATTTTTAAACTGGACTGGTCTTTCCTCTTTAGTTTTTATTTTTTCCTTTTAAAACTACTTTTTGGAAAAGTTTCTTCTTTCTTGTCTCTTCTTTTTAATAATTTTAGACTCTTTATTTTTTTTATTCCTGGTTTAAATATTAGAGGGAAATAAGTAGCACTGCCACCTGGAGGCTTGGATATATTGTTTTTCTTTCTTTTTTTCTTGTTGATACATTTGGTGTTACATTCAAGGACTCTGTGTTTCTCATTGAAAAGATAGTGGGAAGAGCATGTAGATTGTTTATGCAGGTGCTCTTCTGGGGAACTACGGACAGCTGGAGTCTGGATTTGAAATTGAAAGAAAGAAGATTGAAGTGACCTTGAAAAGAGAACCAGAAATTTTGTTTTTTGATTTAGTAAAGAGCCTCAAATATTTAGTGGCAGTGCTTTGCTTAGTGACAGAATTGCATTTTTTCTCTCCCTTTTTCTTCTACTCCCCTCCCAGCTGGATTTTTGAGTTTTTTGATGCAGGAATAAGACAATTTTTTCTGTTTTTCTCTTTATCCTCCCTCCTCTCTTTGTTTTACCTTTTTAGCAAGGGGAATATACAGATTTCTGTCTTTTTAAATTTTTCCTTAATTTTTTATTTTTTCATCCTTTTTCCATTTTGCATTTTTTTTCTTTTTTTTTTCTTTTCTTCTACATAATTGGAACCAATTGGATTAAGGTGTTCAAGTGCCTGAAGATTTTTTTCCTTCCCTTTTTATTTTTTTGCTTTTATCTTTTTTTATTGGAGTGGCAGTTGGCTGCTCTTGCTTTTTCTTCTCAACTTTCCTATTATTCTGAGATGAGCAGAAAGATACCAGTCTCAGCTTCTTCAATCTCGACCTCTTCCTCCTCACCATCTGGAGGACAACCATCAATACAGGTGATGTTACAACAAGAGAAGGAGAAAGAAGTGACACTGCAGGATGATTATACAAGACATTCAAAAGATCCAAGTAAAAATAGATAATATTGAAAAGAGAACGGAGAATATCGAACAAAGAACTGAAAAGACAAATGAGAAAATTGAAAATATTCAACAGATGATGATGCAATATGAGGACAGAATCAAGAAAATAAAAGAACAAGATGTACAAAGAGATAAGAAGATGGGAAATATGGATACCCGACTGAGTGAAGTTGAAAGAGACAAGGGCAGATCTTTGCAATCATTGGGATGGGAAATTGATAGATCAGAATTTTATCTAAGATTTCAAAATATAGAAGAAGAAAAGGGTGAAAATCTTGCTGAAATGATGACAGAAATCCTGGCAGAAGCATTAGAGGTAACCAAAGAGAAGATGATGGATGGAATGGACGAGGTTTTTCATGTCCATATAAGATATGCAATGAGAAATAAACTGCCAAGAGAAGTTCATATCAGATTTACTGAGAAAATAATTAAATCACAAATATTGCAGGCAGCAAGAGAAAAAACACTAAAGTACAAAGATAAAGAAATAGTGGTACTGAAACAAGTACCGAGAAGAGTAAGAGAGATAAGAAGAGAATATTTATTCTTGACCAAAGAGTTACTTAAGAGAGGAATAAATTACAGATGGCTGATATCAAAAGGTCTCATGTTTACCTGGCAGGAACAAAGACACAGAATTGATACAGTTGAAAAAGCTGCGTTATTCTATCTGGAATATTTTAGAGGAAGGGAGGAAGATTCAAGAAAAGAAGAGGCATTAATTGAATTCCAAGAGGAATGTATAGCAGGAATTCAAAAAGAAGAAGGAACTGTAGGTGGTATACCCAGAGAGCAACGAGAACCAAGATCTATTAGGGCAACAAATTCTTCTTATAAAGTCTAAAATGGATGAGAGAAAATTGATTACAATTAATATAAATGGACTTAATTCAGCTACTAAAAGAAGAAAAATATTTCACAAGTTAGAGAAACTAAAATTTGATATAATCTGCCTGCAAGAAGTACATATTAAAAAACAACATGATTATATATTGAAACAACAAAAATTAGGGAAATTATTTACAGCGGTGACACAGTGTAAAAAGAGAGGAGTGGTGTTATACATTAGAGATACAATCCCTGCGGAACAAATATATACAGATGATGATGGAAGGATTTTGATGGTGGAGATAATGGACAATAATCTAAAGATACTTTTAATAGCAATTTATGCTCCAAATGATAATCAAGAAGATTTTTACAAGAAATTACATAAGAAAATAATTGAACTGGACTATGCTAATATTTGTCTGATGGGAGATTTTAATAGAATAGTAAATGACAAATTGGACTATAAAACACAAAAAACAGCAAAGAAAGACAGAAAGACATTGCCAAAATCCTTCTTTTGAATGGCAGATGAGATAAACTTAAAAGATGCATGGAGAGAGAGAAATGCGGAAAATAAACAATATACCTTTTACTCAAATAGACATGCATCATGATCTAGAATAGATATGATATGGATGTCAACAGAATTGCTTTCCAATACACAAGACATTGAAATAGAAACAAGTACCTGGGCAGATCATAATCCAATAACATTTGTATGGAAAGGACAAAGAAGGAGATCTAGATGGACTTTAAATAACATGATATTAAAGGAAAAAGACTTTAAACAGAAAATTGAGAGAGAATTGACTTTTTTCTTTAAAGAAAACACAAAAAAGGATATATCAATACAGAACCTCTGGGACACGATGAAGGCTTATACAAGAGGTTTGATAAAGGACTATACAAGGAAAAGAAATATAAAACAGAGAAAAACCTTTAAAATACTGGACGACGACTATAAGAGGTTGGAAAAAGAACTACAGAAATTTCCACAAAAAAGGACATTAAAATTAAAAAGGACATAACTAAACATAAAATGGGGCTAATGGAAAAAGAAGAAATAGCACAAAAAATTAAAAATGCTAAGCAGAACTATTTTGAAGATGCAAATAAACCAGGCAGATGGCTAGCATATAAATTGAGAAAGGAAAGAGATTCGAGAAGGATAAATTAATTGATAAATGAACAAGGACATGTATGCTATGGAAATGCGGAGAAGAAAAAAATTATTCAAGATTATTATGGAAAACTATACCATCAAGAGAACGTTCAGGAAGAAAGAATTCAACAATACCTACAGGAAGTAAATTTGCCCCAGATGCCTAAAGATATTGAAATAATATTAGAAAGTAACATAACAATGATGGAATTAACAGAAGCCTTAAAAAAGCAAAACATTGGGAAAGCACCAGGCCCGGATGGTTTGCCAGTGGAATTTTATAAGACATTTCAGGAAACACTGAATCTTTACTTATTAGACAAAGAAGAGAATACCCAAAATATGGTCAGAAGCATACATCACACTTGTACTGAAGAAGGACACAGATATTGGTCTGTAGTTAAAAACTACAGACCAATATCACTACTAAATTCAGATTATAAAATTTTTGCTTCAATTTTGGCAGGAAGACTGAAAAGATATTTAAATAATTTTATTCATCCTGATCAAAATGGATTTCTGCCGAAGAGACAAGTTAAAGACAATATGAGAATAATTTTAGATACACTGGAATACTATGAGGCACATCCCGAAAAACAATTGGCTCTGATGTTTTTAGATGCACAAAAAGCCTTTGATAATGTGAATTGGCGTTTTATGCTGTTACAATTGGATCAAATGGGCTTTGGTAAAAAATTTACTCAAGCCATAGAAACAATATATCATAAATATATCATAAAGGTAATGGTAAATGGAGAGTTAATAGACTTTATAGATATAGCAAAAGGGACTAGACAAGGCTGTCCACTGTCACCTCTGTTGTTTGTGTTAACACTGGAAGTGCTGAATAGGAACATCAGAGAAGAAAAAGAAATAAGAAGAATGAAAATTTAAAAAGAAGAGTATAAATTACAAGCTTTTGCAGATGACCTGGTATTCATATTAGAGGATCCATTGGAGTCAGCACCTAAATGGATAGAAAAGATAGAAGAGTATGGAAAAGTAGCAGGTTTGAAAATAAATAAAGATAAAACAAAGATTTTAACAAAGAACATGTTAGCAAGATGAAAGAAAGAATTGGAGGAAGTTTTGGGGATCCAGGTCACAAATAAGGTTAAGTATTTAGGGCTACATATAACACCAAGATGTAGCACATTTAAGGAGGATAACTATCTTAAACTCAAATAACAGATTGCAACAGACTTGATAAAATGGGAAAATTTACAATTATCACTGATTGGGAGAATATCTACAATTAAGATGAATGTATTGCCTAGAATCTTTTACTTATTCCAGACAATTCCAATCAGATTAGGGAAAGAATTTTTTGAAGATTTAAACAAAATAGTACTAAAATACATCTGGCAGGGGAAGAAAGCGAGAATAAAACTCAAATTGCTACAAGATGCAAGAATAAGAGGAGGATTTGCTTTGCCCAATTGGGAATTATACTACCAAGCAACGAGTTTGATGTGGGTAAAGGAGTGGATAACATTAAGGAATACTAGACTTTTGAATTTAGAAGGACATGACTTGCTGTTAGGGTGGCATGCCTTCCTCTGGTATAAGGGAACTAAAACGCAGGGGTATTTTAGAAGACATTATATTCGAGAAGCATTGTTTCTAAACTGGAAGAAGATATAAAAGCAATATTACTTAAAAATTCCACTATGGTTATCTACTATTGAAGCTTTTTCTTATCCAATAATATATAAAAAGGAACAAACAGATATGGTGAAATATTGAATGAAAAGGGTGAACTTAAATCTATGCAAGCGTTGGAAGAACGAAGTGTAAAAATGAATTGGTTTTCCTATTTGCAAATACAATCTAGATTTGATAAAGATATTAAAACAGAAGGTATTTATGATAAGTTGACTGAATTAGATAAAATTTTGAAAGGTACTGATGAAAAAGTAATCAAAAAACTTTATGGACACTTGTTGGAGTTTAAATTAGAGGAAGAACAAGTTAAAGAAACAATGATTGTGTGGGGGAAAATTTTGGGATATGGGATTGATTTAGATAAATGGCAAAAATTGTGGTCTCAAAATTATAAAATAACAATGTCAACTGCATACAAAGAAAACTTGTATGTTTTACAGGTGGCACTTACCCCCGACGAGAATTGCGAGGATGTTCAAGAATAAATCGCATAAATGTTGAAAATGTCATCAGATACCTGGTTCATATTACCATATGTAGTGGACATGCTCGGATGCAAAAAGATATTGAACTATAATCCACACATGGTTGGAAAAAATGAAAAACAACACATAGACTTTAAACCTGAGATATTTTTATTGGAAATTATACTGGAAATATATTGTAAAGAACTCAAATATTTGATTGTAAATGTTTTAACAGCGGCTAGAATTGTATTTGCTAAGAATTGGAAAAATGACGAAAATACCGATGCAGGAGGAAATTATTAAAAAAATCATGGACTGTGCCGAAATGAGTAAATTGACATTTGAAATTAGAGAACAAGAGGATAAACAATTTTATATGATATGGGATTTATTTTATCAATGGTTAGACAAAAAGACATGGTAAAGAAATAGATTAGTAAGCCTTACAATAAAACTTAATAGATTGATATAGAATACAATATAAAATATATAACCATTGGATGAATGTATAAGATTAAATTAAATTTCATTAAATAATGAAATTTAGAATATCTCGTATAAAATGATGGAAAAATAGTTTAGTCAAATGAATGTTTAATAATTGATATTATATAAGCACAAGCTAGATTGATAAGGTGAGAATTTATATAACTCGTAAGGAGGAAAAAAAAGGATAGCACAAAAGATTGCAACCAACTGACACACTGTATATATATAATTGAAAGAGGGTTTTATGTTTTTATGTTTTATTTGTATGTTTGTCGTAAAAAAATAAAAACTGTTTTTTTAAAAAAGAATCTAGGAAATTGGATGGGGGAGGGGGGCAAGAGAAACTCATTTTTTCAGGACATCCATGTGTTTCAACAAATAAACAAACTCCAAACCCAGGGAGGGTTGATTGGTGCTGCTTTGCAAGCCTCTGCCTCTTTCCCAGTTAGCAAGATTAAACTATGCAGGAAAGAAAGAATGCAAATTAGCACCATTTGGATAATTTATTTCATGACACAGAATCTGCCTTTCCTTGGCACAGAGCTTGAATTACAGAGCTTAAATTGACGCAAGGCTAAGAATATCTAAAGTGTAAAATAAATAAAATGTTTTCTAGAACTTGCAGATGGGGCATAAAAATACAATCAGCTTAAAAAACAGGAGGGGGGGGGCAGATGCCTGGCATTCTGCAGTCCTCCAACTCATTTAACTCGAGTGTTGAATTATTTACATTTTTCTATACAATGAACTATAAACTATCCAATAGGGATTCACAGAAAATGCTACAATGATAAGAATAGTAACAACAACAACAATAACCAGGAATAGTTTTTGGGAAATAGTCTAAGCAGCTAAAAAAGGAGATGCTCAAAGCGGGCTTGCAGACAGTTGGCAAGAAGGGAACAACCTGAAAGCAAGAACACACCCAAAGAGAAGTCAGCCATGGATGCAAAGAATACAGACAGCTTCCTGCAAAGCTGGCTGAGGAATTCTGGGATTTGAAGTCCACAAATCTTAAAGTTGCCAAGGTTGGAGACCCCTGGTCTAGGTAATGCAAAGGACCAACACCCCTGGACCAGTTGCTCAGTGGATGTAGGCAAATTCTAGCCAGCAGGGAGGAGAAAGGACAGCTCCTTCACTCCTATTTCCGTCCAGCCTTGTTCTCCCAAAGACCGAGAAGAAAGGCAGAAGAAGGGGTGAGATTGAGCGAAGAAGGATGCTGTGGTTGAGATTGTTAAGTATTCCCTGGGAAAGTGTGAGAAAGACTGGGTGACTGGAGGAAGAAAAGAAATGCTGCTGATCTTCTAAGCTTGAAAGGCAAATATAAATTTAAATGAGCTTGTTAGGACAGAGAAATAGGCCGGACATAATAGAGTGAAATTTCAACTAGGTCACAAAAATGAAGGGTGGACACACAGAACCAGGGTAATCACAACTGACTGTACATTAAACGAGAGAGGGTTGTGGCTGCAAAAACCAAATGAAATTAGGCCATTTTGGTGGTATCCACAAAAGAAGAGAGGAGAGGAGGGGAGGGGAGGGGAGGAGAGGAGAGGAGAGGAGAGGAGAGGAGAGGAGAGGAGAGGAGAGGAGAGGAGAGGAGAGGAGAGGAGAGGAGAGAACAGAACAGAACAGAACAGAACAGAACAGAACAGAATTCTTTATTGGCCAAGTGTGATTGGACACACAAGGAATTTGACTTTGGTGCAAATGCTCTCAGTGTACATAAAAGAAAAGATACATTCATCAAGAGTCAAGGATCATAACGTACAACACTTAATAATAGTCATCGGGTACAACAAACTATCAAATCATACTAGGAAACAGTCAATATAAATCGTAAGGATACAAGCGACAAAGTTACAGTCCTACAATCACAAGTGGGAGGGGATGGGTGATAAGGAGGGATGAGAAGATTAATAGGAATAGTAGTGTAGACTTAGTAAATAGTTGAACAGTGTTGAGGGAATTATTTGTTTAGCAGAGTAATGGCGTTGGGGGAAAAAAACTGCACTTGTGTCTAGTTGTTCTGGTGTGCAGGGCTCTGTAGCGTCGTTTGGAGGAAAGGAGTTGAAATAGTTGGTGTCTGTTTCTGCATCACAGGAACCAATTGTTTTGCATGACTCTCTTTGGGGAAAGACATCTACTTGAGGGCTACTTCCGGTTCGGGGTGCCAGATGTGGAGAGCTGGAAGACGTACGAAGTGTACCAGAAAGCAAGTCCCCTTTGGGAGGCCAAAGGAGGCGGAACATGGAAAAAGCCTCCCTGAGAGGGCCTGGGGGAGGCTGGAGGGCCAGATCATCTGTTCTCTCTCCTGCCACAGGACAGAATAATGGACTTAGGGAACAGGAAGGCAGGTGCTGATTAAACGCTGAGGGGGAAGACAGGACCGGGGGATCCCAGTTCCTTGGATCTGCACTGACCACCAAGCTGGACTCCTCGAGGGCTGATTGGGAGGCTTCCTGCACTCCTGTCCAGCCAATTGCATAGCCCAATCCCTTCTTGGGCCGCTCCGGTGCTCTCCAGCTTGACTGTCATTCACTCTGAATGGGTCTGAGGTGTCCAGGGACACCATCCAGGCAGAGCTTGGTCTAGGATTGTCTCAGGCCCCCTTAGAAACAATCTGGGGCCATGTTGTATCGCCTGGTCACTCGCCTTGGCTGTTCTAGGCAATCCAGTTGCCAACCAAGCCTCGCAAAGCCTCCTCGCAAAGCTGCTTCACCAGCCTGGATGCCAAGAGAGGCCCTGAGGCTACGGGATGCCAGGCGGGCACAGAGGGCCCCCTTTATGGAATGCTCTAGGGAGGCAGCCCTTGCTTTTTGAAACGGAGACAGAGGTGGTGGTGACTGGCTGTACAAATGCAGCACCCCACGACCCTCAGAGAAAACAGGGGGGCCCCGTCCTGGTCATCCTCCCTCAGGCACTTGCGCCTCCTTGGCCCTTCAGAGTCCAAGGGACCCAAAAGCAGCCTGTTAAGGGACACGCAGGCAGGAAGCCACCCCAGGGTTGCACCACAGCCCATACATCAATTACTGCCAATGGTTGCTGAACTCTACATTCACTAAATCAAAAGGGATTTTGAAGGCTTCTTTAAATACATTCGAAATAAAAAAGTAAGAAAGAGAAAGATCACAGCTACCCAATGAAATTAACAAAATGTTAATCAGTAACTAAAACAGACAGAACTGCTCATCTTGGTTTAGTCTTCCCCAACAAAAAGCACCTATCGTCCACCAAGACAATAGGAAGAGCCTGATGAAAGGCCAGGATTGAGGCTTGAGATAGCAAGGCACCCCATCTCAGAGCCAGGTAAACTGCAACAGATACTGAAGGAAGTGGCTGAGCACTGAGGCTAATCTTTGTGTGCTGTCTTTGGGAAATTCTGGAGAATGGATGAAGATTGCTTAAAGAAAGCAGATGCAGCCCCTACCATCACACACACACACACACACACACACACACCGGGGGGGGGGGGTTCCTGCACCCAGCAGAAGGTAGCCAATGGGCACAGGGGCTTCTTCAAAGAGTCTCTTCTTGCTCTAAATCTTACTTGAACACCAAACCCCTCCCCAACCCCCCCACTTCTGTAGAGCTGTTAAAATTGTTCCCCCAGCGATGAATCATCCCGCACAAGCACACTGTCTCTATCGCAAATCTTTTGCAAAGTGTGTCTGCCACCCAGCTCTTAACTACCTGGGTGGCTCTAACAGAAACTTAACAGGAATGAGAAAAAGACACAAAAGCTCACAATCCAATCCGGCTTTACTCCCTCTTGCTAAAGGCCTGGGACACTCTTGAATGCCTTCAAAGCAACAGCAAGGGAGAAACAGGCCCTGGGGCAGAGCAGACAAGCATCCGTGGTGGCTCTGTTTAATCAGAGGGCCCTGGAACATGCCAACTTGACCAGATTGAACCAACAGGCCCTATGCCAGGAAGGCTTCACAGGTAATGACCGGCACCTTGAATTGCACCTGGAAACAAATTGCCAACAGTGCAATCCATGTTGTACCGCTGCATTCTGGACCGGTGGGAATTTCTGGATAGTCTTCAAGGGCAAACCCACATAGAGCATCTTGCAATAAAGCCATGACATGACCAGGACATGAGTGAAGGGACTCCTGATCAAGGAGGGGCATGAAAAAGTAGCATCTGAAAGGTTAACCCCCAAGGTAGTATTTACTTCCACGCCAGAGTTCTCCAATAATCTTTGGAGAAACCACCCAATTCCCAAGTCTGTCCCTTTCTAGCCAACCCACTGCTGAGCCTGCCTTGCCTTCTTTACCCCAAGGCCTTGGGGCTCTGACAAAGAGCCTGGGGCCTGCCTGGTGTGGTTGGAAAGGATGGCCAGCTGATCTCCACATGGGCAAGGAGGACGAGGGAGGACAGCCGCCCACTGCCCAAGCTTTCTTGTAGGGCACAAGGGCCAACATCTGTTTCCAAAATAAAACAATGCAATTGTCTATGGAGGTTCTCCATCATCCCATGGCCGTCCCAAAGATGCTTCTCCAAAAGGCAACACAACTTTCTTGGTTTTTTTTTTTAATGTTTGCTTTTCATCCAAGAAGCTTCTTCAGTTCAGTTTCTTAGAGATGACAAGTGAAACGATTTCAAGGAAAAAGCCAAGAAAGTCCAGTTGCCTTTTGAACAGCACCTCTGGGATAAAGCAGTCCAAGTTCAACGTACCCTGAGATGCCGTGCAGGGCGAGCAGTGGCTCCAGGAGAATCCGGCTTTTGGATTCAGCCTCTCAGTCCTTTCGGAGCAGGGTTGTCCCTCCGCTTGCCAGAAGAGCTGGAGAAGTGCCTGAACTTTGGAAGCTGTTGCCCAATAGATAAATAGACGCCCGATTCCTGCAGGAGGCGGTCCAGCATCAGCCAGTCAAAAGGGAAAGCCTGAGAAGGAATGGGGAATCAAGCTGTCAGCGGAGATGGTTGGATCTGCCACCCTCCAAGCCTTGGGAGATTCAAGATGAGCCTCTCAGGCTTGTCCCCTTCATGGAGGCTGCCCCAGCAAACCGGTCAGGTCCTTGTAATGGGCAGCCCTTTCCTGCCCACTTGAGTCCTAACTATGGAAAGTCTCTCAGGCTCTCAGCCAAAGTCCTGCTCGGGAGTCAGGATGATGATGGATAAACGTTCCAGACTCTCCTCAGCTATGGAAGCTCCCCCAGTCGCTTCTTCTCAGTCAAATCCATCTCCCAGGACTGTCATGGGGGAAAACAGGGGTAGAGAGCACTGTGTATGCTACCTTGAGCTCCTGAAGGAAAGACGGAAAAACCAATCCATCAGTCAAGGAGTAAAATAGCTGATGGTCCATAGAGAAAGACTCCAATAATGAGGTGTGTGCTGTCCCAGAATCCTTCAAGATCCGGAACCCCAAATCAAAGGGCTCCATGCCTTTGCTGGTTAGCTCAGCGGCAGGCATTCGCTAAAGCAGACCCCAAATCTTAGCCTGCTCCTTCTGGGGACCCACTAAGGTTGAGTAGCGTTGTATGATTTTTGGAGTGCCTCGCTGTCCTACTGCAAAAGCAAAGACATTTGTGCCATGCATCTCTGCGAAGGAGACCTCCGTGAAAGGCCCTTCCCAAAGCAGACCCTAAAGGCAGACCAACTGCTGTTCCAGAAGAGGCCAGCCTCTGCAACTGGGTGGGGGGGAATGACCAGAAAGTAGACTTCTAATCATGCACAACACGAGACCCTTCCGAGCGGAGCTGCATGAGGAGACGGGACTCTGATGGAGAAGCATCCAGAGGCACGAAAGAGACTTCCAGGAAGTGCTAAAAGCAGGTGGGACCTGCAATGAGGCCAATGCACCCAGGGAATGGGCATCCCATCCGAACTCTCTTGGAAGGAAAACCCTGCCTGAGGAAAACTCTGAGTCGGTGGGCCTGTGGGCGGGGGGGCGGGGGGGAGCTTTCAGTACCGAAAGTCAAGAGTAAAAGGTATGAACTTTGGCCTTTGTTTGTACACATCCCCAGTTTCCAGATTTTATTTTTTTTTAATTTTAATTACATTTATATGCCGCCCTTCTCCGGAGACTCAGGGCGGCTTACAATCTATGGAGCACCATGCTAAGTGCTTGGCAATAGCCTTCATTCCATTGTATATGCTGCCTTTTACTAGGGCTTTTGGCCCCCCCAAGCGGCATTTTTACAAAGTCAGCTTATTGTCCCCAACAATTCTTGGGTCCTCAATTTACCTAACCCGAGAGGATGGAAGGCTGAGTCAACCTTGAGCCTGGTGGGATTCGAACCTGCACTAATTGCAGGCAGCTTGCACTAAGTGCTAGATGATTAACAGCCTGCACCACCAAGGCCCACCAAGATGAGCACAAACGAGGCATGCTGGCACCAGGCCCCTCCACAGCAGCTGCCAGGGGGCCAGTGACAGGAAGAGGAGCCCCTCCTGTTCATGGCCTCCCTTCTCTTTCCAGAGCACACACCCCTGCCTCGCCTCCTGGCCTTCTCGTTGGGAGCCAAGACTGGTGCTGTGGCTGCTTTCTAGAAGAAGGCTCACCTTCAATTCAAAGGATCTTTGTACTGGCTGGAAAAACTCCAGAGTACGAATCCTGGCCAGGGAAGAAAAGGACAGCCCAGGGGACCCGGACAGTTGCTTCTGGCTGGAGCTGGACAACTGCAATAGGGCTGTGCAAAGCATTCAAAACAACTGCTGTACACAGCACACGGGCACAAAGTGTCTCTTCCTAAAGCAGCCACAGCCTTGCAACATGCAGAGCCGTTTCAAAAACTGAGTCTGCCTGCTTGTGCGGGCAGAAGCATTGACTGCACATGGGTGCACAAACGCACTCATGCACAAGCACCTGAGTTCTGCAAGTTTTGTGCAAAGGACCGAGCTGCTTTAATGCTCCAAAGGGATGGACCTTGGGAAGCGACGGCTGCTGCCGCTTCCCTAGGTCTGTCCTGCAACCTGTCCTGCAGAGAAACCATCTGAACATTTCAATGCAATGTGCTAGGCACTGGCAAGGGAAGGGAGTGGGGAGGGGGCTTGCAAAGTATTAACTGAAAGCATCTGCCCCCCCCCCCTTTTGTTGCAAAAGAACTAGGGGGAGGTCCCATGGAAAAGCCCTTCCAAGTCTCGTGATGGTTAATCTTTGCCTTGAATGGAGGCATCCAGACTGAGATGTCCCTGCCTTGAGAACCAGGATTGGCCTCTCTCTCAGAGGGCTTGGCCAGGCCTTCCCTCCGTCGTGTTTCTCCAGAAGGCTTTTAGAGCTTCTCCAACTCTTATTCATTGCATTAATTTTAGTTAAATGTACTTCTTTTCTAACGTGTACATTTATCCAAGGCAGCTTACAAAGTTAGAAGTCACAATTTCATAACAATATTACAATATGAAATAACTAGTTCTATACCTGTGCTTTGCTACAAAACTATGTGGTGGGGCTTAGTTTTGGGGGAGGAAAATAAGGGGGGTGGGGGTGGAATTGTGCCTCTGTCTACCAGCATCCATCGGTATTCATCTGGCTAGCGTCCTGTCAGTGTGTGAGAGTTGAGGGCTGTTTGGAAACTGAAACAGTATTTTCTGTGTGAGCAAGGAAGAGACAGCAAGGAGCCTAGGTGTGGCTTAGCTCAACTGTGCTGTACTAAAGCTGTGAAACTGAAACTCCCCTCCTCTGCTTGGGGGTTTTGCTTTTGGAAGAGAGTTCTTTCCAGGTGGGGAGGGGGAGTAGAACTCCTTAGCATCAGAGAATAATAATAATAATAATAATAATAATAATAATAATAATAATAATAATAATAATAATAATAATAATAATAATAATAATAATAATGATGATGATGATGCTCTGGTGGTCATTTGGAAAAATCCTTTCTTAGTGAGCCCCTAGAAGCCAAGGGGAACCTACGTGCCAAATTTCAAGTTTGTAGGCTTTACGGTTCTGGAGATTTTGTGAGGAAGCGTGAGTGCTATTTATAATATTGTAATCCTCATAATAACCACCAGATTGGCAGCGGAAAAGCGGGACTCTTCAGAACTTCTGGACCTTTCCCTACGTTCTTGCCTCTTCCTTGAACAATACTTGGAGGCTTTGAAATCTTTCACTGGGCCATGGAACCCGGCAGAGATTGGAGAAGACGAGCGTTTCACAAATGAGCATGGGTGACTCTTCCTTGCAACTCTCCTGCA
This sequence comes from Bungarus multicinctus, assembly GCA_023653725.1. Classification (NCBI taxonomy): domain Eukaryota; kingdom Metazoa; phylum Chordata; class Lepidosauria; order Squamata; family Elapidae; genus Bungarus; species Bungarus multicinctus. The sequence goes on from CM042847.1 coordinate 129,813, forward strand.
ACACCCCCATAGCAGCAGCACCGCTGACATCTTCAGACTGGGTTTGGGTATCTGGCTGGGGAAAGCAGAAACTGCCCCATGACTGGAGGATATTCCTTGCCCCATGAATGGTTTCTAACATGAAGAGCTCTTCTTTGCTTCCTATTCCACTTAAGAGGAAACCCCCCCCCATCCCCCGCCTTTTTAAAAAGATAACATTCCCCTTCGCTGGAGCTCCACAACAGGGAAATGTTATCTGAATGCAAACTGCTGAATTCAAACCCAGGAAGAGAGGCTTTCAATCACCGACCATCCGTCTGCCAGCCCCTCTGGGCATCGGACTCCTGTGATTGAAGCAGCACCCCCTTCCCCCGCTGCTTTCTTGGCTTGGATGGGCTGCTGGCAAACTGGGAGGGGGGGGGGACAGATCTGGACAGATGTGTGGGACTGTGGTCCAGTGGAGAGTCCAGCAACCTTTGAGGAGAACGTCACTAAAGCAGAGCAGCCTGGAGCAGATAAAGAGCTGGAGATCATGTTTAGGACCAGGTTCTACACGGCCAACCAGCCAGTCTCAGGCCAGAACGTGAGGCAAGGCTCCAGGATTCAACCAGTGGGGCTACTGGTTCGGTGACTACGTTTTGCACAGGTGTGCAGTGTTTGGAAAGCCTCTTTCTCTCTGCTTTTTCAACCTTAGCTATGCCGCGCAAAGCAACTGAGGTTGAAAAAACAGGAAATAAAGGACAGGCAAGAGCCCGGGCAGGCATGTGGGCCAAACAGCAGCAAACACAGAACCGATTTGGTGTCTGCTGCTCTTCAGAGCTACCGGTTCTATAGAGCTGGGCAGAACCAGTAGCATCCCACCCCTGCAGAGCTCGCTCCCTCCAGCCTGCCCGAAGTCTGTTTCCCTGCTAAAGAGCAACTCCAGTCTCTATGCTGCGTGACAAGGACGGCCTCCAACACAGGTTGGTGAGTACTGCTTTGCAAGCCTTTGTCTCTTTCCCTGTTCAATTCAGGAGCACAAGTAATGCTGATGGCACAAGTAATTAGAATGCAGGGTTGCAGGATGACTCTGCCCACAGTCTGGAGTTCAGTTCTGACCTTCCAAGGTTGGTAAAATGAGGACCCAGACTGCTGGGGGCAATGACTCTGAAAAACACTTAGAGAGGGCGTGTGAAGCAGTATATAAGTCTTAACTGCTATTGCTAAACTATGCAATAGAGAAAGTATGCAAATTAGCACTGATTGGATAATTTATTTCATGACAGAGAATCTGCCTTTCCTTGGCACAGAGCTTGAACTACAACCTTCCATGCAAGGCTAAGAATACCTTACGTGCACAAGAAATAAAATGTTTCCCAAAAACTGAGGGTGAGGCCAGGGGCATAAAAATACTTTCAGCTAAAAAACAGGAGGTACTTGGCATTCTGTTGCTGTGATCCTCCAACTCGTTTAACTAGATTGTTGAATTATCTGAGCACCTTCTATACACTCCCTTAAAAGACAATGATAAAGAAGAGCAACAGTATCTTTAAAAGAGGACAGATGAAGGCAATGTACACAAGTCAATTCAAGGGCTCGAGGACTGCAGGCACCTCTGGGCAAAATGGAAGAAGACACTTTCTCGAGAAAGACTGGTCACTCCCAGGAAGCATTTTCTCACACCACTGAATATCCTTACAGTGCAAGGTTTATATAGGACTCCTCTCTTACTCCAAATGTCCACCTTGTGTTCCCTCATGCCATGTAACAGTCTTCTCTTTTTACAACAAATACTACATTTGCCAATGAAATTCCTCAACTTGTCTTGAACATCTAACATTAAGATCACATCACCAGTGGGAGGACCCACATTTACAAATCTATCCGGCCACCAGAAAAGGTGAATCACATCAAAGCTAGATCGAAAGAAGCCAAATACAAATACACAGAAACATCTACACAAAGACGGGCCATTTCACCCCAGGAGACTGAAGACTGCAAGGAAAGGTGCCCCATTCACCCGGCCCTCCGAGCAATTCTTTAACCTCCTCTCCCCCACCCCCCCCCCCCCCGCCATAGACCTAACTCTGGGCTCCCTAAGCAACCTTAAGCCAGGTTTGAAAGCCAGGCAGGCTCATGTTAGCATCCCTTCCAGGGAGCAGGATTTCTTGTGCAGTATAAACTCAGGCCTTCCCACCGACTCTTCCAGAAGGATGCCTCTAGGCCAAAGTCTATCGGCATCCCCGGGACCGTTCCTAGTTTAGGAGAGCCCTCTCACTACCCTCCTCAGGTCAAATTAGACCAGAAGGAGCCTCGAATCTGCCTGAATAATGTCCTAGTTCCCTGCTCCCCACCCCCACCCCTAGCCATTCAAAGCACTAGGGTTCTCCCTCACTCAACATGATGTCCTTGGTTAACATGGCCTGGACATTTGGAGCCCACCCCCACCCCTGCTTGAGCCCTGGGAAAAGGCTACTCTCTCCTAAGGGCTGTCCTTCCCCAGGTGCTTCTTCCCTCTCCGCCATTGGCTGTCCAAGCAAGGAACTTGGGGCCCTTTGAACTAGAGGAAGAAATTCTGCCTCGGGAAAGATAAAAGGGGGTTTGGATCCCAAAAGGATCCAGAGCAGTTCCAGTGTCCTGTTAAAGTTCCAGCAGAACTGAATCAATGGCAGAAATAAGACACAACTGATGTTCCAGCTGAGGGAGCGAGTGAATCTGGGACACCCAGTGAATTGTGGGACGCTGCAAATCCTAAGGATGCGCCCAATTTCATGGGAATCTGGGTATCCTTTTCATGATTCTCCCTATGCTCTGTTTCTAGAATCATATTCTAGGAGAGCATCTTCTCTTTGTTTTTATCAGTTTTCTGTTTTCAAAGCAGGATTCTTGTTTCCTGTTTTAGAAACTGTCTCTCGTTGAAGAAAAGATGTAGATAACTGTTTTTCTTCACACCTTTAGTGATTTTATTCTTTCTTAAATTGTTACTTGACTTAACTTCCCTTTCAACTCTTTGGGGGCTCAGTGTTAACAGATGGATGTTTCTTCTTAGTGGCTTTCTTTCTTTCTTTCTTTCTTTCTTTCTTTCTTTCTTTCTTTCTTTCTTTCTTTCTTTCTTTCTTTCTTTCTTTCTTTCTTTCTTTCTTTCTTTCTTTCTTTCTTTCTTTCTTTCTTTCTTTCCTTTCTTTCTTTCTTTCTTTCCACATTTATATACCGCCCTTCTCCCGAAGGACTCAGGGGGGTGTACAGCCAACTATAACACATTACACTTTGCAAAAGTTAAAAGAAAATTAAATATTAAGGCTGCCATTAAAATTTATACCCAACCCCAATAAATTACAATAAAGCCCCAAATTTAAAACCCCAAAATTTAAAACCCCAATGTCTAAAATTACACTTTAAAACTCCATTTAAAATCAGCCCAGGCCAGCCTGCTCAAAGAGCCAAGTTTTCAGCGGACGTCTGAATGCTCTCAGGTCGGCGGTCTTACGTAGCTTCTGGTGACCAATTCACGATTCCTGCTCTTCTCTGTGCTTTTCTGGCAAAGGAGCTTCCAGACCATCATTTTCCTCTGATAGAAAAAATTTCCTTCAAATTCCTGTTAACTGATTCCTTTCCAAGCCACTCCAGCAATTTAGAGTTTTTGGGATCCTCTTTCCCTAACAAAAGTGCCTCCATTAACTCTTTCAACTCTTCCTTTCTCTGGGTGACTCTCTCTTTTTGGTGGGTCCATTCCAGATCCTCCTTGGGTGCCAAACCCTCAGTAATTCCTTCTGAAAGAACCTGCAAACAGACCAGACCAGATCCTGGCCTCAATTGTCTTTTCAGAGCCACAACAAAGCATACCATAAGGCTTGTAAAAATTGGTAGCAATTTCCCTCCGTGGTGGTTAGCAGCCTAGAAAAAGAATCAGCAAAACAGAAGCAGCAAGAATAGCCCTTTGATGGTCTGACCAAAGTTTTTAGTATGATCTGTGAGACAGCCTGAAGAACTGGAGAAAGGCCAGACCGTTGGAGGAGAGCAAACAAGGATCTGGCAAATAACAGAGAGGCAATGGGAGAATGGGAATTATTCTAGAGCACTTTGATTCAAGAGAAGGATCTGAAAGCCCCTTGGAAATAACGGAATTAGTGATTTGTTGAAAACAATCCTAGCCAAAGTAAATTTTCACGTGGTTTTTGGCTTTTTCATCAAGTAACTAGTTTCTAGGATTGTGAGAATGCTGTACCTTAATTTCCACAAAGAACTTCAGCTATGCTGGCTGCGGAATTCTGGGAGTTGAAGTCTACAAGTCTTAAAGTTGCCAAGTTTGGAAACCTCTGGCTCAAAAGCTGCTCCTTAAACCTTTAGGCTTGTCCGCAGCTGCACTGAGGAGTCGATGCTGCAAAGAGGTTTTACTAAAAGGCTGCGGACCAGCCCATGCCCACTCCTCCCAAATCTCAACTGCACGTTATGCGCCCTGCATGCTGACTGGCTGATCCCCTTATTAACATTAACATTGGTATAAATGAAACAACTATGCAACCATCTCCCAAGGAGACACGCACACACAGTTGCCTTTCTCTCAGGCTTCACCCTTTCCCGCTGATCCTCATCCAGCCTCATTCTCTCCCTGAGAGGGAAAGGGAAGTGTCACCCGCAGGTCTTAATCTTCCTATTGCTTGCAGAAGAAACACTTGTCAAAACTAAAGGAAACAAAATGGTTCAACTCCAGTGTAAGCAGCTGAAAAGGGTGGAGTGGAATTTGACAAGACCATCCAAACATTCTTCCCTTAGGCCAAAGTAGCAGCAGTCGCAAATACAGCAAGATGGCGACCCGGCCAGGAAAGAGCAACGGCAGTGATTGCGTGGTGGCTATCAGAGGCCAAAGCAGCCAGGAGAAGAGGCCACAGGGAAGACAAGGGCCGTTTGTGGTCATGACTGACGATGCTCGTACAGAAATACAGCAGCCGGTCATTCTGGAAAGCAGGCCAGGGCAGCAGAGAGCTGGGTGGCACCAGGCAGGTTCCAGCTTCTCGCTTTTGCTGAGCTTGGGGTGCCAAGAAGCCCTGGCCTGGTTAGACAGGCTGTGGGAATGCTGTCTCCTTAGTCTTGAAGCCCCTGCAACCGGCATGCGGGAAGCTTCTTTCCAAGGAAGCTATTTCCGAAACCAAGCTAAGGGGGGGGTGACCTGCACACAGAGTCCCTCTATGCCCCTGGCCCAGGAGGGCCTGAGTTCAAATGAGAACTTCTGCTTGCCTCTCTTGCTTTCCCCTTTCTCGGTCCTGGCCCTTCTCCAAGCACCCCCATCCCTTTCCGTGATCCCTGTCCCTGCAAGAAGCCTCTTCCCCTGGGTGGGCTCAGGCCCAGAGGGAGCCTGGAGATTGACTTTCCCTTCCACTTGCCTCAGAGAGCAAGGCCAAGTCGAAATCACAAAGCATTGCAAAGAAGCTGCCACCTGGGAACCACCCAAGGACGGGGCCTTTTTGGAGGGGGGGGGCATCCCCCAAGCCAAGGAAAAGAGCATTTTCCTTAATTGCTCCACCATCATCACCTGGAGGGGCTCTCCCAGTCCAGAGGGTAATGGAGGGAAGGACCGGTGCCCCCCAGGGAGGGAGGGAGGGTGCTACTACTGGGGAAGGTCCTATTCTCCTCCCCCCCAGCTGCAACTAAAGAGCCCAGCTGGCCCAGGAGACAGCAAGGAAAATACAGAAATAGCTCACTTGAAAAAACAGAACCATTTTTTTATTGATGACTTTGCTGCTGAGAATTTCACTAAATGCCTTTGCACCGTCTACCTAGGAAGCTGGCTGCAGGAGCTTTCTAAGAATAAGCAAACGACAAACAACTGACACGGCTGTGTTTGCTGGATGCAGCCTCAGCAGGAAAAGCAGCTGAAAGGACGCAGTGAACAAGAGCCAGGCAGCTGGCTTCGAACTTCCCAAGAAGCGGCTTCCATCCACAGGGCAGACCAACTGCTTTGCAGCCCAGGTTGATCCCTGCTCTTTGCAAATCAGGAATGCGGGGGGGAGGGTTCCCTTTTCCTTTCTACCAACTTTGACTTAATGATCCACCAGTGTTTGCAGGGCGAGAGTCCAGCTGGAATCCAGCCTTTCACCAAGGAGGTTCAAGGCCAGCCCCAGCAGCATTTAAGCCATCAAAGACTCAGCAGGCTCACTTGAGCCCCACTGACCTAGAGCAGAGAGGCTGCCTCCACAGACACACACCCTCAGGCTAGGGATAACACTGCGTAACTGCAGGGGGCTGAAGGGGCAGGGACCCTGCTTCCCAGGTGGGAAGCAAGGGAAGTCGGCCAGATCCTGTCTCAGAGACCATGCTGGGCGAGATCAAAGGAGAGTTCGGAGGACAGTGCTTCTGTCCCTGGTCCGATCTCCCGGAAGGGGTCTCCTGAGATCTCCCATTTGACTCCCCTCTTCCAAGCCAGTGGGGGGGGGGGCGCTCCCCCCATACCAGAGCCAAGTTCTGCTGGTTCTGAGCTGCTCTTTCCTCTCTGGATGTGATGACCCAAAGAGCATGGCACAAGAATAACACAGTCACAAAAGTAGATAAAATTCCCTTTAATGCCTCCAACTTGGCCCCCAGTGTTCAGTTATCCTCAGCTGGAGATCAAACTCTTCCAAAAACAGTCTACAAAGGGAAGTAATGCAGTCTGAAACCAAAGTACAGATAAATTAGAAATAAAAAAACCAACACAAACCATGCTGAAGTAATTAACACGACAGGCCAAGATGATAAATTGCAGATTTCCAAAAGATAACGAAGCACCCACAGTTGGGAGGACGCCAAAACCCAGATAAACCTCGAGAAAGATAATGCAGGCTTTGCTTCCAGCAAGATGCTGTGTGCAAACGCCCTTCTTATATCCTGTTCTCCCAGCTGCAACTAATGAAAGGGATCAGGGCCCTTTCCTCTCCCGTAAGCCATGTTGCTCCTTGCTCTGTTTCCTTCCTGCGTGCCTTAGGATGAAGAGAGGGTGGGCCTGGGTCTTCCTCTGACTGCCCAGCCGGACTATGCCCATCCCCTGTTTCCTCCACAGCCACCAGAGCCCCACTCCCACTCCCTGTCAGCTGCTCAATCTCCCCCTCAGAGTCAGACTCCAACAAGGGCATGACTCTGGAAGAGCAAACCCTCCCCAGGTGCTGAAGGACTTGTGGGTTTCCACGCTCTCTTCCTGCCTGGTCCCAGGGCCTCTGCTTTTTGCCCAATGGCTGCAGCAACAGTTGCTCTGCCAGGAATCAAGCCAAGAAGCATCATCTCCCAGGTTGCACAACCACAGCTGCTTCCTTCTCAACTGCAACCTGAGCGCTGTGTGCAGAGGGCAACCTGCGAGGGAAGGGCCTCTTTCTAAGCCCTCCTTGGCCTGTCTGAAAAGCAGAGCGAAACAAAGGCCACCCTTCCTTCTAGAGAAAGCAGTTCTGCAGACAGATGTTGGCTGATGCACAGCCCCCCCACATGCCCCCCCAAAAAAGCCAAAAGAGACGGAAACTTCCCTGCCAGTCTGCTCAGGCCTTCCATTCACCTGGGGCTGGCAGGAATACCGGAAGCCTACATCGGGCCACCCTCTCCCAGCCAGGAAATGGCAGACCCCAGGATCCCCAAGACCCCAGCTTGAATTAATTAGGATACGAGGAAGCCCCCCGCAGCATCAGCCCAGCCCAGGGACTGGGGAGGGGGCCAGCCACATCTTAGGGCCATTTTAAAAAGAGGGGGATACCATTATTTCTGAACTTCATAGTTTTAAAAGAAAAAAGAAAAATAATGAAAGAAGAAAGAAGTAGTGCAGATAGAGAGTAACAGTGCATGGATAAAGGGATTATAGGGCTTGCACAGTGACTGCTTTATGACACCGTTGAAGGAAAATCAGTCACACAAAAACAGACTTCATTACTTTGATGATATGAAGGATTTTATGGATCGTTTTGGATCTCTAAGCTATGTGCCAAAGTTTTCCCTATTTGACCACAGGCAGTCCTCCACTGTTTAAAGTGACGATGGACCTTCCTTGGCACTACCTACGACCCAGATACCAGGTGCCAGGGTTGCCACACAACGGAGATTCGGGCACTGGGCAACACGACTGCATTTACAGCGGCTTGTGGCATCCCACGGTTATGGGACCATTTTTGAATGATTGTTTTGCCAAAAACTGGCACTTATTTCTGGTTTTCAGCAAAACTGTGCCACTTAAAAGACCATGGAGTTTGCTTAATAACTGCAGAGTTCGCTTAATTACTGTGGTGATTCACTTAACAACTGCCACAAAAATAGTCACAAAATAGAGTCGATCACATGGCTGACACGTTTTATGACCTTTACAACTTACAACCATAATAGGAAGTCTCCATTATGGTCTTAAACTGAGGACTACCTGTGTTTAAGAATGACAAAAATTAAACACCAAAAAGACTATTGACATTAGAAAGTTCAAATACTCTTCCTCCTTCCTTACTTTAGGTGATTAATTTGCGTTGTTGTATAATATGTAATATTGCTTAGATATACTTAAACCAGTTGTGGATATATGTGTTAATTTTGCAGTGACTACATACACCAAGTTCAAATTCCCAGAGTGATATAATGCGTCTTTTTTTCAGCATTGTATTCAATTTGCCCTGGAAACCATGAACATGTACTGTATCTTAATAAATTTATTGTGACATTTTTGTGTTAATAATATGTCTTGGAATTATGCCTAGTTAAAAAAACAGATTCATTTCAGATTTGACTTCTAAGATTCTCTGAATAATGTGGTATATTTCTTTTCAGGATTTTTGTGTCTTTTTACACGTTCATAAATACAGTAAAATGTTCTTAAGGCATTTCCAATATTTATTACTACATGACTTGTTTATTTTCATGATTATTGACAGAAGTTGTTGTACCCTCAATGTAAACATTTTATACTAGTCCTCATTTGCAGTAAATTTGATAGATTTATTCCATAATTTTTCTCACTATTGTACTGTGACTGTTTCTTTAAAATTTTGCATTCATCCTATCAAACAGTGTTTTAATTGTTGTGTCATATCTTTGTAGAAATCATCCTAGAATGGTCACTCCGGGCATAAATAACCAAGATCCCACAGGATCCCACTTTAGATGCCCTAGGACGGTGAAGGCCCAGGTGCGGAGAAGGTGGGAGGAAGAAGAGGATGACCAACTGCAGGATGGAGGGACGGGGACCACCTGAAAGGTGTGCTGGGCACAGATACAGTGGGGGAAATCTATCCATGGGACGGCTAAGATCATAACAACTCAATGGCACAGAAGCAATCGATCATATCTAAATAACAGTTTATATATATAAAGTGAACACACACACACACACACACACACACAACCAGTAAGTAGTATTGACATGCATGAGCATTTCAAATACGTTTTTCATAATTGTGCCCTCATTTTTGAGGTCAGTTTTTATTTTTCCAACAATCTGTAGGTATAAATCAGACAGGATATGCTGTCTGAAATCTTTACTGAAACTTTTCTGTACATTTTTCTTTTCGTGATTTGTTTTTATTAATGAAAAGCTGAACACCTCAAGGTAAATGGGAATTAAAATTGGGGTTCAGATTAGGGCAGTACTTGGGGGATATAATTTTTGACCCAGGGACCTTGGGGTGTTTTGTCAAACACTTTCCTGAAGACAAAACATGGCCGCGGCATTCTCACAATCTCTTAGGCCAACTTAATCTGCTAAGATTTGCACTTGACAAATTTCTTGTCAACCCAGAACCTTATAAATATTATGCAAGAAAAACTTTGCCTCAAGGAAGCTAGAACTTCCTTTCTGAAATTGCTCCAAATGAACAATGCCTTTGAAAAAAGAAAAGAAAATAACAGGCCTTGAAGGAAGCCAGAAAGAAAGATGATGATGCGATATCAAAAGCATGGCTTGATCAAAGACCTCTTCAATGTTTTCTGATTTTTGAATCTCATATTATTCCTTGCCATGCCCGGCCAGGAAGAAATCAAAACCATCTTGTTCCTTACAAACATGGAAGAAATAATACTGCAGTGAATTCAAAACGTTCCCCTTGTTTCCTGCCCAGGTAGGCACTGCCTTCAGAAGCCTTTTCTGCATCAATTCTCTAGTCTGGCTCTCTATTGCCCTCTTGTGGCAGCATGTGGGGCACCACTGATTGTGAGCCAGATTCTCCCCCACGCCATCGCTCTGCAGGGACAGCAAGAGAGCAAAATGCCAGGCCTGGAGGAGAGGCTTTCTTGCAGTGAAGGACCGGAAGCGGCAGCCTCCTGTTGGGAAGGGACGTATCCTTGGGCACAGGCCTAGCCCTTGACTGTCCTTCAAGGCTGGCCATCTCATGCAGAGGCAGAAAGCCCTTGGGGCCCAGTCAGGTGCTCGCTCACCCTCTTCTCTGACACACGCTGTGATCTGTCAGCAATGCCCAGCGCTATGCAAAAAAGGAAATGGATCCATCTGATCTCAGAAGAGCATTTCCTCCCCCAAAGGAACATTAATGCTGCTGGCCCTAAAAGGAATTTAATCAAGAAAGCACTGCAGCTCCCGAGGGGAGGAGCACGCTCTAGGTCAGTGGTCGCCAACCAGTGGGCTGGGGACCACTGGTGGTCTGCAAGAAAATGTTGGTGGTCCGCAGAGAAATGTAACTTCCAAAGCACCTCCAAAGCAATTAATGTAGGCTACATGGGAACACAAGGCTTGCGTTGCTTGCACTGAGAACAACACGAGGTAGTGAGGGGAGGGGGGAAAGGGCGGAGGGGGGAAACACGCCCCACTCGCCTGGCCTGGCCATTGAGCTGCTTCTTTCCGCTTCTTTCTTCTTCTGCTTTTGGCTGCACGCAAGGAAAGCAGCAAAGGTCTTTCTTTCTCTCCCCCAAACTCTGCAAGAAATGAGTCTTTGGGACCCTGCAAGACATCCTGCTCCAAGAGGCTGTGCCATTCTGGAAGAGTTTGGGGCAGAGAAAGAAAGATTTCTGCGGCTTCTGCTGCTTTCCTTGCATGAAGCCAAAAGTCTCTCTCTCTCCCCGCTTGAGAACGGAGCTGGAGACGGTATCCTGTGATCCCAAATAAAGAATGATCGATTGGTAGGAAAACAGAGTGGAGAATTTTCCTGCAGACTTTTTGGGGGATTTTCCCAGGATCTCTGGTCCACAGGATTTAAAATTATGAGTTTGGTGGTCCCTGAGATCGAAAAGGTTGTCGACCCCTGCTCTAGGTAACCCAGGGTGCTGATGCCCCGAGTGCCCAGGGATTGGGAGCTCCTCTTTCCCTGGAAAGAGGCTTCCCGAGAGGAAAGAGTCCCCGCAAGATGCCTTCTGGGCTCCACCACAGTCTTCATGCCCAACCGCTGGGCCCTTGCTAGCAGCCCCTTCCGAGGAGCTGGAATACTCCCAAGACCTTTCAGAATGGGCCCCTAGATCTCATAACTTACAAATATAGGAAATGTTTTGGTGCAAGCAATCCAAATCTCCAGATGTTCTCCTGGAGGAAAAAGAAGCAGTGCTGCGGCCTCAGCCACTTTGGGGAGCAGAGGAGGCCGGGGTGGCCTTCCCAAATTCTCTGCCCTAGCAGCAGGCACTTTCCTTGGCTGGCTCAGCCCCTTTCCTCTTATCTGCTCCAGATGCCCAAGGGACCGATGCCTCCAAGCAGCAGGGTCTAGACACCAACATCAGCCAGAAAGGGAGAGGGGGGGGATCAACTCCAACTCTGCCACCGTGGTGCTGTTAGATGACCACTGGGGTCCCTTGCACCTCTGGGAGGAAAATTGGAATAAGGAAAGGGGGGCAGGTGCTCCGGCATTTCCTTCTTCTGAGTTTCTAGATTATTACTTGAGGAGATGCTTTTATGGAGCCTGAACTAAACACAGAGTCTACACACTTTTAAATGTCACAAATATACATGCAGCCTATATCGCTCATTCATTTTGTCATCAGTTTATTTACTGACCAAAGCCACAGACCACATCTTTCCCACAGCGGAGCAGGGGGCTTCTAGGAACCTTGCTCCAGCCAAATGACTCACAATTGCTCAAAGAATGTGCTCAGCTTAGGGTTTCCCTGTGTTTCTGCTTGTTTGTTTGCATCCTGCCTTTATTACTTCTACAAACAACTCTAGGTAGCCAACATATCAAACACTCCTTCCTCCCATTTTCCCCAGCACAACAGCCCTGTGAGGAGGGTTGTGCTGAGAGAACGGGATTGGCCAAAAGTCACCCAGCTGCCTTCCATGCCTTAGGTGGGGCTAGAACTCCCAGCCTCTTGGCTTCTAGCCTGGTACCTCCGCCATTAAACTAGTTCTGTGTTTAATACTTAAAAACTGTAACACAACTTATATACACATGCTGTAGCACCTTTATCACCAAGGTGAGGAGGCACAGCTGACAGGCATCTTGTGCCATTGCTACGAAAGGCAGGCAGGGAGCCAGACGGGCAAAGAGCTTTCAGCTCTTGGAGCTTTCTTTTGGCTTGGCTAAAAGCTTGCTTGCAGGAAAGACTTTCATACACACACCCCATTCCCCACCTGGCCCAACCCTTCGTAGACTCTGGCACTTGGCTTTGGGCCCCCTTTGCCATGACCACGAGGCCACCAGCAGCGTCTCCCCTTGCCAAACAGAAGCCCACACCAGCCACCTCTGGGCACACCCAGGCACACCACAGGCAGAGCAGCCTCTGGAGATGGGCTGGAGCCACGAGAGCTGCAGCTCTTCCCTTCGAACTGGGCTTGGGGCCACCTCAGTAGCGAAGGGAATCCCAAAAGGCTAGACCAGCAGCAGCTCCCCTGCCCAGCAGCCTCAGCCACCGGAGGCCTCCCTGCTCCGCCTGCCCTTCTGCACAGCCCCAGATATCACCGCCTGCCGTTCCCCCCTCCCCCAGTAGCACTTGGCACCATGCTGGCTGCCCTTCAAGGCTTCCCTCTTCTCTGCCCTCCAGGAAGGAAGGAGATGCCACAGAGGTTGGCTCACCCGCCGTTTCAGGAGGGCGAAGCTGAGCTGGCTGTGATGGAGAGGGGCAGGAGGCTCCGCTTCTTGGGGGGGAGGGATATTGCCCTGCTCTTGGCACCCAGGAGGAGCCTGTGCTGCTTCCGCTCCTCCCACAGCAGATGGCCAGAGGGAATGCCCACTTCAGCTCCCAGGAAATTCGCCATGGAACCATGGGAGAAATGGGCCAGCAGCAGAGGGCAACACGACCAGCTCAGCCGACCGAGGTCGCTGGCCAGGAGGTTTTTTTCACAGGCAGCCAATGGGGATGCCCAGGGAGCAAAGGCCATGTGACAGGTTGGCACCGACAGTGTTTTCACAGCAGGCTCAGTATGGTGCTTTTAATATATCATGTATTATGCCGTATCTTTTGTTGACCACCTAGAATTACACTGGTAGACAGCAGGCGACAAAAAATAAAGAGGCAAACAAAGAGAGGCTACCTCTCTCCCGCCTCGTCCAGCCTGGGGAGTCCAGTGTGCCAGGGCCAAAGTCTCTAAAGCAGAACCCAGCTAGTTGCTCTCGTGCCAGCCTCCTCCTAGACGAGCCCTTTTCTGCAGGAAATACGCAGAGAAACCTGAGGGTCTCCATCTGGGGGAGTCAAGTCATGCAGAGCAGGAAAACGAAATCCTGCAAATGTTTCTGACACCAGAGTCTTTTCAGACCATCCCCTCCCTGGGCAGGAAGTAAGAAATCTACCCTGCTCCCCCGGAAGCCACCCTATCTACAGATGGGAGCTTCCTGAAGGGAATTTCAAGAGCAAAGGCAGCATTTTAAAGACGGCCTCCCTTCCTTTCGGGCTGCTGTTCCTCCATCTCAAGAGCAGAGTCAAAACAGAGGCCGGTTCAGGCAACACATCTCAGCCACAGATTAGTAGAAACTGTACCGTGGCAGACAATCAAGGCCTCCAACTTTTTTTTGGCTGCTGGGCAGATTGCAAACGTCCAGCATTATTGCTGCAGTTCCGCAGTTCAGGGGGTGGGGGGTTGTTACCCATCACCGGGGCCCCTGAGCTGCCGCCAGCCTTCTTAAAGATGCTCTCAGGCCCAGGGGGACAATATTGTCTGTAAATAAATCCAGACTTTTGGCGTACAAGCAAAAGAGAAGAACGAACTGACTTCTCACCCAGTGATCCCAGGGGATATTTTGCAATTATTTGCATAAACTAAAAAGTGGCTTTTCCGATAAGGAAGGAGGCTGAAGGCCATGGCCATCATCTCCAATGCCAGCTGAAACCAAGACTGGGCCTGTGTGGACCAGAGTAGTAGTTGTGTAGCCTCCTGGTGGAGAGTTAGGAACTCGTCACACAAAGACATTCTGCATTCTGCACGCAGCAACACATCTGTTCATCTGCCCAGGCGTCCTGAGGAGCTCCTAAGGCTTTCCCAGGCAGTTGGCTTTGTCTGCTCTTTTCTGCCCTGGAAGTACCATGGGATCCAGGGCATTCCAAGCCATCATGAGGCATCCACCAAACTACTCAAGCTCTCCTGAAACTGCCCTGGATTCCTTCCTTCCTTCCTTCCTTCCTTCCTTCCTTCCTTCCTTCCTTCCTTCCTTCCTTCCCTCTCTCCCTCCCTCCCTAAAATTTATTTGCCACCCATCTCGTACTCAATGACTGGGCAGGTTACAGCATAAAAACACTGAAAGATATTAAAATCATCAATTGTAACCCAGCAGATAGAAACATTGATAAAATTATGGACACAGGATGGCAAAGAGGAGAGTCGGCAGGGGCGAGGGAGGGTTGGGTTTTCATTAATCAACCCCCTGCAGTGTGAAGCTCCCCCATTGAGTCCCCAAGGCATCTGGCAGTGCCGGAGGGTGGGAGCCCACCTAACCTCAAGGGCTCAGGGGGTTCTGCAGATGCCATGCTCTTGCTAACTGGCCAAGGGTCTCGGCTGCTCTGTTTATTTTGGATGTTTTTACTGCTTTAAAAAGTTTTAGTGTTTAATTGTAATGTATTTTTTTTAAATGTAAGCTGCCCAGAGCCACCAGAGATGGGCGGCTACAGAAATAACCAAAATTACTGTAAGCTGCCCAGAGCCACCAGAGATGGGCGGCTACAGAATAAACAAAACCAGCAACTGAAAAATACGTTTTGTTCAAAAGAAACTGGTGGAATATAAAGGGAGAAAACTGAATTAAAGATATCTCAGACTTAAGATGTTACGTGAGGTGGAAAAAGCAGCCCTGTGGTTGACCCCCCAACCAAGAAGGAGGGGATGACGACTTCAAAAGCTGAAACGGTGAGAGATTTTGGTTCCTCACATCTGTTGGGAGTCCAGCTCAAACCAACTTTTGCAGGAAAATTCTGCCTTCTTTCACGCAACGTTCTCCTTCCCAAGATGAAAATAGGCATAGGGAACTCAAGCTACCTTGGATACAGCCAAAGGGGAAGAAAACTCTGCAGACATTGTGGGGACTCGGGGCCAAGCCTTTGTGTAACTTGATGATTCTTGACACAAAGAGAAAGGTCAATCCCAGGAGGGCTGGTCCTCCTCCTCCTCATCCATACCAGCTTCATGGCAAAGGGGAAACATTCCCACTGCTGAGCTCCCGCCTTGCCCGTTGGCACTTTGCCCCTGACCCCCACCCCCGAGACAGCCCATCTGGGCTCCTCATCTGTGATGACCCAAAGGGGCATGATACAAAGGCAACACAGTCACATACGTAAGAAAACTCCCTTTAATACCTCCAACTTTGCCCCCAATGTCCAGTTCCCTTCGGCTGGAGAAAGAAAAGTCTTTAAGTGCAGGAAATTCAGTCCGAAAACAAAGTACATATAAACTGTAAATAAAAAGGCACACAAACCACGCTGCAGCAATTAACTGGAGAGGGCAGGAGAAGGAACTGCAGACTTCAGAGGCCAACAAAACACACACAGTTGGGAAGATGCCAGAAACCCAGATAAGCCTCGACAATAAAAGATAACTCACAATTTGCTTCCAAGTTGTGTGTAGCTTTCCTTTTTAAACACTGTGTTCCCAGCTGCAGCTAATGAAGGGAATCAGGGCCCTTTCCTCCCCTGTAAGCCATGCAATTCACGTTGCTCCTTTCTCCATTCTTCTCTGCGTGCCCTAGGATGAAGAGGGGGTGGGCCTGGGTCTTCCTCTGAATTCCCTCTGCCTTGCTCTACCTCTCCCCTGCTCTGCCCAGCCGGACTGTGCCTTTTCCCAGTTTCTTCCACAGCCAATGGAGCCACACTCCCACTGCCTGTCAGCTGCTCGACCTCCCCCTCTGAATCAGATTCCGACAGGGGCATGACATCATCTTTTCTTTCCATGGCAAGAAAAGCCATCGAAGTCTCAACTGGCCTTGGTGTGAGCAGTAGGTGGAGACAGGGAGTCTATTGGGGTGGGGGTCTCTCCTTAGGAATTTTATCTAAGTGAAACTGCCAGAGGAAAGATTGCAACATTTCCACAGTTGGAGAGCGACCAGAGACTTCTCAGAGAGTGCCAAGGACTCCACAGTAAGAGCTGCTCAAATTGCTCAGAATCCCTGCAATGGGGACATGGCCGATTGCACGTACGTGGCAGGAATGGCCCTCAGACCTCAAGAAAGTAGAATTTAACATCCAAGTTATTGGGGTTTTTTTTCTCCAAGGCAGGAGAACTACTGGGAAAAGGAACTCAAAACCGGGGTGTGTGGTGGGATGAGCTTTTGTACAACTATTCCAGCGAGGGGAAAACTAAAGTCAACCGCAGCTTTGAGGCTGCCCAACCATGAGGGACCATCTCATGAGAGGAAGCAGGTGCAGCACAGCTTGGAATGAGCCAAGCTGGGGAAAGGATCACAGCTACAGACCCGAGAGCTTCCTCAGATGAAGCCAAAATCAAAACACTGGCATCTGATGCTAAAAGACGAGGCAGAACCCCTCCATGCTGGATTTAGCCCCGTTTCCTCCAGAAAAGAGGAAACCTGTTCCACCAATCTCTTCGGCAAAGAGCAGGAGGAAGGGGCAGGATTTAAGCTTGGTCAGGGAAGTTTAAAAAGGCAGAGTTAAATGCACTGCATTCCAAGGTAGGAAAGGAATTTGCCAATAATCTTGCGGAACCACTTTGAGAAATCCCAAAGAATGCATCGAAGGAGAGCAAGTTTTGTTCTCCTCTTCAAAAGTGGGTGAGAAGGAAAAGCAGAAAGCTGCAGTTCTACCTGGTGTTGTCATACGGGAAGATCGACCACAGATCATAAACAGACTGAGATCCATGGCTGGCTACGGAATGGTTCCACATCCAATTGAAATGGTACCATAGGATTAATGGAAATACAAAATTCTTCATTTAGGAAAATAAGTCAAATGCAAGCTCTGGGGAAAGGGAATTGGCATGTATAAAAAGGCCATTAGAATGACAAATGAGAACGAGCTAAAGTGTGAAGTAATTCCCCAAACACAAAAGTTTCATTCATCACTATCTCATTAGATTCATATCTGACCAGTTTAGTTTATCACACTGTTATCTGGGTTCAGAGAAATTCAGAGAAAAACAAGGATGATCAGAAGAGAAAAAGGAGAAGTTAGCCTTCAGTAAAGATAACCAAGGTAAGATGAAGAGAGCCCTTCTCGAGCATTTTAAGGTGTGTCACACAAAGAACTGACCTCCTTTTCATCCTAAGACACAAACAAAGATCACAGGATCATAAAATTGGAAGTGACTTCAAAGGTTACAGAGTCCAACCTCTTGCTCAACATAGGGTCTGTGGAAACATGATGGGTATATCAAAACCTCAGGTTAAGACAGCACTCTACTCACAAGGCAGCCTATTTTCCTGATTGGCAGCTCAGGAAACTTCTCCTAATATCTCCTGCCCTGCAGATTCAGCCTCTTAGTCCTGGACCTGAGTCAACAGAGAATCCACGTCCTGTCCCCCTCCTCTCCACCCGAGGCTTTCAGGCCCCTGATGTGTCTCCCCTCAAGCCTTCTCTTCTGAAGACAGCTCCATTCCTGCTTCTCAGGGGACCGGAGTTCTTCATGCTCCGCAAGCCCATCTCTGAGCTCACTCGGGCGGCTCAATGTCCCAGGCAAAGGAACACGTGCTTACTGTAACCCGGATTCTGCTTTGTTAGGACATACCAAAACTGTGAAAGAACATGTTGACAAGGATGAGGCCTCAGATGGGTCCCTCCATCCCTCCACAGTATCCTTTTAAATTCAATTCAACCTTTATTGTCAATGTACAACATGTGTACAATGAGATTGGCTGAGCCTCCCACAGTGCATCCCCCCCAGCATAAATACATATCAATAACTCACAATGAAAAAAGATAATCCCTAACCCAATAAATCATACTAACAACTCACAATCCTCTATACATATATGTGCATAACATTACATTATAATATATTGCATCAATATGAATGTTGCGCCGACCCTCCAAGTCTATCATACTACATACTATGTTATGTTGCATTCAGGAGTCTGACAGCCCACAGGTAGAAACTGTTCTTCAGTCTGTTCCTACCACTGGCTCTGCTTCTCTATCTCCTGCCCGATGGTAGGAGAGTGAAGAAGTGCTGACCGGGGTATGAATCATCCCTGAGAATTCTCCTCACTCTTCTAAGGCAACGAGTCCTGGTGATTTCGTCCAGTGGTGTCAGGGGACAGCCCAGGATGTTTTGTGCCGTGCTCATCATTCTCTGTAATGTTTTTCTATCCACAGCTGTCAAGCCAGCGTACCATATCGTAATGCAATAAGTGAGGACGCTTTCTATTGTGGACTGGTAAAAGGAGGCCATCCGTTGTTGTTCCACCTTATTCTTCCACAAGTGGAAACAGAACCTTTAATCACCACCATTCAACCGACAGTGAGCGCCTCTTAACAGTAGTGTCTCATCTCCTGAATATTAACTTTTTATTAAAGAAGAACTTCTTTGTTGGATGTTCTCCTGGTGCCTGGTATTCCCACGGTTAATCATTCAAGACCTGTTCGTGACAAACCCATTCAGGCTCTTGGACTGATTGACACGTTGCTATCCGCACTCAAAATGTCCTGTTAATCTGTGCTGAAGATCTTTGAGCAGGAGAGGGGTCAGGGTGAGGCTTCCCCCTTCCCTCTTTGGAAGACAAGGAGAGCATTTAGTCTCTTCCTCTCTTCTGGGATCTCACCAGATCTCTGTGGAAGTTGCCCATCTGAGGACAAACCAACCTGAACTGGTTAAGCTTCTGAGACCAACTAAACTCAAGCAGCCTCAAAATTTTAAAAGGGTTGCCTTGTTGTTCAACTGACTAACAATAATGGGGCAGCCTCAAAGCAGGAAAACATAAATGAGCCATCAATGTGGTAACAAGGGGGAAAAAAACACAACCAGGAGGGCATAATTCCTGCAGGGACTTGAAGAACCGGCTTTGCAAGGGACAAGAACCAATTTGCTTGGAAGAGATGCAGAACAACTAAAATGATTTGTCAACCATCATCTTAGATTCCCACCCCGGCAGACCAGGAAATTGGAAAAGGAGACTGAGCTGGAACGGGGGGGGGGTGAGGGGGGGGGAGTTGCCAAACTATACCAGCTAAAAGCTCTCTGGCTTAAAGCCAAAATCAGACAGCATTGTCTCCTGACGTCTTTGCTTCCCTCTGCATGACCTTCTCCCACCAACTATGGCTTGCCTGAGAAGATCCAGTAGGGTGGGCTCCCTCCATGCCCCTTCTGTCAAGGGCTACCATCTGTTGGGATTCTGGAAGGGAATCTTTCTTGGAATGCCCCCCAAATAACTTGCCCCATCCCTCTTCACTTTCAGAAGTCCATCAAGCCATGGCCCTCCCACCAGGCCACAGGCGCAGGAAACTGTTCCCTTTGAAGAAGAAAGCTGTCTGGCCCACTGAGTGTGGCATTCCTGATTTTTTACTTTCTTTTCTTATTGATTTGCTTCAGGGTTATTACTAACATTTATTCTAAATCTCAGTTTACAGAAATGGAAAATGGTAAGAATGCACTATGACCGAAGTAACTTAGAAGCAGATAGATGGGTAGCCAGGGCTGTCATCCTGAAGCTGTCTTTCTGAGACGCATTTTAACACCCTGTCACGGCCTCCACGAACCCAACATGCTCTGGACATGCACATCTCCTCTGACTTACAGGTGTGTTGTACTTGTGTCAAAGTCAGATTCCAAGAAACAGCCTGATGGATCTTCATTCCTCCCCCGGGCACCAAGAGGAGATCCCTCAATGCAACAACACTTGGATCAGCCAAGAAGGTCATTTAAAGCAGATTTGAGGATACCACAAATCTACACTAAGCAACTGCTAAATCTCAAGTACAGATAGTCCTCGAATTACGGCCACAATAAAGTCTAAAATTTCTGTTGCTAAGTGAGACGTTTATTAAGTAAATCTTTCTCCAATTTGCAACCATTCTTGCCACGGTTGCTAAGTGAATCCCTGCAGTTGTTAAGTTAGTATTATGGTTGTTATGTGAATCTGGCTCCTGCATCAACTTTGCTTGTCAGAAGGTCGCAAAAGGGGATCGTGTGACCCTAGGACACTGTGACCGTCCTACTTACCAGGGCGAAGCGTCTGGAACTGATCATGGACCAAGAGGATTCTGCAACAGTCGTCAGTGTGAAAAAAGGTCAAGTCACTCTTTTCAGGGCCACTGTAACTTTAAACGGAGCTCTACTGGGACACTACAGGTAAAGGACTCGAGGAACACAGGCGGAGGAGGAGGAGGTATTTGTTTTGCATGTTTCCAAAGTACACAATGAGTAAAGGAGCAACAAATGGATCAGCCCAACACTTGCACAACACTGATAAGGTCCAGCCGGGCACTTAATATTAACTGGGACTGGGAGACTTCCATCACCCAAAGGGCCACAGGTGGCCTGGAGTACCCCAGCCCTTCAGCCATGCCTCTGTGCCCCCCGCTCCCCAGTTCTTTTTTCTTCCAGCAAAGATTCTTCCTCCAGACCTGGAGGTTCAGGATAGGAAAGGGGGGGGAAGCAGCAGATGTCGAGATAGAAGTGGCTCTTTCTGGCTGCTACTGCTGACACCGGACAGAAAATTAACCACAGGTTTGTCTTCCCAGGTAACCCCAAAAGTCACCCAACACAATGATTCATGCTTTAAACAAATGAAATTAAAACAAGCCATGTTTTCGGATGATTCAACCTTATCATTGTCAGTTTGGGCAAGACAACTGGAACCACAACATGGCTTAGAACGGGGTCGCCAACCTTTTGGACCTCAGGGACCACCAAACTCATCATTTTAAATCCCGCAGACCAGAGACCCTGGAAAAATCCCCAAAAAGTCTGCAGGAAAATTCCCCACCCCGGTTTCCTACCAATCGATCATTCTTTATTTGGGATCACAGGATACCGTCTCCAGCTCCGTTCTCAAGCGGGGAGAGAGAGAGACTTTTGGCTTCATGCAAGGAAAGCAGCAGAAGCAGCAGAAGTCTTTCTTTCTCTGCCCCAAATTCTGCCAGAATGGCACAGCCTCTTGGAGCAGGATGTCTTGCAGGGTCCCAAAGACTCATTTCTTGCAGAGTTTGGGGAAGAGAAAGAAAGACCTTTGCTGTTTTCCTTGTGTGCAGCCAAAAGCAGAAGAAAGAAGCGGAAAGAAGCAGCCCAGTGGCCAGGTGAGGCACGTGGGGTGAGTGGGGCAAGTTCCTCCCTGTGCCCCTTCCTCCCTCCCCTCATTACCTTGTGTTATTCTCAATGCAAGCAATGCAAGTCTTGTGTTCCCGCACAGCCTGGATTAATTACTTTGGGAGGTGCTTTGGGGGTGACATTTCTCTGCGGACCACCAAAATTTTCTCGTTGACGACCACTGGCTTAGGATGTCATGTAAACTTGCCCTTGTTGAAAACATGAGAGTCAACATTGGACATTTTGAAAGAGAACAAAATAGCTTTCAATTCCAAAGCTGATTTTTAACTGTCCTCCTCATCTTGCAGCAAAGAGGCTGCAGCCACTCTAGCAGAAGAACAGCTGCAAAATACCCCCTGAAGCCCGAGGGCAGGAAGAGGGCCTTGGCACCAATGCCTCCATGATCCTGGCTGTGAGGTCGCCCATCGCTCCCCTCCCTGCAACGCCGCCCCCCCCCCCTACCCCCCCAAGCACACACCTTTCTTACAGGAAACGTTGTTCCTCTTCTGGCAAAGGGGCCTGAACCCCGGGCTTCTCTGCAAGGCAGCCAACTGACCCAGTCTCACAGAAGCAGGAATGTGGCCTGTAGAGGGAAGAGGGAAAGGGACAACAGTCAGCCACCCTCTTTCCAAACTCTTCCGAAAGGAGCTGCTAATGGGAACGGTTCCCAGCAGCCCCACCTCCTCTGGGGCAAATCCCATCTCCAAATTCAGCTGGGGACAAGCCTGGAGATGAAGTGTACAGCTCTTCCTTCGGCTCCAGAGAGTGCTGCTTAGAAGAGCCAACACTCCTGCCTGGGAAGGCCCCTGCCCCAAGTCGTCTTCAGCACCTCTCGGAGCAGAGGGGCACAACTGAGGATTCAAAATAATACCAGTTATCTCCTTGCTAAGAAAACCCAAATTCCAATTAAATGTATATGTGACGTTCTCCAGCACCTTACCCCCAAAGCAAGAATAGATCAGAAGTTGCATTCTGCTAAATGACAGGCTCTTGGGGAACAGGCATTCCTGGGAAACTCACAAAGGGTCAGGGTGGGATTGGCCTCGAGTCCCAGAAAGGAGGGGCTGCATTCAGAGGATCAAGAGATCATTGAGTGAGGAGAAAGAGGGTCAAGGTGGCTCTTCCCTAGAAATTGTGCATCTTTAACTAGGCAAGTAGCTGCTTTAGTTTGACAAGGTTTGTGTCTATGAAGAGTGAGGAACAATAAAAGAAAGTGTTCAGAAATAACTGTGTGTTTCTCTTGGTTTTTGGAGCCTGCCACAAAAATCAACTCACCCAAAACTGCAAAGCTGTAAGCCTTCCTGGGTCTTGCTCTCCCTTCATGTTCCAGATGAGCTGATGCTGCGTAACTGGAACAAGCTGGTTGATGGGTAAAGAAAGTGGGAGCCTTTCGCCAGTTTCAACACAAATTCGGCTTCAGGGAGGGGGCAACAGGGCAGAAATCCTCATGTTTATCCCAAGAGAGATGGAAGTGCTCAATGGTAACATATCGGAATTATCGGTAAGAGTTAATTGGGGAGAGATAGAAAAATAGGAGCCACCGGTAGGTTCAATTACCAAGAAATGTACTGGCAGTACTAAAAGCTGCAGAAAGTTAAAAGGAATTGGGCTTGGAAAAGAGGCCACAATAAAAGGCAACTTGGGGGGGAGGTGAGAATCAGTAAGAACAGAAACAAAATCTAACAATCATATTTGCAGCAACCAAGTGAAGATTCGGGGGATCTTGAGAAACGGGCACACCAGGCCTGGACACCTTGAACTGAAGGGGGTGCTAAGCAACCAGCAGGTCAGTGTCCGTCCCCCACCTGCCCCTCATGCAAGAGAAAGGGCCAGAAGTATCTGGGAGGGGGGTTCCATCAGGACCCCCCTGGGCACAACACAGTTGCACTGCAGCATCCAAGGGCCAGCAACAGTAAACGCCAGCAGCTTGTGGGAGTGAGGTGGGGGCTTTGGGCTCAAGAGACGCAGGTCGTCCTTATTTCCTAGGGGCCCTGCAGAGGGCTGAGAAGGGGCTGGAACAAAACATGCTCCCAGAAACTCTTTGGCCTGCATTCTGAGCACTGGGCGACTGCCGAAGGGGACTTGCAAACATTCTGTGGACCAAATAAATATCCTTCAGAACTAGGCAAGCAAAGGAAAAAAGCTGCTAAATAAACAAAGTGGGGGGAAGGGGCAGGAGAGATCTAAATTGGTTCCCTTCCTTAGTCAAAGAAACTTGAAAAGCAAGTTGGTAACTGGAACCAGGGGAGCAAACAACCTCCTTGAAAAGGGCCACGGCGGCGTCCAGGGTGGCATGAGCAGCAAAAGTCCCAGTCCCAACTGACTCGCTGGTGATAATGGAGCCAAAGCCCCCACAGCAGAGGGGGGGGTATCAGGGGGGGGGTATCCTCTCTGCATCCATCCACCTGCATTTAAGTTCCGCCTGACCAGCTGACCAGGGCAGAGGGGGTTCCCTCCCCAGCAAAGCCAGGTGCACAAAATGCCTGCAAAACCGCTTTCCTCTCTTTTCCCCTCTTCTTCCAGGCCTGCCCCACACAGGAAGAAAGCTGCGCCTGACCGCCTCCTCCAGAATACTCCTTCATGAATCTACGCCAGTCACTTTGCATTTCATCCAGGCTAAAACATTCCAGGTTCGCCATTTGTTGGGCTGGCCCATGACTTCATTCTTCAAGGGGGGAGAGCTTACACCCCCCCCCCCCCAGGGCATAGGGCCCCCTGCAGATCAGCTCTTGCTGTGCAGTGACCGGAGGTGCCCCAAAACAGAGACCAGGTGGCCACCTGCCTGGGACGGTGGAGTGGGTATTCCTGCCAACATGTTGGCCTAAGAGTCCCGGTGGCCCCTTTCCAGTCTGCAAATGGGAGCCCCACCGGGCAACCAAGGCCCACAGCAGTTCCAGGAAGAACAAGAGGAATCCCCAGGGAGGTCTGGAGACCAAGCAGTATTGGGCCCTTTCTCCTGTCTTTGAAGGAGAACCTGAAGCACTGAGAAGACAGCAAGTGAGATGGACCGGTGCTGGCTGTTAAAAACACGGAATGGTCCTGACTGGGGGTGGGGGAGGGGGGGCTCAGCTGGGTTTGAAGAAGCTTGACTTGAGCAGGGCAGAGGGCAGGGCTACTTCCTCTCCTTCATACTGCAAACAGGTGCCCCTTTGGGGTTTTCTGGCTCAGCCAGAGGGAGTCCCCTCCCTTCCCCTTCTGCTCAAGCTCACCCTCTGATCTTTTACACACACGGCTCTTCTGAGTTTCCCTCCCAACAGACTTTCTCCCTTGCGAGGAGGTTTCGGTTATCAGCTGCCCAGCCAAATCAAAGCAGTGACTCCCTCTGCCCTTCTTCTCCTTGGCCGGACTCCCTCCGGGAGGAGGGAATTCACGGAACCCCAAAGAAACAAAAAGGGGCCCTGAGTTAGGCACGTATTTACTTACCAAATGGAAAGCTTGTCCACCTGGAATAGGAGGCTCAACATGCTATAAAATATCCAGAAATTCAGGAAGTCCTTGACTTACAACCACTCACTTACTGACCAAAGTTGCAAACAGACTAAAAAATGTAACTTGCGGCTGGTCATCCTCCCACTTGCAACCAACACAAAATCATTGTGGTCACCCGATCCAAACTGGGGTGCTTGGCAATCAGCCTGCATTGACTGCAACTACAGGTTCCCTCCCTCCCCAGGGCCCTGGGGTCACCACTGGCCACCCTCCCAGCCAGCTTCCAGCAAACCAAGCCAATGGGGGTAGCTGGATTCACTTAACAATGGCAATGATTTGCTTAATGACTGTGGCAAAACAAAATCAGGTGAGGCTCATTTAACAGCTGTCAATTTGTAGCAGGAATTTTGGTCTCAGTGATGGTTGTGACTTGAGCATTTCCGGTGAAACTATCCCCTGCCCCAACAGCAGAAGCTCTGTGCCTTCAGGCCCTGCCACTCTTAGGAAGGGAGCAGCCAGCTGTGCTCTGCAGGTGGGAAAGGAAAAGGGCCAGCAGGCTGCCCTGCAGATCAACTGAGCCAGCTGTGGCTCCAAGAGCACCAGCAATGGCAATGTTCACTTACTGTATGTCCCACTGATCCAAACTAGTTCCAACCGTTCTTGGGCCCCTCACTCAAGCTCACAAAACATTCTGCTTTGTAATAAAAGTTGTGTCTCAAAGATGCTTCAGGCTCCCAACTTGTGGCTATCTACCAGAGGCAGCTCCCTAAAGAAGCTCTCTTCCTCCTTCGGGGCCCATTCGAGGCAGCTGTTCCTTGGGGACTTCAGAATCACCAGTCACAGCAAGGCAGACATGCACACACACACACACACACCATCAGCCACCGGCTCAAGTGTCCCCACATTCTTGGGCAGCATAAACCCAACACCTATTTTTCAAGCTGGACAGTCTCTGCATAACCATCAGGATTTCTCTAAAAAAAGCTCCTGAAAGAAACTCAGGAGATAAATTGTATTAGCCCACTAATGACCGAATAAGAACCATTGCTCTCCATTCTATTGAGGAAAAAAAAAAGGTGGGGGGGGCTAGGAAGCCAACTTTAGATGGCCTGGAAGCTTTCAACTGAGCTGAGGCAAATGGCACTGAAAGGCAAAGAGGTGCATCAGAACAGAATAAGAGAGTCCTTGGAGGTCTTCTAGTCCAGCTCCCTGCTCAAGCAGCAGACTCTACACCATTCCAGACAAGTGGCTCTCCAGCCTCTTCTTCAAAACCTCCAGTGATGAAGTTCCTACAACTTCTGGAGGGAAGCCATTCCACTGGTTAATTGTTCTCACTGTTAGGAAGTTTCTCCTCAGTTCCAGGTTGCTTCTCTCCTTGATTTATATAGCCTCCAGCCCCCTAATCATCTTTGTTGCTCTTCTCTGCACTCTTTCTAAAGGTCTCAATATCCTTTTTTAAAACCTCACCAAGGAGGTATCTTAGCAAGAAGCTAATTAAATAATCCACTTATTATTTACTAAGACTATATTACTATTATTCTTTTCATTCTTCCTAGTACCTATTTCTTTCCACTTATGATAACCATATTGCTTGTATCTTTACAATTTATATTGTTTTGTTTCCTAGTATGATTTGATTGTTTATCAATGATTGCTATGACTGATAATATAATATGAGTGATAAGAATCTTATGATTCTTGATGAATGTATTTTTTTTCTTTATGTACACTGAGAGCAGATGCTCCAAAGACAAATTCCTTGTATGTCTAATCATACTTGGCCAATAGAGAATTCTATCTATCCATCTATCCATCCATCCATCCAATTGTTAGGAAGTAACTTAGGAATGCCCATATATCTCTTCCCCCAGACATTAGAGGCCTGTCTAAACAGGAGCCCCCCTCTCTTCCCCCCTGCTTTGTTGGTTGCCTTTCTATGACCAGAGCGGCAAAGGATGGGAGAAGGGCAAGTGATGCTCCTAGATGGAGAAAGAGGATCCAGGTAAGTCAAATCCAGCTGGGATACTAGGCAAACCTATTTTTACAATCTTACCTATTTTATCCCCCTCAAGCATGTGTGAGCGTAGTTCACATTTGGGAGATTAAGGAAACAATGGTCCTCCCCCAGGATGCAAGCAAGGGTCAGCTCAGTCAGCAGCCAGCTCATCTCCCTCACCTGGACTAAATCAGTGGAGGGCCAATGGGTGGGGTGCTCTGCTGGTTTCTGTTTTTGTTTTCTTGGACAACAAAAACAAGGCGAAGGCCAGGGAAGGTGACAGAGAGGCAGGGAGCACAGGCAGTGCTCCAGTTCTAGACAGGTCCAATTTCAAGGGTTTCCCATATCATTTTCTCCCGATTAACAAAACAATGGATTTTCTTAGAGCACAAAAAGACAAGCCAGGCCCAGCCTCCTGTTTCCCATAATGGCAACAGCTCCCCTTCTTCCCTTTTGGACTCCAATTGCTACTTTGAACCATCATCCACTGTCCCAATGAACAACTTTTTTCAGACCAGCCTCTTCAGTTCAGGAGCTCAAATGCAGGTGCGTCTCCTATACAGCCAGCCACAGGCTAAATTGCAAGCAAATTATGAGCCATCGCTGATAGATGCAGAAGAAGTCAGAATATGCCTCTTCCTGCACTGTGCTGTGGCCAGTCCAATCTACATGTTCCCAATGAGATCTAATTGGGTCAGCCACTCTGCTTTCGCCTTCCTTGCCCTCATCTCATTTCGGGACTTGGCCTAAAACCCCTCCAGGTCAAATCAGCTAGCTGAGCTGAACTTTGACCCCTGCCTAAAACAATGAATTGTGGTGCCGCTTTCCCCAAGATACCCTGCACACACACACAGCACACCCAAATCTTGTTCCAACAAGCATCACATGCTCCCTTTCAAAGTCCTCTTGTTTCAATAGCCAGGGCTAAATCCCTGGCAAGCAATCAAGGAGCTGTCAGCCAGAGACTGAGGGAAGGGGTGCCACCCGAGGACTCCTAAGCTCAATGAGAGGCTGTCAGAAAAGTTGCCCTTTACGATGGGGCGGGGGGAGGACCCACACCTCTTGGTTGGCTATGGGGCATTCTTAGCAAAGAATGAAAACTCTCCCATGGCAATCCTTCCTTATGCCAAGACTCTGGCAAAGGTTCCTGCCCCCATTCTTTGTCAAAAATGGATGCCAAGAGGGACAATTAACACTTTGCAGCAATGGAGAGAAAGAATGAGGCAGCCAAGGGCCACAGTTCTCCAGGAGATTTTCAATTAGATTTAAATTAGATTAGAAACATCCACCATGCCAACCTACCTCTTCTCTGAATGAGTCTTTCAGTGGCAAGCAAAAAGAAAAGCATGAAAGCTTGTAACATGATTTGTAAAAATCCCCAAGAAGCAGAACTGGCAGCATCCTATCACGCTACAAGACGCAAGCCCACACTTGCTTTGCCCACCCCCCACACACACACACATCCTTCGCACACTCCTGCACAGGCAAGATCATGAGAGTTTTTTTCTCCTTTATTCTTCAGCCTGTTGAGTAACCCCGGAGGTAACTGAGCTGCCCTCCTCTCCTGGCAAACTTGGCTGCACTTACGCCCCACCTTCCCCTGGAAATGCCATTTTCTCACCCATTTGGACTTGGAAGCCACGAAGAGAAGGATCTCCTCAGAAGCCTGGTTAATAGGCTTCATTCAGAGACTTGAGAATCTGTGAAAGAATTTCCTGTGGAGCCAGGAGGAGGTTCTACACTACAACGCCCTTCCCTTCACCAAGGTGCAAACTGACAAAGATCCCCTCCCTCTGCTCCAAGAACAGAACTAGCCCCTTGTCAACCCAACAGCACCCCAAAAAGCATCTTCCCAATTACAGCAGTTGGAAATAAAAGGATCTGAAATAGCAGGAAAATTAGATCTTGAGTTTGAAACACAGAAAGTCCGCTAATATCAAAAAAATTCAAAACATTTAGTGCAAATATTTTCTTGCAATAACTTAGAACAGAGGTCTCCAACCTTGGCAACTTTAAGACTTGTGGACTTCAACTCCCAGAATTCTCCAGCCAGCTATACTGAATTCTGGGAGTTGAAGTCCACAAGTCTTAAAGTTGCCAAGGTTGGAGACTTCTGACTTAGAAGATTCTGTACTTGGATATCAACAGATAAATAACATCAAATATACTCCGCCAACAAAGATGGAGAAAGTGTTTAGTCAACAAAAACAGGAGCTGTACTGCCTGCAGCTCAGGTAAAATATCCCCAGCCTCCAGAAACAATATTCCATTAGATTACACAGCAAAGTTTAATAGACTAGATTTGATAAAGTGCCTGAAGATCTCATGCACGAAATTCATGACGCTATTAAGATGAGACAAACAAAAATATGATGAAATAAAGAAAGCAAATTGAAACAGCTGTCCATTAAAAGGGAGGCAGAAAGCAAACCCCAACAGAACTGCAAGAGAGGTCATATCTAAACATACTGTACAGAAGAAGTCTGCAAAAAATTAATGATACCTGTGGGTACAAAGGTTGAGTTACCGAAACAGAGCCAGTTCAACAGTGAAGTGGGCCTTAGAAAATGATGCTAACAACAAAATGGGGGGGGGGTGAGAAATACTAGCTGAACTACTTCAGGATGAGGCAGTTAAAACGACGTGTCAGTAGTCCATATCCCTCATCCAAAATGTGCAGCATTCAAGACTGTCCCAGACCGCTAAAGCAACTCCATACAGCACAGAGGAGGTTCACTCGCCCGTCAGACTTCAAGGACAGGTGGAATGAAAGTGGCCAGACACAGAAGAGGTGCCTAACATCCCGGGGACAACGGGAGTCCCCAAATGCCTCCCGCTCCCCCTTTGGCTTTCGATGTTGCTCCCTTTGCACCGCAACCCATCGGGAAGGTCGCCCCGCCTGCCGAAGACAGACAAAGCTCTGTATTCCTCTGGCAGGCGAGGAGGAGGAGGATCGGATGAAGGCTGGTCTGGAAGTCGCAGAAACGGAACTAAAAAAGCCGGGAGAACCGTCAGCAGCTCCAGAGGGTCCCGGGGGAAAGCGGGGCTGCTCCCCGGGAGCCTCAGAAAGGAGCCCCAGAAAGGAGGCGCCCGAGGGGCTGGCGGGGGGCGAATGGGACCCCGAGGCCTCCCGGGTGGAACCCTCCAACAGACCTCGGAGACGGAGAAGCCCCCCCTCCTCCAGGATCTTCTGCAGGGAAGCCCGGGTGACTTCCGCCTCCTCTGCCCCCCAGGACCCTCCCAGCCTTTCCGGGGGGCTTTGACAGGCTCCCTGCCGCTCTCGGGCCGGGCTCCTCTTGGCGTCTCCCGGCCCAAAGGCCAGCGCTCCCCGGTCGACGCCCTCTTGCCTTCCCGAGGAGGCCTGCCGGGCTCCCGGGCGGAGACGCCGGGGCCTCCCTCCCCGCAGCCCGGGGGAGGGGGGGCTCCGCTGGCGACGGGGAGCGAGGCCGGGTCAGGCCGGGAGTACCTCAGCCTCGCCCGGCTCCGCTCTCGGGCCATTCGGGGCCCAGGACTAGGCGGGGCCGCCGCTCCCTCCTCACTCACCGGCGAAGCAGCACAGGGCCCGCGGCGCCGAGGACTTCCCCGCTCCGCCTACGCGCGTCCCGGGTCTCCCTGGCAAGAGGGAAGCCGGCCGGCCCGAGGCAGAGCGGACGGAGCTGAGTTCCGGGGCCGCGCGAACCGGCCAAGGCGAGGGACCTCATGAAGAAACGGCGGGGCACGGTGACGTCACCACGGGCACTCGCGCTGCTCACCTCGGCTCGGCTGCGCTCCGGCCCGCTCGCGCCGCCAGCTCCGCTTCCTCGCCGCCGGATCCCGCTCGCTCCGGATTGGCCACTCCCGCGACCCTCCCGCTTCTCACTGGCCTCCGCTGAAGCCGCCCTTTTTCTTTCTTCCGTGGCCACGCCTCCTCGCCTCCGCCTCTCCCCTGTCACTCATCCACACTTTCAAGCCTGGCGCCTTCGAGCCGATCGTTCCGCCCACCTTTCGGAATTACGTCTTCTCGTTGGCTGCTTGTGTAGCCGGGGGTAGCTGCTAGTGGTTTCTATTTACGCCACTCCTGACACCCAGCTCTCTCGCCGCAGCCATTGGCCGGGAGCCACTCGTCGCTTCTATTGAGTCGTTTCCCAGAGGTTGGTTTGTTTGTTCCGCTGCGCGCCGAAGGGAGACGGAGAAAAGTGCCCCGGAGCCTTTCCCGGCCTCTGATTGGCTGCAGGTGGGAGAGGGCGTTCCCTCGAAGGCTCCCGCACGTGGCGCACAGCTGGCCGTCCTTGTTGTCGTTTCTGCTCGGACGGCGAGGCGAGGCCGGACACCTCCTGCCCTGCTGGCCGTTTGAGAAGCGGCGCGGGACGGCCTTGAGCCTATCTTGGCTGATCTTGAAAAGCTGCGCCTGGTTCATCTCTTTATTACGTGTTTGAAAGTGTTTGGCCTCCGACTCAGGAGCCAGCAGAGAAATAAGAAGAGTCATCAAACGACTTAGTTCCTATTTGGATAGGAGACAACGAGGAAATCCCACTCCAGGAGCCATTTTGGGAATACTGACAAGAAAGCAACGAAACCCAGTTTTTACCTTTAGGAAGATGTTCTCC
Source organism: Bungarus multicinctus (assembly GCA_023653725.1). Taxonomy (NCBI): domain Eukaryota; kingdom Metazoa; phylum Chordata; class Lepidosauria; order Squamata; family Elapidae; genus Bungarus; species Bungarus multicinctus. The sequence goes on from CM042847.1 coordinate 161,323, forward strand.
AGCCTTTGGGGTAAATTAGGACAGCAAAATCAGCTCACACAAATGCTTTTTAAAAATTTCTGTACTATTTTATATTTTTTATCCCACCTTCACTACTCTTAAATAAGCCGAGTGGCAAACCTACTCAAGGCTTCTTCCTCCTCCTATCTTCTCCACAACAAGCCCACGAGGTGGGCTGGGGGCTGGCCCCAAACCTCCCAGGTGGCTTCCAGGCCTGAGGCGGAACTAGGACTGCCGCCTCCTTGTTTCTAGGCCAGCGCCTGGACCAGACACCAAATGGGCTCATCAAACTGCTCCTCTTTTGATGCCCTTCAATTCATAATGGCTCGCAGCTTAGACATCAAAACCCCCGCCGGCCAATATAGAGCGCTATCGGCTGTGTTGGGGCCCCAACGGGTCCCTCCCAGGGCCCAGGCGCTTCCCGCTTCGCCTCGCACCGGCAGCGGCGTTTCCAGAGACAAACGCGGGGATCCCTGCAGAGGGCGCGAGAGTCGTGCGGGCGCTGCTGGCCTGCCCCCCCTCCCCAGCTGGAGCCTGTCCAACCGCTGCAGCCGCCTGACTGGAGGGACGAAGCGAGGCCTGAGCGGAGATGAAACGGCGATGTGTCTCCCGGCCACTGTAGCCTCTCAGAGGCCGGGGGAAGCAGGAGCCGGACGTGCGGCGTCCCTGGGGAAAAAGGGCTCCGAGCGCACCGGTCCTCCTGCCCCAGTCCTCGCAGGCACTCAGGCCGCCCTGGCCCGGTCACTCAGAGTATAGAGCCGGAGCAGGTTCCGCCTTCCGATGGACTCCTCGCTTCCTCGAGCGCCTGCCTTGCCCTAGTCCCGGGAGCCCCGCGCCCGCTGCCCACTGCCCACGCTGGTCTCCCCTCTGACTTGGTGGGGTTGAGAAGGAAGGAGCCCCTCTTCTCTGAGTAAGCCCTGGGCTCCGGGGAGGCTTTTTTGGGGTAATTTTTTTATTTTATTTATACAAACGATCCACCTTCCATTTAAACGGTGTGTCGTCTGGGTACAAATATTTTGTGAAATAGCAATTACAGTTTATACATATTAATTGCTTTGGCATTGATACTCTATTCTTACTTAATACTGATCTACGTAATATATCTAATTCTTATAACAACCCCCATCTTAACATATTTAATTCTATGCACAGGTTTACTATTTTTCCCTAATCTTTTTTAATGTCTAAGTTCCATATTTATTCTCCAGCCACTGATAAAATAATTCCCATATCATAATATTCAGCTCTGGGGAGTTAATCCAGCGTTCCTCTGGCTATGCTGAGCACCCCCAGGGCTCCTGTGGACTCATTGATTGTACCCTATGACTATCATTAAGTGTTGTACATTATGATTCTTGATTCTTAGCGAATGTTCCTTCTTTATGTATACTGAGAGTATTTACACCGACAAATTCCTTGTGTGTCCAATCACACTTGGCCAATAAAGTATTCTATTCTATTCATCCACCTGCTCCTTTGTCTCCAGACCTGGCCCAAGCACTGCAGGAAACACACACACACACAGGACAAACTCCACCTGGCTTCCTAAGATCCATCATCCCTTCTTGAAGAAGGGTGAGGTACCTACCGTGGGAAGCAGGGAGAGGGAGCTTCCAAGCCCTTTGCTCTCTGCCTGGGGACGTGTCTGGAGGGCCGGTCCTGACCTTTCTCCCCAACTGAGGGGCAGCTGATAAAAGGGCTATTGAGAAAGTCCAAAGAGTTCAAGTCTGCAATGAGTCTTGCAACAGAAGGGGAAGAAAAGGCTCTGGCTGAGCACAGCAACTTGACTCTTGCAACGGGCTCCTCTTTGACCTGCAGCCAGCCAGGCCACAAAGCCCCATGACCAAGCACTCAGGCTTCCGGAGGGCTTGCTCGCTGAGGGTGCCCAAGGCCCTGGGGCTCCTGGATCGTATCCCTGGAAGCTCCTATGGCTGCTTGGAGGAGGCTCCTCTTCCCTGGGAAGCTGAGGAGGCCCCTTGGAGGGCAGACAGCAGCCTGGGCCACAGCCAGGAAGGGGCTTTCCAGGAAGCAGCCAGGAAGAAAGGCAGCTGCAGATGCCGAGCCCTGAGCCTGAAGGGGCAGGACAGGAAGGAGGAAGAGGCCAACCCGGCAGGTGAAGCCAGTGATGGGCAGCTGCTCATCGGGCAGGCTCACAACAAAGCCCAAACCAGCAGCAGGGTGAAGCAGTGCCAAGAGGTAAGGAGGGACAGTCCAGCTGTTTTGGGGGAGGGCAGGTTGCTGCCAAAAGGAGCCGGGCCCTCCCCAGAGAGATTTCAACCAGCATAAGGCTGAGTTCCCAACAGAACCTCACCACGCCTGCTAGAAAGCTGGCGACCTCGTCCACCATTGGCTTGCTGGATGAGCAGACGACCTAAGGCAGGAGGAGAGGAGAATCTGCTGCAGCCCAGAGGCCTCCCTGGAGTTGCCAGGCAGTGTCAAGAAAGAAGACCCTCTCCCTTCCGCCTCCCCACAGAAGCAGGCAGGTTCCACACTTTGCACGAGTTCCTGGAATGGATTCCTTTAAGACAGGGTCCCTGTCCTTCCACCTTAGTTTTATGGCCTCAGCTGTGTACAAGTGTGGAAGCTGCTCTGGAGCTGCTCAAGCTGACTTGAGGCTTAGCTGGCTGCCATTCTGGCAAGCAAGGGGACCAGGGACACACACACAAACACACACACACAGAGCCCTATCCCTGTTTTTCCTGCTGTGCTCCCAACAGAGCATGCAAGCCATGGCTTCACAGGGTGGCTGGTCACCCACCTGCTTGGACCCAACTCCTTCCGCCCCCCTTTCATCTTTTCCAAAAGCCCCATGACTTTTTCTCTGGGCCGCAGAGCATGTGAAGCTTGGTAGCATTTTCTTCCCGCCTGGGAGGGAGGCAAAAGTGAACTGGAAGGAGGCTCTTTTCTTCTTCCCCTCCTTACTATCTTGACTGGAGGGTTTTACAGTCCCAGCGCCACTCAGCCGAGGCCTCCGTACGGTTCACCAGAGACCCCAGACTCTGCACTTCAGCCTCTGGGGATAAGGACCCACATAGTTTTCTGCAGCTAAACCAGAGCTGGGTCAAACCCACTTCCCTCACTTTGGGTTGGGGAGAAGAGGCCCCATTGTTGTCCTCCTGTTTGGGTCCAAATAATCGCTCCACATCCCAGCAGGACAAAGCCCGGGGTGCTCCTGCCCAGAGCCTTCCTCGGCCAAGGCGAGAGGCAGGATAAATCTTGGGGGTTGTGCCTAACTCTGCTTGTCCCCAGCAGGTCAATCATACCCTCCAGAGGGGCTGGCAGAGCTTCCTCGCCAACGTGCACAGACTGGCGCTGATGCGTTCAGCCTCCCACCACACCCGCCGATGGTGACGGGCCTGTTCCTGGAAGCAGTTCCCTGGAAGGAGCAGAGCAGACCCCACAGAGCCCCCGGACAGACCCTTGGACAGGCCAGGCACCAATGGCCCCAGCAGGAGCATTTCTTGCAGGGGGAGGGCTTCCCTGCTGGAGTGGAGAACAGCCGCTGCCCTCCTTTTCCAGTGGGAACTGCCCTGGGCCTTCTCCTGTCCCTGGGTGGCCTGGAGGAGCCCACAGAAGGCAAGGAGATCCAGGACACTCGTGTGCACCATGGACCTTGGTTCCCACCTGTTGATAAGACAAGACTGGCAACCACATGGACAACCCACCTCAAGCAAAGTCTGTGAAGAGCGAAGTCTCTTTCCTCTGCAGAGTCTTCCTCATACCGATCGATTTCCCCCCCCCCCCCGCCTGCCCACCTCCTTGGCATCTTGCCCAGATCCTCAGGGACCTCCCAGGACTCGGTCTTGGTGTGTGTGATGTTGAGCGGAAAAGAGAACCTGGGGGGGACTTCTGCCCCTGAAGCGCCATTAATAAAAAAATGAAATCAGAGATTTGCTCTACATTCCAGAATTGCAGAGACCATTGAACCCACCCCCAGGGCACGCACGCACACACCCGCACACCCACAGGGCAACAATGGGCAGCCATGGTTTGTATAACACCTGAGATCTACGCAAGGAAAGGGACCAGTGGGTTTTCAACAGTTTCCTGGATCTGTCAGTGTTTGGAGCTGCAAAAGACCCCAGGGTGCCTTGGCAAGGCTGATTTGGGGGGGGGGTTTCCTATTTTATCCCCAGCCCTTCCGCAGATCCCCCAAATACGGTGAGCACAGAGCTGACTGCCAGCCTGTTCTCCATGCCAGCCCCTCTCGCTTGTCTTTGGCTCTGTAAGGATGGCAGCTGGGATCTTGGTCCTGGCATTTCTCACTTAAGGCCAGAGGACGTCCAAACTGGCGTAGCTCATTGGGGCTCAGGCCGAGTAGACGTCCATCCCCTGTGCAGCCGGTTGGGTGAAGGGTCCTTCCAACTGACTGGGGAGTCTGTGAAGGCGGACTGGGCCTTGCAACCAAGGTTAGTGGCAAGGTGACCTGAAAATGCAGCCGCCATCCACAGGCCATCCACAGGCCATCCCACCATCTTCAGGATTTATCTACCCTGCCTGAGGAAGGACAAAAGAGTTTTGCTGAGCATTATATACACCAATCAAAGAAATCCCATTTAAAAAGCAGGATACCACATTTGGGGGCCAAACCAGCTTGCTCCCCCCAGGACCAGTTGCCAAGACCTCCTGCCCAAACAACCGTGGGTTCTGCTGAAATGCCACCAGGCTCTTCTGGGTTGAGAGTTGCAAGGAAAGCTGCCACAGGAGTGGGGGCGAAGCTGAGCCAAGAGCTGGGCCCACCTGGAAGCAAGTGAGGGAGCTGCACAGATTGAGGATTCAGGGGCCCAGACTTTCCTGTAGTTTAGCACAGTTCATCTTCACACAGAAATATGCTAAAATGTTCTGAGGACAAAAGGGCCCCCATAGATAAAGGCAGTGGTAGTATTCAAATTTTTTTACTACTGGTTCTGTGGATATGGTTTGGTGGGTGTGGCTTGGTGGGCATGGCAGGGTGTTCTGACCCAAATCTTGCTCCAAGAAAATAAACACCAAACAGAGGTAAAAGCAAAACCTTTTAATACTTCTCTGCGAATTCCGTTCATTCAGTTAAAAGGCTGTGAAAACTAATTGTCTCTGATAAGAACGAGCCTTGCCAAGGTTGTGCAAGGCTGCCAAGAATACTAGATTAAGTTGCCAAGAAATATTTCAAACACAAAGACTCTCCAAACACCAACCAAGATATCCGAACGTCCACAAGGCTTGAGTGCAAAAACGTTTTTGCTTCCTGCAAAGAACTCCGGTTTCTCAGCTGGCTTTTATCCCTTAGGGAGGGGCCATTACCAGCAGCCTTACTCCTGAGTCACATGTGCTACTGCAGCAGCTCTTTCCTTTGAGCAGCCCTGCATGGGCCTCTTCCTCACTGCTGCCAGCCTCCACAATCTCCACTCCCTGATGGCCCTGGCCCCATCCCTGCATCACATGCAGGCCCCTCATCCGAGGCCTCGCTCTCTAAGGCCTCAGCTGTCCGCATCTGCTGCCAGCAAACCACAACATGGGAAGGATACTACAAAATCCCCCTTCCCTCCCCACCCCATTAACCTGTTGGCAACCAAAGAAGACCCAGCCAATCAGCTGGAACTTGGGGGGGGGGGCAGATAATAGATGAGGGTGGGGCCAATCAGAAGGGGTATTTACCAGTTCTCAGAACTATTCAAAATTTCCACTATCGGTTCTCCAGAACCGGTCAGAACTGGCTGAATACCACCTCTGGATAAAGCGACATAAAAGTTAATCAAGGCACAGAAGCTTGTCCCTTCACAGTTGCCAACTGGCTGAAAGGAGGAAAACAAAACGGAGCAAAAAAGCAGTGGCCATAAACACCTTGTGATGCCTGGGGGGCAGGGCACTGGTTGCCATGTTAGGGGGGCATTTGGAGGATCAGGATTGGGAGAGAAATGTGCCCACTGCTTGGTGTGATGGGGGGCATCTGGAGGTAGGGCTGGGCTGTTGGCTGAAGTGCTGCTCCCCCCCCAGCAAGGGAAGCAGGATCAGGGAAAGTAGGGAGAGGGGCTACCCTGACTGCATCTTTTGCAGGGTGGGAATATCTTGGGGTACATAGGAGGCCTCTCCCCTTTTGGTCTCTCAGTCTTAGTCTTTGGACAATCCGACTGCTTTGTGGCCAAGACGAAACAGGGACCCTTAGACGGCTAACTTTCAGCCGGCCCTTCTCATCCCAGGGAGAGGCACAGAGAGGCATTGGGGGGGGGGGGCATCCTGTGACTGCTGCTCTCAGACCCACCCACCCCTTCCAGAGGAGATAGATAACTTCTGGCCCATAGGCATCCTCAGGGTGAGCCTACCAGGACAGCCTTCCTTCCCCACCCACTGGCAGATGGAGGATCTAGGAGTCTTTGCAGCTGCAATGGAAACCCCGGAACCCTTCCTGGATTTAGCCTGTTCTTAGCCAGGGTCTCAAGCAAGTCTGGAGCAGGAGAAGGTGGCTGGGGTCTCCTTTGCACTTCACTCTGCTAAGTTTGGCTGCCTGCACAAGCCAGCCCCAGTGGCAGCAGTGATCCCCAGCCTGACTTTTTGTCTCAGCCCAAGCTGACCAACCAAGTGCAGCAGCAGAGACGTGCACCCCATGTGCACGCTTTTGCACATGGGGCAAGCCTGGCAAGAGGTTGCACTGCTGGCTTGAGGCTGGGCATCATCATTCACTCAGCACAGCCGTCCCCAGGCCAGCAAGCAGCAGCAGCTGCTCCTGTGGTTTCAATGTTCCTTGCTGAGTCTGCAGAGAGAGGCCTCTCTCTCTCTCTCTCTCTTCCTCCCTCCCTCTCTCTCTCCCCCTCATGTGCAGAAGAGCCTAAGCCAGCCTGGGGATGGCTTGGGAGGCCTCCAGGTTGCCATGGAGAGCCAGGATAGACACTGGTGGGGGGAGGGGGGAGGAGGTTGCCACATCCACACCAGCCCTGGTCTTTTCTACCACTTTTGCAACCGAGTTCTGCATCTCTGCAATCACAAAGCCAAGAAAGTTAGAATGACTATTCTTTAGTCACAGAGGAATTATAACACTTGTATGGTGCTTTTGTGGTGTAGAATAGTAGACCTAAATATTCAACCCGTGTTCTGAGCAGGAATCTTCAGCTCACCCCAGATCGAGGGCTGCGCTTCCTTTACTTGCCACCTCCTGGGATGGAGCCACCATCATGCCGGGAGGAAGGCTGCCCCCCCTCCTCCTCTTCCTCTAGCTCAGCAGCCACAGCCAGGGAGTTTCTCCCTTTCAAGGCCTTACCAAGAAGCAGCAGCAGGCAAATGGAATAGGACAGAAGGTGGAACCCCATTATGAAGAGTCCCAGCATGGGACTTGCAGGCTCACCTGAGGCTGGAGGAGGAGGGCAAGCAGGAACCGTGATGGGCCTGCTCTAGGCAGCCTGCAGCAGGGCACAGAGGTCTTCCTCCCCAGCAGAAGCCAAGGGGTGCAGGAGGAAGCCCAAGGAACTGGGGGCACCCCACTTTTTCTTTACCAACCTGGAGACCCTGAATTCTATTCCTGCCAGAGGCCCAAAACCAGCTGGTGACCTTGGGCCAGTCCTTCTCTCACTGCCCCGGGAAGGAGGCAATGACAAGGAAACTTCAGGGACCTATCAGGGCAGTGGCCAGGAGTTGACTCTGGTGCATGAAGGCACGCACACACATGCACACACCCCAGACAGAGGCTGGAGAGACTGCAGCATCAGGGCAATGAGCAGACCCTTAATTCTGCTTATTGCTTTGGTCCCCAAACTGCCTGGTTCCTGCCTGCTCCTGCGTTGGGCTGTGCAACTACCTCTCCTCCTCCTCCTCCCCTCAGAAATGCTGACTCAGGCAAGCAAGGAAGCCGTGGCTCACGTGCAATTCTCACATGCTCCTCTGGAGAAGCAGAAGGTCAGGCCGGCATCCCCAGCGGCTCCCTTTGCTCGGCCACCATCAGCTCCATCCATCCCCAGGACAGGCCGAAAACTCCTTGCAGTCAATGGCTGGGGGGGGGGGCACCCTCCACAACAACCCAGCCCCTCCCTCCTTTTGGAAGACCTGAAGGCCACAGGGATGAAGCAACAATCTAGGCACCCTGACAGGAAGCTGTCACCATCTCTCAGGAGCAAAGGGCCCATTTTCCATTTAGGACTCTGCGCTGTGAAGGGCAGCAAACTTTTCCCCAGTTTGGCTGCCTTTGGACTCCATTGGTAAGTGGAAACATACGTTGGGGGAGGGGGAGGGGGAGGACACAGTAGGGTAATGAGCTGCAGCTGCTCCTCCTGTGAGCCTGACTCCCTTCTCTGAGATGGAAAGATCTGGGCACTAGCGGGAAAACAGCCAAGCCCTGCTGTGGCTTTGGGGCTATGCCTGGCTCTGGGCTGTGGCTTCTGCCTCCTCCCTTTTTTGGACAGTTGCAAAGCCAGCCTTCACCCCCTCTGCTCTCTTTTCTTTTGCCCCCTCCGCAGGCGCCTCCCTCTGAGGGGTCCGGAGACTCAGCCGGTCTGCCCCAGGAGAAAAACCCCATTGCTTGAGGGTGGGGAGGATGCCCACCTCCGGATTTTGTCCAGGGAACCGAAAGCGGTCTCTCCACCCTCGGGAACGCCAGCTGCCAGGAGAGGAGCCTGGTTGTTGTTCCTTGGGATCAGCTGCTTTTGTTGCCATTGCGCAGAAAGCTCTGGAAATGGAAAGCGGCTCCTGCAGGCTCTAGCAATGGAGCCAGGTTAAGACCCCTGGATCAACCATTTCAGCCATGTCCTTAGCCCTGAGGATACTTTCTGAAGCCCTACCCACTCAAGGTGGAGGAGGAAGGCTATGCACACTAATTCATTCTTGTTCCCCTCCCCCCAGTGATTTCAATGGGCTGCAGCCGAAGGGCCCCGTTCGGTCGCACTCCTGGGCCTTCTCCCTGCCAGCTCAAAATGGGATAGTGCTCCATGCCCCCACTCCTTCTGGGGGTGGGCCCTTCTGCATTAGGCTGCCATTAGTGTTCCTCCGCCACCGATTCCTGTGCCACCCTGGCTGGGAATCCTTGTGCCCAGGTGGGTGCTGCTAGCAATCGGAAGCAGCAATGGGGAGGACCCCTCCCAGCTATGGAGAGATTGGTCTTGTGAACTCTCTGCTCTCTTTTCTGAGCAGCAGAGGCACATTCCTGGATCGGCCTCACCTGGAAATTGGATGGCATCATGAATTGGGGGTCAAAAAGAGCCAGGTGGAGACAAAATGTCCATCCTGGTCCCTGATGCATGAGATGCTTTGTCAACACATGTGCGAGACCTGATTCTGCTATCTTGCCTTTTTTGACACCCCCCCCCCCCCCAATGCTCTTTGGTCTGGCGTTCCAGGGACAAGAGGCTCAAACAGTTCTCGGAAACCCCGTCTCATGATTACATAAACTTTCCTTTGGGGGCTGGTACCGGTATTAAAAAAGATTCAGTGTTTTGTTATTTTTCACATGAGAGATATCAAGATTTAAGGGGAAAGTTGACCTTCCTGAGCCCCCAGAACTAATTGGTGAAAGCAGGTGAACCCCTGGCATTTTGAAGAAGGCCTGGCCTTCTAAGGAAAACTCCTTCTTAACCAAAGTTTTTGGGGTCTTCTGACTCCCAGCTGAAGCATCGAAGGACCAGGAGAAGAACTGAAAGGGCCAGCCCAGACCTGCTGCTGCTGCTGCTGGAGGAACCTTCAGAGCAAGTCTCTGGAGTTGCACAATGTGTTGGAAAGGAAGTCTTAGGAAGACATAAAATGAACCTCATAATTCTGGTTTAATTAACAGTTCTGAGTGTGGTCAGGAAGACAAGAAGGTCTTCTGTGGCTTTTCTTGATCTTTCCTCTCAAAAATCTCAGTTCCAGGGTCTTTTTGACAGTTTCTTGTGAGGATAAAGACAGAGGTCAGGAAGAACAACAGTAAAACATCCCTAAGAGAAGCCTGGGTCCCAAGCCAGGCTGAGATCCAGATCCCCTGCAGTTCACTGTGGCATCATTGAGGTCAGCCTCCTCTATTACACACACACACACACACACACACACACACACACACACACACACACAAGATTGCTCAATGTCCTCATCCAGAACAAAAAGTCTTTCCATTCCAGCTCCAATTGTGGTTCATGGTGTGGTTCAGGTCACCCTGGCCAGGAAAGACTGGGCCCCTCAGCAGGGGCTCCTTCTGGGAACACCGCAAGCATGTTCTCTACTCCTTTGGGGGTGTATAAACCCTAAGGCCTCCAGGGAAGACCTTTCAGGCTTCAGCTCCTTATCCAAGGCATCCTTCCATCCAGAGAGAGTTCAGGACATGACTAGGCTCCCTCATTCAAATGGTATGGAGAAGCAGGTACCATTCCTGGTGATATAGTCCCATTTCTCCCTGGGAAATGGACACTGAGGGGGGCCAAGGGGTGCTGGTAGTCTAGCTTTTGGATATGCTCTTCTCTAAGCTCATCCCTCTGCCTCTTTCCAGCAGGAGCTCATTAAAAAGGAACAAACAAGGTTGGTTCAGTTTCCAGATCAGACCTAAGGGATATTTGTGAGCTCTTGAGTGGATTTCTTTTGGAATTGGTCTGTCTTTGCCTCTTTAAAGACCCCCGGGCTTTGCCACAAAGAGGTGCATCTTCCGACATTCCCCCTTGGCTAAGTTGAACAAGCCAAGATACCTGGCTTTATAGGTCAGAGAGCTGTCAAGTTCCCATCCACGCCTTGAATACTAAAAGTCACACCAAAGAATTGGACCAGAGGATGCACTGGACACTTTGGCAGGTACACAAGCAGAGGGCAAGCTGGCATGAAGAGCGAAGTCTATTTCCAAAGTGCCCTACAGAGTAACATTGAGGGCTCCAAAACAGCATGTCAAAATGGCTGAAATTTTTTGCTGGTCTTTTGTACCACTCTGCGCTCTGATGAGTGTCCAGTCAGAGTATAACTTCACTTCTGTCCTGTTTCTGGTGGTTTTGTTGTCTGGAGATCACCCGAAGATCCAGTAGAATTCAAGATGCTGCATTGGAAGCCATCAGTTACTTTTCAAATAAGATGATGAAAGCTGACTAAATTCATCCTGAAGAGAATCCAAGTCAGAAAGTGTGGGCCTTTCCCCCCACCCACCAATTGGACAGGGGAAGTCGGCTTCTTTTCTGAGCTACTATTTGAATGCTAAGAAGGTTTATGAGTTGAAAGTGTGTCCTGCTGTTTCCTTTCTCCACCCATGTCCTCCAGAACCTGGAGTTGGCCCCTCAAGGTTCAAGAAGGGGGTGGGAGGGACCGGGCTGCCTTCCTCCTGACATGTGTCCCATCTTCAAGTCAGCAGAAAGAACCAGCACCCGGTCGGTATGGCATGAATTAAAGGAAGGGTTTGGATTTCCTGCTTCGGGAGGAGAAGCAACACCAATGGCTCCCACTTGGAGTATGTGGTGGGAGCCCAGGAGGTGGTGGCTTTTGACAGATGGCTGGGCCCTGATCCACTAAGTGTGTGATCACTTCCAAGAAGGGAGTAGGGAAGAGCTGCTGTTGCCCCCCACCCTGGTGGCTCACGAGGGGGGGGGCTCCCTGCCCACTTGGGATCTGCAGCTGCCAGGGACGGGCAAGCGAGCAAGAGAAGCGGGAAGAAAGTTACCGCTCGGGTCTCAGAGGGTGGGGGCGGCTCTTGAACCATCAGCCTTCGGCCCCCCGAGCTCATCTTTAGCCGGGGCTGCCTGCTGCCCGAAGGGAAAGGCTCCGGAACCATCCGGGAGGGATTGGGAGGGCGCGGCTCGCGACCTTCGAGAGGCATCCCAGACCTGCCGGGAGAAGAGTGGGAACGCTAGGCGGACCAGGCAAGAGAAACAGCCCGGGCGGAGGGAGGGCGGCGACGCCTGCAGTGGGAAGAGACTCCGGGCTACCGCAATTGCTCGCGATCCGCAAGAGCCGCCCGGACTCCTCTGCCCCTCCCCGCCCCCTTTCGCATCCCCCCAAATGCTCATTCGGTGGCGCTCCGGGATTTCAGGAGTGCCAAATTCGGCCCTGGGTCGCTAAGCTGCCCTGAACGGAACCAAAGTGCGGGGGGGAGGGGTAGGCGGGAAGCAAAGGGGCCACATTGCCCTAAGAAATGTTGATGGTCCACCCCAGGAGCTTGGCCGCGCGCCAAGGCGTTCCTGCCCCGCTCCAACCCTGAGCCCCCCTTGACCAGCATCCGCCTGCAGTAGCAGCAGCTGGGCCCTCCAGAACCGCCGGGCACCCCGAGAGACCTGGGCGCGGCCTCCTGGGCTCCCTTCGGGTTGCTTGCAGGCGCTCCTCGCTGGCTGGCTGCCTTTCCACCGTCGCAGCCCGAACTTGAGTCTGGTCCGCAGAGGGCGAGCGAGTGAGCGAGGCTCCGGCACCTGCGCTCCGACGCAGCCCAGCGGACTGGGCGCGGGGCGCGGGGGCGGGGCGAGGGGAGGGGAGGCGGGGCGCCCTGCCCTCCCGGCCGTCCCGCCGCTCCTCCTGCCCGGCCGAGCTCTCAGCGCCGCAGTTCTGCACCGCAGTGGCCACCGCAGCGCCAGAGTCGCTCTCCCGGGGACGCGCGGGCGGCTTCTCCGCGCCGAAGCTGGTGAGTCCCGAGCGCGCTGCGCTTCTCCGTGCTCAGTGGGGCTCCCGTCGGGGAGGCGGTGGGGGTCAGCCGGGCTCGGCCGGAACGGCAGGCCGGGCCGCCCCGAGTGCGGAGCATCTTCCGCGCAGCCACCCGGAGCAAGGCGGCGAGGCTGGGCTGGTGGTTCTGCCCGAGCTGGCCGGCCGCGGCGGGTTTGTCGGCTGCGGTCCGGAGTTCCAGGGGTGACCCGGCCGGGCGTTGGCATTCTTGGGGAGCAGCTGGAGCCCCGGGGATTGTCCCCGCCCCCTTCCCTTCCGGCCACGGCAGCCCGAGAAAGAGCGAAGGCAAGGGTTCAGCCAGCGTCGGCTTCCTCGGGAAACGTCCGAGCAGGGCGGGGGTGACGGCATTTACTTCCCGGGGCCCGGATCAGGTATCCCGAGTTCACCTGCCTTTGAAGATGGGCCTTTCTTCGCTCCCGGGCATGCGAAGGTTCTCCAATAAAGGAGGAGGAAGAGGATTAAGAATGGCTACTTTCTCACGCTCCACTATCCAGGCGGGAAGGGGGGGCATCGGGGACTTCCCCTTCATTAAAGAGGCGGATTGTCCAGTTGTCCAGCACCCTTCGTGGCAAACCTCCTTCCCCCCATTTTCTTGAGGTTTGAAGCCGACGGTTTCTGTAGTGTTTTATTGGTGGGCTTTTCATTTTAGGAAGGGGTTTGGTCCTACAGGCAATATACATTACAGATGTTATCTCTGCCTCCTTTCTGATTTTTATTTTGATTTGCTTGTTTGTAAAGAAAATCTCTTATTGGTTGCGAATAGTATCAGCGGGGGGACAATAGAGTCGCCGTTGGGTTTCTGGACTAGAAGATCCCATAGTTCTCTCCAAGTAGGTCTCGGGTGCTTTCTTTCATTGGGAGCATCGCAACTTCATGCACTGCATCAGAATGAGGCTCTCTAGCTCAGCGTCAGGACCAGGACTGGGAAGCAGCTCCAGAGAAGCACCTAAGTTTCCTCTGGAAATCACACCTCCTGGGCTGCTGTGGGCTTCCAGGGACGCTACAACTGAATTGGACCTGTTTTGCCTCTCTAAGAAATGGAATTTTCACTATTTATTGTGTAGATGAATGAATGAAACGGGGCCTCTGAAACTGACGAGATTAGCACTGAAACACCAACTCAGCCAGTTTCTTTTCCTCATGGAAACGGGGGGGGGGGGGGGGTTCTTCCCTTCAGGACCTTCTCTTTGACCAGCAGCGTGCTTCTCCTCCTCTTGCTGAAGGGCTTGGAGAAGGCCCCCCACGAACTGGCCACTGTGCCCCAGGGGAAGGTTTTCTGCACTTCTTCCTAAGAGCAGCCTTTGCTGCTGCCAGAGTCTGGCACTATGATAGACCTTCACACACCTCCATCAGGTGAAGCTTGTCTGACCTCTCAAAGCCTGACCCTCTTTCAGAAGAAGGCTGCTGCCGCCTCCAGCAGTGACAGGGAGGCCTCTGCCAGGACCCATCTGCAGACCCTCCCCTCCTGAGCCCCTTCGAGAGGTGGAGAGCAGACAGGGCCATTTGTAGAAGGAGCCCTGCAGCCAGGAGGAGCCCCACCCCCCGCCACCGCCCCAAAAGAACCCTGCCAGCTCTCCAGTGAGAGTGCAGCAATGTTGGTCTTGCAGGCCAGCCAAGGACTTTCTGAAGGGGGTGCTGGATGTCGCTGCTGGCAGGACAAAGTCGTTCACAGGAAGAAGCCCTCTTCACAAAAGGCTGCTTCTCTCTCCCCCCCACCCCCAGCCTTTCAGTCCCCAAATTCTTTCAAGCAGGCCAAGCAGCCTCTCTGCTGCTGTTGCCTGGAAATAACTCATTATGGTCCCCCCACTTCAATGGCACCAGAGATGCTGGGACGATGTTTTTTTTTTTTTTATGGTAGGCATTGCCCGCTGAAGCAGATTAGTACCTACAAGACCTGAGGTGGAATCACCAAGTGGAAAAGGAGGGAGAGCCAGCAAAGGCCGGCTGGAACCTCTTGAGTCAGGGCAAGTGGAAACATTAGGAGGAGAATTCTGTACGTCCCTTCCCTGGGGTGTTGGATTGAGTAGTGCTGCTGGCTTTCCATACCTCCATATTCTACTCCCCTTTTAGGCTAAAATTGTGACCAGATCTGTTGGGGATGACCTTCTTTCTTGGGGTTCTTGCTGAATCCCAAGGAGATGGCTCCCTCCAAGGAGCCACTCACCCTGAGACCCACTGGGGAACATGGCAAGACTTGTCTGGAAAGGGCTTCTTGATCTCCTGCTCCAACTTGGTGACAGCTGCTAATGCCTGATTTTGTTTCTGATCCCTGCAAACTCTTCCATATCTGCCATGTTTAAGGAACTGTAACCCCCCAAACTGGTCCATTTTGCACCAAGCAACGGGTTTCAGGAACCTCCAAGGATGAGAAGACATTCCAGGCTAATCCCAGGCAATCTTGGTGTATTTGGGGAGTGCATACTCCCCCTTGGAGTCCATAGGTAAACTTGCCCATTAAGGCTTCAGGATGCCCAGGAAAGGAAGCCCAACCTGTGCCCACAGGCTGCTGCCTGGAGCACCCTCAGCACTCCAGTGAGAGCATCAGGGTGGCAGGTGGCAAAAAAAGAGGGAGGGCTGTGAATCCAGTCCAAGGGCTTTCCAGAGGCTTGAAAAGACCCTGGGCAATGTTCCAGCCTTCCTGGCTGCTGGCCTGGAGTGGCCCATTGGGCGCAGTGAATGGACTCTCTTCAAGAGCTTCTGCAAGCAAGAAGAAATACAGGAAATGCATACCAACAAGAGATATGGAGGGGGACGATATGTGTGCACATACACACACACACACAACTCTCCAGGCATGTTCAGCTTTTCCCACCAGAAAACAGGATGCCCCTTGTATGCCATCCCACCCCCATTCAAGAGCTCACCTACCTCCACTTTTTCTGAGGCTGGATCCATCTGTGCCTGTTGCTGAAGAGCAGCCAGCCCCCTCCCCCCACCCACATATCTGGGTTAGATCCGAGGATTTATGTTGCTTTCTCTTCCCCCGAATGGGGGTCCTGGTCCATAGGCTTTTCACACCAAGGAGCAGCTGCCAGAAGGTGTTAGCTCAGGAATTCTGGAAGTGGAAGTCCACAAGTCTTAAACTTGTCAAGTTTGAAGACCCTTGAGTTAAGCCCTCTTCGCTCCCTTTATAGCTGATGTTGATGCAGCTGATAAGCTCTCACTTTCCTTGCCCGTGATTATCTCTCTCCTCTTAATTGCTTCTTCCCCTTTCTATGTTCAATATTTTTAAGCCAACATAGGAAACCTCTTCTTTCCTCACTTTCTAAAACCTGTCATGAGGCTGTCTCAAGCACCCATACATGGAGGCTGAAATTATGTAAACCACAATGTGATGTCACCGCTGCCAGTTCTTTAGCTGGTGTTGGCCATCATATGCATCTGATTCTTCCCAAGAATCTGGGATGTTGTAATGTCTAGTATATGTACAAATCCTGCCAAGGAAACATGGCACTTAGAATTCAGTGCAAGTGGTAGCCACTCAGCAGAGCAAGAGAGGCCCCTGGAGAAAATCCTCCAGAGATGAGGAGGTCCTTCAAAGACATTGGGGGGTGGGGGGGGCATACAAGACCAGGCATCCTTAGAGGACCGTTTCCCTGGTTTGGCCTATCACTCCTTGCATTTCACAAGTTCATTGAGACTGTTTCCTGCCAGCCTTTGGCCTTGGTTGATTCATAATGAGGTAAATTGCTGCCTTGGTTTGATTTTGGTTAGGTTGATTCACTGTTTTTTCCCATGTAATTGGGGCAGTCTACAAACATTGTCCATAAATGGAAAAACAAACACCAGAGTCACAAGTCTTTTAGGGTCCCAGAGGGTGAAGGTAGCATCTTTTCTTTAAATGACTTTGCATTTGCCAGGTAGTTTGCATGTAGAAAAACTACAACAGCTGAAGGTGCTTTGTAGATCATCTACTCCAACCTTCTGCTCAAGAGCACCATTTGCCACAGCAGCAGCCCTGACGCGGTTTGGGAGCCTCTGGTGAAATAGGCAGGCCATTGCACTGGAAAGCTCCCGGCAGGGCAACCATCTTTACCTTGTAGATAAGCCAAAGGGGTCAACTGGCCAAGCCCATCAAGTCAGCACCTGAGGGTAGAGGCGGGGTTGGGAGCATTACCCAGCTGCCTTGCAAAGGCCAAGGCCATAGCAGGCCTTTAGGAAGGGGACCGGACAAATAGTTGCCCAGCTCAAAAGTCCTTGAGGACCACCAGAGGCACAGGGCATAGAGCTGGTGGTGCCCCTCCTCATGCCAAAGTCGAAGCAGGAAAAGATGCCAAAAAAACACCCACTCCAGTATGAGTTTGTCTCAAACTGGGGGATGCTGGAAACACCCTGATGCCACTCAGGATCACCGGGTGGGAGAGCCTGTTTATTTCTGCTTTGTCTCAGCCTTTAGTCCCACCTCTTCCTCTGCCCAGGAGAATATCCACGGCAGCACCTTAGGCCCACTTAAGTTGCCTCAGAGAATCTGGAAATGGTATAGAGAGGGAAGCTGAAGTTCAGGAAGAAAAAAGCTAACCATAATTATCCGCTGGGGTTTTAGAGCATGGGAGAAATTCAGCTGGACGTTAGGAAAAGAAAGTGCAGCTGGGCATGGAGTCACTGACTCTAAGGTCGGAGGCTCCTTTCAAGGAATGGATTCTGTTTGGGGGCGGGATTGGCTTAGCAAGACAGCCTTTCTCATTTTACTACTTATCTTACCGCTTTAGAAACTGGTTACTTCCCCAACCGATCCGGGCCTTTGCCAGCATTTCCTCACCACTCCACTCTTAGCATTGTGTGTGTGCGCGCGCGCGCGTGTGAGAGAGAAAGAAAGAGCCAGAGTGAGTGAACAAGCCGGACTTCGGCAACGTCTCCAGAAAAAGCTGCGGGCAAAACTTTTGACAAACGCTGCAGCTGCAAAAAGTCTCGCTCCTGCCCAATGCGGAGATGCGCTTTCTCGTCGCCCTTTTCGCTCTCGCACAGGCTCTTCTCTTGCAAAGCGGGCAGCGATGTCCGGGACGCGGGGCGAGGAGACGCGAGGCCGGAGCTGCCAGCCTCCCACTCGTTGGCCGAGCCAGAGGGCTGGGGAATCCAGTCGAATCCAGTCAGGGCCGACTGGATTCGAGGGGTGCCGCGGCGCAGGGCCACGCTTCTCCCTCTCGAGGCCCCCAGCTAGAAGAAGCCGGGAGGGACGCAGCTCTTTCCCCCCTTTTGCCACTAGGGCGAAGGCTTCAACTTCCACCTCCAGGAAGGGTTTTCTCCCCGCGGCCGTATCGATCGGTTCGCCAAACTCCGCGGCAAGCGAAACCTTTGGGGGCGAAAAGGGTGGCCGGCCTTGGGCTGCGAGGCGTCCCGGCGGAGCTTGCAAGCGCCGCTCTCGGGCTGAGCCGCCCCTGGCCGGGCTCCGTGCACCCACACAAGGCCGGGGCTTTTGTTCGCCCGCGGGAAGGCCAGGCTGCCGGAGGGGACGTCCAGCTCCGCCCAGCCCCCTTGAGGGCTGGAGGCTGCCGGAGCGTCCTCTGTCTGGGCTCTCCGCTTCTCGTGCGCCTTCGGGGCTGGACTGGGACCCGCGCGCGATGCCCCGATCCTGGTGGGCGCCCGGCCTCTCGTGGGCGAGGATCGACCCGGCGCGCCTTCCGAGGAGAGCTGAAGATCCGGTCCGCGGCTGCTGCGGCCACCCCGAGAAGGTGGAGGGAGACCTGAGAAGCAAAGGCCGGGGGGTCGTTCGAGTCCCTGGGATGGCTGCCCGCGAGGACCGGGCTGGTTGGCTTCACTGCTTCTGGGGGCCAAAGCCTCGCCCTCCCCCGCCTCGCTGCCAGGCAGAGGACACGCCCTCGGCAAATGGCAAAGGCGGCCTTGCGAGGAGCCAGACCGAAGCCGCGTCGATAAATCCTGGAGGAGACGGTTAAATGAGGCGAGGAGTCGCCGAGAAAGGTCAGCAGTCCCTTGGAAAGAAGGGCGGGACAATGTCTTCCTGGCCTTGCATCTTGGCAGCTGCCGCCTGGCGCCCCCTGAGAGCCCGGGTCAGGTGCCACGCACAGCCGAGGGGAAGGCCGAGGAGGCACCTGCTGGCCGCTTTCCAAGCCCCGCTTTGGCAGGAGGCTTTTGGCGGAACCCGCGTCCAAGAAGTCTCTCGGAGAGGATGATAGAGCTGGAAGTGGCCTAACAGTTCATCAGATCTAAAGGCTGCAGGATCCGTGTCCCCCCCCCACCCCGGACAACTCTCAGCCTGTTTGAAGCAGCTCTTCCTGCGGACCCGACTGACAGCTTTCAAGATGTCCTCCCTGTTTCGACTCTTTTCTCTCATCCCATTTGCCTGGGACAATATAAGGCTCCTGCCCTGAGCAGCGGGTTGGACTAAACGCTCCCTCCCAGGCCTAGGATTCTGTTCTCCTCTCTCCCCTGTAGCTGCACCCTCAAGTTTCCCCCCATTGTCCAGTCTTCCCCCTCTGGAACAAGCGAGAAGTCTGAATCCAGATGGATGTGTATTCCCTAAGTTAACTGCGGTTTCCATTGTGAAGGAATTCAGTATGATTTCCAGTCCTATTCAGTTCTTGGAATCCACAATAAAAGGGTTGGGAGGAGTTCTTCCAAAGGGCATTGCTGTTCTTCTTCATCCACAGCTTGATCTCTTTGGGACAAGGCCCACCTGACCAGTACTTCATATCTGCCAGGAGGTGATTTTTCCTCTCCTGCCAAAGTATCTGTCAAAAGTGTCTTTCAATCTAGGTCTCCATCGTTCTGGACTGGCTGGCCCCCCTCCCCTTTTCACAATACAAGAGAGTGGCAAAGCGTCTTGCAGCCTCTACCTCACCCGTTCTTTCCAAACCAAACTCAGTTAGATGGATTCAGGAGTGGGGGAGAGGGTGGGGAACAGAGAGAAAGAGAGTGCAAGACAGAAGCACTGCACTCCAGTAGCTGGTTTTCTTAGGTCTCCCTACGAGGGCTAGAGATGTTTTATTTTTGCGATAAAAGGCAGCGGTCGGATGGTGGTTTCCTGGGTGACGGTTGCCAGCACTAAGCGAGTCTTCTTCCTTCCTGGCAGAGCCTGACAAGCTTCCTCTACACTATATTTTGTAGTATACTTTCACGGTGACATTTACCTACTACATGCTGAGGTATACCTAGCAACGTTTTCTTCCCCAAAGGCAGTTCGGTCTGATTTCTTCAACCTTTTCCTTCTCCATTAAAGGCCAGCAGGTGGCGCTCTCACACTTTCCAGATTGTGCTCTCCAGGAACTTCTTTTTCCCAGTCTGCCCCCCACCGCCCCCCCTCCAGGGGAAAGCGCCTTCTGTGCACGCACCTGCCTTAAAACTCAGCCCCGCAAGCCGCTTCCTTTCTGCGATGGAGCCAGAGAAACTGGAGGCGTTTTGGGCCGAGGCTGCAAGGCGGGCAGAATGGGTCCACCTGGAAAACATCCTTTCCATGGGTGGGTGGGGGGGTGTTTCTCAAGTTCAAGCTGATCACTTTGCTATGGGGGATGTCATCCAGGTCTTTGTGGATAACAATCAGGTGCAGAAAAGACTCGAATGCTTGTCTGGCTGTCAATCAATCCCCATTACAGCATTTTGGTCTCCTCGGAATTCAGATCTAGTCCCATGATGCAGATCTTTCCTCTTTTTCCTTTTTTTCCTTCTAGGGGACCAGGGCTTAAGCCTTCCCTCCCTCTAACCCCAGTTTCCTGCCTCCCCACAAGCAGGACCAGGATGGCCCACTGCCGAGACCTCTTGCTCTGCGCTGCCTTGGCCCAGCTGGTGTCTCTGGGGGTCTCTTTCCACTTTGCCAGGGAGAGCACAGGTAACATGGCCATGAGGCCTGGTGGGGCAGAAGCCGTGGCTGGGTGGGTTGGGCCAAGCGCTCCTCTCTGTCCCTCGCAGAAGGCAGGCCTAGCAGTAAGGCCCAGAGGCTTTAGCCTTTTGCCCTTCTGAGAAAAGGGGGAGGTGGGTAATGACCGCCATGACTCCCCTGGGCCTCTTTTCACCTCTCTGGAGCTCCTCCAAGTGATGCTGGTGGAAACAGATGGAACGGTTAACATGCAACATTGTCTGTCTCCCAAAACTGGGGTGGGGGATCCAGGGCCAGGAGATCCTCCAGAGATGCCATTGTCAGTCATTGCCTCAGTTTGCAAGTCAAAGAAAGGAGTGGAAGAGCAGCTGCAAGGGGAAAGAACCACAGTCCCAAAAGACCAATTCAGTCCCTGACAGTTCTGCAGATGATGCCCCCCCCCCCCCCGGGCTTCTCAAGGCTCCCCCCTTTCTCCCCTCAGATGATCTCAAAGCTCTGCAGGTCTCCATTGCCAAGTATCCACCCGTGCGAGCTGTCCTGTCTGGCAGCCTGACCATCCCCTGCCACATCACCTACCTGCGGCCACTGCCCACTGCTGAAACAGCCAGCCGCCATGGGGTTCGGGGCACCCTCCGAGTCAAATGGACCTTCCGTGCCAATGGCAAAGAGACCGAGATCCTGGTGGCCCGGGGCCTAAAGGTCAAAGTCAGCGAAATCTACCGCAACCGAGTCTTCCTGCCCTTCTACCCCGACTCGCCCACAGATGCCACCCTGGTCCTGAGTGAACTGCGCTCCAACGACTCCGGACTGTATCGCTGTGATGCTCAACACGGGATTGAGGATGGGCAGGATTTCTTGGAGGTGAAGGTGAAGGGTAAGAGGTTCTCAGCCCAAGCCCACCAGGCCTCTCTCTGAGGCTGGATTGCATGCCTGGCTTTATTTCTTTAGAGAGTTCAAACTGCTAGGACACTGAACTTTCACAGCTGATTCAGTTGGGAATTGGCTTGTTTTAAGTATAACTTAATCCATAATCTGCAATATGCTGCACAGTGGAATCATTTCATGGATTTCTCAGCAATAACTTCACATTAGTGGCTTAAATTCTTTTGTGCAGCTCTCCTTGAAGTTCTTAAAATTTCTCATTTGACTACTTCCTTGCTATGATCCAAAGCAGTTTTTCTCAAACTACTACCGGTATATTACTATGTATTTACATTATTTATTTCTGTTTTATTCAATTTATGATCCCCATATTCTGAGTGGTGGACTAGTAAGCATTAGCAACCATTTCCTTGAGGAGAAGAGCAACAAAAATGATTAGTGGGCCTGGAGACTAAAACATGAAAAGTGGGTACAGGTATTGGAAAGAATTGATTAGGGGTGACATGATAGTAGTCTTCCAATATTTGAAGGGCTCCTACAAAGACAACTATTTTCCAAAACACCAAAGGCAAGACAAGAAACAATGGTTGGAAACTAAACAAGGAGAGCAGCCACCTAGAACTAAGGAGGAATTTCCTAATGGTAAAAGCAAAACAACCAATGGAATAGCTTTCCTCCAGAAGTTGTGAATGCTTCAACACTGGCGGGTTTCAAGAAGCAAAATTCTCCTGTAGAGTATTTAAAAAATCATTTTAGGATAGACAAATCTATTTCTTTCAATGAAGATCCTTTCCCCATAATAGCAACACTGTCAACCTTCAACATTAGTTGATAAAGCAAAGCAAACCTAGAGGCCATAACAAAATTAAGATCCTACAAAGGCCCCCTCAAGAGGACCCAGCTTTGTTGAGCGTTCCAGTTTAGCAATGAATGCAACAAAAAGTGTATCCTTGCTCTTCAGAGCTGGCAGGCGTTTTGACGTCTCCTATATTAAGGACAGCTGTAGTTTGTGTGGGTGTGAGTGGGGAGGGAGAGAGAAAAAGAAAGAAAAAGAGAAAGCAAGAGGAAGAAGAAAGGAAAGGAAAGGAAAAAAGAAAAGAAAAGATGCTGGGAGCAAATCCCGTGAAAAATCCCACCCCAGGAGAGAGAGAGAGCTCAGCGTAAGCGTCCCACGGGGCATCGTTTGGGGGGGGGGGGGCAGGAAGCCCTGCAGTGACGCTTCCCGGACAGCTGAGGGCGGGCGGGGGGGGCGGGTTAGGAAAGTGAGCCTTGGAGTTGCAACGGTCCTGGGAATTACTAGCGAGGCTTGTAGGCTGCTGCCCTCCGCCCCCTCCGAGAGAAAGGCGCTCGGGTCGCCTTCCCCGCCAGGTTGTGCTCCGGCGGCCCGAGGCCCCCTCCTGCCCGAGAGAACCGAGCCACGGTTGGAAAAGCCCCGGGAGAGGCCAGGTAGAAGCCGGGGCCGGCGAGAGGCGGGCGGGTGGCAAGAGCGTTTGAGGGGCCCGGCGCCACCGCGGAGCAGCAGCCGTGGCGGGCGGGGACCGAGGTCTGCAGCCTCCTCTTCTCCCGCCAGGCGCCCAGGCCTCTCCTCTTGCCTTGCAGGGGTCGTCTTCCATTACCGGGGAGGGTCTTCCCGCTACGCTTACACCTTTCCCCAGGCCCAGGCGGCCTGCGCCCGAATCGGGGCGGCCATCGCCACCCCCGAGCAGCTCCATGCCGCCTACCGCAGCGGCTACGAGCAGTGCGACGCCGGCTGGCTCGCGGACCAGACCGTCAGGTAAGGGGGAGCGGGATGTGGCCGGGGGTCCGTCGCTCCCAAGGAAGCAGGCCCTGTAAGGCACCGGTCCGGAAGTCCTTGGACGGAGGCGGAAGGCTTCCGTTCCTCTTGTTAGTTGCTAGGTTTGTTGGGGAAGTAAAAGGCCCCTTGAACTGAACCGCCGGTATCGGTGTCAATTTTATTTTAACGCAAAAACGTTTTGAAAATCCTGCAGCCAAAGCGCATTTCCTGGGATAAGCTACATCACTGTCCCTAAGAATTACCTTGTCCGGAGAGAAATATTGAACATGGAAGCTTAAAACATTTGTACTTCTGAAATTTATGTGTTTGTATGTGTTTTTATTTCATTTTTACTGTCTTACTTTGTTTTGTTTTCAGTTCTTAACTTTCTGGTTTGCAGGCATTAACAAAGTCTAGTTGGCTTCTCACTTTTAATTATGTTCAGTATCCATGCTTAGGAAAAAATATTTTTATATTCTTTACTAGAAACCCATTTCAATGTATGTATGGAGAAAAAGAAGCAGGCCCCAAATATTAATGCATGCATACTGACCTAGAACTACTTTGGCAAAATAAATATTTTAGATTTTACTGTTACAAAGATACATTCACTTCTTAACATAGACCAGCAAAATAAACAAGTTTTTAGTTTGCTGAATTGAATTATTTGCATGGTAATAAATGTACTTTATAGATTTTTTCTCAATCTAATTTTTTTCTTCAAACAGACACTGTATCTCTCAGAGCTTTGTGGGGTGGGGGAAATTGCACAGTTCCTATATAATTGGGCATGTTGAAGATGGGGGACGCAGGTCCTCCAGGCCCACCAGTGGCCTCTGCTTACATCCTGCCTAGTCCTAGCAAAGCACCTGGAAGCCTCTGGCTATGTGGCTCCTCTTCCCCAAGTCAGGAAGTGGCTCAGGGGAGCCAGGAAGAGAAGCTCACCAGAGCTGAGCTCCAAGCTGAATCTTTCCACTTTCATTTGCCATTTTCTCTCACAAGCTGGTTGGTCCAGCTCCTGTTTATTTCCATTTCACATTCTTGGGTTCTTTTCCACCCTGGCTGCAGGCAGCCAGTCCTGACTTGCCTTATCGTGTAATCACACTATGATCACCTCTAGGTACCCTATCCATACCGCTCGCGAAGCCTGCTATGGAGACATGAACGGCTTTCCGGGAATCCGCAATTATGGCGTAGTCGATCCAGGTGATATGTACGACGTCTACTGCTACGCTGAAGAACTTTATGGTCAGTTTTGTGGCCTTTTGTGGACTGTGGACTATACTATGAAAAATATCTTCTTTTGAAATCAGATTGATTGTAGAATAGAAACATTACAAGAAACTCCCTGTTGCCTCCCGCTAGTAAATTCCATTTTTCTGATTTTTTTAAAGCCAAACTGATTCCAAAGAATGCCTGTGTGGTCAGTATTTGAATAAATAAAATATACTGGTGCTTTTCTCTTTTATGAGCTGCTGCAATTTCTGCCTTCAGGGGACCTGTTTGTGGAGAGTTCCCCGGGGAAATTCACCTGGGAGGAGGCCAGAGCTGCGTGTGAAAAACTAGAGTTGGAAATGGCCACGACAGGCCAGCTCTATGCAGCCTGGAATCAAGGGCTGGACCACTGCAACCCAGGCTGGCTGGCAGACGGCAGTGTGCGCTACCCGATTGTGATGCCCCGCGAGAAGTGTGGAGGGAGCATGCCAGGAGTCAAAACCCTCTTCGTCTTCCGCAATCAGACAGGATTCCCAGATCCCCAGAGCAAGTTCGACGTGTTCTGCTTCCGAGGTAAGCAGGGATCTTCCCTGTGGGATTCAGGGCTCCACCTTGTGTGTTTGGCCACTCCTGTCTCTTGAGGAGCAGCTTTCGCCATTATTTGCCTCCTGCCAGGAAAAAGAAGACCATGAAGGCTTCCTTCCTCTTGAGACGGGGCTGGGCTCTTAGGAGCAGTTGCGTTTCTTGTAGTCCTTTTACCTCAGTCCTTTTACCCAGGATCTTTCTGGAAAAAAGTTGCAGTACAAATGCACACAACCGACCAGGCCTCTGAGTTGCCAGGAGAAGCTCAGTGAGTGGAGCTGGAGGCCAGGGAGGGGCTTGTTCACCCTCTTCCCAGCCGGGACATGATTTGCTGCTATTGAATGCCCCTTATTAGCCAAGGGCTTCCAGAGCCAGCAGGAGCCTCCCTGTCATCCGCTTGAAAGTCTCAGATATCCTCAGCTGGACAGGATGGGTGGCTCAGGAAACCGGCTGTGCATTCCATTTGCATGCCGAGTGGTCATCTTTACCACATCTGGCCAGGGGTAGGCTTCAAAAATGTCAGCAGTGGGTTCTCTGCTCGGTTGCTGGGGTGAGCGTGGCCATGGTGGGCATGGCCTAGCCGGCCTCCTGTACCACAACGGGGTTAGGGTAGGGGCATTTTCACCTTCCCCAGGCTCCGGAGGACGAAAACAGCCTTCCCTGGGCTCTGGAGGCCCTCCAGAGACTGGGAACGGGCCCCTTTCTGGCCTTCCAGAGCTTCTGTTTTTCGAGCCTCTGTGCGGGACGGGCCGCATGGAGACTCCTGGGAGGGGAGGGGTGGAGGGGCCAGCCAGGGATGGGATTTGGCGGTTCTCCAGACCAGCCCTAACATTAGCTCTGGGTCCCGCCGAGCCTGGGCGAACCCATAGCAGCTCACCCCTGCTGCTCCTGGCAGAAGAGACCTACTTGGCAGTGGGTGGCCCTGGTTCCCTCCGATGGCCAGGTCAGCCACTGCTTCCCACCAGTAACATCTGGAGACCAGCTGCCTGGAAGCCCCTTGGTAGCCCAGCCCTCCTGGCTCTCTTCCCTTTAATATCCAGAGAGGAACCTGAGTGTGGCAGGGGCGGGGCTCCATGCTCCTTCATTCCTAGAGCCCAAAAGGGCATGCAAGAAAGGAAGGCTGGGGCCTCCCTCCTCCTTGCTCCTTCTCCTCCCAAGGGTCACTGGAAGCCAGACGGAGAGCTTGCTTTTCTCGGCAGGTTGTGGTTGTGGAGGAGGGAAGATTCCCAAGCAAGCAACCACATAGGCTGCCAGCCCCCCTGCCCAGATTGCTCTTAGGGTCCCAGAAGAAGGCTTGGGCAGTAACGCCTGCTTCTCTTTCTGCTGCAGGGGAGACCAGCCCCTCCCGGGAATCGCCCCTCCCTGAGCCCCCCTGCCCAGATTGCTCTTAGGGTCCCAGAAGAAGGCTTGGGCAGTAACGCCTGCTTCTCTTTCTGCTGCAGGGGAGACCAGCCCCTCCCGGGAATCGCCCCTCCCTGAGGCCGAGAGAAGCAGCAAGGAGATCACAACGGTGACCCAGAAGATGGAGGAGCTGCAGCTGTTTGAGGGAGAGTCCGAGGGGGCCAAGGAGTCCAGGGGGGCCATTTATTCTGTGCCCCTCTTCCAGGACCCCCTTGGGGTGCCAGAGGAGCCAAGCAAAGCCTTTGAGGAGGCAGCCACCGCAGAGCCCGAGGAGGCTGGCCCAGGCGGTTGTGACAGGCGGAGCGGAGAAGAGGGGGAGGAAAGAGGCGGCAGCTGTGTCAGGCGACATGGGCCTGGTAGGTGGTGGGAGAGGAAGGGCATCTTTAAAAAAAAAACTTAAAAGATGAGTTAAAAGGTAACACAAACTGAAATCAGGAAACAAAAGGAGACAGGAAAAAAAGAATATTTAAAGAAGCAACTCCCAAAATTCTTTGCAACAAATACTGGCAAATGTATAAAACCCCACCCCTAGTGGAATTACATACATGATTCATTTCTTCCCATAATCCTCCCCCTTGGCCATTCACAAATCCAAAAATCCTCATTTCTGTTCAAATGTCAGCAAAAAGTCTATAAAGAGTTTCCAGAACTTTTTTTTTTCCTTACTATATCTTAGGTCAAACAAGTCAACTTTATATTCTTTATTTTGCTTCTGACAATGTTCATCTTTGATTCACGAAGTTAACTGTAGTAGGTTTGAATTTCCATTCACATTTACTTTCTTCCATCTCAAATATTTCTTGGGGTTTTAAAAACCCTCCTTTGTAAGTCCAAAAGGAAGTCCCAGCCCAGATTTTTTTTCATCTCTTGGATTGTTGTTTGTATTTCTACTCTGATTGTCTTTACTATTTTGTAATCCTCAATTTCTTTATTTTCCCATATTTCCCCATCAGTTACAATTTGTATCCTCTCTTCATCCTGTCTATCCATAAATTCTTCTGTATTGTTGTCTAACATATTTTTCATTTCTTCTCTTTATAATTTTTTTTCAAAAATATATTTGCAGGTGCAGAAATTATCACTGCTAAATTTGGTATAAGTTTTTCTCCCAATTCTTCAAAAATTCTTTGAAATGCCTCAAGAGCCATTCCCTTGTTTGCCACATTGTAGATTTCACTTTCTTTCTGCTGCCTGGAACTTTAGTTCCCTCCAGTGGCCGGTTTCTATGCAGGTGGTCCTCACTTACCAACCACTTGTTCAGTGACCACTCAAAGTTGCAATGGTGCTGAAAAAATAACTGTATACCAATTTAAAACCATTTATGACCTTTGCTGCATTCTTCAGCCACATGATCTCCATTCCAGCCAGTATACTGAACTGTGCCTAACAGAAAGGGAGTGCAAGAGAGTAAGCTGTATGCTCTTCTACACATTTGAAAGCAATAGGACTGTGCCAGCAGCCCCGAGCTAAGAGCCATGGAGACACCACACAAACAGCTTATAGCACTGAGATCTATTTTTCTCCAATCCCTCTGTTCTGTGGGGGCAGAGGGGGAGCAAGCAATTTCTGTAGGTTTTAGGATCATCTCCTTTGCCTCTGTTTTCTGTCAAACCATCTTGGATGTAGCGCTTTCAGTTTTCCCCAAAATCAAAACAATCCACAGCCTCCACCTGGGGGTTCATGTCGGCATGTGGGAATACCCATAGTCTGGGTATATAGACAGTGATCAGAGGGATGCCTTCTTTAGCCAGAAAAGAGGGTGGAGGGGGACATAACTGCTCTTAACGGGACAATTGGTCACAGTCGCCTCCCCCAGTTGCCTCCTCCTGGCTCAGCTGACTCCCCTCTCCCTGGCCAGCTTATGTTGCACATTTACTGTGCACTCGTGTCTTCTGGAGAGCAGAGCAAGGAAGCCTAACCAGGCACCCACCCAGGCAGTAGGCGAGCCACCCTGTGCACAGGCTGTGGGCTGGCAAGGGTGCAGAGGAGCATGGCTGGGTCTTCTTCTCCCCCTGGATCCCACGCCTGTTCCTGGAGTTCTTTGCCATACACAGCCTCTTCCACCACCAACACGCACACACGCACACCCCATTTGCTAACCAGAAAGGGCCAGAGGTAAACTTTTCGGCACAGGGCAATGTGGCATCATTCATTTTGCAATCAACTCTTCACAGCTGCCAGTGGACGGGGTATTGGTGGGGGAGGTAAGCCATATCAGGGAGGGGGGAAAGGAAGGAGAGACAGGGACAGAGAGGAGCAGGAGGAGCAGGAAGTCTTCCCTTGCCTCTGGCATTTGGTGAGTTATTCTGTGCAGATTTCTGGCATTTGTCAAGTAATCCCACATGGCAAATTGGCCGGGCAAGTTGTCTCATGGGGGATTTCCCAGGGTGTGGAGGGCTGAGGAGCGGCAGCCATGGTGGGTTGGCTGGGGCAGGGAGAGGCGGCACGAGGTAAGGTAGCTGCAGCCAGTTGTCCTTCAGGCAAATTGTCCGACTGAGTGCAGTGGGAGAAGGGGGCTTGCATGGCCAAGGGCTCTATTTCTGTGGCCATCTTCCTGGTGGTCTGGACAGGCAGTCCCACTACATTTCAGCCGATGGGAGGGGCTCAGGCGGGGGCAGTTGGGGGCCAACAGCTGCTGAGGCCTTACTTGCAAGAGGTGGGCTTCCCAGGGCCTGATGGGGCACGGGGTGTATTGGGGGGGCGGTGCCTGTGTGTGAAAAGAGACAGTCCTTGATAGAGAAACTCCATGCCCACCAGATTCCTCTAATTTGCCTGGATATCTGAGAGCAGATTGATAGGAACTGCTGATTAATATCTGACAGTTGATGTTGGATCAATTAATTGCAAATTGATTAGAATTTGGCACAATGTGGTAAGAGGCACGGACGTTTGATCATGCCCACCTGTACAAAGACGAAGGGCAGAGGCCCCAGAAGTTGCGTGTTGCTGCGGGAAACGAAGCTGTGCTGCCCATTTGCTTTGTGGATGGGGGAGGCTGCTTCTCTCCCTCACCCGTTTCCTTCGGCTTTTCAGAGCGAGAGATGGTGGAGTCCAGGGCAGAAGAGGTGCCCAGCACCCAGGAGGCCCAGCCCCTGGACCAAAGGCCACCGAGGGAGGAAGGCGAGCCAGAGATTGTGGAGGCAGCTTCCCAGGAAGGGGAGGCTGTGGATGAAGAGGCAGTGGGGAGCCAGCCCAGAAAGGGGAAGGAGCCCCACGCTGTCCACAGCCCTATGGACCCCTCCCCTTCAGAGACTGCAGCCGGCTTCTCCGACAGCTCAGTGGGTGAAGTCCACAGAGGTCCCTCTGTGCCTCCCTCAGAGGCCGCCCCAGAAAGGACCCACGGTGCCAGCCACGCTTCCAGTTCACCCAAGGAAGCTGGTGCAGGAACGTCTTCGACCGGGCAAGTCGAAAGCAGCCCCATTTCTGGGCCCTCCCGAGAGGCAGGAGCAGAGCCTCCAGGGACGGCCGCTTTTCCAGGGACCCCCTGGGTCCCCCTGCTGCTCCCGTCCCTGAGCATGACGCCAGCCGGCTCGCCTGAAGAGAGCGGGGACCACTCGGGCTCCTCCTGGCTACCACCAGCCGGGGTCTCCGGTCCTCCGGACGAGGGCGAGGCTGCCTCGGAGGCCTTTGCTGGCTTTGGAGGGGAGCCAGAGCTTGAGCCAACTAAGGAGGAGCAGAACCCGGCTCTGAGGACAGCAGTGCCAGCGGCAGACGAAGAAGGGCCCCCGGGACCCCAGGAGGCTCTCCCTTCCGGGGGCCCTCTGGCCTCGGACTTCTTCAGCACCCCATTCCTGGAGGCCTCCTTGACTACTACCCACTCTCGGCCAGTTCCGCCCACTGAAAGTGCCAGCCTGGGAGCCTCTGGCAGCGTGTCAGGTAACCCTTTTGGCTCTATGGCCTTGGCATCCTTGGCCATTATTTTGACTGTCCTGTCCCACTAAGCCCAGCCCTGGCTCAGCCTCTCCTTTCAGGCTGCGCTTTCCTGTGTCTCTCCCCCTCACCCCTCCTCCTCCTCTTCCTCCCTGCTCATTTCCAGGACTGGGGAAGGCAAAGGAGCCAGAGAAGCACATGTGTTACCCACAGACACAAACCACCCCAGAGAGCGCCTGCTCTCGCATAGTCTCTCCTACTTCTATGAAGTGTTTTAACCAGGGTCTCCATGAAAAAATGGGCCAGGAAGGAGACTAATTTGAAAGAGAAAGAAGACATTAAAAGCTTTCTAGAAGAAAACTGTCTGGATGTCTGTAACTGTCTCTGTCTTTCTTCACTTCTTTCCCTCCTGTTCTTTCTTCTTTCCTGCATTAATGAACTTTCCCTTATGAGTTCAGGGAATCACTGGAGCCCCATTAGAGCTAAAAGGGACACCGAGGTCATCAGGTCTACCCTCTGCTCAGCACTGGAATCTAAAATAGCTTCTCTATCAAACAGAGGAAGAAACGTGGCCAGGGTTCAAAATCCAGTGGGGGTGGGGAGGGCAAAAGAAGGCCTGCAGCGTCCCCCAGATCTGGGACAGGGCCTCTGATTTCCCCTTTGTGTGGCTGGGGAAATCATTGCACTGCTCGAAACATCACTATTTGGGCAGACATTTTTCACTTCCACCGAGAGGGTGAAATAGCCTTGGAATGTAGCAGTAAGAGACCAGAAAAGGGAAATGGGTTGTCCATTTTTTTATTTAGCTACCTTTTTATCTTGCCTCTTAGCCTGTATTATCCCTTCCTTCCTTCCTTCCTTTCTTCCTTCCTTCCTTCCTTCCTTCCTTCCCACTCAAATTTCAAAATGCTTGGCAAGTAAACACAAGAGAAATTGGCTGATGAGAGAAAGATGGAGCAGTTGCATTGGGCCATCCAGTTGCCAACTACAGGAGTCTGGAAAACCACACAGTGCGGTTTCCACATGAGAAATTAGGACGGTGGGACCACAGCAGAGCTGGCCCAGGAGGCCGCCCCACAGCAGTGACACAGATTAAAGCAGCTCCATCATGAATCCTGCTGCCTGTAGAAAACGAGAGGAATAACTTGGTATGTAGGGCAATCTTCCTCCGTGCTTTCGTTTTTCTGGAGGTCTAGTTTTGTTGAAATAATCCCACCCCTTTTTCATTCTGTGTTTGCTTTTCTTCTAGTGAGCCAAAGAAGGGATGTCCTTGGGTTGCCTTATGAGGCAGGCTCAGCTGAGGTGTGCAAGGCCCTTTAGGTCACTGAGTCCGGCCTGACTCGGCTGCCAGCCCCAAGGCAGCCTGCCTGTGCAGGGGAGAACCAGTAGTCAGGGCAGCCAGGGGAGAGACGGAGCCCCTGGGCCTTTTGCATTTCTCGGACTGTGACCAGCTCCAGCTCCAGAACTTGGTCTGGGGCTGTTTATCCCTTTTAGCCTCTCCCCATGGTGCTCGTTCTGGGGAGATGGGGTCATGAGGGAGGGAGGGAGAGGGGGAAATAGAACAGAATCCTCTGAGAGATGAAAGGGAGGAGGGAGGACTTTGCAGGCATTTCCGCAAAGGCACACTCGGACCACCTAACACTGCTCAACAGGGGTGTTGACCTGCCACACACCTTCCAAGGGATGACCAGCCCAGCCCTCCACCCCGGATCCCAGGCTGATGCATTCAGGCGGAAGCATTTTTGCAGCATTCTCCCCGCCACCCCCTTTTAGCCTCTTCTGCCTCTCCTTGCTGACTGGGGAGCAGACAGAGGCAAGGAGGAGGGGGGAGTCTGCAAAAGGAAGCAAACAAGCCCCAACAAAGCCTGGCTGGAGACACCTCACCTGATCACGGTGAGTCCCCTGAGGCAGCCGGGCTGTTGCTCTCCCTCCCCAGCAACTGGGACCTCCCAGGAGCTAACTTCCACCTTCTTGGCTCCTCTTGGCTAATCAGTTGCAATTGGTTGGCAAACTGGCTTTCCATTTCATCTGTCACAAAAACACTCGAGGCAACGCAGCTGCATTTGCACCGCACATTTGCCCAGGATCCACTGCCATCCCCCCAGTCTTAGCAGTCAGGTATGAAGCTGGCTCAGCTTTCCTTTTGCCTTAGATACGTTGTGGCTTAAGGGGTTGCAGGAACCCCTAATTTGTGGTTCTGCTCAATTGCTCAAGCTCAGAAAACAGATCCCTTCAGGAACCAGCAGGCTAAGCCCCTCACTTGAACACGGACGGCCATCACACAAAAATGGGACTTGCTTTATCTCAGCGGTCTCCAATCTTGGCAACTTGTGGACTTCAACTCCCAGAGTTCCTCAGCCAGCGCTGGCTGAGGAATTCTGGGAGTTGAAGTCCACAAGTCTTAAAGTGGCCAAGGTTGGAGACTCCTGCTTTACCTGAAACCTGGATATTTCACAGCCCATTGTGCCTCGATGTAGAAGCGTGGGGGTTGTGTGAACTCAGCCATCTTACAGTAATTCTATCTGGACTGTTTCTCTGCCCCTTCTGATCACCTCCTGATACACTGCTTGCCCCCCCCACCCCCGGCCCAGTGCATCTGAATGGTCTCACTGGGACTGAGTTTCATCTGCTGGGCAGAAGGAAGGGGCAAAACCACCTGGGGTGACCCCCACTCCCTCACCCATCTGTTTTCAGACACCTGCATGCCCAACCCCTGCAGGAATGGAGGGACTTGCACGGAAGAAAGGGGGCACCCAGGCTGCCTCTGCCTGCCCGGATACGGAGGGGATGCCTGCGATGTCAGTGAGTAAATGGGGCACCGAGAGGGCCAGAGCCACAGGGAAGCTGGCCAGGGGCTGCCAGGGAGTGCAGGGACTGGGTGGCTTCTCTCCGGGTTGAGCAGCAGCCGATGCTCCTAAGTAAACCAGAGGGGAGGGGAGACATCCAGAAAGGGGGAGGGGGATCACGTCCCAGACCTCCCAATGGCAGCAACCTCTCAGTTTCCCCTCCCTGGGGATGCAGCCCAAGGGGTCTGAACTTTGTGGGACGAGAGGGGCCCCCGTGTGATTCTAGGCCCTGTTCATGGCAACCCCAGCTGGCCTGCCGTTCCTCCTCTCAAGACCAACGTCCTTCCAGCAACATCGGAGGCCTCTGGATCCATCCCGGCTTCTCTTTCTTTCTCCAGGCCTGAGGAAGTGCCAGCCCGGCTGGGATGCCTTCCAAGGATTCTGCTACAAGCACTTTTCTGCCCGGAGGAGCTGGCAGGATGCCGAGACACGATGCAGGGAGCACGGGGGCCACTTGGCCAACATCCTGTCTCCGGAGGAGCAGAGCTTCCTCAACAGTAGGGGGCTTGGATCAGTTTGGAGCTTCAGGGCTGGTGGGGATTGTCTGGCTCTCGTGGCTGCCTGAGGGAACCTGTGCCTCCTTCCCTGAGGACCCCGGGTTCTTCCTCCTCACCTTCCTGGCCTGTGCAGTGGGGAAGGGTGAGGGGATCCAGGGGTCCCCAAGAGGAAAACCAGCTTTCATTGCTTTGATTGTCCTTGGTGCACCCTCCCCTTGTCTGGGGCCAGAGCAGGGTGGCTGAAGGGCGTTTTCCCCATTGCTGAAGAGTCCCTTCCTCCATTCCAGGTCAGTACAAAGAATACCAGTGGATTGGCCTGAATGACCGCATGATAGAAGGAGACTTCCAGTGGTCTGACGGGAGCCCTCTGGTAAGTGGAGCTCGGAAAGTGCCCCCAGCTGAAGGCCTCGAGCTCTGGAAAGAGGGCAACTCTGTAGAACTCGGTCTTCCAAAGAAGCATCTGCAGCATCTGGGAGCCCCTGGAAAGGAGGCCGTTAGGACAGAGAAAAGTCACATGGGTGGGGTCTCCCAAGTGGGAGGGGGTCTTCGTCTCTGGGCCTGGGATGCCTCCGCAACTGGTGTGGTCTTAGCCCCCCTGAAGTTTCTGCCTGTTGTGTCCCATCCCAAGTGGGCTTATTATCCTTCACGTTTAGTATCAGATCAAGCAAAAAGGCAGGTTCATGGCAGCCTGCCCTGCCCACTGACACTGGCTGTACTTACCAGGCACCTCAGGGTAGAAAGCGGCAGGGTTTAAGAAAAAGGGCTTCCCCCCACAAGGGATGATGTCACAGGGCAGAGCAGCCCAGCTATTCCAGGCTGGAAATAGGGAAAGTCCCTCCCTCCCTGCGTGAGCTGAGCGTCCTGGGCCACCCTCGCCTCTTTGCCAGCCTTGACCTCTCTCTTTCTCTGCCTGCTCTGGAAGCTGTACGAGAACTGGCATGACGGGCAGCCTGACAGCCACTTCCTCTACGGAGAAAACTGTGTTGGCCTGTCCTGGCGAAAGGGTGGGAAGTGGAGTGACCTGCCCTGTGGCTACCATCTGCCCTTCACCTGCAAGATGGGGCTGAGTGAGTATCCGGGGGGAGGAACCCCCTTCCCCAAGGCTAAGCTAAAGGCAAAGCAGTCACAAGTTGCACACAAGAATTTGGGCTGGGCATCCAAGCTCATCCTTTGCCACAGGCCTGAAGAGGCTTTGGGTGTGACCTACCTGGCTTGCTTGGGGGGCCCTGGTCCAGACACTAGGCTCAACCAAGAGGGCCCCTGACCCATCCTTTGGGCGTTGGAAGAGCGGGATGGGGTCTCCTGCGTGTGGCAAGGGGGTCCTTCAGATATACTGGGCCTTGTCGCCCCCCCTCCGGCTGAGCCTGTTCAGGGCAATTGGGCACTTCTGATCCAGTGCCCGCCTCCCCCTCCAGCTGCACCCAAATACACCCTGCTAGCCTCCCCCTCCCAGCTGTTGGCCAGGGGACCCAACTGACCCTTGGACTTTCCTCCCAGTCTCTTGCAGCTCCCCCCCCAAAGTGGCTGATGCGCAGATATTTGGCAAACCAAAGCAGCGTTACGAAGTCAGCTCCGTCCTCCGGTACTGGTGCCCAGAAGGCTTCGTTCAGCACCGCTGGCCCCTCATTCGCTGCCAGGAGAACGGCCAGTGGCAGCGGCCGCAATTTGCCTGCAGCCCCCCAGCGTCCTAGAGGCCGGCTACCTCTGCCCAAGGGCCCTGGGAACTTTGGACAGCTGGGGGCATCTCTGGGGGGTGGGGGTGGGGGTGGGCCAGGGGCATCCAGGGAAGGGACTCCCGAATGCCAAGACACTCGTTGCCATGGGAACCAAGAAGTTCTAGAAGCACAAGGCAGGGGAGGGCTTCCTTGGGCAGCAGGGAGGGAGGGGCAAGCCTCTTTCTACGGAGAACCTGAGAAAGGGGAATGTGTGTGTTGGGGGCATGCTTTGCCCTCCTCTTCCAAAATCTCCTGCTATAAGTGATGTGCCCAGCCACCCCCCACAAAAAACCACAGGACAAACTCAAAGAGGCTTCTAAGATTCTAGTACAGAGGGAGGAGAATGTGGTGCCTTTTGCTGTTACTCATTTTTTTTACATTATTATATGTGTACATATAAAGATAATCTAATAACTAAATGGTTCTTTAAACATACCTTTTAAAGAGTGTCCTTCTTTCTCCCACCTCACTTGGGGGCTGCCCTGCTCATCTTACAGCTAACTATTCGAACACAGAACTCTCCCCAAGAACTTTGTACACTCACACACACCCCAAATAGGGCGAGTGGTGGGGAGAATCCTGCTCCAGCTGCCCATCTGATAGGACTCTGTCCCTGGGATGCCTCCAACCCACCAAGCGGGGACTGGGGACTGGCTCAAGACAACCCCACCCCCATGCATTCATGGCCCCTGAGGGGGGAATTCCCTCTTCACCCTTTGCAATCCACGGAATGCTTGCTGAATAAATTTGGCCCAGTTATCAAACTATAGCCCTCTACATATCTTGTGGATTATTTTTAATAATTGCTTATATTGTTGCATCACGGACAACTTACCACATTTGCAAACAGAATGTCCATAAAAAGTGTAATGCAGAGCACAAAATAACACATAATATTTCTATAATAACGTTTTTAATTAAATAATGTCAGTGAAACCAAGAGGTTCCCTATTTCAATGGAGAAATTGGAGCTGGTAACCTAGTTTGTTAAGGGCATTGAAGTATACACATTGCTCTATATCGTTGCCTTGTCATTTTTTCCTTGGCAATGTCCAGGCAGCATTTCTTATATTAAAAGATTTCAGTGTGGACCAAAAGCAAAGGAGTGAACAATTTTACTAAGACCTCAAGAATTGCAGTCATTTGCCAGGATATCAGAGGGGATGGAGGTCTTTAGCAAGGCCATTCCCATACTCTGTACTCCACCTGACAGGTGTTTGGTCAAAGCCACCATAGCCTGGACCATCAACTCTGACTCCAGGAGCGGACGGTGGAAAGTTCCTGTCAAGGGGTCCAGATGAATTTTGACCAGAAAAGGACGGCATCCTTTGGCCTCCTTGGGTCTTCAGCCGTGGCCGCCTCTGCCTGGGGCTTTTGCCCCTGCTACTTCACAGAGAAACAGTAGACACCATACTTCTTCCGGAGCTTGCTGGGGAAGCCAAAGCTGTGGACGCCAGAGTCTGGAAGCCCCCCGCAGTGCGGACGGGGAGCAGTGATGGGGAAGCGCACACTGCCGTCCTCCAGCCAGCCTCCGTTGCAGCGGTCTAGCTGGGAGAATCTCCAGGCCGCGTAGAGCTGCCCAACCTTGGCCACGGTAGCGCCGTCATTGCGGCAGGCTTGCATGCCCTCTTTGAAGTTGAAGTGGCCCCTGATGAAATAGACACGGCCTGGGCGAGGGACGGGGGAGGGGGTGTGAAAGAGAGGGTGACTACAAGAGAGCAAAATGACAGCTCCACAGCCCATTCCAAATCAGAATGGAGTCAGACTAGCAGTAATAGGTGCGTTCCCACAAAAAAGGTTGGGTCATGAAGCTACAAGGCCTGGATACCAAAATCCAGCTGCTGGGCAGTAAACCGAAGCCTTGCACATTCAATGAGACCTTCCCACCTAGCACAGGGGTCCCCAAACCTGGCAACTTTAAAACTTCTGGAGTTCCATCATAGCTGGCTGGAGAATTCTGGGAGTTGAAGTCCACAAGTCTTAAAGTCACCAAGCTTGGAGACCTCTGACCTAGCAGGAAGACGAGAGGCCGGGGACAGGCAAGAAGGAAGTGCTTGGCTTTATTCAGGTGGGATCATTTTTAGAATCTGATCTGGGGCGATGCTCCACCTCTAACCTCAGGTAGGGCAGCCCTTCCCCATTCATGAGGGGCCACAAATTGGAGGTCTTCCTGGAGTCACCGCTGCCACTCAAGGAGCAGGTGGCAGCCCTGGCCAGGAAGCCCTTGCACAGCTTCATGGGGGTACATTGGGACCCTTACACCCTGGTCATCTTGCCGTTTGACTACTGAAATATGCCCTACATAGGGTTTCCCCTGAGGACCACCAGGAAGCCTCAACCAGTCCAGAACGAAGGGGTGGGGGCCTGCCTCGCTGTGCCTATTGGCATCTCCGCTTCATGAGTGACACCCGTTGCAAGTCTGGAAGTTGCCAGATAGGGCTGACTCGTCGTGGATGAGCCGGCCTTCCAAGGAGAGGCCTGAGAAACTGGTTTCTTCTGGGTCCCTCCCAGAATGTGGGGAAATAAGCTGCCCCCAATCTGGCCTTGGCAACGGCCTTCCTGGTGAGGTCCCTTGGCCTCCACCTACCCTGCACGCTTGAAGTGAAGCAGAAGGCATCAAAGCGATCTCTCTGCTTGTCCTTGGGGCCATAGGTTCGTACTCCGGGCCGAAGTAGGAGGCCTCCGCAGGGCTTGCGAGAGTTGCGGATGGGGTAGTGCACGCTCCCCTCTATGACCCAGCCAGCATTGCACCAGTCCAGCCCTTCTGTCCATGCTAGGAGAGGAGCAGAGAGGGGGAGACAACCTTGGCTTCTGCCCTAGCATGCTTCGAACAGACATTTGGGTGGTGATGGCCGCCATAGATTTACCATTCATTTACCATTAGAGACACAGGAGCCCCAGAGAGTCAGGAAGTTTAGCAAGAAATTGAAAGGGTGTGGATTCCCAACTCTATTTGCCAGTCCTGGGATAAACAAGCCCAACCTCCCACCTGGCTCTCTGGAGAAATAAGCAAGGAATTGGTTGAAGATCTCCCACCCCATTAATTTGTTAAGAAGTATTTCAGCATACTTCATCTTCTGCCCCAGGTGCACCTGTTCTGCTGACTTGACCTTTTCTCAAGCCTGTCCATCCCTTCCCTTCCTTCCCCTCACTTTCCAGGACAATAGCTGACCATGAGCACAAGAGGCCACAGTGTTGATGTACTGAGGAGAAGAGGAGAGGAGAGGAGATGTTCAACCAATGCCAAGATCCCCCCAGAGCTGCCCTTCATTCCTGATAATTGCAGAGCATAGAAAGGAGGATGGAAACCAAAATAGCTGAAATGCCTGGGGAGGAATCATGTTCATTGCATGAGTGATCTTGAGGACCAGAGGTTGGGGAGGGTTTGGTATGGAGAAGAGAAGCCCACGGAGAGACCATGTAGCTGCCTTCCACAGCTCTTGGGCAGAACCCAAGGACAGGAGGAGACTGCCTGGGTTAAAGGTACGAGGAAGGAGACTGGACGTCAGGAGGCCTTTGCGCATAGAAAGAGCTGCTCACCCAGGGCCTCAGGAAGCGGTGGGCTCTCTGTTGCTTTGGGGTGTGAGAGGCTGGAGACCCTTCGGCTGAGGATGCTGTAGTGGTACTTTTCAGTAGTGGGCAGGAGGCTGGACTACATGACCTCCAAGGAGCCTTACAACCATTAATTGCCATGGTAATTCACTGAATTCTGAAACTATGAATTATGACTGGAAGGTTCAAGCAAACTTATCTTTAGCTCGGAAACCTGATCAATTATTGTTTACTGCCTTATCATCTTCCAGATGACAACTCAGTGAGAAAATAAATGTTCAAGTCACATCACCTTTGAGTTTTGCCTTGGAAGGGCTTTTGGGGGAAGGGAAATTGACAGACTGATTATGCGCCATCAGGTTGGTGTTAACTCTTAGCCCCCCCAAACAGATTTTCCCTATGGGGGAATAAAAGAAGAATAAAAACACCGCATTTCCTGCCCACAGCCCAAACCGGTTACCTTGGTAAAGCTGCTGGTAGGTGGCCAGCCGGGCATCTTGCTCTTGGCAAGCCTTCTTGGCCTCAAAGTAGTTGAACTGATAGCGCCCCCGGCTGGTTTGGTAGGGGAAGACGACCCCTGGAGCAAAAGGGCAAGAAGTTGAGGACCCGGCAGGGGGCAGTGGAGAGAGGCTGGGCAGCTCATGCAGAGACACGTTCCATCCTCCCCGCAAAAGCCCAGGTGCCCCAGTTAAGCCTCTGCGGCTTGTCCGGTTTGCACCCACAGCAACAGGGAACATTGACCTGGCCTAGAAGTCCTCTTCCCTCCCACAAGGCAGAGTGACGGCCCCCCTTTCAACCATCCGCCTTTCAGAGAAGGCAGAGGAGGCTGCGCCCCAGACGGTCCCCTTGCTCGAGGGACGGGAGATGTGGCACAATGATCTCCCTCCTCCTGTCGTGGCCTTTGCCGAAAGGTGCGAGGCTCCTTCCATCTGCTTCCCAGGGTGGATGAGACCCAACTGGGGGGGGCAAGACTCTCTGCTTTGCCTGGGAGCCCCTCCTACCTTCTAGCTGCAAGACCAGAGAGACGCTTTCGTCCTCCAGGCCACTGACAAGCTGGCAGCGATAGCGGCCCTCATCGTCCAAGGTCAGGTTGGAGACAGTCAGAGATGCATCATAGCGGTGGCTCCGTTTCAGGTGAGCCCGGCTGCCCAGGGGGCCATAGGTTTTGTGATGGACCCCATTGCTGATCAAGATGGCAACTTCCAGGTACTCCGTTGGCTCCACCTTGCTCCACCTGATCTTGTAGTTTGGGGGCACGACCCACAGGATGCAAGGCAGGGTGACTGAGGCCCCCCGCCGGGCCTGCACTATCTTGGTGGTGGGCTCCAGCAAGTACTGCAAGGGGGCAGGAGTTGCTGTGGGAGGGAAAAAACAGGCAACAGATGCAGAGGCCAACCGCAGGGCGGGGAAGCTCTGCACTTGCAAATCCACCCATCTAATTACATTTGCCCTGACAGCGAACAAGGCACGGACATTTGCATCTGCAACAAACCCTTGGGCAACCCTGAGGAAACGGTCTTTGCAAGCTGGGAACGAGAAGGGGAATGAGAGGCTTCAGGGAATGATGGGCCGCAGCAACATTGCAAGCAGGGATGGGCCTTGTCCATCTCAGGGACAGCCAGGAGGGCACCAGCAACAGCCAGGGTGCTACCAAGGGCATTCTGGGGCAGGCACCCCCGGGAGAAACTTGGTCAAGGAGGGGCATTCATGGCATACCTGGCAGAGTCCCACTTGGCCTCTGGTAGATGGCAGGGACTCCGGGAGCAGAAGACAGACACAGGGACGCCAGGAGCAGCAACAGAGGCATGCCTGCAAAAGGAGAGGTGCCCCATCACCCCAGGGGCCACTGAGGCACAGCCAGGGGTGGGATTCTACCAGTTCGCACCTATTCGCTAGAATCGGTTGTTAACATTCTAAGCAGTTCGGAGAACCGTTTGTTAGAAGGAATTCCTGGCCTAAACCTGTAAGGAAGGCAGGAAGGAAACATTCTGGGGTTGCTTACAGAAACTGCCTCTCCGTTAACCCTTATTATATTCTTGGCAGGACTAGACTTCCTGTCTCAGGAACTTCTCTGGAGTTTTTTTCCTCCTTTGCTGGTACTTTGCTTTGTGTGGAGTGACCATTCAAAGTTACAATGGCACTGAAAAAAGTGACTTATGGCCATTTTTCACACTTAT
Organism: Bungarus multicinctus; assembly: GCA_023653725.1. Taxonomy (NCBI): domain Eukaryota; kingdom Metazoa; phylum Chordata; class Lepidosauria; order Squamata; family Elapidae; genus Bungarus; species Bungarus multicinctus. The sequence goes on from CM042847.1 coordinate 202,151, forward strand.
GACTGTTGCAGCATCCCCACAGTCATGAGAGGCCAGGTGAGGAGATGCGTGCCTCGATGTGAGTGATGTTGAGTTGGCAACGCCCAGCCAATAACATGACCACCAAGCCACGCCCACCACCTAAGCTACGCCCACAGAACCGGTTGTTAAAGAATTTGAATCCCACCCCTGTGCACAGTAGCACCTCACCAACATCCAGCAGGAAAGGGCCGAACTGTCTCAGCCACCCCAAACTGATGGGGAGTAGGGTGGCCTTCCTGAACCCTCCAAGCATAGAGGCCTTCCAGTGCCAGAGACTCAAGGGGGGAAGCTGCAAACCAGACACGTTTCCCCCTCCCCCATTTCCCACATCTAGAAAACCAGCATGAGGAACAACCCTCTGGAAAGGGTTGGCAGAGCAACCCTCTGCTAGATGCCTTCTGGACACCCCCTCAGGGATGCTGAGTCTATTAGGGCTGGCAGAGCCTCACTCCAAGACCCAGCAAATTCTTGCTGCCATCAGATGTCTTTGTCCATGCCCTGAACAGGCAGCCAGGCTCAAGGGCTGCGTTGCCACTGCTGGCTCGAGGGCAAGTGAAGACTGGAGTGCCCATTTTGTTCCACGCAGAGAATAATCATAGCGGGGTTCCCTTATCCAACCATGTGCAGCAGCAGCCAAAAATGCTGATACAGTCCTGGGTTGTTAAACAGAGGCATAGAATGAAGATCACGTGAAGTACTAGTATCATTTTATAAAACCCTGGTAAGACCACTCCTGGAATCCTGCAACCAGTTTTGATCACCGTACTACAAAAATGATGTTGAGACTTGGGAAAAGGTTCAGAGAAGAGCAACCAAGATGATCAAAGGCCTGGAGACCAAAATGTATGACGAACAGCTGCAGGATTTGGGTCTGGCTAGTCTAAAGAAAAGAAGAATTAGGGGCGACATGATAGCAGGAGTTCAGTATGTGAGGGCCTGCAACAAAGAAGAGGAGGTCAAATTATTCACCAGAGGGCAGGACAAGAAACAATGGGTGGAAACTAACCAAAGAGAGAAGCAGTCTGGAATTAAGGAGAAACTTCCTAATGGTGAGGACAAAACGGCCTTGGTGGTGGAGGCTGTTAATCATCTAGCACTTAGTGCAAGCTGCCTGCAATTAGTGCAGGCTCGAATCCCACCAGGCTCAAGGTTGACTCAGCCTTCCATCCTCTCAGGTTAGGTAAATTGAGGACCCAAGATGGTTGGGGGCAATAAGCTGACTTTGTAAAAATGCCGCTTGGGGGGGCAAAAAGCCCTAGAAATAAGCAGGCATATACAATGGAATGGAGGCTATTGCCGAGCACTTAGCATGGTGCTCCATAGACTGTAAGCCGCCCTGAGTCTCCGGAGAAGGGCGGCATATAAATGCAAATAAAAAATAAAATAAATAAAATAAAAAAATAACCAGTGGAACAGAAGTTGCCCTCAGAAATGGTGGCTGCTCCATCACTGGAGGTTTTTAAGCAGAGACTGGACAGTTGCTTGTTTGAAGTAGTACAGGTTTTCCTGCTTGAGCAGAGGGCTGGACTAGAAGACCTCCAAGGTCCCTTCCAGCTCTATCCTATCCTATCCTTTGAGTGAGTTTGGGCAAGGAGAAGAAACATGAATAGGACTCAGATGATCTGCAAACATGGGATCCAAACTCAACAGTCCGTGCCCACCTTAAAGTCCACCATCACTTATACTATCTGCCCTAGGAAAAAAAGAAATGTACCTAAAATAACCTCTTTGGTCAAAGAGGACTCTGTCAACTAACCAATAGAGAAGATGATTTCCTCATTGACAGAGAACAATTCTTCCTCTGCCCTAAAAGTGGAGCTTCTGAATCGGTTCTGGGCCTTTGAAGAATGAAAATCAAGAAGAGCTGAGCTTAGTCAGTCATTGCCCAGCCGCCCGTTTCTTGCCAGAATGCCAGAAAAAGGTGGAGACGATGGACGATTCTGTGCTTGAGTCTCTGAGCCGGGCAGTTTTCATTTCACGCTGCCCCCCCTTCCACTTTGGTCAGTGTCCTTCTTTCCCCACACAGGACCAGCAGAGCTTTTGGGGTGCTCATTATGCGCCGCATGGGAGGAGACTGAAGACGAGGGTGAAATGAGAGCCAGAGCTCCCAAGGCAGGGGTTCACCTCTCCCCACTCCCAAATATTTGCTGGACTGATTTTCTGAGCAACGGATCAGGTCTTTGATAAGGCTGAGAGGATGAGCGCTTGGTTTCTGGTCTTTATTTAAGGCTGTTCATTTTAATGTTTTACATTTATGCCTTTGTCAGCCAACCAGAATCACTTCGGATAGCGAGGTGGATAGCATATAAATTGAATAAACAAATCAATAAGAGCTGTACCTGGTGCGATTCATCTACAGATCCCCAGCCAAAACAGGAGCCGGTCCCTCTAACGTGGCCCACCCATCACCTTCTTCTGAATCTGCCCAAATCCTCGTGCAAGAAGAGAGATCTGCCGGTGCCTCAGAGGAAGGAGTACGGGCTGCATCAGCGTCCAGTGTCCCAGAAGAGCAGGGTCCCCGCATCCTTCTGCTCTTGCTCGCCTTGCCACCCTCTGCCCCATCTCTCTCTGTGTTGTCACTTGCACCCCCAGCACCACAGCTTGTTCCAAGAATACACGAAAACAAAGAAGAGGAAACAGCTCCCCATTGTTTGGCCTGGCAAACAGGGCAACATCCAGCAAACAAGCCTGCCTTTATGGAAGAATAATTCAGACAAACTCTCCACAACCTTCTGGTGCTGGGTTGGGGGCGTACAAGATCAAGGACCAGTGCAGGGATGCTGAAAGCCCCAGAGAGTTTCCCATAATGCACCAGCTTCAGCCACTTTTAGCCCCCAACTACAGAAGCTAATTTTCCTTGAGCCTCAGCATTCAGGCACTGGATGCCACAGTTGCCCAGGCCAGCTTGTGTCCATCATTTGGGTGGAGGTTTCAAAAACCCCTTAAGAGGTTCTCTCTTCTCTGTCTTCCCTTTTGCAAACCAAGCACCCCCTTGGAGCCCCTTCCAAGGCTCGCTTTCCATGATTTCTGTGCTCCTGGGGGTGGGTCTCCTCACACCAGCCTGGGGGTGGGTCTCCTCACCCTGCCCCCGTTAAAGTGTGGTGCTTAAAATGATGCACGACTCCCAGGGTGATTTGAATCCCTGACATCCAATGGAAGGTTCCTCTAATGTAGACCCAACTCACCTCTTGGTGCAGCCCGGACTTCTGGCCTTTTAAAAATCTCCCTGTTTAGGTAGCCAGGATTTGCAAGCTGTGAGTGAGAAAGGAAAGTCAAGAACATTTGTTTCTCAGAACTCCAGAAAGCTCCTAAAAGATATCTGGAACTCAGCCATAGGTTGCTTCTCTGTGGAGGGAGCTTTCTCCCTCCTCTTCCTCCTGATCCTCTTAGCCCACCCCTCTGCCTCCTTGGCCAGATAACAGGAGGGGACCATCTAACCTGATTCCAGCCAAAGCCTATCGTAACCCAACATTTGGTTCCTAATAGTGGCCAAGAAGATAGTCCTGGGCAACATCTGGCTGATCCACACAACCAGGCAGCCCTAGCCGAAATACAGGGGCAATTGGAGATGTAACCGTCTGTGGGAATATCCTTGAGAGTTAGGATGAGGGAGCCATAGCTGGGCAAGGGTCAGCTTAGAGGCATCTCAGTCCACAGATGAATGGGGGTGGACAGCGTCTCAGAAGGAAACACGCACACACACACGGTTCCTGGGAAGTAAAAGCAAGTGGAGGACAAAAGCTTTCAGCCTTGCAAGATTCAGTTACTGTATTTTAATCATCCAATAAAGGTAGTGATAGCATTCGTGGTTTGGTTCCTTGTCTGTCAAGGGGCTGGCAGTGCCCAGCAGGAGAAAGAGGGCTGGTGAAATGGTGCCCATCCAATGCAGGGCTCCGAACACCCCTTCAGACCAGGCTGCATCCTCTGTGGCTGGAGTTCAGCAGGAAATGGAGCAAAATCTCTGGGCCTAAAGGTCTCCGCTCCCTTCACTGCTCCAGATAAGAAAAAGCCACAAGGAACACCCAGGGAGGTGGTGGGTTAGGGTCCCTTGCAAAGGGGGCAAGGGAGGAAGGATGCCACCCACTCTATATGGGGCCAGGAGAATTGGGCCATTGTCTCACAGTCCTGGCTGCATGTGACGAGGCACCAAAACTCGGGACGCTTTGTTCTCTCTAGTGCAAACAAACCCTGCTTGTGTGAGAGTCCATCATCTGCTGCGGTGCATCTGATGGGCTCCTGCTCTGCCAAAGGCAGCCTCATGGTCTCCATAGTGACTGCCACATGATGGGCCTCTTTTTCCTGCTCATTTTGGCCCAGGTTTACCCAGGGGAATACCTGGCTAAAAGACGGCTTGTTGCCCTGGACCAGAGGTCTCCAAACTTGGCCACTTTAAGACTTATGGACATCAACTCCCAGAATTCTCCAGCCAGCTGGTTGGAGAATTCTGGGAGTTCAAGTCCACAAGTCCTAAAGCGGCCAAGTTTGGGGGGGGCCTGCCCTGGACTTTCCAAGGACACTTGTGTCAACCCACTAGCCAGCTCTTTGCCCATTCCCTTCCCGCTGGACCTTGCCCAGATCAGAAGCCCTGGCAAAAGCCTTGGAGTTTAGAAGCATTGAAAGAAGCACCAGGGGGTCCGAAGAAGCCATCCCTTCCCCATCGTGGGGCATGTGGCACAGTCAGCAAAGGCAGGGGTAGCTCAGGGGTGGCATCCTGGTGGCAGAAAGAAGACCATACTCTCATGCCCACTTCCTGCAAAGGCCCAGAAAGACTTCCCTTGAATCTCGTCTTTTTTCAAGAGGAGCTGAATAGGCCGGTCCAGAGAGCAGCGGTTTCTTTTGACAACATCTTGCTGGGATGTCCTCTTCCTAAACTCTTAAACAGCATTTGGCCAATGGGCCCACTTAACAAGAAGCTGTTGTTAAACTGCCACAGGGGTCACCACTAAATTAACCTCCCATTTTGCCTCTTCTGCCTGGACAACTGAAGGAAGCCCAGCTGGGAAGTCCAGGCTGAGCTGGGCTTCTTTCTCAGCTCAGCTGCATTGAAAATCTTGAATCTGAGGAAAGTAGGGAAGAATTTGAACTTTACAGACTCTTTTTAAATAGAATTTGATATACATAATTGTGATTGCAGTAAACGCAAGTGGAATTTTCTCCCACATTTTTACATATACCTGTGTCTGTCACATGCCTTTCTTAGTTCTGTTCAACTCTCTGCCCTCAAATATGTGGTGTCAGCCACCCCCAAGCAGAAATGGGGCCAGGGAGCTTTAGACTACTCCAAGGAAGCCTTTAAAAGGTTTCAACCTCAGCAATATTTAGAAAGAGTTGGGAGGTTAAATAGGAAGGAAAGAAACCCGCATGCCACAATCGAGAAGCAGAACGAAACTTCTCTGGCCTTTGGGACTCTACAAATACTTTATTTGGAAGCTGTTTTGTCAGCCTTTCCTCAACTGAGAAAAGAAGATTCCTGGACTGTTTTGAGTGTTTCTCCTCTGGTGAGGAGACAGTTCAATCCTTGTGCTGTCCAAACAGTTTAGAGTTAATGGGATTTGGGATAGTTAGTTAGGATTTGTGAGTTGTCCCCTTAAGGGAATGCATCATGGTAAATGTAGTTAAGATATCCTGGGAAATGTAGTCCATGTCATGTGGTCACATCTGTAATTCAGATTGGTCTCTAAATTGACCCTTGGTGGGTCAGGGGAGGTCTCTCTCACTCTTGCCTGAAGCCATTACCATGCGGCTGCTTCAATCATCATGGGGTTGAGACCTTATTATCTTCCTACACCACAATTCAAATATGCAAAGGATTGGACATTAAGAAGAACCTCATCATAAATATGAGTTGACAGGATGCCTGATGAACCAATTAAAAAGACTATGTATGGATGCTTTGTGGAGTTTATCTATCTGCCTTTGTACAGTATCTGTACAGCATTTGTACAGGACAGGCAGAATAATCCTATTGGAAATTGAAGGAGGTGACTGCGCCACAAAGTTGGAGAACCTCCGTCTTTTTGATGTTGTTGGGATTCATTCTATTTTTTATCCCTGTTGAAATAGGACAGATTTCTTAAAAGATACTCGGTTCTTTGTACTTATTAACTGATTGGACTGAAGAGCTAACACAATGAAATGGGACCTTCTTGCCCTGGAGAAATTCTGGTTCCAAAGTCTGGGAGGGGCCAGTTGAGAGCCGCTGACTTGGGGGGGGCAAAGATGGCGGTTCTGCAAACAGTCAACAACCACTTAAAGGCTGAGCAAAACTTCCCTTAATTGGCAGGAAGGGCAGCAGATTTAAGCCAACGTGGATGTAGTGCAACTATCAATACTGGGCCTTGGCCTCCCCCCCCCCCCCAAAAGGTGGCCTGTCTATCCCTGGACTCTAGAAATGGAGAGAGATCCCTTGGCCTCCTCTGCCAGATCTCCCCCCCCCCCAATCGCTACCTGGCCTTCCCCATGAGTGGAACCCCTATGAAGAGGGACATTCTGCCTCCTCCCTTGGCTTCTTCCATGCAGTGCATCCATTGGGCACAGCTTAGTCCTGCCAGGCTCTGCCCAGGGGCTCAGCTCAGAAAAGGGGAGGGAGAACCTGCTAAGGCCCTCAGGCAGGGCCTCCCAGGAGCAGAGCAGAGCCCACCACAAGGATAGGTTGCAAAACCTTGAAACAACCTGTCCCAGATGGGGAGTAAAGATAAACAGACCCCAGCGGCAGGCTTAATGGTTAACTGAGTAATGCACTTCTTCGGCTTGGATGCCCTTTGCTTCCCAATCGGGAGCAAAAGGTGGCACCTGCCTGCTGTGGGAGCAAGGAAAAAGGCTGGGGGGGTCAGTGGTGAGGGAGCCAAGGGGGCAGTGTCCCCAGGGCCCTCTCTGCCATGTGCAGGGGCCACCCACAGGACCTGAGCTGCTCAGCAAAGCAGGAGAGGCTGCTGAGGGCGTGAAGGAGCCCCACATGTTGCAGTTGGAGCCCAAATCTGGGCTGGCTCTAGTTGCTTTTGCCCCCCCTGAGAAGGAGGGGACTCCTTGGCTGCTGACATGGCTGGCACTGCTGGAGATTGCCGGAGCCTCATTGGAGCAGCGCCTACCTACATGGTGAAAATGGTGGTCGTTGTGGGGACCAGAACCCCCACTGGCGTCAGAAAGTGAAGTATGGTGGCTCCTTGGCCTGCCCCCTCGTCTTCTCCCAAAGGGAAGCCTTTGTGGCTGTTTTCTTTCCGTGGACAAGCTGGGGCTGGTTTTGGGGAAAAGGCTCCAGGCCTCCTTCTCTCTTGGCAGCTGCCTGCCCTGCCCCTCCCTGACTAAACGCCAAGGGAGGGATGCCATGGGGAGCAATTGGCACCATCCCGATTGAGGAGGGACAACCTTCCTTCAAGACCACTTGGGTTCAGAGAGGGTCCCCTATCACACGCTCCTGGGATGCCAAGGCTAGCCTGCTTCCTTCGCCCTTTTGCAGACGGAAGGTCCCTCACCTGGCTGGGGTGCTCCAGTGACTCCCCTTCCCTGCCCGCCCCACACTTCCCCAGCCAGCCCCGCCCCAGAGCAGGTGGCTCCCGGCCAGGCTGAGCAGTGAGCAAACAGCCCAGGAGAGTGCCTCCCCCTCCGCCCTCCCCCTCCAGGAAAGTGGGACATTCGCTCGCTCTTCCTGCTGCCCTCCCGACTGGCTCTCTTCCGCGCAGCTCTCCTACCATGTCAGGCCACACCACCAACCTGAGGGTGAAGCTGCCCCTGCTCTGTGCTCTCCTGCAGCTGGCCACGGTCCTCCTGTTCGCCTTTTTCGCCCAGTATGACAGCCAGACCAGCCCCCGGCTGTGGCACGAGGAGATGCAGCTGCACAGCAAAGGCCCCCTGGACCACGACTTCTACCCACGGTACCCAAGTGAGTATCTCCTGCGCAGGAAATGCCCCCCTGCCAAGGTGCCAGGTCCAGCCAGAGCGGCCCTTGGGAGCACAGGAGGAACGAGGGCCCAGGAAAACACCCCTCTTTCCAAAATCTGTGGCAGGAGGGCGCCCTTCCTGCTCCCCATCTACTCTCCAGACTTCTCGTTCGCTGGTTTGGTTTCTGGAGGGGGTGGGGAATGGAAGCTTTGGAAACTCCCTGAGGATCTCTTCTTGTTCTCTTTAAGGGCCAAGCGGCACCTGTAATCCTGAGGCAGGTTCCCATAGCCCCAACATGCTTTTTTGTTTGCCTTTGATTTCCTCCAGATGCCTTCCACAGCTTCCCACCTGCTGATCTCCCGGTGGCTTAACTCTGGGGGAGGCACCCAAGATTGACTACTGCCTCCACTTGGCAAACCAGAGTTTATGGATGTGCTTATGTACTCTTAAAAAAACAGCTAAATCTTGATTCGGTCGCACCATTTTTGCAAAGGGCGTTTTAGGCCCTGCAGGAAGGAAAGGCTGATACTAATGCTCTGACATTAGTGAGCAGCAAGATTCCCAAAGTTAGGCCAACAAAGCCATGATTTGATTAGGTCACAAGCACATTCACAAAATGGCTGCCCAAGAAGCCAATTCCACACACACACACACACCCAAAAAAACCTTTGCCTTTTTTGGGTCCAGCTGGGTCCGTTCTCCCTAGCTGGGAACCCCTCCCAGAAGGATACGACACTCCCTTTCCTTCCCAGTCTGTTCCTGAGGCTCCAGGGGCCCCAGTATGCCAAACAGCCTGTTGGCTGCCACTTCCTCCATCTGTCCATCCAGTGGGAGGTTTTGCTTCTCCTGGTGGGCAGCGAGAGCCCAAGAGAAGCTGCCCCTTCCCCAGGCTGTGCCTGCAAGACTTCCTGCTCAGAGGGAGTCAGCCAGCGGATCTGGTGGGAAAAAAACCCACAGGCTGATGAGCTGCTGTTTCAGCAAAACGTTTGCTTGACAGCTTAGTTTGGGAGGCAGGCAAAGAATTCTCCTCCTGCACTTCCTTCTTCCCGTTGCTGTGTTCTTCAGGCTCCAGAGCCCCCGGTTGGACCTCCTTGAGGACCTCCTTGAGCCCCCTGCCATTTGGGTTGTCCCTATTTGCAGCCACCAGCACTTTTCTTTCTGACCCACAGCTCCTGACTCCTCACCAGCATCTCCTCTGAATGGTCCTCCGGGACCCCCAACTTTTCCCCCGGAAGGCAGCCCAGCCCTGAGCAGCCAAGATGCAACGTGGTGGGAAGCCATGCCGGGTTTCTTAACTTTCATAACTTCAAGATCTTCTTCGGCTCCGGAACTCCCCAGCCAGCCATGTTGCCTGAGGAATTCTGGGAGCTGAAGTCCACACAGGGTTGAGAAACGCTGCCCTACCCTGACCTAAGCAAAACCTTGTTTCTTTCACACCATTGAGAGTTTGACTTCAGCCACTGCGAATTCCCGAGTGTATTAGGAACTCTAGAACCTGATTGCATGTAAGCCGGGCTTGGGGTTCAATGAGGAGGAGCTGGCAGGCCATCATTCCCAGCGCCCACTCAGCTGGCCAAGAGCAGCTGCAGCACAACCCCACCTGCTGAGCCATTTACAGGCTCTGCCCTGCAGCTGATACACACATTCACTCTTATCAGCCGCATCTAATGAGGTCACTTTTTGAACCCAATTTTGCAGCTGCCTCCGTGTCCATTTCAACCTTGGAGCCCGGCTGATTAGCTGGAAGCCAGGGAGAAGTCTGACTAGTCAGGCCAGGCTCAGCCGGTGCCAGCAGCCCCTCAGCAGGTTGACCACGGAGCCTTTCTACTCGTGCCCTGCTGACCGGCCCCTCACTCCCCTGCAGGCTTCCAAGATGTCCACGTCATGGTTTTCCTTGGCTTTGGCTTCCTGATGACCTTCCTGAAACGCTACAGCTTCGGTGGGGTGGCTTTCAATTTTCTGATCGCCGCCTTTGCCCTCCAGTGGTCTATCCTCATCCAGGGATTTTTCCACACCTTTCACAATGGCAAAATCCATGTGGGAATAGAAAGGTGAGCAAGCCAGGCCTGGCCTCCTTGAGCCTCAGCTTAAGCAGGGGCAGCAGAAGGACCGGAAGATGGAGCCGAGTGGGGGCTGGCACGGCCCTGGGCACTTGGGTCTCTCAACTGAAACTCAGCCTCCAAATATCCCATCCCCTTTTCTTGCTGACTTGAAGAAGCCTCCCTCCTCCAGACAAAGGAAGTCAGAGTGTTTGCAGGGTGTGGTTAAAAGCAAAAGATGAAGCCTGCCACTAAAGCGCCACATCTGAATTGTTCTGACCACCCCTGCAGACCCCAATGCAATGAAGGCGTGGCCCTAGCAACCGACATCCAAGTCAAGCAAGCAAGAGGTGTGGAGGCTGTCAGCAGCTCAGGAAGGGGCTTCCTGAAACCTCTAGTACGCCACCGAGGTTGGGTTTGAGGCTCTTTTGCCCTGCCCATTGCCTGCCCTCTTGATCTTGGAGCTGCCTGACTGGACTCGGAGCGCAGTGAGGGGCTTTGGGGATGCGGGAGGGCTGCTGTGCACCCATCAGTCTCTCCGTGCTTCCCCAGGGCCGAGCAAGGCAAACCTGCAGCCCCCGATCCTCCTGCCGGGTCCTGCTCCTCCTCACAGGACCCAAAGCCAGCACAGCCCACCTGGCAACCTCTGGCTTCGGCCTGTCCTATCGGTGCCAGCTTCAGCCTGGGCCTTCCTCCGCAGGGAGGCTGGGGGCAGGAAGGCTGGGGGAGCCTCTCTCCACTTCAGCCCGCAACCTCCCCATAAAGGGTGGGGGGGGAGTACAAGCATTTTAAATGCTTTGGAAATCCTTAAACACAACTGAGATGAATGTGAAGGGAAATCTCCTGCTAGCCTTTTCTCTCCCACTCACCCCCCACCCCCCATCCTCTTGCCAGCATGATCAACGCAGACTTCTGTGCCGGCTCCGTCCTCATCTCCTTTGGGGCACTGCTGGGCAAGACCAGCCCTGTTCAGTTGCTGCTGATGGCCGGGCTAGAAGTCACCCTCTTTGGCATCAACGAGTACATCTTGCTCAGCCTCCTTCAGGTGAACTCCTTGGGATGGGATGGGCGCAGGGCAAGAGATTGCAATCCAAAGCCGCTCAGAAGCTGTGTTCACACAACCATTTAGACCCAGGATATGTAATATGTCCGGCACAGGAAACCAAGAAGGACGCATGGAGATTCTGAAAGTGGTTTCTTTACTGCTTTTGGGCACAGAAAGACAGAATCTTGCTGGACTAAAGCACTCTCTGCGTAACTTGCTGATAGATGCTGAGAAGAATTAGGGAGGGCCATTCTGCGCCACAGGAACAATTCAAGGCTGATGTTACTCTTTACTCCTCCATCTTGCAACTCAGCGCCAGATTCCACCCTCTTAATCCAGTTACATAAAGTGCAATGTTCCTGATTCCCAATCCCACTGATTGCAATCCCATCCTTTTGAGGGGGTGTGGGGGGGGGGCTAACTCATTCCTAATTTCACAATTGGCAGAGCTCTGGCTTCCTGTCCTTGACTTCTGACAATGATGCTCAGCCCCAAAGAATGTCCCTCTCTCCCCCCTCACCCACCCATGTTGCCCATTTCTCAGTGAAAGGGGGTAGCCCAGAGCTGCAGGGGGTCTCTTGGGACTACACCGAGTCTTCGGTCTGGCCCCCATTTCCCTGTGCATGGGGCCCAGGAGGGCCTCCCACGAAGCATCAGGCAGACCCCAGTCTTTACCCACACTTGACCCCTCATGATGCCCCTTCATCAGACCTTAGCCTGGACCCTTTCTTCTGCCCAGGCATTTGGGTCAAGGGGGTTGGTGAGCTCTGGGGCCTTTTGGCTTCTGAGGTGTTTCCTTTACTGGGGGGACCTGAGTGGCACTGAGAGCCACTTCCGTGAAATGGACAGTTCCATAAACAATTGGAATAAACAACTAAAATTAACCCATTGTGGGAATTGTGGGAATAAAGGTTGATGACAGGCCTGGGAGGGGATTTCACAGGACTTTGAAAAGTTGTTGGGGCTGAAAACTAGGCTGGCCACTCTGTGGAAGCCTCCCTCCTGCAGGCCTCGTTTCCTCCCGTCTGGCTCAGGTGAAGGACGCCGGGGGCTCTATGACCATCCACACTTTCGGGGCCTACTTCGGGCTGATGGTGTCCCGGGTTCTTTTCCGGCCCCACTTGGACAAGAGCCGGCAGCGGGAAGGCTCCGCCTACAACTCAGACCTCTTTGCTATGATTGGTGAGGCTCCCAAAGGAGCGGCTGCCTTTGCGCCTTTATGAGAGAAGCTGACGCAGGAGGGGCGCTGGTGGACGGGGCAAGGATGCCAAGGGGCGGGGCTAAGCGGCAGGAGTTTTCTAGCTTTGCCTAGAATTATCTTCAGCCTTACTCGGTAGTTACAGTTTCTATATATTCAGCTTTTCAGCCTATTTATCCTTGTTTTCATTATTTATTTATTTATTATTAAAACTTATATATTACATATATATATATATCTCCTCTGTCCTGGTCCTGTTAGATCTCTCAGCGGCTTTTGATACTGTCGACCACAGTATCCTATTGCAGCGGTTGGGGGGGTTGGGAGTAGGAGGCACCGTTTTGCAGTGGTTCTCCTCCTTCCTCTCCGACCGCTCGCAATTTGTGTTGGCAGAGGGGCAGAGGTCGGCCCCGAGGCCTCTGTTTTGTGGGGTACCTCAGAGGTCTGTGCTCTCGCCCCTTCTGTTCAACATTTATGTGAAGCCGCTGGGTGAGATCATCCATGGCTTTGGGGTAGAGTTTCATCAGTACGCTGATGATATTCAGCTATACATTTCTACCCCCGAAGCCGTTGAAGTGATGACCCGGTGCCTGGAGGCTGTGCGGAGCTGGATGGGTCTTAACAGGCTTTGGCTCAACCCAACCAAACTGAGTGGCTGTGGTTTCCTGCGCCCAGATACAGCCAGCTTACTCCATCGCTGGCTGTGGGGGGAGAAATTTTTACCTCTACGGAGAGGGCACGCAATCTTGGTGTCCTCCTGGATGTACGGCTGTCATTAGAAGACCATATAGCAGCTGTCGCCAGGGGGGCTTTTTGTCAGGTCCGACGAATCTACCAGTTGCGGCCCTTTCTGGATCTGGACGCGCTTCGTACGGTCACCTCTGTCCTTGTCATTTCCCATCTAGATTATTGCAATGCTCTCTACATGGGGCTCCCTTTGAAGAGCATCTGGAGGCTCCAGTTGGTGCAGAATGCGGCCGCGCAGGTGATCTTGGGGGCTTCTCAGAGCTCCCATGTTACACCGCTCCTGTGCAAGCTGCACTGGCTTCCGGTGGCCTTCCGGGTGTGATTCAAGGTGTTGGTGATCACCTTTAAAGCGCTCCATGGCTTGGGACCCGGGTATTTATGGGACCACCTACTGCCAACATCAGCCTCCCACCGGCCAGCGTGCTCCCACAGGGTGGGCCTCCTCGGGGTGCCGCCGGCTGGGCGATGCCAGCTGGCAGCTCTGAGGGTACGGGCCTTCTCTGCAGGGGCACCCTCCTTCTGGAATGAGCTTCCTACGGAGATACAGGACATCACTGACCTATGGGCCTTCCGGCGCGCACTGAAGACCCACCTTTTTCAGCAGGCCAATCTGGCTTAGTCCCATTAGTAGGGTTTTAATTTTTAAATCTTCATTTTTAACGGGGTTTTATTGGTTTTACTTTTTAATTTCAGCCGTGCATTTAATTCTCTTTTAATTTATTTTAAAATTTATATTGATTGTATTTTATTATGGCTGTTCACCGCCCCGAGTGAACATTTGGGAGAGGGGGCGGTATAAAAGTTTTAATAATAAATAATTTTTTAGCAATTGTCCAAGAAAAGCCCAAGGGAGGCCTAGGGTCTGCAGGGAAGGGTCTGGGGATGGACATGGCCTTGGCTCATGAATGATGGAGAGTTTCTTTATTGGTTTCTGGTGCATTATGGCTGCCCACGACCATCCCTGCTGCCCCACAGGCAGTGTGAGCCTCTTGGAAACCGGGGGCGGGGGGGGACACGTTGTTGCTTTTGTAAGGGGGGAGGAGCACAGAAATCCTGTCCTCCCCCGGTCTGTGTCCCTGGCAGGCACGCTCTTCCTGTGGGTCTTCTGGCCCAGCTTCAACTCGGCAGTGACCGCCCACGGGGATGACCAGCAACGGACGGTGATGAACACCTACTTCTCCTTGACCTCCAGCACCCTCGCCACCTTCGCCATCTCCGCCCTGGTGAACCGAGGAGGCCAGCTGGACATGGTGAGGCAGCCCCAGGCAACTTTAAGAGGGAGGATCTAGTTTGTAACCCCCAGATGTTGGGGGGTAGGGATGCAAATCACGGAAGCCAGGGATCTGTGTGCCTCACTTTGCCAGTTTCTGCAGCAGCTCCTCTGATTTAAAAGCTGGGGGGGGGGGGGGGAGAATCTCTTCCATTACACCAACCAATGTTTTCTGCAGGTTACAAAGGATCCTAGGCCTCCAAATCACAATTGAGGCAGGGGACCATTAACTACAGGGAGCATCATCCTTATTTTATTCCACCTTTTTATAGACATAAAACTCCAGGCAGTGAACACACCTAGTAGTCCTGTCGCCCACTTTCCCATTTTATTTTTTTAAATGCTGCATTTCCATTGCATTAACTGAATGGAATTTCATTTTAAGTTAAATGTATGCAAAGTGACATTCACTTCTAGCTCCTGCCTCCAATTCCTGGGTCCCTTTCTTCTCTCGGCCCCCTTCCCCCAGGTTCACATCCAGAATGCCGCCCTGGCTGGCGGAGTGATCGTTGGCACTTCGGCCGAGATGGCACTGACTCCCTTTGGGGCCCTGATCGCTGGGTGCGTGGCTGGCCTGGTGGCCACTCTTGGCTTCAAGTTCCTCACGGTAGGCCAAATGCCTGGCCCGAGCTTTGCCTGCAGCCCCCTGGGGCCTCCTGCAGGAGCCTTTCCTTCCAAAGGAGGTGATTCAGCAGCAGAGCCCAGAAGGGGGGATGGGCAAGGAGGAGTGGCCCCCAGCATGGTCAAGAGGCTTCCTGCCCTGAAGTTCAGGGCCCTCTCTTCTCTTTCTTGCCCAGCCCATCCTGGCTGCCAGGCTGAAAATCCAGGATACCTGCGGAATACACAACCTGCACGGGTTGCCCGGCATACTTGGTGCCCTCCTTGGCGCCCTGGTGGCCGCTCTGGCAACCCCAGATGCCTATGGAGAGGGGTGAGTCGTGACATGGGGGAGGGGGGAGGCAGAGGGTCAGGACTGGGAGTTCCTCCCTCTCTGGGCCTCCTCCCAAAAGAAGCTCTGCCAAGGGAGGCGGTTGGGGCCTGCCAAGGCTGTGCTGTCTCACTGGGGCCGCCTTGCTCCACAGAATGGCTGACGTCTTCCCCCTGGTGGCCTCTGGGCAGCGGAGCTCTACCCGGCAGAGCCTCTTCCAGCTGCTGGGCCTGCTGGTGTCCCTAGGCATGGCCACGGTTGGTGGCAGCCTGGTGGGTAAGTGGAGGGTGGGGGCAGACAAGCACTCCTGCCGTTCTTCCCACCCTTTTCACCTGCAGGGAGGTTTCTCTGCTTGGGTGCAACCTCGGAAGGAAGTGAGATGCGGGGCCCAGCCCTGCAGCCCTGACGTTTTTATTTATTTATGAAACGTCTCTGTCACCCATCTCACTATCAGGCAACTCTGGGCAGCTTACAATATCATAAAAACAAGAAAATAAAAACCACAAACCCCTTAACATTAACAAAAATTGGATAAAAGTAGAAAGCAATACCCGGATGGGCTGGAGGTGAGATCTTCCCCTTCATCCACTAGCCATGGCTCCCTCCCATGAGGGCCAGTTGGCAGAGGCTGAGTGGGTGGAGTGCGTCTCACCTTGAGCGGCCTGATGTTCCAGGTGACAGAAGCCAAAGGGCTCTTCCTCTGGACACTCCCCTCCCCAGCCAAGTGCCTGGGCTGTCAGGGTCTGTAGTGGGCCCTGCTGGCATGAATGGGTGGGCCAATCCCATTTTGAAGTGGGACTCCCAGGAAAGGCCCCCACCTCCCACTGGGGTGCAAATCCCCGCTCCTTCTGGCTGGTCTCTCTTTTTTTTAGGGGCCATCCTGAAGATGCGAAGCCTTGCGATGCCCCCAGACACTCTGTGCTTCGAGGATCAAATCTATTGGGAGGTATTTGAAGGCTTCCTTGGGGTCAAAGCCGGCTGCCATTTAACCTGCATCAGATGCCAAGGATTCCCCTGAGACCGGAGGATGATTGATTGAGTTTTATAGCCTGCCTTTTCTCTGGGACCTCAGTGGAAGGAATCCACCCCCCCAATCTCAGCCCAAGTAGCTTAACCAGCAGCAGCTACCCCAGAATGAAACACAGGAGCTCGGATCATACAAGATGCTAGACTGAGCTAGAAGGAGCCTGGGAAAATTGCCTGAGCTCCTTGCGGGAACAGAATGTGACTAAGCTTTGCTTAAGACCAATTGATTGGGTGCCAACACAGCCACATGATTCAAGTCAGTAGAGAAAGGGTGGATGGGCAGAATGGCTGGGGGGGGAGATCTCTGGTCCTGCTGAGGCTTGGGCCACATTAGGTCAAGGTGGGCTGGAAGGGTCAAAGACATCCTGGAACCTCTGGAAGGCCAAAGACATCCTGGTTCTGGTCCCGGCAACCTTTCCTTTGGGAAGTACCAAAGCCAAAAGAGGCTTTGAACTGGAATGCTTGCCTGAAAGCATCGGGCGCCAGCATGGAGGACAGAGAAAATGGGGGGACGGGGGACCCTTTTCTCAGTCCCTCTCCTCTTGGCCTCGCATAGGTGCCTGAGGAACACCATGATGGCTTCCAGGTCGTGGAAGTTCTGAGCACGGAGGAGGCAGACAAGGCCACCCAGGCCTGACAGGCTTCACCACGGATGCTCACATCACCCTCACCACCAGCAGCCGAGAAAGCCATCAGTCCAAACTATCACATTTTGCCTGGAAGAAAGCAAGGAGGAGCCTGTTGCGGGAGGAGCAGTTCCTGCCAGGAATGGAGCCTGCCTGGAAGATGGTTTGCAGGGACCCAGGTGCACAAGTTCAGAAGCCCCGTCTTTCACGTGACTATTTCAGGAGTCCTAGGGCCAACTGCAGCCAATGCTCTTTTTAAAGTAAGCGTGTTTTCTTTCACAACCACCCTTCCACTTACAGAACCCTATTTGCTTTTCAACATAAATTCCATAGTGCAAATCAGAAAGACAACCAAATGCAGGTGGTCCTCAAGTTACCACCACAATTGAGCCCAACGTTCATGTTGCTAAGTGAAACACTTGTTAAGTGAGTTTTTTGCCCTATTTTTCTTGGCACAGTTCTTAAGTGGATCACTGCATTGGTGAAGTTAATAACCCCATTGTTCAGTAATCCTGCCACCGTCATAAATAGGAGCCGATTGCCAAGCATCTGAATTTGGGTCGGTCTAGTGACCCTGGGGATGCTACAATGGTCATGTGAAAATGTTCATAAGTCACATTTTTCAGTGCCATTGTAACTTTGAATGGTCACTAAATGAATTCTTGTAAAGTCGAGGACTACCAGGAACTGAGGGTGTGCAATCTAGTAAAAGATGTAACTAACAAGGCAGTTAAGACCGACCGTAACCTGAGTTTTTCTGAATGTTGCAGTCAAGAGGGGGTTCTCCACCTCTACTGGCCCCTTGAAAGCCTTCCACAATGTCACCAGCTTGGTTCTCTGGGGGAACATCAGCCTAGTTTGTTTTTTTGCAAGTTTTCACTATTTCACATATTGACAACATCAATAAAGTTAACTCAGGAAAAGTGATGGAATTTGGGAATAAAGTAGCTGGAGGACAAGATAAATGTGTTGCATCTTAAGATATCTTTCTTTCCAAAATGGGCATCTTCAGCTGAAAACTTCTTTTATTGTGTCTCCAATACATTTTGAAAAATTTGGAGCCATTTTAAAAATTATAACTGAAAATGAAAAATATTTACACCAAAAATTTAAACATGCTATTTGAAGTAAAGTTAATATTACTTCACTATTGAGATTCTTATTGTTGGATATCAATCCTATCCATTTTATGAATTTGTTTAATCACACAAACTTCAGCTTCAGAATCAAATTTAGCAATAGTTTATAATTAAAATCTAATAAATATTTAGACTCTTGTATTAAAACATTCTGAATTCTATTAAGATTATTCTATAAAGAGTCCACTGGCTAATTCAAATTACAAAATACATTCAAATTAATAATAATAAGCATTTCATTAAGTGCTGCCATGCTGGTGTGTGAACGCTGAAATCAGTGAGGGGTTTCAGTTCATTCTTCTTATAAGATTTCATTCTGATTTTATTGAACCCCAAATCTTGAAATCCATACAAATTATGAAGCATTAATCTTATTCTTTAAAATGTTGCAGCCAATTGTGACAATCCAGGGTTAAATCTGTTCCTATGCTTTCCCCAAATTTTCATTAAACCGTTTATAGTAACGTAGTTTTTTAATCTCTTCCAATTGTTTCAACCCATAATATAAGTATTTCAACTGCTACATCTATTTTTTATATATTTGTGAATGTATTTTTTTATATACACTGAGAGCTTATGCACCAAAGACAAATTTTTGGTGTGTCCAATCACACTCGGCCAATAAAGAATTCTATTCTATCTTCTCCTTCCAGAGAAGTATTTCAAACTTTCAAACAATTTGCACTATGAGGAATATTTCTTCTTCTTCTTTCTTCTGGTGTTTGGGCACCAGGCTCCATGTGTACATCAAGGGTGGCTGGAGGATTCGAGTCCTCTGGTACTGTAGGGACATCTGTCGTGGCTGAAGAAGTTGCCATGCTTCAAATTGATAAAAGGTGAATTTGGAAAATTTAGTGGTTTTCTGTGCAATTCCCTTTTCCCACTAGGGTGCACTGCAAGCAGGTAACTGAACGTACAAACTTCTGCGAAATTCGGAACTTGACCGTGTAGATGGCGCTGCAGGTGTGTGGCCGAATTGAGCAGATTCTGCAAAATTCAGTAGTTGTCCACTCGAGAGGTGCGTTGCAAGAGTGGGAGACACAAAGTATACAATTCAGCCGCTTAGGGTATGGTGTGAAGTCTGAGAGACTTTTAGTGCAGAGCACAAATTTTCCTCTTTGTGGTACTTGCTAGGTCTGGAAGACACTGTTGCTAAGCACAGATTAGGTCTCTTAGTGATGCTTGACCCTTGGGTTAAATTGGGAAGATGTTGCAAAAAATTAGGACACTTCCTGTAAATTCATTACTTGCCATGAAGTGGAGCTAGATCTTTTAAAAAAATTCTCCCATTTTTTAAGAATTCTCTGTGAAATTTCTACTTGACCACCAGATGGTGCTAGAATCTAGCAGTTGAATGGTAATTGAGGAGGCTGGAAGGAAAGGTTATTACATAGACACAATGCTTTAGTATGTTGCATGGCCACCATGGTTGCTTTTAGATTGCTACTAATTTTGTTAAAAGAAAAATCCTTATTGACTTCAGCAGGATAGCAAAAAGCAAGATGCTGACTTTGTTTAAATCATTGCTAGATTAAGTATCTCTGTTCAGGGGGGAGGAATGTGCCCATTGCTCTTGGAGACAATTGGCTCTGGCAGGAGGAATTTTTATGACCCTGGCCTCTTTATTGCTTTGCCTCCCTTCCAGATAAGCAGAGGAAGATCAGCTTTCAGTTTATCTATAAGCACACAGGCATAACTTCTCAGACTCTCTCACTGCGTTGGTAGAAGGTTTTAAGACAGAGGTTTGATTTTCCTTTGAGAGCTCTCCTCTCTGACTCTCCTTGTTATGCAAATGGAGTCTCCGAGATAGCAGGAAGACAAATTGAGCAGAGGAGACGGGTGGGTGGGTTCCTGTAATACAAACTGGTTTGCAACTCTGTGGCTCAGAAAGAGCTCTCTAGCATGTAGGGAAATTCCAGCCCCTCCCACCATCCAAACAGCATGCAAAAGGATCCGTTGCACACACATAGAGAGAGAGACACGATGAGAATTCAGGTTTAGATTAACATTGCATATCCATTCCTGGCTTCAATATTACTTTGCTTTATCACAAATCCAAATTAACTGTCTTTATACTGATAGGCTTTAGGACTTCAAATTAATCATCTTTTTACTGTTCTTTATTCTGTACAGTAGATTTTGTCTTCTGTACAGATGCAGATAGATAAACTCAACAAAACATATATACAAAGCCTCTATTATTGGTTCATCAGGTATCCTCATAACTCACATTTGTGATGAAGTTCTTCTTTAATGACCAATCCTTTGCATATCTGTCTTGTAGGTAAAAAGATGGTTATCTCCTATTCTTTTTCCCTCATCTTGTAGCGATAGAACAGCTACCACAAGTCTGTGAGTTCAGCCAAGAGTGACGAAACCTCCTCCAACCCATTGAGGGTCAATTTAGTGACCAATCAGGATTACAGATATGGTCATGTGATATGGACTATATTTCCCAGGATACCTTAACTACATTTACATGATGCATTCCCTTAAGGGGATAGCTCACAATTGCTATCTAACTATCCAATTCCCATACACTGGCTGGACAGCACCTTCTTCTTCTTCTTCTTCTTCTTCTTCTTCTTCTTCTTCTTCTTCTTCTTCTTCTTCTTCTTCTTCTTCTTCTTCTTCTTCTTCTTCTTCTTCTTCTTCTTCTTCTTCTTCTTCTTCTTCTTCTTCTTCCTCCTCCTCCTCCTCCTCCTCCTCCTCCTCCTCCTCGTCCTCGTCCTCCTCCTCCTTCCCCATCATTTAAACTGAAATAGAAAATCTGGACATCTCTGTCTAGACGGAACCTAACCATTGGAGCCGTTTCCCGTTCTTGTCATGGGCGCCACCCAATGCGAGTTTGACCACTAGATGGCGTTGCTCTGCTTTTCTACTCTGTCCAGCAGGTCCCCCTGGCTTTCAGTTAAGGATGGGGGGTGTTGTCTCAAGAGTTGGAGGGGCTGGTTTGGGTTGCTGATTCGACAATGAAGCTTCCAGGGAGGCTGCTACACTGCGGCTTTGGGCAGGTCCCCCTTTGAGGCCGCTCAGCAGCAGCCGTGGCCATACAGTTCACAGCCAAGACCTAAACCATCTCCTGATGAGTCTCTTTCGTGGTCATTCTGGTCAACCAACCCAAAGTGTTTCTGGAGATGCTCTGTCCTCCAGGTCCAGATTGTCCCAAAGGGGCTTTTTCAAGAGGCAACTGGACTTTCTGGTTTTTCTTGAAGAAGTTTCATTTCTCATCCAAGGAGCTTCTTCAGCTCTGACTGGATTGTGGGGAATGGAAGGATTGATACTCCTTGAATATACATTTTTGTATGTCCTTCCATTCCCCACCATAATAATAATAATAAATATTTATTTATATACCGCTCCTCTCCCGAAGGACTCAGAGCGGTGCACAGCCGTACAATTAAAACAATAAATATGTGAAAAAATAAAACTAAATTAAACTAAGACCCTGGCTGTAAACAATAAAAACCCTTCCCTAAAATCCTAAAATTTAATAAAAAAGTAAAACACCCAAAACTAAAATCAGCCCAAGCCGGCCTGGTCAAAGAGCCAGGTTTTCAAGGCACGCCTGAAGATCCCCAGGTCCGTGGCTGTCCGTAACTCCGGGGGCAACCCATTCCAGAGGGCAGACGCCCCCACAGAGAAGGCCCTATTCCTCGGGGTCACCAGCCGACACATAGATGCCAACGGGACCCACAGGAGACCCTCCCTGTGGGAGCGCACCAGATGGTGAAAGGAAAATGGCAGAATGCGGTCTTGTAAATATCCTGGTCCAATGCCATGGAGCGCTTTAAAAGTTAACACTAAAATTTTAAAGCGCACCCGAGAGGCCACTGGCAACCAATGCAGCTTGTGAAGGAGGGGCGTCACATGTGAGAACCTTGACGCCCCCATAACCACCCGCGTGGCCACATTCTGTACCAGTTGAAGCCTCCGGATGCTCCCATTCGGGAGCCCCATGTAGAGGGCGTTACAGTAGTCCAGTCGGGAGGTGACCAGGGAATGAGTGACCGTGCGTAAGGCATCCCGATCCAGAAAGGGCCGCATCTGGCGGATCAGGCGAACCTGATGAAACGCCCCCCTGGAGACGGCCATAATGTGGTCTTCCAAAGACAGCCGTACATCCAGGAGGACACTCAGATTGCGAGCCCTCTCTGCAGGAGGCAAAATCTCACCCCCAATAGCCAGCGATGGAACTATCTGGCTATATCGGGACGCCGGAAACCACAGCCACTCAGTCTTGGAAGGGTTGAGTCGGAGCCTGTTCCCGCCCATCCAGTTCCGCATGGCCTCCAGACAATGGGACATGACCTCCATGGCATCGTTGGGGTGGCTTGGGGTGGAGATGTACAGCTGGGTATCATCAGCGTACAGATGACACCTCACCCCAAAGCCACGGATGATCTCCCCCAGCGGCTTCACATAAATGTTGAACAGGAGTGGAGAGAGGACCGACCCCTGAGGCACCCCACAATCAAGGGGCCTAGAGGTGGATCTCTCCCCCCCCCCCCACCATCCAGTCAGAGCTGAAGAAGCTCCTTGGATGAGAAGTGAAACGGCTTCAAAGAAACAAGTCCAGTTGCCTCTTGAAAAAGCCCCTTTGGGACCACCAACCCTCCGGTTCTATGAGCTCAGGTGCCATCCCCGGGAGGCTCTTCTGAGCACAGCCTGCACAGGTCCACTTCTTGATGGACTTTCTTTTGGGGGGGGGGGGCAGGTCCTCCTCTTCCAAGGGAGAACCTGCCAAGGCAGAAAGTGGGGGGGGAGGGGCAGGAGAGCCCAAGGCAGGAAGGGGGATGGGGAGTCTCAAGTTCAAGACTAGGAGGCCTGGTAGCTGCTTTTCTGCCCCGCTGCCACTGACTGCTAGGGAGGGAAGCAAAGCTGCTTGGCCTGTCCGCATCCCCCTCCCTTCTTCTCCTTTGACAAGAAATGCATCTTCCTTCCGTTCCTCCAAGCACCGCCACTTTGTCTGCGCTGGGTCCCGAGAACTCTTCCCTGAGTCCCAATGGGGCCCTGAGCCTTTTGGGTTAACAATGGCAGATGAAACTGGCTAGGCCGCTTCTGCTTCCGACAAGCCTCGAGCCCCTTCTCCTGCTTGGGCTTCAGGAAGCCTTTGTGCACCCTCCGGATCCAGCTGATGAAGCCCCACAAGCAGTTGCCTCTTGAAAAAGCAGGGAAAGGGCCCCGAAAGAGGCAACGGGAAGGGGGCTCTGGGCAAAGGTGGACCAGGGAGTCAGCAGCAGCAGCAGCCCAGCAATGGTGGGATTGTCGACTGGGTGGAGCAGCAGGGGAGGGGAGACCAGGGTTTTTCCTCCTGGGAGCCCTTCTGGGCTGAGTGTTTTGGGGGTGCTGACTGAGTCCCCCGGGCCCTTCTCCATTGTACGCAGCGTCCCCATCAACGGGCCTCTTGCTCGCGCGCGACGAGATGCCTGCGGATTCTTCTGCGAGACGAAGATGCCTAATTAGAATTAAATGCCGAGACGCTTCCCTGCTAACGAGCCCAAAAGGGGCGGGGGAGCCCCAGAGAAAAGGCAGCCCACGTGGTCGCCGCCTCGGGCCTGAGGGGCGGTGGAACAAAGGGGGAGCGCCTTGGGTTGCTGGACACGTCCGAGGCAGACGCAGAGCCCGAAGGAAGCGGGTGAGAAAGCCCCGGCCCGTCTCTTTCCCAAGCAGGAGGGGCGGCTGGGCGAAGAGGAGGCGGGTGGGTGGGGGCGACGGAATCGGGGCCGAAGACACGCCTTCCGCGACACAGAGCTCGCGCCCCGCCCCAGCCGGGCTGGGAAGTGAAAGCCTCGCCCCGAGAAAGGCCTTCCCCCGCCCAGCAGGGGGTCCCCTGGCAGACCCGCCGCGGACAAGGAAAAGGCGCCCCCAGAAGAGCTTTCCGGAAACCCGTGTGTGTGTGTGTGCTGGGGACGGCCGAGGGCTTCTACTGGAGGCGGCGGGGCGTATTTGTTCCAGAGCTCGCCTGCCGGCAGCCGCGAAAATCAGCTGGCGCGTCTCGTGTCCGAAGAGCGCAAGAAGAGCGGGCAGGCTGGGTAGCCCTGAGCCACTCGCTGCGGGGAAGCTGCCTTCCCAGACCTCGCTTAGGGCGGGAGTCCTAAATGAACTCGGAGGGAGAGGCAGGTGGACCTGGGCTGGCGGGGGATGGGGGGGGGAGGAGCCTGGTATTCTCGCGGCTTCTTTTGCTCCCGAGGCCTCGGGGTACCAAGAGCGGCCCCTTCGGTCTCCTCCTCCAGAGAAACGGAGCGCCCGGAGGTCCAGCCCGGAGCCAAGAGCCGCATCGGCCGCCTCTTTTCCCAAGGCTGCAAGCGGAGGCTGCGAGGCCTCCCGTTGGGATTTAACCGAACCAGCCGTTTCCCACCTCCAGGGAGGATTCTGATACTTGGTGGTGTTCATGGGTTGTCAAGACGCGCGTCCCCTTCCTGTCGAGGTTGGAACACGCATCTCCTCAATTCTCAGTCGAGGTTGACTTTCCTGCCCATGTTTGGCTCACATCAAAGCCAACCCGTCGGTTCTCCCGCTTTCCCATTGGGAGAACTTCTCAGGCGACGGAGCCCCCGATGGTTGCGTGTCTAACTGTGGGGCGAGTCGTCGGGGCTTCACCACTCCAGGAGAAGGGAAGGGAAGGGAAGGGACGCGGAGCCGCACCACGCGCTCTGGCTCAGAAGGCCGCACCACGGCCACCGCCTCAGCCCGCAGACGGCTCCCCCGAGGGCCAGAATTGCAGCCCGGGAGGCTCTCCTCTTGGGAAGAAAGGAGGGGAGCGCTTCGTCTCCAGGAAGGGCTTGGGCGGTGCCTCCCTGCTGCCTTGGTCGTCGGGGGGATTGGCGGAGGGGGTTAATTCTGTGGAAGGTCTCGAAGGGGTCTCCCTTCCCCCAGGGGCCTGTGGGGGAAAGGACGCCTTGCGGGGGCGGGCCTCCGTCTGAGAGCAGCGCTGGCGGCGACGTCATCCCGCGCGGCCCCGGCTCTTCAAGAGGCGCGGAGGCGGCGCGGAGGCTTCACTCCCGGGTCCTCTTGGCGGCGGCGCTACGAAGGCGGGCGAGGGACTCCTATCGCGGATCTGCGAGGCGGGTAAGAAAGTCTCTCCATTCCCCGCAAGGCCTGCATTCCCTCCTCCCCACCCCGCGCCCCTCCGACGCCGCATCTACCTTGGCTGCCCACCTGCCTGCTGCGGCCGCGTCCTGGCTCCGGGTTTGCCGGCTGAACGAGAAAGGCGTGTCGAGCGGGTTTCTTACGAAGTGGCCAAGCGAGCCGGGAGCAGCGAGGGTTTTGGCGCTCTGAAGTGGGGGAGCTTTCCTGGCGCGGGGCTTTGGGGCTGTTTGGCCGCCTTAAGCATTTGGCACGCCGCTTGTGCCCGCCGAAGAGACCAAGTGAGGCCGGTCTTTGGTTCCAGTGGTTGTTGGCTGTTCCTGGGCAATCCCGCTCAGCGTTTGGGGGCCCAATTCTGCTCCGAGGAGCATTTGGTTGGTAGATCTTGGCCCGTCCGCTTAAGTGTTCTCGGGAGTTGCTTACCGCCCTCTCCGCTCCTTCAAGGCTGGTCCTGGCACTAGCTGGAGGTCGCCCAAGCTGGGCGCGGGGAGATCCGATTGCCGAAAACACAGGGAGGAGGACTTCAGTTTAGTACCGGACCTACGTCAAACAAAAACTATTGCGGCTTTCTGGAACTCGATACGTTTCGATGTTTCGCAGCCTGAAGCGAGGCGCTCGGGACGATTCGAAGGGTTAGGGTTAGGGTTAGGGTTGGCTCCTGACCGTTTCTTTCAGAGGCATTTTACGGACTCCTACGACAGATACAGGTTTTCTTTCATTTTCTTTCATATTCTTTCAGATACAGGATCTTCAATGCGACGGTTGTAACTTTGCGTGACTTTTTGGAAGTGTTTTCACGGTTTCTTTTTAATTTCTTAGAGCTATTAAGGGCAGTAACAATATTAAACAGAATAAACCGTTCTCAGTTAAGTATTAAAGCAGCGTCGAACGTAATTTCTATGTGGCTTTAGATTTTTTGAACTAATTATATCATAAAGCAAGAAAGAAAGAATCTAAAGGAAAGAATTCAGATAATTGGTGATTCTCCACCGATCCTGTACCCCGAATCTGAGTGCCACTCCGGGGCGAGGGAAGGGGGCAAGCGATATAAAAGGCGGGGAGGGGGGGGCAGCCTGGCCGGAAGGAAAATGGGAGCCCCGCGGAAAGGTGGCCGATGCTTCCCGGTCTGGGCACCATTCATTCGCCCGGCGTTCGGGGAGGATTCATGCCGGTCCCAGGCGGGGGACCCTCGACCTTATATCATAGCCGCACTCCGCGTTTAGGCCCCTCAGTGCGATTTATAGGTGTTTTCCTGGAGAAATTTTGCTCCGGAAAAATATATGTTCAACAAAAGCGTCTTTGCTCTGAAAAGATCGGAATCCAGTCAGCACTGAGAGAGTTCCCTCCTTTTAAAACTGAACTCTTTTGCGGTCTGCAGATAGACGGAACTGGTTATTTTAATCGTTATTTAAACGCTGAACTCCCAGCGTGTGTTTTTTTCTTTAATGCATGGACTTTAAAAAAATAAACCGGGCTTGTCCACAACGGCACAGGCCGCGCGGATCACCTTAGAGGGGAGGCACAAAAATTGAATAAACAAAAACCACCTTCTCGCCAAACCGAAGGGCCCGCCATCGCCCAATGCCCCTTCCGTGCTTAAACCAAACCCGCGTTTCTTCGGACGAAGACTCCATCGGCCAGGGACGTTTCCTAGGCCTGATCCGAGGCCGGAGCCCAGAAGGGGCTGTTGGGAGTGCAAGGCCGCCAAAACGTCCCTTGGCCTGGCATCGACTTCGCCCAGCAGCAGGAGCAAAAAGACGCTTCCCTCGATGTGACGGTGCCCCTGGGGGAGGGCCGGGCAGGCATCCCGACTGGCAGAGGAAACGAGGAGGGGGTCTGCTAGCGGGCCAACAGCTCGGTCTCCCGCTGTGTCCAAGCCGAACTTTGCTTGAAGCTGCATTGCAAGGAGACTCCAGTCTTGGGGTGCGCGCACTCCAGGGCTCCTTTGGAGACACCCGCCCTTCCTACAGTTGGCGGGGACACCTTTCTTGGTCTGCCGTGGCCCCTTTGCCTCTTCCCGCACACGGGTGGGGAAAAAACACCTCAGGGCACCCGGGTCCATCTTCCCCAACAGCCGCTCCCAAGCGGTGGCGCTCTCGGAGGACGGTGCTTTCCGAGCCTGGAAGTTGCTTCCAAAGCACGGAGAGACTTCGCTTTTTCTCCTCGGTGAGCAAAATGCTGGCGGGCGGCGGGGTCCCAGCCCAAAAGCCACCACCCCTCGCCCCGGCGCAGGAGCGGCCCAAGCCAAATAGGCGCGGAGCTTCTCTTGGCTCGGCTCCAGGCCACTTCCGCCGGTGGCGAAGCCATCCTGGACGGTGGGGCCGGCCGTTGCGCGCTTTTCCAGCTCGCTCTCTTGTTCCGCTTGTCAGCCGCAGCCACTCAGCGCCTCCGCGATCGACTCCGGGCAGGAGCTTCTCTGGAGTCCCCGGGGCCAGACGGGCAAGCGAGCAAATCTAGAAGGCTCAACGGCGGCACGAAAAATCAAGAGGCGCGCGACCTCCTGGAGAAACCTTCCGCCCCGCGAATCCCAGGCCTGCAGGGAGTTGACACGCCGAGCTTCCCCGGCTGCCCGTTATGCCTCCTTCGGCCTTTCCGACCCGGCCCGCCATTCGATTGGCCTGTTCCTGCCCGGGTCCGGCAGCCCGGCCAGGATCGATCCGGCTCTTGGGCGAGTGAAGAATCTGCGGGCGAAACGAGCCACTCCAGAGTGGGGAGCAATGGGGGGAGCAAAGAGCTGGCCGCCCTCCGTCAACTCTCAGGCCATCACGTCGCCGGGCTTGCCGGAGGATTAGGCTCCCCGAAACGCGCCTGTGTTGCCGGGTCATCAGACCCCGCAGGGAAGCGGAAGCCAAAACGCCGCCCCAATCTGGGGTCCCTTTTATTTTATTTATTTTTTTATTTATTTTATTTTAAGTACTTATATACCGCCCTTCTCCCGAAGGACTCAGGGCGGTGCACAGCCGATCCTACCCCAATACATTATACAAAAATTAAAATGAATTAAATAATTTAGGCTGTTGTAATTAAAAAATTTACCCTCCCCCATAACTAATTAAAAACCCCAAATATTTAAAACCCAATTTAAAACGGGAGACAGAGTTAAAATCTTGTATCAGCCTAGGCCAGCCTGCTCAAAGAGCCAGGTTTTTAACGCCCGTCTGAAGGCTCTCAGGTCCGTGTTGGTGGTATCTCTGGGGCAGACTATTCCAGAGGGCAGGGGCCCCTACAGAGAAGGCCCTACTCCTGGGGACCGCCAAACGACACATAGAAGCCGACGGCACCCGGAGAAGGCCCTCCCTGTGGGAACGCACAGGTCTGTTGGAGATCACCGCCGTAGCCCTCAGGTGGCAAAAGGCTGGTTAAATCGTCCCACGGGTGAGGGAGGGGCTGTGTCGGTCCTCTGGCATCCGAGGGAATCTCCGAGCTTTCTCCCCGTGCAGGAAAGGCGTTGTCTTAGCAGGAAAATGCCTCGGGGCATCTTGAGGTTCAGCCATCGCGTTAAGCCTCTGAGCTGTGTGAATCCAGGCGCCCCTTTTTTGTGCTGTTTTATGCCTCTAATTGATTCTTTTCTGAGCCGCCTTGATTAGCCCGCTTGGACAGGAAAAGGTCTATGAGATTCAGGGAGGGATAAATGTTTCAGACTAGCTAAGAATCTGATGAATCAACAGATTAATTGTGGCTGGATCTTAAATGGATGCTGGTCAGTTTATAAAGGCTGCCAGTGGCACAGCATTAGCTGTGGACATGGGGGAGGGAGGGAGGCAGGCAGGCAGGCAGGCAGGCAGGCATTCATTACACTAAACCTCTGCGGAAGGAGGTCTGTACCGGTCCTACTTGGGTTAGGAATAAAATGTCCCCCAAAAAGCAAAGGAAGTGGGTGAAATTAGGAGGATACCACCTCATCTTGTGCACATCTGAATTGTTTTGCCTGTGTGTCCTGATAGAACCCAAAGCAGGCTCCTTGCTCAGCCCAGAGCTTAGCAAGCCCCCTGCCTAACTTGGGGGTGCCCCTGTCCAGCACAGGAGAAATAGCTCCCCTCTGAGAAATCCAGGCTGGGGGGTGGGCTCAGAAATGGCTGGTAGTTTGATTGGGTGAATATGGAATTAAATGCCAATCTCTTCCTCTGGGTGGGTCTCATAATTTGCAGGTGATATTGTGGGCAGAAATGAGGAGGGTCAACCATTGATTTAAGGCTATTGCCCCTCAAGGAAGATATCGGTGAGGCCAATAGAAAGGAGAAAAGAATGGGACACTCCTTTCAATTTCAAAGAATCGCCTTTGTATATTAAGCTATTGCAGTCACTAGTTGTATAACTGGTGCTGTTTTGTCCACATGGTCTTTAAGCATGTCAGGGCCATTTGTCTAGCCAAGACCAAACTTCAGCAGGGGTGACATCTTCTGATTCCCTGCAGGAAGCCCAGGCCCAGGCAAAGCCATTCATGCCTAGCCCCATTTACTCCCTAACCACTTCAAGCTCCCCTATTTATGAGTCTGGAGTCTTCCTCCAAGCAGGATCTTCCAGGCTTCCAGAGAGGCTAAACAGCAAACATCCACAAGCACCCCTACTCTGCCAGGTTCCTCCATTGTCTCCCCCACCCCAAACAGCCAGGGGAATCCATACTTCCTCAAGGGTGCAAAACAAGATGGGATCCAGGCACTCTATTCAGACAAAAACAAGCATTGCCAAAAAATACACTCAAAGATGTTTACAAAGGATAACAATTATAATAATATGTAATGTAGCAGAAAAACACAATGTCTTCTGATGTGCTAAAGAAACTTTATTATCATCTAAGCTTCCATGGTTCTTATGACTGCATTCCACACTTTTAAAGAAACACTGGTTCACAGGAGCTTTTTATGGGGTTAGGCTTACAAAAGAGATGTCATCTTTCAGGGACATGAAAACGAGGGATGCTCATGGCATCTTAAAACTGAGGAATGTTCTTAGTGGCTCAAATCCTCTGCTTCAGATTGGTGACAAAATCTTGCTATGGGCAGACAGTTGCAGGACGGCTGAGGGCTCTGCTTGGGGACTGTGGGAAGGCCTGTCTTTTAAGTCAGCAGGCGCCCCTTCTGCAAAACCTCCCCCTCCTTTCATATTGGTTTATGCTATATAAATATGGCAATGGAGTAACCAATATTGGTGCATTTTAATTCATTTCAAACCCCACATTCTCATCTGTGGGCACTGTGGATCTCAGGCATGGCTGCTCCCCCCTCTCCCCACAGCTTATAAGGCTTTGAAGGTGGAGGGGAGCCAGGGGGTCAAGTGAGAAGAACAAGAAGGAACAAACGTGGAGAGAGCCGCTAAAATGGGCAGAGTCTGCTCGAATGGCATAGCTGTGATGGTTCAGGAGGGCAAGGCCTCAGGCAGAAGGAATGCAAAAACTGGCTTTGGGGGTGGAAAAGGGGAGGGAGCCTGAAGAGAATCATTTGGTGTTTATCCGTTTTTATCTGACTTCTTCCCTCCTACAGATCCACATATGCAGGCTGCAAGATAGACTAAAATGATGCAACTATCCATTGGTTGATTGATCGCTGAAATGATGCCCGCTCTCTTTCCCCACCCCACCCCCACCTCCTGTCCCTGGAATTGTAAACTGCTTCAGGAGACTAATCTGGTCTACTCTGCGGCCTGACTTTTACCACTTTCTGTTGTAGTCAGTTGTTCAGCCTCTGAGCATTCAGAGGTAGCTGTTTCCTTGCAGTGTTTCCTTCATCATTCAGGGCTGAACATCCCAGGTAACTGGGAGGCGGCCAACAGTTCCTGCAACCCACTGCACATTTGCTGAGAATTTAGAGGGCAGTGCAAAAGTTGAGGATAAAATTTGTCAGATGTTGATAGATTAGGTGTGATTTGCATCGGCTGCAAAACGTGAGCTATTGGAGGTTGTTGTGTGTAAAACAGTTGTGAAATGTGGGTTTGGTTTTTTTTGGCCTGGCTGAAGAATGGCAGCAAGATTTGTTCCCAATGAACAGAACCCTTTAGAGAGGGGCAGTTCAGGGAGTTAGTAGAAAAAGTGACTGGCACCCAAAATTGTTCCCAAATGATCATTTTTTAATGATAGAGGAGATAATTAAATTCATAGAAAGTGACTCTATGGAACAAAAGGTCTGTGAAATCAAAATTTGTCTTTACTTTTATGCTGGCCTCAAGTACATATTTTTGGGGAGGGAGCACCAGACCTAGATCAGTCATCAAAGTGTGACCCTTGCAGACAAACAACCGCACCTTCTTGTCATCCCATAAATTGAAACCAGTTATTTGGATTTGTCTCCTGGTTTGAGAGGGTAAGAGAAAGGGGGAGGGGTGGGCCTATTGGCTAGATAGCTGTGATGCAAAAAGGTGCCTTTGAGGACTTGAGGCCTGGTCTTCAAAACACCTGTGGGACTGTTGTTATCCAGGTGGGTCTCCCAGAAAGGGCAGCCCTGAATGGCGATCCAAATGATGATCCAATCCTTGATTAGGCTGGTGATGGTGCTGAATGGCAGGCTTTGTCTTAGTTTCCAGATTGGGGCCTTTGGATTCCCTCCGGGCTATTAGAAGAGGTGCTTCTGGATGTTGAGGGAGGCGAGGGAAGTCCCTGAATCAAATTTTCCTTTTGGCTAAATCGGGAATATTAAATATTCCTATTCCAGGAGATTGCTTTAAGAACAAATCAGTTCTTAAAATATCGAAAGACTGGAAAGAGGAGGTCAGGCTCAAATTAATAAATTGTTGCAAAAGGAAAGAAAGCGATTTGTAAATACAAGCATTTTTTTCCGGTTATAAACCAAAGAAAGGTGCCGAATTAGTGCAAAACCCACCTGGAATCGGGAGCTGTTGCTTGTAGGGAAAGCAGCAGCAAACCCCATTTATGATCAAATCAGAGCAAGAAAGGCAGCGGCAGCTCGAAATAGACGGACGAACAGACTGGTTTAAAAATGAATTCGAAAATCTTGTAATCCATTTCCAGTAGAAAAGCCTGCTGCCAAAACACGGGAGCAAGAGAGGGATATTTTCGGCATTTTCCCTTAACCCACCGGCCCTGGTGGATCAAGCCAAGGAAGTTCTAGATTTCGCTCCAATATTTCCATCTCAAAAGAGAGGAGTCTTTTTGAGACCCGGTTCAGATTGCGTAGAATGAACGTCCCGGAATCATTTTGACTCCAAAAGTGACCAGGGACTGGGGTGCTCACCCGCGCGTGTTCAGCTGCCTCTGGGCAACGGTCCAGATGCCCCCGCTGCCCCCACCCGGTGAAACTCCCCAAAGAGTTGTCGGGCGCCAAGGAAAACTGGGTGGGTCGTTGCTCTTTCCCCGCCGACCCGCATGGCGTTTCCTCCGTTCCTGGGCAGCAACGCTCCCTCTGCAGGGCACCAGCGCCGGTTGACTCCCTTTCGAGGCCGCCTGGTGCCCCTTGAAGGACAAATTCCCTTCAAGCATCTCGAGTGAGATTTCCGGCCCTTCGACCGTCTCTGGGAGGCCGCTGGTCTTCGCTCGCAGCTTGTGCCTCGCTCGCAGCTTGTGCCTCAGCTGAGGCTTCTTGGAAAGCAGACGGGGGATGGGGCGGTAAGTTGCCTTCGAGGAGACTCCACGGGGCAAGAAGCTTCGCAGAGGAGGAGGAGGAGGCCTCGCTTGGGAGCAAACCCAGCCCATCCTCTCTCGAACAGGAGAAAAGGTAAACCCAGAAATTGGGCGGAGAGGAACCTGCGCCCCCCTCTCCGCCCATCCTAAAGCGGGGGGAGTCTCGCCAGATGCTTAGTCCAAAGCTGTAAAAAGCTGCGAGGGCGGCGTGGGCCCCGGGCGGCGCCTCCTCTCCCTGCGCTGGAGAGAACAACTCCACCCGGCGGTTCGCAGAAGCGATCGGAGGGGATCCGTTTTCTCCTTCGCGCCCAATTCCCTCTCCAGGATCTTCCCGACCTGCTCCGCTAATCCTAGCCAGGCAGCGCTCCACCCAGGCTTAAGCGGGACGTGGGAATAGACACGGACGCGGATGCGGACGCAGACGCCTCGGCCAACCCCTCCCTTCCCCACACCAGCAGCGCTAGAGAGGAAAGGAGGGAAACTCCCGGGGTCGGAGCGGGGAGAAGGCCGGCCCCGGGAAGCTGCCCGGAAAACTGCTCGGCGGCCCGACTGCGGCTCCTCCAGCCTCGCACTCCACCTGCAGGCCCCACGCAGCCCTCGGAAGGGCCGGCTCCGGAGCGCTGACTGGGCCTGGCCTTTGCGCGCCAGCCCGGCTGTGGTGGGCATCGGCCCGCCGTCGTCCGTCCCCCTGGAGCCCAGGGAGGGCCAGAGCCGCCCGCCGCCCGTCCGGGCCCGGCGCAACCGCAGCCTCCTGGGCGCCCATTGAGAAAGAAGCGGCGGGCGCCGGAGCGGAGCGCATCAGGGGAGGTGACGTCAGCTGGCCGGAGCCAATCGGCGGCGGGCGGTGCCGGAGACCGAAGGGGCCGGCCGCGGGGTCCCTCCGGGCTCCTTTCGCCCCAGGCGGCCGGGGGTCTGAGCGCTCCGCCTACCCATCGCCGAGCCGGCGCCCCCTTCGGCGCTCGGCCTTCGGGAGGCTTTCCGGAGAGCTCGGGCCGCCTGCGGTCCCTTCCGACGGGCACGGGGCTCCCGCGGCGTCTCCCTCGGGGCTCCCGAGCTCCCAGCCCGGCAATCCTGCGGAGGCCCCCGCCTGCTCCCTGAAGGCCGGCGAGGCTCCTTGCTGGACGGCGCGCCTCTGGCCTGGCTGGCTCCCCTGCCTAGGGACTCCGGGCGCCCAGCCCAGGCTGCCTTCCGGCGACTCCGACGCCCTCGGCCGCAAAGGATGCCCCGGAGCCACCGCCGGGAGAAGTGGGCCCGGGCTGGGGAAGGCCTCCGGCGGGGCTCGTGTAGCGGCCGTGAAGCGGCCAGGCGGGTGGCGGCTGCTCCCAGTGGCTCCCCGGAGTGAAGCTCCGGGAGGCGGCGGCTTTCCTTACACCGCCTCGGATGGCGGTTCCGAGGCCGGGCTTGTGTTTAAGCCAGCGCTGCCCGGCGGTCGTTTCCTGCCTCCCTGCGAGGGTTGTGGGCGCCAGGCGCGTCTGCAGGAGAGGCGGCCGGGCGGGTGCTTGTACCTGAGCCGCTCCGGGAGCAACCCCCCCCTCCCGTGGGCTTTGGAGGGGACCGTCCAGACCTCCGTCCACCCCTCGCGGGTGATCCGGTAAGGCCTGGAGACCTCGACGGCTTTCCTCCTGGCGTCTTGCGAAGCGGATCCCCCGCGAGTCCCCCTCAGCCTCCCCTCGCCCTAACCCCAACCCCAACCCAAGCGCCCGAGGACCGGCGGCGGCCCGCGCCACCTGCAGGGCCCAGGTGGCCCCAACCCAAGCGGCCTCGGAGGGGAGCGCGGCGACGGAATCCCGGCTCTCTCCCTGCTTCGGAGCGACCCTCCCGGACCCGGCGGGAAAGCCAGCTGCCTCCAGGGGTTGGTTGTTATCTTTGGTTATCTAGCTGTATGAGTGGGTTCAAGTCTTCATAAAGCTAGATAACCGAAAGTAAAAATAACCCCATTACACGCCTGAGGAAGAGGAGCAAGAAGGCCGAAGCCACGTTTGGAGAGGGGCCGAGACCTGTCTGCTTCTGCGGGCGACCACGCGGAATCGGCGGGTGGGCGGGCGGCGTGGGTCTCCGGTCAGGCGCAGCCAGCCAGTCAGAGGGAGCGGCTCCGCGCCTTGGAAGGGGCGGCCGCTCTGTCTGGCTTGTCACCGCCATCAACCCGGACTGGAAGTGAGCGCCTTGGTGCGGAGAGGCGGGAGCGCTGCTGCCCGGCTTCCCGGTTGTGCCTCTGCACGTTGAGAGGCTGTCCTCGGAGACCCAGGCCCCGGCGCAGCGCTCCCTTGAACCGGGTTTCCCGCCGCCGTTTCCTTCCCCGTCACGTCATGTGCGAGGAGGACACTAGCTAGCTAGGTCAATGTCGTCCACACTGGCGATCCCCAAGAAGCCTCGTTTTCTGGTATCGGGTCTCAGGAAGAGTTTTGTCCGGATGAGGTCTGCATCCTTAATTTGGTGACTAAATTAACTACATTTCCACAACTCACCCACTAGATTACTCTCACTCTTGAATGGTAAAGAAAGGCAGCGTATACAAATAAATAAATTAAATAGTAAGCTGAATACATCTACATGGATTATTTTGTTACATTTTTCATATTGCAGCTAAAGAATCCTTTCCAAACATTCATTCATTTTTTGGAAATAATCCCATTATTTTCTTCCTCACATTGATTAACACCTTACAGGTTGAGATAAATTATTATCCAGTATTTTGTAGTGGCAGAATCGTTGTTCTGGTTTGGAAGGAGGGCCCGGCCCCAGGCTGGGAGCCACGGACTGCTGGAGTCAGACGTGGCATCCGATGAACCCCCCCTCCCCCGTTTCTCTGGGGACTTCTTCCCTTTCAGAATGACACGCAGGGGTGACTGCCGTGGCTGCCTTCTTGCCTGGGTTTCCTCAGCCCTTGGCAGGAAGTCAGAAGCCCCGAGATTCTAGAACAGCCTGGCGGGAAAGAGAGGGTCTCTACAGGAGGAAGAGTTTGTGGGAGGCATGGAAGAACCCCCGCCCCCATGGGTTCCCTTCCCTTCTTGGGTTCCTTTGTTGCATCCAGATACAGTCAGAGGCAGCCTGCAAGCCTCCACTGGCCAAGAGAAAGGGAAAAGGGCAGGGATGCACCTCAGAGAGGGCACAAAATACAGCACAAAGCACGGCCATCGCGGACAAGGGGGACGGGGAGCTCATGACCGGTTCTGGAACTGCCTGCTTGTTTCCCATTGCTCTGCTTTTTTGGATGGGCTCGCTTCTCACTGTCCCTCCCCCCCTCTCACGCATGCTCCAACGTTGTTCTTTGGGGGAGAAACGGCTTTCCGGGGAATAGCTGTTCTTAAGGGGCAGAGTCCTCCCATCCTATTTCTGCGGAATTGAGATCTCTGGACTTTTTTCAAAGCAGTAACATTTTGAGTTGGAGCTCTCTTGGAAATTTAATGTTAAACGTTCCAAAAAACAAAAAAAACTTTCTCCAGCACAGCGTTCCTCCAGCACCTCAGAGATGAGTCGAGTACAAAATTGGGTGGGTAGAAACGGATTGTTTTGTTACATTTCTCATATTGCAGCTAAAGAATCCTTTCCTAGATTCATTGTTGGAAAATAAAGACGTTCAGTCTGCTGGGCCTGGAGAAACGACGGGAATGTGGGGACACTTAGCTCTGTCCCGATTTTAAAAGTAGAACATTCCCCCTCTGTCTCCAGGAAGCAGGATCAAAATCAACGGGACCAAAGTGCTCAAATCCTTGGCAGGCGATGGTTCTAACCACACGGCGAAACGAGCAGCCTGGTTTGTGAGACGAGGTTTGCCGCCGCCAGCGGTTCTTCAACGGCGGCTTCTCTTTGTTGGCGCATCGAAGTCAGCGGTTAGTTCGTGGGGTGAAGAGGGACGGAGGGAAGAAGGTGTCCCGCGAAGGTAGCAAGTCTGGCTGCCTTTCAGGCGAATTCTCTGTCCACAGTGCTGAAATGTTTGGCACGCTTTTGTGGAAAGGCAGCTCCGTTTTCAAGACTCTTTGAGCTGGGGACATCGGGGTGGGGGGGGGGTGTCTCAGAAGCCACTCCAACAGTGAAAAGAGGGGAAGGCCCGGCTGCCTTTTCTCTCCTGGGGAATCTTGGGGTGCCCCTCTCTGGTCTGCTCTGGGTTGTCTGCAGGAATGATCAAGGCAAAAGAGAGCCATAAACACTCTTTCAAATTTTTTGTAATCTGGTCATATATATTTATGTTTGGGGGTCGTTGTTTTTTTTGAATGAGGAGATACCACACACACCTCAAACAAGGAAGTAGTGGAGGTTTTACATTCAGTTGTCTCTTAACTTCTTAAATCGCACAATTCAGGCAGATCCTGCCTCCCTCATGCTCTTTGCCAGGCCTGGGGATTTTCTGCCTACCAAATATTTCTTTTCTTGCATTGGCTTCAGCTCTCCTTTCAACCCTTCTCTTCAGAGGGGTCTCACTGACTGCTGGACCTGGTGCTTGCCAGACTAGGCAGAAACACCTGCTCAGCTGCAGCTTCTAATATTTTTGCAGCCCCAAAGCCTGTGTGTTTGTGTGTGAGAGAAAGGGAAGGAGAGAGGGAGAATTAGCTGAAGGACATGCCTCTGGAAACCTTGGAAGGTTTTTTGCATGGTGGTGCGTGAACCGTGAACCTTGGGGAAACAAACGGCTCTTTTCAGCAGTTCAAGTTCTTCCTATCACAGAAGTCGGAAACAAAGCATTGGGTGGCACAATGTTTGAGGGCCCCTCTTTCCCAGAATGGTTGTTTCATAATGGCCCTCCCCTCCCCCTCCAAATTTCTTTAAAAACTAAGCTTCTCTTTGCCCATTTGATGGGTGTATCAGCAATTATTCAGGTCAACTGATGCTGAAAACCATGAACAATAAGAACATTTCCTTAAATTCGTTGGCTGTTTTCAGACTTTGCACTGTGTGGACTTGAACTGAACTTGGCAAGTAACTCTCTTTCTTTACCCCAGAGTTACCTTAAGAAACAGCCCCACAGAATCCTGGTGGAGTAAAATACCCGAGAAACCTCCAAAGGCACCGACTGCCTTTTCCCTCCGCTGCAGCCTAGGGAGGAATGTTGCCTTCTGGCAAACCAAATGGGCTGGTTTGTAAAATGCGCTAAGCTATGAAAGGCCTAAACCAACTTAAGGCTGATTTGGAGGAGTGAGTTGTGTGAATGAAGTTGAGAGGCCAATGAATGGAGCTGGGGGATCGTGAGGGGCTCTCCAATGTGATTCTCTGCATGACACTGAGGAGAATGGAGACATGAGCCCAGGAACGAGGCTGACACTTTCATCCTTGCCCAGGAATTAAGTGACAGAGCCCATAAACTGGGAAAAGCAAAATCCAATCAATGCAAAACCTGGAATTAAAATGTTAATGCCCATCAAGAATGGCTGTGAGATTCTCCTTTGGCTCTTTGGGTGTCCTTGGCAGCTGCCTCTCCGGTGCTGTGCCTGGTTACTCTTCTCCCAGGAGGCCTGGAGAAATTGCTACAGGGAGAAACTGCTTGTCTTGGCCTTGTTTTGGTTGGGGATAAAGGGCTTTTTAGTTCTCTGGAGGCGAAAGAAAGGGTTGGAGAATCTCTTCTGCATTAGATAGCACTGAGTTACTGATTCATTTTGAGGGGAAGCCGGGACTTATTTTTTTTTCTCAGTAAGGGGGCAGAGGAAATCAGAGGATTCCTGCCACAAACCACAGAGGAATTTTGAAATGCCATCTTCTCCATCCAGAGGAATTTTGAAATGCCATCCATCCCCCATCCCAGTCCCCAATAGCTGCAGGAATAGCCCCCCCAGGGAGAGATTGAGGGGGTCAGTCCAAGACTGATTGCCCAAGGGAGGCCCAGGCACAACTCAGTGGACTAAAGCTGAGATCCAGTACTTGCCTTAGCCACAGCTGCCCCCCCTTCCAAATGTTTGAGGGGATGTCACATCAAGCAACACCCCAACCTAGCCTGTCTGGTCCCTGGCACAGCCTGGAAACTGTGTAGCTGCTTCCGTGGCCTTGTATTTTCAGACACCAGGATGGCTTTTCCATATCCCAGATCCCCCAAAACAAATAGGATCCCCTAGAGCGCTTTGTGCTTGGGAAAGCACTGCAAAATCAGATTGGTTCTCTTGGATCTGCCCCCCCCCTTCTCTCTCCCCCACCATCACCATCTTTGACACAGCTGACCACCATGAATTGTGATTAACTAACTAAATTAGTGCAGGAAATGAAAGAAGGA
The DNA here is from genome assembly GCA_023653725.1 of Bungarus multicinctus. Taxonomy (NCBI): domain Eukaryota; kingdom Metazoa; phylum Chordata; class Lepidosauria; order Squamata; family Elapidae; genus Bungarus; species Bungarus multicinctus. The sequence continues at coordinate 240,923 of CM042847.1, forward strand.
GCCGATTAAGCTGCAGCTTAAATTAGTCTCAGGATGGAAGTGAAGCCATCAATGCTTTGTTCCTGAGGAACAGATTTGGGGTCTCTGAAGTCCACCTAACATTTTAAAAATAGTAGGAATCATAAAGGATGAAGGACATCTAGGAAGATTAAAAAGTAAATTATAAGTTAAGGAACAAGTAAATGGACATGGAATCCAAATGTCATGGAGATTGCAAATACTTGTATCATAATTATATATTTTATTTCTAATATATTATAATTATTTATATTGTATAATCAGACTAACAAATTATATGAATTAATTGTATATATTCATAAAAATATGAAATATGTTATAGCACTTTTCAAAGGAGAAATTAAAAATCACTCTTAATTCTTTAAACTAAGAATACCTGCTTAACTCTCCACCAGATCTTAATGTCCAAAGGGCCTTGGTGGTGCAGGCTATTAATCATCTAGCACTTAGTGCAAGCTGCCTGCAATTAGTGCAGGTTCGAATCCCACCAGGCTCAAGGTTGACTCAGCCTTCCATCCTCTCGGGGTAGGTAAATTGAGGACCCAAGATTGTTGGGGGCAATAAGCTGACTTTGTAAAAATGCCGCTTGAGGGGGCCAAAAAGCCCTAGTAATAAGCAGGCATATACAATGGAATGAAGGCTATTGCTGAGCACCTAGCATGGTGCTCCATAGACTGTAAGCCGCCCTGAGTCTCCGGAGAAGGGCGGCATATAAATGTAATTAAAAAAAAAAAATGAGTTAATAGAATTTGATAATTAACTGAGGGAATGATTAATCCTTATGAAAGGAATATAGTGACATTAATTTAATAGAGCTTCAGTTTTCCCTTTTGTTCCAAGTTTCCATGTCTTGGGATGGATTTCCACGGGAAATGAAACGTTTCTGAGTTGCCGCCGCCCAGAAGCCTCGCCAGGAAACGGGGGCAGCGAGGACAGATGACCCAAACGGCCGGCTGTGCAACGATTCGCCTCCTTGTGCACCGTCTCCCGTGCAGACGCCCCTGTTGCAGCGCGCCGAGAGCCCCGTCCTCCACAGGAGCCAAAGCCGGCAGAAGGGCCCCTTGCCTAGAGGCACCCGGCGGGTGCTCCTGGGGAGGGTTTAGCCGCTTAAACTGCTGTGATCCGGGCTTAAATGCTGGGCGGCTTCGTGCCCTGGCTCCCCCGGCCGCCACTTCATTGCGCTTCGCCCTCTCGCGGTTGGCAGCGCCCATCTTCCTGCGCCAGCTCCTTCCTCTCCCGCTAATGACCAGACTGTTCCAGCTTGGGAGAGGCCGGGGGAAGCGGAGCGGCTCTTGGAGGGCGAGGGACGGTGGGAACACTCGATGAGTAATTAATAAGCCCAGCCCGGTCTCCGCACTCCCCCCCATGCCGGAGGCAGACCCCGGCGCTTTTCAACCCCCACCCCCCACCCCGCGGCAGACTGCAAAGGGACGTTTCATTAGGGCTGCTGAGGCTCCTCTTTTAGAGTTAACCTTGATTTGCATACATTTGCATAATGAACCTCATTTGCATTCCCGATTGTTGGCTACCTCTGTGGGAAAAGTCAAAGCGGGCGACTAGGGGAGGGGGCTCCGGCAAAGACAAAAGGGACGATCCCAGTTCCCCGGGGCTCGCCTCCCGCTCCCCGCCATCCCAGGCCCTTAGCACGCCACGGCTTTTCTTTCGGCCGGCGGAGACAGAGAGACCTTTCATCCTTCCTGCCTTGCTCGCCGCTTCCTCCCAGCTGCTTCCCCTCTCGTGACCCCCCCTCTTCCCCTCGGAAGCGACGGGGCGAAGGGAGCGCGAAGGCAGGCAGGCAGCCTCGGCAAAATGGCCGACCCTTCAGGGCAGGTTCGGGGAGCCTCGTGCCGGGCCCCGCGAGTGCCTCCCTCAGGGCCCACGCGTGGGCCCGGGTACTGGTGGAAGCTGAGCAGCTCCTGAGGGGGCTCTCCTCTGCTCTCCAGTGGCCTGAGTGGCCCAGACCAAGCGGGGGCCCAGCAGGTAGGCTCAGCCGTTGGCTCCCTGGACGTTGCTGGGGTGTTTCCTTTGGGGTCTGTCCACAAGCAGCAGAAGAGCCCCCCAGGCGTTCCAGGTGGCATTGCCCACGAGACCTAGACTGGCAATGCCTCCATCCCAGTGTTATTGGCAAAGATCCCCCTCCGCGGTTGTCCTGGCAGAGGCCCCGGATGAGTGCAAAATGGGGCTGGTGACTGGTAGTCCGTTGTCCTAGCAGGCTGTGTGAAGGAGGCCATCTTGTGAAGTTGGTGGTTAGGAAATCCCCCCTCATTTCAACTTTGGTCTCCTTCCCCCCATTCTTGGATGCCTGGAGAGTAAATCCATCCACACACACACACCCCAGGCTTCAAGCAGTGGAAGATTTCCCTCATGTTTCCCTTCAGGGTTTCCCTCTCAAGTTCTTCCCCGTTCTGGGCACCTTTTTTTGGTTGCAAAAGGGAAGCCCTATTTAAGAAAGTTGTAGGGTTCCCAGCCCTAAGTGGGGTCCTTCCCCTGCCTTTCCAGCTCTTCCTCCGATGTTCCACGGGGCCAATGGCAAACAAAGCAGAGTCATTGTCCTTGTCTGAATGTTTTCACAACCTCTTGCATTGGTCTGCCCTGTGGTGGTGAGATTTCAAACCTCCCCAGTTTTGTGGGCTTTGTAAGATTTTTGCATACAAATTTGCATACAAAATTTTAACAAAAGGAGGCAAATGGATCTCAGTTCTGGTCTGACACTGGTGAGATTTCTTCTCTGTGGCTTTGTCTAATCCTAATGGATGATCTAACACACTGGTGGGATTCAAATTTTTTTACTACCGGTTCTGTGGGTGTGGCTTGGTGGGTGTGGCATGGTTTGGTGGGCATGGCAGAGGAAGGATATTGTAAAATGTCCATTCCCACCCCACTCCTGGGGGAAGGTGACCATCGGTTCTCCGAACTACTCAAAATTTCCATTACCAGTTCTCCAGAACTGGTCAGAACCTGCTGAATACCACCTCTGATCTAACACCATGATGGCAAACCTATGGCACATGTGCCACAAGTGGCACACACAGCCATTTGTGCTGGCACGCAAGCCACAGGCAAACTTACCTCACTGTGCATGTGCATGCCTCACAGCTGGTTTTTCAGCTGGTTTGAGGCCTTTTTCCCAGAGGCATGGAAAAAACCTCTGCAAGGCTTTTCAGGACGAATTATAGGCCTGTTTCATCACTTCCTGTAATTCCGGAAGTGACAAAATGGGTCTATAATTCGGACTGAAAAGCCCTGCAGAGGCTTTTTCCAAGCCTCTGGGAGTCTGAAAAAGGCCTCAAACCAGCCGAAAAATCAGCTGTGATGCGCAGAACAGGTAAGGGGTGGCGGGAGGGGGGAGGATTGCACGCGGATGCACAGGAGGTGTGGGAAGTGGGGCTGCATATTGCATTCTGGGTGCTGGCACACAAGGGTGTGCGCTGGTATGTGCAATTTTTAGCACAGGAGCCCAAAAAGGTTAGCCACCACTGATCTAACACAATTGGAGTGGTGCATTTTTCAGTTTCTTGCAGAGATTTTACTTTTTCACCAGACAGACTCACATTAGTGTGGAGAAGTCTTAGGCCAAGGAGCAGCTGAACTGTTCTTCGGGGTTGCTGTTTTTTCAGGGGTGGGATGCAAATATTTTTACTACTGGTTCTGTGGGTGTGGCCAGGAGGACATGGCCATGTGACTCAGTGGGCATGGCTTCTTTTTTTGCAGCAGCACACCTACCCTTGTGCTCCATTTTTTGCCTCCTGGGCCTCAGGGAAGCCTCCCGTTTTTTGCTCCCAGAAGAATTCCCTGAGGCCCAGGAGGCAAAAAATTGAGTGTGTGGGGGGGAGGGGGGGGCGCAGCACACACACACCCCGTGCACCCCTTTTTGTCTCTGGGCCTCAGGAAGCTTCCTGGGTGAAGCAGTAGGACAGCGAGGAGAATCCCGGCGCAGCTGATTATCGGGAGTGGGGGAAGAAAGGCGAATTTGGCCGAACAGGTAGCTCTTTTTTTACTACTGTTTCACCCGAACTGGTAGAATACCATCACTGTGTTCTCTCCACATTAAAGAGAGACCTGAAAAAGCACTCTAAGACCTTTGGGACCAACCTCTGGCCAGGGCAAGAGTCCACACTTGTGTATACTTTAGGCAACCCAATCAAGCAGAAATAATAGATGTCCTTTTTTCTAACCAACTAACAAAGGCCCAGGACTCTTCAATATCTTCATAAATGACTAAGATGAGGGAACAGAAGGGGAACTTACCAAATTTGCAGATGATACTAAGCTGTCAGGAGTAGCCAACACCCAAGAAGATAGGCTCAAAATCCAGATGGACTTGAACACTGGAATGAAATTCAATGTAGAGAAAAGTAAAGTCCTACACTTAGGCAAGAAAAACCAGAAGTACACATATAGACTGGGTGAAACCAGGCTCAGTAGCACTAACTGTGAGAGGGATCTTGGAGTCTTAGTGGACAACCAGCTAAATATGAGCCAGCAGTGTGCGGTGGCAATCAAAAAAGCCAATGCAACCCTAAGTTGCATTAACAGAGGAATACAATTGAGATCAAGTGAGGTACTAATATCACTCTATAAAGCCTTAGTAAGACCACACTTAGAATATTGCATCCAGTTTTGGTCACCACATTATAAAAAAGATGTTAAAAAAGAGACTAGAAAAAGTGCAGAGAAGAGCAGCAAGGATGATTAGGGGACTGCAGGCTAAAACATGAATGGTTACAGAACTGTGTTGGCTAATCTAGTGAAGGACCAGGGGAGACAGGAGGGTAGCCTTCCAATATTTGAGGGGCTGCCACAGAGAGGAGGAGGGGGTCAAGCTATTTTCTTAGGCACCCGAAGGCCAGACAAGGAATAATGGATGGAAACTGACCAAGAAAAGATTCAACCTAGAAATAAGGAGAAATTTTCTGACAGTGAGAGCAATCAACCCATGGAACAGAAGTTGCCTTCAAAAGTTGTGAGAGCTTCATTCCTGGAGGCTTTCAAGAAGAGATTGGACTGCCATCGGTCAGAAATGGTGTAGGGTCTCCTGCTTGGGCAGGGGGTTGGACTAGATGACCTACAAGTCCCTTCCAACTCTGTTAATTAATCAATCCTGGTCAATGGTTGTCCAGCCTGCACTTTAAGAAATCCATTGAAGGGGAGGTTCCCAGCTCCTAGTCCAGGGGTCTTCAAACTTGACAGCTTTAAGGCTTGTGGACTTCAACTCCCAGAATTCCTCCTCCAGTCATGTTAGCTCAGGAATTCTGGGAGTGGAAGCCCACAAGTCTTAATCTTGCCAAGTTTGAAGACCCCTGCCCTAGTCATTGCGGTCAGTCCCTGCTTTCCCTTACCCTAACATTTATCCTGAGTAACCCCCGATTACTCAGATAGTTACTTGGCAGGTGAGCTGGTCTCAGAAAACACTTTCAGAAGATCAGTGCCCTTTTTAAGACCTCCACTATTTTTAAAATGTGGGTTTCTCTGCCTTGAAATTATTGCACTGAGGCAGTTTCTGTAAAAATTCATCCAGAGATCCAAAGATAACAGAAGCGGCTGGTGAAGATGCAAATCCATGTATGGGGTGGGGTGTTGAAGAAATAAAGCAGAAGCACCAGTAATGTCTCCCCCCACCTCCCCCCGAAAAGAGGAGCTTCCTTTGATGTCAGGCCACTGCCTGGCAAGATAATGGGGTCAGGCTGTTGTTCTGTTCGGAAAAGGGCTCTTTCTTGTACCCGTTTGATGCCAGCACTCACAACAGCGCCCGGGCTAAATTTCCCAGGTGGCAGTCAGGAGAGCAGCTGCAGCTGAGAAGACGGAACCGGTTGTCATGGGAGAGAGGAGAGCTGTGGGGGCCAAGAGGCACCCAGGCTGGAAATTCTTTCGGTGGTGTCCTGCTGCCCATTTTACCAGCTTGTAGAGAACGTTTCACGCTCTCCCACATGCAGTTATGAAAACCTAATAAGTGCCATGTGTGTGTTTGTGTAGAGAGTTATTCCAAGGCTCCCCACCAGCCCCACTGGAAGCTTGTCAAAGGCTGGATGGTGCAAAAGGTTAGTGGGGGGTGGAGAGGCAAACAGGACAATGAAGCCCAGCAAAGCGGCTCCTTTGCCAGTGACCTGCTTCACTCATTGTTTCAGAGCTGGCTCCGTATTCCTCCCCCTTCATTTTCCCCCCTCCCTCCTCATACAAAGATATCATTGTATTGGGCACAGAATGGTAATGATGGTGGCATTGTTGTTTGGGGCTAAAGTGGTGGTGGTGGGGAGAGATTGCAGAAAGCAAGCAAGCCAGTAATGGGCAAAGGAGGCTCCGGAGAAGGTGAAGAGGTTTAAATCAGCTTAGTTCAAATGCCAATTAAAAGTGAAGTGGATTAGCTTCCATGATCCACAGAATAGAGCAGCATTGTGTGCCTGGGGCTGAGTGAAAACTTCTTTTCCTCTTCCACAAATTGGCTAAACTTAGGTTTTCTCTGTCTGTGTCCCCCCTTCTCTTTTCATCTCAGGTGATGCTTAACTCTTGAGACCAGCCCTGAACCCAGAGAGTTCAGTCCCATGCAGGAGGGGCCCATCTTTTCTCTATATCCTCCTATTTCTCCTTGAATTTGGCCATGTTGATCAAGAACTGTGAACCTTTGATCTGAACATAGAAGACTGATAGCATGAGATTGTGAACAGGCGTGTGTGTGCATTTTCTCTTGATTTGTGACATTTTTTCCAAATAATGAGAGAAACATCCCATGGGTAAAAGCCATGATTTGTGACAATATAATCGATGATTCTGTTGCCAGAGCCTTAGTGGTTTCCTCCTTCAAGCCCAAGCTCTGGGCAGGAGCTCTTCCTCTGTCATGGACAAATGGCCAAGGCCCAACCTGGGTTGGAAAAGCTCCCCTGCTTAAGAACCCTCATGGCCTGGGGGTTCTGGCCCCACCCTTGGACAGTACAGGAAATACGCCTGGGCTCCGTTCCCCATGACAGAGCTTGGAGAAAGACCCCGCTTGCATCAAGAACCTTCTCTCCTTCAGGCCGGCTGTAGCCAAGTTCTTTGACCGTTTTTGGTGGGTTTTCCCTCCGAGCCTCTCGCCGTCTCCAGTGCAGTCTCTGCAGTGGCCTCATCTTGCCAAAAAGCCACTCATACCTGTGGCAGCTGTCAGCCACACCTGCAGCCCAAGGAGCCAGGTGAGAAAGTTTCACTCTTTTATGTTCGGAGTTCAGTTGCTGGTTTTACCCAGAAAGGGAAGTCTTGGGTGGAGAGCTTTTTCCCAGCCTTGCTTGACCCCTGAGCTTCCTTGGCTGGAGGTGGGAACTTAGAAAGCTGCTTAAAATCTTTGGCTTCCCACTCCAAAGGGCAGCAGGAAATATTTTACAGCAAATACCATTTTTGTGCAAAAGAAGATGAGGTTGCATTCCAGCCCCGCAGAAGAGACTGGGCTGAGAGTTGCTGGCAGCTCAGCTTGATGGCAGCCCAGAGTCGGGAGTGGGTGGGTGGGCAGTGTTCCCCATTGAAAAAGGGGCAAGGGCTCTTTGAAAAAGGAACAGTTCTCTGCCGCAGCTCCCCGCCTCTCTCCCCAGACTTTTGCTGCAAGGTTGCCAGGGCATCTTTGGGCAACGCAGGGAGGTTTGGCCCATCTGGAGCTCCAGCCCCATAGCGCCTCCTCATCGTGAGGGAAGGCCTGGGAATGGGGCTTTCAGAATCCCCCAAGTTCAGGGCCATCAGAGGCCTCCTTCGGTTCTCAAGGCCGAGAGGGCGGAGGTGGAGAATGGCCAGTTGCCTTGCTCAGATCTTCTGGGCCTTTTTCCCAGCCTGCGCTTCATCTCCTGGCTCGCAGGCTGATCCTCCCAGCCTATTCTCCTCCTGACATAAATAAATGGCCCCCACAGTTTGCCCTTGGTCAGACAATCAGCCCCCAAACTCCATTCAGCCCCAAAGAAGCCTCTTTCTTCCAGACATGAAAGCCACAGAATGGCTTGCAAGGGATCCTGCGACTCTGTCAAACTGTAAATAAGATGCTAATAACAATTATAATAAAACCGGGTTTGAGGTGGGGGGAGTCGGAGGGGGGAGAGAAAGGGGAAAACAGGAAAGGAACAAAACAGGGGACTTTTGCTGGCTGCCGCAACAACCAAATGAATCTGTAATGACTGAACTGTGTACAAACTGTGGAAGATAATGAAATGGCCAGCCTCTGCATTATGGGCACTCCATCCATTGAGGTTTGGGCTGTATCAGTATCCCTTTGCATATCCTCCCCTTGGCAAAGCCTGGCACACCACCTCAGAATCCGGGAAGGAGGCTACTTCAGAACCAACTCTCAGGGGTACCTGAATGAGGCCAACATGGATGGTTACCATCTTGCTGAGCCTGGATTCCCCCCGTTGAGCATCTTGAGAACGGGATGGAGAGGAGTCATCGGGCCTTCTTCTCCAAGGGTCTTGAGGGGTCCAGGGTGGGTATCTGTGAGTTAAACACCCTTTTGGGGATGAGTATCTTTTCAGTAACCCCACCCCCACCGTCTCAATCTAGACCTTCTTGCACATTTGCCCCTGGGACAAATTCACCTCTGGGAGGAGACCTCCCTCCCAAGAGTCACTGCCTCCCTGTTCTTCCATGGGAGGAAAGGAACCCCGTTTGACCCCTTCCCAAACCCCCTCAGACACGAGCCAGCAGCTTCTGCAGTATTCATGCATGCCTATGCCCCGAGTGCCACCCAGGCAAAGAAAGCCCGACACGGCCTGGAGAAGCCAGTCAGGCCTATCAGCAAATCATGCCCACGGTTGAACCCCATTTTTTGGTGGGGACCCCTCCAGGAGCCGGGTGAGCTCTCTCTGGTGTGAAAACATTCCATGTTCTGCGTTGTGTAACCAAATCTACACCCTGGGATCTAGAACACAGCAATGCATTCTTCATAAGTGCACATTCCTCAGTAAGACATGCCTCAGTGAAGGAGCCTGCTAAAGCCAAACTCTCCAATGGCACCGAGAATGGCACCGAGCAACAGGGTGGCTTTGGTGCCTTGGCTTCATGGCATCAGTGCAGCTTCACTCTGGTTTTGGTGCAGGAAATTTTAATACTCCATAAATGTAAAAGAATTCCTCAACATTATTCCTAGATATAATTTACGAATTATATGGAATTGCATTGTATGAGGAGACAATAATTCAGAATGCCCTTTGAATGTGTGAATCAACACTATTGAAGTTGGGATGGATGGCACAATCCCGCTGTCATCTGGGCAAAAAGGGAAAAACCAAGAGAGCAGACAGAAAATTTACCTGAACAAAAACTATTTTTGTTTCTTGAGATATTTATGAGCAAGAAAATGGTGGATATACTGGTAATCTGCCGAAACATGTAAAATGGAATAAAAAGTTAAAAAAAAACTATTTTAACTCAATGACTGAATTCTAAAGAAAGTTAAACATTTTTATTATCTTAAAATGAGGCGTCATTCATCGACATAATTATTTTTCATGTTAGTTACAACTTACTAGGTGTTTAGGAAGGACAAATGTAAGGAAGAGGGGTTTGCGGTTTTGACAAGACAAGTCACCCGCATATAAAATGAGAGCATACCCTGATGATGATGATGATGATGCCTAATTTGAGTAATGAGATCTCTGCAAGAAAATAACCAAGCTGAGAGAGCACCAGTGGCCCTGCCTCCAACTCTAGGATGTGGTGATTCTATCCATATATATCCCTGAGGGAACCTTCGTAGAATCATAGGCCTGTAAGGGAGCTTGGAAGTCTTAACACCACCCCAGTTGAATGGCTGTCCAGTCTGGTTTGGAAATCTCCAGTGATAGAACACCCGCAATTCTGGGGCACAAGCATTGATTCATTGTTGTCAAAAAATTTCTTCTGTGTTGTATTTCTCTTTATGAGCTTCCACCAACTTTGTAAAGCTTGCCCTATGAATGCCTCTAAAATTGGAATCACTGGGTTGGCAATTAAGTCCAGACAAGTGCCTCTTCACCCAACACAGCTAGCATGCGCCGAGATTGACCATTATTAACCCAAAATCAATATTAAGGCCGTTCTTGCATTGCACCAATTCAAAGCTGACAGACTTGATTTAACGTTTCTGCTACACTGTAGTTTTTCAACTACAGAAAAATGGCTAGATGGGATCTCACACCATATCCAGTCTTATCCTAATTGGCAGTATGGCAGTTTGGTTCTTTTGTGTTCACAAGGGATGTAGATTAATGGTAGAAAAGCAAGGAAGTTGATTGTTCTTTTTGGAAAGAGAAGTTTGTCAGTTTCCATTTGCAGAATGAAGTTACCTTTCCATGGATGGAGAAGGATGCTTCCACTGGCCAAGAGGAGCTGCGGTACTCAAGGCAGTCAGGTGAGGCCTTGCTCTCTCGGTGGGAAGTGCGCACTCTGGGGAAACTTAGAATAAAAACCTCCTCTACAGGCTGAATATTTCTAAGCAGATTATAGGATTTGAAAATACTTTGAATTCTCCAAAGGCGGCCATGGTCTTTCTCTTTTACACCCCTTTTTAAACCCTCCAAAGCTGGGCTTTGGCATAGAAGACGGAGAGGTCTGGGTGAGGGAAAGGGGTGGAGCTGGGATGCTGGGGGGGAGAGAGATGCCATCTGTGCAGCACCATCCCAGCCACCTTCCACTGTCAACTGGGCAACCAGCAGACAGTATCTCAGGGAATTCAGCTAAAATTCCTGGAGTCTGCAGCTGTCCAGGGAGGGGGCACCAAAAGGAGCAGGGAGCATTTTCTAAGATTAATCAAGCTGGTTGCTCGGTGCTCCCTTTCTTCATGCAAAGGCAAGGGAATTTGGGGGTGGGGGGAGGCAGCTTTCTCTCTTGCAAGTTGGCTCTAAATGGTTAATTAAGACAATGGAACAACTCAGGCTCAGCCGTCTAGACTCTATAGAGGAACTGCACGTCCCGCCCAGAATGTTAACAGGATTGGTTGCCTACCCCTCACCCTCCTGGGAGCCCACCCCCCTAGCTTCTCTGGCCTTGCCCTGAGACAATCATGGGCTTGTGAAAGCATCCTGGTTGCACCTTGTGGGAGGCAAAAGGCATCCCTCTTCCTTCCCAGGCTGTTTTTTGATGCGCAATAATATTGGAATGCATAAAATAAAAACTCTACGCTGAGCCAATTCTATGTTTGTGGTGTTTTATCAGTGTGTGCTATGTGTTTGTACAATGTAGGGCAAGAGAAAAGAGCCTGTCCGTGGACGTCTTAGACATAAAACATGGGCCAGTGGCAGATTCAGAGGACATTTCTGCCTCAGGATTAAGCCTAAGCAACTCTGAAACACAGGCAGGAAATTGGGTTAGGGGGGCCTAATCCCCACACTGCTCCCAAATCCCTCTTCTCTGGTCTTCCTTGGAAAATCACATGAAGCTGAAATTTTTAAAACATAATTTATAGCCAGGTCACTTATGGTGATGTGAATTATTAAATTATTCTGTCTACAACTTACTCCCATGTTATTACTGCAGTTTAAACTTTAATCTCCCTGAAACAGAAATTGTGTTTCTGGAAGGAGCTGCAACTCTTTACAGACATCGCTCTTGAGAGGTGGGACGACTGGCTAAAGAATACTGGGTGAATTTGACCTTCCTGAAAAGTAGCAGACTTAATCAGAAGCGTCTGAGGGAGCAAAGGGCCAGGCTCCTCAAAGGAAGAGATCCACCCTCATCAGCAGAGCTTTGCAGGGTGATCAGAGAGGGAGCAAGATAGATCCATGGAGATCCCCCAAAGTAGGAGAGGGACATCTTCCATATCACTTGATCTCCTGAGGGCACCTGAGAACAGAGAGAGGCCACAACAAGGAACTCTCCTACTTGACCAGTGGAAGATCTATGGAGCCGTGCTAGATGGTGTCCAGCGATGGCTGGATGATCCTGACCTTTGACCTCAGTTGAGTGAACATATTTCTTTTTGCAATATTCCTAATGACACTTATGAGAGAATATCATATTGATTCAGTACCAAAAAAGTGAAGAAAAATGGAAAAAAAGGTGGAAAACATCTGATAGTAAATACCATTTTCTTCTTAAAACCAAGGACAGAAAATGATTGACTTTAGGTTAAACAGTAGAAAAAGAGAAATTTTGATAAAAGGAATCTATCTGCTTAGGAATAAATGTTCTCCATTTAGCAGCAGAGGGCGGGGGGGGGGTGTCCTAGCTCAGCAGAGAGACGTGGGAATTCATAGATGAGGTGATTCTACATGAGGTTATAAACGATGAGCAGTTTGGGGTGATCCTGGGGCTCCCTGTCTGCCACCACCAATCCAGGTGGCAGGAGGTCAGAGGGCTTCTCCCCTACCAGGAGAAAAGGTGCCGAATGAGGTTCCAGTTTCAAAAGGCGCAGAAGGAGCTCCATGCTCTGCCGTGGCCTGAATTGGGGTGAAGAGAACAGAGCCAACATCCACTCCGTACTGCGGTGGGGAAGGCCTGGCCTTTCTGGTCTCACCAGGAGACAAGCCAAGGGAGCAGCCAAGAAGGGGCTTTGTGAGGGATGCCTCAGCCAGGCCCCTCTTTGGAGGCAGAAAAGGCCTCACCCTGGACCCACCCCTGACCACTCGGTGCATGAGCATGAGGGGAGGGCATCTGCTCCAGGGAGGCCCTCCTGCTGGGGACAGTCTCCCCAGGCCCAGAAGGCTGAGTCTAGGCTGGAGGGGCTGAGTGGGCCTGAGAAGGTCCAGCTGGATCCCAGCCAGGCGAGCTCTGCTCTCCCAGAGACCCCTTGGACCGGTAGGGGCTGCTCTGAGGCAGCTCATCCGAATTTACTCCAGTTTCCATCACCCCCCACCCAGGGGTGGGATTCTACCAGTTCGCACCTATTCGCTAGAACCGATTATTAACATTCTAAGCAGTTCGGAGAACTGTTTGTTAGAAGAAATTACTGGCCTAATCCTGTAAGGAAGGCAGGAAGGAAACATTCTGCGGTTGCTTACAGAAACTGCCTCTCCGTTAACCCTTATTACATTCTTGGCAGGACTAGACTTCCTGTCTCTGGAACTTCTCTGGAGTTTTTTTTCCTCCTTTCCTGGTACTTTGCTTGGGTGGAGTGACCATTCAAAGTTATAATGGCATTGAAAAAAGTGACTTAGGACCATTTTTTACACTTACGACTGTTGCAGCATCCCCACAGTCAGGAGAGGCCAGGAGAGGAGATGTGTGCCTCGATGTGAGTGATATTGAGTTGGCCACGCCCAGCCAGTCACATGACCACCAAGCCACGCCCACCACCTAAGCCATGCCCACAGAACCAGTTGTTAAAAATTTTTTGAATTCCCCCCCTGCCCCCCCACCCCGTTATTTAATCTCACATGCACACGGGCCCACACACAAACCCACTCCCCTTCAGGGAGCCAACGCTCTGCCTCTTCTCGGTCCTCTTGCCTGGCCTGGACCGAGGGAAACCGATGCGGTGGGATCAGCGCTTGGCGCTCCTGCATCCCTGCAGCCTTCCCAGAAATGAGGCTGGCCGGGCGCCCCTGCGAAGCTGCCGCTTGGCCCCTGGGAGCCGCGATCCGGTTCGTCTCCACGCAGCTGCTGCCCCGCCAAGCCTGGGTATCACAGCGGGAGGAAGGGTCGAGCAACGCTTCTCCTGCCACTGTCAGCCGGCACCCCAAAAGCAAGAGGCCTCTCTTCCAAGCCGTCGCGTCCTTCCTGCAGCCTGGCTGCATCCCGAGGGCCGTGGCGGATGCCTCCGCAAAGACTTCAAGGGCCGGTCCTGCTCCGCGGAAAGCAGGCTCACTCACTGCAGGCAGGCACAGACTCCTGGGAAGAAGCGTGGTTTCAGTTGGGACCACGTGACAATCCCAGGCCAGGCCAGGTCCAAACATGTCAGGGGATTTCTAGCAGTCTGGCCCTCTGACCACTCAGCCGTCACCAGACACACAGACAGCAACAGCATCTAGGCAGAGTGTGTGCAAAAGAGACAGTCAACCAGCCCCAAAGAGGAAAAAAAAGACTCCCACACCTCCTCTCCCCCACCAGGAAGCAGCACCCAGATCAGCATAGATGCACGTCAAGGTCAACTTCAGATCAACAATCAAGTCAGCAATCAAGAAACTGCCAAAGAGAATCTCTAAGGCCCCCCGCCCCCCAGACAGGCAAAGACCCCAGAATACAAACTGACAGCAGACATCACTCCTTACTAGCACTGATGATGCTACCTAGTTAGGGCAATGAAACGTCTGCCAGAAATCAAAGCTCAGAGAGCACCAAGGACATCCCCCCCGCTTTCCTGCTGATGGTTGCTCCTGAAAGGCTCTCCTCCCCTTGGATTACCTTCATGGTCACTCCCAAGGCCGCTTGTTACCCTAGGATATTCTACGGAAACCTGTTTTTGCTACTGGTAGTAGATTCTGGGAGACTTTTAAAAACACAGATTATTTAGTGTCAGGCTATTCAATTTATTTATTATTAAATCTATATGCTGCCCACCTCCCAATCCATTCAATGTGGCGATGGCTCCTAGTTGATCAAAAGCCATTTTTTGTTTGCTAATGGGCTGGGCAGATAGAAGGGTGGGGTGGGGGAGGAGCTGCTCCTCTCTAGGGATCTGCTCTGCACTAAAGGACAGCCTGCCTCTCCCCCCCACAATGAGAACAGCACTGAAAGCGCTCACCTACATACCCCCGCAAATCCTCTACACAGTCCCGGGAATCCAGGGTTTGGGCTGGTGGGAAAATCAGACGGAAGAGTGTAATTCCAAGGAGCGCCTCCTTGCCAGCAGAAGGGCATCGGAGGGGGATTAAAGGATTACCACTAAGCCCCCTTTTCTGGAAGGAGCGTTCTTTGGGGGCTGTATTTGCAAATCACCCCCAGCCCAGGTGTGGATTCATGGGAAATGCAGGACACAAAGGAAAAAGCGTCCATCTCTCCTCCACCCCCTTTCTCAAGGAACCCCCATTCCTCAAAGTACCTAATGGGACCCTGGACCTACAGCAATTTCCCACAGTGACTCACCCTTTCGTTCTGTGACTCTCCCCGCCATTTACAATAGAGGACAGCAACGTACACAAAGACATTTACTTAATACACGTGTATTAAGGCCCATCCCCATTCCTAACGTCCCTGCCATGACTTCCCTGGTGGGTCTGGGGGAGACTCCACTTTAGGATGGCTTGTCCGAGACGACCTTGAATTGCAGTTTAATGTAGAAACCATGATAGCTGGTCTGGGGCACAAGTGGGCTGGCACCACTTTTTAAAGCCAGAAACGTGTCCCACCCTCAACACCTCAGGGTTTGGCTCCTGTTCACCTCTCTGGCCCCTCAGCTAACTCCTCTCTGGCCTTGGTGGACTAGAAGTCAAAGAGGTTGACCTCTGGTGCTCCTGCTCCCTCCCACCCAGTCTCAGCCACTGAGGCAGATGCACAGCTCCCAGCTTATTGTGGCCAGTCAGAAAAGCCGGGGTTGGCATTCATGCCAGCCGGGTGGGAAGGGAGAGGAGCGAGACCCCACAGCTCAGCTGGAGCCAGAAGGAACTGCTCCTTGGAGCAGCTGTTTCTTTCCTAGCAGGCAGGACTTCTTCAGCAGAAACAGGACACTCGTCAAATGACCGTTGTGGAGACTGGGATGTGCAGCTCAAGCCAAACCAAGGAGGAGACTGACTGCACCGCTGGTGGCCAGTGGGCCATCTCCTTTCGCCCATCGGTCCACCGGGTCTGGAGCGCTTCAGAGCGGGACTGCAGCAGAAGGGCGAAGGCTGAGCCGCGCTTCTCCCAGCCAGTGGCCCTGGCGCGTGGGAGAGGGGACCCCAGGCTTTCCCCATTGGGCGGGGTGGGGTGTTGCAGAGGCAGCCAGGCCCCTGACCATTTCCTCCTGGGGTGGCTTGCAGGCCAAGGCCGGGCGTGAACCAGGAGGCGGCGGCCCCGCCCTTGGGCTAGCAGGGAAGCCGGGCAGGAGCCGCTTTGAAGCCAATCGATGCCCCAAGAACAGCCCCCCAAGAGGCCCCGAGGGAGGTCGGGCAGCCACCGACCCCTTCAGAGCGACGCCCAGACTGTCCCGCTCGCCAAGAGGAAGAAACCCAGGAAGTTTGGACAGAGCAACCGCCTCGGAGACCGCCCCGCCCCGTCGGGCGCCGAGAGCGGCCTTTTGAGCGGGGCCTGCAAGTTAGACGGCACTGCCAGGCTTCTGCGGATCGGGCAGCCCTTCTGGGCCCCTTCCAGGGGGGCTTTTGGAAGCCCCGAGAATCCGCAGCAGGCTCTCCCGGGGCGACCAGGCGGCCCTTCCATCAGCCCGGCCTCGCCCCTCCCCATCTGCAGAAGCTTCGCAGGAGGAGCCCTTCCCCGCAACATGATTTTACACGGGGCTGGCCCTTCCCTTCCCATCCCGAGGGCAGTGAACGGGCAGGGCAGGCCCAGGTGCCTCGGGAACATCGGGGACGCGGCTCCCGCTCCTCAGATGCGGCCAGCTCCCCCCCCCCCCGAGACGCCTTAGTGGAGGCTCCAGCACCGAGCGGGTCAACCCAACCCAGCCCTCGCTCTCCAGACGGCCGCCGACGCCCCTCCGAGGACCCCCTGGGCGCCCCGATTTCAGTCAAGGAAAAGAGCGGAAACAGACTTTGGTTAAGTAACCAGGCTTTAGAAAGTAATATATCATTTTCTAAACATATCAGTGCATACTTCTTATATGAAAATATACACTATTGTATTTCATTCTCAAAGAAAAAAAAGGAAACATTTAAAAACCAAAAGCCAAACACAATATATTAGCCGTTTTTGTAGTTTAAATTTTTTTAACGCTACACTTTGTTCAGGTTACACTTTTTTGTCTTTTTTTGTCTTTTTTGTAAATGTTTTCTCTCATGCATTGTACACTTTTTGTAGCCTTTGAGAATAAATAAGCTCCATTTTCCCCACATCTCTAAAAACTGCAGCATTTTCAACTAAAGTCATTTTAAATCGTGCAATTTTGTGTTTTGTTGCAACACCCCTTTTTAAAAATGGAAAATATATAATATATATATTTATATATATAGATAACTTTTTAAAACTAAAACCCTATACAAATGCCATTTTTTTCAAATTAAAAAAATTATACACAATGTAACTGTCAACAGTACAGATGAACACGAGAAATAAAATTAAAAGCTCTCAAGAAATATATTTATAGAAATACAAACAAGGGGGTTGATTTTATAGATTGTCATTCTTTTGCTTGTCTTTCAAAAAATGAGGAGGTGGAGGAAAGAGAGGGGGGCCGGAGAGAGGCTCCAAGAGAGACCTCAGGTGGACGGAAGCGAAGGAACAATTCTGGGCTTCTTCAAATGTCCTCAACTACCAACCCAGCAGCTGGACCAGGCAGGAACTTCTTCAGCCCCTTCTTTGGATGTACTCCCCCCACACCGTCCTGGCTCCTGCTGGTGGCCCAAGGCTCCAGGCAGTTAGCCAAGAGGCCAAACCCGTTTCTGCACCCAAGGAGGTTGCAATGAGGCTCCCCCCAAAGCCCTACGTAAAGGCCATGGGCCTCAGGCACAGCCCTCCCCAGGGAAGCATGTCACTCTGCATGTGACGGACAGAATGGAGTTCATCACAATCCACTAAAGCCAAGGAAGGTCTTCTCCGGCCCCGCCCATTTTGGAGCCCATCGTTGGTGCCCAGGGCTCCCAGGCCAAGCCTGGCCCTCAGCAGAGGGAACAACTCTGCCCTCCTGGGAGGGGGTGGGGGGGGCTCCAGGCAAAAGGAAATTGTTAATTCAATGCCTAGGTTGGAAGTGGGGGAGGGTGGGCATGGGCGTGGAAGGGCGAATGGGAGAAACAAAACACGGAAGCCAAGGCGGCCACAGCCCCCCAAGGTCACACAGGGCTCGGGGCTCCAGCTCGGCTCCCATCCTGCAACCAACCCTATCAGAATCCAAAGAAACCTCCAGGGCTCAAATATGCTGGCCACAAGTGAAGGCAAATCAAGATGAACCAAAAGCAATGATGGGATGCTTCCGCTTGGAACTAAACCCTTTCCTCTGGGGCTGGCCATCCCCCCTCAGGAGCTTCCCAACAGCCCTTCAACGACAACGAATGCGAGATTCCTGAGCGAACAAGCAGCCCCCCCTTCCCGCCTCAATCCCCACCGGGGGACCCAGGGGGGATAAAAGTCCCTCTCCCACAGCTTTGCCCCCACTCCCCTTAATTGGGCCAGGCCCTTTGCCCCAGGCGAGGGCGGCACAATCCCAGCCAGGCCTATTCGGAAGCAGCCCAGGAGCCTCAAGGGGGCGGCTCCCCCGTGGGAAGGGCCCAGAGTATTGTGTGGTTTCCATTTAAAGGCCTGAACTTTTAGCCAAGAAAATCAGACGGTGAGCAGAGAACCTTCGTATCTGAGGAAAAGGATCCCCCCCTCAGTATAAGGCAGCGTATTTTTTAAAGTGATTTTTTCATAGAAATACTGATGCAAAATCTCTCTCCCTGCTTCCCCTCAGAGCAGGCCCCCTTTCTCTGGGGGCAGCAGGTTCTTGGTCCCTGCTGGCTGAGCCCAGGCCGGCCGGCCAGGAAGGGCCAGCTGCTCTCTGCCCTCTCCCCTCTCCCACATGGCTGCTCCTCCTTTCCATGCCGGGCTTATGTGGGCCCAGTTGGATCAATCGGCTAACTCAGAAGGGGAACAAGGGAAGCCTGTCATTGGGCCAAGAGGGGGACAAGTGGGGGGGGGGGCTGAAAACCACAGCATCTCGAGCATGAGCCATGCAGTGTGTGAAAAGGCGCCCCAAGGGACCCCCTCCCCAAGCAAACCCACCCTGCGATGGCATCACCGGCCAGTTGCCCCTGCTGGCTCTCCTCCACCACCTGGCAGCTGCCAGCTGACTCCAGGCAGAGTCACAGTGGGCCCTCAACATGGGCCCAGCCCTGCCCTCCCACTGAAGGGAGCCTCCTGCGCAGCGGACGGGGCAAGGCAGGAGGGACCTGGGAAGGGCCTCCCCGGGCTTTGTGCACGAGGAGGGCTGCCCCCCTCAGTTTCATCCGAGGGGGGGAACCCTGTGCCCCAGATTATCAAAAGTTTGGAAAGAATGGAGGAGAGAGTTCCCCCCCCCAAATTCTCAAAAGCTATTGCATTTTTCCAGCCTCCGCTGACCTGGACAACCTCCCAGGAGAGCAGAAGGGCGGCTTAACCCTTCCTCTCCCGGTTCAAAGCGATTGCTTGGGCTGTCTCCTTCCTCAGCCCCTTGGACACCCCAAGGCACTCTCCTCTTCCAACCAGGACTAGGAGGGAGACCTCCACCCCAGCCCCTCGCAGAGCCAGCAATCGCCAGGGTCCCTAGACCAGGACGGGGCTGCCGCTGAGGGTCCCGGGAGCCCTTTTCGGACTGCATAAGGTTCTAGAACAGATGCCTACAAAATCCTAAAGCTATTTTTCAGGCAGTTGATAATAAGCCCCTCCCCCGCCCCATGCCTCCCCTCCCCCTCCCCCTCCTTTCCCACTGCCCTCCCTCCCTCCCACCCAACTCTGGGAGGGGGGAGCCGAGAGCCCCCTGCAGGAAAGAGGGGGCCACGTGGGGGGCAGTTACGTGGCCCAGGCATCCAGGCGCAGGCGTTTGGTGGAGCCATTCTCCCCCTCGGCCTCGGTGCTGGCTCTCAGGAGCCCGAGGGAGGAGCCGAAGTCGGGCCGGGAGGGGTCCTCCCGCTCGGGGGGGCCCTCATAGGAGCTGGCGTTGCTGCTGAGACTGTCCACGGGCGAGCGTCCGCTGGGCTCGTGGCGGGCCTGGTGGGGGAAGGAGGAGGAGAGCGGGGTGCCACTGCTGCGCTCCCGGCTGGGCGAGACGGGCTCCGACTTGATGCTGATGCTGGGACTGGTGTTGACGGTCAAGGTGGCAGCCGAGAGGGAGGCGGCGTGCGGCAGGTGGCTTCCTTGTCTGGCAGAGAAAGGAGAGGGAGGGGCTGAGGGGCAGAAACCTGGCCCAGCCGGGTGGAGGGGGGGTGGCCAGGAAGGCAGGGCTGCTCTCCAGGCGGCTCCTTTTCATCTGCTGGAACCGGGCCTCTGGCCAAAGTGTCATGAACTCCAGTCATGTGACGGCAGCCATAAATTCAGGCCAAGGGCCCAAGATGCAGTTCTGGGGGGATGAGGGGTGACCATTGGAGGTTCAGAACCAGGGCTCTAATGTTGAACAGTGACCTGTCACAAGCCACGGACTCAGCCACTAATCCATCTGCAAAGCTAGAAGCGCTTGCAGGGAAACGACCCAGAAGGGAAGCCTTAAAAAACACTTGTCCCTCCGTCCTCCTTGGTCTCAGGGACCCCAAAACAGGGGCAGCCCACAATGAACCCCCCCCCCCCCGAGACTTTCCCATGAAATCAGCAGGGAGGGAGGGAGGGAGGGAGGGAGGAGGCGGCTGCTCTTTTTGGACAAAACGCTCTTTAAAACCTACATCGAAGGACAGAGTCTATGAGGCAGAGTGTCCATTCAGTTTGTGCAATGGCTGCCTTCTGGCCAGCAAGGATCTTAGAAACCCCTTCCCTTGGAAACTTCTAGGGACAGAAGAGCAGGTCACCTTAAGGTTATCCCGTAGTTCTCATGAATTTAATTCAAGTCTCCTTGCATTTCAGGCCCTGCTGGAGTGGCAGCCCCAGGCCAAGGCTTTGGGAAAGCTAAGCAGGGTCAAACGGGGATCGTCCTGGGGTGGGAGACCACCAGGAGAAGCTAGGTTGGGGAGGTCTGTCTGGAAAGTCCAACCAAATCGATGAGGGTATTGTCCAGGGCAGGGGTGGTCCAGGATCAAGCCAGCTGGATGGCTCTGGGCCAGCTGCCCCCTCGTGAGGCTGCTGAGCTTCCTGGATCCATTTTGCCAGTCTTCACAGAGGCCCCTGTCCACCCTTCTGTGGCATGGCACAAAGATGGATGTGCAGGCACGACACAAAGATGGATGTGCAGGCACGAAGGGGGGGGGGGGGGCGGTTTGCCAGGAAGAGCAAGGCAGCTGCTAGCAGCTGAGAATTTCTGCCTGAAGTGGCTCAAAACCCAGACTCTGCCTTCGTCATTTGGCCTGTTATGGACTATCATAGCACAGCCCTGCCATGGCTGCCCACTGCCCTTCCCTTCCCTAGAGATGAGGACCTCCGCCCTGGTGTCAGGAGGCAATGATTTAAGCCAATTTTGGAGAAAAGACAAGCCTTTTCAATCAAGTTCGGTTTGTCTGAGGTGCCTCAAGAACATCTATTTTAATGGGCTTTTGCAATCATTGAGAATGTCTAGCAACATTCTTCTTTTCCCTTTTTTCATCTTTTCCTCCCTCCCACTTTTTTCATACCTAATTCCTTCCTCCCCTCTGTTCCTTTCCTTTCCTTCCTTCCCCATCCGACTCCACAGCTCAAAATAGCAAAGGAAGGCATGTCTAAAATATTCCAAAATCCCATTCAAGGCGTTACCTTAAGATAAGCCTCTGCCCCGCCTCAGTCGAGACCAAATCCTCCCGGGGGGGGGCGGGGGGGGGGGGGAAGAGCCACTCACATGAGGTTGCTGAGGGAGACCGGGATCTGCTGCGCCTGCTGCAGCTGTTGTGGCTGCGGCTGCCAGGCAGAGAGGCTGCCCAGAGACAGACTGGTGGGCGAGCTGAATGCCGGGAGGGAGGAGAGCTCCGCACTGCTCAGCTGGTAGTCTGAAAGGAAGCAGAGAGGTCAGGCCAAGCACTCCCACTCCGCCGCCTCACGTCCAGGCTGCACAGCTTGACTACTGCAAGATGCTCCTATAAGGAGCTGCCCTTGAAGGCTACCCAGGGAGTCCAACTGGTGCAGGACGGACTGCACTGCTTGGCTGTTTGCTTGCCCGTCTCTACCCATGAAGCCTTCCTGGCACAGGGCCTGCTTACTTACAGGACCCCTGCCTCCCGTAATATCTGCCTGCTGGTTCAATCTGGCCAGGTTGGCATGCTCCCTCCAGCGAAACGGTGCCATCTGTGGGGACCCTGGAAGTCCGTTTCTCTGCCACAGGCCCTGCCCTCTTCAAGGAGTCCTCTGGCCCCGGGATGTGAGTGGCCCCCACCCTGCCTGGTTTCAGAGGGGTTTTTATCCCAGGCCTTTGGGGAGGGAGGAGGGGGCCCCCGTCCTTCATTCCTATCCAATCAATCGGTTACATTTTTTAAAATAGGTATTCCTTCTTTTAAGTACTGTAAGCTGCCCAGGATCCTTGGGAATCTGGTAGCACCCAAATTGGACCAATGAAGTAAAAGAAGGGATAAGAGGAAGAGTCCAGCTCCAGCCGTGGATGCAGCCCCTTCATCTGCAGGCACCCAACGGATTGTCCTCACTGTATGGCCAGCTCGGCTGGCTGAGAATTCTGGGAGTTGAAAGCAAAAGCTTAAAGTTGCCAAGGTTGCGAAATGTGGCTCTAGAGGGTTTTTCAAAATGACAGGCCACTAGATGGCGCCCTCAGCACCCTCTTGGCTGCCCTTGCAGCCTTGGGTGGGGTGGGGGAGCCATCATCCCTGCCACCCGAAGCAGAGGGCCTGGGCTGGGCTGGGCTGGCCTGCCCCACCTGATCAAGGTCAGCCGCCAGTTACTTCCCGTCTGGCAGCTCCTCCACCAAAGGCGTTTTCCGATTCCCAGCTGCCAACTGCTCAGCCCAGGGCACAGTGCTCGCCCCCCTTTCTTGGCCGAGGGAGCCAGCCTGGTCTGTGGACATGTGGCCAGCATGCAACGCTGCTCCCTTCCCACCGAAGTGGAACCTACTTGTCCAGTGATCTCATGGGGCATTGCGCAGAGCTTGGGAACTTTAACCACCGAGTCGCCATCACGCCCTGCCCTGGATCTTATTTATTTTAGGCTTTGAATTTTTTAAAACTGTTTTTAGACTTGTAAGCCACACAGATTTGTCACTTGGATGAGATGAGGGGCTATAGAGTTTGAATGGATGAGTAATTGGATGAATGAATGATAATCAATCATGTTTCTTAGACTTCATATCCCATAACTAAGCCTTTCTGAGAGACCGTCTCTGGAGGTGGAAGGACAAGCGGCTGCTTATTAGGGACAAACCACGTTTGGGCCAATAATATTTTTTGAAGTCAGGAAACAGAAAAGGCTGGGAGCTTTACTGAGAAGGGAGCCAACGTGAAAGAGGGATTTTCTCTCTTCTCTCGCCTGAGAAAAGGGTGGATTAGCTTTCCTCCCAAAGCTGTGTGGGTTGCATCCCTGGAGGTTTTCAAGAAAAGACTGGCAGCCTTTTGTCCAGGGGGGCACTGGGCATGGGGTTGGACTTAGGTTCTACTATGTATCGCAGATGCAACTGTAGCTCCTGCCCCAAGCAGAAAAGAGGAGCCAAATCAACCCAGAGGAACCCAGGGAGAGCCAGAGGAAACCGGAGCTCTCTCGAAAAAGGGATTGAGCGCTGCTCCTCTTTTCTGCATGAAATGGAGAATATATTCCCCCCAGCCACCACCAATTGAGGAAGAGAGGCTCTGAGGGGGAAAGGAGGAAGTTTGGGCCTGTTTTTCTGCATAACTAATTTTTTCACAATCTATTCCACACCCAGCAGCTCTGGGGTTGGAAGACTCTGGGCTGCGGACCTGTCATTGCTTTACATGAATGTCGACACCTGAAGTTTCTCTCCACCACCTTGAAACTCCCGGGTGGGAGCGGCAGCAGCCTCCTGTCTTGGTGGGGCTCCTCCAGGAGAGAGGAAGGGTCCCAGCCAAGGGGAGAAGGACCTGAGGAAACACCCCCCCTCCACTTCTCCAGAGGAGCCACATTGCTGAAGATCTGGGTGGAATGCTAATCGAAGGCCATCAGAATACTTGGGGGCCTCTTGGTTGGGATGTCCCGCCCCATCCCTTCTCTTTGGGGGACGCGCGCGCACACACACACGGTCTAATCCCCCAAAGTCAAGGCTGAGCCAAGAATCCCTGCTAGGTCTCCTTCTCAGCAGTGCAGCCAAAGGCAGCCGGAGGGCAGAGTCGTAGCTTGGGGGCTTTTCCGTTCCAGACGCTGCCATCCCTTAAGAGGCAGAGGAGGAGGAGACCCCCCCCCTCCCAAACAGGAGCCACTGGCCTACTTGGCAGAGGCTCCTTCCCAGCACCTGCGGAAGGGGGGCCTGGAAGGGCGAGCGGATTGCGCTGCTGTGTGAAGCCAAGTGATGCAACCGGACCCGGTGACTGCCTCCCTGAGCAAGCAGGGCCGGAGGGAACTCCCACCTGGGGAAGGCGCCTCTCACGCCAGGTGGCCAGTGAAGCCCCAGGTCCCTTGCCAGCTGCAGGGCTTCCCTTTGCCCCCAACTCCTCAGGCAGACCCCCCTCCCATCCTCTGAAAGGCAGCCGAGCGAGGCGGGAGCTGCCATCCCTGCTGCGCTGGGCTTCCTCCGTGGAAAGGCCCAGCCCTTCAAAGCCCCCTCCCAGGATTGGGGTGGGGGGGCAAAAATGCAGGTTGTTAAAAGGCAAAGCGGCCTTCTGAGGAAAAGCCCCCCTCCTTCCCCTGAGGTCCCTTCATAACTGCACGCCCTTTGCTTTCTGCTCCTCGTCCAAGAAGCTTCGTCAGAACTGAGGAGAAGCGAAACGCCTTCAGGGGAAAAACAAAGCAGCTTTGGGGCAACCGGGGCCCGGATGGCTGAGCAGAGGTCCCAGCAGTCCCTTCACAACCTTATGGTCCTCCCCCATTTCCCGCCCCCAAGGCAGTCAGGCCTGCTTTTCAGAAAGAGGGCCGGCTGCCCAGCCCCAGCTTGGGGGGTATCTGTTCCTAGAGAACTTGGGCCGCTGAATCCAGGCGAGAGAACAGCCTCCTCCTCCCTCGTCTCCAGCAGGGCCCTCACCTGTGTTGTATGCCGTGGGCATCGCTGAGAAGGGCAGCCCCTGGGTCAGCAGGCTGGGCGTGGCCACCGACACGACCGGCGTGGTCAAAGAATGTGTGGCTTGAGACACCACGAGTCTTTGAGTGTTCTGCTGAGGGAGAGAGAGAAAGAGAGAAGGAATGAGACAGGGCATCTGAAAGAGGAGGCGGAGGAGGGGGAGGGGAGGGGGCTCTCCGGCATTTGGCCACCTGGGGGAGGCGGCAGTCCTCTGCATCGGAGCCTCCAGCCACGGAAAGCCAGGAGAGCCAGGGGGGCCTTCACGGCTGCTGGATGCCTTTCCTCCCAATGTGCCTCCAGAGGACAGAGGTCTCTGCCCCTCCCCCAGACAGCCTGGGGGCCATGGCTGAGCCAGCAGGGCCCGGTGCAGCCCGGGCACAGACTTGTGGGCTGCCCCCACGGCTGCAGCAGACAACATTTCAGCTGTGAACCCCGTGGATTGTCCTCTCCAGTGTCAAGACCCCAGAGCCCCCGGGGGTCGCCTTGAACCGCTCAACCCTTTCCTGCCATGGAGGCTCCGTGGCTCACCATGGCCACATGTGACTCAGATGTGTGCCAAAATGCGTCTTTCACAGCTTGAACAAGGCACTAACCCTGCCAACCTCCAAGCTCCCTGGCATCTCCCAGGGCTCTTCTGGAGACAGAAAAGAAGGGCACCCAGGTCTCCTGAGCTCCAGAGCAACGCGAAGGAAGGTCTGGTTCTCACCAGGCGCGAAACCCAAAGCCCCCCCAGGGCCCCTTTGGCCCCCCATGCCCAAACCATCAGCCACCTTCTGGCCAGTCTCACCTTGTGCCAGGAGAATGGCGGGATCCAGACAGGTTGAACCAAACGCTCAGTTTAGCTAAGAGAGGCAGGTTGGCCAAGGCAGCCCAGGAGGTGAAGGTGGTGAGCCCACCCCCATAAGCAGATAGAGCTCCCTCCCTCCCTCCTCATCCTCCTCCTGTCCCACCACAGGCCGCCCCCTCTCTGGAGCCTTTCTTGACCCTCAGAGCACCTTCTGCCTCCTGGCCCTCCATGCCAAGCGCCCCCTCCCCAGCTGAGAGGTGGGGCAGGGGCCTGGGTAGGCAGGCAGGGGTTAAAGGCAGCCCGGAGGCATTCTTGCTTCTAGGTATACACTGGAGAAAGTCCTGGTTCCCTACAAGACTCTCATTGATCCCAATGGACACACGATCCATATAAAATGTCACTGCGTTTCACCCCCATTTCTCCTCCTGATACTCCCAAGTGCTGACCTTTTCCCCTCCCTTGGAAATAGGAAGCTTCCATGGTCTCTAGAAATCTAGCCAGTGTGTATGGGGGAGCCCCATGGTTAAGTGTGGAGAAGATCCCACCTTCTCCCAGCAGGAGCAGAGCCAAGGACACAGGGGACGCCCGCCCCCTTCCATCTCAAGAGGCCCCAGGGCTGTGAAGGGAACAGCCCCCCCGGCAGTGCCCCTAGGGGAGGCCTGGGAGGCCTCACCTGGCAGCCCAGCAGTGCACAAAGCTCGCGTCTAGGGAGGTGGGCACAGCGCTGCCTCTCCGACCCCAGAGCTGGGCTCGGGCCTTGGCTCCTCCAGCACTGGGTGCCAGGCACCATTGGGAGGGCAGTTCATGCCCAGACCAGGAAGAGACGTGAGAGAGGCTCAGAGGGGGCATCAACCCCAGGCCGGATCCAGCGGGCTGTGTGAGTGGGAATACTCAACCTGGCAAGCAGTGACGAGAGGCAGCACCCAAAGGACACTATGCCACAAGGGGGTGCAGGGGGGCAGAGAGAGGTGAGGATTCAGACGGACCCCCCTTTCTCCTCCTCACTAAGGAAGGGCAAGAGGGAGTCTGTCCCAAAGAGGAGCCTGTCAGTCTCAGCCAATCCTGGGGGAGAGACAGGCAGTCTATGCAGTTGGGTAGCATGCACGCACTCCCAGGAGGAAAAACACCCAGACTCCTCAGAAGGGACCAGAAGCCAGTGCGGAGCCCGTGTTTCCACTAGGAGACCACCAACATCCAACTCACCCTTTTAGAACAGTGGTTGACGAAAGACCCTGGGGTATGACACACACACACACACACACACACACACACATACGCAGAGGCACACCCATGCATAACTCACCAGATCCAACTGATCGTCCGTCTGGAGGCAGAATAAAAATGAAAGCAAAGGAAACTTATTACATTTAATTCCTAATTCTGATATTGCTGACCACATTCACTGAGAATTCTGTTTCATTCGTGGACCACAAAAAGCCACGGCTGTGCTAATTCGTCTAAGCCTGGGGAACTTCCAGGGGGAAAACACCAAAGCACCAATTAGTTGCCTTAATTTTGGAACTGCCCGGCTGCACAAAAACGGCCCCCGTGGGGATTGGCCCCTTTGGCAAAGCCTACAAGACAGAGGGGTCCAACCTGGGCAACTTGGAGGCCTCCTGTGGACTTAAACTCCCAGAATTCCCTAGCCAGCATTGCAAACTGATGCAGTCTTGCAGATCAATGCCATTAATTAGGTAGACAAACAGATTAAAACAATTTTTCTAGACCAAAGCGGAGCAGACCAAGGCTTCGTTTCTGCAACTTTAAAACAAATAAATAGAAAACAGAATTTTGCTTGCCGAGAGGCTGTTTCCACAAAACTCAGAGGGAGGGAGGGCAGACCCAGGCGGCCTATAAGTGTGTGTGTGTGTCAGACTGGAGTGGGGCATGAATGTTAACCAGCCCTGCCCCATTTGCCATCTCCAAAGGCTCCGAGGGCCAACATCGCCCATCCATCTCCAGGCAGCATCCTCCGACGAGGCTCTTGGCTACAAGAGGAGGGGTTGGGCCTCCACAAAGACGGACTGGAAAAGGGAAGGACTCCCAGGGTCCGGATCCCTCAAAGCCCGGGTTTTCCCCGCTGGACTCACCAGGTGCTGCATGAGGCCTTTCCCGCCCTGGGAGGTGATGACCCGGAGGTCCGGCTTGCGGAGGTTGCTGACCAGAGGGTTGCTGTGCTGAGGAGGCGGCGGGGGCGACTTCGCAGGGACGGCCTTGCCTAGGCTGCTTCCATTGGAGACGGGGAGGAGGTTCGGGGAGGCCCTGGCGCTGACGTAGCCGTTGCCTGCAGGGGAGCAGAAAGCCATTCCAGGAGCTTGCAATGTTGGGGAGCGCCTGGCTGTCTCCCGCCTCCACTGCGGCCGATGCAAATGGTGGGTGCCTGAAATAAGCCCAGCTTTTGCTGCGGGGGTTCCGAAGGCCCACCCTGGAGCAGAGAGCAGCCACGGCTTTTGCTGAAGCAATTTGGACGGGCAGACTGGGCAAGGACCACCAGCCCTAAGCTGGGCAGCCACCTGAGCCCTCTGAGTCCACCCCAGAACCAAGCGGGGGTACCAAGCAGAGCCCGCCAGCCCCTTCTTCACCACGAGGCCAGGGTTTTCTCCTTTTGGCGGGTGCCAACGTGCCAGAGGCGGGCACTAGCCCCCAAACCTCACGGGGCCATCAGAGCCTGGCAGTTGCCAAGGGGCTCTTCCCAAAGGCCTGTACTCTTCCAGCCCCCAGGAAAGCCCTTCACTGGGCTTGGTAGCCATGCTGGCTCTGCCTCCCCAGCCACTGCCTGGCTGCTAATAGCCTCAGCAGCTGTGCAGGCTCCTCTGAGCCGCAGACCAAAAGCCCCCCAGCACCCCCACCCCAGGTGGCTTTCAAGGGGCCGAGGAATTCGGGGAATGGCGGGCTCAGTCCAGAGTCCCTGCTGGCCCAAACTCTGAAGGAGGGCTTCTCAACCTTGGCAACTTTGAAATGGGCAGACTTCAACTCCATGCCAGCTGGGGAATCCTGGGAGTTTTGGTCCACCCATCTTAGAGTGGCCAGAGTGGAGAAAGGCCGCTTTAGAGTAAGACAAACAGCAAATGTTGGGGAGGGGAGGCAGAGTTATCCTCCTGTGGAAAGTGGGAGAGGGATGGAGCCAGAGGGGAGCCCAGAGAAAGTGGTCCCGAGTGGCCCTCCTGCCCAGGGCTCTCCCTGCTCCCGTTCCCTGGAACGAGGGGAATGTTTTCGTGACGTCAAGGCTGACATTCAGGGGCCCTGCCAAGTTGCAAGCTGGAACAGCCGCTCACAACAGCTGACGTGGGGGCTGCTCTGGAGGAGGGAGAGGGGCCAGGCCAAGGCAACAGCCTCTGCCCAGCGGATTGCCTTCCCCAAACCAGCAGAGCCTCCCTTCCTGGGACCCTGCAGCCAGCTCCCCCTCTGAGACCACCCCCCATCCTGGGGAGTGCCCTGTGACCAGGAAGGTGCCTCCCTCAGGGCTTCCAAGGCTGCCACCTCCTTTTGCCAAGCCTCCAGGGCAGCTCCAACTGCTTGGGCCTCGGCTAAAGCCAGACTTTAGACGTATGGAGCCTCTTGAAAAAGAGCAAAGCCCACTGGTGGGCTGCCATCCAGGAAGGTGCTGGAGCTGGCTACAGAGTTCGCCTGCCTTCCTCCAGGCTCCAGCCGCTAGTGGGCTCAGCCGCCAAGCAGCTAACCTAGCGAAGAGAGGCTTTTGGGGGGTCCAGGGCAGCAGGGTGGGGACAGAGTGAAGGAAGGAGCTCATGAAGCCGGGTGAGGCCAGAGTCCTGCCCGGGGGCTCTAATTGGCCAGGGCACCCCCAAACTAAATGGCTTCTCTCTCCCCGCCACCTGGCACAGGCGGGCGAGGGGCGGGTCCCCGGTGCCCCAGAGAGGCTGGCTGAGGGCGCACAGCCACTCGGGCAGAGCAGAACTGGCCAGGACGCTGCCTCTCTACCCACAGACAGGCTGGGATTAGCGGCAGAGCCAAGCAAAAAGGGACCTGGCCTTATTCCTGAAGCAACCCAGGACGGGCATCCTTGGAAGGAGGATTCCAGGCAACGGCTGGTTTTGAAACTGACAGGGACAAAGGAAGGAAACGCAGCCTCTGACTGAAACTTAGGCAGAGAAACTGGCTGGCCCGGTCCCCGGCAGTTTTGGGCTCCACCTGGCTCCCCTCCCGGGCAGCCTCTGGAAGGAGCCGCAAGGGAGGCTTTTCTGCCACTGCCAAAGGCGGCTTTTCTCTCGTGGGCCAGGTTTGGCCTCAACGGGTTTTATTTGCAGGCTGGCAAAAGGGGAAGGACCCTCAGGGGCCACAGAAGAGCCCCTTGGTTAGGATTCAGTGTTTCTCCAGAAGGGGGTGGGGCTCTCAGAGAGCAGGTGAGGCACCTTCAAAGGGGGCCTCTTCTCTCGGGTTTTTTGGGAGCCCCTCCCCCTTCATATACTGTATTGATGTATGGAATTCTCAATACACATTCAGGAATCATAAAAGAATGGCTGCTCAGCCTTCAGGCTAGAGGCAGAGGGAACCCAATCCGGCATCATCTGGCTCTCCCTCATGTGAAATCCTGCCCCCCCCCGCCTGCCCCACTGGCTTGTTCCTAAGTCTCAACCCCCACCTTCCTTCTCAGCCACCCCAAAAAGGCAGTGAGGAGAGCTGCTCCTCCCGCATCTGTCTTGCCTTGCCGACTCTCTGGGTCAGCTGTCTAGCCGAGGGAGCCCAAACTGCAAGGGGAAGGGGGTGGGGGGGCAGAAGTGGGGGTGACGGCCACGGGGCCTATTCAAAGAGCTGGGGCCTTCCGGCGTCACCTCTTCCCTTCTGGAGGGACAGCTGAGCCCCCTCGGGCCGGCTCTGCTGCGGCTACTCACCCACGGGGCTGGGACAGGCTCCGTTCGTGTTGCCGAGCTCCCCTCCGAGCATCGCCCCTAGGAAGAAGCCAGCAGCCGAGGATCAGTTGCATCCGCAGCCACCTTCGGACAGGACGGTCCCACCAGAGACACTTTCAGCCCTGCCCCCCTTCCAGGGGACAGAATGACCCCCACCTCCCGTAAGCCCTCCTGGCCACTGGACTACATTTATGATATCTTCCCCCAAAACCTAGCACTTACTTCCAGTTTTTGGCCAAAAGCCCACCTAGTGAACCATGAGTTCGCATTTGCTTAATGTTCACTTAATGACTGTGGTGATTTGTTTAATGACCAGCACAAAAAAGATAATAAAATTGCACTGGTCATGGGATGACCTGCTTGATGGGCTTCACAGCTGACAACTGTACTGGGCAGACTTCATTGTAGTCGTAAGTCAAGGACATTCGATGCTTCTGTTATCTCCCCAAGATGAACTTGTGACTGCAGCCCCTTGTCCCCATTTCCTCTGCCCAGAGTGCTGGACTGGCCCAGGGACCCTCAGCCAACCTTTGTCTGAAGGCAAGGAGGCTCCTGCCATGGCATTTTGCTGCTCCTCTTTCCTTTGGCCTTTGCCCAGCTCCCTTGGCCTTGCCCAAGAGACCCCTGAAGAGGAGCAGGAGCAGGAGGAGGAAGAGGAGGAGCAGGAGGAGGAAGAGGAGGAGGAAGAGGAGGAAGAGGAGGAGGAAAAAGGAAAAGGAGAAGGAGGAAGAGGAGGAGGAAGAGGAGGAAGAGGAGGTGGAGGAGGAAAAAGAGGAAGAGGAGGAGAAAAAGGAGGAGGAAAAGGAGGAGGAAAAGGAGGAGGAGGAGGAAGAGGAAGGAAGAGAGGATGGAGGAGGGAGAAGAGGAGGAAGAGCAGGAGGAGGGCGAAGGACGTACCTGCACTGGCCGGCCTCTGTGGGAGCGCCGGCGAGATGGTGTTGCGCTGCAGGGCTGGCTGCTGTGGGGACAGCAACCGAGGGTCGGTCAAGGAGGAAGTCACCAGCGACGGGGTCACCAGGGAGCCCCCGGGGTTGCTGAACGGCAGGGCGCTCTGGTTGGTCACTGGCACTGTCACAGGCATGGCGAAGTTGGGAGCAGGAACGGAGGACTGTGGAGAAAAGGGGCAGGGACGCAGCTGAGCCCGGGGAGCCAAGGGGAAAGGCTCCCCTGCCACCAGCACCCGAGCGGCTGTGGGTGCCAAGGAGCCATGGAGCATGGAGGTGCCCTGACCCAGGAGGAATGCTGGGATGTGGACAAAACCTCAGGCAAGTTCAGTCCTCCGAGAACTTCCGCCCAGCACTCCAAAGCGGGTGGGGAAACGTTGGGCGTCCGGACCAAGCAGGACGGAGGGCGCGAAGCTCAACCGCAGACAAAAACAACCCCCGAAAGTCGAAGGGAGAAGTCGAGGGAGGGAGAAGCTGGCTTCACAGCAGGCAGGCAAGGAGGAGTTAGCAACCTCAGCCTGACACAAACTGGGCAAGAACAAGGGGAACCTCACTCAACTCCACTCCCAGCAGGGCCAGGAGCCTCTGAGGTCTGCAGCCGCTCCGGAGATGCATTTTGAGCCCTGGCAAAGGGAGGCACACTGGTGAGATGAGCAAGCAGGACAGTCGGGGAGGTGGGGGGTCTTGGGGGGGCCCTAAAATTCTTAGTTCATTTTAGATGAGCTTCCAAGCTGCCCAGCTCCAAAGGAGTGAAAAAGTCGGGCATTTTAATCGGAGAAAGGAGCCCGTCGCGCAAGAGTTGCATGGCAAGAAAGGGAAGCGTTGTCTCCTCCCCCTCCTCCTTCACTAGCCGCTGGGGAACCTCCAGGAGGGGCTGCCTTTGGGGTGGGGCCTCTAAGGGGTGGGCAGGGCTATTTGCAGGAAGGAATGCTGTTAAGGGCAGGTCTCACGTCCCCTCAAAGAGGCCACACAGCCCTCAAAGGGGCTTCCCTTCAGTGGGGGGGACACCTTTGGGTCTCCTGCCCACCAGGAGTAAAGTTGGCCTGATTTACAGGTGATTTCCTGCTGCGTTTTTGCACCGTGACCCTCAAAGCGAAGGGAGTGAAAGGAGAGAGAGAGGCTGGCAAGCCATGGAGTGGAGCAGGTTGTTCCTATAGGAGGGATTTTTTTCATGCAGTCCCCTATGTGAGAGTTGGGCGGTTACATACATTTGTTTAATAAATAAATACTAGGTAAATACAGCCAGCCTGGCCTCAGGCCCAGAGGGAGGGGGCAGGTCCTGGGCCACAGGCTCTCTCCTCTTTCCCTCTTGGGGGAAGCTGTGCCAGAAGGTCCCCGGAGCTCCTCCGGACCTGTGTTTCCCTGGCAGGGTCCTTCCTCCTTGGTCTCCTCTGGGGACCAAGCCCCCCCCAGGCCCTTTGCTGCCCCATAGGCAGATGGGGGAGTCTTGGCAAGGCAAGCGGATGTCGGGGAAGAGCGTCCACACGCGTGTTAATGCCTTGAGGACGTGCAGGGCTGCCCCGTCCAGCAGCTGCCTTGGCCATGCGGAGGAGAGCGAGTGGGCTGCCCCGTTACTCACTGTGAGCCTGTAAGTCTGCATCATTTTATCAAACTCCTCATCAATCTTTTTATACTTTTCTTCGGTCTGGGGTGTCAGGGTAAAGATGTCCTCCCCGTCGGCACTCTCACCCTCTCTATGCTTCTTGTTCAGCGCCTGTCCGACCAGGGCGGGAGGGAGGGGGGGGGTCGAATCCAACAAACAGATGAGAATGAGAGAGAAGAGAGAGAGAGAGAGAGAGACGGTGAGAGGTTTCTGGCCGGCTGGGGGCGGCTACTTACGCCGTAGCGCTTGAAGAAGTTGTCCAGGTCCTCACTGGCTTTGCGGTATTTGTCCTCGGTCAGAGGGCTCTGGTCAACGGAGTCTTCCCCGTCGGGCTCTGGACTCTCGCAACCATTAAACCCTTTCTTTCGCAAGGTCTGAAAGCACAACGGGAGACGCTCAGCAGGGGCCTCGGGCAGAGCGGCCAGCACCTGGGAAGCCCAGCTCAAGCAGAGTCTCTCCCTTCCATTCCTCAGCCACATAACGGCTCCCTCCTCCCCTGCCGTTCCACTGGGTTCCACTCCTGCACCTGCTGGGTCAGTGTGGCCCTCAGGCCAGGCCAGGCCGGATCTGTGGTCCCTGCAGGGCCCAGGGCTAGCAGGAAGTAGCTCTGCTTCCTGGAGACGACAAGGGCAGGTTGAACCCCAGAACTCGGTTCCAGGAAATAAAAGGAACTGGACAGAGATCCCATGGATCTGGAGGAATCTTGGAAACCTGCTTGGCGGCTCCTGAGCATCCACTGCCTTCCGCATCCCCCTCGCTCCAGGCCGATCTCTTCCCAGGCAGGAAAGAAGCGGCTGCACACTTCCCCTGCTTGTCACGAGAACATCAAGCGGCATGTTTACCAAGTATTTATTCCAGGCATGGCAGCTGATTTGAAGGCTGCCTTCCGCTGCCATACTTAATCATTGTGTTTTCAAAATACCAGAAGCAATTAGACCCCATTACGGAGCCCCCACTTGCCAATCCTTCTTGAAAGTCAACTTGCGGCAAGCTTGTGAAGAAGTCTTGATCTCTTGTTGGACTAATGAGAAATTGAAAGGGGTCTCTATGTGTGTTTGTGCGTGTGTATGTGCGAGAGACAGAGACAGAGAGAGGGAGGGAGAAAGAGGCAGAGGGAGAGAGGGAGGGAGGGAGGGAGAGGGAAGGAGGGAAGGAGAAAGAGGGAGAGGGAACGGAAGAGTGGGAGGGAGAGAGGGGGAGAGCGCACAGAGAGAGGGAGAGGGAGACAGACAGAGATAGAGAGAGGGCGGAGGGAGAGAGAGAGGGAGACAGGAAGGGAGAAGGAGAGGGAGAGAGAGGGAGGGAGAGAGAAGGAGGGAGAAAGAGAGAGAAATAGAAGAGGGGGTGGGAGAGGGGGAGGGGGAGAGCAGAGAGGGAGACAGAGAGGGAGAGGGAGAGAGAGGGGAAGGGAGAGGAAGGGAAAAAGAGGGAGAGAGAGAGAGGAAAAGCAGGAGAAAGAGGGGGAGGGAGAGGAAGAGGGGGAGAGCAGAGAGAGAGGGAGACAGAGACGGAGAGGAGAAAGAGAGGGGAAGGGAGAGAAAGAGAGGGAGAGGAAGGGAAAAAGAGGGAGAGGAGAGGAGAGACACATTCCAAACGTCATTGGCCATTTCAGCCAAAATAGAGAAGCTCTTCTGTATTAAATCCATGCCCCGCACAGCAGAGGGAAAAGACCCAGGTGCAGAAATAAATAAATACAGGCATGGATTCCCAGAGCAAACATGATTATGAACACTCAGGACTTTTCCCCCCAGTGTACACTCATGTGCTGCGAGTGACCATTATTAATTCATGGAATTATAATTTTAGAAAGGAAGAGGAGGAGGCTGACTTCGGGAGAGCAAGAGCCAGAATCCAAGAGTGCCAACTTGGACCCTGAGCCACGGGGGCAGAGGAGGCAGCCAGCACGTCTCCCCAGCTGTGATTCAGACCCTGGGCAAGGCTGAGAGCAGCTATCCTCTCCCCCCCTGCCCCACCCAAGAGCAGCTGAGCCTCTTGCTCCACATGCCCTTCCCAGCTCGGGAGCAGCCCAGGAAGGCCAGAGGAAGAGGAAGGGGTTCTGGAGCTCAGAAGGACCAACGGGAGCCGGGAGGGCACCTTCCCACAGCTACCACAATGCGGCCAGAGTGAAGCGCCTCAAATAAATAAATAAATGAACAAGCCAAATAAAAATAAGACTCCTGCTCATAACCAGCCTGGCATCCGCACTGGAAAACCAGCACAAGACACAGAAGGCGGCAACAGGCCCAACAGAGGCCACACAGCTCACCACTCAGGAAGCCCCCAGTAACCACTCAGCTCCGGGTCCACATCACCCACTGATTTGAGGGTGGTTGTGCCAGCCAAAATGACTCAACTCTCCTTTAAGTCCCCAACTTAACTGTTGTGTTAGGCAAGAATATAATCAAGGTTGTTCAAAGCATTCAAAATACTCAAGGTTGTTAAAGGAATTCAAAGAAAATTGCTCCCGAGGATAGGGTAGCGTTTCCATTTGGATTCGGAAAGGGATGAAGCTCTCCCCAAAGAGGCACCTTCTGTATGGAGACTGCCCTTCTGGAAGGCAGGGATGATGAAGTCAATAGGTGACAGGGACACAAACACGCACGCACGCACGCACGCACGCACGCACGCAATCAGGCAGAGCGGCCAAGACCCCAGGGAAGGCAGACCTATCTAGGACAACCTTAATCCTTCATTCAGATTAGTTGCTTTCCTGGCCACGGGGCCTCCACCTTACCTGAATTAACCCATTTTGCGTCTCCTCTGCCCCAAGTGACTTCCCTGGCAGCTTCATGCCAACTGCCAAACAAGCCCAGGGTGGCCTTTGATCCGGAGAGAAAGCAGGGGGGGGGGCTGTGGAGGGGAGGGCCAAGTTGGGGGCTTTTCAGTGAGAGGAGCTTAGCTTAGCAGTTCCACCACACTTCTCAGGTTTCCTCACATGGCAGACAGCCATGCCACCTGGAAACGCTGCTTCGCCCAACATGATGCTTTATAGGAAACAAGGAGAGGCCATTTCTTGTTTACTTGCTCATAGCCGTCGCCCTACCTGGGCTGGTCAAGACAGGCAAGGATTCTCCTGGATGGGCTGGGGGAAGCTCATGCCAGAAGACCCTTTGCTCAGCCACTAGGGCCATCCCAGGAGAGATTGCACAGAGTCCCTGCAATTCCCCAAAGGATTACAGCCAAGGGCCAATCAGGGCACCGCCAACAGAGCCAGGTGCAAGGGGAGAAGCTCAGGCCCTTCGCACGTGTGACCTCACTCGCCTAGACCCCAGCAAAAACCAGCCCCTCCCCAAAAGCCTCACGCTCCCTCGCTGGCAGAGTCTCCAGCAGCCCTGCGGGAGGCCTGGAAGGTGATGGGCAGCCTGGGGCAGAAAAGAGAGAAGCCAAGTCAGACCCTTCCCACGACCCCAAGCCCTCCAAGCCTCACGGTGGACTTTGAAACGGCAACCAACGAAGGCTGGATCTTCCTAAACAGATCAAGTGTTGGTCCCCACATGGGAAACGCCTCTCAGCTTCTAGACCTCTTTATATTTTGTTCCACTTACAGTGACTCTGTGTGCGTGTGTGTGCATGCACGTACGTGTGAGTGAGAGAGTGCAAGTGCATGCCTAAGTGTGCACCTGGCACAAAATCCCCACCCCCTCCCTCCCCCTCCGCCTCCCTATTCTCTCCCATCTTGAGCAGATAAATTGAATGACTAAAGGTTTTGTGTGCCTTAATTTCTGCTCACTTGTAATGTCAATAATTACCCAGCCAAACCATTCATTTGTCTAGATCCTGTCAAGCACAGAGAGCACCACCCACGGGCAAATTTTCATTGAAAGGTGACAAAGAAATGGCGGCAGTGGTGTCTCACTAGGTCCCTCTTTGAGAAGCCATCCGTGCACCGAGGGGGCCGGAGGGAAAGCTTAGAGGCCAGCTGGCCAGGCTCCCTCCCAGGACTCTCTCACCAACTTCTGGCCAGCCCTCCTGAGCATGCAGGATTCACACTCTGCATGGCTACAGTGGTGGCCCTGACCGTGGTCCCAGGCCCAGGCCCATGACCAAGAACCACACCACATTGGAACAACTGCTTAAGGGTATCCCTTTTGGGGCAGCCATGGCAGGGGTTGAATGGAGCCAGTTCCAGGTACTGCGGCTGATGAGGGTTTGCTCATTTTCTGGGGCTTAGGATCCCGGGCACAGTTGCTCAGCTCAATGGCCATGGAGCAAGGCTAAAATTTGACCCAAATTCTCCCCGGAGCCCCTGCAGGGATCAAATCCACCAAGCTAAGCCAGACTCTCCAGCCGGTCTCCTGCACAGATGGGCAGGTGGCTCTGCAGGCCGGCATGGTGGGTGAGCCCAGGAGTGGGACCCCCCTTCCCAGGCAAGGACGGGGCACCACACCTCGATGATGTCCGCATTGGTCCGGCTCTCGTGGGGCTCGTTGTACTCGGTGTACTTCAGCAGCACTTTGTCCATGTCTGTGCTGGCGTACTGGAAAAGCTTGTTGGAGTGGTTGAAGATGATGAGGGCGATCTCGCAGTCGCACAAGACGCTCAGCTCGTAGGCCTTCTTCATCAGCCCAAACTTCCGCTTGGTAAACGTCACCTGCAGCAGAGAGCAGCCGGCCTCAGCGTGGGGAGAGGGGAGGGGAGCCCACATCGGAAACCACCTGGATTCCCCCCACACACACACACACACCCTCTCCGGATTCAGAAGGCAGAATCAGGAGGAAACCTGGGAGAGGAGCTCAGTTCTCCGTCTTGGCCCTGACACCCCTTCCTTCCTTCTGTCTTCTCAAGAGAGCATCTCCCAAGATGGGGGCTGTGGCTGAGAAATGACTCTGGAGGCCAGTTCCCTAGGGCATTCATTATACATGACTTATACTCCCTTCCTCAACTGAGGGGTCTTCGTGCAACAGCCACATAAGCTTCCTTGTTGTACAACACTGAGGTTTGTTGGTGAAGCCTCACACGAAAGGATCTCTACTGTGTCTTATGTCAAAATCACACTCAGTGGGCCCAGCCCTGCCGAGAGATTCTCTCCCCAGAAAGGAAGCAAGCAGGGGAAGCCGAAACTCTGACGGGGCAGAAGCTCCGTGGCTCCCTCAACCTCCCCCCCTGTGCCCACTGGGCGATGCCCCCCATACAGACCAGCTCCCTCCCCCGAGCTCTGGGTGGCTCAGCTCTGGGCTAGCCATTAGGGGAGCCCTCACTAAGGTAGGCCTTAGCTTCGCATGGCAATTCTTTGTGCACACAACATTTGTGTTAAGGAAAAAAGAGGGAAGCTGTTTGATAATGAAGACAACTTCTTATCTGTACAAGAAACAGCAAGCAGGGAGCAGGTTTCTGGAGGACTGCACTAGAAAACTTCATCTGAAGTTCCCAAACTCTATCTTTATCTGTTTGCTTTTTTTAAAGTCCTTTGGTTCCTTTGTGCTCTGGGTAAACTGACTGGTTTCACCTCCTCTGGGCAAGTGGGAAAAGAAGCTCTAACATATAAAGAAAGGCTCCTGCTTTAAGGTGGGGTATAACATGCCCCCCCCTTCCTCTCTAAAAGGAAAGCGCTGTGGCTCTGGACTCTTGAGGGAAGACATCAAAGCATCCAGAAGAGGCTTTAGAACCCAAACCAAAGGATTGCAAGACTCTTGGGGGGGGGGGGGGGGGGGGGCTCATCACAACCTCCCCCGTCTGGGTCTCAAATCCGCTCTCCCAGGGAATATCTGGGCTGACCCACATTAGCACTGCCTCCGGTTTAGATTCAGTGGCTGCTTCTCTTCCAGGGGACACAGATCTGGGGTGCTAACAGTAACCCTAACATGGGACAATGATTCCACAACCTGGGCTCCTTTTTTGGCAAAATGAGGGGAGGAAATGATATAAATTCTATAACCATCTTAGGATCAACCCTTCCTTCAGGAGATAGGAAACTCTCATATAAGGTAAATAAAATCTTTCTTTCTTTTTTTTTTTTAAAAAGGGATAGAATCTTTTTTTTTTAGTTTTAAGTGACATTCCAAACATTTAGTGATAAAAGAGATAAAAATGAAAATGTGTTGAAATATAATCACTTACAAGGATATGGCAGGAATAAAGGTATTTAATTATGAGGAAACAAGGCAGATTATAAGATGATGCTGGCCTCTGGGTTTAAAAACAACTCTGTCATCAAGAGATCCAAGTTGCATAAAATATACAATTACTGAGAATAAATACAACGTCCTTAAAACAGTCCCCCCCCCCACTGTCTCTACTAGCCCTGGGCTTTTCCTCCAGATCCCTGGAGATTCCTGGCAATTAATTCTGTGGTTTCTGGAGACATGGAATCAACCCCATTTCCTCTCCCAGTCTTGTTCCCAGCTTCTGCCCTGGTTTTTAAAAAAGCAAAAACATTTTCTCCTTAGCATAAATGGGGGAGGGGCTTTGGGGTCAGCCCACTTGATCTTCTATCCTGCCTGTGACCCAACCCTGGTGCCGGGGCTTTCCTCCCAGCATGCATCCCAGCTCACTTCCATCTTTCTTGGCTGAGAGCCTTCCTGGCTCTATGGAGGCTTCCTGAACCATCCTAGGAGGGAGGCCCCCACTTTCTGAAGGGTCACAAAGTGAAAACCAGAACCAGCCAAATTGCGCCGATGGGACCTTCCTGAATTCAGTGTTCCTTTGCCAGCAGCTGCAAGGGAGGGAAGGGCCAGTGGGCAGCCTTGGAGGAGAGTGGCCCCGTCTCCCTTCAGTGTCTCTACAGCCAGTAGAGCCTGCAAAGTGGTTAATAAGATTGAGTCCTAATTGCCTTTCATCCACCAGAGTGCTGAAGGACACACCGCCATGCCTCCCCTCCAGCCCCCAGGAAGTGGGATCAGCTTCGGTCCTCCCTCTGCTGGGCAGTCACATGGCCAGGCTCTGGGGTGGCAAAAGTGCTCACAGGTCAGCGGCAGGCAGCCCCTTCCCTCCTCCAGCCTGCCAGCCCAGGGCAAGGCTGCTGACCACCATCCCGTCCCCACAGGGCTGGCAAGGGCCTGCTGCAGCCAGGGGTGGATTGAAGGGCAGGAGTATTTGACTTCCCAAATGCCAGGCAGGGAATTGGGCTGATGGGAAAGCCAGAAGGGCCACAGCCTTGGCAAAGCCAGGCAACCCAATGCCCACCCCAGCTGGAGCCCAGCTTCCCTAGCGGTGGAGCAGCCTCTTCTGAATCTGAACCCAGCACCCAAGACCCCGAGATCCCCTCTGCTCAAGCCAGGAAGCCTTGCTCTGGTATGTGTTCTGGGCAGCCTCTTTGTGTGCCCTGAAGCTGCACACTGGAGTGAGGATTTTGTGGAAAAGGAGAGAGAGGTGCCCTCCCCCCAGGAAATGCCTGATGCCCAATTGCCAGGAAGCGGCCTCCTCGTCAGGATGAAGCCTTCTGACCCCCAGTACCCGTGGAGCAGCTGCTGGTTCCCAGATCTGGGGGAGCGCAAGTGCTTCCCCCCTCATCTGCCAAGAGGGCCCACATGGCCCCTCCCTCGGCTGCCATGGTACCCTCCTCTGGCTTCAGCCTCTGGAAGGGGAGAAGAGGCCTTGCTCACCCTGCCAGCCCAGCTGGGCTCCTCCAGGTGCTGGGACCGGCGGAGGAGAAAATCCAACCCATCAGCCCTTTTCCTTCCCAGGCACGGCTGGCCCTCTGGGACCCGGGAGCAGAGTGAAAGGCAGAGGGTGGGTGCAGGACAAAGAGACCTCTACCCAGAAAACCCAGAGGGGGCTGCTCCCCCTCTGAGCCCCTCTGGGGAATGGAGAAAGGTCTGCAGGCAGTGCCCTCTTTCCTCACAAGACCTGGGCTTGCTCTGAGCAAAGCAACCAAGCGCCTTCCAGACAGAAGGGGAGTCTCTTTCTGCCATGGAATGTCACATTATAGTTATGTTTCAAAATGTCACATTAAAGTTATGTTTCAAAATCTGAGAGTGACCCACCTGGTTCCCCCCCGCCCCCCCGGGGTGTGCAACTGAGGAGAGGAGGCACCTTCAGGTGAGACAGGGACCCCCTCCCTGTCCTTGGTCTCTTTCAGCTGCAGAGGCTCTGGACTGACCTTGGGGTGTCCGGTCCATCCGATCTCCCTTGCAGGAGGCCCAATAAACCTGTCCCCACAATGGCAGCTCTCGGGCCTCGTCTTCTGGAGGAGGCAGCCAGGCCTGCCACCAGCTTCCCTTGGCTGCTCATTGGGACAAGATTTGTACCTGCCACGGACCGGTGGGTTTCCTACGACCAGCACTAGGGCACAAGGACATGCCTGGGCAGAGGGATGTGGTGATGCCCCTCAGCTGCTCTTGGGGACCGTTTCACCCCAGAGCCTCTCTCGGGTTGAGGGAGGGAGAGGCTGCCATGGCTCCCCAGCCTTGAAACTGCTGCACGGCTGGCTCTTATTTCAGGAGGAGGATAATTCCTCTGTTTGGCTCGTTCTCTGCCCCCAAGCGGACTTTAAGGCCAAATGACAGGAGGAGGAGGAGGCTGCTGTGTCCCTGCTGGAGGCTGGCTTTGGTCAGGGCTGGACTCAGTGACATCTGGAAGCTTCATCTGGCATGAATTTGGCTTCCCCATGGGACCCTCTCCCAAATCATCTCCTGGATGCCATTCAAGATGCTGGCTGTCCTTTTCAGAGCCTTCCTTGAAGACCCCCGAGACCCTACCAAGAAGAGCTTCTAAAGGGCCTTTTCATTAGTGGCCTCCTCCCTGGAACAGCTGGCCCCCAATATCCAGGACCCCTCCCCTGCTGGAACCACAACAACATAGCTCTGCAGAAGGGAGCCTCCACCAGCCTTGGTGCTGCCAGCCACCAGGGGACTTTGCTCTGCTGATTGTGATTCCACTTTAAGAGTTTCCATTGCTTGGTTAAAGCCACTCAGAGCCATTTGCAACTGAGCCACTAACAAACCACTGCAAACAAGTAAATAATAAACAAATGTGTGCACAGATGCCACGAAGAAAAAAACCCAACCACAAACATAATCTGGAGGCACAGATGTTTGTAGCAAGGTTCTTTTCATCCGGTTTCCCCTGCCCCCCAACTGCCCGAGAACTCACCAGC
Source organism: Bungarus multicinctus (assembly GCA_023653725.1). Classification (NCBI taxonomy): domain Eukaryota; kingdom Metazoa; phylum Chordata; class Lepidosauria; order Squamata; family Elapidae; genus Bungarus; species Bungarus multicinctus. Next base: position 282,913 of record CM042847.1, read on the forward strand.
ACGTGAGTGAAAGGCTGGCAAAGGAAGCAAAGGGGCAGAGGCACCCTGGGGGGCCCAAAGGGGTAGCACCTGTTCCTGCAGGACTGAGCCCAGGAGATAAAACCTCCTCTGAAGCAGCCGCATTTCCTATTTGAATGGGCATGTGTCTGCCTATGTGCACAGTTTGCAGCACCCAAAGCACTTCATGTACAGGCTGGCATGCACCAGGCCTCAACCACCTCATCCTGCAGACACCATCACATACCCAGGAGAAGGGCCTTCTCCGTGGTGGCTCCCTCCCTCTGGAACATCGTTCCCCCAGAGATTAGAACGGCGCCCATTCTAGCACTCTTCTGGAAGGCCGTGAAGACCTGGTTCTGCCAGCGGACCTGGGGAACCCACCCAGAGCAGCATGGAGCCCATCAAATGGCTAGTATGATCTGCTGTCACTGGGGTGGGAGATGGGAATTGGGTGTGTGTGTGTTTTTTTATTTTTTATTATTTTTTTCCAGATTTTGTTCTGTTGTCCTTTATTAATTTATTTGATTCTTTTTGTTAGTTTTTATTGTTTTTTATTTTTTGTTTTAAGTATGGTTTTACATTGTGTAAGCCGCCTCAAGTTGCCATGGGTGAATAGGCGGCAATATAAATTAAATAAATTAATCAATCAATTACGCATGACCTGCAGCAGAAGGCACCTGGACCCGATGCTCTAGGCGGATGGTGTTATGCTCGCTTCCACCACCAGAGGTGGATTACAAGCAGCAGGTTCAAACATGGAATGATCGCCTCAATCATTTCGGACTCCGCTTCAACATCAAAAGAACTGGGTACTTCAAGACTGTCATCACCACTGAAATGTGTCAAATCAATGGAGAAAACCAAAAGAAGGTGGACATTTTTTGGTATCTGGGATCTCCACCTCCAAGGCAGTGGTGACCTCAATGGCGAGGTCTGAGCAAGGGTGAATGCAGCCTGGATATGTTGGCGAGAACTCACTGGTGTGTTATGGGGCGGAAGAATGCCAACCCGCCTTAAATCTAAGCTTTACAAGACAACCTTCTGCCCTGTTGCACCGTATGGCACTGAATGCTGGGCAGCAGCAACTGGGACGGAAAGTTCTCCCCATGCCATGGAAATGCGAAGGCTCCATTGGATCTCGGGCACCTCCCTTCTTGACCACATCACAAATGACACCATTCGACAACATTTCGGTGTGGCACCACTTACAGACAATGAGAGGAGGCCGACTCCGCTGGTATGGACATGTCCATGCACCTCCCACCGTGGCCAAGACTGCCTTCCAATAGAAGTCAATGGCTGGCTACCTCACGGGCATCCAAAACAGAGATGGGAAGACACCATCAACAAAGATATGCAAGCCTGAGCCATGGAGATGCAGCTGACCGTGCAAAGTGGACTTCAGTGACCCGAAAAGCAGATCCTGCATTTGCAGGATTACGCTAGAAATAAGGAGGAGATTACAAAAGAAGATTACAAAAAAGATGTTGAGACTTTGGAAAAAGTGCAGAGAAGAGTTACTGGGATGATTAGAAGATATGAAGAGCGGATGCAGGAACTAGGTATGTCCAGCCTAGGGAAAAGAAGGACTAGGAGTGTCATGATAGCAATATTCCAGTATTTGAGGGGCTGCCACAAAGAAGAGGTGATCCATTTATTCTCCAAAGTGCCAGAAAGCAAGATAAGAAACAATGGATGGAAGCAACCTGGAATTAAGGAGAAACTTCCTGACAGAACAATTAACCAGTGGAACAGCTTGCCACCAGAAGCTGCAGCTGCTCCATTACTAGAAGTTTTTAAGAAGAGACTGGATAGCCACTTGTCTCAAATTGTGTAGGGTCTCCTGCTTGAGCAGGGGGTTGGACTAGAAGACCTTCAAGATCCCTTCCACCTCTATTCTGATTGATTCTGATTGAAGTGGGGAGCTGGTGGCACAGAGTAAGCCCTTTGCTACACACACACACACACAGACACACACAGAGGCAACCAATGGAATCCTGCACAGCTTGTCCTCCTTGCCAGCAGATCATTCAGGGCAAGGGGGGCAAGGGATCTGCCAGAGTCCTTTGGAGAAATCTCTTCAACCGGGGGGGCGGGGGGGGGGAGAGAGGGGACACGGTTGTGATTCCTGGCGAGGAGTGCAGTGTAAACGCACCAGCCAGCACACGGCAAACTTTCAGCACCCACCGGGGACAGGAGTGGATGAGAAGAGAGCCCCGAACCTCCCTCCTTCCCTTGTCAGGGTCACATAGGCAGCAGTTCCATCTGGTTGAGTCTCCTGGGTCCAGAGGAGAAGCCTGCTCTCCAGCTCTTGTCTGCACCCCAAAAGATTTGGGGTGGCACAACTGAGTGAGCATGAGTGCTGAGTCCCAGGGAGCTCAATTGCTGGAGGTTCCAGGGAAAGCTTGGACATCCACTTGGTTGCACTAGATGATCTCTCAGGCCCCTTCCAGCCCTAAGATTCTAGGATTCTGATCAACCCCAAATTGCCCCTCGGGGAAGGCACCCGTCACTCTCGCCAGGCTAAATGGCAGGGCTGGGGATGCTGAGCTTGCCTCAAGAGGTGGGTGGACAGACTGGAGTGGCCCCATCCTCAGGTTGGCCAGTAGAGGAGATCCAGTAGATTCAGACAGGGCAGGAATTACAAAACAAACCAGACAGGTAGGAATGGCTTTCTGCAGGTAGTGTGAATGTACTTCAATAGCCAAAAATGTTGCATTCAAATATTGTTTGGCTAGAACATTCAAGGCTTCCGAATGCATTACTTTGACATTTATTTCTGCTTTGCAAATTGTTGGGGAGACAATGGCACAACTGGGCCGAGGAATGTGACGTTGAGGCACAAGGTGTTGCAAGTCCACAGTCAACCGATCAAGAGGAGGAGAAATAAGGCACTTAAAAGCTATGCAATTCCAGCAACCAGCTTGTGGTGTGCTGCTGTCCCTATTTACGTCCTTGCAGCCACTCTTCCTTTCCTAATTCCACGACACAATAAAGGAACAGGCGAGCCAGGGAGGCACCCCCCTCCCACCCTCCCCTGCCATCACTGGGGTGTGGGCACCGAAGGATTTGGGGAGCGGAGCAGGGCCTCCCATGGGGCAACATTCATGCGGACTGGTTCTTTTGGTCATGGATTCCGGGAATAGCCAACCAATCTTGCAGCTCAGCCGGGGGGTGGGGGGGGAGGGGGGGGATTTGAGCCTGGCTCTTAGGGAGCCTCCTGCTCCTCTGCCTTCCGCTTCATAGGGAATCGTCCCTTCAGGTAAGCTGGGCTGGTTTTGAATTGGGCTTCAGGGCAGCCAGTGGGGTCTGTGTGAAACGAGTCCCCTGGATCCTGCCAGGGACCTCTCTCTCCGCTGCCCTTTCAGCCAGGACAGGCTTCATCTGGTGGCATTAACCTTCTCAGTCTAAGAGGGCTGTCAAATCCTCTTCCTCTGGGACATAAGCTCTTTGCCGGGAGGCACGGCCACGGGGCCTAGCCTGGCCCAGAGCCCCTTCCAGACGTGCCAAGGCCGACCGCGGGCGAATCTGCTGCCACAACATCCGCTCTGCCGTCGGGACGAGAGGCTCCAATGCTGTGGGCCTCTGCCCTGCCCCCCAGGAAAGGCCCATGGCTCATTCCTCCAAGGCCTCCTGTCTGGGGGATGCCAGCGGTGAGGACCTGCTGCAGCTCAGCCCCTCTGGCTGAAGGGAGGATTAGACACTAATCTTGCCAAGACACCCACTGAAGCCAGGCAGTCCGTGCGATTGTCACTGCCCTCCCAGGAATCACCCAGACTGGTACGGAGGAGGCCAGTGGAGCCCCTCCCCCTGCAGTGAACAGGGAGATCAACCAGGACAGCCTCCTGCAGGACGGACATCTCCCTGGGAGGCTGCTGACTCCCCTGAAACCCAACACTCCTAGCTGGGGGCCACCAGAACCCCCTTCCCTCCCCCCCCAGCTTTGCCCTGATGGGAAGAGGGAGGCTGACTGCAGGCAGGGGCCTCCCATGGTCCTATTTCACGGGGGGACTTCCATCCACTCAGGGCTCCTCAGAATGTCCCAGCCTGCCAAATATTTTCTCTGCTTTTCAGAGTTCCCAGGAACTCTGCAAAGATCTACTCGTTTCATAACTGAAACTCAACTGCAGATACATGATTCCGGGTGTTGAATGAAGCAACCATCAAAAGGGAGTCCAACTGTGATCCAACCTAACCATCCTGCATAAGCTGAGGGGCTGGAATAACCAACCCTCTCACTCCTCCGAAGGTGGGCTCAGTTATCGGCCCGATCCAGCACAGGGAAAAACCGTTGGGGCTTCCCAGGCACCGTAAGGAGCTAAGAGGGCCAGAGCTGTCCCAGCCTCAAAGGGCGAAGAGCAGAGTCACCTCCAGTTCCATCCCTTGATAGAGGGCCCTGAGCAACCCAGGGGAAGGGCGGCAGGGAGAGGGACAGGCCTGTGGCCTCCGGGGCTTGAATTTCCACCCAGAAGATTCCCAGGAGGCAGAAGCCTGCCCCCCTCTCACTGCCTGCATGGCTGCCTTCAGGAAGGACCCTAAACCCTCATTTGGGATGTTAAGCAAAGAGGGGGAAAGAGGGAAGCTCTGGGGTCCCTCCCTCACTCCCACCAGGGCACCTGGAGAAAGGAGGGACCTTCAGTGGGGCACTGGCCCTCTCATTCCCCACCTCACTGCTGGTGACCTTCTACCGCTGCATCAGAGAGAGTATCCTAACTTACTATACCTGCGTATGGCTTGCCAATTGCACAGGAGCAGATAGGAAAGCACTCCAGAGGGTTAACGTAATTGCCCAGAAAATTCTGGGTTGCCCTCTCCCCTCTTTGGAAGAGCTTTAGAGGTCCCACTGCCTTAAGAAAGTTCAAAACATCCTCAAAGATCCACATCTCATCCGGGGAACTCCTTTTTTTTTTTTGAACTATTACCATCTGGCAGGCGGTACAGGATAATAATAAAAACAAGGACAAATAGGCTGAAAAACAGCTTCTATCCCAGGGCAGTAACTCTATTGAATTCCATGATACAGTGCAGTGTTGGTGCGGTGCTGGTGTTTTCTATTCAATGTATGGAGTGTGAAGGATGTGTGTTTGTGTTTATTTTCAGGGTCATGATATGCACTGAGGATGGTGTTTGATTTCGTTGTACGAGGTGCAATGACAATGAAGTAAACTAACTAAGTTCACTAAAATAAAAGTGGCAAGAAAGTTCATAAAATGGGGCAAAACCCCCACCCTTCACGGTGGACCAGGAGCCACAGAAACCGTTGGCCCCATGGAAAAGGTCTGACTGTGAGTGAGGGCCCAAGGCCTGAGTTGTGGGTCGAAGGTTCTCCCTCTTAAAACCATACACCCTGCCAACCCTCCGTGGTTTCCAAGAACACCCTCAACGGTCTGCCGCCTTCTTTGCCTCGTGTGAAATGGGCCCCACCCTAGACAAGCCAGCAGTGGCGGCCGTTGGATTTAGCCAGCATCCTCCTAAGTCCAGCTTCCCAGCAGCCGTGTGCTCAAGAGCATGCCCTCAGCACCCCAAGGGATCCCCGAAGGCCACAGCCATAAGAAACGCAGGAACCTGTGAAGCCCTAAACCCTGTTGTCATCATTTGGGAAGTGCGTGTCCTCAAAACAACCCCAAAGCTGTGGCAATGTCCCTCCCACAATAAAAGCTGCTGCTGCTTCACTCAAGAAAGGGGGCCCTTCAAGGCTGCATTTGGCCCTGGAACATAAAAACGGTTCAAATTCAAAATATTCTGCACACTCCTGCTCTAAAATCGCTGCAGAATGCTGAGAAACACGATCAAGAACGTTCAGCCAGCCAGCCATAGGATTTTTGATTGATTCAAATCCACATACTTTTGCACATGAATGTAGCATTTCTCCTCAAAATAACAGTCTTTCCCGCACCCTCCATACTCCATATATTACAAGGTTGCTGTCAACTGAGGAAAAATGTCACTAGGAGTAAAGGGATGGTACCTCTTCCCAAGGTTTACAAGCCAGGAGTCGAAACAGAAGCTATTGGCAAATTGAAAAATACTCAGAAAAAATTCCTGCCCAGAAACCCTCCCAAGGATGTCCATGACATCCCCAGAAGCCAGGCTGGATCACTTACATGCCAAACAAAGAAAAACAATATATATGGTCCACATACAGCCGGCTAATTAATTGGAGCATCTTATTGTACAGTTTATTTAGAAGATCTGTAAGGGCCTAAAATGGATGAGGAGCCGAGTCAATTGCTTCTTCCCTCACAGAGGGGTGGGGGAGGGGCTGCAGTCTGTCCTTGCTCCATCCGGGGGTCCACAGAGCCTCTTTCCACCAATTATGCTCGGGGAGGGGGGGGAAACAGAGGCTGTGCGCTGTATAACTGGGGTGGGGCACCCTTTTCTCTCCCCAAAGAAGCAATGGGCGTATGTTGGTAGTCATGATGGCACTGGCCTCCTTCCTCTGCTCAACCCCCCCCACCCCCAAGGCAGTTTTCCTGGGAGTTCAGCTGCCCACTGAAACGGAACCTCCAGATGTTTGAGAAGCCAGGAGTTGGGGGGGCTCAATGGGGGAAGGAAGGTTTGAGCTTCTACTCAGATTCAAGACTGGCCACCTCAGGAGTCCAAGTGGATTGAAAGAGATTTCAGAGCGGGGGGGGGGGTGCAAATAGGGGCCCATCACACACAGATACTTGGGAGCGTCCAATTACATAAACATTCCTCTTTGATGGTCTCCCACCCCCAGCCCAGCCTCTCCCAGTGCCCCCCAACCCCAGTCCCCCCCCCTGCTTCTCCCCACGTGGGCCCTCTGGGCAGACTTGGCCAGGGGAGGCTGAAGGAGGCTCTTCGTGCCTCCTTTAAGATTTGCAGGTCGCCCTGAGCAGAGGGGACCAAGGGAGCAGACAGGCCACCTGCCGCCAGGGGGTCACTCTCAGACCTCGATCCCCAAAGGGCAGGGAAGGATGTGGCTTAGGTCAGTCAGCGAAGCTGGCTGAGGAATTCTAGGAGTCGAAGTCCACAAGTCTTAAGGTTGCCAAGGTTGGAGAGCCCTGGCTTAGGTGGCCATAGCATGTTATGCAAACACAAGAAGCAGGTTGATAACTCAAGTTTAGGACTGCACTAACACAGCCACTGCTAAGATGTAAGAGAGGCAGAGCAAGCTCCTTTGCCAATGTCACTGCATGGTGGCCCCCTAAGAAGTTCTCTTCCATACTTCTCCATTGGCCCTCCAGTCATCCTCTGCATTGCTTCAAGGGAGATGAAGGAAAGTCATTGCTTGCTTGGAAGCAATGCTTTTAGTTTCCCAGGTCAATTTGGAAATCTGTTTCCCCTTTAATCCCAGGATAAGATTAATCCTCCGCCCCACCCAGGGAAATCCACGAATCCTTAGAAACTCAACAACTGCAAGCCCAGAGTTTTCTCATTTACTCCAAAGCAGAAACATGGGCAGCTAAGTTTAGAACTACCCTATCATCTTCCCTACCCAGAGATCCCAAAAGTCGTTAGAAATGCTGATTTAACTGTTGGTTTAACTGTTGGAATTAGGGGAGTTCCTTGCAAAGTCAGACATGAAGTTGGAAAAAGTAGCCTGTATCAGTCATGACATAAAGCAGTCTCAAGTAACATAAAATGGAAACTGCTTCCATGACCCTGATCCTAAATTTGGATGGATCCCCAGGAATTTTGAGGAATAAGAAGCTGAAAACCCTGAAGATCCCTATTTACAAGCCAGGTGAGTGAAAGGAGGAGTGACTTTCCAGGCCATCTCCTTAAGCATCACCATACTCAGGAGTCCAGCACTTGGCAAAGCAGAAAAGAAAATTTCATCTTGTGCACAAGATTCTGAAGCCCATTTTACCACACTGAAAATATCCCAGGTATTTGTCTCTATTGATTCATAGGTGAGAAGAAAAGTGAAACCCCTGATCAGCTCTGGACTGAAGGCTTCAAAGGCTTCCAGGCATCAGCAGAAGCCAGCCTGTTTTCCCTGGTTAGTTTTTCCTGGCTGAAGTCTAACCACTAGACTGTATGACCAACCAAATGGGAACCAGAAAACAGCAAGGGATGCAATCCCCAGCCAGAAGGATGAGGGTTGGAAAGCAGCTGACAGACCCAGAAGTAGCAGGAAAAGAGTGAAAGAGAGCCTGGGTGGGTCTTCAAGGGGTCTGGCTCTAGACATCCCAGAGCCCTGTGACCCCAAAATGCAGAGACACCCCCACCTCCTGAGCTGGTCCTCTGGGCGCCCAGCAGGCACAGCCAGGTGCGCCAAGGCCCGCTTATCGCTGGCTCTGATCCTCTTGCTTTACCAGCAAGAAGGCAGAGGCCTCCGTGAATCAACCAGGATCAATTAAGGACACAGACTAATAAAGCCACTTCATGCCACTGACCTGCCGGTTCCTTTCATCCGTAATCCTCTGGATCTGGATCTTTTTCCTCCCCATCTTCTCACGATATGAGGTGACTCAATGTTTATTTCAAAAAAGATTAAAAAGGAAAAAAAAATCAGTGTGCGATCATCCAAAAAAGAAAAAAGCAGCTTTCTTAAAAAAAGAAAAAAAATACAAAAAAATTAAGAAGGCAAGAACAGACGAGTTAAATTTCTTCAGTTCATGATATTCCACTCGGGATAAATCCAGACGGGTAGTCATAAAAAAAGAAAGGAGGAGCCTGCAGGGAAACAGAAGAGAGGAGGAGGAGTTAAAACCACGGCCTGCCTGGGTGAGGTGATGTGTAGGGCCCAATTCTCTGGGGCTGCATGACCTTCATCTCTCCCCACCATTCCTCCAAAATCAGCTGGGGATCCTGGTACACACACACACGCACACGCACACACCAGGAAAAACACCCTGGGTGCAGTTCACCCCCCTTTCTCCCCCTGACAATCTCGCAGCAGGTTCCTGACAAAATCTTCCCCCTAAAACACCCCGGGAAGTGGAAAGAGAGTGTTGGGGGGAGCCATCCCAGCCCAACAACTTCCAATTGCTACTTCTCGACAGGAGGTTGCTTTTCCTTCTGATTCTCACTGGAAATACCACAATTTCGCCCTGGCCTCCCCTTCTCAGGAGAGCTGCTCTGGGTAATTAGCAGCGCAGCAGCGGAAGGGCCTTCCAAGCCCAAGGAAGGCAGCCCCTCCACCGTGACCTGACTTGTGTGCACAGCCTGCAAGACAACCTCCCAATGCCCCACCTGTCCTTTTCAGAAAGCAACGGGGGGGGGGGAACAGGAGAGGAGAATCTCTGGGTCCCCTGCTTGGAAAAAGCCCCCCAGCTCCACACTTGGCCAAACCTCCATCAAGCCAGGCCTGACCTGGTTTCCTTCCGAGCTTCGTGTTGACTTCTCAGCCTGAGATTTTCTCTCATGCAGTCCTAAACCCCACTCAATTCTTTTGAGGTCGGCCAAGGTCAGCCCAGTGCAACAAATGCATTCAGAAATGCAAAAAGATGCCCGCAAGCAAATAAGGATAAAAAAGGATAACTGAAAGCTGATCAGTTTTCAAACAGAATTGTTTAATAATCTATCGGAGATGTTTTAGACTTGATGACTTCTTAAATCTCTTCAATCAATCAATCAATCAATCATATTTCCTTCGTCAATGAACAGCAAAATTTTAAAAAACCAAAAGGAACAATTAAAGTACCAGTAAATAAACACAACACGATACTAAGAGTTAGCGAAAGAAGTAACAGGAGATGTGAGCAGGGATTGGACTTGAGGATATCTTAAGTCCCTCCAGACTCTATGATTCCCGGGAGGACAGAGAGGCCTCTGAGATGCCACCATTCCTTTTCTCCTCCCCAGGAAGGAGAAGGGGAAGAAAAGTTTCCACTCACAATACTTAAACCCCAGAACAGCACAACAGGAAGTGCAAACTGTACACACCTGGCCTGTGCAGGCACAAAAGAGCCACAACCAACAATCAATTCGTGGTTTGTGACTCTTTGAAAACACTTGTTTCCCACATGGGCGCTTGGCACTCTGAAAGACCCAGAGGATGAAGACACAGCCACCTTTGGGCCTGGAAGGTCAGAGGTCAAATCCCTCACTGCCCCCACAGGGGTGGGACTGCTCAGTAGACCTTTGCCTGCTGGGCTGGGCTCTGCTTGAACCCCCCAAAACTCCAGGGGCTTCCAGAAGGACCCCTGCCCCAAATATACCAAGCAACCGGATCATCTTCCCCTCTTCCTCAAAAGCCAACGCAACCGGCACTCCCTTCTTTCCCTCCCGGCGTTTTCTGGTCCAGCTGAGACAGGACCTCTGGTGGCATCCAAGCCGTTGGTTATGAGCCAAACAGACCCCCTCTGGAACCCCCCCCCCCATCGTCTCCTCCATGTCCGGAATCCAGAACAAGCCTCTGCTCACCACAAGCCAGTGTGGACTATCCCACTGCCCAGCCCACCTGAAGGCAAACGCCACCCACAGAAGTGCGCCGTCTCCCCCAAACAGGGGCTGGAAAAAACCTCCCAGCTGGGAAGGCTTCTTTGGTGCCCCTGGCTGGGAGCTGCGGTGCATGGGAAGAGACAATCAAGCCACCGATCACATCGCCACGGGAAAAGTACCACTTCATTTAGCAGATGCCACAAGGGGCTTTTGTGCCCAGCTGTCTGGGGAATGGTTGGCAGTCTATGGGGCAAGCAAAGTGAGGCAGCTGGAAAGAGTTCTGTCAGGCCAGGCCCTTCCCCTGCCTCAGAGATGCCCACCTGCCAGCTGTGGGAGGTGTGAGCTTCCAACAGAACCCCCACCTGAAAAGCCAGCCTGCCAGAAGAGGAGCACAATGACCCAGCAGCAGGAAAGCGAACTCTCCATCCCAAATGGAAGGAGGCCTCTTGGGGAGGGGGTTCACCACAATTACGGGCCTTTTCTGCATTGGCTCCTGGTGAGAGCAGAGCCTCACCTGGCAACCAAAGTCTTTAATGGAGAGGGGTGTTGCTGCTCTCAAGGGATTCTTTTCATGCCCAGCCCAGGACTCTGAGAAGAGCTGCCGGCTGCACCCAACCCATGTCCCCCACCTGCTTCCACAGCACCCAACCAGTACAGAAAGGTGCAACTGGGGAGCCAGCAAGAGGCCACCCTCCTTCTGCCAACCCCAAGCAGCAGCTGAGCCCAGGCAAGATTTGCACACTCATCGGGGGCTGCATCTTCTGTTTTGTGGGAGGATGTTGGATATCTCCCACAACTCATCAGGTAACTAACACCCGTCCCCAGCTGGCAGCAACAGTAGGGAAGGGTCCCACTGATCACAATCTGTCCCCTATCACAGAACCAGAGTCCCCACCCCACTTGGGGCTGCCCCTGCAGCTCCCCAACAGATGACACCCCCGCCTGCCCCCGCCTCTGCTGAAATACCTCCAGCAAAGGAGGCAGCTGCTCCCCTTGACTGGCCTAAGGGATCTTTTCTTGATGTCCAGCCAGAATGTGCTGCATTGCACTTCAATCCACTGTCCTTGTCTTCTCTTCTGGAACAAATCTGGGCAAATCTGCCCCGTCGCCTGCATGGCAGCCCTGGAGAGGTCTGAAGACGCTTCCCTTCTTCAGACTGAAGCCCCACAGAGCCACCCGCTCTGCCTTGCAAATTTCATCCTCCAGAGTCCTGACGTCTTGCCCTCCTCCTCCAGCCTGCACCAGGGCATCAACCTCTTTCCTCAAATATGCTGCTCTAAACTGGACACGTTATTCGAGTGCCGGGCGGACCAATGCAGAACCAAGAGGAACAATGGCTTTCCCTGAGCCGACTTTCATGGCGGAGGCAGCCAAGGATTGCTGTGGCATGACGCGGGTCAAATCGATCAACTTGCAATTTCCAAACATTAGGGATGCTCAAAAGGTATGACATGCCTTGGGGATTATAAAGATATTCTGGTTATAGTTTAGATGTGCTTGGCAAGTAACATAAATATCATAATTATTAAATGTTGTACCTTATGATTCTTGACTCTTAATGAATGTATCTTTTCTTTTATGTACACTGAGAATATTTGCACCAAGACAAATTCTTTGTGTGTTCAATCACACGTGGCCAATAAAGAATTCTATTCTATTCAATTCAATTTTATTAACATTTTGCTTCATTTCTGACCTCCTCTACCTCTTTAACCAACACTCCTAGGTCCTCTCTGGCTGCGGCTGAGATATTTTCCACCATAAGCAGAATCTGCTGGCTTAAGCAACCGGGGGGGGGGGGGGGGGCTTCCTCCACTTGCTTGCACAGTTGAGGAAGGGGCTCTGCATTGCTTGCCAGAACCCTGAGAAGCAAAGACAACCAAGATGAGGTGCCCCCCCTGCCATTTCACACGGGCTGGGAAAACCAGTGATGTAAGTTGGCTAAGCACAGGCCAGGCCTCAGAGCGCCCCGCAAGGCCAGCTCCAGGGCCTGCTGAAGTGGCCCCAAGAGGCCTCCAGGAGGGGAAGCTCAGGGCGAGGGAAGGGCAGAAGCCAAGGCTTTGCTCAGCCACAGAAGCAGGGCACCCCGGCAGCAGAGAAAGAGAGAGGAGCAAAGGGATGTCCAGAGGAATGTTTCCTTGGAAGAGGAAGCCAAGTGTGCCAGGGGCAAGTTTGGCAGGCAGAAGGAAAGGCAGGCGGTGGAGAGCAGGGACCTTTTCCAGAAAAGAGGGCAGGCATCCGCAGGCACTTGCACATGTGGTGCTGCTCGGGAAGACAGGCAGGAAGCATGACCTAGTTTGCAAAGAGAGATCTGGCTCACAAGGAGCTGCCCGGGTGGGGGGAGGGCAGATGGGAGTGGGTGGCAACTGGGAAGCCACTGGACCCCGAGGCCACCCTGAGGGGCATCAGGTGCTATTTCTTGCTGGTGCCCTCAAGAGAGGGCCAAGAGTAAGAACTGGCACCTTTCCCACCTGTCCTCCCACGGCCAGCAGACAGGAGGTGTCCCTCCCCTCCTAGCCTCTCTCTCAAATCTGTGGAGAGACAGGACCAAAGGAGGAACATCAGGCAGCCAGGATACAAGGATGCAGAGGGAATGGTTTCCATGGCAACTATTACTATGCAACAGAGTTAGAGGTTCCCCCCCTTCCCAAGCCCCTTCCCCCTGCTTGCAAGATAACTAGGTAAACAGAGGACAAGGATGGCAGGCATTTGCAGCAAAGAGATGGGAAAGTGAGCAGCAGGGCCTGGAGAGTGGGGCTTTGCCAGCCCCCAAGCTCACAGCTGTCGGGCCCCCTTTTCTGGGTCTGAGAAGATGTGGTTGCCTGAGCAGGCACAGCACCAGATGTTTGGGGACACCAAGCCCAAAAGTGCTGCTCCTAAACCTTGAGGATGTAGAGAGAGAGATTAGAGGCCAGAACAAAAACCCAAAGGGGAAGGACACCAGCCCAAAGAACACAAATGCAGGCAAATCTGAATTTATACAAGCACATGGACCAGGATTTGGCTGTAAAAATCCAGATAACTCCAAGTGGGCAACAAAGACACACATGAACACAGTCCGGAGCCACAGAAGAAAGAATTGAGTTTCTTTCATTGCAAAATTGTAAGTTGCCTTTAATGCACACACCATCTGGGAAATAGTATCACTGCCATATGTATCATTTAGCCATAAACAAACATGAGTCCCAGCAGGGTCATTAAATCCCATTGTTGGATTAAAATAAGAAACACATTTATAAGATTCATTAAGCTCCCCAAAGCTTCTGAGGTGTATTTTTAAACTCTATAGTCCAATATACTATTGTATTATATTGTATTTATATTGTGTTATATTATATTAACAAGTCCTCATAGTTTTAAAGCTTTTAAAGTTTTATTTGTTTGGCTGAAACATGCTGTCTGCGTTTCTTAGGGTTAAGATAAGAGTTTAACAATTTTGCCATCCAAGACTGCAGATCTTGAGCACAAGGGCTGAACCATAAACTTACATTTGTTTTTTTATGTTTTTAAGTACCTTAATACAGGCTTCCTTTTTCACTATGTACAGTAGCTTTTTATAGATTATAATGTATCAGATTTTCCTTTAGAACTACAGTAGAAGGCCTTTTCTTCACAGAGCGGTTACACTGTTTTATTGCCATTTGTTATATTGCTATTTAGTTTGTATACTAAAAATTAATAGAGTTGCATTCCCACATGTTCTCCCAGACGCAGAAAAACAGAGCACCCGCCACCCCACCCCCCAAAATCTTCTGCCCCAAGAATTAGCCAGTAATCAGCCAGCTTGTCAGCTACCTCAAAGCAGGCGCTTGTTAGCTAAGGGCCCCAGGGCTTAGTTCCCAACTGACGGTCGGGAAAGTCCCAAGAGGGTTTAGAGGTATTTCTTAGGTTAGATTGTAGCTGGCCAGCCAATTGCTCAACTCCAGCCTGTATGTTTAATTTAGGATTGTGTGAATCCAGAAATGTTAGAATTTGGTTCGTGGTGCAAAGCCAGCCAAAAAGGGTGGGAAGGGAAGGGAATTAAAAGCTGCTGTCTTGCAATGTAGCCATAATCAGTCCTGCAAGATCACCCAGTCACTCAGACAGTGGAGACCAATGTTTCGTCCAAGCACCAGTAGAGTTAGCCCTCAACTTAGTACCGTAATGAAGCCTAAGCATAAGGTGTGATGGCCATAAATACAGCATTGTGGTTCAGTGCCCAAAGTTCAGTCATGTGACCACGGGCGGGGGGGGGGAACCACTAGAACTTCATATTTGGGTTCTCAGTAGCCCCCAGGGAGGCCCGTCATAACTTCAAATGGCACTAAATGACTGATGTTCTTCGGACCTCAAATCAAAAACATGTTCCATGTCTCTCTAAATGAGTGAGAGAAATAGCCCTGATCCCAACTTCAGTGTGCTCTAGAACAGGGTCTCCAACCTTGGCTACTCCAGCTGGCTGGGGAATTCTGGGAATTGAAGTCCGCCAGGCTTAAAGTGGCCAGGGTTGGAGACCCCTGCTCCAGAAAAAGCTGGTGCCACCTAGAGCTCTCAGTGCCAACTGCCCTGCCAAGCCTATGGCATTTGGGAGGGGACCAGGGCAATCCTTTGGGAACAATTTTCCAAGCAGAGGGAGATTCTGCCCTCCTTTCTCTGCTTCCCAGGCCAGAAGATCCAGGGGCTGCCATGGCTTTGGAGGGGACTTTGCCAATTTCAATGAATTCTGGTGTTTTTAAATTTCTTGATAGTCAGCAAGAGTGGCCAAGAATGGGTGGCAATGGGTGGTCACATTGAAAACACAACAGGTTTCGAAACGCAAATGTAACACCTCATTTTCTAGAGATGCTCAGGAGCTTTTTTTTGCCTTTGGGGGAGGGGAGGAACCCCCATCCTGTCTTTATCTTCCCCGAAACTTCATAACTGGGAATTTATTTCCAACACTGCAAATTTTGGCTCTAAATCAGATGTGAAATGGCTTTGAAGAAATAAACATCCATTTTATTAAAAAGAGGGGAGAGAGGTGGCAAACCCTCCTCCCTTGAACCTAGTCATCAGAAACCACACTAACCACAGGGGGAGAGAGAAACCCCCTCCTCCCCTGATTCACCGCAGGATCGCATCATCGCACCTTCGACACAAGGTAGCTTTTGACATCCTAGAAGACCGCCCACCCACCCACCGGCTTCCATTGAGGGCTCTCATGAAGAGACAGCGATCATTCTCCTGAATGATTTTAAAAAAGCTCTATTTGGAGAGTCCTGGAGTCAGAGCTGCTCAACGCCTACTACCTGGGCCTGCCTGTGAGGAAAGACAGGAGTGGAGAGGAGCAGGATTGACGCCAGAGAGGACCTGGTCACTGCTACCTTCATCTGAGCCTGCCTGCATCTCCAGGGCCACTGAATCCCCTGCTGGGGCACAGAAAGAACCCTTTGACCCCTCTCACCAAATCTTAAATCTTTGCAGGATCCTGTGGCTGGGATGCAGGAGGACCCAGCAAATAAGAGCAATCAGGACCAGAAAAATTCTAGAGCACCTGGAAAACCAATATGTGCTTTGATTGGCTGATTTCCTTAACGGACATGGGAGCCCTGTAGCCCTAGGGAGTCCTTGGTGGACTCAAACACAAACGCTCCTCCAAGGCCCTCCCCAAACTGAGGTGAGGCATCATGGCTGCCAGTTGGCCCAACCCTGGTTTTACACTGTTAGTATGAGCTGCATGAAGAGAGAGGGTTGGGGGTGGGTGGGAGAATGCACCTGATAGGAAAATGAAGCAGAAAGTAAGGCGTGTCATGAGACACTGGAGGAGCTGCAGCCTATTCAGCCTGGCCAAAAGATGGCTGGGAACTCTTCAAGGAGCCCAGGCAGAGAAGGTTGAGGCTCATCACGGTTGAGGCATGGTGCTCCAATAGACTGTAAGCCGCCCTGAGTCTCCGGAGAAGGGCAGCATATAAATGTAAATAAAAATAAAATAAATCACTCCAGGACAGACGTATGTTGCCGGAGGACGACTCTGGCTCCCTACCCGGAGAGACCTCCGAGGTCTAAGAGCAGCCTGAAGCTTTAAGCCACAGAGCCAAGAGCTCTTGCCCTTCAGCTGAGCTTAACATGTTAACAGAGTTGGAAGGGACCTCGTAGGTCATCTACTCCAACCTCCTGCCCAAGCAGGAGACCCTACCCCATTTCTTTCCATCGATGGGGAAAGAGGAACCGAGTGGACACTCCCAGGCCAACTTGAGAGTCCGGGATTCTAGGAGCCGAGCACTTCTTCAACTCCGCAAACAGAGTTCTGGCCCAGCCCAGGCAGGGATTACAAGGACAGGGCCAGGCTCCCCATTTCACTTGCCAGGAACCCTCTGCCCTTCGGTCCAAAGGTAGCAGCAGCGGCAGCAACGTAGGTGATTTATGTCAGCTCAAAACAGCCGGTGCTGCATGCAGCTTCCTCTCCAACCGAAGGGAAGCTGCTAACACCTGCAGACACCACCACCCCCCTGCAGGGCATGAAATAATCAGCCACCACTTCCCTGCACTAAGGTGGGGCTGCAGTCACTCCAATCCTTGCAAAAGTTGGGATCCCTGATAAGGAGGCACTCCAGGGGGGCAGGCGAGAAGCCGGCTGGCTCCTTTCAGAAACCACAGCAGAGAAAGTGGGAAGCCAGACTGGGACAGGAAGTGCTCTCCGACTCAGGGGATGCTGGGACCAGGCTGGCCAGTTCCCCCTGGGAAACCTCTTGGGGGCACCTCTGCCCAGAGGGCGCTTCCTACCAGGATCTCAATGGCTTTGATCCCCTCATCCATTTTTCCCAAGCGGCGACTGGCACACACACACACATACAGGTGGTTCTCGACTTATGACCATAATTGAGCCCAAAGTTTCTGCTGTTAAGCAAAACAAGTGAGTTGTGCCCCATTTTACAAGCTATTCGCCATGGTTGTTAAACAAATCGCTACAGTTCTTAAGTGAACCATGCAGTCCTTAAGGAAATCAGGCTCCCCCCACTGGCTTTGCTTATCAGAGGCTCCCCAGGAAAGCTGAGGAAGACAATCCCAGGCATGCTGTGACCATCGTAAATACCGACGCCTGGCCACGTGATTGTGGGGATGCTGCGATGGCCACAAGGGTGAGCCCTGGTCAGAAGCCACTCTCTAAAGGGCCCTTGTAACTCTGGATGTCTTTGTAAGTCGAGGACTCCCTGCGGATGCCTCCACCTTGCCCTGGACAATCCCACCGAGTGGGAAGCCCATCAACGACATCTCAAGGCTCAGAGGGCGCCTGGCGTTCAGCTGTCCCCGTGGCTTTGGACCCTTGTTGGGCACAGCCAGAAAGCCCCTCTGCTCTGCCAAAGGAGGCCACGCCCCTAGGTGGTTGGGGGGGAATAGAAAAAAACAATCTGCCCCGGAGGTGAGTTTATTTATTTATTTATTATTTTATTTTATTTTATTTTTATTTGTCAATTGCTTACAAGATAATAGGTATAAGTAAAAACATAGTTATGAATACATGGATACATATAAGAAAAATAAAAAAATAAAAGAAACAATAGTTGGAGAAGCAGCACCTTGAAGGCCAATGGCTGAATTCACACCACACAACCCACCCGGGTCAAGCAAAGGGAGCCAAGCCAATGATCCAACGGGGGGCTCACGAGCCCTCTGACAGCAACCACGTGGCTGCTTAAGATAGCCCATCTCAGCCTGAGAAACTGCTGTTCTGACCCAAACCTTGTTCCAAGGAAACAAACACGAAACGGAGGTAACAGCAAAACCTTTTAATGATTCTTTACGAATTCCATTCCTTCCTGGTTAAAAGCCTGTTTCAAACTGCTTGTCTCTGATAAGAATGAGCCTTGCCAAGGTGGTGCAAGTCTGCCAAGAACGCTAGATAAAGTTACTAAGATATATTCCAAACACAAAGAGTCTCCAAACACCAACCAAGATACTCCAATGTCCACAAGACTTGAGTGTAAAAACTTCTTTGCTTCCTGCAAAGAACTCGGGTTTCTCAGCTGGCTTTTATCTTTTATGGCCATCACCTTGCAGCCTTACTCCCGAGTCGCCTGTGCTGCTGCAACTGCTCTTTCCTTTGAGCAGCCCCGGGCACAGGCTCCTCGGGGTCTTCTGCATCACTGCTGCCAGACTCCACCATCTCTGAAGGCAGCACCCACTCCCTGGTGGTCTTGGCCCCATCCCCGCCTCACATGCAGGCCCCTCATCTGAGTCCTCGCTCTCTGAGGCCTCAGCCATCTGCACCTGCTGCGAGTGAACCACAACAACTGCTGCCATCTTGCCAGATGGGCAAGAAGAGGGCTCACACCTCCACTCTCCAACTCTAGCTGGGGAGAAAAGGCAGCAGAAGGTGTAGGGAAAGGAGGTTCCTGCTGAATTGCAGCCCTGAAGTGGACAACCTTGGGCACCAGGGCTCTTTACCACAGGAACTGCTCCGAGGGCCACGGCTGGCAGCTTGCCCTCCAAACCCATCATGCACAGAGGTGAACAGCAGGGGAACAAAGAAATGCCACTGCCACAACAAATGCAACCAAACCTGCAGCTTGACCCTGAGTGAGGGTGGGCGGGGTGCAAGATCTAGGAAGCCCTTCCTGCAGCTCCACCAGCCTCCAAGCAAAACAATAACTACAACAAATTAAGATTCCTGGTTGAGTCAAGCGCAGGACAGGAGAGGAAGTAAGGAGGAAGGGGGGAGGCATCCTTCCCACGAGCAGGACCCCCTCCCCCATCATCCTTGGACTTACAGGATGAAGAGATGGCAGGAGGGTGGCCGTGACATCCTTTGCTGGCTCTAAAAAGCAGCTGGGCAGGGACTGACAAATCCAACAGCTAACAGAAGGCACAGAAGGTTCTGCGCCCACCAAAGGCCTCTCAGAGAAACTCAGGTTAGTCAGCATCACGACACCTATGTGACTGACACTCCAGGCACCTTCTGGACCCAACGCTGGGCCATCATCCCAGGCCAGCAGGGAAGAGAGAGCTGACTGGCTTGGCCACCTTCTGTCTCACTCTGTCCTGCCCCTGTTGGAATCAGAGGCCGAGGGGAAGATTGAGCAGCTGACAGGGAGTGGGAGTGGGGCTCCAGTGGCTGTGGAGGAAACGGGGGAAGAGCACAGTCCGGCTGGGCCTTCAGAGGGAGACCCAGGCCCACCCCCTCTTCATCCTAGGGCACGCAGGGAGGAACGGAGAAGGGACCAATGTGGCTTACAGGAGAGAAAAGGGCCCTGATCCCCTTCATTAGCTGCAGCTGGGAAAACAGGTTTTAAATAGGGTGTTTGCGCACAGCACCTAGCTGGAAGCAAAGTGTGTGTTATCTTTGTCAAGTCTTATCTGGATTCTGGCATCCTCCCAACTGTGGGTGCTGTGTTATCTTTTGAAGTCTGCAATTCCTTAACCTGCCCTGTCTCATTGATAGCTGCAGCATGGTTTGTGTTGCTTTTTATTTATAATTTAGATGTACTTTGGGTTCAGACTGAATTTCTTCCCTTTAAAGACTGTTTTTGGGAAGTTTTTTCTCCAGCTGATGATAACTGGACATTGGGGGCCAAGTTGGAGGAATTAAAGGAACTTTTGTGACTTTATTGCTTTTGTGCCACACCCCTTTGGGTCATCACACACTCACAATATCAGCCCCGGTGAGAGAAAGTGGGGGGAGGGGGTGCTAAGCACCTTTCTGGTTCAGGAGAAACTGGATTGGGGGTGTGTGTAATCAAGGTGCTGAAGCGAAGGAAAGAGTTAAGCTTCTTTCTTGAGGGCCACCATCCTAATCCAATTATGGCTCTTTGCTCCAAATGCATCAACTTGTTAAGCTTCTTAAGCCCTGCTTGGACGTGCTAAGCACCTGTTCCAGGGTTCCTCAACTCCCAAATTTCAGCCGTTTTCTGGAGAGACAAGCCCAGAGGTCCTTTCCTCTAGCCTACTGAAAGTCCCAGGGATGGAAGTCGGTGTCCTTGGCACACGAGGCAAGCGGCTGCCTCCCTCTACCTTGGCCAATGTTGTTATGGTGGAACCACCGCACCTTCTCAGGGGTTTCTGATCATGGAAGCTCACTTCCTGGCAATGAACACCCCAGTTCTGGACTCCCTTCTGAACAGCCCACAGCAAGAGGCTGATGCCCTGAGACGGATTCATGGAAGAAAACACAACATGGCCAAGAAGCCAAAGAAACTTATCAACAATGCCAAACTCTGGAGTTAAAGACCAACAGCTGAATGAGAGCCTGGCCATTGGCTTCCAGTCATAATTCCATTAATCTCATGAGCAGTTGCTGCCATTTATCTAGGTGCACCAGACCCCACCCCAGAGAGTCAGGAGCCCTCCCACCAGGCCTGGAGAATCCCCCCAGCACCTCCACCGGGACTTCAGAGCAGAGGCTGCAGCTCCTCTTTCCTTTTGAAGATCCAGCAGCCATTCAGACAGGAAGAGAAGCCCTCTCCCCAGGCACAGGCCTCCAGCCTCTATTTTGGGGATTTCCAGAAAAAAAGGCCCCATCCGTGACCTCGCTTGAGCCAGTCCCGTTTCCCAAAACACAAGGCCAGGAGCTTTAAAAAGAAACAGAACCTCTGTGGCGGCTGGGCTCTGTTCAAACAATGCCCGTCCTTTAGGGAAAAGTGTGGGGGGGAGTTGCTAATTTTAGCTCTCCAGTGGAAAGAGTGAGGCAGCCCTCAGAGGCGCCGGGAAGACGGCACACTTCTCCCCAGCCCTGGATGCTGCGGGGAAGCCAGCCAGGCCCAGTGGGCACCTCAGCGGCTGGGCATGACGTTTTTCTTCCCTGCCCTGCCTCAGCTGCCCCCTCACAGGGCTCTGCAGGGCCTGATGACCCGCACATTGGACCATTCCCCTTGCCTGGACTCCGGGGAATTGTCCAGTGCTGGTGCCCTGCTTGGATGACAGGAAGAAACCGTCTGACTGACTAAGGGAGGGAGCTGAGACCAAGGCCTGAGGATGAGGGGGGCTGCATGGGGAGAGGCATGAGGGGGGGGGGCTGCCCAAAGTCAGGCCAGAATGAAAGAAGCTGTGGAGGGCCATTTCAATGCTGCCTTCTGCCCCCTTGCATCCTACTCAACAACCCAAATCTAGCCGAGCAAATCCAGACCTAGTTCAACACCCCTCTTCTTTTTGCTGAAAAGGATGCAAATGTACCCAATTCTGTGGCTTCTTTTTCCATCGCACCACCCACTGAAGCCTGCTCTAGCAAGCTCTCCGAGCCCAACTCAAATCCATCCTGATCCCAGCCCAGCCTCTGTGCCTCCCGGCAAGTCCCCATCCACAAAAGGTATCAGACTCCCCAGATCTGGCAGGACTGCTGACAAGAGGGAGCTTTTAACATGTGGCTTCGTATTCTTGGATTTGGGGGTTCCTTTGGCTGCCACTTAAGAGACTGGCATCTGCCAGGAAATCTGCACCTCCTCTCCATGCAGCTGGTCCCTCCTTCTAAGCCCCCCCTTCTGCCGGGGTCTGCGCTCCCCAAGAGAGAGGCCAAGGCTGTTTCGTGCTCCAGCCAGCAAATGCTCCCCCCTCCCTGGGATATAAGCCCTCCCCCCTCCTCTGACCTTGGCAGGAACAGCTCTCGCTCTCTCAGGCGGCTGAGAAATTAAAGCACAAGTGCCTCCATTTCTGATCCTATCCTTGGGAGAAACACTCACAAAAATGATTTGGTGACCCATTTCCATGGCCAACCTTCACACCTTAAACTCCTTCCCATCCCATGTCCTATGAAAAGTGCCACAATCCTTTTATTTCCCAAGAAGACTCACAATGTCCAGTGCTGCATTTGTTTCCATTTTAAACTCTGATCCAAGTTTTTACCCAATACAACACACATTACACCAAATGAAAAACCTTTATTAAATGAATTAAGAAAAAAAGGTTTTCCCAAACTACTCTGCGTGCCACAACTTTCTCACGGGCAGAGAGGAAGCAACAAAAAACTTCTAAGTTATGGGGGCAATATAAGCACACACGGAGCCCCCCTGCTCCAGTGACAGCGATGGGAGAAGCTCCCTTGCTGAGCTCGGCTGCCCACCAGGTGCCAGCGGGGCCCAGCTGGGTCTCAATCCTCCATCCAGAGGTTCTGCTCTTCTTGACCAGCTGGATGAAGCTGAAAAAGTTGGTCCGCGAAGTCCAAGGGGAAGGGGCTCAGAGAGGGGGAAGGGGTCGGTGGGGATGGTAAGGCAGGCGGGCCACAGAGGTGCTCTTGGCGCAGGAGCCAGTAAGAGCCAATCCGATTCCACGTCAAGCACAATCTTCTTCCCTCTTGACTCTGCCCCTCCGCCACAGACTTCACTCTTGAGAGAGGCCCCTCAGTGGGTGAGACCCATATTACTGGACTGGCCAGGCTCCCAGACCCCGACAGTGCACCAGCCTGGCTTCACCGCAGCTTTCCCTCCACCTGACCCCAGGAAGCAGCCTTTATTGAGTGCCTCCTCCCAGGCACCTTGACATCCACCTGCAGGTCTTCGCCCAGGGAAAAATAAAGACCAGCCAGCTGCCTCTGTCCAGGGAGAAGGGGAGACCCTCCACCAGGAGAACTGAAGTGGCCAACTTCTGACTTGCCTCTGCTCCTGGGTGGGTAACCCTCCCTCCCTCCCTCTCTCACACACAATAGGCTGTTGTTTTCCTGGCCCACAGGTGACACAGTGAGAACATCTCCTTAATTCTGGGGCCAAGCTATTCCTAAAGAACCACCCGAGCGCTTGATCTATGGAGTAGCTAAACCAGAAGCCGATAAATCACCTTGCCAGGAAGTAAGAGATGCCACTATTTTCAGCACAAATCCTAAACTGTTTAGGGTGACAGTTTAATTCCTCGACCATTTCTCTTGAAAAAGATTTAAAAGGGTAGATTCCCCGTCAGGGAGGAAGGATTTCCTCTTCTTGGGACCCACAGGGGAGAGGAAGCCAGCCCCCCCAAGCCCCACGGCTCTTGGCAGGCTGCCTGTCTGTCTGTCTGTCTACTCCCAGCAGCCTCAGCTGTCTTGGGAAGGTGATTGGGAGGCAGAGTTGTCCATCACACATGGGGCGGGGAAAGGGAGAGGCTGCATGCCCTGCCTGAAGCAGAAGGCCAGCCTGGCCGTTGGGTCCCTGCAGGAGAGCCAACCCCTCCAAGACTGCCTGGCACTTCAGGGCTGAGCCCCAGCCTCCTCACACCCATCATTCCTTTTTCCCACCGAGGGATAAAGAGCCAGCAATTTAAAGAGAGGAATGGCACACAAACCACACACAGCCTTGCTAGACTGTTTTCCTCTCTTGGCGTATTAATCCCCTGGCCGTCACCTCACCCCCCACCCCCAAGAACAAGCCAGGCTCTGTCTATGGAGATTCTCCATCATCCAGGTTACAGTTGTCCCAAAGGTGCTTTTTTCAAGAGGCAATGGACTTCCTGGTTTTTCTTTGAAGATGTTTTGCTTCTCATCCAAGAAGCTTCTTCAGCTCTGACTGTCGGTGCTGAAGAAGCTTCTTGGGTGAGAAGTGAAACGTCTTCAAAGAAAAACAAGAGAGTCCAGTTGCCTCTTGAAAAAAGCACCTTTGGGCAAAGCCAGGCTCCTTGCATGCTGCCCATCCAGCTGCTGGCCTCACCCTGTTGGGCATCCGAAGGCTGGCGCTGCTCTGGAAGAGCCCTGCATAGAGATTCCGTGTTATGACCCGCAAGCTTTTCTCAGCAGAGGTTGTCCTCCATTTATTTTATTTATTTAAAACATTTATACAGCTGTCCATCTTCAACCAGCTCTGTATGGCTCCCAATCAAAAATTAAAGGACATATACGGTCCCATTAAAACTATAAAACTCAACTGGCTGAAGATTAAAAAGTACAAAAACCTGGCACCAAAATCAGTTCTAATATGGTTTTCTGTCTCCAGGTTTCTCTGAGAGTTGGAAGGCCGCCATTCCCCCCCCCCCCCCCCCCCAAGATCACCGGCTGCCCTCCCACCCACCTCCAGCTCCTTCACCTGCCAATCTTTGAGCTGCCTCTCTCGCCTAACCACCTTCGCTCTCTATAAAGCCCCCCTGGGGCAGCCTGTGTTTGAGGGGCTGGCCAGGAGCTCCTTCCCCCACCCGGTTCTCCTATGACATCCAGAGGTGCATCATGGCCTTCATGATGGGGGGTGGAATCAGCTGAAGGAAACTGTTTTGTGAAGAACGCTGCTTGTAAAATAAGAGTCGGTACACAGAGTCACGAAACTAGGCATGTTTTCCAGGGATCTCTGGGCCTCTTCCAAACCCTTTTGCAAGAGCCAATTCCTCCACATCCACCAGCCCGAAAGAGGAACATCCTCCAAGTCTCACAGCTGCTGAGCTAAGCTTGTCCCTTCGGAAATCTTCGGAAATCCCAGGAAATGGCCCTTTGGGGTCTCCTCCAAGAACTCGAGTTATTCATTTTCATCTTTGCCTTTTTAATCCTTTTTAGTTTCGACTGGGGGGGGGGTGTAGCAAGAAGGCCCTCTCTGCCGCCACCCCTGCATTGTGGGACATCCTGTCCTCCTCAGAAGTCAGGAAGCCCCTCCCCCCCAGTCTCTTGGCCTTCTGCAAGGGGGCCAAAACTCAGCTGTATAGCCTTGCATGGGACAGGGACAATCATGGAGCTGGCTGACCCCAGGAGATTCCCTCCACCTGTATTAAGAACTGTTAATTCTTCTGTCATCTAAAAAGCTTCTCCTTTGGTCTTTTTAGCTGCCAGGAAAAGGGAGTGCGGGAAAACAAAGCATGCCTTAAATGCCTAGATAATCACCTTGGCAGCCTAAAGTTGCCGGAGCATAAGACTGTTATTGGAGAACACGTTGGATGACTCTTGGAGATGGATGTGTCCCATTGGAGAAGACACATCCGGGGGGGGGGGGAGACCAGGGTCAAGGGGGAAATGTAGAATGCAATTTAGCATCAGCTGCATCTAGCTAACACCAACATGGCCACTTCTATTAAATTTTATAAAATTTTATAAAAGCAATTTTATAAAAAATTCAAAAGGTGAAGATGTCAGGGCTCCAACAAATCCACCCTCACTCGAAGCAAAAGTTTTTTCTTTTCTCTGAGATGTGGCTAGAGACTTTTGCTTTGAGTGAGGGTGGATTTGTTGGAGCCTTGACATCTTCACCTTTTGAATGTTTTATAAAATTGCTTTATAATTTTAAAAGGTTTAATTCAAAATTCTTCTGATTTTATTGTTTAATTTTATTGATTCTATGGTACAATGCCCAGGGCCCCCCTCTTTCTCCGAGGGAGATGGTTGGTTAAGAAGTATGAAGTATAAATAAATAAAATATAAATAAATAAATCCTGCATTTTTAATTCAACAGATCACAAGAAGCCATCACCTCTTTGGGGGAGGGGGGGAACAGGTTTATTTTCTGTCACTTTCACACTTGATTAAGATGGTTTCATTTTCCTAATCATGTTATTGATTTGATTTTTATCCCACCTTTATTTCTTTGACAGTAACTCAACATAGCTAACATACCCAACATACTCCTTCCTCCTCTTGGCTTCCCCACAACCACAACTCTGCAAGGTGGTTTGGGTGAGAGAGAATGACCGGCTCACCTAGCCAGCTTTCCTGCCTAAGGCGGGACTCGGCCTCCCAGTTTCTGGCTACGTATATTCTCCCTCAGAGGCCTCAAGCAGGGACCCTCTCTGGATTAGCGCAGCCTCCCCGCTTCCCTGTCTCCCCACGGAACCAGGAACCTGGACCTCTCGGCCCTTTGGGAAAACCCAGCTGGCGTTGAGTTCAGGGGATCTGCCAAACCGGCTGGGCCTCAAGAGTCTCCTGCCCACAAATCTTTGACGATGTACCATTGGACAATTATTCCGTGGCTTTCCCAAATATATCCTCTCAACGAATAGAAAGAACATCCTTTGGGATGTGCTATAATTTAACAGGAGAAGCAAAACTCTTAGCCAGGGGTGAGCAGCAGGAGAGCGCTGGGCATTCGCTAGTTTGGGTTGTGACCGCCTTCCTTCTGAGAACCACTGGGGAGAACAGGTCAGTTCAGGAGGGACAGAGGGGCAATGGGGCAGGCAGGACAACAACATGATGCAGAGGCAGTGTGTGTGTGCGTGTGTGTGTGTGCATGTGTGTGCTCACCCTACAAAAGAATCCTAACCCATGTGGTGAACCAGAGAGCAATGTGGGGCTGTGACTGTTAGAACCACGAGTTTCAGTCTCACTGATCAACTTCCTTCTTGCCCAGGGAGAGACAGAAGTGAAACCAACAGATGGAGAGAGGCTGGAGCAAGGAAAAACCAAATTGACCCCTCGGGTGTGGGTGGGGCTGCTCCGTGCCACTGAAGGGACCCCAAGGGGCGACTCCTGAGAGCTTTAACAGCCATCCTGCAAAGAAAGAAGGCCTGCCCCGCAATCCCTCCGGGGTGACTTGCCTGCAAGTCCCAGGATCCCCAGGATCGTGTCCCTTGAGCAAGTGGTCACTCGGCTGACTTCAGCAAACGGAAGGTGTGGGAGGGCCGGGCCTTCGCAGGAAATCCTGGCAGCACAAAGAACCAAGCCTGAAGGTTCTTCGAGCAGGTCTTCTGCTCCCTGAAGACAGGAGGCCCACTTGCGGGGGAGGGGCATTAAAGAGCCCTTCCTCTTCCTCCTCCTCCTCCCTCCTGTACCACTAACATGCCACAAACCACCTCAGCAAGCGACGGTGACCATCCTGGGCAGTGAGTTGCAACAAGTTTGCTACTGGGGAATCTGCCAGATCCACAGATCTCTAAAGACCAATTGCACACAAGTCAGCAACTTTTTAAAGCCCCAGGCCTCCTGGGCAACATGTTATCAAGAGATCACCAAAGGGCCAGCAAATACTCTGGAGATGTTTCAGGGAAGAAAGCCCAGACTTAAATTAGGGCTTGAAGCCAATCACACCTAGAAGCAGATTGTCTGCAAAACTGTTCCAGTTCTCCCCCAGCTGTCCACACCAAGAGACAGAGAAGGAATGAGTTAACAAAATAACAGACCCCTGCTCAGGCAGGAAACCCTATACAAATGGCTGTCTAATCTCTTCTTAAAAAACACCCACAACTTCTGGAAGCAAAGTGTTTCACCAATTAATTGTTCTATCAGGAAATTCCTTCTTAATTCTAGGTTGCTTCTCTCCTCGATTAGTTCCCATCCCTTGCTTCTTCTCCTGCCTTCTGGTGCTTCCCTGCGGCAGCCCTTCAAATATTGGAGTACCGAGATCCTGGCATGAGTTGGCTTTAGGGGACTCTCCAACCCACAAGCCTTTACAGGAACCTTCTGCTTTCTTCTTTTTCCTCTGAGAGGAAGGTTCAAGACTTTGGGGAGACCGGCATGACGGCCTGAAGATGGCTCTGCAAAAGCAGAGCTGACAAATGACTATGGAAGCTGTTAGTAGACCATTCTGTGGAACCTCTCTGGATAAGGACAGGGTTGGAGATTGCCTACATGTGCTCTGGATAGCAGCTCCTCACAGAAGACTACAAGGACAGCAGTTTTCCATAAATTTGAGCACTGGAAGATAATGGAATCAGCCATCTTGTTTGCAGTCACAGCAGACTCTTAAAGCATACGAAGTCCACAAACCTCAGATTCCAATCATTGTCCAAAATTTCTCTATTCTAAAGCTATTAGAGACATTGAGAACAGCAGGCTTAAAAATAATTCATAGGGTGATTTTATCTTCAAATCTGAACGAAAGTAAAATTAATTGCAAGCTTAAGAATTTGAAATAAACAACAAAAAACTAAATAAGATTTTAATAAAATAAAATTATAAATGAACAAATCCAGATAAATTTGGAACATTGATTTTTAGTATGAAATTTTGGAATTACCTGGCAATTGCAAGTTATAACAAAACATAAGTGACGATTTTAGAAAATGGACACTAGAGGGACGAAAGATTGATTATAAGCAGAAGAAAAAGGCTGATGTCAGTTAATTCTGGGATTTATAGAACGATACAAAATGTTATAACATTGAAAATACTAAAGGAGACCTTTGTAGAATGGAGGCAGCAACTACAATATCAACGCTGCCAATAACCACGCCTGCTTCTATGGACATACTATGCCGAAGGAATGACAGATGCAGAACAGATTTTATCTGATAAGGTAAAGTACAGATTGTGGAACTACAAATAACAGGCTAAGAGAATTATTTGGAAAAGGATGCTTTACTAGTTATTTAAAAAGGGGTGGGGGGATGGCTGAAGTTTTAAAAATTAAAAGGAAAATACAAGCAATAAATAAAGCACTTAGATTTACATATCACTTTACAGAACTTTACAGCCCTCTCTAAACAGTTTACAGAGTCAGCATATTGTCCCCAACATTCTGAGTCCTCATTTTACCCACCTCGGAAGGATGGAAGGCTGAGTCAACCTTGAGCCTGGTGGGATTCAATCTGCCAAGTTGTAGGCAAGCTGCAGTTGTCAGAAGTAGCCCGCAGTAGTGCATTCTAACCACTGCGTCACCATGGCTCATGACCCATTATATGTTTTCTTATTGAATTTACAAAAGAGGCTTGTTAAAGCCTTGAAGAAATCTATGCAAATGGGATAAAATGAATGAAGAGAAACCAAAACCTACAACATTACATTTGATTAATGATTAGACTGTAAAAGGAAAATAAAAGGAATGAATATAACATTGGTTTATTTGATCAAGGTTAAAATAAGACATATTTTTGTAATCTTCTAGCAACCTTTTACAGACCTTTTGCTAACACTAAGATTGAAAAGTTGATATCTTATGGATTTGCTTTTAGATAAGAGACAGGATGTGGCTTGAAGAGATACCTGTTTAACCTTTTAGGGGGTGAAGTATTATTAAATTTATTTATACTTGAAGTGAAGGTTGGAAGTCACTTCATTATATATTCTTTTTTTCTTTGTATTTTTCCTTTTTTTCTTTTCTTGCACTTTTTTATTCTTTCTATTCTCTTCCCTTTCTCTAAATTAAATCCGTATTAGTTTTTATTCCTGTACTTAAAATTCTTAATAAAAGTATATTTGAGAAGGAATATTCAAGATAATCAGTGAAGGCTGGACTTTTGCTCTTAGATGCAAATATTAAAACTGGTTTCAGTTAGAAGAATATTTGCAGCTCAGGGTTGAAATGAGGGGCCCTTGGTGCTCTCTGAGCTTGGCTGTTTTCTTGCAAACGTTTCATGACTCGAATCAGGTAAAATAAGGATGCGACTACTCAACTTACGACCACAGTTGGGACCAAAGTCTCTGTGGTTAAGCAAGGCAGTTATTGGGTGGTACCTGATTTTATGACCTTTTTTGCCCTGATTGTTAAGTGAATCACTGAAACTGTTATAAGACAGTCATTAAGCAAATCCAGCTTCCCCAATTGACTCTGCTTGTCAGAAGACACCGAGAAGCTCTCAAATGGCTCTCAGGTGACCCCAAGATGGCGCAACCATCTGAATTACGTGCTGGCCCCAAGCAGCCGCATTTTGATGCTGTAATGGTGAGGATGCTGTAAGTCACTTTTTTCAATGCCGTTGTGACTTTAAATGGTCATTAAATGAATGATTGTAAGTTGGAGGACTACCTGTAACCCAATTCTACCAAGAGTGAAAAGCCAGTGGCTGCTCCCCTTAAAGCATTGATCTTGAAAAAGCAAAACCCAGGAGGACACTAAAAACTCCACACCCCTTCTCTCCTGTCTCTCCCACTGAAGGGATGAGGTGGCCTGCAGTTCTCAGCCAAGCTGAGGCCGAAAGTGCCAAGAGCTTGCCAGTCGCTGGGGCCGCCGAGTTTCAGGGGCCCCACTGAGGTTGGGGTTCGGCCAAGAGTTTGCCTTCCACTCGGGGGGGGGGGGAATCTTCTTCAGCAAAGGCAAGTGAGTCAAAGCCGCAGACACTCGCATAGGATGGAAGCCCCGCCCCTTTGCATGACAATGAAGCGGTGTGTGAAAAGAGGCGGGGCTTTTGCTGCAAGGCTGTGGCCGCCAACCTGGCCATTTTGACCCATCCCTGCTTCAAATCACATCTGCCCAAGAATGCAGATTCTGCAAACAGAGGGGCAGGAAGGGCACCAAGAGGTCATCCACCCTGCCTGCACACAGTCCAGGATTCACAACAGAAGATTCTACAGCCTCTGCTTGAAAACCCCAGGGAAGGGGGAGGTTCTGCCTGGGACTACGCTGACCCTAATCCTATGCCCCCATGGACTTTGTCACAAAAGGAAGGCAAAGCCGTCTCCGGGGGTCACATAGTCATTTTCTGTCCAGGAGTCAGGAGAGGGGAGGACCCCTTGGGGGGTGGGGGGGGGCTGGGAGCCTTGGAGGGGGACCTCAAGGAGTGACGGAGAACCGTCTATTTGCCCTGAGAACTCTCAACTCCAGACGGGTAGAAAAAGGGAAGCCTGGCAGGGAATTTTCCCACCTGAAGCAGGAAGCCAGGTTCTTTGGGGGGGGGGGGAGGGGGGAGGGAGGCTTTCAGCAAAGGCCCCGCCTCTTTCAAGGTGGGAGAGACCCCCTCCCACTCCATCTCATTCCTGACCTACTTAGTGGCGAGTCAGCCAAAGCATTAATGATTGAAGAGCCTCTGGCTAATTGCTGGCTGGTTACATAATCCGTCTGTTTTCTGCCAGGCGCTGGCACCTCCGTGGGGAATGGCAGCCTCTGGCCGCGGCTGCAGGGCAGGCTGGCTTTACAGATGGCTGCCGAGCCCCCTGAGGTCTCATTTCTCCCATTGCACTCAGGGAGCCTTCCCCTTCCGACCCCAGGCCCGTGCACAGAGGGAGACAGGGAGAATACAGACTTCCTCCAGGAAGGCCCAAGGGCCTGGGGAGGTGCCAGCCCAAAAGCAGCCCTTGCTCAGAGCAAGGTGGGTTCAGGAACATCCACCCTCCCCATACACCTTCAGAACCTTCTTCTTCTTCCTCACCGGGGGCACTAAAGCCCTGCTGGCTCCCTGCAGATGTAGAGGCCTCCTCAGAAAAGGGACCATTTGTTTGGAAAAGCTCTTCCTATGGCATGAGGTAAGCTGGGAAGAGGAGCCCGTGGCACAGCATCCCCCTTGCAGAAGGTGCAGCTTGCATGCCTTGGAAGCCGGCCACGGAAACTGGAGCCCCGAGGCAGCAGCGACAGGCAGCAGCAGCAGCAGCCCGTATTTGGGCAAGATGACCTCAGTTTGCAATGGCTCCCCCCCCCCCCCCCACAGCCAGGCCTGCTGCTGCTGTTCGAAGGGGACCTGCAATGGGGAGCCTCCCGTGGCTGCTGCAGTGGGGGGGGGGGGGTGGAAATCAGCAGAAGCACCTCTCATGCTTGGCCAGATGTGTAGCCGCTTCCCTGTGAGTCAGCAACCTGTGAGAAACACACTACCCCCACACCAACACGCCACATGCAAGGTGGAATGACAGCCTACCAACCTTCCCATGGCAACCAAGTGCGTGTGCACACATAAACACACACATGCGCTTTCCTGGCCCACAAAGGTTGCAGTAAGAGTGCTGCTGTTCTGACAAGCAAACCACAACTAGCAGCAGGTTGCAAGGTGTCTGAGGCCCCCTGCCAGCAGCAAAGGAGCTCCCACAAGGGCAAGCTCTCTCGGCAGTCTGGAAGAAGGCCAAATAATGCAGGGAGGGGGCAGGGGAAGACATGGGGGGAGACCCCCCACCTCTAAGAGGAAGGGAGGGAGGATCCCCTTCCTGCCTACCTGCCCCCCCACAGGGCCTCTACAATAGGGGTCACCGCAACCTTTTGGACCTCAGGGACCATCAAACTCATAATTTTAAATCCCACAGACCAGAGACCCTGGGAAAATCCCCCAAAGAGTCTGCAAGACAATTCCCCATCCCGTTTTCCTACCGATCGATCGTTCTTTATTTGGGATCACAGGATACTGTCTCCAGCACCATTCTCATGGTGGGAGGGAGAGAGAGAGAGACTTTTGGCTTCATGCAAAGAAAGCAGAAGTCTTTCTTCTTTCCCTGAAACTCTGCCAGAAATGAGTCTTTGTGTGACTTGTCGCACTGGCAGTCTCTTGGAGACTCATATCTGGCGGAGTTTGGGGGAGAGAAGAAGAAAGAAGAAGAAAGAAGCAGCCCTGTGGCCAGACCAGGCACATGGGGTGAATGGGGCAAACTGCCCCCCTCCGCCCTTTCCCCCCTCCACCTCCTGTTGTTTGCAATGCAAGAGACGCAAGCCTTGTGTTCCCGTGGGCGGCGCAATCTTTGGGGGTGCTTTGGGGGTGCCATCTCTCTGCAGACCACCAAAATTTTCTCATTTTGGTGGTCCACCGGTTGGTGACTACTGCTATACAAGAGATCTTCCAAGACACCAGCCAAGATTTCAGCCTATCCATGTGGGATCATGGAAACTGCTGGGGGAGAAATCACTGCAAATCCCACAAGATTCCACGGTTATAAATAGTGATTTTTTTTTTTAACATCTGGAGCTTGACAAAACCTTTCTCCTCCTGATATGAAGCCTGTTCCTGAGCCCTTCCTCCTCCTCCTCCCTTCCCTCCCTGGTACCCCATGACTGAGTCTCAATCTCTCATCCTTGTTCCTCTTCCCAGATAGGGCTACCTATTGGGATAAGACAGGACTGTGTGTTGCTTAGGGGGCATCCTTTTTCACGCTCTTAAAGGGCTCCACAGAACTGCATTTTCCCAAAAAAAGAAAACTGGCATTATAGAATAAATAGCCCATCCAATGCAATTCAGAATTAGGGTTGAAATCTAAATATGACTGGGAGTTTTTGGCTTGCAGGTTAGCAATTGCTTTACCTTCCAATTGGTTTGTGATTTTACTGCCTTCAGCTTATTTTACCTATGAGGAAGCTCTCCTGAAGCCTTTGGCAAAATCTATGCTGCTCCGTTCTCAGTCTGCCCAGTTCTGCTCTTCAGTGCTAGCCCAAATATATTTAGGAGTCTTAGATTTTGTACAGATATTGAGCTCAGCATTTCTAAGGTGTCATGTAATTTTACCTAGCCATACTTAAAAAGCTGACCTACCGTGAAGGAAAAGCATCCACTAAGTACAAAGGAAGTCCAGTGGGCTAGAAATAAAGGCAATTCTAGCTGCATGGTGAAAAAGCATAAACAAAAGCCTGGCTCTCTTACACCTTGGCCAAATCTCACCGGATGCACAGATATGCAATCTAAGAAGACATTATTAATGGACTAGATTAGGTTCACAAGAGGTTGATGAGAAAAGGTGGAAAGAGAAACTTAATCAATTTGGCAGGTAGAGACAGGAATTATTTTGCATTTGCTCCAAATCAGTGCTTTTCAGCCACTTTTAAGATGCGTGGACTTCAATTCCCAGAATTCCCCAGCCAGCATAACTGGGTCCACAATTCTTAAAGCTGCCACAATTGAGAAGTGCTACTGTACATGATAGAAACTGACAGAGCTGAATGACAGAAAAAGGGAAGAATCTGAACTTCCTGACAGGCAAACTAATCAGCTTTGGAGCAAACTGCCTCTGAATGTGTTGGAAGCTTCCATGAAGATTTCATGGGGATCCACAACCGCCACTCATCCAGATGCTGCAGAGCGGATTTCGTGCCTCAGCAGGCTGGGGACTGGCTGACCTTTGGATCCCCGCTGGCCTGGCAAGACAGCCAATGCAGCGTCCTTCTGGATCTCAGCTGAAAGCTCTGACCCTGTTGGTTCAATACAAGCCAAATTGAAAAGTCCGATCAAAGTGGTTGTTGATGCTCCCAGAGGATGAAATCGCAAGAGAGGCACATGAAGGTGGAGCGAGAGAAGAGTCTGCTGGGGCGGAGCTATGAGTCACCCCAAAAGAGGTCAGGAGCTTGAGAACAAAAGGCAACCCATGGAAGAATCCCTTTCCTAAGAGGCCTGTAGGGGGCCTGCATAAGTGCACCAACGCGCTTACCGTCCCTGTCCTATTGATTCTTTTTATTATATGGATCCATGTATTCATAACTATGTTTTACTTATACCTATTATCTTGTAAGCAATTGACAAATAAATAATAAGAAATAATAATAATAATAATAAGAGGCATCAGCATGAAGGAAGCAAGGATGCCTTGCCATAGAAAGGCCTGGTCCCGTCACCCAAATCCAGCTCATGAATATCACGCTGAGCTGGGAAGCCACTTTCTCCAAGGGGGCTCTGGCTAAGCCAGAGAGAGGAACTACAATCTACACGATTTATTGGGATCCTTTCTATCCTATAGAGAGGGCTGTAAAGCATTGTGAAGCGGTTTATAAGTCTAAATGCTATTGCTAGGCTACACTATTCTGCCTGTAATTACACTTCCTCCGTGTCCAGACGGCCATGGGAGAAAACGTTTATTGGTGTTGGCAGCCTCTTTCTTCCATACATGGGGATAATAGCAGCTATGCGCACCAAAGACACCACTTCCTCTCCCCTCCCATTAAGAAGCCAAGAGAGGTTGAGGAAGGAGGGCCCGGGGGGGGGGCACTCCGGAATGGCCTCAGACTGGTACGTGCTTCTGAGTGATGGACACCTCCATGTGCTTCCGGGTCAAAGGGCTGGGTTCAAGAAACAAAGAAAATGGGACTTTTGGAAGCTGGCAGAAACTTACTTCTGCTTTGACACGAGGGGGAGGAGGAAGGCGCCCTCTTCTCAACAACGTCACGTCCCCAAAGCCTTTGCAGCAGCAGAAGACGGGAAGGGCAAGGAGGTTAGCAACATTCTTTCTTGGGGGGGTACAGCATACACCAACAGTTGCAGGAACTGGGGACGCCCAGAGGTCTCCAAACTTGGCCACTTAATAAGACTTGTGGTCTTCAACTCCCAGAATTCCTCAGCCAGCAATTCTGGGAGTTGAAGATTACAAGTCTTAAAGTGGCCAAGGTTGGAGACCCCCATTCTAGCCTAATGAAGAGAAGAGCTGGGCTGACATGAACAATTAATCAGTGGAATGAGCTGCCTCCAGAAGGTGGGTGTGCTCCATCACTGAAGGTTTTAAAGAAGAGAATGGACAGCCATTTGTCCAGAACGGTGTAGGGTTTCCTGTCTTGAGCAGGGGGTTGGACTAGAAGACCTTCAGGGTCTTTGATATGATGTTATGGTACTTGGATGTGGACTACTTAGGTGCAGGAATGGCTCTACCTGGGTGAGTTCCCTTCCATGACTGCTCCTCTTCCAAACATTCAAGCAATGAGAAGCTCCAATGAGGGGAAGCCACACAGCAGCAAACGGCAGAGGCAGAACCGCCTAAGCTGGCCATCTTGTCAGCATGTTGGTTTCTTGACCGTCAGGCAGTTGCTGCAGGCGGCCATCTTGAGAAAGAGTTATTATGGGTCACAGGTTGGTCCAAGGAACGGCACCAATTCAACCAGGAAAGTGTGGCTGAGGCACCCTTGGATGCCGTTCCTGGCACAGGACAAACACAGGGCCCTGAAAACAATCAAAAACGCCAATTCTACGGTTCAGTATTTTCACCCGCTCTTGAGGTGGCATTTTGGACACAACTTAGCTGACACCCACTCCAACCACTGCCAGGAATTGACCAAGGCATGCTCACATGGGGGACGGAAAGCCGGTGAACCTGACTCCCCAACCCCAAAGGCAACCCCCTTGTTCCCCCCAAAGGCAAATTCTGCTGCTGGGGTCCACAGCCACCACCAGGACTCAAGAGTGGCTGCAGCCCTTCGCAATGCTCACCGGGGTCATGGCCTGCTTGAAAGGCCATATTTTTCCCACAGATGCTTCCCTCCTTCCTAGAATAAGCCTTGGCTCTGGGCCACTCAGGGCCGGGCCAGACTCCCTGTGTAGACGGGGAAAGCAAAACTTTCCCAGCAGGGAAGGCTCTGCTCACCTGCCTGTCCAGCAAAGGCCAGCCTTTCTGAGAAAAACCACCAAGGAGCTCAGCACAGCCTTCATAACAGACCCACCATATGTCATCGCAATAACTCTTGACTGTCTCACTCTTGTAAAAGACCGGGCAAAATTGCTTAGCCTCATTCCAGATGTTAGAGAAGCAAGAAGAGGATGAAATTGAATTTTTTTTGGGGGGGGGGGGCTCTCCAGGAAAATGGCCTGTTCAGCAGAGGGTCAGCCGCCCTTAGGGAAGGCTTCCCTGGAGCCTTTAGGGCAGGAGCCTTCAAACTTGACAGCTTTGAAGACTTGTGGACTTCAACTCCCAGAATTCCTCATCCAGTCATGTTAGATCAGAAATTCTGGGAGTTGAAGTCCATAAGTCTTAAAAGCTGTCAAGTTTGAAAACCCTCTATCTATCTATCTATCTATCTATCTATCTATCTATCTATCTATCTATCTATCTATCTATCCATCCATCCTATCTCTTTATCTTTATCTATTCTATCTATTTACCTATTCTTTCTCTCTCCCTCCATCTATTCTATCTATCTCTCTTTCTATCTATCTATTCTACCTCTCTTTCTCTAGCTAATTATTCCAGGGGTCTTCAAACTTGACAGCTTTAAGACTTGTGGACTTCAACTCCCAGAATTCCTCCTCCAGTCATGTTACCTCAGGAATTCTGGGAGTTGAAGTCCACAAGTCTTAAAAACTTGCCAAGTTTGAATACCCTTGTTTTAGGGAAAGCCTGGCTGGGCCTCATTGCTTGCTTCTATATTTCCTGGGACTGCTGGGAGAGAAGGAGTCCAGAACTGGGTTGAGGATTGGCTGGATCAGCTCCAAGATGAAGGTCAAGCCAATAAGATGGATCAGACCAAGAATGTACTCTAACTCCACAGGAAGGCTAAAACTATCTTTATTGAGCCTGGCTATAGGAACAAACCTTGCAAGTCTACTTATGCTGAAACCCTTCACCCCCTTCTAATACTTAAATGAACTGGGGTGGGGTCCTCTCTCTCTCTCTTGGACTTCAGAGTATGTCCCACTCCTTGTCAGTTTGGTAATGGAGCTCCCACAGCTCTTATCAAGATCCTCCTCCTTACTCCCTACAACAACTTCCAACTCTCACCATCTACGATTTCATGTGGGGCCAAAGCCATACAGTATATGATTCACATAGTTTATTAAACGACCTTCCAACATGCCAATGGCAACAAAGGTTGGATTCACACATCCAACCCAAACAAATCACACTGTGACTGACTGAGTGATCTTCACAAACCATGCCAATGATGGGTTAGAAAGTAAGGCCACCTCTCTGCTCCTCTATATAAAAAAGGGGCTTCCAAGGAAGCTGCCATTTCTTAAAACTTCTTGCTCAGAAAGGAAGGAAATCTTTGTTCAAGGAAGCCCTGGCTGAGGGCAGCTGCAAGGCTGTGGAATGCCAATGGGGGGTTGGGGGGAGGATTGCCAGCAGGCCAGGTTCTCAGAGAAGCTGAAGTCCCCGACCCCATCATCCAATAGGGGAACCTGGAGGGCTCGATCCCGTGAAGAATTCGGCCCAGCTGGCACATCTCCACCCAAGGCCACACCACCGACTGCCACCGCCTCCGGTGACATTTGGACTGGCACTGCCTCGGCCTTGCTGGGTGAAGTGATAGCTAATTTTATTACTACTCATCATGAGGGCTGCAACGAGGTAAAGAGCCTGGCGGAGCTGAGCAGCCCCTCTTAGGCTGAGGACCAAGTAGGGGCATGTCTGGTAGCAGCTCTGGGTCTCCAGGGCTCTGTGGAATCTCCCAGTCCAGACCCCTCCCTTCTGGGCTGGGTGGGCACCTGTCCTGCGGGGGGGGGGGGTTTTCCAACAGCTGGCCTCCATAGCCCAAGGCTCCTTCTGTGCTTCCTGAGTCAAGGAGCAGCAGGTAAATAAGAGGTAGGGAGAAATGTTTCAGCCTAGGAGGAAACCTGCTCTCTGCAGGGTGGCAAGCAGGTACGGTTGAGCTTAAAGCTCCTACAACCCTGACCCACATCAGTGGTTTCCTAGGCTTTGGAATGCCCAGCCACCTTCAACCCTTTCGGCCTGGCGACCAGATGTGAGCCAGGGGCTTCTTCTGTGACAGGGTCCACAGATGGCTGGGGCGGCTCTCATTTTCCACTTCAACCAGATGCTTCAGGTGAACTAAAACTTATCAGCT
This sequence comes from Bungarus multicinctus, assembly GCA_023653725.1. Classification (NCBI taxonomy): domain Eukaryota; kingdom Metazoa; phylum Chordata; class Lepidosauria; order Squamata; family Elapidae; genus Bungarus; species Bungarus multicinctus. The sequence goes on from CM042847.1 coordinate 321,180, forward strand.
AAACCTGAAAGCGTAAGAAAGGGAAAGGGAAAGGGAAAGGGAAAGGAAAAAGAAAAGGAAAGGGAAAGGGAAAGGAGAAGGAAAGGGAAGGGAAAGGGAAGGCAAGGGAAGGGAAGGGAAAAGAAAGGGAAAGGCAAGGCAAGGCAAGGAGAAGGGAAGGCAAGGCAAAGCAAGGCAAGGCAAGGGAAAGGAAAGGAAAGGAAAGGAAAGGAGAAGGGAAGGGAAGGCAAGGCAAGGCAAGGCAAGGAAAGGAGAAGGGAAGGGAAGAGAAGGAAAGGAAAGGAAAAGGGAAGGAAAGGGAAGTGAAGGAAAGGAAAGGAAAAGGAGGAGGCAAGGGAAGGAAAAGGAGAAGGGAAGGGAAGGCAAGGCAAGGCAAGGAAAGGAAAGGAAAAGGAGGAGGGAAGGAAAGGAAAAGGAGAAGGGAAGGGAAGGGAAGGGAAGGCCAGGCAAGTCAAGGCAAGGCAAGGAGAATGGAAAGGGAAGGGAAGGGAAAGGACAGGAAAAGTGTAAAGGGAGGAAAGGGAGAGGGAAGGAAGGAAAGGAAAGGAAAAGGAGGAGGGAAGGGAAGGAAAGGAGAAGGGAAGGCAAGGCAAGGCAAGGCAAGGAAAGGAAAGGAAAAGGATGGAGGGAAGGGGAAACGGAAAGGATAATAGGAGATTAAGGGCAAGGCAAGGCAAGCAAGCAAGGAAGAATAAGGGAGGGAAATGAACAAAGGGACGGGAAGTAGGAAGGTAAGTGAGGAAAGGTAGTGAGGCAATTAGGAAGGCAAAGGAGGTAGGGAAGTTAGGAAAAGTAGGGAAGTTAAGGAAGGCAAGCAAGTAAAGGAATTAGTGCAGGAAGGAAAAGGAGAAGGGAAAATTGAAGGCAAGGAAAAAGGGAAGGCAAAAGTGAAGTGAAGGTAAAAAAGGAGGAGGAGGAGGTAAAGGGAAGGGAAGGAAGGGAAGGGAAAAGGCAAGATGATAGAAATGACAAAGGAGTAATGAAAGCAAAAGGATAATGTAGCAAGGTCAAAGAAGGAAAACGGGAATTAAAAGTTATGTAAGGGAAGTAAAATGAGGACGAGGAAGAAGCAAAAGTAGAAGGGAATTCAAGGTCAGCACGGCAGAAGTAAGGGAAATGGAGGTAGGAGAAGGATAATGGGAAGGAAGAAAGAAGGAAGTGTAGGGGATGTAATTAAAGGAAATGGATTTGAAGATTATGGAGGAAGGGGAGAGGCGAGTTATGGACTATGAGAAAGGAAGGGCAAGCCGAGGGAAAGGGAAAGGGAGCAGGCAAATGTAAGGTTAATTAAGTGAAATGGGAAAGGAAAGGAAGTACCGGAAATTAAAGGAAACAGTAAATCTAAGGATTTCACTGAAACCGGAATGGAAGGGACAAAAGAGAAGGGGGAAATCCTTGGGGGAAGCGGAAGGAAAACAATAACGGAGAAGGTAAGGGTAATGGCAAGTTAAGGAGGTAAGGAAAAGGAAAAAGGTAACTATTAATTATCGAAAAAGGGAATAAAATGAGAGGTGAAGAAACTAAGTTAGTTGCAAGGGCAAGGCAAGGGCAAGGCCAAGGCCAGGCAAGGAAAGGAGAAGGGAAGGGAAGGAGAAGAAAAAAGGCAAAAGGTAAAAAAAAGGAAAGGAAAGGAAATGGAAAGGAAAGGAAAGGAAAAGGAAGGAAGGAACCAGGAAAGGAAAGGCAAAGGAAGGAAAGGAAAGGAAAGGAAAATGAATGGAAGGGAAGGAAAGAAAGGAAGGGGAGGGCCGGGAAAAAAGGAAGTGGAATGGAAAGGAGGAATGGTGAAGGAAGGACAAGGAAGCGGGAAGGAAGGAAATTAATGAAGTATGGTAAGGGAGGCAATTGGAATCGAAGTGACGGAAAAGGGGAACAGAAGGGAAGGGAAGGGAAGGGACGGGGGAAGGGAAGGAAAAGGGGAATGGGAAGGGAAAAGGAAGGGTAAAGAAAAAGGGGAAGGAAAAAACGAGCAAAGACATGGAGAGGGCGAAAGAAAGGAGGCGCGAAGCGAACTTACGTGCCAAAGGGAAAGGGAAGTGAAGGGAAGGAAAGGCAAGGAAAGGGAAGCAAAGGGAAGGGGAAGGGGAAGGGAAAGGGAAGGGAAAGGGAAGGGAAGGGAAGCGAAGGGAAGCAAAGGGAAAGGAAAGGAAAGGAAAGGAAAAGGAGGAGGGAAGGAAAGGAAAAGGAGGAGGGAAGGGAAGGGAAAGGCAAGGCAAGGGAAGGGAAAGGAAAGGAAGGAAAGGAAAGGAAAGGAAAGGAAGGGAAGGGAAGGGAAGGGAAGGAGAAGGGAAGGGAATGGGAAGGAAAGGAAGGAGGGAGGGAAGGAGGAAAGAAGGAAGGCATTCCTGTGGATTATGTGCTTTTTTTCTCCCCAACAGATTACAAGAAGTCATTCAGTGACTATTTACTGAAAAAAAAAGATTTACAACTGGTCTCCCGAGTTATGGCCCTTTGCAGGGCTCTGCAATCATGTGATCTTTACAACCACATTACATAGTGATGTAAATTCCGAGCCATGTTTTAGTCATAAACTGAGGACCACTTGTGGTGCAGTAGAAAATTTGTCCCAATGCAAAATGTCAGCTCAAGGAGCATCACAACATTACCCAGCGTTATCCTTTTTGTATTTAACTCACAAGGTAATAATTCCCACCTGATGTGGAAAGCAATATTCCAGATCTTTGAACGGCTTTTTCTGATTGATGCTTCTCTGTCTCTTCAAGAATATTAGTCCACTCCCTGGAACAAAAATTTAGCTTGGAGGTTGCTGTTCTGCAGCCAACCTCACTGACTCTGTTCCCTAAACCCCCTAACTGGTCAGTGGGTGCCAGTGAAGGAGTAAGTGATATCAAGTAAAAAGAAGAACAGGCATCCATTTCTGGTCACCCTTCCCCGCCCCCCCCCCCCACAGCTGGCCAGGTGCAGAAACAGCTGTGTCCTATCACAACTCTTGCTCCACCTGTTAAGGTGGCCTTTTTGGAGGAACACAACCACCTGCAAGCTCCCTCCTGCTCTGTGCCCCTGGCAGGGGATGCTATACCTGGATGTCTTTGCCAATATTAAGAGGCAATTGGGAAACACTTTTTAGCAAACTCTGATCCTGGGACATTCAACAAGCTGTGCGCTTTGAATCTAGCTACATCACCACCTGGGCTTTCACACCACCATTCCAACCCCTCAACCTTTTCATTGCCTCTTCTGCTTGCACAAAATCCTTTGAGACAGCGAGAAGAAATCACAATGACCTGCAATGGGGCTGCCCTACAGATTTCATGTACTTCTGGTACTGGCAGTTTTATTTTCTGAATCTTTCTTAAAGTACAGTCAAAATAATCAGTCTGGTTTCCATTTCCATTAGCCTGATAGCTAATTGACGTCAACAGCAACACAAAACCCAAGGCCCATCTCCTACCACTCCTTTGGTAAGGCAGCCCACTCCAAGCCCCCTCCCTGAAAACAGGTGCCACCAAGAGTGAAAGCAGGAAACATCTGCCTTTACAAGCAAATCCAGCTGGAGACGATCCAGCTGTTTGATAGTGATGCAGATGGGTGCAGAAATAATATTCTCAAGGGAGTTTATTTTTTCCTATCCTCAAATCAGGACCCAGAATGGGCAGTTCTTCTTCTCTCAAGAACTACCACCAAGTAACAAAACAAAAACCTTAAGAAAATCAGATGCAAAATGCAAAAAATCGAAGATTTGATTATTAGGGTGCCAAAGCCAGAACCATCTTATCCCAAAAAGCAGCTGTGGCATCAGATGAACTGCTCAAGGAGGAATCCAGAAGAAAAAGCTGTCGCTCACAAGTCAGCCTGATGAAACCTCAGAAATGAAGGTGGATGCCGCCACTCTCTCACATCCCTAAAGCTTCAAAAATGGAGAAGGGAAATGGAAGAACATTGGGAGCAGGAAATGTGGCTTTTGGACACACAGGTCCCTTCCAGAGACACTGACGAAGAAGAAGAGAATTACATCCTAAAGTTTGGGAAGGGAAAGGTCTGGGAAAGGTCTGGAAAAGCCGAGTCCCCCTTGATAAAGACAGAAACCAATTAAATGGGTTTGAAGATTTTCAGTTCCCATCAACTGGCTAAGCCATCAACCCAGGACAGAGCGGCTGTACTCCCCAAGGGCTCATTGGTGCTTTCATGGGCTGCAAGGCTTACTCTAAGTCAGGGGTGTCCAACCTCAGTAACTTTAAGACCTGGGGACTTCAACTCCCAAGATTCCCCAGCCAGCTCTGCAAAGCTTTGCTGGCTGGGGAATTCTGGGAGTTGAAGTCCACAAGTTTTAAAGCTGCCAAGATTGGACACCCCTGGTCCAGGCCTTCTGCTCTTCTTCACATTGATAAATAACGAATTATTTGGTGAAGGGATAAGAGGTTCCTGGCCCCTCTCAAAAAGTCCATCAACAACTGCCCACCTTCATTTTGAATTTTGCTTTATGAGAAATCTGGGGACAACATAGGATGCATCCCTCAGATATTGCTCTCTAGTGATTTCACTGTCTCTCAACACCCAATTTGCATGAAATCCTCAGTGGCCAGAGCTGTCCTTGGTGGGACAAGGAACAATCGGCCCAAGGAAGCAGATTCCACTAAAAGCAAGTTGGCTGGAGAACTCCTGACCCCTTGGCTGGCATCTTCAAGGGGGTGGCTCAAGCGTCCCTTCCACCCTTCCAGGCTACACCTCTCTCTACAACTCTACATCTCTCTGCATGGTGGATCTGGATCCTCCAGGTGTTCCCTCCACACTATTTGCTTGGCTCCTCAAGGCTGGGTGTCCTCTGTGCTGGTGCCCAGTAGGTATACAGGTAATACAGGTAACTCTCCACCTATGAGCACAGTTCAGCTCAAAATTTATATTGCTAAGTGAGAAATTTGTTGATTTTTGCCTCATTTTACGACCTTTCTTGCCACCTTTAAGTGAATTGCTGCAGCTGTTAAAATTAGTGACATGATTGTTAAGTGAATCTGGCTCCCCCACTGATCTTGCTCGTGGCAAAAGAGAGCCCCCGGGATACTGTGACTCTCATAAATCTGTCAAGCATCCAAATATAAATCACGTGATCATGGGGGTGTTGCAATGGCTAGAAGTGTGAGAAATGGTCACAAGTCAGTTTTTTCAGTGCCTTTGTTAACTTCATATTGTCACTAAATGAGCCGTTGTAAGTCGAGGACTACCTCTAAGGTCTTCACTCTGTAATCTAAAGATGTTATTTTTGCATTGACAGATTTACTTCCTTTCTCTTTCTAGAAGGTGAGGAAGGTTCAAGGAGGCGTCTTCCCCTCTTGCTGTCATTTGCTTCTCCTTGGAAATTCCTATCTTCCTGCGGGAGGGGGTGGAGGGGCTCCCCTTGGATCATCCCTGCCGCAACAAAAGGAGGAGGATCAGCCATCTGGATACTCCCAGGAGCAGCAGAATCTGCTCATCAGGGCCATCAAATCAGCTCTCCAGTCTAATGGTGCATCCAGACACCTATCAATTCCAAATTTGGGGGACAACAGAAGGAAGAACACCAGCTTTCCCTCTCCCTTCAAGAACGGAAGCTGGAGTACACAAACTGAAGCCAGGAGCTCAACACAGCCCAAGGCTAGAGCTGCACTCCAAGGATGGCCCTGGGGAGCACATTCGGCCCAGCGAGATCTCCCTCACTCTGGACTTCAAGAAAGGGGATTCAAGATCACGAATAGAAAGTAAGCTCGCGGGGAAAGGAGTTCACACAACTGTGAGCAATTCCAACCATAAGAAAAGGCAGAAAATGCCAGAAGGTGCAACCCATCACCCAACAACTATTTCCTCTAGATTGGAGGCGGCTGCGGTGGTCCCATTCAACAGGCCTTTCCTCCCAGAGCGCGAGGGTGGGCTCCCCATCTCAACAATGCCTCTTGAGTTCCTGGGAGTCCTGTTTCCTCCAGGAGGTTCCCAGGAACACTTCTGCATTCCATGCAGACCCCAGAGACAGTTTCCAAAGTGGCCACTGGACGCAGTCCAGCAGTTTCTTCGCCAGCTCCAGAGAAAGTGACACGGAGTATCTTAAATAGCTTGTTTTTGGAAAATGGATTTTTCGTGACAGGCAAGGCCTTTAGCGCAAGTCCTTCGGTGAGGCAACACACAAATTACCTCTGGTTCCAGCTATGTCCCTGCCCCAAACTTTGGGTAATGCTTTACTACAAATTGATACCTATTAGGTTTCCGCTGCCCCATCCTCAAGGTGAGGCATACCTGATTCTTCAAGAGTTTGCCAAGAGGCCACTGGCTGAGGAGCCATCTCCATCACTGCACCCAGCCACCAACTTCTCCTGCCCAGTTTGAAATGGCTGAGGCCGCACCCCAGGAATCACCCCACATGTTCGGTCTCAGTTCTATCACGCCAGCTGTGGACTGTGGTTTCTTCCAGTGGTTTTGCTGGAGCTCCACTCTGGGCAGAGAAAGGACCTGCCTCACACTTATGGCCCCAAGAAGCCAGCAGGTTCCTCCTATCCCAAGCCTCCGGTTTTGGACAGAGGGCAGATCAGGGCAACCAAGTCTCTGCTGCTATTTTTAATCAAAGTACATAAAACAAACCCAAAAAATGCCTGGCTTCTCTTAAAGCCTATGAATATGCATTTAAGCTTCACGTGCTCTAAATTTGGAAAGGAGCAATGACACCTCTTGACTACGAAGAGAAAGTCTTGTCTGCTTCATCAGAAACCTGGATTTTCACTCAACCAGGCTATTTTCAAGGACTCTCCTGAACTTGGATTCAGCGTGCTATAAATTTAGTTGCTTCTTTTGAAAACCTACAATTGTTTTCGGCTCTGGTGTGCAAGACCAATTATAAGGGAAGGAAAAGGCAAGGAAATCCTGACCTCAAAAACAGCTAACAAAATATTAAAGAAAAAAAAATAAGCCAGATATATCAGAACTAATTGTTTCATGCTCACTGCACACAGTCCTTTGGGCTCCATAAAAAGGTGACTCTGGAGGATTCTGGGAAAGGCAGCTTTGTGAGAATTGCAAGAATCTTGCCAAGGACAACTGGCTTGTCAAAAGGGGCATGGCCACCTCTGCCTCCTGGGCAATAAACCCCAGGGGGTATTTGGAAGGCTCCTCCTATGCTGTAAATGTGAAGGAGCCCCCTTGCTAAGCAAGAGAGACAGATGGAAAGGTGACTCTGCCCAGGTACTTCCTGGAAAAGAGATTGTAGGAGGAGCGCCAGGTTAGTCTACAGTGGCAAAACATCAGAAATCGGGTAGCACCTCTTCTAAGAAGAATGAAAATGAATACTAATAACATTTATTCTGCTTCATAAAATGTGTTTTTCAGACTCTCTGAAAGAGCCAGACTCACATTTGACTTTCTCTGCAGTGCCAAGAAAAGGAAAAAAGGGATGAAAGCAGAAAAAAACCAGGCGCTTTGCTGTCCACAAGATCAGCTCTGGGATCACTCTGGAAAAAAGCGCCATGGAGCTTTTTTTATCAGGAAAGACAAGGTCCATGGCTCTGAGGGCTGAGTTGCCTTGGGGGACTCCCTCTCCCAACCATTCAGACCCACAAGTGGATCAGGGTTGCTTGACTCAGAGCAACCCCCAGGACGCTCCCCTAGCCTTTTGCCTTTTCTTGTAGCAGTGCAACCTGACACTTCATTCCTTCATTCGTATTGGGGGAGGGGGAGGGGGAGAGAGAGAGAATTTTTTTAAAAAGACAAGAGCTTAGGAGAGCCAGAAAAGAAGACAAATGGAAACACCTGAATCTCTAGGTCCAGGTTCACTTCAAGCATGAAATTGCTCATCTTCTAGCAAAAATTCACACTCTGTCCTTAATGCTTGACCTCTGTCCAGAAGGCTGGAAAGGGGCCAATGTTATGCCATTATTATTATTTTTTGCAAAAGAGATCCACAGAAAATGAAGCTGTTATTATCGTTAAAGCTGTAAAAACTCAAGCATATGAAAGTCAGTTTGGTACAGTGGTTAAGGCACCAGGCTAGAAACCAGGAGATAGTGAGTTCTAGTCTTGCCTTGGGCACTAAGCCATCTGGGTGACTTTGGGCCAACCACTCTCTCTCAGCCCTAGGAAGGAGGCAATGGCAAACCACTTCTGAAAAACCTTGGCCAGAAAATTGCAGAGGCCAGAAGTCAAGACTGGCTCAGAGCCCCCACCCCCCACTCCCACTGGGAAGGAAGCATTGCAAAAGAGAAAGAATCAACATGTCTGCTGGAAACTCCAGTTATGTCTTGCTAGTCTCTTACAATTACACCGGTACACAGTTGCAGGCAATCTGAAGACTTTGTTAATTGGTATTTTTTGAATACAAAAAAATACAATGGCAACCTTTCTTAAGAGCTCCTGAGTAGACTAAAAGACCACAGGGTAAGAGGCCCTCTTAAAAATCAGCAACGGGTTGAAGAACCAAATATAGGTAATAAGTATTTTTCCAAGCGGTATGCAAAAAGGTAATGTTCCCATAGGAGCCACGTTTTTGATGGTTCATAATGTGAAATATTTAAAGTGTTGTAATAATTTTTTGATCACAAGGAGTTGAGCAGGGAAGCTGATGACATCAAATTATTGAGGAGTAAAATCCACCTTTCATACCTGTCCTGGTGGATTTGTAACCAGTTAGAACTATCGCAAAAGAGGAAGTGAGGGGGAAAGGAAGGTGGAGTAAAAGTTTTGTAAAAGGACACATTCCAGGATGGGGCGTTAGGGAAGAACAGAGCTGTGGTCTCTTCAGACAGCTGGCCAAGCCAGGTAAGAACCACGAAGGACAATCCACAGGAGTGGTTCTGCCTGGGACAAGGCTATCGTTCCCTCTGCTTGTGGAACTGTTCAAAAGCAAGTGGATCGGGCCGGGGGCCTCTTGCCTTTTCAGAAACCAATGAGGCCGGCTGGAGATACAGAGAAGCTCTAGTGCTTCCTTGGGAGGCATGAATCCTGTATCGTGTGAAGGGGCTGCTTTACACTTCAGCTGCTGTTTCTAGCAAGGAGACCATGGAAGGAAGGGACCAGACTTCCTACAACATATTAAATGAAGCTGGCAATCGGTCCCGTGTGTTTACAGACCTTAATGTATTTGGTGGGCAGTCACCCCTTTAGCTACCAAGATCCATTTGGGGTCACAAAGACCTTCAGTCAACCACCTGTCAAGATGGGAGAAGGATGTTCTGGCATAACCTGCCATGTTTTACTTGCCTGGAAGACGATGGTGCCCCTGGATTCTGGGGAGCCTCCGTAGCCCCATCTTTTGAGCAAGGCTTGGATCCATTGATGGGACCCTGCTCTGAGCGCAGCGACTCTGTTGCTCAACACCTGAAAGTCACATCCAACTTGCAGCAGCTTTTCTTTGACCATCTGCCAGATTGGGAACTCAATTCTAAAGGCTGAAAAGGCTGACAAAAGCTTCCATTCTCACCCTTTCACATCTTTCCCACCTAAACTCTGACAAATTATTATTTTTTACTGAATATGTGACTGAAACAAAAATTGCTACAGACACTATCAGGGTCCTGTAAAATCAGCACCAGACATTTCTGCAGAAGAAGAAGATTAGAGCCAGGACAGAAAAAGTTGAGAAGAAAACTGGGATGCCTTGATGAACATTATGAACCCTGCAATCCCTCTTTAGAGACAGGCCATCATTTCTTATTGGTTGCAATTCTGTTAGAGGCTCCTGAGAGGCTGACCTTCTCCGACCTCTGTGGAAAAAAGGCCCCAAGCCGAGAGCAAAGGGTCGTGGGGAGGCAAGGTCACTCTGGGCTTCTTCCTGCCTCCCTTGACAAGATCTCACCAAGCACCAGCCAGGCAGCCTTCTCAGCTCGGTGACTAAGACACCTTACATAAGAGAGCAAGGAAGGGGCTCTTACGGCATTCATGATGCCCTGCGCTCTTCAAGGTATTCTGCCAAAGCCCAGCCAGGCTGCCCAGCCCAACCCAGGGTCAAAGCCTCTTTCGGCTGAAGTCACAATGCCTCTTTGGTTTAAGTTTTGGGGCCTGTTGCATTTGCCCGTGGGAGCAAAGTGCTTTTGACTCACATCCCCCCTGGGACTTGGCCATGACTCTCCAGAACTTCCCAGGATGAGAGGTTCTCTCTCTCCATCCTGGGAGGAAGGAGGGCGGTGACTTTGAGGTGAGGGGCCCTCATAGGAGCTTCAGTGGAAGCATCAGCCAGCCACTCTCTTGACTTTCAATTTTGCTCTCTTGACTTTCAACCCAGCAAGGAGGGACAGAAGCACCGCTGCCCTCCCAAACTGATGCTTCCCAGCCACAAGGGTGCAGCTGAAGTGAGTAGGGACGCTGCTGTTCCCAAGGCCACCTAGTGAGCCTGTGGTCAGGACAGGATTCCGTCCTTGGACTTGAGGAGGGCTTCTCCGCTTTTCCACCCCTGGGCCCAAAGTCCCAACGTTCCCCTGCACAACAACAGAACAGACTTCCAAGCCCACCCCTGCTCCCAAGACCCCGGCCCCAGGGGGCTTTGTGACTCTTCAGAGTCTGCGGTTCCTGCTGTAGATCAAGCAAGGAAGGGGGACATCTTAAACTGTCCCCCCAATGTTTAACCAGGGGGCCTTTCTGGCCAGCTGAGGCCTAAGTATCAAGGGCAAATGCCAGATTCTACGGATTCCGGTTAGGTGGTGACATTGTTGGCCAACAGTCCTTCTCTCTCTCCCCCCCCCAATTAAAGCCCTCTGGGCGTGCGGGGGAGGGGTTCTCCAAGAGTCTTATTAAGCGGCAAGCCAGGTTGAAGCTGCTCCTCAAGGAAGTCCCTCTGGGCCTCGAGAGACAGGTGTCCTTCACCAGCCAAGCTCCTTAATGGAGAGGCCAGTTGTGGGATCTGGGCAAGAGCCTGGCTTCTGCCTCTGGGTAAGTGACAGCTCTGGTCTCCGGGGCATCAGTCAGGGCTCCCCAGGGCTGAGGAATGACATCCCCCCATTTGCATCCTGCCATCAGGGTCTGTGACAGGGCTGACAGCCCAGGAGGGCAGGTGTCCCTCGGCAGCAGGGAGGAGCTGGGGGAGAGGCGAGACCCCTCGAGTTGGTCTGCGCTTGGCTCTCCTCCCAGGCTGCTTCGTCCTGGCTGAGAGACCTTCCTGGCCCCTCAGGGAACGGGGAGAGAAGAGCAAGCCCAGAGAGCAGCCGACTCCTCCTCTGCCACGCTCTGCCCCACTCAACATCCAAAAGAGGGCTGTACGAAGGACCCTGAAAAGGCTCCTAGGGAGGGAACTTCCCATGGGAGTAGCTTAAGCACAAGCAGCCCTGACACCAGAGGAAAAAGAAAGCAGGGGGAAGCCCCCCCACCAGTGTTGCTGTCCAGAGCCATTTAGTGCTGGCCCACCTGAAAACCATCACAGATCCGCTGTTAGACTCCTTGCAATTTGCCTACCGAGCAAATAGATCAACAGATGATGCTGTTAATATGACTCTGCATTACATCCTGCAACATCTTGAGTCTCTAAAGACGTATGCAAGGATCCTCTCTGTAGAGGATCAATACCATCAGCATTCAATACCATCATTCCAGATATTCTTCTCACTAAACTGATTCTGTGCCGCCTGATCACACTTGTAAGTGGATCCTAAGCTTCCTAACGGACAGGAAATAGCACCTGAAGCTCAGCAAAATCACATCAGATACCTGTTCAATTAGCACAGGAGCCCCCCTCAGCTGTGTGCTCTCTCCACTCCTCTCCCTTTATACCAATGGCTGCATCTCAAAAGATCCCTCTGTTGAAGTACTGACGTTTGTAAATTTTATTATTTATTTATTACATTTATATTGCTGCCTATTCGCCCATGGCGACTCACGGCTTACAAAATATAAAACCACATTTAAAAAAATAAAAACTAACAAAAAGAATCAACTACATTAATAAAGTACAATATAACAAAATCACCGCCCAACTCCCACCCCCCCGGCCTGGCGACAACACATCCCAGGAGCCATTTGCTGGGCTCCCTCCTGCTCTGGGTTCCCCAGGCCTGAGCCAGGTCTTCAGGGCCTTCCGGAAGAGTGTCAGAGTGGGGGCCATTCTAATCTCTGGGGAACGATGTTCCAGAGAGAGGGAGCCACCACGGAGAAGGCCCTTCCTCTGGGTCCCACCAGGGGTATCTCCCTCGGGGATGGGACCCACAGCATTCCCTCCCTCCCCGCTCTGATGGGTCGGGTAGATATGATGGCAAGAGACGGTTATCCCTCAGATCACCTCAGATGATACCATAGCAATTAGTCTCATTCGTGACAACGATGAATCTGCATTCAGATGGGAGGTTGAACAACTAGTGGTGGCACCTGAGCAATCTTAAACTGAACACTCTCAAAACTGTAGAAATTACAGTAGACTTTAGGAGAAGCCCTCCTATTCTACCACCTCTTACAATACTAGGCAACACAGCATCAACAGTAGAGACCTTCAAGTTTCTAGGTTCTATAATATCTCAAGACTTAAAATGGAGACCATCATCAAAAAAACAGAACAAAGCAATGTTTTTCCTGTGCCAACTCAGAAAGCTTGGACTCCCCAAGGAGCTGCTGCTAATAGTTCTACAAAGGAATCTATCATTTGCCCCTCTATAACTGTCTAGTTTGGCACAGCAACCAAACAGGACAGACTTCAGCAAATAGTTTGGACTGCAGAAAAAACAACTGCTACCAGCCTGCCTTCCATGGAGGACCTGTATACTGCACGAGCTAGAAAGAAGGCTACAGGCCCCTCACATCCCAGACATAAACGGTTTCAACTCCTACCCTCAAAACCATGCTATACAACATTGCATACCAGAACAACTAGACACAAGGAGAGTTTTTTCCCCAATGCCATCACTCTGCTAAACAAATAATTCCCTCCACACTGTCAAACTATTTACTAAGTCTGCAGTACTATTACTGTTAATCTTCTCATCTTCCCTATTACCTACCTTATGATTATAACTTTGTTGCTTGTATCTTACAATTTATATTGTTTTATTTAGTATCCTAGAATGATTTATGTTGTTTGCTTATTCAGTATCCCATGACTATCACTAAGTGTTGTATCTTATGATTTACAATGTAGTTTTATGATTATGATCATGATTTATCACTTGTTGCTTGTATGTACAGTGAGAGCTTATGTACCAGAGACAAATTCCTTGTATATCCAATCACAGTTGGCCAATAAAGAATCTCTCCCCTCCCCTCCCCTCCCTTCAGCCTCCTTCCACAGAATAAACACTTCAGGTCTGTCATGGCTGCACCTGGCAGACAAGCACAGAGACCAACCAAGATTGTGAATGTGTCATGGAGGGCTTTCAACATAGGACGGAAGGAAGGGAGGGAAGGAGGGATGGACATTTAGCTCAAATCCTCCCAATTGGGGATGGCTGGATTTTGTGTGTAACACCCTGACACACATTACAAGGCAAACTAAATATCAGCCAGTTTTGAGGAAGCCAAGAGCCTTGACAAAACCCCATTAAAAAAAGTGCGCCTATAATATTAGGCAGGGAAGTGGTGCCAGATGCAACCAACCCATTTGCCCAAGAGCTGGCATGGGTAAAGCTGCCATTCCTCTTGGCAAAAACCTACCAGAAGGCACCGAGGCAGCTGGCAATTCCCATCGCTCTGCAAAGGGTGCAGGGCCACCCCCCTTGCCGATGGAAATGCAGGCCAGCCCCTCCCTCTGGCCCAGAACCTCCCATTCAGCAGAGCCTTTCCCGTTTCTTCCTTCCTTTCACTTCTGCAAGTCAGATGACTTTCTCCTTAAGGACAATGGAAACAGCTCCCAGACTTTCCCAGGAAATCAGAAGGTGGAATTACATTTTCCAATTGGAGCTCAAATTCAAACAAGCTATGCTAGGAACTGATACAGAGAAATTTTAAACATCTACATTTAATGCAGAGGGAAGAAAGTAAAGGTAGTCCTCAACTTATGACAATTGCCACCAGAGTTTCCATTGTTAAGCAAGATGGTTGTTAAGTGAATTGCACTGGTGGAGGGTTGGACTAGATGACCTACAAGGTCCCTTCCACTTTCATTAATCTGTTACATCTGTTACCAGGTTTTATAATCTCTTTTGGCTTGGTTAAGCAAGTCCAGTGAAGGCAAATGAGGCTTTCCCCCACTGACTTTGCTTGTTGGAAGCTGGTTGGGAGGGTGGCAAATTGGGGGAGGGTGTGTGTGTCTCACATGACCTCAGGAAGCTGCATCCATCTTAAATTCATCCTAGTTGTTGAGCACCCAAATTCTGACCAGGGGATGCTGCAACGATCCTAAGAGTTGTAAGTTACTTTTCTCAGTGCCATTGTAACTTCAAGAGGTTGTTAAATGAATGGTTGTAAGTCAAGGACTACCTGTACTTAAGAAGTATGTATGCGATAAAGGAAAAAGAGCTTCAGCCAAAAATAAAGGGGGAAACCCAAGAAACTGGCTGGCTGGAGGTGATGAGATCCTGAAAGAGCCTGTGGGGGTTGCTATCAATTAGAGTTAATTGCATTTCCTTTTGTTCTTTCTTATCTCCACCATTTGACTTGTGAAGTTTTGGGGCTTATGATGTTGCACTCTGTTTCTCTGCTCCGTAGAACAGGGTTCCCCACAAAAGCTGTGTGCTCGCAGGCAAGACTGCCATCCGCTCAACAGCAGGCGGCGTCTGCTGACCTGGTCTGGACTGGGACGCTAAGCAGGACCAGGCATGGTTCGTTTTGGGTGGTGCTGGAGTCAAGGAAAGCAGCCGCCCTTGTGCCACCGCCAAGAAAAGGGCCCAGCCATCTCCAGAACTCCTTCCCAAGACGCTGGGCTTGAGGCAAGGCAGCCAGTCCCAGGACACGGGCCCCGCCGGTCTCTGGAGGGCGGCCTGGCTCCAAACTTCTGAGACTTCAGCTGGAATTACTCGGATGAATATTTTACACTACCTTTTCTTATTTTTAATAAAATGGTACAAGTGATCCCACAGCTATGTTCTCCTATGGAAGAACAGAATGCCTCCTCCTCAGGGAGCATCATGCCCGCTGCCTCCTTGCATTTATCTTGTCTGTACTGTGCTAAGAAGGCAACAGCAACAGTAAACAAGCCTCACGATGGTGACCACAGCGGCATGGGAAGCCAGCCTTGGGTGCTATGGATGGCTACAGAAATGGGATTAATAATGAAATCTTGCCTTCAGACCCATCCCTGGTGGGGATCTTAGGAAGTTCAAGTTCACCGTCTTTGCCTACTTTCAAAAGCTAAGCCTTAGCATCCAATAGCTGAGCTGTGTGTCCCATTAGTGAGCAGGAATCGCTTGAGTGGAATGTTTGCCAACCTCGGGAACTTTAAGAAGTGTGGACTTCACCTCCTAGAATTCCTCTGCTAGCATAGCTGGCAGGAGAATTCTGGGAGTTACAGTCCACCCATCTTAAAGTTCCCAAGGTTGGGAAACCGGGCTGTGGTTGAGTACTCAACTTGTATCCCACTGTTGTGTCTTTGGATTTCGGGCTGTTGCTGCCCAGGGCATAGCCTGATGCCTCCGGTGCAGAATGAGGCCTCTGGTGAGGAGTCAGGCCTCCTTGCCTCCCTCGGCCTCATTCGCCACCAAAGCCCAGCTGGTGAACTGGGCACCCAGCATCCTTAGGCTCAAGGAGGAAGAGACCCTTGAGGCTGAACACTGCCATATGCAGATGGAACTTGGCATCAGCTTTGCCAGGAGAACAGCAGCACTTCAAGTCTGAGCCGGCTGCCCCAGTGGGTCATTGTAAAGAAACGACTTGACTGACCAGCTCCTTTGCCAAGAATGCAGGCGAGCTGATTGACAGCAGCTTCCTGACCAAGAAGCTCTGATGGGGCTGGTGAGGGTTTTGCTGCTAAGATGCTAATTTCTCCCCACCCTTACCAAGACTCCTGCTGGGCTGACTCACTTGAACTGATGGAAAACTGGAATGACTCCATGCTTCCCATCGACACTTACGATGGAGATTTGCTATGGGCTGGCATCCACCCAATGCTCCCCCAAGACAGCAGGTGTGGACCATGGGGCTTGGTGTCTGTGTACCTACCCACCCATCTGGGAGCCATCAATATCCATTAGCTCTTTCGGCAGTGGGAATTTCAGTGTCTGGTACACACTTTTACAATCTAGGCAGGAGATGCATATTCTGGTAAGGCAAGATAGCACAGAAATAGGGTCACTTGAACAGATTTGATCTTTAGGATGGGGAGACAAGAGTTTTTGGGCAAACAGAAAAAAATATAGTTCACACGTGCAGAATTTGTGGCTGCCAAAAGTGACCAAGCCCTTCATTTCTTCTTTTTAGGAAACCCTCAAAAGAGGAGGGGCTAAACAGCAATCGCAGCATGTAGGGGGGCTACCTCTTTAATGGATGGGCGGATAAATGGGGCAAAGCCTCTGAAGAACCAGTGGCTTTTCTTTCTCCAGAGCTACAAGGGGAGAAACCCCAAACCCCAGCAATCCAGATTTTAGGGTGGGGGGGAAGGATTGCAAAATCAAGGAACGAGGTAGCATTATTGTGGTTTTATCATACCACATCCAGATTTGCTAACATTGTGGATGGTTTGGTTGAAACTGTTCAGAAATTCCTCTTTCTGCATTCCTCTTGTGAAGACTTCTGAACCATTTTGCCTGTCTAGCTAGATAAAGAAAGTTTTGCTCCAGAAGGCCCTGCTGGAGTTTATCTTCCACATCTCCTGGCTGGGCAACGATTTCAGGTCTTGGAGAAGTTATTGTCCAGCTTCCCAGCACACTTCAAGCCACTGTGTGATTTGCATGCCTTTGGCCTAGCATATTTTGGGGGGTTGCAGCTACTACTGTTTTTAAAGCAATTCCAAAGCATTGTAACATTACACAAATCCAGCCAACTGTGGCTTATTAACTAAACTGTGATTAAGCAAAGTGATGTGGGAAGCCAGAGATTGCTCTCTTTGGGGCACTGTGATTTGGATTTACTTTTAGCCTATTCTGTCTACACCAGTTATTTAGAATTGAACAACTGAAAAATGAATCAAACCATTAAAAAGTAAAGAGTTAAAACCAAACGGAAGCATTAAAAAAGAGAAAATTATAGCTCACCATAAAAACAAAATAATGAACAGCACCGACAAGCATCAAACATTAACGGCCAGTGCACCAAAAGGAAAACCATGGGCACAGCCAAGGATTCCAAACAATGGTTTTTGGCAGCTGCACGCAGAGTTGGGGCGATAAGCACCTTGTGCTTTTCAAGGACCAGGCAAAGCCAGATTCGGGTTCAGAGAGGTTCCTTACCCCCAATCTGCCCCCTGGGCAGCCCTGCCCATCTGTCTCCGTTGGCCAGATTCCAAAGGCGGCTCAGCCTCTCTCCAAAGGGAGCCTTTCTGGACACCACAAGAGATGATTCCTCAGCCAGGCGGCAGAGTTAGAAGAGCAGAAGGTAGGGACAAGGCCAAATATTCTCATTAAGACTGAAGAAGAGATAAGCAAGAAATTGGGCTCTCCTGGGGCAACAACTGAGGAGGAGATGAGGGGTTTCTGACCTCGTTTTCCCCTCCATCTTTGCCCTTCAGAGCAGAAGGCGGCTGGCAACATTGAGAGAGAAAGCACCGCCCTCCACAAAAGAGTTTCAAAGCCAAACATGACAATAATGCAAATTGTCAAAATGCAACTAATGGAGCAGAGAGGAGGAAGAACAGAGGGATGCCAGGCAAAGGCTGCCAACCCAGGGCAGGGGCACAGGGGAACCCGGCAAGAGGCAGAGCTCCTGCCTCCACCTGCAGCAGAGCTGGCTGGCTTGGCTGAGAGTGCCCACACGCTCTCTCTCCCAGGCCAGGCGGGGGTAGGGACAGGGGATTGCCAGAATACTGAAAGTGACAACTGGGTCAGCCTGAAGGAAGGTAGCGGGTGCAAAGGGTGTGAGTGCCTGGGGGGCGCCTGTAAAACCCACCCAAACAAGGAGCTGGCCCAGGCGCTTGGGCCCCGCAGAGGCGGCTGCTTCAGCTGGGCCAGCAGAGAGAGAGAGGGAGGGAGGGAGGGAGGGAAGGCTGCAGAGGGAAGGGCCAACTGGACCCCTTGAGATGTGGGACAAGGATGGGGTTAGAAAGGCAGGAGACTTGTAACCCAAAGCTAGGCAGGGATTTCACTCCCCCTCAGGCCTTTACCCCAAACCTTTCTACACCAGCACCTGAAATGGTCCAAATTGGATCAAAATCTTCTTCTTGCACATTAGCCAAATGTTCCTTCCTACTGAAACTGCTGAGGCTTCTCCTGGGTGGCTAGATCTGAAATTCAGCACCAGCACAAACCTCCAGCAGGCCCGATCCATAGAGAAGCCTGAAAAGGAGCGCTTACAAAACCTTTCGAAAGAGGCAATTCGGGTGTGTATTTCAAGGAAGAGACCTTGGGACACAGGAGATGCCACGATGCAGCTGCCAGGTTAGAGAGAAGGCTGAATTTCACACTCAGCCCTCCTCACACAGCCTCGTTTTGCAGGGAACAGATCCAGAGACAACGGCAGAACCAATAAGAACTCCTAGATGGAGGACTCTCCCTTCCTGGGAAGACACTGGCCCAAATTTAGGGGAGAGCAACCCAAAAAACGCCCTTCTCCCCATGCCCACCGCTGGCTTGGCATTCAAGGATTCTCTCAGCAGCTGAAGCAACCGTTCCCATGGCACGGAGGACTACAGATTGTTCAGGTGCTGCGCAAACTCTCAACTTACATAACCAGAATACACGGTGCATGCCAGCCACATCAAGCCATGGTTGACACAGCCCCCTTCTCCCCTGACCATTAGGATCAGCCTTCGTCAAAGACAGGTTCGTGCCCGTTTCTCTACAGAGGCGCCCCCCAGGAGAGGAGGGCTGCTGCTTCCAGTCAGGAGACTCACAAAAAGTGCAACATGGACTGTATTGACACAACATGTTTCAGTGGCTCAATGGGAGGCCTGGTGGCTACACTCCCACATGCTCAGCGTGGCTAATTTTAGTCCTGTGCAATTTGGTGTGAAGTGCCTCCTTGCCCGGCCGAAGGTTCGGCATATGGTGTTCATCCAGGAACCAAGCTAAACAAGTTGTGGGAACTCGGCTATGGGGACACAGTCCCTCCAGTGCTGAGAGCACAAATGCAGCACTGCTGTGCCAACCTGTGCCTGGGCAGCAGACAGAAAGGGTGAGGACAAAACCGTCGGTCATCTTTCCCTGATCTCATGCAAGAGCGAAGGCCCCCACTTGTGGAGCTCCTTGACCCTTTCGACTGCGGGACCTGCTGCCCTCCCCACTCCCAGGTCCCCTGCCCCAAAACAAGCTTTATGCTAGCCCAGGGCTTGGTGTCCGCTGCCCACCAACTCCTGCTAATGATACACGTCTGAGCGGCACAGTTGGCTTGTTCACGGGGTCAGTCTGGCAGCAACTCTCTTCGAGGCACCACCGGAGCCCAGCCCTCGCAGCCGACAGGCCCGTTGCCTGCCAGAGATCCACTGCCAGTGCAGCAGCAAGCAAGATCTGAAATGCTGGCAGAAGCCCCTCCAACTCAGGGGACAGAAGTAACTACCTCCAGAAAGTGGAAGACCCAACCCAGTGGCTGGTTTCACAACAGGCTTACACATCATAAATTTGGCCATGGTTTAGGGAAATAATCCAACAGGAATACACTGGCCAATTTTGCAGGCCATTCTGTCCTAAAATGGCATTGCCCAGTGGTGGTTCAGTCCCTGTATCTGCATGGCACCCAAAACCAGCAACCCAATTAGCCTGACATGTCAAACCAACCTGCATGTTCTTTACATAGATCAACATCACCCAAACTTACAGGAAATTCAATATGAGAAAAAGTATATTAGCCGTGGATAAATACGTAACAACCCAGAGAGACAGCTTCAAAAAATCATCATATTCAACAGGGAGAATAACAAAATATACACAAAAAGGCAGGGAAATTGTTAGAAAGCAACTTACAAAATTCTATGAGAACCTGGATGCTTTCACATCAGAGGTTCACACAGCCTGGTTATTTACTCAATTGACCCAATTTGGGAGTTTAGGTGACACATACAAGAATCATAAATCAACCACAACAGCTATGGCTGGGCCAAAAAAACTCATCAGGATGAAAACTGAGAAATGTTAACTTATTCTGGGAATGTAGTCAAATGGGTCCCGAAGACAATAGATGCCACAATTCTCACACCCCTTAAGGCAAACTCAAACCAACCGCAGTATAACTATCGTGTGCATGAAAGGCAGCCATCCTATCCCACCAGTCACAACTTAGTGCACCGAAGCAGTTCCCCTTCCTTCGCCCAGCAGCTCCTGCCTCCCAGCTCAGCCCAGGGAGGTTTACCCAGGGAAATTAGGGTTACACAGACCCGTCCGAGGACACCGGAGCCCAGGCCCGACGGAAGCATCTGCACAGCTGCCTCGCCCCCGACCAAGACACGCACTGAAAGCAGCTCAGGGCCAGAATTGCAGCGCGTCTGTGCGGGGGGGGGGGGATATTATTACATTGCCCCCCCCCGGAGCCTTTCCCTATCCTTCAACTTGGCGGGCCAAGAGAAACCCCTCCGCATCCCGGGCGGTTCCGGGGCCAAAGGCTCCCCTCCCGCCCCACCGGCGCCCCGAGCTCGGGTGGGGGGGGAGGGTTGCGGGGTCCGCCTGCCGAAGCCTCCGCCCCGCCTGTCTTCCGCACGGCGGGCCCCCCGGGCTCCTCCCCCGGAGCGGCTGGGCCGGGCGGGGGCCTGTTCCGCAGACCCCCCGGCAGCGCCCTCCTCGGGACGGCCGTCAAGGGCGCGCCGCTGCCCGGCCCCGCCGACTTCCGGCCGACCCTCCGGGCTGGCGGCGGCGCTGGCGGGGGGACCGGCCCGCTCGCCTTCCGCTGCCCTGCCCGGCGGGCGCTGCTCACCTGCGGGCTCCGGCCAGGCGCCGAGCGGCCTCCTCCTCAAACCTCGGGCGGCGGGGCTCCGGGCCGGCTCGGCTGGGCGCTGCTCTGCCTGCCTGCCTGCCTGCCTTCCGCGCTGGCTGCTCCGAGGCCGCCGCGGCCACTCAGCCCCTCCGGCAGCCAGCAGGGCGAGCCAGGCGGCCGAGGACGCGGGGCAGCTGCGGCGGGGACCAATCGCCGCGCCGGGGAGGGAGGGAGGGCGGGCCGCCTCCTCCGCCCCCTCCCCCTCCCGGCGCCTCGCCCGTATCCCTCCGCCCGCACCGGCCCGGGCCAGGCCAGGCGGAGCGAGCAGGGGAGGCGCCTGGCCGAGGGCCGCAATCCCCAACCCCCCCCCCCCCGGGCCCAGAGGGGCCGCTCCAGCGAGGCAGCCGCGCCCGGGAGAGGATCGGGCGGGGTGCCCGCGAACCCCTAGCCGGGCGCTGCGCTGGCGGTGGTCGGGCTGGGAGCAACGGGGCGCCGGGCGGGGGCAGCGCTGGGCCTGGGCGAGGCCGCCGGCGGAGCCCCGAGGAGCCTTTGGCCCCGAGCGCCTCCCGGAGCGGGAAGGGGGTCGCGAGAGAGTCGCCCTGCTTCGCCGGCCCGGCCGTCAGGAGCGGAACTCGAGGCTGAACCGCCAGCAGCGACTCGAGGGCCACATTGCATCAAGGCAGCGCCGCTTTCTGGAGCGAAGCCTCCTCGGAAGGCGACGCGGGCCAAGCTTGGCGGCCGCATTTACGCGACACGTGAAGCCCGAACCGGGTCGTGGGAATGCGCCGCGGGGGGCAGCCGGGTGGGGACTACATTGCACGCGCGGCGGAGGGACACGGTATTTACGAGGGGAGGTCGGAGGTAAAGCCTCCGCGGGAGGAGGGCGGGTCTAGCCGGGACCTCGACGGAGGAGGTCCCGCTCTGCCCCCTCGCGGCCGGCCGACGGCTGTGCGTGGCCCCGCCCCGCGGCATTGGCGTCATGTGTGCGTCACCGTCTCCTGCGCGACCAGACGGCGCGCTACTTACGCCCCCTCGCGGGAGACGGTGGCCACGCTCTCCCGGCTCCTCCCTTTCGGGACGCGGCTGCGCGGTGCAAGGCGGGCGGAGAGGGTGAGTCGTGGGAACCCGAGGCTTGTGAGTCCGTGTTCAAAAGCGTGTAATGCAATGCTACCTTCTCTTGCCTACCATATTTGCCGGGGGGCGGCGGAGGGAAAGCTACAGCGAGGATGGTTGCCTTTCGGGAAATGGAGCCCTGAATCGTTTCCTTATACAATGACTTTGTTTCCCTTTTTCTACCTTTACAAATTCCTTGGATAAAGTAGCAGGATTAATGGATACAGTCGCTAGATTTTGCAACCTAAAAACACTCCTGAATTGGTTTATTTGCTTAGTAAAATCTACCGACTACCGCCCTCCCGAACAAAAAGCCAAAACAGGACGGAAACTTTAGGGTGCTCCCAGGGTCTGACTTCACCCGCAGGTCGCTCTGCTTCAGCCACCGTGAGGAGGCCGCTTGCCCAGGTTTCTCCTGCCACCGAGTCAGCTGCTCTAGCCAGGGTCCGTCTCTGCTCTCTTTTGAAAGGTCTTCCCACCCAACGAACATCTCCGTCCCTTCCTGTGTCTCAGCTGGGGAATTCTGGGAGTTGAAGTCCTCCAGGGTTAAGGTAGGAGGCCTCTCTTGGGACTATTATTGGCAGATTTCAACTCTCCTCTCCTGGGGACGGTTTGCTCTGAACTGGTCTTTTCCAGCCACCTTCCACTTTCAGAGCAAAAGCCGCCTGCCTTCGCAACTAGGCACAACTGAGCAAAGTGCCAAACTTCTGGATTCACCATGGCCCAAGTCTGTCTGTCCCTCTTGTGCTAGCCCACTGTGGAAGAGACTTCCTTGGGCCCACCTGGTTCAGGAGAGGCAGAATTGTTAGGCAAAACTTTCCTAGGGATCCTAAGTATCAAGGTAGCGCAAATGACTTAAATGTGACTTCTAGAGGTGTATCTCCCCACCTTTTTCTGGCGTGGAGAGCTGTGACCTCACTCCCAGGACTGCCTTAGGCTCTTCAGGCAGCCAGTGGAACCATCATCACCCAACTCAGATTGCAAGAAAGCGAATGAATACTGTTCCTCTTCTGCGGCTGCTGCTCTTTCCCCACAAATTCAATAGACCTCAAGGCTATTTTTGGCTTGCTTAATTATAGGGGGGAAATCCATCAGCACCCAGGACAGATGCCTTCACAAAGAAGCCTGGAAAAAACTGCTCTCTCCACCAGCCGGCAACGGCAGCCATCAGCGGAGAACTGTGAGGTGGCAGCATTTCCAAAGGCTTGAGAGAAAATAAATACAATTAAACATTGGGGGACAGGGGGGCAAGGGCTTAGCAAGATCTGCTTTATCTACTGCCTGGGGAATTTATGTCTGCCAATCTATCTGACCCGCCTCTTGCTTGGGGGAGAAGCCTCCTCCACCTCCTCCTCCACTCCAATCTCAGTATTACATATCCTGTTACATTTATCCAACATTATACTATCTGCTTATTTATTTATCCAACATATACGCTGCCAAACCATATATGATTCACATTGGCTTACCACAAAATTAAACAAAATCAGCAGATCAAATAAATAAAACACAATAGTAATATATATGTAAATTAACCAATAAATCCAGTTCTAGCAGCACTCACTCAGTTCCCAAAATCCCTCTGGAAGAATTCAGGCTTCTCTAGTAATGAGGCCAGCTAGCATATGGGAGCCAAGAGAGAAAAAAAGCAGCCATTTCTGGCTCTGCCACCCCTCAGAAAGCAGGAACTGCAAGCCCCTCTGGTGGTAAGCAATGTCAGGAAACAAACAAACACACAGAGAGAGTATGAACTAACCAGCAAACTGCAGCCATGAGATGAGACCCAAGTAATGAAAGGGGGAAAGGAAAATCTAAAGAGGCCCTCCATGCCTTGGTCTCTTCCCTCCTAGATTACTGCAACATCCTCTACATGGGGCAGCCTTTGAAGGCCACCTGAGTTAGAACTGGCCCAGAATGTGGCAGCATATGCAGTGAAGAGTTTCCCCATCTACCCATGTGGGTACATTACACCCCTGTTGTGTGCATTGGACAGGCTCCCAGTACCTTTCGGGTGCAATTCAAGATGCTGGCTATGACAGTAAAGTAGGACTCTCCAAACTTGGCAACTTTTTAACTTCAACTCCCAGAATTCCTGAACTGGCAAGCAAAAGAATTCTGGAAATTGCAATCCACAAGTGAACGGCAGCTTTTCTAACCTTCCTCTCGATGCCTTCCCTCTTGTCTGCATAAGAGAAATGGAGAGAGGTAAGTTCCAGGTGCTTTGCTTGCACCTGCTTTACTGGACCCCCCACCCAATTCTGGCATCTCAGCTTCCTCTATTCAAACTCCCTCAAGAAACCCAGCTTTGCATGTGTCCCATCACTCAACCCCCTTCATTCTCATTTTCTTTCTGCCACCGTTTTGGAGGTTCTCTTGTATACCCACACCGCTTCCTTCCCTCTAGCAAAGTGGGCCAAAGCCGCCTCTGATATTCAGCCATTTTCACCTCTGCATGTGTATTTGTTGCTAGGAGGAGTAGACCATATTTCTCCAACTGGAAATGGCTTCACGCTCTATCCCATCCTCTCTATACACACACTATAAATGTAGGCATGTGCTCTAGTTTCCACCATTTATGAATAACGTCCAATTTCTTGCCCTATTTTTGCTGGCAAACGCAGCTGCCTTGATCTTCCATACATTCGTTTTCAAAGCTGTGGTTGCCACTTGCACAGAATAAAATGGCTTATCAGCCAAGAGCACAGCTTTGCCTGCCTGCGAAAGTGTGCACACTTTCACATGTGAAACCAACAAAATTCTACTCCCTCCCCTCTCTTGCTGGTCAGAATGCTTCTTAATCTCATCCAGATCAGGATCAGCCCAGAGGGGAGAGAAAGAACCAGAAGCAGAAGGACCTGGGGGAAGGCAAGGCTGAAGTGCCAGGCCATCCTGGAGGAGGTCCAGAGGAGGGCAGGCAAATGATGAGAAACATTTGTGGAGAAGAGGCAACTTTAGGGAGACATCGATGCTTCCAGAGCTGAAGTCTAGAAAATGGGGCCTGGTCATTCAGATTTGTTCCAGAAGGCAGGACTAGAAACAAGCAGCACCTGGCTGGGCATCAGCTGTCCAGGATAGAACTCCTTCCGTGGAGATGCTTATACTGTATCCTCAGGGGGGAGGGGGGGATTCCCGGGCAGACTGGATGGTCTCCAAGATTCCCTCCAACCCTCATATACGGCGTTCTGTAGCTGTGACCGGGCTAAATTGCACTATGATCTGCATAAATGCTAGAGCAGTATGAGATGAAGGTGACTTCATCTTGGTCTCTCTCTGCTGCAATGAGAGGCAAGCTGTAGGAAAGGTCTTGTTTCCACCCAGACGGACAACCAGCCTTTTCCAAGCTCTTCCTCTGCTCGTCTTCTGTGCAAAATCACGATAGACGTTGACCTCCCTCATTGCTTTGATTCAGTCAAGGTCTCAACTTCGTGCTTCTTAGTAACTGGAGAATAAAGTTGAGATTGGTTTATGGCCAGTCACATCTGTGCTACTCAGGATTCTCTGCCAGTATTAAGAACTTTTGGCCACCATTTCAAAAGAGCCAGCAAGGTGCACTTTTACCCCAAGCCCCGCTCACTCTGCACTAAGCAAGCCAGGATCTCTAATGTCCAGAATAAACCTGCATGCCAGTGCCTGGCTTTTCATTAGACAGGAAGGGGCTGCGGGGGGCGGCCGGGGGGGCTTTGCATGACTTACATCATGGTGGCTGACCTTTTGGGTTTCCCGTGCTGAAAATTGCACATGCGTGCACTCATGTGCCAGCACCCACAAGGCAATGCGTGGGGGGGGGCACGCCCCTGTACATGTGTGTGCAACCCCCCACGTGCCCTGTGCGTCTCAGTACATGTGTGCGCATCTCCCCTGCCTCCACGCATGTGCATCAGATACCTGACGATCAGCTGTTGGCGGGCAGCGTGTGTGCATGCACAGTGGGGTTCTTCCAGTGACCTCTTGCGTGCTGAGAGAAGTGGCTCTGCATGCCAGAGGTTCGCCATCATAGACTCACATCCTAAGTAACCACTGAGCCCAATTTTTGGGAAGTTGAGGACACGCAGAGCCATTAAGGAATCCCCCAGGTTGAACATGTCAGATACCTCAGGCTGGTTAGTCGGAGGTCCCGCAGAAGCCCTGGCTGGCAAGGGGTCCCCCGGACTCTTTCTCAGCTTGAGCCTGAATTAGTGGGGAACGAATGCCAGGCCTTTAAGCCCCCAGAGGTGGAAGAGCAAGGCCAGCTGGGGGTGGGGGGAGCCATTCAAGCCCTGCTGGGGAGGCAACACCATGTAACATCAGCAGAGTGAAGGAGGGGAGCAGGAAAATGTGCCCCTCTGCTTCTGCTCCTTCCTGCGAAGCCCATAGGCCCATATAGCCCCCTGGGAGGAGCCAAGAGAGGACGAGGGAGAGAAGGGATGGTGGGCAGCAGCTCTGAGCCTTGAACCTGCACTTGCCTATGGGTAGTATCCTATGCCCCCCTCCCCACTTCTCCCTCAGTTTGCAACATGACCCTTGATGAAACTCAGCTGCAGTTGCCAAGGCAATCAGATGTCGCCCTGGCAACCATAAACCACCTTATGTTCATTAATTTGAAGAAGGTTCACTGTCTAACAAAGGAAATTGCTTTGGGCAGTTGTGCCAGTATAGAAGGGGGGGGACCTCCATCCCATCACCATAATGACCACGGGGCAAAGGACCGCTATGGTTCTGCTCTGGCCAGTTTCAGGTTCTTTATGCAAGAGATGGACGTTTCCAGCAGGGCCAGAGTGGGGCTGGGCAGGGGTGCCAGTGCCTACACAACAGGGCACCTCCTCTGCCCACATAGCCCTGAGAGGAGGGAGGCAAGCAAGGCCCCTCCATTGGGGACCAACCGGGAACTTCTGAAGACCTTTTGGCAAGCGGCCACGGTCAGGCCACGGTTCTGAAGGCTCTCTGAGAGGCAGCGAACCGTCACCATAGGAGTTGAGTGTGACTCGCAAGGCCGCAGCTTTCGAATTGAAGGCCAGGCTGCTGCCTGGGGCCCCCGACTCCAGAAAGAAGGACCTCAACCGAGCTGACCCACCCCTCAGTTGCAAGCAGCTCAGCTCCAGCAGGGGAGGAAATCCTGCTTGCATTCTTTCAGAAAAGGATCAGGAGTCCCCCTCTACGCCCCACCGACCCCAGCCAAATATAAACAAACATCCCAACTCCAGAAACTATGGGGAAAAAAATTGCAATTTAGCTCCCTCTGGCACCATTAGCTCCCTCTGGCACCATTAATATCCCTAACCATGAAAGTACTAGGAGAAGCCACAGCTGTTTCCAGGGAAGGGGGGGTTGCAGCACCCATTTATTCCCCCAGCTGGGTAGCAACCGGGGATAAGGGGGGCCTCCTTTTGCAATGGCAGCATCACAGTTGGCCTGCAGCCAGATCTGCCAGGGATGAAGCTGACTGGTCCAACATAGCTGCTTTATTTCCTCACCCGGTAAGTGGGGGAGCGTTCTTGTCCTCTGACCCTGCAGGAGCTTCCCTCCTCCAAAGGGGCGGGGTCTCACTCTGTCAGGGCCACTTGGAGAGATCTGGGGGAAGGAGCAATGTTCACATGTGGCTGTGATGCTGAATTTTGGCTAGTGTGGAGCTGCTTCTCTGGATCCTGCTGGCTCAGAAGATGCTGTGTCATCTCACTGGCCAGCTGCACGTCTGGCTGGTTGATCCTCTCAATGGCCAGCCTTTCTGGGATTAATGTCTTGACCGCCACACACAAAGCTACCCTTGCAGGCCACTCCTGGGGCCCCTGAACTGAGCAGAGCCTCAGTGGGCCTCATCACCCCCCATGTGGGGCTCCAAGCTTTGTTGGGCCCCTCTCTTTCTCCCTGCTCTTCCCCTGTCCCTTCCGCTCTGGCTGGCCGAGCCACCCAGGCCACAGATCTCCTCCTGCTGGGGCTCTGCAGCCTTGGGTGGCCAAGGCACATGGGGGCCCAGCCAGCCAGCCGGGGGTTGAAGGGTGCCTCTGCTTCCTGGCCTGGCTCTCCTCCAGGCCCTGCCCATCAGTAGGAAAGAATGCGGAGGAGCCTCCCAAGAAGCAGGAGGGTTGGGGCCGCCTGGCTCGGGGCTTCCTCCACCCAGAATGTCCCTTGTACTTCGTGGCTACGGCCCCCTCTGCTGCTGCCCAGCTCCTCCAAGATGATCTATGCAGCCAAAGGACAGGATAAGCTGCTCTTTGGTTTCTAAGACTTGCAAGTACTGAAGGGCCAGCAAAGCCCCTCTCGCCCTGAGGGTGGCCAGAGGAAGCCCCATTCTGGCACAGTCCTAAGCAGGAAAGGCCTGTGCCAACCTTTGTGGTGGGATTCATTTTTTTTACTACTGGTTCTGTGGGCACCGCTTGGCATGGCTTGGTGGGTGTGGCTTGGGCCTGGCAGGGGAAGGATATACTGCAAAATCCCCCTTCCCTCCCCACTGGCCTGCTTTCCAGCTCCGTTCTCCTGTGCAAGGCAACCTAAGGAGACCCAGCTGATCAATGGGAGGCAGAGAAGAGATGGAGTTGGTGGGACCAATCCGGGATGGGATTGGCCAGTTCTCTGAACGACTCAAAATTTCTGCTGCAGGTTCTCCAGAACCAGTCAGGACCGGCTGACTCCCACCTCTGCTTTGGTCCCTGGAAAGGCCTGAAGGCACCATGGCTGGACCAGAGATGGGCAGGGGCAGCTGCACTCTGGCCAGCCTAAACGTCCCCGTGGCCCCATCCAACTGGGCCAGCCACTTTGCATTTGTGGGGCTTTCTCAGCCCCCCCCCCCGGCAGACTCAGGCTTTGAAATGGGATCAGGCTAAGCGACTGAGGGAGGCTTCCCCGTGGCTATTGGGCAGGCGTCACTGGGGCACGTCCTTCTTCCAAGCAGCCCCCACGGGAGGTTCCCTGAACCCCAGTGTGGGCCGGATCCAAGAGCAGGCAGGCTGGGGGTCCCGTCCCCCACGGCTTCTGTGGGCCACCGCCTGGCCTAGCTCCCTTTTCTGGCTTCCCTTGAAAACGGCGCCACCTAATGGGCAGTTTTCCCCCAGGCTGAAGCCACTTTTTACATCTTGGTGTGTTTTAATGCTGTGGCCTTTCAATATTGCTAGGAAATTAAGAGCGAGACAGGGGAAGGGGACAGGCATAATTTCCCCTCCCTCCCTGTCTCCTCTGTTTCCTGAATCTATTGGGTAATTTTTACCAAAAGCTTTTTAAAAAATCATCAATGTTTCTCAGCAATAAGAATATCATTCAGAGAATCTTTTCATGTTTTCAGTCAGATGAAATTCATTTCTCTGCCATTCTTTAATTAATCCCCCCGCCAATGTTTTCTTTATCCACTAGATTTCATTTCTTCGGTTAGATTTTTGTTTTCAATTATTAGTTTTAAGGTCTACATTTTAACTGTGAATTGTATAAGTCCTGGGGTACAAAACATAAAACAGAACTCTTTCAGTTATACCCATAGCAACTTCTAGCAGATAACATTCAGTAATCATATTTAAAAGAATTGAATAATAGTTTATTGTAGATCTTAATAAAATGCCTGATTATATTAACCATCTGTGCAAACTTTTTATCTTATTCTTTTGATTGAATACTTAAATTATCAGGGAAGATCCAAAGAATTCAGTTTTCAGTAACCTTCCAAACGCTGGTATAAACACAATGGGGCTCTTTGACAGCTTCTGTAGCACTGGGCGGAAGTGCAATCTACAAATCGGGATTTCTAAAACTCCATTTGAGGAAACCTGATTTTGTGTTAACTCTGGGAGTGATAAGGGTTAAAAAGCACCTCTCTCCCCCCCCTCCCTTTCTTTCTCTCTCTCTCTCAGGCACGCACATCACCGCCTCTGTCCTCTCGAAGTAACGGGCAACTCCAGATGGTGGGAGGACCAAGTACCCCTCCAGAAGATCAGTGCCAGGAGCCTGTGGGGTCCAAAAGGTGGAGGGGCAGCGGGGATGGGTGGGTGGTGGTCATTGGCCTCTGGCAACTAAGGGAGGCAGATGTTTGGATTTAGAAATGGGGTCGCCAGACTTGCCACATCCGGTTTCCCCTGAACCCAGAGGTTTTAGACTACTTGGGCTGAGGGACTGGTGGGTGGGAGCGTTTGAGGAGGGCTGGACTGCAGGTGAAATGCTTTGCACTTGGAAAAGCAGCCCGTCCTTGGTATGTTGGTCTAGTGTTCTACATGCAAGCGGTTTATATGGCAAGGGAGCCTTCTGCCATGCGAGGATCTGCCTGGGTGGGGGTCCCGTCGGGTCCCTCTGAGAGGGTCTTCTGGGTTTCTTTGAAGCAGGATTGGAGTAAAGCAAGCACCGCTATATCTCTTGGGCCTCTTCCCAACAAGGACCCCAATCATCCACAGTTCTTGCCCAAAGCACATTATTTCTTGAAAAACTTCTTGTTCAGAAGGAAGATTAGAAGGTTGACGTTGATTTTGGCTCTATCAAACATTTTCATGACAGCCACGCCTTCATACTGTAACTGGAGGAGTTCCTGAAAGGAGAGAAAGGGGTCTGGCATGGCCCAGGGTCTCCTGCTTGAGCAGGGTCAGACTACAAGACCTCTGAGGTTCCTTCCAACCTTTCTGCAGCAGAACGTCTCCATGTGAATTATCCTTAACAGGGCCTAGAATGATTTAGATGTGATTCCTGCAAGTGGTGGGTGTGCCTCACTCAATCGACCACCATCATTAAAACAGTTAAATAAGCGCGTTCAGCTGCCCCTTTACCTGGTAATTAAGCTGGAAGTTTTCCATATTGACCCCCATGAACTTCGCCTTGACCTGGAACTTGCCAGCTTCTCGGGAAGGGATAATATCAAAGATGACATTTCTAAGTCTGAAAAAAGAACCAGGGAGAGGGGGAGAAATTAAAGCCGTGTCGTTGGGGATGGCAGGTGCTGCTGCAAGGGGGCAATTTGCTTTTCTTGCAGCCCGAGAGAGAAAGGTTCGGCCCCTTGCTCAGTGCAGCCAGCCGGGATGCCAGGCGTTCTGCTCCCTCCCAGGACACTCCCCAGGAGAATGCTTGGAGAATGCCCAGAGGGGGGCCGGCAGGAGCCAGGAAGGAGGAAGGGGGGACCTGGACTTACTGGTTTGTTGGGAGGGCCTCAATCTCCAGCAGGACCCCCTTCTCAAACAGGCAGGCCGCTGTGTAGTGCAGCCCAGCCTGTTTCTTGCTGGGCCTGAAGGGAAGAAAAAGAGGGCAGCCTGGATGGACGCCAAGCCTCGCCTCCCCCGCCTTGGCTTTCCTTCTGCCTGGGCCCCAGCCTGGTCAGCAGCGAAGGAGCAGGCCAGGTTCCCGGCTCCCCTACTGGGCTCCGGGTGGACTCAGCCAGCCTTCCCACGGTGGACCTGGGCACAGCTACCAGTCAAGGAGTGTCGGGAGGGAGCTCTGCTTGGGGAAGGGAAATGGGGGAGGGGTCAGTGTTGCAAGGCTTTTCTGGTGGGGGGAGGGGAGCAGCTGCCATGTTCTTTTAGTGGCTCCCCTGAAAAGTCACTAAAGAAGGTGAGGTTGGGGGGTCTCACTCTCCCTACCAAGAGGGGTTCAAGGCAGAACCTCGCTTCGACAAAAGGGAAGCTGCCCCCTAATCGGAAGAGATTAGGAGCCCCTCCCCAATTTCTTTTCAGGCAAGGCTGTGGTGTCCCCAGGGCAGCCCCCCTCCCGCCCCTCACCTGGACCTGGCCACACCTGCCAGGTACCCTTGATCCCCCAGCCAGCCGGGCCCCGTACCTGTCTGCAGCAGCCAGGTTGTCCAGGCAGGTGCGGAGATACTTCTGGTAGTAGTCCACCTGCTCCCGGTAGAAGCGGCGCTTGGAGGCCATGCCTCTCAGGGTCTGCTGCAGCTTGGCCAGCTGCGCCCTGCGGCTCTGCCGGTGATGCCTCTGACAGCGGATGTCCTGCAGGGAACGGCCCAATGCACCGAGAATGGCCCCTTCCCCTCCTCTGGGACCTCCCACCCCCACCCAGCATTCTTACTCTCGGCAACTTTAACATGAATGGACTGCAACTCCCAGAAGGTCCCCCTATCTCGCCAGGGAAGGATAAGGTCTCCTCCACCTTGACGACTTCAACTCCCAGCTAGGCTGGCTGAGGAATTCTGGGAGTTGAAGTTCCCAGGTCTTAAAAGTCGCCAAGGCGGAGGAGGCCCTGCGCTAGAGGCTCCTCCCTCTGGCCCTCCAGGAGAGGAACCTTCCCCACTGCCGGCCTAACATTGGCTTCCATGCTTTTTTACTCTTTCCATTTTGCAGTGACTGTTAGCCAAGATGCACAACAGCCCTGCCAGGTAGGCCAGAGAGTGGAAGAGGCCAGGTGTTGCCAAACCTCCTCCCGCAGGGCACCTTCTCCGCTGCCTGGGTTACCTGGGCAATCTCGCTGAGCAGGGCCTGGGGCTGGCCAGCCGAGCCCACCAAAGCCAGGCGCTCCAGGTTCCGGAGGACTTCCTTCTTCTTCTGCGCCAGGGAACAATGGGCATGCAGGGCCCATTCTTGGCCCTGCAGGTGGCCAGTGGCCCTTCTCCGCAAGAACTGTTGGTGGAGCTGCTCCTGCGGAAAAGGAGGTTGTAACTTGGACTGGTTGCTAAGGGACCAGCCGTAAGTGGAAGGTGATCAATTCCACTGCAATCCACACATTCATACACTACCAGGGGGTCCCACGTGTGTCTCTGCAGACAAGCAGTTCCCGTCATTTCAACCCCAGAGCTGATTGCTTACTGGCCTCCCAAAGGCCCACTGGGGTCCAGTGCAGCTGTCCTGGGGGAGAGGGAGAGGGAGACCCTTCCCCACAACAGGAAATGTGAAGGAAGACGGGCTTTTATTCTCTTCCGGTTCCAGAAATCCTCCAAATGGGTCTGCATTTCTCCCATCACCTCCACGGCTGCCTTCCCAAGACCCTCTAACCAGGGTGATGCCCACCGGGGGGATTAGAGCCTCTGCAGGAGGGGAAGGGGCCCTCCAAACCACTCGGGTACACCTGCTTCACCTGCAGGAATCCAGTGAAGCACCTGGGCAGACTCTGCCCGGAGGCACCTGGGAAGGGCATTGCGCCCCTTCTGGGCAATCGGTGCCCCTGCTCACCGCTCCACCCACCTCCTCTTTTGATGCCTTTGAGTGCAGGACCTCAGCCAGGGAGTCTCCAGGCTGGGACTGGATCACATCCACCAACATCCGTTTGGTGCTTCATCACAAAAAGAGAAAGCCAAGAGGGCACCGGTCACTGTGGGCAGAGGGTCCTCTCAGTGGCCCTCGTGGCTGAAAGGGTCACTGAGACGCTACCCAGCAGGAGCACTGGGAGGTCACACCGCCTGAGCTTTTTGCTGTGATTCTAGAAAATGTACCTGCAATTCATCCTGTTTTGATGCCAGGTAAACGGGGAGAAGAGGGATCGTTTCCCCAGGCCCCTTATTGGCCAAACTGTGACCCTCATGGAACGAAAAGGGGCACGTCCGAATTCCGTTCTGAGCTACGCTACCATTTGGTTAAGCCACCACTCTAGTTCTCCTAATGCATCTTCATCACAATGCAAACACAGCCACAGGCATCGGGCACAATAAAGGTGTGAGGCGTTGAACAAATCTTGGCTAGATGGCCTCGGCCTTCTCCGCCTGAAAGGGCCCTTCGCAGCAAGAGAGCGGAGCTCCCCACGGGGCGGCAGCTGCTTCCTGCCCTTCAACTGGCTTGCACGCAACCTCGGACTTGCCACTTCCCCCTGGCTTCCCCAGTGACTTTACTTGTGGGAAACTTGCAGGAAATTGCAGAGGGGTCCTTGCTTAACCGCCACGATCATCACTTAATGATGCAGCCACGTGACATCACACTTTACCTAAAGCCCTGCACTCGCCCCTTCCCACCGGCTTCCTATTTCGTCTTTGTGCTCCTGATCGTCTTCACCCACTTGCTATCCATGGGGTTTGAGGGGGAGGGAGCCGGGCCCGACCACCTTCTCTCGCAAGGGGACGCAGCCACCTACCTCAGCCACAGGCCTTCGGCACCTGCTTTCCCCTCGGCTTCGGCTTCCACCCCGCTGTGCCTGCTGCTGAGCATGAGCGAGAGCTCCGTTCTGGAGAGCTGAGACAACGTGTCCTCCCAGGGCCCGTTTGCCCCCTGCCCCAGGCTGTGGCCTGCCAAAGGACAGCAATCCAACAGTTCAGAGGAGCAAAGGAAGGAAGCAAGGCAGATGCACCGCACTCCTTTGGGCAGATGCTTGCATGAATTGGGGATCCTAACGTATGGCATCCCAGCCACACTAACTGAAGGCCAGGGAGCGAGGAGAGCCCGATAGAAGAGAATCTCTGTAGCTCAGGACTGAATCGTGAAGCCCCCAGGCTCCCCCTCTGAGCTGGCTTGTTTTCCTGAAGACATTTCAGTCCCGATCTAGATATCATCAGTGCTAGAAGGGGGTAGGGTTTGCTCCAGGGGTGGGCTTCAAAAAATTTAGCAACCAGTTCTCTGCCTGGTTGCTGGGTGGTCGTGGTGGTCGTGGCCTAGTCAGCCTCTTGCACCACAGCCAGGGGAGGGGGGCATTTTTGCCCTTCCTGGGCTCCACAGGCTTTCCTGGAGCCTCTGGTGGGGCAATAATAGCCTCCCCAGGCTCCGGAAGTCCTCCGAAACTTCTAGAAGGCCCATTTCTCGCCCCCCATGAAGTCTCTGCACAGGGCCTGCACTGACCTGGTATTCAAAACGGGCTGCGTGGAGACTCCTTGGAAGGGAGGGCAGGGCCAGCCAGTCATTGCAACTACTAGTTCGATGAACCAGATGTAAAATTCACATCCGGTTCACTCAAACCGGTGTGAATCAGTAGCAGCCTGATTTGCTCAGTGTTGGTGGGAATGTGGTTTTCTTCTTGGTAATTCCTTGATTAGGTTGTTGAATTCCTTGAGAACTACCAAGCCAGACAAACAATCCAACAGGAAACAACAGCAGAGCCCAAAGAAAGACGGTCCTGGCATCAGCCAAGGCAGCTTCAAGCAGTTTGCTTGGGCACCAGAGGAGGAAAGTTGGCAAAGGGGGCAACCTGTGGTGTGA
The DNA here is from genome assembly GCA_023653725.1 of Bungarus multicinctus. Classification (NCBI taxonomy): domain Eukaryota; kingdom Metazoa; phylum Chordata; class Lepidosauria; order Squamata; family Elapidae; genus Bungarus; species Bungarus multicinctus. The sequence goes on from CM042847.1 coordinate 356,105, forward strand.
AGCAATGCTCTGCGGCCTCAGAGAGCCAGCGAGAGGTTGCACTGGACGGGGTCTCCGCAAGGGCGTTTGCCAGATTGAAGGGTCCCAAGAGGACCCTTACCCAGAATGGCTCAACCTGCAGTGTCCCAGCCCTGCTTTCATGCCAGCTGGCTATGGTGGTCTCACACCCCTCGCCCCTCAAAAGCGCCCCCCCAAACCAGGAGTTGGGCTGAATACAGCGGCCCTACCACTCTCTTGAAAAGCCTGGTTTAGGATTATCAGTATTAAGGGCCCCATTTCTTGGCTTTGCTATGAGTTGATTAAACATCACGGCTGCAGTTTATATCCATCCATCCATCCATCCATCTATCTATCTCTATCTACCTACCTACCTACCTATTTTTGTGGATGTATTTACTGCTTTAATGTTTTTAATTGTTTTATAATTTTAGAACTGCAAGCCACCCGCCCACTTGGTTGGTTGGCTTCAGGAATTGAATGAATGAAATGCAGAAACTGAGACGAGAGAGACACACTAGTCTCCGGCAGGCCAAAATTAGGAAGAGTCTGCCAGCACCTTTCCCAAATGGCAAACTTTATTAGGACTGTAAGTTCTGGTGAGCTGCAACCTTTCATAGAACAGGCAAATTGGAAAAGGTGCTACCGGAGGCCTCCTCTTTTGGCAGGAACAGGCCAGTAGAGTACCAGGAGGGACGCTGTCTGTCCGAAGGGTGCCCACAGCTTACCTATCAATGAGGCAACGGTTGGCACCTCTCCAAGGTCTTGCAAAAGTTTGTGCAGAACGTCCTGGGGATCAGGAGCCAGGGAGTGCTGGTGTTCCAGCAGCAACTGTGTGGTTGGCAGAGAGGAAGAAGCAGAGAGAAGGACGTTCCCAGTGCCTTATTTACACAACTCGCCTCTCAAAGAGGCCTTTCCAAATTGGGTAAACAAAGATCATTTGGATAATCAAAATACAGTCTTAAAAATATGAATCAATGAAGGGATAAGCAGAAATAAGACAACAAAGATGAAGAATCTGAGTAGCAAGAAAGCCGTAGTCAGTTACTCTAAATCAGGGGTGTCCAACCTCAGCCACTTTAAGCCTGGAGGACTTCAACTCCCAGAATTCCCCAGCCAGCCAGTTGGTTCACAAGTCTTAAAGTGTCCAAGGTTGGACATCTGCCACAAACCAAATGGCTTTGTGGAAAAGATACAGCCAAGGGGGAAACTAGAAGGCAAAAGTGGGTTCAGGTCTATTAAAACTATGGGCCTATTTTAAAAAAGCCAAATTGTTGGATTTTCACGTGTCAAGCCATAAAGCCTGGCTTGCACTCATAAAATGACAAACAAGGAACCCAGAGATTGGTTTGGCCTATGCACAAAAACAGTTATTTCTCTTCCCTTAAATCATATCGAGGTTTGCACCTTGTGGGTGTTGACCAGCTCCCCAACTGTTATATAGACCACTGGTTTGGTGATGGCCACCAGCTCTGAATATTTGTCAACATTAAATCTCTCTTCCGGTTCAGGGACTAAACAGGCTGCGTTGATGAATGCTCTGGAAGAGACAGAAGGAAAAAACAAAAGAAGATGGAATCATGGAAGGGACCTTGGAGGTCTTCTAGTCCAACCCCCTGCTCAGGCAGGAGAACCTATACCATTCCAGACAAGTGGTAGTCATTTCTCTTCTTAAAAACCTCCAGTAATGGAGCAGCCACAGCTTCTGAAAGGAAGCTATTCCTCTGGTTTATTGTTCCAACTGTCAGGAAATTTCTCCTCAGTTCCAGGTTCTTTCCTTGATTACCGTATTTTTCAGAATATAAGACACACTTTTTCCACCCCCAAAAGTGGGTGGAAATATCTGTGTCTTATACAGCAAATGTTGCTGAAGTCCCGCTCATCCGCTGGCCCCACTCTTTGGCCTCTGCCTCCCAGCAATTTGCTTCCTTGCAGCAAACAGCCTGGTCAACTTCAGCACAGCCTAATTAACAAAAGCAGCTGACCATCTGTGCGTGGAGGCCAAAAATGGGGTGCACAGAGACGACAATAGGCGATGGCAATCCCTGTAGCCTAAAACAGCTGATCGTCGGGAAGCCGATCCAATCGACAATCAGCTGCTTGTGCTAATCAGGCTGTGCTGAAGCTGAAACAGGCTGTTTGCTGCAAGGAGGAAAATGGCTGGGAGGTGCTAGGTGGGTCTTATACTTTGGAGCATCTTATATTCCGAAAAATACAGTAGTTTCCATCCGTTGCTTTTTCTTCTTCTTCCTTCTGATGCTTTGGAGAATAGGTTGACCCCCTTCTTTGAAGCAGCCGCTCAAATGTTGGAAGACTGCCGTCCTGTCACCACTGTTTCTTCTTTTCACTAGACATGGTGGACCTCTTCCCTCCCTTGCAAAGACCAAGTGTCAGCTTTGGAAACCATATTCCACGCTGCCACCTAGCCTGAGAAAGTGGGAGGGGTGATTTCAATTGAGTAGTTCTAAGTAGACAAACTAAAATATATTTCTTAGTTCAAGATGCTTAAGTGTGGTGCAGGATGGAAAAAGGATCTTACTCTGGGATGGAGCCTGATTGGTCCATGTCATGTGACGATGGGGGGAAAAGGAAATGGATTGTAGTTTGGGACATTGTGGGAAGTCTGGGAAACTTTTAACTTCGAGATTCCACAGATGTGCCAGGTGCTATTCCAATAAAGGTACTTTTGAGATGGTGTTTGTCTCGAAGGTACTGACTGGAATGGAGGTTTGCTGGAATGCTGACACCAAAATCTTTAATGGGAGAGGAATGCTCTCTATCATGCCTTCCAATATTTCATTTATTCATGTATTTATTTGAATTCGTTGCCTGCCTAGCTCCAAGGGACTCTTCAGGATGAGCAGATGGAAGGACGACCCCCTTCCAGCCGCACCCAGCTAAAAACAAAAACCAAAATGAGGGGGTGTAAATTATACGCTGCCCGCATCAGGGCGGCCCTGGGGGTGACTCCCAGTTACCGGGCCAGGGATGCCAACCCAGACATCCAAGAGCTGTGAATGGGGCAGGGGTCCCATTGCACTCGGAGGGGGGAGGAACTCTCCCTTGGTCCTTCTTCAGAGTTTGGGAGGGAAGATAACGGCAGATGAGATGGACGTTTCATCCAATGACCAACCTGAATTTATGGTGCGTTTCCTCAAGGTACTGATTTACCATGTTCAAGTGGCTGTTTTCTCCCTCGAAAAGCTGGTTGGCAGCTGCATGCTGCAGGATCTTGGCCACTGAGGCCAAATTGCGCCTCTGGTCAGGGTGCAGGGGTGCCCCAGCAGAGAAGTCCACCACATCAAAGCCATCGGGTGCCACCACTGCCGGGTTCATGAAGCGATAGTAGAGCAGGTTGCCCACCACCTAAGACGGGAAGGAGTGGGTCTGACTTCAAGAAGCAAGGCTGGTTCCTAGGCAGCTCATTGCTTTTGGTGGGGGGGGGGGGGGGGGAAGACAGAGAATGTGCGCCAACGAGTCTGCTGCTGACCACCTGTTCCCAGGGCGTAGGAACTGGAGAACATCGAGCCAAAATACTGGCCCTCTTGCGAGCTGCTCTGATGGGGCTGGCCAGTATGGACAAAGGGGCTACATGCGTTTTCCTTGAGTGAGCCTCTAAAGGCAACTCCCGAGATGCTTCTCTGGGCAGCCAAAGAGCCACAGAAAGGGATGCCTGGATCAGGGCAACTGGCCAAACACCCTCTGGACTCTCCCTGGGGGTTCCCATGCAAGGACTCACCAGGTTAAAGCTAGTTTTCAAGGCCAATCAAATCGAGAGGGTGTTCTGACTGGCTGGGTGACATTCGTGCTATCTAACAGAGTTTTCATTTTGTCAAAAATAATCTTTTCGCAGACCAAGGACAGATGGAAACAGCTATGGATCCCTGACTGTAGCCCCCAACCTTTGGGGCACCAGGGACCGGTTCTGTGGAGAGGACCTTTTCCACGGACCGGAACAGTTTCAGCCTGGTGCTGGCCCAGAGACCGGGCATCGGGGACCCCTGGTCTAGCCCATCCCAAGGTGATGTCAACGTTCTAAAGTTGACTGAGAAACTCATCAAATAACCTTAAATGGAGGGAAATAGAGCAGACCCTCAGAGGGGGGGCCAGGTGCCAGTTCTGTTTTTGTGCCCCTGGCCCACCCCCTCACCCCCCGCCCCACCAGGCTCCAGACCTTGTAGATCTCTCCCTTGGAGGCATCTGGAAACTTCTCAGTCAAAGTTGCCTTCAAGACTTTAGCCATGTAGCGCATCCCATACCTGAAAGGAGAGCCAGATTTTATTCCAGGGTAGGCAGGAAGTAGCCCCCTTCCCAAGACGCAGCTCCTGGCTATGCTGAGAAAAGGGTGGAGAAAGTGGTCAAAAATGGGGTCCATCTGTGACCTCCCCTTTCCGGTATGGAGCAATTCAATGGAAGGGTAGTTTTGGCGAACATTAATCTGATGGGTGTGAAAACTGCCCCCCCTCCAAAAGGTTGCTGTTTTTATTTATTTATTTAGTGTGTGGCATCTACAGACTCATCAATCACTGATATACAAATTTAGTTTAAACAAAACACCAGCATAGATATCTGTGCAATAGAAAAGATGACATACTGAATTAAAATAAAACCAAAGCAAGGTTTTATAAGACTGCTGCTGAGGAAGGGGGCAGGCAGAGGCCCATCTAAGCCAGGATTTTGCCTTTTCTCTCTTCCCTTGACTCAGTTTCCTCCCACAGGGTTGTTTGCAAAGGTAAATTGCAAACTGAAGTGTCTTCCCTCTTTGGAGGAAGCGTCCACATGTACGTCCCAGGAACTGCCGTCACTATGTAGGGATGGGACCCTCCAGGATGTTGATTTTATATTTTTGCACAATGCCCTGCAGAGTCGTTGCTTAAACGCAGGGCCAGTAACGTTGCAGGGGCTGCATGGCCTGAAACAGGGGCATCTTTTGCCATGTTGCCTAAAATCTCAGCCCGTCTTTCGTCTGCCAGCCCGGCGGATGCCCCCGCCTGAAGCTTCGCGTGAGCTAAGCCCGGGCTGCCAACTCCAGCAGGATTTCATTGTTAAGGCCTGAACCGCATGACATTGTGGCCATTTCCTAACACCAGCAGTTTTATCTCCTGCTGAAGGGGGCAGGTTGGAAGCCAGGTGCCAAGCCCAGTGTGAGAAGGATGGCAGCAGAACGAAAGACGTATGCCACTAAATCCGTACGGGATCTTGTCCACCGACGAGAGGATGGCCGAGAGAAACTTGTCTGCCAGCACAAGGAGATGGCCGAGGGAGACGTCCAGCCTTCTCTGGACCTCTGGGTGACCGAGGGCTTGTTGTGGGGTGACGTTGTACGGCAGGTGGCTGGGAAGAGACAAAAACAGTGGCAGCAACTAAAGACAACAGAGTGTCAGCATGTTTGCCGTTTCTACCTCCCACAATTGAGAGTCAGTGTTAGTTTGCCTCATGCAGAAGAGAAGTTGTGGGTGCCTGCCATGGCCACGTCTCTGCTCCCCTCTGTCACGCCCTTGTTGCAGTCTGACTCTGAGGGGGAGGCCGAGCAGCTGACAGGGAGTGGGAGTGGGGCTCTGGTGGCTGTGGAGGAAACGGGGGAAGGGCACAGTCCGGTTGGGCAGTCAGAGGAAGACCCAGGCCCACCCCCTCTTCATCCTAGGGCACACAGGAAGGAACAAAGAAGGGAGCAACGTGGCTTACAGGAGAGGAAAGGGCCCTGATCCCTTTCATTAGTTGCAGCTGGGAGAACAGGATATAAGAAGGGCATTGGCTCACAGCTCCTTGCTGGAAGCAAAGCCTGCATTATCTTTGTCAAGGTTTATCTGGGTTGTGGCGTCCTCCCAACTGTGGGTGCTGCATTATCTTGTGGAAGTCTACAATTTATCATCCTGGCCTGCCGTGTTAATGACTCCAGTGTGGTTTGTGTTGGGTTTTTTTAATTTCTAATTATCTTTACTTTTGGTTCAGACTGCATTTACTTTCTTCGTAGACTGTTTTTGGAAGAGTGTGATATCAAGCCGAGGATAATTGGACGTTGGGGCTCAAGTTGGAGACATTAAAGGGAATTTATTCTACCTTTGTGACTGCATTATTTTTGTGTCACAGCCCAGAATGGAGAAATGGCCACTCTGGCCGCCCACCTCTTCTGTCCGCTCTGGCACTCCATCTCGTTGATCCACCCTCTGTAAATCTCCACGGGACTGGTGCGGATGCTCAGGTTCCTGTCGTGCAGAACCTCCTGCACTGGCTCTGCCAGGATCTGGCGCAGGGCGTTCTGCCCACGGGAGTTGCGGTAAAAGCTCACCACCATGCGGATCACTGTGGGGTTCCCCGTGAGGATCTCCCGCAGCTGGGTCACTCTGGACCTGGGAGGAAGACAAAGGCAGCACCTTGAATCTGACAGGAGGGTGGCCCTTCTGTGGCCAGCATCACTTTGCTCCAGAACATCTCGGCATGTGCAAGGAGACACAATGTTAGAAGAATAGAATAGGAACAGATCTCCAAACTTGGCAACTTTAAGACTTGTGGACTTCATCTCCCAGCAGAGCTGGCTGGAGAATTCTGGGAGTTGAAGTCCACAAGTCTTAAAGTTGCCAATTTTGGGGACCCCTGAAATAGAATAAGAACAGAACAGAATTAGAACAGAATAGAGGGACCTTGGAGGTCTTCTATACCATTTCAGACAAGTGACTGTCCAGTCTCTGCTTAAAAACCTCCAGGGATGGAGCAGCCACAACTTCTGGAGGGAAGCCATTGCACTGGCTAATTGTCCTCACTGTTAGAAGGTTTCTCCTCAATTCCAGGTTGCTTCTTTTTGGTTAGTTTCCAGCCATAGTTTCTTGTCCTGCCTTCGGGTGCTTTGGAGAATAGCTTGATCCCCTCTTCTTCTTTGTGGAACATCATTTCAATGTTAAATGATGCAGTTTCCCCTTTGACTTGGCTTGTTGGAATCTAGCTGAAAAGGTCGTAATCGGGGATCGTGGGATCCCGGGATGCTGCAACCATTGTAAATATGAACTGGTTGCCAAGCAGCTGCATTTTTGATCCTGTGGTCGTGAGGGATGCTGTGACGGTTATAAGTGCGAGGACCAGTTGTCACATTTTTCGGTGCCGTTGTAACCTTGAATGATTGCTGAACCAATAATTATCAGCCTGGTATATTCAGTGCTGGGCCTTGAAATCAGTAAACCTCAGCAGACTAAACAAAATCATATTTAAATGAGGAACAGACTAAACTGGAACCCTTCCCAATAGCAGCTAAGTTGCATAAGTGCCAGGAAAGGGATAAGGAGCAGAGAGCCCGCTAGCGCTCGCTGGTCAAGCTGCGTGGTAAGAGGGCACAGCTGTTCCTTTCCTTTACCAACCGTTGCTTCTCCTATTAAGGCCTGCAGGAAAAGGCGAAGCAAGACAAACGGCTCCCTGGTCTGCTAACCTTTGCCTTGTCTCTAAAGATGCAATAAAATGTCTTCCACCAAATGCCATTCAGTGCCCTAAACCAGGCCTCTCCAACTCAGCTTTGCTGGCTGGGGAATTCTGGGAGTTGAAGTGGCCAAGGTTGGGGAGCCCTGCCCTAAACTGTCCAGAGCCATCAAGGGAGCCTGGCTGTTCTCGGGGTGGGGGGGGAAAGAGCTAAAGACTTACGCAATCTCCTCTTGCAGGGCCCGCCGGAAGAGCTGGAGCAGGAGGTAACCCTCTCTGGGGCTGCAGGCGTAATTGTAGAGGCTGAAGACCACCGACTCCATGAACTTGGTGGACTTGTTGGGCGGCATCTGCATAAGCAGCCTGGCCAGACACACCGGTTGAGTCTGGCAGGAGGAGGGAGGGAAACAGCAGGAAAGGGCTATCAATGCACCAACGGCTTTCCTGGACCACAAGCCCCATCTGCTCACCCTGGCTGAGGGCAGCTAACAACCACTGAGCCACCTGGACGTCCAGGCAGGGCAGGGAACCAGATTCCCAGGGCACAAACCACAACAGTGGGTGGTGCAGTTGTCCAAGCTCGGCTACAATTTGATCAGGAATAATTGACATAGATCGCAAGGCTTAATCCTTAATAGAGCCAAGATTAAATATCTCCATGTTGCCTTTTTGATCTAATATTACTTTGAGGGTTCTGGTTCAATTTTACACAAGCTCAACTTGTCTTTATTCCTTTCTTCATCATGACTGTGCTAATAACGTATGCCTTAAAAAAGAGGGGCTGCACAGGGAGCCAGCAAGGGGCCCCGTCATAAAGCAGGTGTGGCCTGATGTTACTCCGCAGGGGCCCCAACTGAGAAGCTCCTGGTCGGGTGCAACGCAGCGAGGGAAGGAAGCCATGGCTTGCAGAAGCTTTGCCTCCCGCAGGGGTTGCTGGTCTGAGGCCAACAGGTGCCGCCCACCTGCAGGTGGTAGAAGAGGTGCTGATAGGCCTCCAGCGCCTTCCGCTTCTCCTTGCTGAGCGCCTTCAGCCCCTTCTCCTTGCTGCCGTCCATCCTGCTGGAGAGCTCCTCCTTGTTCTTCTTGGTCAGAGTCTTGCAATGCGACACCACCTCCTGCCACGGGGAGAAGCCGGACAATGGCACCCCCGCACCCTGCCTCCAGCTCCCCTCCCCACTCAGAAGGCCGATGGCAGGAAACGGTCTGTCCCAGATGGGAGGGTGAGGCAGGGAGGACACACAAGGGTCCTTTTCAACAGGCGCGTGCACACACACACACACACGCACGGAGGGCAAGAGAAAGCCACCTAAGAAGCAGCTTTGGAAGAGGCGGGCAAGGAGATCATCTCTGCTCTACCCAAGAAATGACCAGGCAGCTCATGTGCTCCGCTGCTCAGGTGGAAAGGTCAAGGACAGGACTTTAAGACGCGTGGACTTCAACTCCCAGAAGGCTGCATGGCCGGCCATGGAATCCTGGGAGTTGAAGTCCTCACATCTGAAAGTGGCCGTGGTTAGGACAATGCGGGTTAAGTGCTGCTCTCCTCTCCCTTCAGAGGCCAAAGCCCCACAGTGCGAAATGTTTACTGGCTGCTACTGTGTGGTTTTCTTTGACAAGGCAGCAACTTTCCTCCAAAACTGGAGAAAGAGCACTTTCTAACCCAAGAGGGCCGGGCAGCTGGATTCCTGTCCCTGCCTTATAGCTCAGCTGGACCTCCGCCTAGAAGCCGAGCAGCCCACAGTCCCACCCTCGCCCAGAGCCCCCTCCCCAGCTGGAGGCAGCGCTCTCTTCCGTCCCCGCCTGACCTGCAGGGTGATCCTGTTTTTGACCAGCAACCCAATCTTGATGTCCATGAGGTCGAGGTCGCTCTCCAGCCGCTGGTTGGAGCGGATCCCCCTGGCCAGCTTCTCCTGGAGCCCCAGCAGCTCCATCTCCTCCTGGGAGTCGCGTGGGCTCTGCTCCAGCAGGTGGGCGAAACGCCGGATGGCGCTGAGTGGGGGCTCCCTGCTGTGCACTGTCAACCAAGAGAACGCAGAACCGGCCATCACCCTCCCGGTCCCCCAGGAGCCCCCGGACCTTTCCCCCCTTCAGGGCAGAGGAGGGAGGGCTCCGCGGTGACCCTCTTCAGAAGATCCCCCGGAGCTGCTCTCCAGGATTCACTGGCGCTCACAGGCCTCTCTTGAAGTGGGCCCAAGTGGGAGCAGCAATTCCCACCAAGCTTGGGAAGGAGGAGCACAGCTATGGCCACTCACCCAGCATCCTATAATCCTCTCTTGCCTTGTTGGCTCGGACAAAGGCCTGGATCTTGACCACGGCAGCCACCTGTCAGAGGCGCAGGACAAGAGGGAGCCTGCTCAGGGCCTGGCCAGGAAACCTTTCCCCCCTCACAGAAGCACAAAAGGGGGAAGCAGGTCAATTCGCCCACAGCGTCCTTTGGGGTGAGCCTGGTTGGGTAAATCTAGTGATTCCCAAGGGCTTTTCATGCTGAGACAGCCGTCCAGGTGGGCCCAGAATTCACCAGCCTGGGTTTACAAGAAGGACCAGCCCAGCAAGAGGGAACGAAAACGGCCACAGCAGATTTTCTGCTCTTGTCAAGAGAGGCGGCAGAGTCGCCCACAGAGAGAAGAATGTGGGGGAAGAGAGAGCAATAAAAAACCTGATCATTGGATCATGTTGATCCCAAAAAGCTGGCTATAAAAAGCTGCTTGCTAAAAAGTTGGCTGCTCCAACCTGTTTCTTTTCCCCTGCACATCTGGAGTGCAGATGTCGGGGAAGGTGAGCGACAACAAAAGTGGTGACTTTATTTAGAGAGACACATATTAATTGGGGAAGCAGAATGGAGCCTCTACATTCAGGAGCAACCCGAGGATGGAAAGGCCTGCAAAAGGGCTCGCTGGAGGCATCGGGCTGGTCTCTTCTGGGAAGACCCCCACCCCCCCAGCCAAGCAACTTTGAGGCAGTCAGGGCAGAGACTCACGTTCTTCCTGAAGTAGCGCAGGCGTTCCAGGTACCGTTTTCGGGCAAGCCACATCCGAACCCAGGACTGAATCTGGCGCAGCAGATAGCGGAGGGAAAGCCAAACCATTGGTCCTGCACAGGGGGAGGCCCAGCCCCCCCGAGCCCCTCCCCCAACTCACTTTGATCGCAGCAGCTGCATTCCTCCGCAAGTAGCCCGTCCTCTCCACGTAGTGCCTGCGTTGCAGGTGCCCACGCCAGGCGGCCTGGGGGCAGAGGGCAGAATGACCCTCCCATCTCAGGGGCCCTCCTCTTGGCCCAGCCCTGCCTTCTTCCGTGGTCTTTCCCAGCCTTCCTCGCAGACTGGAGATGGGGGGAAGCAGATGCCCCCACGCCCAGCCCCCCACAGGCAGCTGATGCCCAGCCGGTCTGGGGCTTCTGACCTCCAGATGAGGAGTCACTGCTCCTCCAGGGCAAAGGCCCCCACCCTTTGGGCTCCAGGGACCAGTCTGTGCAGGGAGGGTTTTCCGCAGATGGTTCCGTGTGCTGCCTGCATCCCGCAGGCGGGGCTTCGCTTGCTTGCCCGGCCCGGTTTCTGGCAGGCCGTGGCCCAGTGCTGGTCCACGGTCTGGGGCTGGGGAACCGTGCTCTAGAGGGTGAGAGGACCACCCGTATCGCAAGGCAGGTGCAGGAAAGGAGCCCTGCTTAAGCGCAGCAGATTGGGGAAGGCAGCTCTCTGCAAGGGTGCCCGGCACCCACCTGGATTTGGGTGGCTGCCGGCACCTGCCGGGACAGGAGCTGCTGCCGAGACACCCAGTGCTGGCGGAAGAGGAAGCCCCTCATCCGGGCCTGCAGCCGGACGACCAGCCAAGCACGGGATTGCCAGAGGAGCTGCCGGTCGTGGGTGGCAGAGACGCGGGTGATAGCTCCCTGCAGAAGAGACAGAGGAGCGGCCCATCGGGACAGCTCAGCACACCCTCCACTGTGGGAGGCGCGAAGAGTCCAGCCGGGGTGCCCACCTGATGCCCTCCAAGCTTTTTGGGGGAAGGAAAGTCCAGGGAAAGGGGGCAGGGAAAGGGGGCAGCCTGTGCCAATGAGGCGGCATCGGGAAATCCAAAGGCTCCCGTGGTGCTTTTCTGCCCATCATGGCTCTGCTCTCCTAACCCCATCCCCCCCAAACTCTCCGTGCTGCATTGCATGGGCTAGAAGGATCCCCTGGCTGCATGCTGGGCACAGGAATCCGCTCTTGCCACACCCACCTGGATCTCCTCTCGGCTGAGATGGGCCGTGTTGAGGGCGAGGGGCTGGGGCTGCTCCCAGGAGCCCTCAAAGGACCGTAGGTGAAAGTAGTACTCGGAGCCATCCCTCAGTCTGTGCCGTACCCAGAGCGCCTCCGAGTGGCCCCCTGCACCCCCCCCACACAAAAGGAAAACATTACGGCCAAAGGTTGGGAAAGTGGGGGGGAGCCTCCCCGCAGCATGGACCCCCCCCTTTTACCTGCCGGCCTTTGTGCTGCCAGGAGGGCACTGAACTGCGCCTGATACGCCGCGGCACACTCCGCCACCACGCCACAGAGGCCCACGTCTGGGCTGTGCAGGACACGCACAGTCTGCGCTGCATTCCCCTCCTTGATGGCCTGGTTGATGGCAGCAAGGCCCAGGGCCACTGCGGGGAGATCCAGAGGGGGCTGCAGCTGGGGCGGGAAGCTGGGTCCCAGGGCAGTGGGGGTGGGGTGGGGGTGTCGGAACCTCTCCCAAGCCCACCTTCCCCCCAGCCCCTTTCCTTCCTTCCGGAAGGGAACCTTACTTTGCTGTGCCGCTTTGCTCTCTAGGTTGGCCTTGTGGACCCCCTCCTGGATTTCCTCCCACCACAAGAGTGCTCCAGGGTCTCTGGCCACCTGCGCAGAGAAGGCAAAAGGGCCCCACCCTGAGTGAGTCGCCCAGACACTGGCGGTGTAGCCATTCTTGCTCAGGCCAACGAATCACGGCTCCTCTGCAGAAGCCACGACTGCCAGCTTCACAAAAGCCGAATCTGCTGGTTGGTAAAGCGAATCAAAGGCCTGTGCGTGGGATGGCCTTACATTTCCCACACCAACCCTGTGAGATAGGTCCCAGAGGGAGGAGGCCAGCAGAGTCCCCCAGAAGCCTCCCTCCAACAAGGGTTGCCATCACCCCCCACAGCAGCCTCTGACCCCTTCAGGCGCTTGGAACCTTCTCTGTTCTCTAGCTCAGCGGGCCCAACTCTTGTGGCACCAGAGACTGGAGTCCTGGAAGAACCAGCTCTCCACAGACTGGTGGGGGGCAGTGGAGGGCAGGGAGTAAGAACCGTTGTGTTCTTACTCCAATTGAGTAAGCAGAGAAGGGGCTACCAGATTCCTTCTGAGTTTTGGATCCCATAGACTGTGATGGGGAACCTATGACACATGTGCCGGAAGTGGCACGCAAGCCGTCGCCCCAGATCAAATGCCCTGCGCATGGGCGCCCACCTCCTGCCAGCCAGCTGATCGCCAGGTATCTGCCGTGCATGCATGGGGGGGCGGGGCGCGTGGGGGAGATGTGTGCACATGCAGAGGGGGCACATGTGCATGCGCATGTGGGGAGTGTGCACGCATTGCATTATGGGTGCAGGCAGGCAACGACAAAAAGGCCAGCCATTACTGCTATAGATGGACTTGGCTGTCCTTGTGCACTGCCTAACTCAGCGCTCTAAGGTGGCCGGGGGGGGCGGCCCTTCAACTCCCATAAACCCCCCCTGTTAAAGTTCCCCAGGTTGAGAAACGCTGGTCTACCTGGCGGCACAACGGAAGACAAGCTGGCCTGGATTGGTGGATCAGGGCCAGGGGTTCCAGCCTGCCCTCCTTGGGGACTGGGGTGCTGATCCTCCCAGATTGGTTCAGATCGCAGAATCCCCAGGGGAGCCTCGGCTTCAACCACCCAAAGCCACAGGGACATCCAATTTCAAAACCAAAAGTTCCCAATTCTGGGAATTGTAGCACAGGCAGCTGAAAGGCGTCCAGAGTGGAGCAGGCGGTGCTACTCAGAGAAAGGAGGCGAAAAAATGCGATTGGTCTGGTTTCTATCTGTTCCTAACCCCATTTCCTGCTTCCGTGTAGCCCTCAGTGCAGCTTCCGGCAAGAGGCTCGGCCAGAGAGAACACACCCAGTTTTGGGAGCACCTGAAACTTGTCGGTCCAGATGCCTGGTGGTGTTTCTGCATTAGCTCAGGAGACCCCACCCCAAACATCCCCCCATTCTTTTCCTACCTGGGCTTTTTGCCTCAGCCTCTGGGCTAGAACGAAATGGTAGCGCTTGGCTGTGGGGAGCATCACATCGGAGAGGCCGGCGGAAGGCAGGAGCAGAGCCCTGAGGGTCTTCTCTGGACAGTCGCCCTGCAGAGCCTCGTTGACCAACTGGACAGCAAGAATTTCTGCCACGAGAGAGGGAGGTCTTGGCTGAACCCAGGGCCGGAGAGAAACACTCAAGGAATTATCCCAACGGGGCACCTCGGTGTTAGCTTGAGGAACTTCTTGGCTATTCATCTGTTTGCAACTTGTGTGTTTCAATGTTCAGGTTTTAAACTCTGGAAAAGGAACCTTCAGCAATTGGTAGTTCTGGAATGAGTCCTGCATTTATTTTTATTTATTGGGTGGCAAACAAGGGAGGTGGGCGGTTAAGAAATATGGAAAATAAACCCCCCTTCCTTCTTCTATTTCCCCCACATCAACAATCTGTCAGGACTCCAACAAATCCACCCCCATTCAAATCCTAAGTCTCTAGCGCATCTCTCAAGAGAAAATAAAATTGATTTATTAGACGTGGCCGTGTTGGTGTTAGCTGGATGGAGCCGGTACTAAAATACATCATTCATTTCCCCCTTGACCCTGGTCTTCCCCCTCCGCCTACTGGAGGTAATGTGTCCAATGGGACACATCCATAGCCAAGAGTCCTCAATCCAGTAATATCCTTGCGCTCCAACAACTTTGGGCTGCCAGGTAATTATCTAGGCACTTAAGGAATGCACTGTTTTCCCCCACTCCCTTTTTTCTGGCAGCTAAAAAGACCAAAGGAGTATCTTTTTAGTTGACACAATCCTTGGAAGTGGGTTGGGCCAAGAATCACCCCACTGGCTCCAATGAAGCCTCTGATTCCAGGCGCCAGAAGCTTCGCTTGCTGCCCCAGAGGCCAAGAGAGGCCCGCGGCCCAGAAGGGCTCTTCAGCTGGGAGGCCAGGCCTGGCTCTTCGGCTCTCAGTTGCAGCCCCACACACAATTGCCCACCACAACGGACACTGAGTCTCCTTACTGTCCCGCTCTTCTTGGACGACGGCATTCATGTCCTTCACCGAGGCCTGGATGTCATTCCAACTCAGGAAGTCACGCTGAGTTTCCCGAAAGAGGCGCTTCTGTGTTGACAGGCCTTCAAAATAACTGCAGAACCAAAACAAAAAGGAATACGAGGCCGGAGCTGCAATTAGCATTAGCTAATTAGTGTGGTTCCGGGGTTCAGATGGGCCTATTGATCACATACCTGGCTCCCTGCTATGTGACATCGGCTCTGCCTGAGTTCCTCGAGGTCATAGCCGGCCTAGCGGTTGAGACCGCTAGGCTGATGTTCATGGGGGATTTCAACCTGCCTTCGGCTGGTGGGGTCTCGGGGATTGCTCAGGAGTTCTTGGCTTCCATGACAGCCTTGGGCCTGACCCAATTAATTAGGGAACCCACTCACATTGGGGGTCACATCCTGGATCTGGTTTTTGTCTCTGGACAGTGGCAGGATGATCTTGGTGTTGGGGATGTTTTTGTTGAGCCCTTGTCATGGTCAGATCATTCACTCCTTAGGCTGGACTTCCAGGCCACTCCTCCCCATCGCAGGGAGGTGGACCAAATACGTTGGTACCGCCCCAGGCGCCTGATGGATCCAGATAGGTTCCTGGTGGAGCTTGGGCCATGTCCTGACGTTCGAACACACGACTCGGTTGAGGACCTGGTCGCCACCTGGGATAGGGTGGCGGCTGGGGCCCTGGACCGGGTCGTGCCCTTGCGGCCTCTGACCTGGCACCGCTTTCACTCGGCCCCTTGGTTTTCCAGGGAGCTGAGGGAGATGAAGCGCCGGAAAAGACGCCTGGAGAGTATTTGGAGGACTACTCGCTCCGGACCCGACCAAACACTATTACGGTCTTATATTAAGACCTATTTAGTGGCGATAAGGGTGGCAAAGCGTTCTTACTTTTCCACCCTTATTGCGTCTGCAGGAAACCGCCCGGCCGCCCTGTTTAGAGTGACCTGCTCCCTCCTGGAAGGGGGAGCGCGGGAGGACCCCTTGCAGGGACGGGCTAAGGACTTTTCGAATTTCCTGGTGGATAAAATCACTCGGATCCGGGATGGGTTGGACTCTGAATGGGCAACTCTGGGTGGGGGGGTCGGGGACGGAATTTGAGGCAGTCATTTGGGAGGAGTTTGATCCTGTGACCCCCGAAGACGTGGACAGGTTGCTGCGGGGGCTAAATGCTATCACATGTTTATTGGACCCATGTCCCTCCTAGCTGGTGTTGGCCACTCGGGAGGTGACACGAGGTTGGTTTCAGGGTATTATTAACGCTTCCTTGAGTGAGGGATATCTGCCCGCCGCCTTGAAAAAGGCGGTGGTGAGACCCCTCCTCAAGAAACCGTCCCTGGACCCAATTTTATTATCTAATTATCGTCCCGTCTCCAACCTTCGTTTTGTGGCGAAGGTTGTTGAGAGTGTGGTGGCACGACGGTTTCCCCAGCACCTGGATGAAGCTGTCTATTTGGATCCACGCCAATCGGGCTTCAGGCCCAGGCACAGCATGGAGATGGTATTGGTCGCATTGGTGGATGATCTCTGGAGGGCCTGTGACAGAGGTTATTCCTCTGTCCTGGTCCTATTAGATCTCTCGGCGGCTTTTGATACCGTCGACCACAGTATCTTATTGCGGCGGCTGGCGGGGTTAGGAGTGGGAGGCACTGTTATGCGGTGGTTCTCCTCCTTCCTCTCTGATCGTTCGCAATTCGTGTTGGCAGTGGGGCAGAGATCAGCCCCGAGGCCCCTGGTCTGCAGGGTGCCTCAGGGATCGGTGCTCTCACCCCTTCTGTTCAACATTTATATGAAGCCGCTGGGTGAGATCATCCGTGGCTTTGGGGTAGAGTTCCATCAGTACGCTGATGATACTCAACTGTACATCTCTACCCCGGGCCACCCCGATGAAGCGGTCAAAGTGATGGCCTGGTGCCTGGAGGCCATGCAGTGTTGGATGGGGCGGAACAGGCTTCAGCTCAACCCATCTAAGACTGAGTGGCTGTGCTTCCCGGCAGCCCAGTATAGCCAGCTGGTTCCATCGCTGGCTGTGGGGGGGAGGGGGGAAAATTCTTGCCCCCACAGAGAGGGCCCGCAATCTGGGTATCCTCCTGGATATGTGGCTGTCATTGGAAGACCATGTGGCGGCTGTCGCCAGGGGGGCTTTTGGCCAGGTCCGAAGGATCTACCAGATGCGGCCCTTTCTGAATCGGGATGCGCTTCGCACGGTCACTTCCGCCCTGGTAACCTCCCGCCTAGACTATGCCAATGCTCTCTACATGGGGCTGCCTTTGAAGAGCATCCGGAGGCTCCAGCTGGTGCAGAATGCGGCCGCACGGGTGGTGTTGGGGGCTCCCATGTTACGCCACTTCTGCGCAAGCTGCATTGGCTCCCGGTGGCCCTCCGGGTACGCTTCAAGGTCTTAGTTATCATCTTTAAAGCGCTCCTTGGCTCAGGACCAGGATATTTGCGAGACTGCCTCCTGCCATTATCGGCCTCCCGCCGACCGATACACTCCCATAGTTGGCCTCCTCGGGGTGCCGCCGGCTGGATGGCTGGCGACCCCGAGGATGCGGGCCTTCTCATTGGGGTACCCTCTCTCTAGAACGAATTACCCCCAGAGATGAGGACCACTCCTGATCTCCTGACCTTCCGCTGTGCATTGAAAACTCATTTATTTCAGCAAGCCGGTCTGGCCTAGGGGTTTTAAATTTTTTAATCTGGTTTTAACTTTCTTAATTCCCTTATTTTAATTTTTTGTAAGGGCCAATGTATTTAATTATTTTAATTTTTAAATATTGTATATGTGTTTTATATGTGTATTTTATTCTGGCTGTTCACCGCGCTGAGTCCCTTTGGGAGAGGGGGGCGGTATATAAATTTAAATAAATAAATAAATAGAATGCAGAAATTAATCACGGCCTACAGGTAGTCCTCGACTTACAGTGGTTTCATTAAATGACCAGTTACAACTTTCTTGGAAAAAGTGACTTGCAACCTGCACTTACGCCCGTCACAGCACCGCCGTGTGAATCTCATCACAATCTTGAGTCACAAGATTGAGCAATCCAGAGCCTGGGCAACCATATCTCACGCTTACCATCAGCTGCAGCCATCGTGATTTGTGACTTTTTCTGGGCCAGTTTTCAGCAAAAAAACATCCATTGAGTTAATTCAGTTAATCATGTGATTTGCTTAATGACCATGGTGATTCACTTAACAACTGCCGTAAATTTTGTCATTAAATTGTGTGGAACATGACAACAATTTACAATGGAAATTCTGGTCCCGATTGTGGGGGTGATCTGCGGACCAACTGTCCTCTAAAGGGGACTGTCGCCTGCTGTGCACCCAGTACCAGGTGCTGTGGAGGAGGAGGAGGGGGGCCCATGCTGAGCTGGGCCTCTTACCGCTGTGCATGGCTCTCTTCGACACTGGAGAGTCCCAGGGCGGAGCTGAGGAGGCTCCTCCAGAAGCTGCGGCTGTCTCCGTCCTCGAGGGCCTGGTTGACCAGCGCCACTGCAGACAGCATCTCCACGGCCACAAAGAGCTCTTCCTGGGCCAGCTTCCCCTGCAACGCAGGAGACCAGGTACAGGCTTTTCCCCAAGCCAGGTGTGCCCCACAGAAGCCCTTCCTGAGCCAGCCGAGGCTTCCCCTCACAATGCGCCCCAAGGCCTATAGCTGGGAGACCCCTGCAGCCCAGGACAGGCCCCTGACTCTGCCAATGGGCTCTGGAACGTTTCTCTTTCTCCTTATTTCGTAAAGAGCGGAAAGGGCAAGAAGCACCCGCCCTCTTCATCTTTAAAAACAAACTAATCTGAAGGGTCCTGGGCCAAGGGGCGTGAAGATGAGATGCGAAGGGAAAAGAAAGCAGCAGCTGTTTGAGCTGGGTCACCCCCCCAGGAAGCCTTTGGGGCCCCCACTCACCTGGGGGTGCTGCCGCTGCAGGGCAGACAGGTCTCGCTGGTAGAGCTGAGCGGCAAAGGGGAAGACCTCCGGCAGCTGAGCCTCGGGGTTCACCAGGGCGCGCACCGTCTCTTCCGCGATTCCTCTTCGCAGCAAGGCATTGATGTGGCTCACGGCTTGTGTGGCTGGACAGGTGCAGGGGGCATTCTCAGGTGTTTGAGAATAAGGTGGCGTTGGGGCAAAACCGGTAAGAAAAGGCTCAAGACCGAAAGGGGAGATGCAGGAGTCCCCGGCAGAACTCTCCCCAGGGGTCCTCTGCCCCCAAGAGCAAAGTGACACCCAATCAGCCAAGGCTGCCCCCCCCTCCAGGTCTTGACCTGGAGCACAACGTCACTCACCAGCACGCTCTTCATCACTTCTCTGGTTGGCCATGTAAAGTCCAGCTTGAATTTCTCCTTGCTCAAGCAAGTCAACGTATCCCAATTCCTGAAGAAAGAAAAAACAAAAGAAAGAAAAAGAAAGAAGGGAGAGAGAAAAGGAAGGAAGAAAAAGGGAGAGAGAAAGGAGATAAAAGGAAGGAAGGAAGTGTTCTGAATAAACCACTAGGAAGAGAGCTGGCAGAGACGATCAACATTAGCCTTGGTGGAAAAGCTTAGATACTGTAAGCAGGAAAGCGGCTGCAGCTTCCAACTGGAACATCACTGGACCTCTCAGGACACTCCCCAATTAATCATAAGAAAGAGGAGCTTTTAGAGAAGATCTGGGCTCCCCTATTGGCATTATGGGAGGGGGAAGAGCCAGAAGGGGCCCTCCACCAGTTTCCTGGGTGCCTCCTAGCCCAAAATACACTATTCAGGTAGAACTCAAGAGACTCAACAAAATGGTTGTCCAAGAATCCAGGACAGGGAGGAGACGACTTCAGGGGGTGCACAAAATGCTCCTACGGGATTTGGCATCATCCGAGGGCGGGGGGGCGGGCATGATTTCGCAGGCAGCCCCATCCCAGAATCCACCTTCTTTTCCTGAGGGGGAACCTCTTTTCTCATGGTCTTACAGGAGGCCAATGCAAGAGGAGGGCCATCCAGGAAGCCCCCCGCCCTGCGACACCCAAGGAGGGAGGACCCCTCCCTCCCTCCTTGCTCCCCTTGGCGTACCAGCACCTTCTCTTCCCGGTCAGCAGACAGTTGATCCAGGTACCAGCCGGCGTTCTCCCGCCGCAGGCTCTTCAGGGCCAGGATGGGATCTTGCAAAAGGTGGTACAAGGTCTGGGGGTCCTGGGCCTCCAGGGCGTCATCCACCGTCTCAAGGGCACCCCTGACTGATTGGGAGGAGAGGGTCGAAGGGACTCATGCAAAGACGGGGAGGGAAGGCGTCTCTTCCCCAAACAGGACAAGGGGCAGGTTTGCTCTGCAAGCAACCAACCCAATAGGAGCCCAGGCTTAGCAAGGGCCCCTCAGAACCCCCCAGATCGATGGCCAGGCCCCACCCACCCGGGTCAGGGAGGCAGGAAAGGCCTCAATTTCTTCTACACTGAAGGAATGTATAAGGTGGCAAGATCAAATTGGCATAAACCCCAAACAGAATGGGAAAAGAAAGCCAGCCATGGTTAGAGCCTTCAAGAGCCCAAACCATGGTCTGGACCAGTGTTTCTCAGCCTGGGCAAGTTGAAGATGGATGGACTTCAACTCCCAGAATTCCACAGTCAGCCTAACTTATGGTTTCAAACCCGTCCTGGTCTACTCACTGTTCACCCAATTGATGCTGCCTTGAATTTCAGCTTGGGTCAAACAACGATCGTAGATGTCTTCCCCATCCGGTATCTTCTGCAGGTGCTGAGAAAAGCAAAGAGAAAGCCAAACGGTCCCCATTGGGCCACCTCCAGATGAATGAATGAAACACAGGAGGAGAACGAGAAACTGCCGGAGGGAGCCAGGATTCATCCCACCATCCGTGTTTGCCCCTCTTAGAACTTACCAGATGGGGGGGAATTGCAAAGAGAGGCTAGTTTGCATCCCCTAATTCCACACTGGCAGGCACTTTCCCATTTGCATAATCAGGGATGGGAGCTGAAGTCACCTGAGCAGAGTTTCCCACACCAGAGCGCAGAATCACCAGCAAACGGTCGGTTCCCTTCTGCTACCAGCCAAGCCCCAGAGCAGGGAGAACAGGCAGGGTATTGTGGCGGGTGATGGAAGAATCCTTCCTGTGCTTCCCCTCACCCCATTCTTTGCGTTCTCGGCCTTCTCTCCTTTGGCCCGGCAGAGCTCTTCCTGGTAGGGCTCCCCCAAACTCTCCTGTACGCCCACCAGCATGGCGCTGGGGTTGCCCAAAGCCGCCACGGTCTCTGCCACGATCCCCACTTCTACCGCCTTGTTGATGGCCAGGATGGCTGCGTGCACTGGAGGGAAGAAGCCGGGTTAACATGGGGGAGGGGAGAGCGGCAGATCCCGCGGACCAGACAGCAACCAGCGCCTACGGTACCGGCTGCTTCGTCGACCGAGAGCTCCTTAGCCAGGATGCCACCGATTTTGCTGAAGGAGGGAAGCTGCAAGCCGTACTTCTCCAGCTCCCCTTTCATGTGGTTTATTTCTTCATCTGGAAGAAAGCAGAGGGGAAGGGGAGGGGTCCATGCGCTGGGTCAGGCCAGAGGGTCTGGGCTGCCCTTCTCCCCCCCAAAAAAGATCTCCCCCCGTCGATCAATGTTTAATGAGCAGAATCCTGGAGGTGAAAGGAGGTTCTTGGGACGTAAGAAACTGAATTTCTCCATTCATTCATTCATTCATTCATTCATTCATTCATTCTCCAAGACCCATCAGTTCTCCTACAGCAGGAGAGTCCAACCTTGGGCAATTTAAGACCTGTGGACCAACTCCCAGTATTCCCCAGTTGAAGTCCGCATGTCTTAAAGTTGCCTGGGTTGGACACGCCTGTCCTACAGCAACACAATGAGCAGAATTCACAATCCAAATGCCAGAGATGAAGCGCCATGCAAAGAAGAGAACCAGGGCAGTGAGAGGCTCCATTTTTATAGCTGCCTTCAAAGTCTAGGATTCTGTCAAAAGGCACCAAAGCATCCCAGGTCTCCTTCTGCCTGTCTTACCCGTAAAGTCAACTTTTCCATACAGATCCTGAATCTGGGGAGCCAGCCCTCGTTTGAACAGGTATAAGCTGGAAAGCGGATGAGAAAAACTATTGGGCTCAACGTGGATTGAACGCGAATGGGAAGGTTGATCGATCACAAAGTGGGAGGCTCACCTTAAGGCGTGGATGCAATACACCACACGAGGCATGTTCTTCTTGTCGTAGATATCGGTGGTCTCGGGGTGGAAAATCTGGGAGAAGGGAACGGGGGGTCAGAGCACAGAGGGGACCCTCTGCCAGACCCCCAGCGAAGGTGGGAGGGGTCGAGGGCCTCACCACAGGCAGCCCGATGCGGCTCATGGCGTCCCGCCAGCAGTTGATGTTGTCCGTGTGCCGGAAGTGGAGGCCGCAGGCCTTCAAGAGGGAGAAGAGAGAAGGCGATCACCACTCCCAAGCCCATCACGAGACGCTGGGGGCAGGCCCCGCTCTAGGACTGAGCGGATGGAGGGAAGGCTTGGGAGCAGAGGCCAGCCCCCCTTTGCTGGGCCTTGGAAAGGCCCAAGCTGTAGTCCCTCCTCCACAAAATATGAAGGTGGAGCAGTCTTTCTTCTAGATCAGGGGAGTCCAACTTGGCAAGTGCTGGAATTCCACAAGCCTTCAAGTTGCCAAGACTGGACTCCCCTGTTCTAGATGGTGAGGTGGATATGGGAAAAGTGAATGGGCACTGGAGATTGGGGCAAGGAAACGGGGGGGGGGGGTTGTCCATGTGACACCATCTTGCCCTAGGATTCCAGCGATGGGGTCCTGGTCAAAGGTCCTGGGCCAGGAGGAACATCTCTCCAGCCTTCAGATTGGGGGAGAAGCTATGGATTGTCCCAACGAGCAGAAGGGGCAGAGAAGGACAGCTGCCTTGCTGATCAAGAGTGCCCAGGAATGGCAGAATCCTGACCAGAACCAGAAGCTGCCTGTCTCCCTTTGGGGGTCTCCACCCTACAGTCTCACAAGCTCCTCATGAGCAAAGCCTGAGCTCCGATGGCCTGCAGGAGCCCCAACTCCAGGCTCCTCATCAGCTTCGGGGCTTGCAGGGGGGCCTTTCCAAGCCTCCCCCTCCATTCCTGGCCTCCAGAGGCCCCGAGAGCAGCTCTTGGACCCCAGAGGGGATGGGGAATGGCAGAAGCCGCCAGAGCTCCCAAGGGCAAAGCCAGCAAGACCAGAGGGGAGCCCCTGCCTGACTGGCAGCTGTGAAGCTCCCATCCCAGACCAAGAGGGATCCAGCCCCCGAAGCCCCTCACCTGGAAGCGGGCCTGGTCGCGGTCATAGATCTTCCCCAGGGAAAAGGCGTCAGGAGCAAAGCAGTGCCCGAGCTTGGCCAGGGTGACGCCATTGCGCAAACTCTCCTCCAGCTCGGTTGGAGGGGGCAGCGGCTCCTTCAGGCAAGCCTCCATCCAGCTGAGGGGGGAAGTGGGGCAGGGTTATTATCCCTCTCCACCCCAGGGCATCCGTCGGAGCAGCCCCTCAGGAGGCCCCTAGCCTGACCTGGGCTTTGGGGCAGGGGCGCCAGCAAAAGTCCCACTGCGCAGAACTGCCCAAAGATCCACCATCCTTTTAACTGCCCCTCCAAGACCTCTGGCCAAGGGGAGGAGGAGGAAGCCTCTCTGGCCAGTTTCCTTGTGGACATTTTCACTCCTGCACCCACATCCCTCCTGCCCCTTGTCTCTGGGAGGCCGTCCAGCTGTACCCCTTCCCTGAAATAAGGCTGGAAGGGCCCCCGTTCTTTTTGCAGAAGGGCAATGCTGGGAGACCCCCCGATGGTCATGAAGTTCAAGCCTCTTTAGGGAATCCAAGCGCACCCCCACCCCCACATTCAGACCTACTTGGGCTCATTCAGCCCCTCCCCCGTTCAGGTCCACTTGCTTCAAAACATAAGCAAGTTCAGACATGGGAAGTAAACCTGATGAGGAACAGCTGAATGTCCAGGCAGGGTTTCTCAACCGGTGGGTGGACTTCAACTCTCAAAATTCTAGAAGCCAAGTTTGAAAAACACTGCTTTGGTGAATCCCGCAGTGAACAGGGGTTGGTCCGGATGACCTCTGAGGTCTTTCAGTTCTCTAGCCTGATTACCTATTATAATTAGGGCCTCCAGGTTGTTCTTGGCTCTTAGCAAGGACATGGATCAATTTTAATCCACGATAATTGATCACACATATTGCAAGGGAAGTTACCACTTCTCAGGATCTTGGGGGGGGGGGGGAGGAGGAGGAGTCTTTCAAATACAAAGGGCCTCCCTGCAAAGGTGAATTGGAGGTGGTGGTTCTCTCTCACCCAGCCACCCCCAAAACTGTCTTACCGCTTGGCTTCCTCCAGGTGGCAGAGATACTGGTAGGCCACGATTTGCCGCCGCCTCTCATCCATCTCATCCGCTGTGAGACGCTCATCTGGGGAAGCCAGAAAGAATTTCACTCCCCCAAGACAAAATTCCAGGAGACCCCCAACCAATTTTATAAGTTGCCCAGGTGCCTCATTGGCGAGGTGGGCAGAATATAAATTTAATAAATAAATGTCCTTCTGCTGGCTCTCTTTGACCTCCCCAAGGAGGGCCTCCCAGAGGCCCAGCACCCAAGTGAAGGGGCCCAAAATGCCCCCCCCCCACACCCCCGTCCTGGAATTTGCTTTCAGTTCTAGGGAGGCAGCCCGCCTGCTCTTCTGAACTGAGGGACGAGCGTTTTAAGCCAGTAGTTTGTGAATCCAACCTTTGTCGCTTAGTGAGCCACAGCCAAGGGAACCACAAATAAAACATGCCACAGCAAGCGTCTGGATCTATTCACGGAGCCTCTGGACGGTTTCATGCAGAATATTCGCATGGATGCAACAGCCACACCAGCGCACACAACAATTTGCACCTGAGCTTTCTCCACACCCTGAGCTTATCTTGAGGACATGCTTAATTGTTCTCACTCTGCCAAGTGAGTATTGTTTCTCAGCCTGAGCAATCTTTAGAGACATGGACTTCAACTCCCAGAATTCCCTAGCCAACAGATAAACAAACATGGCTGGCTGGAGATTTCTGGGAACTGAAGTCCACGCCTTTAAAAGTTGCCAAGATTGAGAAACATTGCTCTGAACCAGGAACAAGGGCCCCACAAGATTGTAGATGCAATGCAAACATAAAATAAAATAAAGCAGGGGTATCCAACTTTAGCCACTTTAAGACTTGTGGACTTCAATTCCCAGAATTCCTTACCCCTGCTTTGCTGGCAGAGGAATTTATTTATTAAATAATTTTATATACTGCCCTTCTCCCGAAGGACTCAGAGTGGTGAACAGCCAACTAAAATATATATAAATTACAAATACAAATAAAAGAGAATTAAATTATAGGCTGCCATTTAAAAATTTAAAACCCCCAATTAAAATAAGCTAAAATTTTCATACCCCAACCAATCAATTCTAAAACCCCTTATTTAAAATCCCATTTGAAGTCAGCTCAGGCCGGCCTGCTCAAAGAGCCAGGTTTTCAGGTCACGTCTGAACGTCCTCAGGTCAGTGGTTGTCCGTAGCCCCGGGGGCAGCCCATTCCAAAGGGTAGGTGCCCCCACAGAGAAGGCCCTATTCCTTGGGGTCACCAGGTGGCACATAGATGCCGTCGGGACCCGAAGGAGACCCTCTCTGTGGGAGCGCACCGGTCGGTGGGAGACTACTGGCAGAATGCGGTCTTGTAAATATCCTGGTCCGATGCCATGGAGCGCTTTAAAGGCCAAAACCAATACTTTAAAGCGAACCCGGAAGGCTAGCAGTAACCAATGCAGCTCGCGCAGGAGAGGCGTCACATGGGAATATCTCGACACCCCCATAACCACCCGCGCGGCCGCATTTTGCACCAGTTGGAGCCTCCGGGTGCTCCCCGCAGGGAGCCCCATGTAGAGGGCATTACAGTAGTCAAGGCGGGAGGTGACCAGGATGTGGGTGACCGTGCGTAAGGCGTCCCGATCAAGAAAGGGCCACATCTGGCGTATCAGGCGAACCTGATAAAAAGCCTCCCTGGAGACGGCCGTGATGTGATCTTCCAAAGACAGCCGTACATCCAGGAGGACACCAAGATTGCGAGACCTTTCTGTGGGGGTCAAGATCTCATCCCCAATAGCCAGCGACGGAGTCAGCTGACTATATCGGGCCACGGGAAACCACAGCCACTCAGTGTTGGAAGGGTTGAGTCGAAGCCTGTTCCCGCCCATCCAGTTCCGCACAGCCTCCAGGCAACGGGACATGACCTCCACAGCATCGTTGGGGTGGTTTGGGGTGGAGATGTAAAGCTGAGTGTCATCAGCATAGAGATGACATTTCACCCCAAAACCACGGATGATCTCTCCCAGCAGCTTCACATAAATGTTGAACAGAAGAGGGGAGAGGACCGACCCCTGAGACACCCCACAAACGAGGGGCCTAGGGGTGGACCTCTCCCCCCCATCAACACAAATTGTGAGCGGTCCGAGAGGAAGGAGAACCACCGCAAAACGGTGCCTCCAATTCCCAACCCCTCCAACCGCCGCAATAGGATACTATGATCGATAGTATCAAAAGCCGCTGATAGATCTAATAGGATCAGGACAGAGGAATAACCTGTCACGGGCCCTCCAGAGATCATCAACCAACGCGATCAATGCTGTTTCGGTACTGTACCCGGGCCTGAAGCCCGATTGGAACGGATCTAGGTAGATTGCTTCCTCCAGGTACTGAGGGAGCTGACGCACCACCACACTCTCAACAACCTTTGCCAGAAAGGGGAGGTTGGAGACAGGACGATAGTTATTTAAAAGAGCCGGATCCAGGGTAGGCTTCTTGAGGAGGGGTCGCACCACCGCCGTAGTTATTTAAAAGAGCCGGATCCAGGGAAGGCTTCTTGAGGAGGGGTCGCACCACCACCGTTTTCAGGGCGGTAGGAAGAGCCCCCTCCGTTAACAAAGCGTTGACAATCCCCTGGAGCCAGCCTCGTGTCACTTCCCTAGAGGTAGAAACCAACCAGGAAGGGCATGGGTCCAGTAAACATGTTGTGGCATTCAGCCTCTCCAGCAATCTGTCCACACCCTCGGCGGTCACAGGATCAAACTCCTCCTAGATAACCGTCTCAAGACCTGCCCCGGACACCTCCCCCGAGACCACCCAACTGGAGTCCAGCCCATCCCGAATCTGAGCGATTTTATCGTGCAGGAATCAGGAAAACTCTTCTGCCCTACCCTGCAAGAGGTCCTCCCGCGCTCTCGGCTCAAGTAGAGAGCGGGTTACTTTAAACAGAGTGGCAGGTCTGGAAGTTGAAGTCCACAAGTCTTTTTTTAAATAATTTTTTAAATTGATTTTGACAACAAACATTGGCAAATACAAACGTAACACATCAAATAAAACCATCTTTCCATTATATACAGTGTGTTGGTCGGTACATATCTCTTGTGCACAATATCAACAGTCTTTCGCTTCTAGTTTAGATTAAACTTCATATTATATAAATCAACTATGCATATTATATTATTATTAACTCCTTATTAGACTACAATTTGAAGTCCACGAGTCTCAATGTGGCCAAGGCTGGAGAGCCTTGGAAGGAAGGAAGGGATTGATATGCCTCCACTCCATTCGGCGCTTTCTATGGGGCCAGAGGCAATCCCTCCTGCCTGAAGGCAAGGCACAAGGAGCCCTGCTCCCCACAGCCGAGCCCTGCCTGAAGCCCCCCTGGGCCCAGCCGACCCCAGGCCCGCCCGGCTCCCTCCCCCGCCTCGCTGCCCGCTTAGCGTCCTCCCTGCGCGGTCAGATGGACGAAGCTCCGCCGGGTTTCTCCCTCCTTCCGTCCCCGGGGAGAGCAACGGGCAAGGCCGCCTCCGGAGGCCCGGCGCCGCCGTGACCTCCCTCGGCCTGCCCGGCGGCCCTCGGCCCGCAGACTCACAGCCAGAGGGAATCCCGCCGCGCTGCGCCATCGCTGCTCCCGCTCGCTCCGCCCGGGCGGTTTGAATCTCCCGCGCCGCCGCCCCACCCGCCCTCGGCTGGGCGCCGCGGAGGCTCCTGGGCGCTGTAGTTTCCCTGCAGGAGGCGTGGCCCGTCGGAGCTCTGTCGCCCCGCCCCCCCCGCGTTTGGAGGGGCGCCCCATGGCAGCCCCGCCCAACCTGCCCGCTTCCCCTCCCGAGCACCAGGTCCCCCAGCGCGGAGTGATGGGCTTTGTGTTCCCCCGGCGGTGCGTGCTGGGCTGGCCGAGCGCCCGGCTTCCCAGTGGGGGGGGCTCTCCAGGCGCCCCCGCCGGCCTCGCTCAGCCCTTCCGCGGGGCTGCGGACCTGGGGGCGTCCCGGCTGGGCGAGCGAGGCTTAAGTGGCCGAAGGGGAGGCAAAGCGCACCCCCCGCTCCCCCCCAAAGCCGCGATCTGGGCGGTAGACTCCCCCTGAGCGTGGAGGCTCTAGGGCCCGAGGGGCGGGGGCGGGGCGGGGCCTGAGGGGCCTGCGGAAGGAGGGCGCCGGCCGCATGTCTGGGCCGCGGCGGGTGGCTCTGCTGGGACTCGGCCTGCTCCTGTCCAGGGCGGCGGGCGCGGGACACTGTCCGGCCCGGCTCTGGCCTCCGCCTCCCCGCGCCATGCAGAGCGCCGCGCCGGGTCTGAAGTTCCTGGGGTAGGCGGCGGGGGGCCCGGGCGGCGGGGAGACCCTCTCGCTCCCCGGGGAGGGAGGCAAGGAAATGCCGCCATCGGGCCGGGCGGCTGCGAAATCCCCCTCCATTGGAAGCGGTGGGCGTCCTGCTGCCTTCAAGCAAGGGGGGCTTTGGGCGCTGCGATCCGGTCGCCTCGCTTTGCGCAAGGCATGACCCATCCCACGAGAAAGAGCCGAGGTTAAAGGGAGCCGAGCGGTCAAGCGGCGCAAATGATCCTCCCGGCGGGGCCGCCGCCTCCTGCCGAAGCCCCTTCAGTGCGGAGCTTCCTCCGCGGCTGCCTTCGCCTCGCTGCCCCGGGCCTGCAAGGGGGGGTGGGGTGTTGAGCCAGAGTGGAGGCCGAAGAGCCGGAGCTTGCCGGGCCACGGGGGGAGGGGAGGGGAGGGGCGGGCACGGAGGCCTTCAGCACCAGCCGCCGGGCTCCTCTTGCAGGGCCGCCCCGGGTTTTGAGAACTGGCAGCTGCTCTCCCTGTTCCCGGCCAGCAACGGCGCGATTTCCTTCCTCTTCATTCTCCCCTTCTAGAAGGGCACGGCACAGAATGGGGCAAGCAATCCGGCCAGGAGGGAGGAAATGGGGGTTCGGTGTTCGGTCGACCCTTTGGGGACTGTGGGCCAGGCTTTCGGGTGGTGGGCAAGGAGCAATCAGTGAGAGCAGAGGCGGCTCAGAGGTTCCCTCCTGTCCCCTCCAGGCAGAACGAAGCCCAGGCCATCGACCAGGAGCTCTTCCAGGAGTACGGATTCAGTGTGGACCAGCTGATGGAGCTGGCGGGCCTCAGCTGCGCCACGGCCATTGCCAAGGTAGGAGCCCCAGGCCAAGGCAGCTCCGGAGAAGTGAAAAGCCTTCAGGCGGCTGTCTTGAGCAGCTCCATTTCCAGAGATTGAAGAGCTGGGTTGGCACAAGATGCTGGTGAGGCAGAGCAGGGGAGGTATGCTGGCATCCATGTGCCTTCTCCCCAACTTCCGGTGAAGGAGATGGCTGTGTGCCGCAGGGCCTGAGTTTCCTGGGCAAAGCATGATATTTGAATTTGTCCTCTCAACCCATTTAGAGTTAAGTTTTTTTTCTGTTGAATGCACAGAGAGGGCTGCGTAGGAATGGGAGAACTTTCGGCCTGGGTCTATACGTGCACATGGGCAACCTTTCCTTGAAAAGAAAATTCTCCCCAGGTTATATTTCCAATGGGATGAAGTAAAAGAACCATCTTTCCTGCCTGGATTTTTCTTTTTCTATCCTTTTTGGGGAAGAGACCTTCCTTTCAAGTAGACATGGGGGAGGGAGCCGGGAATATGAAGCAAATGTATAAAACTCCATTTATTGTTGAAGGTTACCAAGTCCAGGAGTCCTAAAACTGCATTTATGTATAGTTTTATCTGTTTCAAGGAGTTTATGGATAGACTCATGAGGACTAGAATCCTTGCTCTTCATTAGATTAGGAATCTGGAGACTTTTTACCGCTGTCCCCTTTGTGTCTGTGAGTCTCCTGGGAAACTTGCCATTCTCAGGACAAACCTTTCCCCCCAAGGTATACCCAGTCAGCAGCTTCACCAGCAGCCAGCCAGCGGTGCTGATCGTGTGCGGCCCTGGGAACAACGGTGGAGATGGACTAGTTTGTGCCCGTCATCTGAAAATGTTTGTGAGTGATTTGCACCTGTCCCTCCCGGTTCTGTTTGTAAGTGCTGCTGACAGGGAACACTCACAATGCATCTCTCTCCCACCCTCCACCCCTGGCAGCTGAGCCTCAGGCTTGCCACCTCTCTCCATGGAGCTTCTCTGGAGTGTTTGTGCAATAGCACTTAGATTTATAAACGGCTTTATAGTGCTTTCCAGCCCTCTCTAAGCCATTTACAGAGTCAGCCTCCTTGCCCCCAACAATCTGAATCCTCATTTGACCCACCTTGGAAGGACGGAAGGCTAAGTCAACCTTGAGCCTGGTGGGATTTGAACTGCCAAATTGTAGGCAGCCGGCAGTCAGCAGAAGGAGCTTGCAGTACTGTACTCTAACCACTACGCCACAGAGGCTCAATATTGGACTGCTGGCTTCCTGCCCATTGAGAAGATCTTCTCAAAATGTGGTTGCCCAAAAGGCACCAAGGAACACAACAGACCGCAGACCAACAGGGAATTCCTTCCCTGTTGAGATTAACCCCCTTGTCTTTGCAGGGCTATCAGCCGACCCTCTATTATCCCAAGCGCCCCAACAAGCCACTTTTTGAAGGCTTAACCACCCAGTGTAAGAAGATGGAGATCCCATTCCTCACAGAGTTTCCGTCTGAAGTAAGTCAAAGAGAAAGAAAATTGAGGCCTGCCCACCTTCCTGCAGCCAAGGGTGAGAAACGCTGCTCTACAAGGGGGTGTCAGGGTTAATAGCAACCACACTTAGGCTCATATACAGCTTCA
Source organism: Bungarus multicinctus (assembly GCA_023653725.1). NCBI lineage: Eukaryota > Metazoa > Chordata > Lepidosauria > Squamata > Elapidae > Bungarus > Bungarus multicinctus. The sequence continues at coordinate 386,827 of CM042847.1, forward strand.
CAGGGCTTTCCAGCCCTCTGGGTCCTCATTTAACCGACCTCGGAAGGATGGAAGGTTGAGTCAACCTCGAGCCGGTGAGAATCGAGCTGCTGGCCGTCGGCAGAATTAGCCTTCAGTACTGCATTCTGACCACTGTGCCACCACAGCTTCTGGTTAGGGCTGGTGGGGGGGGTTGGGGAGTTGAAATCCACCCATCCTCAAGTGCCAAGGTTGAGAACTCCCCTCCCTGCTCTAAAGAGAGCCCCCGTTGGGGACGGCTGGACCGAAGCACCTCTTGTGGGTCTCCACCTGCACCCTTCACCCAAGTCTGATTCCCCCCACAGGCTGTCCTCATCGATGAGGTTTATGGTCTGGTAGTGGATGCCATCTTTGGGTTCAGCTTCCAGGGCGCCGTGAGGGAGCCTTTTGGGACCATCCTGGGCACCTTGGAGAAGGTGACCATTCCTGTGGTCAGCATTGATATTCCTTCTGGTACGTTTGGCCCAGGTGGGGCGAGGGGCCTGGGCTGCTTCATTGTATCTCCCAACAATGTGTCTCATCCTGCTGGCCTTCTGTGCCCCCTGCCCAATCTCTTCTCCTCCCCCTCTCCCCCCCCCCCCCCCCCCCCCCCGAAATAATTCTGCTAGAGAGCAATTTTGGAAAATTTAGGTGATGGAATAAATTTCTTAGTGCTGAGAAATTTAGCTTTTAATGGGTGCTAGGCTTGTAAGTAGAGATAAAATACACTTTTTCTTCCATTCAATTGTGCCCGATTCTGAGACTGCCTGGAGGACTCCCTGGCAAGGTTCTTCAGAGGAGTTTGCCATTGCCTCTTCCCAGGGCTGAGAGGAAATGGCTGACCCAAGGTCACCCACTGGCTTTGTGCCCAAGGCAGAATTAGAACGCGCAGTCTTCTGGCTTCTAGCCTTGTGCCTTCACCACAACACCAAACTGCCTGTCAGAATACAATTAGCCTGATTTTTTTTCATAGCTGCTGTTCATTTCCCACCCTCTAATACAGGCCTCCAAACTTGGCAATTTTTAAGACTTGTGGACTTCCAACTCCCAAAGATCTTCAGTCAGCAAAGTTGGCTAAGGAACTCTGGGAGTTGAAGTCCACAAGTCTTAAAGTTGCCATGTTTGGGGACTCCTGCCCTAATACTTGAACTATGCAGAGTGGGCATTGGCAATACCAGCAGACTTTAAAGCAGGATGCTCCAAAGTAGTCAATATCCAACACACACACCCATAGGATGATGGGACTAGTCAAGTATTATTATTCATAGTACAATTAAGTTATGGTTGTATTTATTATTTTCCTGTAATAAATCTCTGGGGATTGATGAACAATGAGAAGCTTCATGAACAGCGGATGAGCTCAAGAGGTTGGGAACTCCTGTTTTAGACAAATTTGGAAGCACAAAACGGAATCCTGTTGACCTCCAGCATCCTTCCTCCCCAGAGGCTCCAGGGCCGCGCGGGGGGGGGGCCCTAAACCTCACCCCAAAACAAAATGAGGAAGGGGGGGACAGTTTAATTTTTCTGACTGTATTGGTGACCTCACTCAATTGTCTGAATGTTTCATTTTTCCTTTCTGTTCTGTTCTGGCTTTGCCTCCCCCAGAAATCTGGAGAAAACAGGACTGATGTTCCGTGTGTGTGTGTGTGTGTGTGTGTGTAGGGCCCCTGCAGTTTAACCAAGCCAGAGAGCCACCGCAGTGCCGCCTTGGCACCTCGGGATACTCGGGGCCCTTGGCTGGCTCCCTGCAGGCAGCCTGCCTTTCGCTCACGGCTCCATTCCTCTCGTTGCCAGGCTGGGACGTGGAGAAGGGGAATCCTGACGGGCTGCAGCCGGACATGCTGATCTCGCTCACAGCCCCCAAGGCGGCGGCCCGGCACTTCCAGGGGCGCTACCATTTCCTGGGGGGCAGGTTTGTGCCCGAGGCCCTGCAGAAGAAGTACGCCCTCAACCTGCCACCCTACCCAGAGACGGACTCTGTCCTGCGCCTCTCCTAGAGCCGGCCCAGCAGACCCAACTGCTGTGGGGGGAGGGGGGGGGCGGGGCTGGAGGGGGCAGGTCTGCAACGCCCCTCCCCCCACCATGAGCACAGAGTAGGTTTTGCTCCCAGAGCCAGCGAGAGCCTGGATTGGGTTGGATTTCAGATCCGTGCAAGGCAGCAGCTCTTCATTAGAGTCTCGAGGAGGTTTAGTTGACACTTCATATAAATTTTGTCTTCCTTGAATAAAACTATGCTGGTGAAAAGCTCGTTCCGTCATTTTGCAAGATCCAGGCTCTTTGCTAAGGTGACGAGAGGCAGGAGGGAAGATACTGCAAGGGTGTCAAGGAACATTTCGGGAGGGGGCCTGTCGCCTGGGTTCTTGGATAGGAAATCCCACCTCAAGCACCTTCTCCCTGGCTACCTTCATCCTGGAGGGGCAAACGCAGCCAGATGGGCCTGAGAGGACTTTTTGGGAGGAAGAGATCAGAAAATGAAAATAAGAGCCATCCAATTCTCATCTTTGGGAAAGGGGACCCAGAACAGGCTCTCTGGAGTGGGAAAGCAACAGAGCCTTTGCAATCCTGCTGCTTCAAAGCCCAGGAAAACCAGGCTGAGCTCACCAGTCAGTCATCCAAGACCCCAAGTGGTGGGGGTGGGCACAGGCAGCTGAGCCATTGTGCACTTCAGGCCTGGACTGAAAGGTTCAGATAAAAGCAGCTGCAAGACTTTCAAGACGTGGCACTTTCAAGCCGCTTGAACCAAGCAGGAGGGGGGCAACCCAGAATAGTTTACCCTCCTCCATCCTCCATCTTTGGGCCTCTAGGACAGGGGTCTCAAACTCAATTTCATTGAGGGCCGCATCTGGGTTGTGTTTAACCTGGGGGGGGGGGGGCAGAGGAGGGTGTGGCCTTTTCAGCCTCCCACTACCCTCTGCCAGCAAAAATGGAGCTCAGGAGGGCAGAGGCACCGCCAGCCAGTCCTTTGCTAATTCCAGGCCTGGGGGCCACAGATCTGGCCCCCGGGCCTTGAGTTTGACACACTCAGGACTTGGATGCTGCTGGATCAGAGAGAGAGAGAGAGAAAGGAAGCAGACCAACCCCTCCAGGTACATCAATCACCCCCAATGGGGGCAGACCCCCCCCTTTGTGCTGGGAGAATGCAGGCCCCTCCGCCCCACTGTGGTAGCAGGTCCCAGCACCCACCTTGGCAAGGGCAGGGCAGAGCCAACTTTCCCCCTGCCAGACACACCGGCTGATGCCTGCTGCTACTGAGAGACGGGAGTCGTTGCGAAAGGGACAGAAGAACTTCTGGTTATCTTTACTAGCATTTAACAACATTGGCCATCTTTCTCTCCTCCACGAGACCCTGGGCAGGAGGACCACGGCTGGCATTTCCTTGTGGTTTAGCTTTGGGTGGGAAGGGGGCAAAAAAGAAAAATCTAAGCACAGAGCAAATTAATTGAACACAACAGTTTGGGTTACCTAGAAGTTATACTTCTCTAAACTAAGAGGAGGAGGAGCCTAATTTTGAGAACAAAGTGGGGGCAGGAATAAGGGGAGGGGGAGAAAGAGATTTAAAACAGTCGTGGGGCCTGGAATCCATGCACAATGCAGCATTTCAAGCAGGGTTGTCCAACCTTAAGACCTGTGGACTTAAACTCCCGGAATTCCCCAGCCAGCATAATATAGCTGGCTGGGGAATTCTGGGAGTTGAACTCCACAACTCCCTTAAAGTGGCCAAGGTTGGACAGCCCTGGTCTCAAGCATCTGGTGCAAAACTGGGCTTGCTGTACTGAAGTTTTTGTTCCAGTTTTTTAGGGATTGGGGCGGGTACCATTGTTGGGTCTGAGCCTGGCTGGCCCTGGAAAGGTCCTTGTGTGCCAAGAGCTGATCAGAGGCACCTCGCATGGCGTTAGGAAGCCTGGAAGCCCAAAAGTCTTTCAATGGCGGCATTGATGTCTCCTCCGGTGGCAATAAGGGCCTGGAGGTTGGCCTCGCGGTTGATGAAGCCCATGGCGCTCAGCTGCTCCAACTGTTGCTGGAACCGGACCTCTGGGCTCTGGGCCTGCTGTGAAAAGAAAACCCTCGTCAGCTGCTGAGCAACAGGCGTGGCTGTCAGTCTGTTCTCTACCGCTATCCAAGTGGCATCACCTTCCGGCTGTCTGAGCTCTGACCGACTAACACTCTGAACGACTAAAGCTTGTAAGTGGGCAGAACCAGAGCACTGCAGGGCAACCGTGTAGGATAGTGGTCACCAACTGGAGGTCCGTGAGAAAATTTGGGTGGTCCAGAGAGAAATGTCACCCCCAAAGCAATGAATCCAGGCTGTGCAGGAACACAAGGCTTGTGTCGCTTGCATCGCGAACAAGATGAGGGAGTGAGGGGAGAACTTGCCTGGCCACCGCTTCTTTCTTCTTCTGCCTTTGGCTGAATGCAAGGAAAGCATCAAAAAGTCTTCCTCTCTCTCCCCCAAACTCAGCCAGAAATGAGTCTTTGGGACCCTGCAAGGCCTCCTGCTTCAAAAGGCTGCACCTGCGCGACAAGTCTCATAAAGACTCATTTCTGGCAGAGTTTGGGGGAGAGAAAGAGAGACTTCTGCAGCTTCTGCTGCTTTCCTTGCATGAAGCCAAAAGTCTCTCTCTCCCTCCCCCCCTCCCCCCCCGAGAACGGAGCTGGAAACGGTATCTTGCGATCCCAAATAAAGAACGATTGATCGGGTAGGAAAACGGGGTGGGGAATTTTCCTACAGACATTTTTGGGGATTTTCCCAGGGTCTCTGGTCTGCGGGATTTAAAATTATGAGTTTGATGGTTCCTGAGGTCCAAAAGGTAGATGACCCCTGATCTAGGAAGCAAAGTCAGTTCATGGGCTAATTTGCAAAATGGGTGCAAAATCCAGAGCCCACCACTCTTGTGGAATTGAAATTTGGCAAACTTTATGAAACATTTTATGGCATAAAAATTATAATAGGATGACATAACACAAACACAAACTCATAAAACATTTCCAGGGGGAATCAACTGCTGATGTTTGACTGTGCTACACCGTGGGACATGGGCTACTTTCAAGGCAGGTCCATGTCTGAATCCCTCCCTGAATTTGGGAGAACTTTTCTGTCCCCAAAAGAAGCTTGGTCAATAAGGAATATCTCTGGAACTGTGGCCCAAGAAACCATAGGGTGTCTAGTAATGTATTATATTTACAGACCAACAAATCACTAAGGAAACCTGGCAGTTTACAGCTAAGAATACAGGTTAAAAGCCCACGCACTCCTGAAAGACATAAACATTGAACCACACTACAACCAAGCCCAGATGGGGCGAAGGGTCAGGCAAGAGATTTGGGAGCCATCCAAAGAGCCACGGAACTGCTGAAAAGCAGGAGGCCCCACCTGACTCTCATTCAAAGATGGAAGGAAAGGAACTTCCCAGCCCCCCTAAAGTGGGGGAAGAGGTGAGCAGTCAGAAGAGGACGAAGGCAGGGGGGACATGGGGGACAACCTCCGCCACTGCTTACCTGAGGGTTGGCACTGGCCAGGAGCTGCACCATGTGCTGCATGAGCTGCTGGGAGGGGTTGCTGTCCCCAGCTGGGGAGGTGCTGGCAGGGCCCAAGCGGCTGGACAGGGGGGGCTCCAGGACTGTGGTTCCTCCGGCGGAAGGTGCGGGGGGCTGAGGGGCCCCAAGAGATCCCAGGCTGCAAGGCAAGAACACGCTTGTTTAGCCAGGAAGCAAAGCTGCAGGCGGGTTTGGCAGGTGGCAGAAAGATCCCACCGGGACACGGGCCCTCTGGGGCCAAACCCTGCAATCGGGCCCACCTCGGCCCCTTCGTACCTGGGCATGAGGCCTGGGGCCTCCGTCTGCAGCATCTGGAGCCCCTGCTGGATCTGCAGCAAAGCCTGCATGGCACGAGGGTTCGTCAGCACCGAGAGCGAGTCGGGGTTCTGCATCTGAGGGCGCAACAAAGAGCCAAAGGTCTTCCCAAGGTCGCCAGCGGGGGGAAGCTCCCCTTGCAGGTCCAGTGCTCGGACCCAGAGCTGCAATGGGGGAGGGGGAGAGTGGGGCTGAAAGAGAGAGCTGCGCTTCTGCCCTCCAGGCTCAGATCTGCAGCCCCTGGCGCACCTGCTGTAGGAAGGCGGGCAGCTGAAGGCGCAGCTGCTCCTGGAGGGAAGGGTTGCCAGCAAAGACCGGAGCGTTGACCATCATCTGCAAGGAAACAGGGCAGCCAGGCTTAGTGGGTGGAGCTCCAGCCCTTCCGGGACTTGACCGTGGTGGCGAACAGGTGCCGGATGAGGGCAAAGGGCTCGTCCTCCGAGCTCCTGGGTTGGTTTCCAAACGTTTGGCTGGTTGCAGGTCAATGGGCCCTCACTCTCTACCCACACCGACACCAAGGAGCCCAGTTCGGTTGGAGCAACCCCACAACCACCGGCCACGCTTCCACCCACCACGCCTGAGAGTGGCACTCCACAGGCAGCTCCACCAGCAGACACCCTGGGCTCAATCAGCCTAGGAAGCCCTCAGAGTCAAAATCCACCGCCCAGCCAACCAGAGACGGCACCCACCCTCGACCGGCCACACAAGGCCCCCCTCACCTGATGTACCCTCACCCACGCCTGACTCACTTGACCTACCCGCACCTGAAGCCCTTAGGAGCAGAAGAACACCGCAGCCCCAAAACTCCCCAGAAGATGTTACCGGCCTGGCGACGAAACCCACCAGGAACCTCCACCCTCCCCTTCCCCAACTTCCCTCGCAAGGACATGGCGCCCCTGGAGACCATGGCAGGTGTGACAATCTCACCTCCCACAGATAATAATCTATTATGACAGAGAGGCCTCATTTAGCAACCGCAACTGGGACCGGCCACTTGGTCATTAAGTGAAGCTGAGTGAAACTGCAACTGTGCTTTACCCTCCAGCTTCAGGTTCCTTTGCTTTATGGGCCTCTGAAGGTCATAAATGTGAGGACTGGCCACAACTTTTTCATCACCGTTGTAACTGCAAACTGTCACTAAATGAGGAGCCCCTGCATTTTCCTTACAGCAACCATGCTGCAAAGCTGCCCTGCAGAGGGAGGGACAATTGTTCTGGAGAAGCAGAGCATCTCTCCGACTCCAGCGGCGGCCGTTCATCGCCCCAGCCAGGTGTGCAAAGAGACTCACCTGAGCGGCAACCTCTGGGTTCTGGGCGAGGGTCTGCAACATCAGGCGCATGTAAGGAGCCGCAATCACGCTCTGCATCAGCTGAGGATTCTCGGAGACCTGCTGGAGGAGCCCCTGCATCTCCGGGCTGCTGAACATCCCTGCGGGGTTGGGGGGGAGGCGAAAGGGAGGTTCATCTGTAGGGAATCAGGCCATAGCAAGAATCCTCCCCCCCCTCAAAGCCTCTCTTAAAGGAAAGAAGAATTCAAGCAGATGGAGGCAGGGGTCTCTCTCATGCCCAGAAGACGCAGAAGGAAATGCCAGCGGAGTTGCTGTCCTTTAGGAGATGAAGACCAGCCACCCCCCCACCCCCCGCAGAATAGAGGGCACAGCCGGAGCCCAACAATCCCAGGCAGAGGCAGAAAGTGGGGCAGCATTAGGGGCTGGGTTCTGTGGGGAGCGAGGTCTTCCTCTAGAAACAAGGGCATGCCGGGATTTCATTAGTTTTCATGTGTCCCCCCCACCCCCCGCTAAATAGCTAAGAGCCTTCAGTTCCCAGCAGCCACGGCCGGAGTTGGTTGGGCAGTGGGTTCACCCTTCCGCCTGCCCACAAAGGCTGCTTTGCCCAAACTACTCTGGGTTGCACGAGAAGCAGATTTTCCTGACTTGAAAAGTCCAATTGGTATTCCAGATACAACCCATGAAAAGTAGCGGAGCGGCCCTGGGCGCAAGGGGAGGGTAGCTCAAGGGCCCCTCTCTGAATGGAAGCCGATGGTGCTGAGCCGGGAAGGCTGGCAAGGCTGTACCTGATCCCAGAGCAGCTGCGTTGATGCCCAGAGGGTTGGAGATGGTGGGCGTGCTCCGGCTTGGGACTGGCTCGGGGTTAGGGCCTCCTTCGTTCTCCGGCTCCTGGCCCTGAGAAGCAGGAACGGGATTCCAGGGGTTGGGCAACGGTTCCCGGTTCTCCGTCCGCAGAGGCTGCGCGTTTGGGGCGTCTGAGCTCCCAGAGAACGCAGAGAAGGGGTTGTTGCCAAACTGGAAAGAGAAGCCAGTGGCAAAGGAGCTGTGCACCCCACGCCTTGTCACAGGGATGGGGGGCTGGCAGCAGGGCTGCAGATCAACTAATGGCCAGGGATGCCCAGAACCACCGCAGAGGGAAGCCCTGGAGAAGCTCGCTGCACACGCACTTGTCAGGCCATTCTGGGTCCTGCTACATCCAACTGCAGCCCTTATTTGAGCTGACGAGATTCTCTTGGAAAGGGCCCAAGAGTTCCACCCATCTGGGCTCCTAAGGACACCCAAATATACGACCCTTCCCCTGGAACAGAGGGGTATGACTTTAGAAGACGCGCAGGCTCTGAGTCCCTGCTGGTCCCGATGGCTGCTGGAAACAGCCGAGCCCACCTGTTCCCTGGCCGCACTGAACATCGGTTCCTGGATGTCTGTGTACATGCGCCGCAGGGCATTGTACCCTCCGGGAACGCTCTCCAAGTTGCTCAGGGCTCGGTCCTGGTTGCGCATCATCTCTTGCATCATGGCTGGGTTGCGCGCCAACTCCATGGTCTGAGAAGAGAGGCAGAGGACTCTAAGCCAACCATCACCTTTTTTGTGGAATGAGACCCGTCGGAGTACAGCCACCTTGCACAAAAATTGCATTAATTAAACACAGCCTACACTCTTTTCCTAAGAGTCTGCAAGAAGCCAGGATTGACTCTCATTGAACCAGCTTCTGGAGTTGGTGGCAGAGCAACTGAAAAATGAGCAAGCAAGGCAGAACCTCCCTCTGTGGCAGTGCAAGAGGACCAGGCCAGACCCAAGTCAGAAACCAGGGTCCAGGCAGGAAAGGGTATAAAATACTCTTTGGAAAAGCAACTGTAGCTGTTGCTCTGCTTCTGGAAATAGGCTGGACAGAAAATGGCTGCTCAGGTCTTAAAACCATGATCCACTAACTAACACACACCTAGCTGGTCTGCAGGAGGACTTGGATCTTGGACTGCTGAGAGCTACCCAACATTTTCTCCACCGAGGGAGGGCGATGAAGAGGAAGCAGGGCCTGGCTTCCAGCATGTAGAGGACAGCCAGACCAAGAAAGCACCACAATCCACATGGCCGAAGCCCACGGGGGAGCGTTCCCTCACCCAGCCTAGGCCATCCACCACATCCCCCAAAGCACAGAAGCCCATCCAGACACAGAGAGGCGAGGCTACGGAAAGCTTCCACACCAAAGTTCTACCCCGAGAGGCAAAGCCGTGCTTGGCTGGACGTTCCACACCACCTATTTCTCCAACCACCTCATCCACTTCCACGTGGCAGGCGTCATCCAAGAGCAAATATATGGGGAACATTCGGCAAAAGCACCAGAGGCCGCCTGAGCCAGCAGCCAGTCTGCCCCACAGCACTGGGCACATCAGCCGTTCCAACTTCAGGGCTCAGAGCTTCTGCTGAGGTTCTCACGGGCTTCCAGCGCAGAGATGGGACTTGGCATCACTCAGATTTTTCTAGGGCATGGAACTCCCCACTGCCGAGGGGAGCCTTCCACCTGGATCCCCAGGGCAACTGCAGCACAGGCCTTCCGACCAGGCAGGCTACCAAAGTTTGAGGGTCTGCTGCCCCTGCTCTGCCCAGGGTTCCTGAGCCACCAAGACATGGATCCGCACAAACTCCTTTGCGCTGTGCAGGCCCGCCTGACAGCATCCCCTCCTTTCTCTCTGCTTCAGCTACCAGGAGAAAGCAGGGAGCATGTGACCATCCCTGAGTGCAGAGCAGAGAAGGTCCCATATTGGCTGGGAACGGCTACCCGTTGCAGCTGAAGGAGGCGGACAGGCCGTGCTGCTCACACCTGCCTTGGTCTCACCTGCAAAGGCAACCAATCCCGCAAATCAAAGGAGAATGGAGAAGGTGCCCACCTGGCGCATCAACTCAGGGTTGTTCAGCATGTGGGTGATTTCTGGGTTCCGTTCCATCAGCTGCTGCATCTGGGGGTTGGCCGTGATCATCCGCCTCATGAAGTCTGGGTTGGACATCATGCTCTGGACCAAGGGGTTCTCCATGATCTGGGACAGCATCTCTGGACTGGACATCAGTTGCCGCTGCATCTGCTGCTGAAGCTCCATGAAGTTTGCTGAGCCCATCCCCAGGTGGCCAAGCCCAGCAATGCCACCAAAGCCGGCTGGGAGAGGACAAAGGAAGAGCAGCTCAGACAACAACCTCCAAGGAAGGAAGCAGGTGTCAGTTCTGCCATCTTCGGCTTGATGCCTTCCTGGCATCAAGCCATCAAAAGGAAAGGGGTGGGGGCAAATGGGCAATAAACATGTAAGGGGTGTGATGGGAAATAGGGAGGGGGGAAACGATAGGTTGACCAAGACCAGGGAGGTGTGTGCCAACACTGAAGGCTGTGCACCCCGAGAGAGAAATATGGATTGCCCCAAACATCTCAGCGATTCTCAAAACACCTATGCAGCTCTCCGTTGGCTTAAGGCGAAGGGGTCAAGGGGGGCAGCATTGTAACCTTTCGTGAGGGAATCTTGGTCCTAGCCTGACTTCACTGCAGCCAGCAACAACTTTTAACAAAAGAACTTATCACTTCACCCACATGGAGTTGAGGGTCTTTCTTTCCTAAGGGATCAGAACGACGGCAAGTCTGACAACAGGCTTGGGACCGACTATCCAGATCTGATCTGGAACAGATCTTAAGAAGAAGCAGGAAAATGGTCTCTCCTATTTTGGCTGCCTGTCCATCATTCCTGTGTATAGGTACTTGAAAGCCGGTCCCTCACCCTTTTTTGGCCCTCTCTGGATGGATGACGCTGCCGCAGGGCCACCTGAGACACTGGCAACTCAGACCCCCTCACCAAGAAGGAGCATCTGCTTCCCTGAGCTGCTTCCTAAGAGCTCTGCCAGTCAAAAGATCTCTTACTTACACAGGATGGAGGTGGCCCCACTGGGCGTTCCTTCCCCAGCTGACCCCGGCGTGCCTCCCAAAGCGCTGCTCCTCCAGCTGCTGTTTCCCACGTCTGAAAGGCCGCTGCTGGATGTGGATGGCTGGGAGGGGGCTGCAGGAGCTGCGGAAGGGGCCAGAACTACCCCAGTGGCAGGCAAAGCAGTGGCAGAGGGAACAGGAGGGGAAGCCACCGACACCCCGGGAGGTTCTTGCACCCTACGAATCAAGCAAGATACAGCAATTGCCAGTGGGGAGGCAACCCCTGGCTGAAGGAGAGCAGGTCCCAAATGGGAGGCAAGCATAAAAGAAATCCCAACTGAATGGACTCCATGCAGGGGAGTTTAAGGGTCGAACTCTTAGGTTCTGAGGGGTCTTTGCTGAGCTTGGCTGTTTTCTTGCAGATGTTTCATTACCCAAACTAGGTAACATCATCTTAGGTTTCTATGTATCATTTCCCAAGGGAAAGCCGGCACTCTATGAAGCAGCGGATGGAAACAAACCAAGGAGCGAAGCAACCTGGAACTCAGGAGGAATTTCCTGACAGGGAGGACAATTAATCAGTGGAGCGGCTTGGCTCCCGGAGTTGTGGCTGTTCCATCATGGGAGGCTTTTAAGGACAGCCACTTGTCTGGAATGGTAGGTGGTCTCCTGCTTGGGTAGAGGGTTAGACTAGAAGACCTCCCAGGTCCCTTCCAGCTCTGCTGTTCTGTTTTTCTTGGGAACTGGGGACCAGCAATAAAGAAACCTATTTCAGCCATTCTGGGAGCTGTTCTGGCTGCTTGTGGCAGCCACGGCGGGGGCTCCGTCTGGCCCTCCCTGCAGAGAAACCTCAGCCCGTTCAATGCACCCAAACCTTGGCCGCTTTAAGACTTGTGGACTTCAACTCCCAGAATTCTCCAGCCAGCAGAGTTTTTAATAGACGATGAGCAGAGCCAACTGGAGAATTCTGGGTGTTGAAGTCCACAAGTCTTAAAGCGGCCAAGGCTGGGACCCCTGGGCCAGAGAAAGGTTGGGCACCCCAGCGCCCCCCCTCCGCTCAGCCGGACGAGGGGAGGGGGAGGCTGGCCGACGGGGGATCCCCGAAGGAAGACCCTCCCCTTCCTCTCACTTCTGGGGGGTCTTGATGACCAGGTGCACCGTCAGCCCGTCCTTCACGCCGTGCTGGAGCAGCGAGTCGCCGTCCTTCAAGATCTTCCCCGCGAAGATCAGCACCAGCTGCTCCTGCTTGGCCTTGAACCGCCGCGAGATTTCCTCCTTGAACTGGTGGGGGGAGAGAGAGAGAGGCCGGGGTCAGGCAGGACGCGGAGACCCCCACCCCTCCCCCTTCCGGCAGCCGCGCCCGGACGGACCTCCCGGACGGAGATGCGCTCGCCGGTCAGGATCTCCTCCTTGTCCTTCGGCGTCTTCACCGTCACGCGGATCAGGGCGCCCGTGGCTGCAGGCTCGCCTTCGCCCCCGCCGCCCCCGCCCGGCTGCGAGGAGGACGAGGCGCCGCTGCCACCGCTACCTCCGCTGCTCAGCTCCGCCATCTTGGCCGCCGGCGAGCGAGAGGGAGCGCGGAGAGGTGCCGGCAGGGTTCTTCCGGCGGTCTGGGCGCACTTCCGGAACACTCGGAGGGCCGCCGGCGGAGTTCAGAGTTCATGGGTGGGGTTATTCTGGGAAGCCGCGCCGTTCTTCCGAAAGCCCTGTCCCCAGGAAGCTGGGGTCTCTGCGATAGAAAAGCATAGCGTCCCTCCTCGCCCCAAAGAACGGCGCCCGACCCCCTACGGACTAGGGCTCGGCGTCGCCTGAGGGACGGGCGGCGCAGCGAGACGAGTTCCCAGAGCGCCCCACCTGCTTCGGAGGATAGAGGCGCGGGGATAGAGTGGTGCCGAGGAAAGGCAGGAACCGGAAGCGCCGGAGATTACGACTCCCAGCGTGCACCGGGGGTGCGGGTCCGATCAGCTGAGGGAGCCGGGCGCTGGAGTGTTCCCCGTCTCCGCTCCTGAGCGCTCAGAGGCGGCCATGCTGCGCCCCAAGGCCTTGACGCAGGTGCTGAGCCAGGCCAACACGGGAGGCGTCCAGAGCACCCTGTGAGTCCCTCTGGGGCTCGGCGTTGCTGCCGCCCCCGGGCCTGAAAGCGGCCCTTGGAAGGGGCTCCGGGGCCCCACGGGAGATTCTCCGCCGCCTGGCAGTTGGGAGGCTGGGTGGAGGGTGTTTGGGGTTGCGGTGTGCGAGGAGGGAGCCAAAACACCAGCAGGGCCGCTGCTCCGGCTGAGGGGGAGGGGCAGGTGCCCCCCTCCCCCCACCGAATTAAGGGAGCAAGAAGCGGCTGCGAGTCGGGCGGTTTTTTTTTCCTTCTGAAAATCCGAATATTTTTATTGCTGGGAAAGTTTTTACAAAATGCCATGCGGGAAGTCCTCGACTTGCGACCACAGCGGATTCCCCGTTTGTGAAGTGAGTTTTGCCCCGTTGTTGAGTGGACCTTCCTTCTCCCTTGGCTCTGCTTGCCAGGAGGTCGCCAGAGGGATCATGTCATCCTGAGCCACTCCGTGTCCATCTTTAAGTACTGAAGATGGTTGTCCTGCTCCTGTCGGACTCTGATTCCGAGGGGGAGGCCGAGTGGCTGACAGGGAGTGGGAATGTGGCCCCATTGGCTGTGGAAGAAACTGGGGAAGGGCAAAGTCCAGCTGGGCAGAGCAGGGAAGAGGTAGAACAAGGAAGAAGGAATTCGGAGGAAGACCCAGGCCCACCCCCTCTTCATCTTAGGGCACGCAGGGAGGAACGGAGAAGGGAGCAACTTGAGTTGTGTGGCTTATGGGAGAGGAAAGGGCCCTGATTCCCTTCATTAACTGCAGCTGGGAACACAGTATATAAAAAGGGAGGATGCGCACAGCAACTTGTTGGAAGCAAATTCTGAGTTATCTTTTATTGTCGAGGCTTATTTGGGTTCCTGGCGTCTTCCCAACTGTGTGTTTGTTTGTTGGCCTCTGAAGTCTGCAATTCCTTCTCCTGCCCTGTCCAGCTAATTGCTGCAATGTGGTTTGTGTGGATTTTTATTTACAGTTTATATGTACTTTGGGTTCGGACGGAATTTGGTCCCTTTAAAAACTGTTCTTGGGAGAGTTTTTTCTCCAGCCGAAAGTAATTGGACATTTGGGGCCAAATTGGAGGTATTAAAGGAAACAAAGTGACTTCGTTTCTTTTGTGCCATGCCCCAGGTCATCACATTGGTATTTAATTTCATTGTATGAGATGCAATGACAATAAACTAAACTCAACTAAAATAAGAGCCAGTTGCCAAGTGGCTGAATTTTGATAAGGTGACCACGGAGATGCTGCAATGGTCATAAGTCTGAAAAACAGTCATAAGTCAATTTTACCCCTGCCATTGTAATTTTGAATGGTCAATAAATGAACTAAGTCGAGGACTACTTGTAACTCTGGGAGAGATTTTTTAATTGGCATTTTTTTCCTTCTGGATTGGTGTTTCTCAATCTTGGCAACTTTAAGATGTGTGGACTTCAACTCCCAAAATCCCCACTGATGTAGGACACTCTTGTCCTGCATGTTGGGTTACTATTGTACAGCACTGTATGGCTTTTTTGTAGCAGCATATATGTAAACTATAAGTTGCTGGAAAGGTAAGCAGTAGCTGCAGAGGGAAGAGAGATGGTTCGAAGTTACCCGATGACTGGTCTGTTCAGGACCATGGTCTGTTTTAGCAAGCTAGTTCTTTATGGTCAAAATGGTTATCGGAGTGCAGCAGTTTCATCTCAGGGCTTTTGGGCAAGTCTTCAAGGACCCCAGCCTGATCCCTTTGCTTTGGCATCCTCTCCTCCTGCTCCAGGCTTCTGAACAACGAGGGTTCTCTTCTCGCTTATTCTGGCTACGGAGACACGGATGCCAGAGTCACAGCTGCCATAGCCAGCAATATCTGGGTGGCCTATGACAAGAATGGGCACCAAGCATTCAACGAGGACAATCTGAAGTTCATCCTGATGGACTGCATGGTACGCGCACCAAGATTTGGTTTTCTGTGGCCTGCTTGGACACTGTTCTCCTTAGAAGCTTTTGCAACAAGGCTGAGCAACTATGGCCCCTGAGTAACTATGACTTCCCAGAATTCTGGGAGTGGAAGTTCACAGACCATCAAGGGGATACAGTTGCTCTTGAAGGCTGGAAGTTGATCAGGGCTGTAACCAGATCTGAAATGCAGCTGAAAGGGATTCCTGCAGAGTTCTCTCAAGTTGCAACATGACCCCTTTCTCTATAACTTTCCTTATAAAAGAAACATTGGAGACAGGGTGAAAGTTGTCCCAAGTTGCTCCGAGGCCACAGTGGAGGGGTGCTGGGGGCCAAGCCAAGAGATCTCCATTTGGGAATCGCTTCTCCTTTAGCCTCCCTTTCTTTTCTTTTCTTTTCCAAAATCAGGAAGGCCGTGTGGCAATCACCAGAGTTGCAAACCTGCTGTTGTGCATGTATGCAAAGGAGACCGTGGGCTTTGGCATGTTGAAAGCAAAGGTAAGGGGGAAGAAAAATAGAAAAAAAGGAGATGTATGTATGTTATGTATGTATGTTATTTAGGTTTCTTCGGGTATTTTCCCACGTCTTAATAGTTGTGCTTTTAACATTATAGCGACATTTTGGCAGAATCTCATCTGCCATCCTCAGGCTTGTGTATTTGTTTTTTTCTTAATCGTGTGTGTCAGGCTTTGGCTGAGTAGCAGCTGAGTGGAGGCCAGGCCTGGGTGCAGGGCTTTCTTGACTGACCCAACATTTTCCCTTCTCTGCAGGCCCAAGCCTTGGTGCAGTACCTTGAAGAACCCCTGACCCAGGTGGCTGCTTCCTGACGGGGCCTGGCTGGCCATTGAGTCTGGGAGTCCTGCCTCCCAGCAGACCACGAAGGGTACGGAGCACCATGTGCTTCTTTCAGACACCAGAGGGATGCGGGGAAGAGAATAAAGGACGTTCTTAGCAGCTTTTCTCTGCCTGATGGATGAAGGAAGGGGGCTGGGATGGTCTCAACAGCGGACCTGCCACGCAGAGCTGTCCAGAGGGGGAAATGGGGCAGTTAGAAATAACTGGAGCCGTCGTTCAAAAAGGAGGAAAGTGGACACTAGCATGGCCGAAGGGAATAACACATACAGGGGATCAGAAACACGAAATACAAATCAATGATTCACGTAACAGCCGCAGAGTTTGGTTTAACAGCTCTTGGCAAAAAGCCATAAGCTCAGGAGTGATTGGCTTTACCACCACCTTGCTTAGCAATGGGAATTCTGTTCATAGGTCAAGGACTATTATATGGGGAGGGGGGCAGGAGCCCCTCTTCCGCTGAGGTTCTTGAGTTGGAAGGCAGTACTGAAGGCACCCACTTGGTTCGCCCAAGGCTCAGGAAGAGAACGGCACCCCTGGCTCGTCTTGCTTGATTTCCAAGGGAGGGGGCCTTGGGAAAGACCAAAAGGGGGGTCATCAGGTGGGAGGGACCCTGTTGGCCTGCTTCTCTCAACCGACCCGAGCTGAGACAGCTGGAAGGGTGGATTCTCCCCTCCCCACTTCTCTTGGTTGCCCTCAGACCTCCTTGGAGTATGAAGGGCTCCTCCCTGGGTGAGGTTGGCCTCTGTGTGTTGCAGGGAGAGGCCCAGGCGGGAGGGAGTTTCAGGAGGCTTTGAGTGCCAAGCGGCACCTGCCACGCCTTCCTCCTCTTAGGTCTATTATGTTCAGGGGCGAAGCAGCCCTGAGTCACCTTACCGGGCCTTTCCTAACTCGGAAGCCTCGGCTGCCAATTCTCAAAGCTGGGAAAGGCTTCTGGGCATGCAAAAGGTCTTTGCTGGAGCTTCTTCTGACCCGAGAAATTGGAAGAGATTTTCGGGTGTCTCCTGCACTACCCAGAAACCTCTTCCTGCCCCTGAAACAAAAAGCAAAGCAGTTAAATCATAGCAGGGACCTGAAGGAAAGAATTGAGGTAATTCAGTTAAGCCCTTAAAATGTAAAGGAGATGAAGAGGAGAGAGTTGTTCTTACCTTTTGGCAATGAACTTTCCAATGTAGGGTTATGTAGAGAATTTCCTAAAGATCTGCATGACTAGCCTTCCACTTTCACAGAGGATCTCAAAACGCTTTACAATAACGCCAGGAAAAATAGGACAGCAACAGTGGGAAATGAAATCAAAACAGCCTGACAGTCATCTGCTGAAGCTGGGGAACCGCCTGGCCTCCCTATGTGTGGGAAGGGCACCCAGGAGTTGCCCCCTGCATCCATCAGGAGGCTGTGGCTGTCACTCCAGCTGAAGCCGCTCATTGATGTTCTTGGCCAGCAATATCGCTTGGCTTTTCAGAGAAGTAGCACTGCCCACTGCTCTGCCTGGGTGCCTGTTCCACAAGGCCAGCCCCCCCTTCCCCCAGTACACGATGCCCAGCCCTGGGGCTGGAGCCTGCCCATTCAAGCAGTCTTGCGGGCACCACAGATCAGCTTCTCAGTCAGCTGGCTCTCTCCCAGTCTTGGTCAGTCATGCACAGCCACACCAGGTTCAGTGGTGGCAGAGACGCGGCTGAGGGTCGCCAGCTTCCTTGTGATGTTTCAACTTCTCTAAGAGCAACAGGGCTGGGTGCAGACACAACTGGCACCGGGCTGCTCTTCAGTCCCCCAGGGCACCTCTGCAAATGACAGGCAGTTGTGAGGTGTCCTCAGGGCAGAGGCTTCACCCCAACACACTTCAAGGAAACTGGCTGGTGGTGGCAGGGGCACACATTCCCCTAACAGCAAGCAGGGTTAACTCAGTCCTGGCTCCAGGCCCTGCGGTTCTCCCAGAGTCTCCACCCGGAGTCCTGAATGTGCCTTAGCATAACTAGATGGCAGCCTTGGGCAGCCCTGGTCTCCAGAGAGGGTGCTTCAGGAGTGGCCGGCCCATGGCCTGTTGGCACCAGGGGTCACATTTCCCCTCACCAGGATACACCGAACCTCCTAGCCCTTGGGGTCTTAGACCTCAGTTCTCATCAGCCATGGGTGGCATGAGTTATGGCAAAAAACACTGGGAATGATACCAGCTGCTCTCCCTGCTGTCTTCTTACTAACCACACAAATGCCAACTCTTGATTTCAGGCTGAGGAGAAAAATCAAAAGTAGCCAACCATTACTTAGTTTGCGGGGAGGATCCCAACTCTGCACCATGGGCCAAAGTTTTCTAAAAGGCCACGCGTGGCTCCTGTTGGGGCAAATTGCACTGACTATCCAGAGACTTCCCGATTAAATCCAGGGCGCATGTTTTGACATTTAAATCCCTCAAAGTCCGGGTGTTGCCTCTTTTGACTTCCCAGAGGGCTGTAAGCTGGGATCATCCTCTAAGGATTTCCTGGGTGTGGGAGGGCCACCCCAGGAGAGGCCCTGCTTGCAATCAGCCACAGCTTTTCTAGTAGCAGCTGAATCCTCTCCCCTTGCATGTTCAAGCCACTTTCCAGAGGAAATCCAAACTGTTCTCTCTTGATGTCATCTCAAAAAACTGCAGCTCAGGCTTAGAGATTATACTTGATCTTAGCCCAAAAGTGATAAAATAGCAATAGCACTTAGACTTATAAACTGCTTTATAGTGCTTTCCAGCCCATTCTAAGCAGTTTACAGAGTCATCCTCTGGCCCCCAACAATCTGGGTCCTCATTTTACCCACCTCGGAAGGGCGGAAGGCTGAGTCAACCTTGAGCTGGTCAGGTTTGAACTGTTTGCAGTGTGCAGAGTTAGTCTGCAGTACTGCATTCTAATTGGAAGAAAGGAAGGGCAAAAGCACTGAGACTTATATCCCTCTCTAAGCGGTTTACAGAGCCTCTTTCCCCCAACAATCGGGTCCTCATTTTACCAACCTCAAAATGATAGGATGAGTCAACCTTGAGCCTGGTGAGATTTGAACTGTTGGCAGTGGGCAGAGTTAGCCCGCAGTACTGCATTTTAATCGAAGGAAGGAAGGGCAACAGCCTTTAGACTTATATACCGCTTCACAGTGCTTTACAGCCCTCTTTAAGCAGTTTACAGAGCCTCTTTCCCCCAACAATCTGCATCCTCATTTTACAGATCTTGGAAGGACAGAAGACTGAGTCAACTTTGAGCCAGGTGACATTCGAACTGCCAAATTGTAGGCAGCCGGCAGTCAACAGGAGCCCGCAGTCCTGCACTTTAACCACTGTGCCACAGCAGCTCTTGAAATGGTATTTCCCATTCAGACAGCCCCAACTGGGCTGATGCAATGGGGACCTACCGTCATGTTTATCTTATCACGGACTATGAATTTGAATGTTTTGTTTTTATGTAAGTTGCCAGGATGCTTTCATTGGCTTTTGTTCACCACCAGCGAGCTCGATGAAAATGGGGCCTGGGAACGGAAGAGAACAAAGCAGTGAATGTAGCTGAAGACAGTGACTGCTGGCCAGGGACAGGGAGACCATTAAGGCAGCAGGGAGAGCATCAGTTGGAGAAGAGGGGGGCAGCTTTGCTCAGCCAGAAGGCTAACCCTGTTCAGGGATCCTCTTGGGGTGACAACCCCTCTCCTTTCTGAAAGAGGACGTTGACAACAGTATAATCAAAGTTCCACTTGTTTTTTTAAGGTGTTTTGCCACAGGCTGTACATTAAAAAAGCAGGTCACACTTCATCCATGCCGCCCTGGCTGCCTCCTCCGGTTCTTTGACCAACGCCTGGAGTGTCTCCAAGTGTTTTGAGCCTAAAAGTAAACAAGGTGACTCTGGAGGTTTGCCAGCACCGCCTCAGCTCGCCTTTCCACATTGCAGCCACGCTGAGGTCACCCCCTCCACATTCCTGCCTTCTGGTCTGACCAGATGGGCAGGAGGCCTGTGGCATCGCGGCCAAAGGAGCCCCTTCAGAGTCAGCTTCCTGTGGCCTACAAACACCTGGGGCAAAGGGGCAATTCCTGCTTCCCAGAGGAAATGCCACCACCCAGAGTTTCACTCCAGAGCTCAGGTGACGCTCTGCTCAAATGAGAGGACCACGCCTGCTTTGCCCAGGAGGTGGTCAGCTAATGCTCTGGCCAACGTGGCTAGCTGGGGAATTCTGGGAGTTGAAGTCCACAAGTCTTAAGGTGCCAAGGTCGATGAAGAGCTGGACAGAGATGAAAGGCGGCGGGTCGTTTTTTCAGCCAAGCGGCATGAAAGGAGACAATTTGATCAACGACGTGGGAGTTTTCCAAGCCGCCTCCCGCTTCCAATATTTTGTCAGTTTTCTATCGGTTCAGTCTGTACAACACTGTAACCTGTGAAACGATCCCGCGAAGTCCAAACTTCGGCGCCGAGAGGAAGGAAGCGCAGCCAAGTGGAGCCGCCTTTCAATCCCACGGAGCGAAAGCCGAGCCGGGCTCCGGCAGACGAGTCCCCCCGCCGGCCTACTGGCCAGGCTCGGTGCCACGGCGGCCAGAGGCGCCTTTGGGGCTTCCCTCCCACGGACGGATCCCCACCCCGGGCGTCACGCAGCCCCTCGGCGAGGCTCGCAGGAGGCGCTCAGCTGCCGCCTCTCCCTCCCCGCCGCCCGCACTCGCGCCCCCAACAGCCGCGCTCGCCGGGAGCGACTCGGGACCGCTCCGTTTCGGCCAGGCGGAGAACGGGGCTCCTTTGGCCACAGCCCGCCTCGCCGAGCCGGCTTTGGAGAGCGAGGCGCTGCCGAGCAGCCGAGCTCCGCTTGGCAGAGGCAAACTTGGCAAAGGAGCGCCCGAGCCGCCGCCGGCGGAGCCAAGGAAGCGGCAGCCCCCGGTCCCCGGGAAGACAGGCCCGGCCCGGCAGGGCAGCAGCGCCCCAGAGCCCGCCTCCCTTACCTGCCGCCCGCCCGCCGGCCCCGCCCGCCCAGGTGAGCCCCGCCCCGCCCGCACAGCAGCAGCGGCAGCGGCGGCCGCAGCGGCTCGTCCAGCCATGGCGAAGGCGGCGGCGGCGGCGGCGGACGACGACTACAACTTCGTCTTCAAAGGCGAGGGGCGGGGGGGGCGCCGGGGGACGGCCGGCGAGGGCTTCGGGCGGGGCGAAAGTTGGTGGGAAGCGGGGCGCTCGGGGCGCGCGCGGAGGGAAGGTTCGGCTGGGGCTTCGGGGGCGCCCGCCCTGCCCGGCCCTTCCCTCCGCCCTTCGAGCGGCCAAGAATCGGTCCCGGCGCCGGGATCCCCTCGATGCCGCTGCAGGATTCCAGCCTCCCGATCCCTGCGAGGCGAAAGGGCCACTTCCGTTTGCGGCCGCACCTGCCGCGCCTCCCCCGCCCGCTCCCCTCCACCCCCCGCCGGTTCTGCGGGCAGCGAGGAGGGTGGCTAGGAAAGGCTCCGCTCGGCTGGGCTTCCTGCTCGGTTTTCAGTTGCCCCGCAAGCCTTTCAATCTGCAGGGGCCTTGCTTAGTCCCCCCCATTCACCCCCAAGCTGCCATTTAGCTGAGCTGCTTTGCCAGTAAAGGGGATGGAGAACGCCGGATTCGGGGGGGGGGGTTTGCTCAACGCAGGCAGAAACCTGGCAGGTCTGGGGCCCCAGGATGGGCCTGGTTGGGGCCCCTGCGTCTCCTCCACCTGCATCTCTTGCCAGGGGCCAGAAGGGACTCGCCTCCCCTTGCAGCTTCTGGGGCCCCCACTGTGCCCGGTGGCCCCTCCTACCCCTTCCATTTAGCACCTGGCCGCATTGTCAGCCTTCGGGAGGCGGCCTGCTTCTTTTCCAAGAGTTATATTTATTTATTTTAGATAAAAATGCCCAGAATAGAAGACTTACTCTTCACAGGTGTGAATGTTCTGGAAAGCTTCACTCACAACGTTTTGGAAGATGCGGCTCCCATGGGAGGGTTCCTCTCCCTGCCTGTTTCCCCCACTTGGGCACTTAGAAGTCCTTTCTTAGGGAGCGCAGAGTCCGGTACTTCAGTGCCCTGGAGGTCCTTGGCCTGCCTGGCCTTCACCTCCTCCTTCTCCTCCCTCAAAAGGAGCCTTTTCTCTGTGCTGCAGAGGCCGGGCCTTTTTCTGCAAGGAGCATTCTTACCCAGGGGAGGGGAAGGAGGAACACATACAAGCAAAGAACTGCAGCCTTATTAACCTAGTCGGAGATCTGGCCCTTTGCTCTCTGTAGAAAGTTTCTGATTGCATTGACTGGCCTGCACCGACCTCATAAAATGTGCTATTAAATGCAGAATACACCAGCGATGTGATAGAAGCCTTAACCTTAGTGTATTAGAAAGTGTTAAAAAGGAGATGTGGATATTGGTGTATAAACACCACACAAACACACACACAGAGTCACAATTGTGACTGTGTTCAAGGAAGTAACAAGGGGAAAGGGGAGAGAGAGAGAAAAGAAAAACAAGCAGGATCAAATGAGAGAACTCTGCAAGTCAGAGAGTCCCTCTCCTGCTTCCTGGTGTGAACAAGAAGTAGTCATTTCCATTATGAAAACAGAAACCAGGTTGAGAAGAAATAGCTTATGCAGGCACCAGATTGAGTTTCCTCAACTATGATTGTTGCTCACGGCCTTGAGCGCTTAGATATCATAAGCGGAAAGGTGTATATAAATATAATAATGCAAACTGAAAAGCAATAACATGTGACAAAGAAGATTTTCTTCAAGGAACAGCCTAGACAGGTGCTTTCATCAACTTCAGATTAAATTTCCCTTTAATCTGGTTGTTCATTTGATGATTTTGTTCCATGTCTTCCATGTTTCTGGCTGAAGGCAATTTAGCTCTTGGCAAGGAAATCTCAGGCTAAAATTGGGGCCCAGATGGTGCCAAGGTGTAGTGTGATAAAAGTCAAAGTGTCTTTAGACCCAAATGGATAATCAATTCAGAGTCGGATTCGTGTTTTCCATTTAACATTTTACAATTGTTTTGTGTTAACTCAATTCTCTTAAGTGCTGACATTTCAGGGGGCATTGCTCTTTTGGGATTGGCAAACTTCCTTTAACTGGTTTGTTAGTACTGTACTTCTATTGACAAAGGGAGATTTTGAGTGCTGATAAGACTCGGAAAGACACATTAGGGCCTGAATCAGACATTAGGCAAGGAAGACTCCTCACCTGGCAGCCTGAGGTCATGGGTGACATCTGAGGGGAGCAGCACCCGCACCCCCCTTCAGCAGGAGGGAGGTGAGCCAAAGGGGCCCCTCCCTGGAGCAGGGCCCAGGGCTGCAGGGAAGGCTGGCCGGGTGGACGGACAAGCAAACAAACTGCCCGAAAGGGAAGCCAAGCGGTTCAGCCCCAGGGAGGGGCCCTGAGCCGGTTCCTCCAGGAAGTGCCTGCTCTGCGCAGGGCTCCCTCCCGCCTAGGGTGCGGCTGCTGACCCAGCCCAGGGCTCACCTTTGCCCCGGGAAAGTCCTGGGACTCTGAGCCTGCCTACTCCAGACTTGGGTTCTGGCTGGTCAAGCCAGGACACCCAAGAGCTTTGCCCCCCCTTGCTGGTCACTCCCTGCTTGGGCTACTCCTAGCTGGCTTCTCCAGCCCCCTGCCTCAAGTGGGGGCAGCCTCCTTTATTAACCTCCTCCTCCTCCTCAGGATCCAGAAAATCCCATCCATGAGTCCCTGAGTGATCAGAGGATCATCTCTCCCCCGGTAGCTTTCTTTTCAGGGAATTTCCTTTGGCTGCCGGTCCTGGTAGCGCCCTTCACCCGGTTACAGCCTGTTGCACTTGCCCTTCCTGCCACAATTAAGCTGCAAAGCCTTCAGGGCATGAAATCCCGCTGTGGAATGAGAGCAGAAAGTGTTTGTGGCGGGGCCCTTTGCAGAGGAGGCAGCTCCGGTCTTCGGGCTCCCTCTGTGCAGCCGGCTAGTCTCTGCCAGGGCTCACCCTCCAGGACCCGCTTCTTTCCCACAGAGGGTGCAGATCTGGTCACCGGCCAGTGGGACCCAGTGGGGCCAGGTTTTCTCAGCCTGATGCTTCCATGGTGGCTGGGAAGGACGGAAGTCCAGCATCTCCCGCAGGGGTTCAGTTGAGGAAGGGTGCAGCAGGATAGGCAACACAGCTGCTTCACCCATTTTGCATTCTTGCTGTGGCAAAGAGAGGGGGGAGATTGTGTTCTCCCTAATTAGCATGCGCGTTGGAGGGCTGGGCCATTCAGATTTTAGCACACCCTCCCCAGTTGCTAGAAGTGAAATCCTGAGAGGGCCCTTCTGAGGCTGCAGAATAACTTCAGAGTCATCCAGACCTGTTCAGGAGTCTGCAGCAGATTCTCTTGTAAAGATAAATAAATGTTTGAGGGGTGGGTGTGTTCATTACTCCTGTGGGGCAAGCAGTGGCTGAGGCAACAAAGACACACTTTCACAAATGCCTTCCCCATGGTTAACTGAACCTCGGTTCACTCTACACCATTTCCTGAGGAAACAGAATAGTGCAATTCAGGAACCACAGACTGACCACATCCACCGGATTTGCACACCGTTAGCTAAAGTGTGGTTAGCCTTTTGCACAATCTCAGCCCCAGGATGGTGGGAGGGTGGGGAAGAGCTTGCCTCGCTGGGCAAAGGGTCCTGCGAGGCCCCTTGAAGGTCAGCATAAACCTCTGGTTGCTTCTGGGGAATTCTTCCTCTGTCCTGGGAAAGTAAGCCTGGATGGGCCCAGCTCTTACCCTCGCATGGTCCAAATCTGGACTGTACATTCCTTGGCTTGGCCGTTTCCTGGATTTGACCACAGTGCTGCAGAAGGAGCAAATCACAGCTGGCAAATAGTGAGGAATGGGATGGTTTGGCTGAACTCAGCCATTGCAGCTTCAACTATCAAGAAGACTGTCTAAAGTCAAGCCCTGTGATTGGCTAACACCCCCCCCCCCCGAACCCATGATGAAAACGAGCATGGCCTGTGCATTGCCTGAGGCAGAAACGCATGTAGCGACTGAAACGACCTTCTCTTCTTCTCCTCTCAGTGGTTCTGATTGGAGAATCTGGAGTGGGAAAAACCAACCTGCTCTCGCGCTTCACCCGCAACGAATTCAACCACGACAGCCGCACCACGATTGGGGTGGAATTCTCCACGCGCACCATCCTGGTGGGAGACGCCCTGGTGAAAGCCCAGATCTGGGACACGGCCGGGCTGGAGCGCTACCGGGCCATCACATCGGCGTAAGTAGAGGCAAAGGGGGCTGGCCAAAGAGGGCAAATGGGCTGCAAGCTGGAAGAAGGTCCCCACCTGGTCAAATGTCTCCTTCCTCCCACCTTTTTCAGCCTAATAGGTTTTATTGGTGCTTTGGGTGACCTGATCAGGTGTTTGCAGGTGTTTCCCACAGAACCTGTTGGGTATATGAATGAGTCATAATAGAATCAGCCTGGATGGGGACGTAGTCAGGGCATATCTAGACGTGTCTTAGAGGAACATCTTGCAGGTGTGAAGGGGAAACTGTCTGTCATACAGGATGACTGGAGTCACCTGTTTTCTAGGTTCAACATCAACTGAAACAGCTGAGTTTACATCATCTGATACTAAACTTTCACAAACTGGTTTGATGGATGACATCCATGTAACCCTTGGGCCTTTTGCTGACCTGGTTAAGCAAAGTGAGCACACAGTCCATGTTTTGCTGCAAAGATAGCACCAATGTGGGGTCCTTGGTGCTCTGAGTTGGATTGTTTTCTTGCAGACATTTCATTACCCAATTAGGTAACATCATCAGTGCTAGAAGAGAGTAGGGTTTGCAGAGTGGTGGTGGAGGAGGAGAACTTTGGGGACCTTGGAGTTCTTGGTTGTTTTCTTGCAGACATTTCCTTACCCAACTGGGTAACATCATCAGTGTTATCTAGCACTGATGATGTTACCCAATTGGATAATGAAATGGCTGCAAGAAAACAACCAAGTTCAGTGAGCACCAAGGATGCCACAGTTGAACCCTGAGCTACAAAGATTCTGCTGATTGCAATGATGTCTCTGTGTCAGTGTATTTTACTCTTCTTCTGTGCCTTAACTGAATGGGTAAGCCTGGTAAGCCAAGGCAGCTACTTCAGTTCCTGCGATGCATTTGTGGCACCAGAAATGCATAGAAACGGTGGCCATGCTCAGTGCTGTCCTGCAAATCCTTTGCTGCCTTGTTGACAGCACTGGAGGTGATGCTGTAAGCCGAAGACTTTGGTTCCTCTGAGGAATGGCATCTCCTGGCCCAAAAAGGGCCACCAACCACCCATCCGTGGGCCAGGGGGTGACAGGGGGTTTTCCTCTGTCCTGGTCCTATTAGATCTCTCAGTGGCTTTTGATACTGTCGACCACAGTATCTTATTGCGGCGGCTGGGGGGGTTGGGAGTGGGAGGTACCGTGTTCTCCTCCTTCCTCTCCGACCATTCGCACTTTGTGTTGGCAGGGGGGCAGAGATCGACCTTGAGGCCCCTGATTTGTGGGGAACCTCGGGTCGGTGCTCTTGCCCCTCCTGTTCAACATTTATGTGAAGCTGCTGGGTGAGATCATCCGTGGCTTTGGGGTAGAGTTCCATCTGTACGCTGATGATACTCAGTTGTACTTTTCTACCCCGGGCCACCCTGATGAAGCCGTGGAAGTGATGACCCGGTGCTTGGAGGCTGTACGGGGTTGGATGGGGCGAAACAGACATCAGCTCAACCCAGCCAAGACCGAGTGGCTGTGCTTTTCGGCGCCCCGATACAGCCAGCTTACTCCTTCGCTGGCTGTGGGGGGGGGGGAATTTCTAGCCCCCATGGAAAGGGCACACAATTTAGGTGTCCTCCTGGATGTACGGCTATCATTAGAAGATCATATAGCAGCCGTCGCCAGGGGGGCTTTTTGTCAGGTCCGTAGGATCTACTAGTTGCGGCCCTTTCTGGATCGGGACGCACTTCGCACGGTCACATCCGCCCTCGTCATCTCCCGGCTGGATTATGCCAATGCTCTCTACATGGGGCTCCCCTTGAAGAGCACCCGGAGGCTCCAGCTGGTGCAAAATGTGGCCGCGCGGGTGGTCTTGGGGGCTCCTCTGAGCTCCCATGTTACACTACTTTTGCGCGAGCTGCATTGGCTCCCGGTGGCCTTCTGGGTGTGATTCAAGCTGTTAGTGACCACCTTTAAAGCGCTTCATGGCTTGGGACCTGGGTATTTACGGGACCGCCTGCTGCCACCGTCAGTCTCTCGCCGACCAGTGCGCTCTCATAGAGCGGGCCTCCTTGGGGTACCGCCGGCTGGACGGCTGGCGGCCCTGAGGGTTCGGGCCTTCTCTTTGAGGACCCCCTCCCTCTGGAATGAATTGCCCCTGGAGATGAGGACCGTCCCCGACCTGTTGACCTTCCGGCGCGCACTAAAAACCCACCTATTCCATCTAGCCGGTCTGGCCTAGAGTAAAATGGTTTTAAATTTGGTTTTTAAATGGTTTTTAACTTTTCTAATTACCCACTTTTAACTCTTAAAGCCAATCTACTTAATTCTTTTAATTTATTTTAAATTATTGTATTTGTATTTATATGTTTTATCTGACTGTGCACCACACCGAGTCCTTAGGGAAAGTGGGCATTATACAAATTTGAATAAATAAATAAATCCAATCCCTGGATACCAAGCTCTGGGGAGAAGCAGAAGCTCAGAATGATGAGCCCCATCAGGGATGGGCTTCCCAGCAGAGTGGTTGCTCCTCTTCCTTTCTTATTCCTTCTCCTCACTTTCTCTCCCCATTATCTGCCACAGATACTATCGCGGGGCGGTGGGAGCCCTCTTGGTGTTTGACATCACCAAGCATCAGACATACGATGTGGTGGAGCGCTGGCTGAAGGAGCTATATGACCACGCAGAAGCTACCATTGTTGTGATGCTGGTGGGCAACAAGACGGATCTGGCCCAGGCCCGAGAGGTGCCTACGGAAGAGGCCAAGATGTATGCAGGTAGGAAGGGGAGGTTGCCCTTCCCCAGAGGGATGGGACCTGAGTGGCCGTGGGTGCAGCGCTGAGCTCAAGGCAGGATGTGGCCCATGGCTTTGGCTCGGGGTGAAAAACCAGACAGGCTGCTCCAGGCCTTGTGGAAGCTTTGGATGACAATCCCCATCAGCCCCAGTAGTTCACATTGATGGGATCTGAAGTCCAAAATACTTTGGAGGTAATTAGTTGATTTGGTTTAGAGCTGGAAGCTGCAAGAGGAAGGAAGTGGTGTGCCCAGCAATTTATTCATCCTGATTTAATGATCTTAATACAACACATTAAAATGGGGATCTAAGAAGAAAAACAAACAGGCCCCAAAAAAATAGCACACCAGTCCTTTTTTTAAAATGAGATGTGAGCACTACAGCACATTTCTTCTCTAAGAATGCGGCTGTTCCCTGAAGAAGGAACCGGTCACCCTCACATTGTCTTCCTGCAAATAGGAATAAATTTCATTTGGGTGGCTTTTTCACACCTTTTTTCGGTTAAACTCCATTGCTTCTTTGGCCATTGAAGGGGTTTTTCTGTCTTCTTGTCACAGAAAACAATGGGCTGCTCTTTGTGGAGACCTCTGCCTTGGACTCCACCAATGTGGAACTGGCATTCGAAACCATTTTGAGAGGTAGGTGGGGAGACCTGGGCCAGGGCTGCCTTGGGACGACCGGTTGCACTTTGACTGTCAATCGAGATTTGGCTTTCCCTACTCAGGGAAGTCTTCAACGTCTTACTTACTTGGAGTTTGACAGACTTCCACCTGATTATCCAGCAAGAAGTGGTAATACTGTAATTGCCATTGTCTGGGGGGCGGGATGGGGGCGTTCTATAGTGAACCTCTCTTAAATTCACCAGGAAATCAGTTTGAAAATTCAAGATTTTCCTTAGTTTTGAGTTTGGTCCACAGCAGACTTCTGTTGTCAGCTGCCTCAGCTGGGACAAACGAGTTCTGCTATTCAACAGAATTTGATGGTTTCTGGACTTCTTCCAGATCAGAGTCAGATTGGCAAAGCCTGTCCAGAGCTTTAAGTGGAGAGATCCTTCCAGCCCTCAGCATGCCAGGGTTCAGCTGCCAAATCCGTTGCAAGGCTGCTCAAGGGGGGTTAGATATTTATTATATGCCCCTCCAGGAAACAGATTAGATTCACGGCTCAGGCCAAACCATCAGCATGTAGCAAACTCAAGGGAAGAGAGAGCCCTCCTACAGCCGCTCTTATTCTTCCTTTGATTATCCTTCCCCTCTGCAAAGGCCCTTCTGAAGGGTCAGGATTTCCTGATCCTCTGAACCAGTTTCTCAGCATTAGCAACTTTCAGCTGTCTGGACTTCGACTCCTGGAATTTGTATCATTATATAGTATAACATATCATATTGTATCATATTCTAAATTGTATTTATTATAATACAATATGGAGAATTGGTGGTATCTTTGCTGCAGATGTAAAACTCCTTTTCTTTTCTTTCTTTTCTTTCTTTTCCTGTTTCTAGACATTTTCAATAAAGAGCAGAAGAAGAAGCAGAAGAGCCCTCTGGACAACAAAATCTTGCTCTCTTCCGAAAATCGCAACGTGGCATCCACCTCGGCGGCGGCTGAGGGGAAGAAATCCTGCTGCATGAACCTCTGAGGGAGCCAGTGGGTGGGAGTCACCGGCCAGATTCATGCGCTGCATTAAGCCAAGAGGAGAGTTTAATTCTGGTTTACCCAATGAGCCAGTGGCTGGGTTCACATTAAGCCAACATTAAGCCATGGTGAACTAAAAGCCTATTGTATTGCAGTTTAGCCATAGATGGACTTCAGAATTTCTTGACCTGGTTTGCCTACCTCACCTTTGGGAACTTGGTCTTGTGTTGGAGCAACATAGGAAATCGTTCCAAAGCTGGTTCTGGATTGGATCCAGATTCCCCCACCTGTAGAACAGACTCACTGAAGCCAAGAGGCCAATTCAAAGTCCAGATATCTGGCTGTGCCTGTGAAACAAATACTCTCCTTCATCCCTCCTGCCGGGACTTCCCCCTCTTGCCTTCCAGTCACTGATGCTAAATAGGGCTGCCACTGCAGACTGACCAGTTAGTGCCTTTGGCTCCCTGGCAGCATTAGGGCAGAACTTGGGCTGGAAGAGGAGTTGATGGGAAGGGGCTTCCTATCTGATCTTAACCATGATTCCTCAAAGATAATAACCCTATCTGAACCTCTATGTATAGTCATTCTGATGGTGCTTAAAAGTCTTTGCTGACCTGGGTTGGTGCAAGGGCTTTTTCTCCAGTTGTCCTGCAGAGCTTGACTCCATTGTAGGCTACGCATGCACGCACTCGCACACACATATGCACACATGCTTGGCTACTCTGTGCTGCAGCAGGAACCCCCCTCCCCTTTCTGGTCCTCAGCTCTCCACAACCATTTCCTTCTCACCAGTGAAAGAGTGAAATTAGAGGTGAAGGTTGGTGGATGAGCCCCTCTGAGCAACTGGCAAAAGAGAACTTGACCAAGACACACACAAACCATGGTTACAAGCTACAGTAACCGAGTTCAAATGGCATGCTAAACAATGTTTTGCTAGCCACTTTGAGTCATCAATTTAGGAAATGAATACAAAGAAGTCAACAGGCAGCTGATGTTTTAGCTAAGGGCAGTGTGGGGGCCTAGCTACTGGGTCAAGGAAACATGAGTTGTGGCTTTCTGCACAGCACACCTGCACCAAACGGTTGAAAGAACTGTGCCTTATCATGCCTGTATATAGAAGTTGGATATAAATGATCCTTGAATTGCGGGGTAGGAGAACAAAGGAACCTGTTTCCTCATGCCACCTTTTTGATGTTGAGCCACTGGTGGGATTCAAAATTTTTACCACTGGTTCTGTGGATGTGGCTTAATGGGCACGGCAGGGGAAGGATACTGTAAAATCTCCAATCAGAGGTGGTATTTGCCAGTTCTCTGAACTACTTAAAATTTCCGCTACTGGTTCTCCAGAACTGGCCAGAACCTATTGAATACCACCTCTGTGTTGAGCAATGTCTTCCCTTGGGAATAGTTAGCTCTATGGGACCAGGGCGGATGGACCATGTGAAGACCCACAGATCTTTGGAGACCTCCCTTGTGTCTTTTGCCTTTCTTCCTGGCTTAGGGAGCTGCAGCTGGACCAATCAGCCTCGTCAGAAGCTTAAATTGCTTTCTTGCTTGCAGAGAAATGAAGCTGAAAGTCACAGGTAGCCTTCCCATTGCAGAGATTTCCCAGGTGGGCTTGAACCAGGTTGGGCTTGGTAGGCACTTCTTATGGCCTCCTTTGGTGGCCTCAGGTGGACAGTTCTAACTCGCAGTGATTCCTTTTGCTTGCATGCATCCCTGCATTCTTTTTCTAACTCCTCCACCCACAAGACACGTGACTTTGTGGGATGGGAGCCTCTCATATTGTGCGTGTACATTTATAAATATATATATATATAAACATATTTCTAAATAAATTGTTCCGGATGATGGAGTGCATATTTTATCAGGTGGCTTGATATGGTGTCCTCTAAGGGAAAAGTATGTTTTGTATGTTTTGGGGAGAAAGGGAATTGCAAAGTGAAGGGAACTGGGGGGGGGGGGCATGGGGGCGTGCAAGGCATGGTGGATCCCCCTCAACAAGATGAGAAGAAATGGGACTCTCCCAGACAGGCACCAGATTCAGAAGACCTCCATCTCCGAGGACCAGGCAGGATTAAAGGGAGAAGACAGGCGGAAGAGGCCAGCATCCTTCCCTTGTCAACTTTTTCCCTCACCCCAGCCAGAAAAACAAAGTGGAGAGAAGCCCACTTCTCAAATTTCTGAGCCCCTCTGCTCTTTGGGGATCCATCATCTTATTTCCTGTTCCACTGCATCTCTTCCTGATCTTTAAAGGTTCAGAAGATGCTTTTTCGGAGGTGGTTTGAAAGATGATTTGAATTCCAGCTGTGCAATGTGTCCTAGTCATCATTTTGGTCCACTCGGTTTCCTGACTCTTGATCTCTTCCTTGTGGAAAGTAAGTTTCTCTGTCAACAATGCCTGTTGACTGCCAATTCCTCCTCCTGGCTGAAGGTTGACTACGCAATGCTCCAATCCTTTGGCTTTTCCTTCAGGGATGGCAACGTCTATGCCAAGTTGGGCTCCTTCAAGGGAGAGGAGAAACAGTCACTGCAGGTTACCAGCAGGAGTCAGCATGGAGATGTCCAGAAGATCATCGCTTTGCAGCAAATTTAATAAAATAAAAATTGAACTCAGAACATGGAATAATATTAATAAGAAATCTCGCTGAGCAACTGACCTCAAAGAACTTCCTTATTAAATGGTGGGAAGGCTGTGAATGCTTTTGACAAAGTGCCCCATGACAGTAAAATTAGCAGGTTACTTAAGTATGGGCTGCCTGACACATCTCCAGGATATCAAATTAACATAATGTGGTATCTTGGAACTGGTTTAATTGATATAAGTTTACACTTGGTGGCAACCAGTTCTTAAGTATTTTGTTTTCAGTTGTGCATCATGCAAGAGGTCAGGAGACCAGGGCTCACCCAGCACCCCTACAATCTCTCAAAGGAAAATTCAGGTTATTCAGGCAGGCATTTTCCCAGCAATGAAAAGAATATTAAATTGTCAGGCGCTGATTTTTAATCTGTTTCAGACTTTCAAAGGAAATTCATGGATTGCCATTAATGTAGCCAGGCATTCCCCAAGGATAGGCCAAACTCTGCCCTAAGAAGAACAGTGAATATCAATAATTGTTTTTAAAAAATTGATTTGGTGTAATTACCAGAGCTAGGAAAAAATGATAAAAATGATTTTTCCAGCCCCAAACAACTGTGCTTCCTTAATTCAGATTTAAGTGCAGATTAAATGTATTATTAAAAGGTGAGGCAAAGTCACAGATGCTGTACTCGGTCTGGTCCAGCTGACCCCCACAGATAGTCCTCCACTTATGTCCACACTTGGGAGCAGAATTTCAAGGTGGTTAAGTGAGCCACTCCCAATTTTATGACCTTTTTGCCACAGGTGTGAAGTGAATCAAGCAGTTGTTAAGTGAGTCACACTGTCATTAAATGAATCCAGCTTCTTTGCTGATTTTGCTTTTTGGATGCTGGCTCGGAAGGTTGCAAATAGTTATTTCGTGACCCTGGGATCATGCGGCCACTGTTGCAAATACATGCCTGTTGCCAAGCCCATTAAATTTGGTGCAACCGCGGGAATGCTGCATCTGTCATAAGTGTGAGGACAGGTCATAAATCCATTACAATGTTGCTGTAACTTCAAACACTGCTAAACAAATGGTTGAGGACTACCACCTTCAAGGGCATTTTACCTATGATGTCTAAATCTGGAAATGCATAAAAGGCAAAGCTTGCTGTCAGTAAATCTCAATGAAGACTTTTCCAAGAATATCTAATTTGTAGACAGACAGACAGACAGACAGATCCTAGACTGGGCTGATGTGAGAGGTTTCAGACTTCTGAGGAAGTTTCTCCCTTCCGCCAACAGAAGCAGCCCTACAGCCCTGGTGGTCTCTGTTTGCATAACTGATCCCAGAATTTGGCTTTGGGGGCTGCAGAATCTGCGGGGGCTTGGAAACAGCAGCTGCACACACCCCCGATTTCACTAGGGTGGAGTCAGTTCAGAAACAGGTAGACTAAAACCGGGCAGAATCCCGCCCTTGTTTTCTCCCCTTCAGGTGGAATAAGGCGGCCCCTTTAAAGAGCCGGAGGGAGCGCGCGCACCTCCCCTCCTCCTACCTGGCCAGGTGAGCAGTCGGATAACCTGCCTGCAGTCAATAAAGCTGTAGGGACGAGGCCGGGCCAATCAGCGCCACGGGAGAGTCACCAACCCAGCCCGGAAAGCCTGACCTCCAACCGCCTACCTGAAGCCGGCCAGACGCAGGAAATCGCCGGGCCGTGAGATCACCGCCAGCTCTTCCGGGCGAGAAGGACGCGCAGGTGTGGCTGAGCGGCTCCGTCGGGAGGCAGCGCAGAAGTCCGGGCGCGATGCGGGGCAAGGACGACGAGTACGACTACCTGTTCAAGAGTGAGTGGGGACCTGCAAACTCGGCCTCCCCCGCCCCCCCCACGCTTGCCGGCTTGACGCCGGAGCGGCCCTTCTCCCCTGGGGCTCACCTGCTGCCGGGAAACGCGGCTCCTTTCTCGTTTTCTCGGTTCCGGGGCCGTAAGAGGCTTGCAAGCGACTCTCCGGTTTCGCCACGGCCGTTCCGCAGCGCCGGTGAACTTTCGCTGGTGGCTGCCGGTTCGTGGGAATCGCTCTTTCTTCTCCTTCCCCCTCCCCACTCTGGACTGAACCAGCCCTCAAAGCGCCACCGCTTTCGTGAAGGAGCCTTCGCGGGGCGCTCACCTGACTGTTCCAGGTGGGCTGCGACCCCCTCCCCAAATCCCGAGCCAACCTAGGATTCTGGGAATTGCAGCCCCAGCAAACGGAGAGGACAGCCTTGCAGAGGTAGCTTCATTCTGCCCCCCCCCCGCCATAGCCCAGATAGGAGGAGCGACAGGGCGAAAGACTGAGGGTCATTGTAGACCTGTAAGCTGCTCCCCGCTTTCATTCCCTTGTCAGCAGCTCTCATCCCAGATCCTCAAGTCTTTTCATCGACCTAACAAGGTGCTGAGAAGTAAAGGGGTGTCCAACCTCGGGAACTTGAAGACCTGTGACTTCAACTCCCAGAATTCTGCAGCCAGCTTTCAATCAACTTTTTAGCAACTCTGAATGGAAAGCAGGAAGTAAAACAACTAGAATTAAGCTTTACTAACTGTGGCATTCTGGGAATTGAAGTCCACAGGTCTTCAAGTTCCTAAGATTGGACACCCCTGAGTTAGATGCTGTTTTCCCACCGCCTGAGGTCTTTAAGCCTTTGATGCCCATTTCTCTATTTATGTCAGTGTTTCTCAACCTCTGCAACTTTAAGGCAGGCAGATTTCAGGTCCTAGAATTCCCCAGCCAGGCAGGCATTTGGTCTTGGGAACTTGGTGCTGCCCTGAGAGAGCTTTCCAGCGGGTGAGTCAGGGCTGCCTGCCTCTCAGGGCGGCTCCTTGCTAGCAGGGCAGGTGTGGGATGGGCCATGTGCCACACACGTCACATGCAGGTTTGCCAGAGGCCAGAATGAGGGACCTGTCTGTGGTTCAGGAGCCGAGGGAGGGGGGTTGGCAAGGGGGATTCCCTTTTGTGGTTCTCTGGGAAGAGCACAGGATGCATCCTTTCTGCATGTCTTATATGCACAAAAGTGGAAGACACACTTGTTCCGACAATGGAAGAGATTGTAAAGGCGATGGAGCTAGCAGAGAGAGTTTGAATGAAAAAGAAGGATTGGTTTAGTTTCTCCTTGGAAACCACTTCTGGACTTTTTACTCGAAAAATAAAAAAAGGATTTGATTTTAGTTTTCCAGGACTAGAATGATTTTGGAGTTATAGAAATGGCTTGAAATGTTGTGAAGTAGAAAACAGAAGGTTAAGATGACTTTTTTTGTATTTTACTGCACTGAAAAAAGTTGGAAAAATGTGCATTTTTATTTTATAATGAAACAAGAAAGAATAAAAAAAGGAAGAGCAGAGCAGTCCTCTCTCCATAAAAAGGCCTGGAGTTGTTTTGTGAAGCTGCCTTTACTGTTCTGTCTCTGTTCTTTTGCAGATGGGAAACTTTCAGAAGGAGCCTGTGGGCCTCCTTTAAGTGTAGTGCATTTTACCATAAAGCTGTTGTGAACTACAATTTTTTCTCTGGATCCATGGTGCTGCTGAACAGGTGTAGAATGAAGGGGAGGCATGTTCTTCAAGGGGGTGAATCTGTCCAGAACAGAGGTCTTCAAACTTGACAGCTTTAAAATTGGTGGACTTCCACTCCCAGAATTCCTCCTCCTCCAGTCAGGTTAGCTCAGGAATTCTGGGAGTTGAAGTCCACAAATCTTGTCAAGTTTGAAGACCCTTGTGATAGATGATAGGTTGATAGATAGGCAAATAAGTAAATAGGTAGGTAGGTATGGGGTGAGATATGATAGATAGGTGATAGAGCAGGGGGTCTTCAAACCTGACAGCTTTACAACTGGTGGACTTCAATTCCCAGAATTCCTCCTCCTCCAGTCATGTTAGCTCAGGAATTCTGGGAGTTGAAGTCCACAAATCTTGTCAAGTTTGAAGACCCTTGTGATAGATGATAGATTGATAGATAGGCAAATAAGTAAATAGGTAGGTATGGGGTGAGATATGATAGATAGATAAGTGATAGGTGATAGAGCAGGGGGTCTTCAAACCTGACAGCTTTAAAACTGGTGGACTTTAATTCCCAGAATTCCTCCTCCTCCAGTCATGTTAGCTCAGGAATTCTGGGAGTTGAAGTCCACAAGTCTTAAACTTGCCAAGTTTGAAGACCCTTAGTCCAGAGGGAACTGTTGCATCATTTAACAAGAGTAAGGTGTTAAGAACCCAGCCTGAAACTTATGGATGAATATAAACCCCAGCTGCCCTCTATTCTGTTGGGCTGGTGAATTATGTTATTCTCAAGTGGCCATTTTGAGATCAATAAAATATATATCCTATCTATATTCTACATCTATCTTCTATCATGTATGTATGTATATGAACTATATTCATCTATATGAAGTACATCCCTCCATTCATCCGTAGAAACTTCCATCTCCCCCACCATATTCTCGGAGATTCAAATGGTCAAATTTTATTATTGTTTGACTATCAAATCTGAGGTCAAATTGCTTGGTGTAAAGGCTAGCCTATTCTTTGCTCACAACAATTCAGAAAGGTGGATGAGATAACCTTATTAACAAAAACCGAAGCCAAGCAAGTGCAAAACATCATTTTCACAGGGTTCTGGGGTATTTTAATTAACCGGAGTCCCTTGCCTCTTTGCAGTCGTCCTCATTGGGGACTCGGGCGTTGGGAAGAGCAACCTGCTTTCGCGCTTCACCCGGAATGAGTTCAACCTGGAGAGCAAAAGCACCATTGGGGTGGAGTTTGCCACACGCAGCATTCAGGTGGACAACAAGACTGTGAAAGCCCAGATTTGGGACACGGCTGGGCAGGAGCGCTACCGGGCCATCACTTCCGCGTAAGAGACTTAGTTGCTGCCCCTGGGTGCCCGAGAGAGAGGGGGAGAGGGCGCCTTGGCCAGGCAGGGTCTCCTTTTCTAATGGGAAAGTTAGAGTGGCTCCCACCCTCTAATCTGGATTAGCTTGTGAAGGCTCCCTGGAGCTCAGTCCTTCTGCTTGGGAGCCGAGGTGAGCTGAACAGATCCATCTATGGTAATATTTCTCAACCTTTAAGCCGGGTGGACTTCAACTCCCAGAATTCTCCAACCAGCCATGCTAGAAACTGGAAGTAAATGCCAATTTTTTTTGCGAAAACACCATGAATTGCGGCCACCTGATTATGAGATGCTGGAAATGGCAGTTAAATCAGACCCGGTTCTATGGGCTTAGCAAGATGGCCTTGCAAGGTTTGTTCTGGCTGTGGCCCCCATCTACGCGCAAAGCCTTGCAGGCCCCTGGGAGGAACGGAGGCCATGTTAAGATGGGGGCCTCCCATGGGTGGTGGGATGGTCTGCTGAAGGTCTGGTTCTGCAGGCAAGTGACCCTCCCCTCCCCCTGTAGCTACTACCGAGGGGCAGTCGGTGCCCTTCTTGTTTATGACATCGCCAAGTACCTGACCTATGAAAACGCGGAGCGCTGGCTGAAGGAGCTGCAGGACCACGCGGATGCCAACATCGTCATCATGCTTGTGGGCAATAAGAGTGACCTGCGACACCTGCGGGCTGTGCCCACAGACGAGGCCAAGAGCTTTGCAGGTAAGGCTCCCAGCCCATGGAGGAGCCTCTCCTTCCTTCCCCAGAGGAGGATTCTGCTAGCTCAGAACCCTTCGTCCACTCCTCTTGGCCACAGGAAGGGACTTGAGCTCATCAGACTCTTCCATGCTTTTAAAGGTGCTCATTAGCTGAGCCCTCGGCTCTCCTCTTGTGTCCTTTGGTGAAGGAGGAGAGCGTCAGCGGATGGCTGGGTCAGACTCTGGGTCCACGTGGTTGGGCACCCCTCCAAAGGTTTTGGCCAGGTGTTTCCTGGGCCTGGAGCAAGTGGGTGGCTCTGCAGCGGTCAGTGTGGGGCAGACTCAGCCAGGGGGCTACAGCTCCCTCCGTCAGTTTGGTTCCTGCTATACAGAAGGAGCACTGGATTTAACTCTGTGTGCCTTTTCCGTTGGTCATTGGAGGCATGTGGGAACCCAGGGATGTGAAGATGTCACTGATTTTTTTCATTCATTTTAAAATTAGGGCAAGGAGCAAATTAATTCACTTAAAAACCCTTGTTTGCACACTAAGTTTCCAGGGAGATTTATAACTTTGGAAGCTAAACATGTACTTTTTAATTTTCTAAAAAGACATCTAAGATTCCTGGATCCTCATTCTGAAAGTCTTCTGGACATACAGCCCTCACTATCTTTAAAAATGAAGGACTATTTTAGGACAGTGATGACAAACCTTTTTGTTGTGGTGTGCCGAAAGTGCGCACGTATGCCAGCACCCACAATGCAATGCGTCCCGCCCCCCTGCGCATGTCTGCACAATACTCTCCCCACCCCCTTACCTGAAACACACATCCACGTGCCTCCCAGCTGATTTTCGGCCCATTTGAGGTCGTTTTCACCCTCCTGGAGGCTCGAGGGAAGCCTCTGCAGTCTCGGGAGGCTGAAAACGAGCCCGTTTCGGCACTTCCGGTATTTCCGGAAGGCCCGTTTTTCGGCCTCCCGAGACTGCAGAGGCTTCCCTCAAATCCTCCGGGAAGGCGAAAACTGCCTCAAATGGGCCAAAAATCAGCTGGGAGGCGCATGCATGTGCAGTGCAGGTAAATTTGGCTGGGGTTCGCATGCCCACACAAATGGCTCTGTGTGCCACCTGTGCCCTAGGTTCGCCATCATGGATTTAGGACATTCAGCCTAATTTATTTTTTTTAATGAATTTATAAACTACAGCTAGAAAGAGACTTCCCCAAAGGGACTTACCAACATTTTAAAACCCGAAGATAAATGATACACATTAAAGCATAACATGGAGCTGAATGGCATAAAAAAGTGTTTAACTGAAAGGGAGACAATCTGGTTCAGGGGGCTCTGGAAGGGATGTTCATCAGGTGCTACCTGACGATGCTCGGAGGTTGGTACCTGAACCTGGTGTCACTCAAGGAGGGCACCATGGCTAGACAGTGAGAGATGAGCTCCGAGTTGATGGATTTGAGTCTCAGCACTTCTGGTGGCAACGGGGCATCGGGCGTCTGAGGGGCACATGGGGGTTGGATGGAGCGTCTCACAAAGACTTCTCTAACGGGTGGTCTCTTTCTCTATGTGTCTTCCCCTGCCCTAGAAAAGAATGGCTTGTCCTTCATTGAGACGTCGGCTCTGGATTCCACCAACGTGGAGACAGCCTTTCACAACATCCTGGCAGGTATGTCCGATTTCCCTTCACACCCACCTGGGTGGACACAGGTTGTGCTCTGACTTGGGAGCAGCAAAAGGCAGGCAGGCAGGCAGACCCACCTTGGATGTCACGAGCACCAAGAAAGGTTGACGGAGGGTTCCTTGCAGGGGGGATATATGGAGGTCAACTCCTATATCCCCTCAGTGGATGCAGGGTCCAAAACAAACCTGGGAACCTCCTCCTGAGAATGCCTGGGCAGGCATAGAGGCCTCACTTTGAAAGTCTCTCTCGATCTCAGGAGCTTTAAGATGGGTGGATTTCAACTGCTTGGGAGGAGTTCTGGGAGTTGAAGTCCACCCATCAAGAAACATAGCTTTAGAGGAAGTTGTGTCTAACTAATGTTGGGACAAGAAGGGCTTTGGGAATGCTTGGTCAACCTTTCGCCCGGGGTGCATTTACCCAGCAGATGTAAACAATTCAAGCGAAGACGGGCTTATTCTAACGTTGTACAGGTTAGTTTGTATTTTTGGCCTTTCCATGACTGCCTTTCATTAGGCTGTTTTATGCTTCAAAATGTCATGCAAGGACAGAATGCCATGTGCTAAGCAGCTTCTTCTCCTCTGTGTAGGGAGTCTCGGAGCCTCTGCAGGCTTCAGGAGAGGTGGCCTCTTCCCTAACTCTGCAGTACTCAGACTTTCCTTTCAGGAAGGCCAACGCAATACAAAAAAAGGTGGCCCCTATAGACCAATCTCATTGTGTTACATCACATGCGAAGTTATGGAATCAATTATTAATGCATTACCTCCCACCTAGAGTCAAACAACTTACTGTCCAATAAACAATTTGGTTTCAGAAAAAAAATGTCCTGCAATTTGCAAACTTCTACACTGCAGAAACATATGGACTACACTTCTTGACCAGGGTAAATCAATAGATGTAATTTACATTGACTTCTGCAAAGCATTTGACTCAGTGGTACATGACAAACTACCATTAAAATTAAATTCTTACAGCATTTCTGGATCCCTTCACAAGTGGATTACTGCCTTCCTGTCAAATAGGCAACAAATAGGAAAAATAGGAAACGCCCTATCAAACCCTGCACCAGTTATCAGCGGCATCCCACAAGGGTGCGTTCTAGGACCTATACTCTTTATACTATATATTAATGACCTTTGTGATCACCTTATTAGCAACTACATCCTCTTCGCTGATAATGTAAAACTATTCAATGCTACCGTCCTTCAAAAAGACCTTGATTATATGTTTGAATGGTCTAACAGTTGGCAACTCCAAATTTCTACCAACAAATGCTCTGTCCTACACATTGGTAAAAAAAAACTATATACAAAATACAAGCTAGGCGGCCATGCCCTTGTTGATGACCCTCACTTTGTCAAGGATCTTGGATTTCTGATGTCGAATGATCTAAGCACCAAAGCTCACTGCAACAGTATTGCCAAAAAGGCTTTAAAAGTTGTAAATTTAATTTTACGAAGCTTCTCCCCTGGTAATACTGATTTGCAAACTAGGGCATTCAAAACCTTTGCAAGAACAATACTTGAATTCAGCTCTGCTGTCTGGAATCCAAACTGTATATCAGACATAAATACAATTGAGCAAGTCCAGAAGTATTTTACCAGAAGAGTCCTATATTCCTCTGTTTGCAACAGAATATCCTACAGCACGACTTGAGATTCTAGGCTTAGACAACCTTGAACTACGCTGTCTAAGATTAGACTTAAGCATAGTACACAAAATCATATGTTACAACGTTTTACCAGTTAATGAATATTTCAGCTTTAACAGCAACAACACAAGAGCACACAACAGATATAAACTAAATAATTGATTGCAGGAAGTACGATTTCTGCAACAGAGTGATCAATGTCTGGAACTCACTACCTGATTCTGTTGTCACCTGCTCAAACCCCCACTCCTTTACCCTCAAACTAACCTCTATTGACCTCACCCCATTCCTAAGAGGTCTGTAAGGGGCGTGCATAAGCACACAATTGTGCCTACCATCCCTGTCCTATTGTCCCCAATTATTAGTTCCTATTTCTTGTGTTTATTACTTATGTTTGTTCTTGTTTCTGTTATATTGTAAGCTGTTGACAAAATAAATAAATAAAATACCTGGGAAGTTGTGTAGCCCAGCAGATGAGGAAGTCACCTGAACCCCACCCTTTGCTAGGTGCCAGATCAAAGCTTTTGGAAATCCCCATGTTCTGACTGCTCAGTGTGTAAACACTGAAATGAGAAGGAATCATTTCCACCCGGGTTTAAGGACTCTCTTTGCCATGAGAATATGACATAATGCAGGCAGGGCCGTTGGAGAAGCTAATTATAATGATGTAGCACTTTATATACTCCAGAAGGGAAATCGGCCGATCTTGTGGGATCTCTGGACCAAAGTTATTTTTTAGCCTTGATTGTCTTCTCCTCTCATGGCTTCTTCTGCTCAACGCCGAGGTGGGCTCCCAACTCCATTTGGCCTCCTCTATGTTTTCTTCTCCTCCAGAAATCTACCGGATTGTTTCCCAGCGACAACTTGCAGGAGGGCAGCCTGAGACAGAGTTCAGCCACGGGACCACCATCGAGCCCATCAAAGTCTTGCCCACCCAACAGGAAGCGAGGCAGACCCCTTGTTGCCAGAACATCTAACCTGTGGTGGGAAACCATCACCAAGAGAGGAGGCCTTTCCCTGGGGAAGGAGAGGGGCCAGCTCCTTCACCAGGTGCCCAGCCTACTCACTCTGCATCCTGCACACCCGCTTCCCCACACTGCTTGAAGCTACCCCTTGGCTGCAGCTGAGGCCCCAGAGGCTGCCCAGCCCTGGATTCTCCTGAGGGACCGCTCCTCCTCAGCCTCCTAGGAAGCTGCTAAAAGATTTGGGGGAGGGGGGGCAGGAGGAAGCATGGAGGAGGCTGCTGAACAGCCCCTGGAGGTTCTTGTGGAGTTTCCCAACTCTTTGCCCCTCTGGATGATAGGCAGACCCTTGGCCCCTGAGGGCCCCCCTCCAGCTGATCAAAAGGTCTCTGCTCTTATGGCCTCTGCCAAGGCAATTTGGGGGGACGGGATGCATCTTTAAAACAGGCCACTTTCCCCACATGACCCCAAGTCCTCTGGATGACTTTAAAAGTCCCTGAGGCTGCCAGGGAGCCTCGTGACTGATTCCAAACCTTGCAGGTGGTTTTAGCTGCCAGCCTGGCCTGCACCGCTGCCTCAGCTGGACTCTCCCCTGAGCCTGTAAGGAGAGGCACTTCCCTGGTGACGGTGTCTCTGTGTGTGTGCCTGTCGTAAAAATGCAACTTGCTGGTCCATCTTGACTTCTAACTGCTGGGGTTTAAGGTTGAGGAAGAGCCTCTTGGCCTAGAAGTCTCCCAGGAGATCAGGTCCTCGTTGCCGGTCGCTGACGTGGACTTGAGTCTCACTGTTGGACACCCCAACAATCTACTTCTCCTCCCTCTTTTCTCTCTGCTAGAATTGGGTGCTTCTTATCTTTGTGTCTTACAACTATTCTCTGAGACAGTTCTGGAAAGGGAGCGTGGCTCTTCTGGAATCCTTATGCAGTTTGTGCCTGGATAAAGAGATTCTTGGAGGGTCCAGCAGAGACCCCGTTTTGATGGCTGCCTTTTGAAAACCCACAAATGGGGATGAGCCTCAGAGGATATTCATGGATGTTCGTTCTCCAAAGCCTTCCCACCAGAATTTTATTGTGGTTTTGCTCCAGTTGTGTAAATAATAAAACACGGGAATTTTAATGTGTGCCATGTGGTGGTCTGGAATTTGTGTTTAATGTCATCTTTCGGATTTCACGTTTGTTTAAATAAAGGATGTCTAATAATGATGTTCTGGTGATAACTGAATCGGGGCTCTCCTCGTCTCCCTTGTGAAGCAAACTCTTGTCCTGGTATTCAGATGGTGGAGATGAGGAGGAGGAGGCTGGTCCATGTTTCTGGATCCTCCGGAGAAACACTTCAGGGGAAGAGAGTGGGATACAGAGAGTCCTCGACTTATAACTGGCTGCTTAGTGACAGTTTGAAGTTACTATACAAGTACCTGGGAGGGGATCAAAGTTCTGACAGTCATGTGGTCACACCTGGTAACCAGGCATCCTGCAGTCACATGACCACATTTTTCGACAGTTTTGTCCAAAACCTGCATTTACTTATGATGTCAAGTAATATCCACCCCCAGCAGCTGCCCTCCCCCATCCCAGCCTGGCCCTCAGTGTCATTAGTTGCTGATGGAGAATTTAAATAAATTTGGTTTCCATATTGACAAAAATAAAGAAAATTAAGTCTGGCCATTAAAAGCACTTTATTATTGTTCCCACCATTCTAAATCACAGCTGGCTGGGGAATTCTGGGAGTTGAAGTCCACACACCTTAAAGTTGCCAAGGTTGGAGACTCCTGTCCTGAAGCTCTAGACAAAAGCAGCCTTGAAAACTTTTGACCCATGACCCAACCTGAGTTTTGCATGGCAGCCTCTCAAGATGGAACGAGGACGTGGGAATTCTGCAGCTGGAAAGAGGAATCCACTTTGTGTCTCAGAACATAGAATCCTAGGGCTGGAAGGGACCTAGGAGATCTTCTAGTCCAACCCCCTGCTCAAATCATCCCAGTCAAAAGATGTTTTTAAAAAGCCTGGAGGCAAGCTACTCCATTGATTCATTGTTCTCATTCAGAAAAATTCTCCTTAATTCTACCTTGGAGCTCTCTTTGATCAATTTCCATTGATCAGCTT
Organism: Bungarus multicinctus; assembly: GCA_023653725.1. Taxonomy (NCBI): domain Eukaryota; kingdom Metazoa; phylum Chordata; class Lepidosauria; order Squamata; family Elapidae; genus Bungarus; species Bungarus multicinctus. The sequence continues at coordinate 430,851 of CM042847.1, forward strand.
CCATCCATTGTTTCTTGTCCTGCCCTCAGGTGCTTATGGAGGATAGGCTGGCTCCCTTTTCTGGGATAGTCCTTCAAACATTGGAAGACAACCGTCATGTCACAGCTAGTCCTACTTTTCCATAGGCTAGACTCACCCAGTTCCCTCGGACAGTTTAGCCTCTAGGCCCTTTATTCTGTTTTTTCAGAGATTGAGCTAATGTCAGTTTACAAATCACAAGCCACTGCTTACAAATCATGATAACTGAATTCACACATGTTAAGTCAGAAACTACATTATTCACACATTAAGAAAATATTTGGACCCTTAAAAGAAGATGATAATATGGACTTTCAAAGATGATAGGAACTAAACTGAGCTATGCTTAAAATTCTGACCAGGAAGGAGAGTCAACACTGCAAAATTAGGAAACAGGAATGAAAGCAAGAGTTTTGGGGGAGGAGAGGAGAGGGTGCAGCTGGGCTTAGGGCGCCTGGTGTCAGAAGCACCCTGAGCCTGAGGGAGACTGTGGGAGTGGGTGGCATGAAGGGACCCTGGCTGTGGCCGAGAACAAGCAGGAGGTGGGATAAAGAAGGAGGCATTTGGGGCAGGGAGGAAAATTCTTGGGCTGATGGGCAGTGGGAGTCGGGGTGTGGGCTGTTCTTGAAGAGCACGCCCCCTTTGGGTCTTGTCTTCCAGCCCTGCCTCCAGCCCCTGGTCTTGATAGGCTTTTGGCTTCCCTGCTGGGTGGCTTCATCTCTGCCTGAGCTGCTAAATGGATTTGGAGCTGCCAGACACAGGGGAGAAGCTGTGTTGGTGGGTCCCCAGGGGATCACTGACCTGCCTTACGCACTCTGGATCCGGTGTCTGCCTTGGAACTGTCCCAAGCAGCTGATCCAAGGGAACTCCTTGACCGACCTGCTGAGGGACACTGAGAGTGAGCCAGGGAGCAGAAGCAGCAGGCAAAACACTTGCAGCAAAAGTTGGTATAAAGCAAAGAAGGAACATAAGCAGACTTTGCTAAGAGCTTAAGTGGAAGTCTAGGACAAGTAGTAAGGCTGATGAGGGGGCTTACTTCCCTGCTCCTCTTGAATCTATGAATAGCTCTCTAACAACTTGTTTAAAGTCCCATGATCCCTTTTGGAAAAATCTGGGCCAGACGATCTCCTGCATAGCTGATCAAAGAAGCTGCCCCGTGTCTGGAGGATAAGAATCACCTGGAGTGAGACGCCAAGCTGTCAAATCCAGTTAAGATGACAGAAGCAGCATCTTGCAATATTCCCTGGCGTTAGTTTGAACTTGTGGGTCAGAAGGAATGGGCTGCTACACTCTGTTATTAGCTCTACTATCTGCAAATTGAACCTTGACTGGGGGGGGGGGGGCAATAGGTGCAGTTGGACGTGAGGCGGGTTTTTCTGTCACCTCCTCAAGACCCAAAGGGGCTTTTTCAGGAGGCAACTGGAGTTTCTTGTTTTTTTCTTTTCAAAATGTTTCGCTTCTCATGTAAGAAGCTTCTTCAGGATTTATATTCCTTGCAGACAGCTTGGTCATTTGCATTCTTTTATAAATCCTTCCATTCTCCACCATCCTGTCAGAGCTGAAGAAGCTTCTTGGATGAGAAGTGAAATGTCTTCAAAAGAAAAAACAAGAATGTCCAGTTGCCTCTTAATAAAAAAGCCCTTTTGGGACAACCAGGACCTGGATGATGACTGAGAAGCTCTTCAGACAACTCCCCAAGAAATCACTCACCTTGAATACTAATTGACCTGCCTCCACCTTCTGCTTCCAGAGAATCATTGAAGAGGATGATTCCAGCTTGGATTTGTGTTCTGACCCAAACCTTGTTCCAAGGAAACAAACACCAAACAGAGGTAACAGCAAAACCTTTTAATGATTCTTTACGAATTCCGTTCCTTCCCGGTTAAAAGGCTGTTTCCAACTCCTTGTCTCTGATAAGAACAAGCCTTGCCAAGGTGGTGCAAGGCTGCCAAGAACACCAAATAAAGTTACCCAGAAACATTTCAAACCCAAAGAGTCTCCCAACACGAACTAAGAGAGTCTGAACGTCCACCAGGCTTGAGTGCAAAAGCTTCTTGCTTTCTGCAAAGAACTCCGGTTTCTCAGCTGGCTTTTATCTCTTAAGGGAGGGGCCATTTCTTTGCAGCCTTACTGCCGAGTCGCCCATGTTGCTGCAGCTGCCCTTTCCTTCGAGCAGCCCTGCGTGCACACGCACTGGACACAGGGGCCTCAGGGGCCTCTTCATCATTGCTGCCAGCCTACACAACCTCCTAAGGCAGCACTGCACTCCCTGGTGGTCCTGGTCTCATCCCTGCCTCACACGCAGGCCCTTCATCCGAGGCCTCGCTCTCCAAGGCCTCAGCCGTTCACACCTGCTGCCGGCGAACCACAACACTTTGGGACCAACACTGCATTGGTCCCTCTTGATGAGCTGTGATGGGATCAGGATCGTAGGGATGCTCCTACTGTGTCTCACAGTGCCTTTAATAAGATATATGAGGGCAAGGGATGTATGATTTAAACATTCTAAAAAATAAAGTAGAAGTTTTACCTGTTGAAATAGCCCCTGAGCTTGAGTTCAAGGCCAGGGAGATCAGTAGAATTGATGGAGACATTTTTCAAATACTAGGAAAGTTCCTTCTCAAGCCGGCTTAATCAGCTGGGATTGGCAAAAAGGAAATGCTGCAGGAAAACTGAGAAGCAGACATCACAGCTGTAGATCAAGCTGTTAAAACTGCCCCTCGAGGCTTAAAATTGCAATATAACATCAAGCTTGGAACAAATCTAAAAGACTCCAAGATGGGCCATCAAGCGATCTTCTCACGCCTCCTGCAGGCAGAAACGGAGACCAGATTTCACAAGTGAATTTGCTACAGCAAGTCAGCTGCCCTTGCTGCTTCTTTTGTCGTGAAATGTCTCCAAGTGGATCTTGTCATGAGTTCTCCCCTGTCGCCTTGATGTTTCTTGGTGTAGGTTTTGAGATAGGAGTCAATGGCTCTCGCGCCACAGATGTCAGATTTCTAAGCAGACATCAATTGTTCGGTTTCAAGACCACTCAGAGTCTGCTGATTTGAGGAGGGAAGGGCTGGAGGTAGAAAGGATGAGTTTAAACAGCTACTTCGTTCTTGCCTGCATGACAATTCTTCTTCAGCTCAACTCCCTTGTTGAGGCTCTCCTACCAGGGCAAGAGAGATTTGGGGAAAACTGGACACTTCTCCATTAGATCTTCCTCAGCTAGCCAAGGAAATTTATGGATCACCCCCGTGCAGCCTGGCATCCAATTTCTTGGGCAGCCCAAGTGCAAGAACCAGAGGCAGCATTTTGCAGCACCCAGAAGGTAGGAGGCCATGACTGTAGGCCTCTCAAATAGCCCGCAGGAACCATGGAGATTCTTCTTACTTCTATTAAATACTATACTATGGGGAAAACACTGTTATAAGCATAGAGCCAGTAAAGAGCCATTTAAGGGCCTCCCCAAAGAGCTGGATGAGACAAGTCAACATTCTGCTGGAATGAGCTTTGACCACAGTGAGGAAAGCACCTGAGGGAGAAGCCTGCAATCATTAGAAGAGGATGAGTAGCTTTAGCTGAGGACATTTAGCATTGAGAAGAGACGGCTGAGGAGGATGAGATTCCACTCCTCAAATAATGCCTAGAAGAACATCAGTGAGTGCTTTTGTGATGAGAGGGAAGGTTCTAGAAGCCTGAATCAGGCCCTGGTTCACCCATTCTCTTGGATCTCAGGCAACAACAATCTAAACACCCCTTTTTGGAGAAGTTTGTTGAGAAAATGATGGATCTTCAGACAGAGAAGATTGTAGCAGATATGGGTTATCAGGACCAATAGCAGCTTGGCATTCTCATGAATAACCTGTGATGGGATCTGGAGAGAAGGGGAATAATTTATTTAAACAATTTAGGTGGGTGCCTAGGGACTCTGCACCATACAGGATTTGAGCAGTGGTGGGATTCAAAACTTTTTTTTACTATGATTCTGTGGGCGTGGCAGGAGAAGGATATTGCAAAATCTCCATCCCCTCCCTGTGATTGACTAGCTTTTTGTATCTCTGCTAGAGTTAGGAATTGGGATCATCGTTCCAAAAGCAACTGGTGGAATGGTCAGGTGTCCAGCTGCCCCATTAAGGAGCAGCCAGCAATTTTGTCCCCCCTCTTTTATTTAACCATTGCAGGAAATCTTTGGGTCATGTATCATCAACAGGATGGTGTTTGTCAGTGGTACATCTCCATCCTGGGCCTGGGGGAGGAGGTGGAATTTCGGATGGTGCCTGCTGCCTGTCTGGGTCTGGATGGGCTAAAAACAGACTCGGCCAAAACAAAATGGAGCAGTTATTAACTGGACCCTCAACGGGGCTCCTCCTACAGAGAGAGAGTGGGCTCCCATCTTGAGAGATCTCCTGGATCTTCCTAAAGGAAACCCAGTGGGTGAAACCTGGATTTTCTGAAGAACCATTGGGATCAGTTACAGAGCTAATTTCTACTGTTATTGTTATGATTTATCCTTGTCTGCTTTCGTAGCATGATTGGTACTCTCTTTAAAACAATCTGCAAACCAGTCACATTCAGGTGGTGATGAAGCAGGCAGATAAAATAATAAGCACATTTCATTCCAAAGGTCAGGCTTCCTAGGGAGAGAACAGCCCTAGGATTCTACACTTTGGCCCAGGACAGGAGTGTTGACGAGGCCACCAACTGTCCGGGAGATGCCCCAAGCTGAAGATGAAGCCACCTGAAGCCACCAAGCAGGAAGAGCTAGGAAGTAACTCTCCTCCTGGGTAGTTTCATCCAACGTGGCTGAAATGAGGGGAATTGGGGGCTGCAGCAGCCTTGCAACCCTTCCAGGGCAGATCTCACCAACTGATGCCCTCATCTCCACTTTAGCCTCCCACTCCCAAAGGCCAGGCTGGGCTGCTGCTCAAAACCAGTTGGGATCTTCCCAGAATGTATCCTGGCCTTCGATGGGCAAAATCCAGGTCTGTTTATGGGGAGGCAGGCAATGAATACGGCAATTGGTTGGGTCTGTTTAGCATGTAAAACATCTCACTTGAAGGTGCTATTATTGCATTGGGGCAACTGTACAAATGGGGGAGGGGCTCCCTCACAGGAGGGAAAGTCAGAAATCGCCTTTATTTTTACAAACATGTCCAGTTCCTCCAGGAATGAATTGAGTCCACAGCTGTGAGTTTCTTAAGTAACAATACTTTAATAAAATTAAGTTCTTAATGTAATTTAGCACATTTAATACAATAACCTTTTCCCTTCTTTGTTTTCCTACAAGTTGTGCAACATCATTATTCTCTTTTTAAAATTTTAACTTTTTAAAAATCTTTTTTCACTATATGCCTCAACAACAACAATTTTCTTCTTCTTCTTCTTCTTCTTCTTCTTCTTCTTCTTCTTCTCCTTGTTCTATCTTTTTTTACTTTTGGATTTTTAGATAGAGAGAGTAGAGATGGAATCAAAAACAAAATAAAATCTGAATCCTGCCAGGAATGTATGATCAGCGTCCAAAATTGACTACAAGTTTCCTATGTTAAAGAAATTCCAATATTTTAACAAAGAATGGGCTAGAAACACCCAGGATCATAGGAATACAAAGTGAACCATGAATATTAAATACATATGTGAATTAGAAAAACATTTCAACATCATATTAACAGAAAAAGAAAGTTTAAGTCCACAATAGTCCTTATTTAACCTACAACTCTAGTTCTTCAGGTATTGGGCTACAACTCCCAAAATCCACAGCCAACCAACTGCTGGCTGGGAATTATGGGAAATACATTCCATCACACTGGATAGAATCAATGCCTAAGCCCCATAACCTGAAGAATTTCAAGGTTTCAGCCCATTCCTAACCAGTGAATTTGACATCCTAAACTGAACAGCAAACTTCCCATTTCTCCAATGAAAACGTGACTTCAGGTGCAGAGGTCTTTCCTCCTTGGACACCTAGAGAAGTTGATTCACCTGAAACCTAGATGCCCTACCCTTCTATTTTTATGGCAGTATTAGGTTTTCTGCTTACAATTAAGCATTTAAGGGGAAGAATGTGGAAAACTGATTTACTCTGTCAGGCTGCTTCCTCCCCCACCTCGTGTGCTCCAGATCGGTTAAAGATATCTGGATAGCTTTCCTGCAAGATCTCAAGTCTTGGAAAGGATTGATTCCAGTCTGAACTGGAGAGACCATGGCTATTTTCCGGGCCACCAAAGATGATGGGTTTGTGTCCCTCTTGTGTAGCTCTCAGCAAAATGTCCTGAGAAATGTTTTGTGAAAATTATTTCTGAAGGATCATTGAAGAACTCTGTAAGTTCAATCATCCTTCCATTTGGAAGGAGAACTATATTTCCACTCCAAGGGTTCCAGGGCACTTGGAGTGCAGATTCCCCTTCCTGCCCTCCAAGTATGTTGGATCAGCTGTTCCAGAAGACAAGAGGTAGCGGAGGGTTTTCCGTTTGTGCGGTCAGCCTGGACCTGAAAGACCACTACAAAGCCATCTCTACAATCTTTCAGATAGATTCCTTCTCCTTGGTCACCAGGAAGAAGATGCTCTAAGCTAGAAATTCAATGTTGCTATCATTTCAAAAGTAACTTCCAAATCTCAAATAGAAGGACTTTGAATCTTTCTACTTTGATTTCTTAATGCCCCAAGCAAAATCTGCCTATTCCAGTTTGGTTCAGAAACTGCCTTGCCTCAACTTCTATGTCCTCCACTGCATCTGGACCCAGTCAGTTTACTACACACACAGATCCCACAGAATCTGAGTTTTCCCTGGTGATCTGGAAGGTGAAATATTGCTTTGAGATTTTGATAATCTCTTTTCTTTCCAGAGAAACTCCACATAGCTGCATGTCAGAACTGAACAGAAATCAGTAAGGTTCTCTACAAGAGCTCAAAGAAAACAGATCCTGGATTTCTAACAATTAAACAGCGAAATCAATGCTCAAGTCTTCCCCAAGAACTGTGATCTGTTTCTTAAAAAGCGAATATTCTGTCTGCTTCTAAGGCTGGAGAGGAAATCCTTACATGTTGCCTTGACCCAAAGCAAGGATTGCTGTTAGAAATAAATCTATTCTAAACAGATACACCAGTTTCTTGTAACACGACTTTTCCTCAAGTGCAATTTTGGCAGCTTTAGAACCACCATTCAAGATTTGAAAAAAATTCTCAGCACCTTTGTAAAAAAACTCCTTGGAGGAAAAATGCTAGTGATTAGAAGAGTGGCTTGAAACCAGTGGAGATTTGTGAGGTAACTATAAAGTGTGCCTGAAAGTCAGTCCTGGCATTATTGTTATTAGAATTCAAGTATCAAACAGAAAGAACAAAACGAGGTAAAAATAAGTGGAAACAAATGATGGCTTGGAGGGGAAGCAGCTTGCTGATCTTGCAAGCCCCTTTTAAGAGGGGAGGATTCGCCACATGCCTCCAGAAGAGAGAGAAGAGTGGGGGGAGGGGCACGAGGAGCTCTTGGTGTGAAGAGAAAGGGGGGCCTCTACTGCAGGGTTCCAGAGCAGGCAGCCTTCACATGGGTTCGGCAAGAGGGTCCAGGGTCACATTGGCCCAGGACCAGGAGAAGTCAGAGTCTGGGTAAAAAGGGATCCAACAGGCAAGGAAGGAGAGACTGGCAACAAACAGTGACATCAGAGGCCAAAGAAGCCTTAATCGGATGCTTCCAGCTCAAATGGACTCACCACATCCAGGATGAGAAAGGATAGGAAATGGACAGATTCTCCCCTCGGAGTGCAGGAGGTGCCCCTCAGTGTTGGAAGGATTCTTTTACAGCAGAACAAGAAAAGGGCACAGAAGCTTTCAGTCAAAATTAATCTGATAAGAGTAATAAGCCCATTGGTTTTATCTGTGTTATCATTTGTTGTAATACATAATGTAAGACAATGATCAATTCTTATTCCTCCTCTTGCGGTGCAGAGGTAGCAAATCCAGCTACTCTATGGTTCTCCAGGCCAGAAAGGTGGAGGAAATGGAGAAAGGGTAATGCCCAACCCTCCCTTTCTAGGATATTTAATATCCACTCCTTTGCTTAATCAGAAACCGCCCAGCTGACCTTCCGCGTCCTCACTAATCCCTCAAACATGTCCAAATGCTGCCTCTTTCTCTCTGCATGTTAGGCCTCCGTTGGCTGGCTAGAGTGGCTTCCTTCCCCAAGGATGTGGGTGACCAATGGCCTGGGACAAAAGACGGGTGGGGTCTGAGTGAAGGGGAAATGCTGCATTTCTGCAGGTGAGGATCCTGTTTTATTTCTCTGGAGACTGACCGGGGTCCTGCTCTGGCTGAGGATGGAAAGAGAGGGACCAGAAGGACTGTGGGGGAGCTGCCTATTCAAGACCGCTTGCTGCACGGGGGAAAGAAGAACCCTAAGCCCGCTGAGGGAGCTGGGTGCCTTTGCCTGCCAACAGAGACCCCGAAGTTTTCTCTCTCCTCCAGGGTTTATTGGCCCAGCTGATTTTCCACGCGGTTGCACCTTGGGGTGAGCCAGTTTTATTCCAGATTATCCCAGGGGAATTTGTTTTGGCTGCTGCATATTCAGCAAGAATGAAAACAGGCAGGAGCGGGTGAAGAGCAGTAGCCCAACCTTTCCTTCAGAGGCAAGGAATCTACAGGCAAAAAAGTCAAGATGGTATAGCAAAGTTCCACCTGCCTGCTGCTGTCCAAGCTGGGATTATCAAAGCTCTTTCCATTTCACACATACAAAATAAGAGAACTTCGAGCTGTTAATGGCCACCAATTCGACTTCTTTCACTATACTCAAGACAGCCCTGTCAGAAACCAGGCTTCCCTGGTGCCTTCCATCTATCATGTTGCTTATGGTTATTTATTTGATTTATATGTGGAAATTGTTTTGATAAATCTTCCAAACTTCTTTTGGTATTTTTGAGAATATTCTTCCTTAACGTTTTCTTTTTTTCTTCCAAGGAAAACAATGATTTATCTTTCAAGAAACCTTTAAAAATTTCATTCTCCTATTTCAGTTGCATTTTTTAAAAAAGACAGCTTTCTAGCATAGTACAGGAAGTCTAAATTTAAAAGTATAAAGACTAGCATTTGCCTGGTATTGTGTTCCACGGATACACTTTAAAAGATCAACAATTAAAAAAAAGGTTTCTTTTTTTTAAAAAATACATATTATCAGATCTCATAACTTTCCCATTCTGTAAAAAAATAACATTATACCTTAGACTGACAGAAAGTTGCAATAGTGGGGATCAAATTTCAGCCAAAGAGTAAAAGATCAGCTGGGAAATTAAACTGAACCAAAGAAAGAACAAAAAACTTGCTGTGATTATGAGTTTATTTTACATTCCACTCAGTCTGGGATTATCAATTTTCTTATATTTTATATGGATAGCATCTACTATTCATTTTTATCATTTTCTATAGGATTATAAGAAATACATTAGAAAGCTTATACTTTTAGAAAGATTCTTCTTTTTTATATATACTTAGCTATTCCTTTTCTCTTTCTCTCTCTTTTTGGTTAAAAAAAGGCTGCTGGAGTTCAGCTGGGATACTACAAGCAGAAAGAGCCAGAAATATTCCTGTCCTAAAACAAGGAGGAACTTGGAATTGCCTTGACTGAAATCGAGAGACGCTTCCATCCAGAGAGTCCTGAAGAGTGATTCTTCCTTCTCCCTCTTGGTTTCAAAAATCAGGGAAGAAGAAAGTATCGGAAAACGGGAGAACTTTAGATGGAAGCCAATCTCCCTGACAAAATCTGCCCCACAAAGCCTCACCTGGAAGCCTGGAGTGTCTCGGAGGGAGGGAGACCCCGCTCTCCTCCGTACACGCCCCCCTGGCTTAATGCCCATGCCTGTCTGCCCAGCCCAAGCCCAGATCCCGGGCATCCTCGCCAGTCTGCTGGGAAGGCTGCTCCCCTGCCTGGCTCTTCCTAGCCCAAGCCTGGGGACAGAGTCTTCCCTCAGCGGGGCCGGAGAGCAAATGCCAAAGGAAATCTTTAATCTCGAATAAAACAGGACCTGGATCTGTCCTGGGAAAAAAAAGGAAAGAACTGCTGATGTCGTTAAAGGTCTTGGAGGACAAAAGGGCCTCTAACTCTCCCCTTCTAGTCACTGCTGTGGCGCAGACTCTGGAGGGCCCCGGAAGGGAGGGACTTCTCTGGACGGCTTCGTTTGTGGAGACACCACAATTGTCCACTCCAGGACAAGCGGGAGCCTCCTGGCGATCCATGTAGGAGGAGGCCGGCCAGCGGTCCTTGGGCCTGGCTCTGCCTTTGGCTCCACCTGCTTGGTTGAGGTGGGCTTCCTCCTCAGTGTTGGCTCACACAGGACTGAGGAGCAGTCAAGGCCAGGACGGAGGATTTGGTGGGCTGCCCCACCCCCACCCCTGGTCCCTTTGCAGTTAGAGCATCTTAAGTCAGAAACAACAACTTGCATTGCTAAAAGTGGCACTGCCTTTGTCCAATTCCTAATGCTTGCCATTTTTAATTATTTTAACATACAACTTTTGTGATAGCTTTTTAATTTCTGGGAACGGCTATTTTTATCATAACTATTCACTTATACAGATACACACACACACACGCACAAAAGGGAGGGGGGAAAGAAACATATATTAAAAACACTTTTTAAGCAATACTCTGGATACAAATGTATTTTTAACCTACATATATTCTAAACTTTCTAGTCTTTTTAAGGATCACTTTATCATAAAATAAAATATCCTTTTCCCTTATAATAAATTACCTAATAAAAAGTATTTTTATTTAGCCCAGTTCCTTACTACATTTATATGTAATAAATGCATTTATTAAAATAGAATATTAAATTATAAAGAAATGATTTAATTTTTTTCATCTCCCCCCACCTCTCTATTAGGAAAAAAAACCTCAAACAAGTAAGCATGTAAATGAACATCATCAAGGGAAAAAATGAACGGAACAAAAATTGGTAATATTTGTTGCTGTTGATTTGATTCAAGAGAATTAACAGTCAGAGCCTTTGTATTGTTGGATATTTTAAAATTACATCTGAGAATGAGCGAGGGGTGTGGCAGGGGGGAGAGACCATGTAAGTATTTCCCCTTAGCAAAAAAATATTTCTGCAACTATGTTATGGACAGGACAGTAATTTTGATCATATCCCCTCGTTAAAATATAAATCCAAATTTACTTTTTAACATTAAATGCATTATAATAATACTATTTCCTATATATTTAATATCAGTGAAACCCTTGTCACAGTATGACCATTGGAAATACCTCTCCCTTTCACAGAAACACACCGACGCCTCTGGTTTCAAATCTTATACAACTTGGCATTATTTTCAAACATCCCCCCCCCCCCCCAAACGCAAACCCAATGCAGACCTCAAGGATGAAACACCCTTCAGGGAGAGCCGAAAACTGGGCCTCCTGCATTCTGTAACCTGGCATTCAGAATGGCAGGAAAACTGCTGAAGACTGAAAACTCCAGAGCTTTTAAGCTAGAGCTACATCGAAGTTAAGCACACGGTGGCACAGGCAGTCCTCGACTTACAACCGTTCACTTAGGGACCATTCAAAATTGCAACAGCACTGAAAAAAGGGACTTACCACAGATCCTCGCACTTATGACTGTGGCAGCATCCCCGTGGCCTTCCCATGATCCAAATCCGGGCCCTTGGGAACCGGCGTGTGTTTTGCAACGTCCCAGGGTCACATCATGTGATATGTCCCTGCAACCTTCCCCCACCAGCTTCTGACAAAGGAAGTCAACGGAGTGAATCAGATTCGCTTAACAACCATGTTAGCATCTATTCGCTTAATGACCACAGTTATTCACCTAATAATCGTGGTAAAACAAGGTTGTGGAATCAGCTACAACCACCATTATTTAGCAACCAAAATTCTGGTCCCAGTTGAGGTAATAACTCGAGGACTACCTGCATGTCAGAGCTAGGGTAACATTTGTTGTAAAAAAACAACAAATTCCACCAATTGGACATGACTTGTGTTCTTTTTGGTCACAGCAAGGAGGGACGGCTCCTGGTTAGCCTGGACTGTCCAGCCCTGGGTGGCTTTGGGGATGGGGGAGCAGGAAAGTGAAATATGTGTGGCTGAAGGGATCCCCCGGTGGCCATGTCCAGATTTTTCTCAAGCCAAACAGGTAAATGTCCCATGCAACCATCAGAACTCAAAGCAGTCCTGAGCCACTTTAAAATGGGTTTGTATACAAGAGTTTTAAAAAAAACTAACAAGGTTTTTCTGGTCTACATTGGAGAGAATGTAGTCTATAGCACCTATGTTTAAGACAGGGTTTCTCCATCTTGGTCACTTTAAGATAGGTGGACTTCAACTCCCAGAGTTCCCCAGCCAGTACAGCATAGCACAACAGGGTGGGGAATTCTGGGAACTGAAGTCCACCTATTTTAAAGCAACCAAGATGGAGAAATACTGCTTTAGAGTATTGCTGGCATAAGGCATTTTGTAGAATATTTTTTAAAAACAGCCCTGGTGCTACTTTTCTGTCAAAATAATCATTTCTGCAGATGCAATAGATCAAAATAGTCATTCGATTAAAAAAAAATCAATAAATATTGATTTTTTTAACTGGATGAGGCCCTGTTTTTTAAAGTTGCTAGTTATTTGACAAGAATGAAAAGCAAACAATAAATATCCCAAAATATTTTTTACCAGTTGATAAAATTGCTGATAAAGAATCTGTGAAGATCTAAAAAAAACATTCTCAAAAATCTAAATGCCAAATTATGAATTTCGGTTCTTAAAGCGCCAACCTTAGTGGTTTCCTGAATTTCAAATTCCTCATTTAAGAAGAGGTTGGACAGCCATTTGTCCAGGATAATAGAGGGTTGGATAGAAGGCCACCAAGATCCCTTCTAACTCTGTCATTCTATAGTTCGTAAATTCTCCATTAAAGATGGATAAATTCCAGAAAACTGGATTTTTATTTGAAAAGTTCTGCTTTAAGTTGAAATCAATCCCCACCCTTGGTCTCCTGGGGGTGGGTTGGGGGCTTGGGGCAATGCCAGCCAGGCCTGGGTTCCTTTGAAAATGTGAAGCTTTGAGGTTTGGATTTAGAAACAGAATCCTAAGGCTGGAAGGGACCTGGAGGTCTTCTAGTCCAACCCATCCAAGGCAGGAGACTTCATTCAGTACTTCTGATCCAGTGATTATAAAACATAACAACTTCAGTGATTCTATTATGGTTCGGCAAGAGCTTAGCCTGACTGAGCTGGTTGAAGTCTTTTTTACCAAGGATGCCATGGAAGGCACCGCAAAGACACTTCAGCTTCTCTTTCAGCCCCCTCCAAGCCTCAGCACCTTTTGCTTGCCTGCTGTAGGCACCTGATGCCCCCATCCCTACACAGTAGAACCGGCCAGAATGTGGGGTAACCACCACCGGCTGGATTGGGTGCCCAGGGTCTCCCCCAATTGCAGGGTGGTGCCAAAGCAGTCTTGGTTGGCGGGCGACCAAGTGTCCTCGGGCACTGGGCAGGCTGGCCCTTGGGAGGTTGGTGGTCTGCTGAGATGGCATCAACACCCACCACCCCTTGCACTGGTGAAGCACCAGGAATGGCTTCCTCCAAGGAATTCTGGGACGAGTCCTTGAGGTCAGCCGGCAACAGGCAATGTCTTGATTCCCAAATGCCCCAGAAAACAGGAAGAGGCCAAGGTCATGCGAAGGAAAGCAGGGCCCCAAGCTGGCAGCAGTTATGGGGGCAGCGGGGGCTGTGAAGCGCTTTTGCCTGCTCACCCCAAGACTAGCCAAGTGGAAGGCCTGTCGGTGCCATTCCTGGGGACTGGTATCCTTTCACCTGGTGCCCAGCTGTCCCCCCATCTCTGCTGCAGCTCAGTCTTTCGTAGTGGGGGTGGGCAGTAGGGAGGCAAGACATTTTGCTGCAGGGACTGAACTGACAATTTCCCAGGATCCCATAAGCTTCCCTGATCCTACTGGAAGGATTACCTGGAGAAAAAAAGGATCTCATCAATTTTTCTCCCCTTTATTGCTGGTGAATCAGACCAACAAGAGAACTCTGTTTCCCTATCAAGGAAGATACAGGTCAGAGCAAAAAATTAAGGTCATGGGCATTTTTAAAAATCTTTTAAGTATATATATATGTATGTATGTATGTATGTATGTATGAAGCATGAAGTAAATATACATACATATATTTTTAAAAAATTATTCTCACGCCCTTCCTATCAGAAGTGCAGGGAATTTCAATGTGTGAATGCCTTCCTCAAGATATTCCTTTCCAGCTGAATGCAGGAGCCCACCCCCCATACCCCATCCCCAAGATTGATCTTGGTTTTGCAGGAAAGGATCTGCAACTCTGGTCAATTTCTTTTTTTTCCTTTCCTTTCCTTTCCTTTCCTTTCTTTCTTTCAACATTAAAAATGACAGGTGAGCAGAAATATATATATATATATATATACACACATATATATATACATATATATATGTGTGTGTGTGTGTGTAAAGTTTTTAAACTGATAATTTTAAACCTTACACACATGTAAAGAAAAGACAACGAAACAAATAGCTTTCTGTCGGTATGGTCTCTGGTGATGAGCCGAAAGACAGAAAAGAAAGCAGTATGCTTTCTCCCTTAATTGGGGCTTAACAGGGTGTTGTAACACAAAGTATATATATCTATATACATGTATGTATGTATGTATGTATGTATGCTTTTATATATGTATATATATCTTAAAAGGTGGGAGTTAAGATACTGCTACTAAATTACTATTTATATGTATAAATACATATACATACATACATATAAATACATACACATATACATATATATACATATCTATACATACATATATGGATATACATACATATATATGATAGATAAAAGATTATTGGAACTAAAAATGTTATTCTTTTTTAAAAATTGAGAAGGGTAAGATCAGCCTGGTTCCTTACCCCTCCAGTTTTAATTAGGTGGATTTTATATTCACATCTATTCTTTAAGAGGGGAAATATTCTAATATATTCCTGATGGGTGAATTTGGTGGAAAAGTGGTTTGAACCTTCCATCTTACTCAGGAGAGAACAGGGATGGGGGGGTGGAATGGGGCTAATCCACTTGCCCCTCCTGGCACACAATCCTTCCCTCCCCCCCTCCCCCCTCCCCCCGGGATAAGGGCCAGCCCGATAGACAACTGCCCGCCAACAGAACCTCTTTTCCTCCCTCGCCTGGCATAAAGTAACCCAACATTGACCAAAAATGTTCTCACCTGGCTTACAAAACACTCTACTCTGCCAAGAACCCCTAAGCTCAAGAATCCCTGGGGAGCCCCAGCATCACTTCCTGCCTTGTCCCCAAATTTCAACTCTCCCCTTTTATCTACATCAGCAGAAGTGGTCTGCCCCCCCCCATGCCGCCCCCCAGAAAGGACTGAGTTTCCCTGCTTGGTGACCCTGCCCCTCCTTTCTTTCGTCTTCTCCTGGTCTGAGTGTGTGTGTGTGTGTGTGTGTGTGTGTGTGTGTGTGAATCCCAGCAGAATAGATGTGATGGGAGGCGGTCAAAACTTGGGGTCTCCATGAGGGGTTTACGGTGAAAAGAAAACACGAAGCCAGGGAATCGCTCGGTCTTTCTGGCTCCCAAAAGGAATGCATAGAAAGTTGCTTGGCTGGTGAGCTGGGATGGGCACCTCCTTGCCCTCCCCTGCAGAGGCGGCACTGCATGTGGGCACCTTTGCTGACTCGGGGCCAACAAAACCCCCTCGTGGTCCTCCTCTGATTCCGTTTGGGCAGAAAATGTTTTCGTGCTGCTGAACGACTGGGGGGGCGGGCTGCTCAGTTCCGGCCAGGTGAGGAGGGGAGCCACCCTGGAGCTCTGAGACTTCAGTGCTTCTCCGGGTGCAAAACTGGCTTGAGTAGCCTGGGGATGAAATGCCACTCGTTGGGATGCAATGGCCTTCAGATGGAGCTGCACTGCAGACCGAAGCCACTTTACCTTGCAGGACAGGTGCAAAGGCCCAGGTGAAGCTGACAGGTCCCCGTTCACTCTACATTGTCTTTGCATGCAGAACATCAGAGCAAGTGAGCGGCCATGCGTCAGCTCGGCCCCGCTCCTCTCACTCCTGGGCAAGACTTGGATGTTCTCATCATAAAGAAAAACAGCCGCCACAGTGGCCCTTTCTTCCCAGGTCCTTCCCCCACCAAAAAAGAGATCCTGGCCAGGTGACACCTTTGGCCCAAGGTTGGCCAGGTTGGCCCAAAGTCAGGGCTGCGGGCATTCTCTGTGCTGGGAAAGCATGGCTTGAGATGGGATTTGGCATCGTGAGAAGTCAGGGCAGGCGCCAGAACCTCTGAAGCTGAAGGCAGGGGCAGGCCTCCCCTGCAGGGCCTCAGGGGGGCTTCTTCTGTGGCCAAGGGAGGAAGCGTGGGGTACATGCATAGCTGTGAGCTTCTTCCCGAGGCAGGGATTGGCTACGCCAGAAGGGGTGGGGCATGGCTGTAAGTGGTGGGCCTGGCACCGTCTGTGAGGGCCTGGGAGAAATCAACTGAGGTCAGAGGGTGATATTTGGGACAGAGAAAAAGAAGAAACTTCCCCCAAGAACGCTACATGGTGATGAAACAAGTCTTCCAAGGCAAAACCCAAACCAGAATCTTTTGTCTTCTCCAACCATCTCTGAGCTTGCAAAATTTCCTTCTGCAAACAAGAAGTTTAAGGAAATGCAACAGGTAATGGGCAGAAAAGGAATATGTATGTGTGTTTGTGTGTGTGTTGTTTTGTTCCACCCCTTTGCAATGTGGCATCTAGGTAGCAAGCGGAATAAATCTACCCAGATGACGTGGCTGGATGTGAATCCACAGGGAGGCCAGTGCAGCAGCTGCCTCCGTCCCAGAAGTTGGACCAAGGATCTGAGGTGGCAAAAGCAGCAGTTCAAATGTCTTGAAATGATTAAGGATGATCTGCAAGGCAATTCAATATTAGGGGTTTTTTTTTCTCTTTTTTTCCCTTATTTTTTTGAGCATGTGTCTGCTTCATTCTGAAAAAAATAGAATATATAAAACTAGATAACCTCAGGAAGATCCAGATGAGGATGGTGAAAAGAGGTTTTGGTCCATAAGGAAATACTCTTTCTTTCTTTTCTTTCTTTTTTTTTTAAAATCTTTTTACTTGATTTTGAGTAACAAAAGTTTTGGTCCAGTTAGATAACAAAATTATATATGAACAGCTTAATTTGAATAGTTACTGGTGTGTGATAGTTGGTGTTTTTTTTGCATTGTGTTGGGTTGTGGATTAAAATGGGGCTTTGTTGTCAGTATTGCGTGACCATTTTCTTCGGTTTTAATGTGAAACTGTTGTTAAAATCAAGTGAGGAAAAAAAGGGAAAAAAATATTTCTCTTCTGCATGGATGTGTCTTTGAAATTGCATCACGAAATGTACACTTATGGAGATCAACCCCCACCCAAAATTTGGAGGGGTTGATTTGTATGCAGGACTTTTGTTCTTTTTTGGAAATACCCTGTTAGTGACTCCTGATTCTTATTGGATGAATCCCTGCTGGAATAGAAAAAGAAAGCTCAATGTTCAAAACCCTTTGCGGTGGCTCAGAAGACTCCAAATGAAAGGGTTAAAGTAGCCAGGAGGATACACCCAGGGCTTCTCCTTTGCTCATTTCCCTGGCCCAAATATTATTTATTTTCATTAAACTCCTTTTCTTAGAAAAAAATACAGGAAACAGAATATAAAGGTCTTTAGCTGCTTCTTTTTTTCTTTTTCTTTTTAAATGTTGAGGTAATGCAGTTGTGCCCTCGTTTGATCACCTTCCCAGGGGCTTCTCTCTCTCTCTCTCTCGTCCATTCGTTTCTCCTGTCCTTCTCGATGAGTTCCTTCCACAGCTGTTGTCTGCTAGGCCGGCCAAGACCTTCCGGCCACGTTGTGGCTGCGTCCAGAGCTGGGTTGTTGGGGAGAAGAGGCGCAGCAGCCCTCAAGGAGAAGTTCCTCGGTCACCAGAGGTGCCCCTGATCCGCCGGAAGGCCAGCCCCCCCCAGACCGTCTTGAAAAAGAATTCACCACCGAAAATCAGCACCGCCAACCACTGCTATCAAATCTCCTGCCCAAATATTTATAGGTTCTCCAGTTCAATCGTATCCATCATCATCATCATCATCATTGCCACTATCATTATTTTCTTTAAAAATAACATACATTGCTCCTAAAATAGTTTCTTTCCTCTTTAAATGAATGTCCATTTCTCTCCTGTGTTTGTTCCTGCTTCAGATATCCTTCCACCTGTCTTGTCTCTCGCTGGCTCTTCTTCCTGTTTGCCAGGGTTTCCGCGGCGGCTGCTGGTTTTAAGAAAATATCCTAATGGCTTGAGTGGCTGCCGCGTGGCAGACCGGGCACTCGGGGTCGGTCCGCTCACAGATCCGCACGGCACACTCCATGCAGAAGAGGTTGTGGCCGCAGGGCACCAGGGCCGCCGTGACCTCACTTTCGAAGCACACCATGCACTCCCGGCTGCTCGAGAGGGATGTTCGGCTGGTAGCGGAAGCACCCAACTTGGAGAAGCCCTGCAGGGGCTCCCCCTGAGACCGTCTCGGAAGCCCGGAAAGGGGAGGCTCTTGGATGGATGACGAGGGGGAGCGGTGCGAATTGGGGTGGAGTGCACTGGCATTGCCCGAGCGCTGCTTGGAAAAGAGCACGGAAACTGGATTGGTGTTTTCCTGGCCAGCCCACAGCGGAGCTCCTGACTCGGGGACCCCGTAATACAGATCTTGCTTGTTGACCCCATAGTTAGGGAAGAGGTAACTGTAATTGAAGTCGTTTTGGTCGTTCAGCCGGGGCGTCTCATAGGCAGGGTCCAAGGAGCAGTCACCGATGCATCCGAGGCTGTTCTGGCGGAAGGTAGAGAGGGGCTTGCAACCCGGGGCCGGAGTGTGGACGCGCCAGGCCTCTGAGTAGCGGTTTTCCATGCCTGAGTCAGGGCTGCTGGACAGGAAGTCATTCTCATTGTTGTATTCTAGGATTTTGCCTGTCCGGACAGCGATGTGGGTTTCAATCTCCTCTCGGGCTCGTTCCACGTTGCCAGGGGCCCCGGTGATCTCGAAGACGGGGTCTCGGTCGCGGCTGGGCGTGATGATGTAAGTGTTGGTCTGCTGCTGGATCCGCTTGATGGTGGCTCCCTTGGGGCCCACCACTAGGCCCACCACACGGTAGGGGACCCGGACCCGGATGGTGACCTGCCCAGGCAAGGTGGGGGCGCTGCCAAAGGCGGGGCCGGCCTTGTTGCGGGAAGCACGGATCATGGAGAAATGCTCAGCGGCTGAAATGATTTCCCTCCTGGCCATGGCGACGTCCTCCCGTCGCCCAGTCACCATGAAGACGGGCTCCTCGCCACGCACCGGGGTCTTGATGTAGGTGTTGGTCTTGGCTCTCAGAGCTTTGATTTTGCAACCTTTGAAAGGAGAAAAGAAACAAAGGAGAAAGACAACTTAGTAGCTGGACTCAGAAGGAAGCAGAGGACACACTTGGGCCACAGAAGGGGGCTAAAATGGGAAGGCTGCAACTCCTCCTCCTCCTCTCTAATATGAAGAGCAGTTTGACAATCACATACACACACTCTGGGTGCATTTAAGCTCAGCCTGGATACCATTCACCTAGGACACTGTTTCTCAAACTTGCTAGAAACCAGAAGGAAATGCCAGTTTATTGCAAAAAACATCTTGAATCCCTGTCATCTGACCATGGGATGCTGGAAATGGTTGTAAATATGAAAAATTGCTAAGTGGCCAGTCACAAATTGAGGACTACCTCCTATTCTATTTTGTTCTATATTCTATATTCTTTTCTTTTCTTTTCTACTCTGTTCCATGTTCCATCTTCCATATCCTGTCCTATCTTATTCTATTCTTCATTCCAATATCTATTCTATTCTGCTCTATTCGTCTTTATCAAAGTTGTATATATGACTCTTATTATATTCAATTCTATTCTCCTATTTTTCTCTTCCATTCTTTTCCATTCCATTTATAACAATGTCTAGCTTTGCAACTCTGACTCTGGGTGACAAAAAGAAGTAAAAAGAAATAAGCATAAAACACAGTTAAGAATCCAAATGTCTAGAAGGAAAACATTCTTGAACAAGAATCAAACATGCTGCACCTGCCACCCTTTGCAGGGGTTTGAGGGGCCAGGGCAGGAGCCAGGGGTACTTGGCGGGGGAAAGCATTTCGGAGAGCAGATGCTGGCATAAACAAAGGCATACTATACTTCCTCCGTCCCATCAGGAGACATTGCCTAAGGCAGGGTTCCTCAACCGCAGCAATTTTAAGGTAGCTGGACTTCAACTCCCAGAATTCCCCAGCCAGCATGAAGTCCACCCATCTTAAAGTTGCTTGGTGGAGAAACATTGGCCCAAAGAAAGGTGCCAGGACTATGCCAATTGTGCCCAGGCTGAGGAGCAACGAGGGAAGACCAGTGATCCCTCTAGTAAGTAGGCCTCCTGCAGGAAGGCTGTGTAGGTGTAGTAGCTTGAATTGCTCCCACAGGCTTTTGATGGTAACACAACGGGCAGAGCAGAATTATGTGGGACCAGTTGTAGCTTCCCAGCAGCCTTCAAGGGAAGCCATACGTAAAGCACATTGCCTTAGCCCATGCCTAAGGTGGTCAGCTTAGGACAGGAGTGACTGTTGTGCAAAGGTCTTCTTATCCATGAACAGAAGCCAAGAAGGACCCACATTGTCCACCAGTTCTAATGGGGTGTGTGTGTGTGTAATTAACAAGGAAAGATCCTGGGCAGCAACTGGGCAAACTCTTCCCTGCCACCCTGCCATAAGGTCTCACTTGTGCCCAACAGGTTGGCTGCCTCATTCACAGTAAGTAGCCAATTAGGAGGCGCACTCCATTTTGGCATCCTAAGGCAACAGCCAGACTTGAGGGCCACCGAGGATCTGACACTCTGATCTCCAGGATGTAGGCTGAGGACCGGAAAGAAACTACCAGACCCACCTTCTCCTCAATAGCCCGTCCTCAGCTTCCCATCCTTTCTTCCTTGCTGGGCCCAACCACGATGGAATGTCTACCTTCTCACCGCACTCATCTACGCCCCCCGCCCACTCCGGCGATCCCCCAGCCCTGGAAGACCCCCAAACATTCCACACTCATCCCTTGCACCCCCTCGCATGGCACTTCTGGGCTGGAATCCCAACTCAGGGGTAGCCGGAAGGGCATCACTGGTGTGTGTGTGTGTGTGTGTGTGTGCGCGCACACACACAATTGGGGCGCGGAGAGCCCTGTCCGCCAGAGACCATCCTTCCTCATTGGCTGTGTATTTGCAACAGGCCTGAGTGGATCCGGCCAATCCTCCTTTGCACCCACTCTGGTCTGGCCCCGCTGCTTTGGAAGCTGCCTTGGGCCGCCTCCATGCAAGTGAGCATCTACAGCTGCTTCCCATCCCAAACGGACCTAAAGACCTGGGACAGAAGGTGGCTGCTTGAAGAGGTCAACGAGAGGAGCTTCACGTATCCTCTATCTCCAGGAGTGGTCCAGCCCTCCTTGTTCAACTGGCTTTCGCAATTTGCTAGAATCTGGGGAACATCTTTGAGGCAAAATCCATCTGGGGAGGCTGCCTTTCCTAGCTTGCTGGGGTTTCCTGCGAAGGTCCCCCCCTCCCCGGCCTGGGAGAAGAGGGTTGTAACGGTGAGGGCAGGAGCTGCACAAAGATGGAGCGGATGGCAACAAAAGGGTCATGCAGACGCGGAGACAAAGGAAGGGGGAGCCAGGCAGGCAGCAGATGGAGGGAATCTAAATCAAGCCAGAAGCTTAACCAAGAACAAATGTCATTTGCACCAGCCTCATGGTGGTGGTGGGGGGGGGCGCAAAGGGGAGAGCCAACGAGAACAGGAGCCGGGCTGGGTGGGGGGGTGTGCGGGGTGCCTTGAGGCAGGCCCCAAAGGGGAGAGGGGAAGCGCAGCAGGCGGAGCGGTTGGGCCCAAGAAGGTTGGTGGAGGACATCTGCCCTGCCAGACTCTCCAGGGGACCTGCTGTTTGGCAGGAGGGGCTCCGTCTGCCCCCTCCCCCTCCCTCCTGCAGCTCAGGGGGACTGGAGAAAGTTTGGAGAGGCGGGGGGGGGGGGAGGCTGTGAGCAGCTGCATCCCTAGCGGTAGCCTCTGCCTTGAGGGTTCCCCGTTCTCAGCAAGGATGCTGCATCCAGGCTCAAGACCCCAGGGAGGAGCCGCTCCTGGTTTTCAGGTGGAGCTTCTTTACCCAAATGGAGGATAGCCTCTCGCTCAGCTGGCCAAACCCCCAGGGCCCAACCCCACCACCAGCCTACTGGAGCCGAGTTGATTCCCAAGCTGTTCCGCGGGGCGGGGGGGGGGGAGGGCGTGCTGGGAGGGCACCATTGTGGGCACCTCCTCAATCAAGCAGAGCAGGGGAGCCCCTGGGGGGGGGGTGTCTTACGTTGCTTGGGCAGGAGGAACTCGCGGAGCCTGTGCCTGTGACGGCATAATCTGCGACCGTCATGCATGGACCCCATCCAATTTTACAACCATTTCTGTGGGTCATTAAGTCAGCCATTGTTCGCTCTGGGATGTTTTTGCTGAAAACCAAAAGGGCAATTTTTGACAAAAACCATCACAGAGGCCGTGGGTGCTGCAAGGGTCCAAATGCAGGCTGGTTACCAAGACTCCAAAAGGCAGTTGAGTGTCTGTGTGTGTGTGTCTGTGTGTCTGTGCGTGTGGGTCCCTCGGAACATTGGAACCTGGTGAAAAGTAAGGCCATAAAGACCTCTGGGAGGGGGAATCCATCATAACGTTGAATGGTTGTTAAGCAAGTCAAGGCCGTAAGTCAAGACCCCTACTCAGCAAGTACCACAACGAATGGAGAAGCATCTGAAAGGCCGTCTCTGCAAATCCTTGAGCCCCAGGAATTATCTAAATTTCCTTTGGCTGAAGGCGTAAAAAGACGGGGTGCCAGGAGGGTGGGTTTCACCTCAACTAACCAAAGAGGAGACTGGGGGGATCTTGCACACAGATGCCCCACCCCCCAAAAAGACAAGCTTTTCTGCAGATCATCACCTGCAGGAAGAGGAGACAACCACAGGAGCCCGCCCCCCTTCACAAATGCCCCTTATAGGATGTCTGCACAGCATCAGGGACCCTAATTTCCTCTGATTCCGGCTACCATAATCTATGTTTACCACACTTCAGAACACACAGAACCTCAGAATTAAAATTCTCCTGGGTGCAGCTACACCAGACACTGACAGACACACCAATGGCACCGAGCAGGCAGCTACAACTCTTTTACCAGCTGGCCCCAATCCATCTGAAGAGGAAGCCTTCCATTGAGTTTTCTTGCTCTTTTAAGAGGAGGCTGTGATTGTGGGAATACAGAAAGTGGTGGAACTGCGTAAAGCAGTGGGTGATCCTGAGTGTAAAAATAGGACTGTTTATACAGGGACACCCCACTTGTAATCCATGACTTGTAGAAAAAGCACAAAGATATTCCTAAACCTCATTTTAAAAGTGTATCTGTCCGAAAGAAGATGACAAGTCAACATTTATAACTGGATGGGCAGCTCAGTGAGACAGAACAAAGAGAAAAGGTTTTCTTAGCCAGAAAGATTGGAACAGAAAAAATCCCCCCCCTTCTCTCTAGTCTAGAGAAAGACAAGGGAGGGCCATGCTCTCCAAGCTTGGTTGTTTTCCTGCAGATGTTTCATGACCCAACTATGTAACATCATCAGTACTAGAAGGGAGAGGGGTTTTATAAGAGGAGAAGGAAGTCTGTGGGGTCTTTTGTGCTCTCCAAGCTTGGTTGTTTTCTTGCAGGTGTTTCATAACCCAGCTGGGCAACATCAATGCATCAGTAGCACTGAAGAGGTTCCTTGTTTGGAAACGAAACGTCTAAAAGAAAACAACCAAGCTTGGAGAACACAAAGGACTCCATAAGACTAGATGGGCAAGAGACTGAAGTGGGTGTTGGCGGCTCTCTGCAAAGTGGGAAGGGGGGGGGGTGAAGGTCTCAGGGCCCAACATGCTAAGACTGTCAGTTCACTAACAAACTAATTGTGATCTAGTTCAGAGTTTCTCAACCTCAGCAACTTTAAAATGTGGGAGCTCCAATTCCCAGATTTCCCTAGCCACTGGAATGCTGGGAGTTGGAGTCCATATATCTTGGGTCTCTCTGAATAATGACGAAACCCTGAGCTAGTTGGTGTGTCGTGTCAAGATTACAATCACAAAGCCATTTTTTAAAACTATTATTTTAGGCATAATAATTTTGCACTATGAACTTTTGTGCATCACCGTGCAACAAACCTGGAACAGGAGTGCTTTCTGGCCTCCCTTTCCAGGACCATTACTCACGAGGAACCAAATTTTCTCTATTGGGTCCGATGTAGCCAAGAATCTGAAGTCTTAAATCTGGCTCATAGTGCAGATTGGATTAATCATCGATATTCTTTTCTGATATCTATGCAGAAAAGAGTGTCTTTGTACTGGAAAATGACTATTGCAAGGTTAAATGCAACCTTTAAACAAGCAAAGATTTTCCCCCCAAAACCCCATGTCCTGGAATGGGCCAGCCAGCCATTGGAAGTGTGCCCCCACCCTACTACCTTTTCCATCTAAAATTGGCACCATCACCCCAGTAGGGCGGGCTGGCAGGCTCTCTGCAAGAATTGTGGGTGCCCCACCCAGCTGGGCTTTGGGAGATCTTTTCGGGATGCTCTCAGGAGGCAGCGGGTGGGATGGGTGGCAGAGAAGGAGGCTCACACAGGGGGCAGAAGCAGCGGAGGAGGTCCTGAGACAGGGAAAGGACCAGCAGACCTCCTGCCCCAAATTCACTGCTGGAGCTCTCCCTGGAGCAGACACCATGCTGTGATCCTGGGCCCCTGCATACCTTGACCAAGATCCACTGGGCGGAGAGCAGAGAAAACCAGCCGGTGGCACCCCGTCAGCAGGAAGGCCCTGTTGGGCTCTCACTACTAATCCTAAAACACAGGCCTCTTGTGTGTCTGAAGGCTTCTGTCCTGGAGCTTTGGCGGCAGAATTGGGCTCTTACATTTCGGCATCTTCCCCAGCCACATTTTGGGCCCTGGTACTTACACTTCAACACAGGCGAGTTTGTAAGAGCCAGGAGTGTGGCCAGAGACCAGGAAGGGCCAACGGGCCTCCCATCAGCAGAAATGGACCACTAAGACTGGCAAAACGGAGCTAGCCAGCCTTCTTCCCATTGCCTTCCTCTGCCAGACTGCAAAATGTGGCTCTCTGAGATAGAGGCGCAATTCAGAAGGCCTCTCCGAGTCTACGTGGAATCTGCCCTTCTCCTCTGAAGGAAGCCAACCATCTCAGGGGACAGAGTTGTAAAACATTTGCATGATAAAAATGGGGGCCTCTGAGAGCTACTCAGCCCAGCAGCTGCTCCCAGCCGTCCCGCTTTGCAAAGCCCCAAAGTCTTTCATTCCAGGGGTCCGAGGAGCCAAGAAACCCCCTGCAACTCCATTGTTCTTCGCCCCAAATCCCAGCAGCCATTGCACTGACCTCCAGGTTACAAGGCCAAGTTGGCGTGGGGGGAGGGGCAGAGAACCTACCGCCTCGCATACCTGGTTTGGCTCATTTGCTGCATGCAGGAGTACAAAGCTTCCCCCGCCAAGCTGGGCAGTTCAGCTGCCAACTTTCAGTGATGTGATCCGGAGACTGCAGGAAAGGGGCGGTGCTGCAGGCCTCTGCAGGACTGATACTCAGTCCCCCCTGCGCCCCCCCCCTAGGTTATCACCAATAGCCCCCCTCAGCAGCATTGCAGGCCTTAGCCCGGCCCTCCCTCCCCACAGAGCATCTGCCTTCCTGGCCAGGAGGATTCCACCCCCCCACCCCCCCAGCCTTCCTGCTTTAGGTCCCAATCCTAAACTTCTCTTCCCCATTTAAAGAGCTCTTCTGTCTACAGAATGCAGAATAACAGAGTCGGAAGGGGCACTGGAGGCCATCTAGTCCAACCCCTTACTCTACCAGGACACACTATACCATTCTGGACAAATGGCTGCCTGATCCCTCCTTGAAATCCTCCAGGGATGGAGCACCCATAACTTCTGGAGGGAAGCCGTTCCACTGGTGAATTGTTCTCCCTGTCAGGAAATTCCTCCTTAGTTCTTCCACAGCTCGAAGAAATCATAGCCAGCCCTACATCCATGGGGAATACTGGCCTGATGGTGGCTGCCAAGGCAAGAAGAGGCAGGCCTGGTCCTCGGCCTCCGCCAATGGCTGGGGAAGCAGGCACAGACGTGCAGCAGCCTTTCCTGCTGGGGCCTTCCTGCTGGGCTGCTCTGCAGACATGGCCACCACCGCCTCCCATCCTGCACCCCCGTCTCGGGCCTGAGCCAGCCCCTTGGACAGCTCCGCTCTGCCATGTGGCTTGTTCAGCTTTGTCAGGGCCGCTTCTGCTGTGCTTGAAGCTGGAGCCATGTCTCCCTTGCAGGAAGGGCAACCGAGCAAGGGACGGAAAGGAGGGGAGGAGCCCCTCAGGGACCTGGCTGCAGTGCCCGGTTCACAGGACAGCACAAGCAAGGTTGGCGGGGGGAGGGTGTGTGCCGTAGAGCTGCCATCCTCTGCCAGTCCTTCTTTGAAGAGAGAGGCTCATGTGAAGGCAGCCGTTCCTGGCGGAGGGAGGTGTGTGAGTTGGGCCCCAGGACGAAGAGCCAGCCAGCAGGGTCAGAAAGGGGGCCACAGGCTGAAGTCCAGGCTGGCTTGAAGGCAGGAGGAGGAACAGCTGGCCCTGCGGAAGACTCTTGAATACAGCGGGTGAGGGGGGGAAACAAGGTGGGCGGAACGAAGGCCGGGAAAGGATCCGTTGAGAGGTGTGGCAGCCTGAAGCACCTTAGAGCCTGCCTTGCTCCAAGGTGGCCCCTCAGCGCAGGCTCCAAGGAAGAGCATTGGGGGTCCCTACAGAAGTGGAAGGAGAGTCAGCCCAGTAACCTTCCACTGCTGGATCCTTTCCTGGTCACAAAGTGCCCCCCCAAGAGGCTGGCAAGGCAGGCGCCCATCCCACCCGCAGGGAACCGGCCTTGGCTCCAGCCACTCCCTCCTCCTCCTGGCAGGGCAGAGGGGCCGGGGGTCTCCCGGGGATGGCCACGGTGGTGCTGAGCAGCCTTTCTAGTTCTTCCCTTTCCCTCACCCACCTCTTGGGCAGGAGGCCTTGGCAAGCCTAGAAGGAGGGCAGGGCGTGGATGGGAGGAAACCGAAGTGTCACCAAAGGTGGCCCAACTCCTTTGTGGCTCTCAAGGAGAAGGCCGAACGCGTTGAGTAACGCCTGCTTTATACACTACAGAGTGTCAACTTTAGGACTCTTTACCAGCCGGTTGCAAACAAGCCAAATCCGTTAGGATAGGGGAATTATTTTCGGTTGTTTTATAAGAGTTGAGTTAATGTTGTAATAGTTCATACAATTTAAATTTTGTTTTATAAATGAAAACGAAGTGGAATAAATATTATAAATGTAACAATTGTTTTAACTTTGAAGGGGATTAGTCCCGTGCTACTGCCGGAATCCGGACATAGAGGTCCGTTCGGTCATAGAGGAGCCAGCCCAAGATTTCTGTTGCTGAGTGAGACATTTGTTAACTGAATTTTGGCCCATTTGTCGAGCTTTCTTGTCACCATTGTTGAGTGAAACACTGTAGTTGTTAAGTGAACCTGGTTTCCCCGTGGGCTTTCGCGAGAGGGGATTATGTGATCCCCGGATACTGCAACCGTCATAACTATGAGTCAATTTCTAAGCGTCTAAATTTGACCATGAGGAGGCTGCAACGGTTGTGTGAAAACTGGTCCCAAGTCACTTTTTGCAGGGCCGTTGTAACTTTGAACTTTGGTCACTAAACAAAGTTGTATGTCAAGGGTCATCTGCGTATCGCTGGTTCATGCTGCATTTGGGGAAACTGGGACTCTGCGTCAGCTGCTTGTGTGGAGGCTGTTTGCCTTCCAAGACTTCTGTTTCCAGGTGGAAGGAAAGGCTGCCCCAAAGTCAGGGGGCTTGGAGCCCTTGGAGGAAAGGCCAGGAAGGCAGAGGAGGTCCTGGGAGGTGAAGTCCACGCATCTGGAAGTTGCCAAGGTTGAGAAAGATTCTGATCTCATGAATAAAGTCATCATCGCCCGAGTTTGGGGAAGCGCAGCTTCTGTCTGTGATGATTACTTGAACATCTGACTCACCGCTTCCATTTTGTAATCGTTGGGACGACCTCATCCACTTGCTCAGGAATTACAAATGCTGGTGTGTGTGTGTGTGTGTGTTGATTCGAGTCCAGCCCCTCAACTTCTGGAAAAGAGCTCCAGCCCAGGGCATCCGCCTGTCGGGTTGCCATCAGGCCTCCCTGTCCTGGAAAAGCCTCTGCAGCCACTTAATAGTGCAGGAATTGCACTCTGCAGCTGCTCAGGAGCAGTATGTGTATCTGGATAGTAGGAGGTAAGAGTGGCTGAGTCCCAGGGGCAAAATTCAGCCTTCTTTGCAGGCCTGTGAAGGGATCTAAAATCCACCTGGGATGAAACAGCCTCTGGGGGGCCAAGAGCTTTGGCTAAGCCCCCCAGTTCTTTCAGAATTGGCCTGCCAGCCCTGTGTCTGTGACAGTCTGAGACAATCCTCAGCCTCCTCTGGTGGCTCCCATTTAATGTTATTATTACAGGAGAAAACTGTCTCCATATTGACAGCATTGTCACCTTCAGGCCTGGGACTATTAAGGGGGGGCGCTGACAAAGCATCTTTTGTATTAACTTGCAGCCCTGCAGGGCAGAGGGTGGACCTGCCCCTCCATCTCCATCTCCATCCCCCTTGTCTCCGTCTCATTTGTCTGAATCTCTCCATCTCCATCCTCTTCATCTCTACCATCACATCTTCATTTCCATCCCTCTCCATCATCCTCTCCATCCTCTTCATCTCTATGCCCATCCTCATCTTCGCCTCCATCATAGCCCCCACCCCAGCCAGGTGGGCAGCTGCAGCACAGAGGATGCTCCCCATCAGGTGAGGCCCCTCAACTCCAGCCTGCTGGGCAGAAGGTTCCGTGGATGCAGCTGGTTCCATTCGCCTGTCGGGTTAATCAATGTCTTCTTGAGTTTTGGTGGCTATTGGGAAACCCCTCCCTTGATCCCAATGGGGCCTCCCATATGCAGGTAAAGTCCCCTGCCATCCCAGGGGCCCCATGCCTGTCCTCAGCGGGATCTCCTCTGGGTTCAACACAAGGGGATCCAGACAATCCAAGGAGAGCTGCAACCAGCCTTTGGAAATGCAAGTTGAAGGCCACTCTGCTGCGCCCGTCACCCACAGGCCCAGCCCGAGGAGAAGGGGTGTGGCGGAGGGTTGCCGTGCTCATAAAGCCCCTCTGGGGACCTGACCAAGGGGCTCTCCCTCAAAAGGCATTGTGGACCTTCTTTTCTCCTCAATTCACTTTGTTTTCCCGAAAGGAAGGAAGGTGGGAGAGTTGCAAGGAAAGATTATGCAAAGTCCCAGAAAGAGGGGAGTGGGATTTGATCTGGAAGCCCCCCAAGGATGAGCCTGGGCCTGTTCCCAGGAGCCTTGTCAGACACCAAGCATCCAGCTGCCACTGACCAGAAGCAACTGGGTTCACACAACATGCTCAGCCCTGAATGCAGATTAACAAAAGACCACGTGACATGCTCAGCCCAGAGTTTGGTGGCCCCACGCTGGGCCTGGGCTCCATGTTTTATTGATTGAATTGGCTGGCAGGTCTCTGCTCCTCTTTCCCTCCGTGACTCCCAAGGGGCACATCCAGCCTCCCACCTCCCATGTTTTGCCCACAGCAGCAGAGGAAGTGCAGGGCCTCGGTTTGCCCAGGGGGCTCTCACGGCTGAGAGAGGATCTGAACCCGGATCCCCTGGGATCAGCGCAAAATCCTCCTCACCGCGCCACATCCTGAACTCAGCCATTGGCTCAGCCAAGCCCAGGTTGAAACGATGCATTTCTCAATTGGCCATTATTTTGCTCTTTTTTCCTTTCTTCTTCGGGTAGCAAATTTCCTGCTCTGTTGGCGAGCCACTAGGATGGAGCAAAGTAGACGCAAGATTAATAATTAAATAATAATGGGAGAAATGGAGAGCTGGGCAGATGCTGCCCTTCGAACACAAAGCCATCGCTGCGGCAGCAGCGGAAGAGCCTGGCCTCTGCTTGCTCTCCTCTGCCCTAAGTGGTTCTTCAGAGACACCGAATGCAAATCAGTGCAAGGAAACTGGTCCCACAATGGGATCCACTTTCCCACAACTCTGCATGCAAATCCAGGTGCCTGAGAGAAGGAGGACAGGGGTTTCCCACTAAGTCTGGCCCCACTTTTTGGAAGCCAAACTCCTGTTAGGGTTGGAGGCCCTCCGTTTTGTTCCTCCAGCGGGGGCGGGGGAGGGCAGCAGGAGAGGATGCCTGCTCACAAGCCTTCAGGGAGACAACCTGAAGCCTTTAAGGGGCTCTTTCTACCCAGGCAGCTGACCTTTCTCATCTTTGCCTTGCTGATGGAGGAAAGGAGAAGGAGAACGCGATGAGATTTAAACTGGGACTGCTTTCACAAAAGCTGGTTTGTAAGCAAGCCCAAAGCTTCCTTCTTTATTTCTTCTTCCCAGGTTTTCTTGCGCTTAAGTTAAATCCCATCCCCGCCCCTCCCTCCCCCCCACTTGTCTGGATCCCTTCAAAGTCTGGAGAAAGCCAACTGGGAAAGAAGACTTGGTTCACCAGGAGTGACCCCCACGAATTACACCAGGAATGCAAAAGGGGTGAGGGGAACATTACAACCATGGATTGAAAAAAGCAAGCAGAACCGAATGTCACCCATTTCTTCTCACTGGCTTAAACCACAATACACTTGCAAAGCTGGGATTGCCAGCATATCCTTTTATTTATTTATTTTTTGCAAAGGCCATGAAGGAGGACCATTTTCTGCCATTTCCCAGAACTCAAGGAAGGTGAATGAAGTGGGGCCCAGACGGAAGCCATGCTATCTGCCTTCCCTGGAAGGCATTTCCCCCAAAGCCCCGCTGGCAGGCCCCTGGGGGAACAATGGGGCAGACAACCGTCTTTGTTGCAGCGGGAGCCCCTTTCAAAGCAGTCTTCCCAAAACGATGTGCGCTCCAGAGAGACGCTGGGCCTTGTCAGGGGTTCTCTGGTTTGGGGGTCATGCAACCCAGCCCCCCCCCCTCATTCCACGGAAAGTGAAAGAAGCAAAGAAGCGGTGAGGATGCAGTCGCACGAAGAATACAGCCGATACACATCTCCGCCCCCCAAGAATCCATTCTTTCCTGCCAGTTCCGTTGTCTGCCTCCTGCCTGCCGTGTGGATCCCAAACAGCCCCTTTGCCTAACGGGTGAGGGTCAGCAGGTAACCCAGCCTACGTTTTCCACAGCTTCTTTTGTAGTCACACACACAATTCCATTTCTGAGAGGGTTTAAAATGCGTCTTCCTTTTGAAAATAATATGAAAATGATACAAGCGGGGACCCTTTCCAGCCCCTCGCAAGAACCCAGCCTAATTAAACAAAGAGCAGAGCGGCTTCCGCTGCAATGCACCTTCGGAGGGCTTTGCC
Source organism: Bungarus multicinctus (assembly GCA_023653725.1). Classification (NCBI taxonomy): domain Eukaryota; kingdom Metazoa; phylum Chordata; class Lepidosauria; order Squamata; family Elapidae; genus Bungarus; species Bungarus multicinctus. The sequence goes on from CM042847.1 coordinate 462,384, forward strand.
TGCACCAGTGCCGTGGCAGTGGAGGGCTTGGATAGAGGGGGATTTGGGTTGGTGGGCCAGCCTGGACATCGGGGAAAATGAGGGGAGGGGAAGGAGGCGCGCGCGCACACACACACACAGAATGTCATGGACTCTCTCCTCTGTACCTTTTCCTCCCTTTCTTTTTCAGAGCCTGTGAATGAACTGAGTGATTTTAGGGCACAGGCAGATATTTTTAACCCCCCCTTTTCTGGAGGATTTATAACCAGATTTGCTGGAGGCCTCGGAAAGGGTGGGAAGGGTCCTCTCTGCTGCAGGAGCACAGCTGGTGGGCCTCAAAGCCTTTTGAGCAGAAAACCCACCTCTAGCTCCATTGTTCTAACTGGGGCTTCTGGCTTCAAAAGTCAGACCTTGCCAACTTCATCCAAGTTCCTTTTCCTGCCCAGCAAGACCCCCATCTTGAAGCCCAGTTTCCCACTTCTGCCCCGGCAAAGCCCCCCGCTCCCGTTTCTTCCTGGCGCATATCAATATGGAGCTGCAACCCATTTCCAAGCAGTTCTCAGCCTCGCAGGGGGGAATCCTGTTTATTTACCAGAGCCGCCATCTCTGCCCTTCCACGGCTGGCATTCTTTCCTGGAGGGTGGGGCAGCCCAAGCCCCAAGCGCCCCCCCCCCCGGTCTCAGGTTGCTCTACACCGGCCGACAAAGAAGAGCTGGAAGCCACACAGGGCGACGGAGGCGACCGCCAGAACGGAGCGCCGCGCCCGCGAAGGACGCAGCGCCGTGCACGAAAGGAGGCCGAGGCGGGCAGTCCGGAGGTTCCGAGACCTCCCCTGCCCCAGTTCGAGCCCCGTCCGGCTGCTCCCGAAGCCTCTGCCGGGTCCAGCGCTCGCCTCCTTCCCGCCTCCCCCCCCCGCCCAGTCAGCCGCCGCCGCCGCGCGAGAGTCCGAGGAGAACCACACCCCCTTTCGCTCCCAGAAGGGCTCCCAACAAAAGACGGGCTTCTCCCAGCCGCCCCCCCAACCCCGGCTCCTTCCCGGCCATTGGGAAGCGCGGCGCGTCCTCTCCGCTCCGAGCGGAAGGGTTACGGCCACAAAGGGGGGCGGGGGGCTCGGCACACAATCAAAAGTCACCGGCGTCTTCCTCGGCGGGCTGGGATCATTTCTGGCTCGGCTCCGCCGCCCCTTCCCGTTGGCGACCCTCGGGGCTCGCGCTGGCTGGGCAGCCGCCTCCCGAGCCACATCCGAGCACTGCCTGGCAGACAAAGAGAGCGCCACCGTCCCGCATCCCTCCTCCTCCAGCGGCAGGCGCGGCTCGCTCCCGGCCGAGAGGGGCATCGCTGTCCCCGCCGCCCGCCCGGCAAGAGGGCCCCGCGGGCCTGGCTGGGAAGGGTCCCACCCCGCGCCCGCCTCCTGCAGCGCCCGCCCTGCGCGGAGGGGCCCTTAGCGGGACGCCAAGCGCGGGGATCGGGGGCGCCGGACCCGCTAAACTTCGGGAGGGGAACCTGGCCCTTCCCTGCCCGCCGTCCGTGCAGCAACCGAGGGAGCCCCAAAGAGCCTCGCCGGGCGACGGAGTAGGAGGCGGCCGCGCCGGGAAGGCTCGGACAAGTGGCCGTGCTTGGACGACTAAAGGGCCGGTCGCTCCGCTGGCGGGGCCGGGCGAGCGCCCGCAAGACAAGTGCAGCTGCCGCCGCCGCCGTCGCCCGGTCCGAGCACAAAGGCGGGAAGGCGGGAGCGCGGCTGAGCGGCGGCCGAGGGGAGCGGGCGAGCGGGACAAAGGGCGACGCGGGACCGGGCGGGCGACAGGCGGAGGCGCGGGCGAGGGGGAGTGGCCCTCGGCCGCGCCGGAGAAGCGGAGGCAGCGAGCGCGGAGCCGGGCAGCGGAGACAATGGGCATCGCGGCCGCCCACCCTCCCTCCCTCCTCCCGTCCCCTCGGCGCCCGGCTCACCTTGCCTGCCCACGATCTCGGCCACGTGCTCGGAGCTGGGCACCGGGACGCACTCGGTGGTGTTGGAGCTGCTCTTCAGCCGCAGGTCGGCTTCCTTGTAGAGCACGCAGAGCTTGCCGGCCTCGGGGGCTCCGGGCGGCGGGGGCGGCGGCGGGGGCGGCGGCGGGATGGCCGCCCCGGAGGAGCCTTTGGGGGCGGCGGGCGGCGGGGGCTGCTGCGGCTGCTGGGCCGAGGCCGGCGGGGGCGGGGGCGGCGGGGGCGGCGGGGGCGCGGGCTGCTGGGGCTGCGGCGGCGGCGGGGGCTGTGCCGGCTGGCCGCCGCTGCTGTCGTCCGCCGCCCCGCCGCCCCCCAAGGCCGAGGCGGCGGCGGCGGCGGAGGGCGCGGCGGCGGCCGAAGGCTCCCCCAAGCCCAGCAGGCAGAGCTGGTCGAGGGCCAGCTGCAGCGCCCGGTCGTCCTCCAGCAGCGCCCTGTCCTTGCTGCTCCCCGGGAAGCAGCCCAGCTCCCCGAAGCCCCCGTTCCTTTCCATTATCCCTGACACTACCAGGCTAGGCATGGCTAACAAAGGCTGGGGAGAGAGGGGGGTGGGGGGGCGCGGCGGCGGGATGGCGATGATGGGGCTGCTCCTGCTTTCGCTGGGGCGGCTGCTGCTGCCGCCGCCGCTGCTGCTGGTGGGCTGGGAGGGGAGGGGAGGGAGGGGGCTGGGCGGCGGGGAGAAGGAGGAGGAGGAGGAGGGGAACAAAGAGCCTGCGAGGAAGGAGGGGGAGGCACAAAGAGGGGGAGCGAGACGGCCGGGAGGGAAGAGCCGGAGACCCCCGCCCACCTCCCTTCTTCCCCTGCTGGCCGAGCCCCAGCTCCCCGCTCCTTTCGCCTCTGGCAGCGCGGCGCGGCTCGACTCCTCGCCCGGTGCTGCCTGCGCTGAAACCTGATCTTCCTGCCCAACGTGGATCCAGCCGCACAAAGCTCTCCCGCGAGTCCGCCCGCTTTCTTTTTCTTTCTTTCTTTCTTTCTTTTTTTCTTTCTTTGTCTTTCTTTCTTTCTTTCTTTCTGTCTCTCTCTCTCTCTGTCTCCCTCCTTCCCTCGTCTTCTTTCTTTTCTTCCTTCCTTCTTCCCTTCCCTGCTTTCTGCTCTCGCTGCTCTCCCAGACCCCGCCTGGCAGCGAAGGGGGTGTGGAGATGGAGACCGGGAGAGAGGCGAGCGAGAGCGCGCAGCAGAAGCGCGGAGGGGCGGGGAGACCCGGCAGAACCGAGGAGCGCCCGAGTCTGCCCGCCTTGGCTGGCCAGCCGAGCCGGAGTCCGGCCCGAGGAAGGGTCCGACCGCGGGAGGGACGGGCGGGGGATGCCGAGTCCGTCTTTTGTTCAAAGTCCCTGGCTGCAGCCCGCAGCTGACAGTGGCCCGGAGGCTGATGGGGGATGTAGTTTCCCAAGCGGCTCACACACCCCCTTTTGGCTCTCCGGGCGCGAGGCGGCGGCCGCTGGCAGCGCTGCGGAAGGCGGAGAGGCGGCGGCGTGCGCGCCCCCTGCAACCGGAGCCTTCGGCGGGAGGGCAGGCGGGGCTGCGAGCCTCTCCCGAGCCGGCAGGCGCTCCCTCCCCTCCGAGGCCCACCGAGGTCGGGTGCCGCCACCCCTTGGCCAGCCGAGCCCCGCCGTCCTGGCAGCGCGGCGGCAGTTGCAGTCCCGCGTCCCGGGCGTGGCGGGCCTCCGCTTGGCTCAGGGCTCGCACGATTCGCCGAGAAAGCTCGGGAAGCCCTCGGCTTCTCCGGCCGCGGCCCGCGCTCGGCCTGGGACGCGGTGGACGAGAGAGGCGCCTCGGGACGGCTTGCCAGGGCGGAAAAGCCGCCGGAGGGGCTCGAAGTGAGGTGACCGGGGGGCGGCCTGGGCTCCTGGTCTGGCTGGGGGCGCTTGGTGGCCAGAGCCCCGGGGGAAGAGAGTGCTGACCTCGGCGGTGGCCCCTGGACTTCGGACTCGGCAGGCCCTCCAGGCAGGGGACCCTATTGCGCACCCCGGAGGGTTGCCTGGGGGAGCCGGCCTGAGCCCCGAGGCTCATTGAACCTCCTGACTGGGTAGCTTGGCAGCCACTCGGAGGCCTCTGACAGACCTGCATAATTGTCAATGGAGGCGTGGAACATTTTGAAGGACGGATGCGGATCGGCCCAGAAGCCGTTAATGGTCAAGTAAAACCGATCCTGCAGTGGAGAAAAACCATTGGATGATATCTCGGCAACTTCGCCCTGAAATCTGCCCTTCTGTTCAGCGAGGGCTTAAGAACAGCCGCTGCTGCTCACTCAGGTGTTGGTGGTCGCCCTGTGTGATATTCCCGGCTGGGACCGTTTGTTATTCTGAGTCAAAAGGGCAGCCATTCAGGCCCAGAGGTGCCAATTCCGTCCCCTGTCTACACCTGCAACAAGGATCTGACTGCATCCCACTCAGCATCACGGATCATCTGTGACTCTTTCTCTCTGTGTGTGAGTGAGAGAGCGAGAGCATCATTTACTAGCAATGCCCATTAAATTCTTCTTAGGAGAGAGTGGCCCATCGTTCAGCAGCACAGAAAGCAGAAACATCAGAGGCTGTTATCAACCAGCAGTTGCTTTGTGAATGGAGAGCATTCATAAAGTCATTAGCACTGTCTAGACCTTTCCATTCTGCCTTGCCACCCTCTGCCACCCTCATTCCTGCCACCAGGCACACATTTCCTTGTCCTTTGGGGTACAAACCAGTCAGTGGCCCAGCAGAGGCTGTAATAAAACTTTTGAAGGGCTTCAGGTGCCCCAAAGTCTCTGTTCTAGCTAAGCTGCCCAGCGTCACCTGTGCATGAGTTGTGGGGGGAGGGGGGATAATATAAATTTGTTTAATAAATGGATGAAACAGACCAATCTCCTTGGATGCCCAGTGCTGACCCATGTCCATCCAAGGAGCTTCTGCCATAGGTCAGCGAAGGGGCTACCAGGCTCCTTTGGATTCTGGACTAGTGGCAAGGAGGCTCCATGATGCCCCACGGCATCGAGCCACCAATTTCTGTGGCAGGTCCCTTGCCCTCTCCCAGCATCTCCAGCTGCCCAAAATCTGCCTGTCCGCCACCCCACATACCTTCCCTCTGGGTTTGCCCAGGCCTTGTGACTTGAAACTGGATTTTTCTTTAATGTGACAGAAGTGATCAAGCTTGTGGAAAAGAATCACATTGACTTGTAAAATGTCCATGAAATAAAAGGTAGTTTTAGCCCAGGCACCCTTCTCCACGTGTGCATGGGTGTGTGTGTGTGTGTGTGTGTGTGTAGAATTCCCTTGGATCCCCTCCGCTTCATTGGGGAAATGGGCCTTCCTACTAGGTCTCCCGTCTCCTGATTCATGATTTTTTGAAGGATTCACCCCCTCTCCCGCCCACTGTGGTCTGGAAGCCCCAATACTCTAGCCCAGCATGCATTGCAAGTTCAGGGCTAGAGCCCCTTTGCTGTCCTCTGCCTGGGAGTTGAGAGCAGAGCTGGCTTCGCTCTAAGTCTAAGCCATCTTCTTGCAATTGGTGTCCTCCAGGAATGTGGGCCTGAAATCCCAGACCAATCCAGTTGGAAAAGCGTTCTCTAGGGTAACCCTGACTTAACCAGGGTGGTCTGGTCTCCAAAAGAATTCCCCAGCCAGCAGGCTATACGTGTAGAGACACCAACTCCCATGCTGGAAGTGAGGAATTCTCGGCCTTGAAGTCCACACAGCTTGAAGTTGTTGAGAAACCCTCACTTAAGAAACCGGATGAGATCAACCTGTTAACCAGCTTCTCCAAGACTCTGTCCTGGTGATGGGTGGCCTTCAAAGCTGCATGGCTTGGCACAACTCTGTGATCTGGTTTAACCACCACCGGAACTGCGTACCGTCATGGACCTGAGGTCCTTCAGGCGCGCGCTGAAGACCTGGCTTTTCGAGCAGGCCGGCCTGGGCTGAGAGAGGGTTTTAATGTGTCTCCATTAATTTTAATTAGGGGGTTTTAAGGGGGTGGGGTGGGCTTTTTATTCGGCCTAATCTAATTTAATCTTTTTCTAATCTAATTTAATCTTTTTCTTAACTTTTGTATTGTTGGGGTTTTTAGATTGGCTGTACACCGCCCTGAGTCCCTAGAGAGAAGGGCGGTATAAAAGTTAAATAAATAATAATAATAATAATAATAACAAAGGGAGCCTTTTCCATGCTTCTGCCCTCCCATGCCCACAAGATGAAGGAAGAGACCGTTGCGACCTGGGTGAGCGAGTCCTCCTCCCCTTCATTCTTAGCAGAGACCCTCCCCGCCACTCAGCTCGGATCGGGTCTGTCCACTGTTCTGTGGAAGCCCAGTTCTCAACAGCAAAAGCGCCGAGGTGAGCACAGAGCTCTCTGGGGCAGGGACTCTATCTAGGTGCTGCTCTGGGTTGGAAGTGCTGAAGGCCACAGAGCCAGGGACCCCAGACTCGGGGCCCCTCCCCTGCCTTTTTATCATCATCAAGAGGGGGCTGGGTGGGAGGGGGAAGAGAAAGGAAGCAGCGGTGGACTGAGTCCCCTTCCCAAATCTGCACGTGTGTGTGTGTGTGTGTGTGTGTGTGTGTGTGTGTGTGTGTGTGTGGTGAGGAATGCCTTTTCTTCTCTCTGAATTGGGGGGGGGGATAGTGAGGGCTTGGAAGGCTTTTGTTCTTGGAAGGCTCCAGCCCCACTTTGAATCAAAACAGATGTCTCTCCCACCACCGCCATCCCTTGCATGAGCTCATGGAGGAGAGAGAGGAGAGGGGCAAGGGGATCAGGAGGGAGGGAGGGGCAGAGGGAAGGAGGAAGAGCCTGGGGAGATGCTCAGGGGGCTGCTGCCGGCGGGCTTCTTCCCCAGCAAGGGACGGGTGGGGGAGGGAAAGGCAGGGGGAACCAGGCGCAGCCCTGGCTCGCCCTGTGTGCCGTCCTGAGGCCTGCTAAGAACTGAAGGGGGACAGAAGGAAAATGATCCCAGCCCCCTTGCCCCCCACCACTCGGAGAAGCCCGCCATCTCCCCTGCCATCTTAAAGAGGGGCTGTGCTGTGCCTGGCCCTTTTGCTGGAACGAAGGTGGAACTGCTGGCCGTAACTTCCTACCTCTCTGGAAAGTATTTCTCTGGCATTCTCACAGGCGGCTATTACATAGTTGGTTGTTCACAAGATGGTTCAACTGCACAACAGTTTGAGGAATGGCTGGAAGAGGCTTCCTGAACCAATGAGTTTCTAATTTGCGACCAGGGTTAAATGAGACCCTGGGTGTTAATTTGAGAAGTGCGGTCAACTGGCACACAATGAAGGGAAAGGAAGTAAAAGGCAGAGATTTGAAAGAAGGCAGTCAACATTCCCGCCTGACCTCGCGAAAGAGGGAGGGAGTCAGGATATTCCAGGGGCTACATATAAGTGGACAAGGGGAAAAGGTGACCATACCGGTAGTCTTCAGCTTACAACTATTTGTTTAGTGGCCATTCGAAGTTGCAATGGCAGTGAAAAAAGTGACAATCGCTTTCCACACTGCTGCAGCATCAACATTCAGATACTTGTTCATACTTACGACGATCTCGGTGTCCTGCGATCATGTGATCCCAGGTTTTCCAACCATCTGACAAGCAAAGTCAATTGGAAACCTGATTCACTTAGCAACCATGTGACTCCCTTAACAATTGCAATGATTCACTTAACGACTGTGGCGAGAAAGGTCGTAAAACGGGACAAAATTCACTTAACAACAGAAATTTTGAGCTCAGTTGTGGCTGTAGGTACTTATACCATAGTTGGCCATGTGTTTCCAGCTGGGTTTTCAAAGACACCTTTACCTGTTTTCAATCCTCACCGATTGCCCTGCAGACTCGAATACGTTTTTTTCTTTCCTTTCAGCTTCACAGATTTTGATAGAAGGGGCTCAGTTTTGACTTGAATTTGGCAAAGTCTGCTTTTGTGGCCACCGCCCACATGTTCTTGGTGGCCTCAGGCAAGCCCCTCCCCTTGAGACATGGGAGGTGGGCAAAAGGTGGCTGAAATTCCAGACAGCCGAACGCTGCCCCCCCTCCCCCACCGGCTCTTCCCTTCCCTGCTTGCACTGATTCTTTGTAAAGTTTTTTTAATCCCAACATTATTATTGTGAGCAACTCAGAATGGGGAGCCTTCGGTTGCAAAGGCTGCTTGTGCATCGGAAGTCATGCGAGAACATCCAGCTGTGGGATCTCAGCCCTTCGCCATTACCTGAACAAGCTGCCTTCTTCAGTGGTGGGATTCAAAAATGTTTACTACCGATTCTGTGGGCGTGGCTTGATGGGCGTGGCAAGGAAGGATACTGCAAAACCCCCTTTCCTCCCCACCCCACTAACCTGCTTTCCAGCTCCGTTCTCCTGTGCAGGGCAACCAAAGGAGACCCAGCCGATCAGCTGGGACTCAGGAGGTGGAGAGTAGATGGGGGCAGGGCCAGTCCGAGGTGGCATTGGCCAGTTCTCCGAACTACTCAAAAGTTCTGCTATTGCTTCTCTAGAACCCATCAGAACCGGCTGAATACCACCTCTGGCCTTCTTCAGAGGACATCGAGAAGCTGGGGAGGATGGGAGAAGAGTGGGCGAGAGTCATGGCTGTCTTCGGAAAGGGTTGTGTTAGAAAGGGGCTTGGCTTCAGCTGCAGGGTGGTGGCTGCCATTACCCCAAGTTGATGGGAAAGGGTCTCGTCTCTGACATCATAAGCTGAACTGGTCGCAAAACTGCCCTTCGTCATATCTACTCCTGAGATGGGCAGACGTGTAGATTCTTACCAGCAGCTAAAGCCAGAGTACAGCAACATTTGAGGCTAAATCAAAGAAAATGGTAATAATATAAAATAATAAAATCAATAGAAAACTTAAGAAGGAAGCAAAAAGACATCCTCTCGTAGCAGGGCCTACGATAACTTGCCACAGGACCAGAGTTACATTCATATCGAAGAAACGGTGGAGTAGAATCATTAAAGAAAGGATGCCAAAGAAGGGACAAATGAAATGTGGAATGGCAAAAAATTAAAGTATTTTTAAAATTATTTTAAATAATTACATCGAATTATTGAATTGTCCCGCAGAGAGTTGTCCCATGGCGAGTTTGCCATGGCAAGTTGTCCCATTCTGCCTCCTGCAAGCAATGCCCAGATAAGCTGAATCACACCAGACAAACATCAAGAAAAAAAGAATGCCCAAATCGAGGAATTATCCAGGAAAAAACATACCCACCAACCCTGGCAGGGTTGCAGGCAGACAGGGAGGAAAACCCGCCCCCAGGAGCACGGATAATGTTACCTAGTTGGGCAATGAAATGTCTGCAAGCAAACAACCAAGCTCAGAGAGCCTGGAGGACCCCTCAGAGTTGTGGAGCTGCAGAGATTCTCTCCTATTACACAGTCACAACCAGTGATTGGGTTGTATTGGTTTTCTAGATCCAGCTCAAGGGTGCTTTCCTATTCTTGCTGGTGCCCTTTGGACCAAGTGGTCAGCCTGCTGCAAATCGATCCAGGGTCGGTTTAGGCACAAGGGTTGCCCTCCCCCCATTGGCTGCCAAGGCTTCTGTGCCACTTCCCCTCCGATCTGGGGCCACTGAGTTTCAGGAGTCTCTGCCTGTGGGCGGCAGCAGAGTCAGGCTCATCCTGGGCCAGAGAGCTAGCTTTGCCCCTTAGCCTGCTGCCCTGGGAAGGAGGAGAAGAGGATCCCTGGCACCAAAGTGGACCCAGAGCAGCGTCTCTCATCTGCCTCCTGCCGGTGGGAAGGCCGCAGAAGCCAGGCTGCCTCCCCTGCTCCCCAGAGAGAAGAGGAGGACCTGCTTCTCATCAGAAGGCCCTGGCGCTTGGAGAAATGCTCAGCTGCCGCTGGCAGAGCATTGTGGGACCTTTAAAACCCCAGCTCTCTAAGCCCAACGGAGCCAGCAGGGATGCAGCGGCCAGGGCTGGGTGGTGGCGATGCTTAAGGCAAGGAGAAGAGGGGCTTCGGGAGGGAGGCATCAGAGTGAGGAGCCAGCAGGACCGGGCACAGGAAGCCCAGATGCACTCAAGAGCCAGGCCTGCCTTGTGGGACCCTCCTGGTCTCTCCCCACGCAGGGATGCTGAGGGGCTGGTGGGGACCTCAGGAAGGGAAGGGGCTGGAGGCTAGAGAAGGGCTCCTGGCACTGAGGAGGATCATGTTCTGGGCATTTGAAGCAAAGGAGCCGATTCCTTCCTGCCCTCCCTCACCTGAGGATCTGGGAGCCCTTCTTCGCATACTCCCAGACAGACCCTGCCCTCCTGGGAGTCTGCTGCAGAGACAGCTTATTAAGAGACCAACACCAGGGCACCCCCGGAGGGTTGCATGGTGCCAGGGGTGGAACCAGGCAGAGAAAACAACGTGAAAACACCAGACAGGCTCCACGCAGGTTGAAAGGAGAACGGATAAAGCTCTGCGGGGACTGTAAAAGCACCAGAACCAGGGAAGGGGGGGCTTGCTAGAAAGGGCCCAAGATGTTGTAGTAGTCATGAGCATTGTGAAATTGACTAGGAAAGAGATTGAGATTTTCTAATGCAAACAGGGAAAAGGAAGGAAGGAAGGAGGGAGGGAGGGAGGAAGGGAGGGAGAACAAAAGGGTAGCCAGAGCCCTCCTCTCCCACAAGCGATGGTGGCAGAGTGCTGAATGCATCCGAGTGAAGAAGCCATCTTTGGACCAGTGCATGCTTGCAAACTTGAAAGCTACCTCCTGGGCAGGAGCTGCCCTATTTGATCTCCACCTCTTAAATGTTGTGGTTTTGGTGACTTCCTTCTGAAATGCCCGGGTGCGGAGGGGGGCTCAGGACTAGGGCCCTGTTGCGTTGCAGGGCTTTGGAGCCTGCAAGGAGGCTCATGTACTTTCCGTCTGCCACTCACTCCTCAAGGCAGCACTTTCTCTGGACCTGACTTTGAATGCGGCTGTTTTGAAGAGCCACTGGGCAGGGCACCTGAGCCTTCCGGGAGCCCCCAGCATCAGGCACCTCCCTGACTTCTCCTGCAGCCCCAGCAGCCCCTGAGCTGAATTGTTGGGTTTTGAAAATCAGCTATCCCACCTGCCTCAATCTGGAAAGGGAACATCAACGTATCTTTAGGTTTGCCCAAATCAACCTCCGGTGGGATCCCGGCTAGTTTTGATATTCATCAAGCCCACTTTGCAGTTTGGGGCTGCTTCAGATGTTGAGGTAGGGCAGGGGTCTCCACCCTTGGCCTCTTTAAGACTTGTGGACTTCAACTCCCAGAATTCCTCAGCCAGCAAAGCTGGGAGTTGAAGTCCACCAGTCTTAAAGGGCTCATGGTTGGAGACCCCTGATGTAGGAGAACTTTGTATCGGACTCATTGTCCAAGGAATTAGAGCAGTGGTGGTATTCATCCGATTCACACTGGATTGGGCAAGAATTTGGCGTGGGTCGCTGAACTGGTAGTAAGTTCTGGCTGGCCATGCCCCCCACCCGGTCGCCTCCCAGCTGATGCTCGCTCCTCCCACCCGCCTGACATTCGCCTAAGGTATTTCTTTCTTTTTTCCCTCCTGACAATCAGCTGTGCCGGGATTCCCCTTGCTGAGGCCCAGGAAGGCAAAAAATGGAGGGAGGAGCTCAGCCCCCCTCCATTTTTTGCCTTCCAGAGCCCCAGAGGAGCCTTAGGGGAGCAAAAACGCCCCCCAGAGGTTCTTTTGAGGCTAGGAAGCTCCCAAAATGGAGCTTGGAGGGGTGCTGTGTGCCCCTCCCATGCTCTGTTTCTTTTCTTCCAGAGCCCCAGAGGAGCCTTAGAGGAGCAAAAACACCCCCCAGAGGCTTCTCTGTGGCTAAGAAGCTCCCAAAAACGGGTGGGGGCTGCCAAAAAAAAGCCACGCCCACCCAGTCACATGCCCATGCCCACCAAGCCACGCCCACAGAACCGTTAGTAAAAGTTTTTGAACCCCATCACTGAATTGGAGGCAGCTGCAACAAATAGCTAATATAGGTAGTCATTGACTTACAACAGTTCATTTAGTGACCGTTCAAAGTTACAATGGCACTGAAAACAGTGATTTTTGACCACTTTTCACACTTGCAACTGTTGCAGCATCTCCAGGGTCATGTGATAGAGCTTGGCAACTGACTCGTATTTATGATGTTATCTCCCGGGTCACGTGACCTCCTTTTGCGACCTTCTGACAAGCAGAGTCAATGGGGAAGCCAGATTCACTTAATGACCACGTTATGAATAACTGCAATGATTCACTTAACAACAGTGGCAAGAAAGGACGCTTTTTATTTATTTTATTTATATTTATATTTCTATACCGCTCCCTCTCCCAAAAAAGGGACTTGGGGCGGTGTACAGCCTAATAAAAGTACATAGAGTAAATATAATTTAAATAAATTTAAAACTGAATTAAATAGATAAACCGGCTGCATCCCGTCTAACTACAATTACACATTTAAAAATCCGGGATTAATAAAAATTTAAAATGGAAGATTAAAAACTAAAACCCAAGATTAGGTAAAAAACCCCCAAAAACCCTTACTGGGCCAGGCCAGCCTGTTTAAAAAATAGGGTCTTAACCGCGCGCCAGAAGGTCAGGATGTCCGTCATGGCTCGTATCTCCGGGGGGAGATCATTCCACAGGGAGGGGGCTCCCACAGAGAAGGCCCGCACCCTCGGGGCCGCTTTTGGGGCAAAATTCATCATTAATGTTTCATTAGCAATAGAAATGTTGGGTTCAATTGTAGTTGCAAGTTGAGGGTTACCTATAAAAGGAAGGCTAAAACTGAAGAACTGTAAGACACAACCAGCAGGGAAAAAACGCCAGCAGCATAAACATGGCTTAAAATGTTTTTAGGAGGCCTATTGACAACAAGGAGAATTCTGCACAGAAAGTTTTCTCTAGAGAGACCGTCTTCCCCAGCTTCTGAAAGGTAGTGAGTGGCAGCATTCACACAACCTGATTGATCTTTGTTTTGCCTAACCAAGGGTATAAACCAGTGGTGACTAACCTTTTTGGGCTCCTGTGCCAAAAATTGTGCGTGCACTTGCACGCTCGTGCTTGTGTGCCAGCACCCAGAAGGCAATGCACGCCCCCATGCCCCCTATGCATGTGTGTGCAATTTCCCCCCCACACCGCCCCCTTACCTTCACTGCACGTCACATCTGATTTTCGGCAGGTTTGAGGCCTTTTTCAGCCTCCCAGAGGCTTGAGGAAGGCTTCTGCAGGCTTTGCAGGCCAAACACTAGCCCCGTTTCATCACTTCTGGTATTGTCGGAAAAACAGGAAGTGACAAAACAGGGCTAGTGTTCGGCCTGCAGAAGCCTGCAGAAGCTTTCCTCAAGTCTCTGGGAGGCCGAAAAAGGCCTCAACCCGCCCAAAAATCAGCTTGAGGTGCACGCATGCGCAGTGAGGTAAGTTTGCCTGCAGCTCGCGTGCCGGCACAAATGACACCATCACAGGTATAAACCATAGTTGGGTGTGCTGACACAACATATAACCTATAAACCAGTTCTTGCAGACTCTGTTAGTAGAGCTGCACCAAACAAACCACCATTTGTCTTTGCGTGTTGTGTGAATTACAGTCACTGAGCAAATAAAATAGACTTTCTTTGAAAGGAGACCAAAGTCCTTCCTTTTCCTAAGCAAATTAATCTGAGCAGAGTTATGAAAATTTACTGTAATACAGCAAATAACAATTTAGCATGATGTCTGAACTGCCTCTGTAGGATTTGCACATTGCAGTAATCAACATGTTGCTTAACTGAAATGAAGAAGCCACACGGGGCATTATGCTGTGAGCCTCCTAGAGGTCAATTGGATTGAGGCAATGTATACATTTCATAAATGTGGATTGAGGCAGTGTGTCAACTTTAAAAGTATATATATATATATGTATGTATGTATATATGTGTGTATAAAAATATACATCCCAAGTTAATTAGGGGCTGGATTCACTCATCTGTTGGATTTGGTCTACTGTTGTAAAATGGAGAAGTTGGGGTTGATCCAGCCAACATCCTGAGCAAATAGGCTAGCAGGCCATGAGAGGAATACTCACTCACTCACTAATATTTATTCAGTTAATGACCAGCAAAATTTAATACAAGCCAAATGAATACAGAGTGAAGTAAATAAATGCAATGAAATATTTACAATTAGTAGAATAAATCTCAGAATATAATATTCACTCCTCTTACTGTATTAATATATTTATTCACATGTATTAATTAATACATGTGAATAGTTATTTACCCAGGTGACAAATGTAAAATATTAATAGATATAAAATAAAAATAAAAACTATATATCACCCAGAGTTAACAGTTAAGATATATCAAATCAACTAGCGTTTTAAAACAAAGGTAAACATGTGTTCGACCAATTCTATCTTGCTTTCATTGCAGAAACACAAAATTTAGTTACTGCACCAAGATCTAGAAAAAGTTTGTGTAAAATTCAGCTGGAATTTATTTTGTTAGGGGTACTATCAGGGGTGGGATTCTACAGGTTTGCACCTATTTGCTAGAACCCATTGTTAACATTCTAAACAGTTCGGAGAACCGGTTGTTAGAAGAAATTCCTGGCCTAATACTGTAAGGAAGGCAGGAAGGAAACATTCTGGGGTTGCTTACAGAAACTGCCTCTCCATTAACCCTTATTACATTCTTGGCAGGACTAGACTTCCTGTCTCAGGAACATCTCTGGAGTTTTTTCCCCTCCTTTGCTGATACTTTGCTTATGTGGAGTGACCATTGAAAAAAGTGACTTATGACCATTTTTCACACTTATGACTGTTGCAGCATCCCCACAGTCATGAGAGGCCAGGCGAGGAGATGCATGCCTCAATGTGAGTGATGTTGAGTTGGCCACACCCAGCCAGTAACATGACCACCAAGCCATGTCCACCCAGTCACATGACCACCAAGCCACATCCACCAACTAAGCCACGCCCACAGAACGGTTGTTAAAAAATTTGAATCCCACCCTTGAGTAGATTCACAGAACGTCTTTGTGAAATTGACAAAGTGGTAATCCAGATGTTGAGGTAGAGCAGGAGTCCCGAAACTTGGCAACTTTAAGACTTGTGGACTTCAAGCTATGCTGGCTGGAGAATTCTGGGAGTTGAAGTCCACAAGTCTAAAAGTTGCCAAGTTTGAAGACCTGTGATGTAGAGCTTTATATCTGACTTGTTGTCCAAGGAGTTGAAGGCAGCTACAACAAATAGCTATTGTAGGTAGTCCTTGACTTACAACAGTTCAACCAACTAAAGGTGGTGGGGAAGGGCATTAATTTTCCCAAGGGGCCACATGGGATGGTGGGAAGGGCTGCACCAATAGGTCTGTGGAGGTGCAGAGGCACGCACACACACACACACATCAATTGTGGGGAAGCAGTTGCCTTCAAAATGGAAGCAATGCAATTGTGTTGTGTGTTATTTACAGTTATTTACATTTCTAATTTCTGATTGACCTCAAGTGGGTGGGAAAAGGACAGCCGAAGCCCTGTCCCACTCACACCAGGCATGGCCCAAGGGGCTCTCCAAGATGTTCTCTCAAGAGATGTTGCCCTGCTTTGGAGTCCGAGAACTGGCCTCGGAGGGGCTTATTTCCTGGCGCCAAAGACCTTAATAGGATTGGTTGGGTTGGGGTGGGCTTTGTTTTTCTCCCGTCTCCTTGACTGTTGAGGTTGAATCTGGGCGTATCGCTCTGGAGAAGAGTGGGCAAACCCGGTGAGGGGTAGTAGTACCCCCAGTACTACTGGTGAGAGCTGGTGAGGAGGCCTCTCTGAGGACCTGGGCGCCATTTGGTGAATCTGATCCATCTGATCTGCTTTGGCATTTTGGGCCCAGCTGCTGAGAGGGCCATTGTGCTCAAGACAGGTGCTTGGTGGGAGGGGGCAGGGAACAAAGACATGGGGGGGCACACTCTTGCCCAGAAGAAGCCCCCCCTCATTTGACCCCTTGAGAAGGATTTGCAATTAAAGGCCAGGTGGGAGAGGGTCCCTGGAGGGTCAACAGGTCGGCCTCTGTGTGAGCACAAGGGAGGCTCAAATCTCCAACCTCCCCCTGGGGAGAAGGAAGACAATGAAACAGTAGAGGGGAGGGGGGAGGAAGAGGGGCATCCCCTTCCCACTTGTGTGTGGGGGGCCTCTCTCTCCCTGGCGGTCTTCAAAGAGGGGGAGGCTCTCCCAGAGAACACAGAGGAGCCTCTGGAAGGAAGGGCGGAGTGAGCCATGGAGAAAGGAAACTGGGTTGGGCCCTGTGTCTCTTTGGGGGGCACAGAGACCTTGCCTTGGGCAGAGAACACCACAGCCTCCCAGCTGAGCCCCACCAAGTCATTAGGCAGCAGCCAGAACCTTCTGGAGACCCAGAGAAATTGGCTGGATGGGGCAGAGGCTGCCCTGCCTTCCCCTCCCCCTCGTTCCTTTCCTTTTAGAGGTGAGGCAGGGTACCCGGGTGAATGGGTGGCCCAAGGATTCTACCAGCCCACCAACTTTGGGGCTGGGCATCTTCAAAACCGTGATGCACCAGAGGAATCCAGGATGAACAGACCATGGCTTAATGGGAACCCTTCAATGAAACACAGTGAACTAGTTAGAAAAGCCATCTCAGCTGCCAGAGAGGCCATCAGAAATTCTGCATCACTTCCAGGGTTAGGAAATTTATTTCACTGGTGGATTTCTTTCTTAATAGAATCACAGAATACCATTGTTGGAAGGGACCCTGCAGTCTTCTAGTCCAATATTCTGCAGGAGCAGGGGACCCTATAGCCCAGGGGTCGCCAACCGTTTGGACCAAGGGACCACCAAACTCATCATTTTAAATCCCGTGGACCAGAGACTCTGGGAAACCCCCCCAAAAAAGTCTGCAGGAAAATTCCCCATCCCGTTTTCCTATCGATCAATCGTTCTTATTTGGGATCACAGGATACCATCTCCAGCTCCGTTCTCGGGGGGAGAGAAAGAGAGAGAGAGACTTTGGGCTTCATGCAAGGAAAGCAGCAGAAGCAGCCGAAGCCTTTCTTTCTCTCCCCCAAACTCTGCCAGGAATGAGTCTTTGCCGGCGCAGGTCCTTGGAGCAGGAGGCCTTGCAGGGTCTCAAAGACTCATTTCTGGTGGAGTTTGGGGGAGAGAAAGAAAGACTTTGGCTGCTTTCCTTGTGTTCAGCCAAAGGCAGAAGAAAGAAGCGGAAAGAAGCAGCCTGGGGTCCAGGCCAGGCATGTGGGTCGTGTGGGGCAAGCCCCCCCCTCCGCCCTTTCCCCCCTCCCCTCACTACCCGGTGTTGTTCGCAATGCAAGCGATGCAAGCCTTGTGTTCCCACGGGCCATGTGAGCAGAGCAGCCTTGTGTTCCTGTGTAGTCTGGATTAATTGCTTTGGGGTGACATTCTCTATGGACCACCAAAATTTTCTCGTGGATCACCAGTGGTTCCCATCCCACTGGTTAGCGACCACTGCTATAGCCCATTCCAGACAATTGGGCTGTCCAATCTTTTCTTGAAAACCTCCATTAATAGAACACCCACAACTTCTGGAGGGAAGCTGTTCCACTAGTGAATTGTTCTCACTGTCTGGAAATTTCTCCTTAGTTCTAGGTTGGATCTCTCTTTGATAAGCTTTCATCCATTTCAGTTATTAAGATTCTTCTGATTCCATCCTTCCATTTTAAGAGCTGAAAGTCTTTTTGCCCCTTTCGGGTGGACCTTAAAACAACCGTCCAGGTCGGTGAGGCTGGAGGCAGAAGGGGCTCTCGCTGACCCAGGCTGGCTGGGAATTCTTGGGCAGGGAAATGCTCCAACATCTGGGAAGGAAGAGGGAGCGGGACAGGCCTGCACAGTTTGGTTCCTCCCTCAGAGCAGGACGACTCAGTGTGGCCAGGCTGGCACAATCGGGTGGGCGTGACCAGGTGGGCGGATGGGCACTGCTGTGTGGGCACAAGAGGGTGGGGGCAGATGATTTGGTGAGGCCAGGCTGCACATGGGTGGCCACAGAGGGTTAGGTTGCAGGGATGCAGCCATGCTGGCAAGTCACCCAGCTGAGTGGATGTGAGGACAACTTGCATCTCCCAGAGGAAACACCTGAACCTGATGGGCCGCAGGTGAGACAAAGGACCTGTGTGGTGGGGGGGGAGGGCACCCCCCCTCCGCCAGTCCCATTCTGAGGTCTGGAGTGCCCACCCATCCCCACCACACTGCCCATGCCCACTTGCCCACATCGGCCCACCCATCCACACCCACCTGGTTGTGCCAGTCTGGCTGTGCTGACCCTCTTTCTCTTGCCTTCATTAAAAAGTCACCGGGTGTTTTTAAGAAGAGGCTAAACAGTCACTTGGCTGAAATGGTGGCTATCCTTTGGGGCTCCTGGGCCAAAAATTGCACCCATGCTCGAGTGCCAACACCCAGAAGGCCATGTGTGCCCCCCACACCCCCTGCTCATGCATATGCGACCCTCCCGCACGCATCTCTGCGCATGCAGGCGTGTCTCCCGTGAACCCCCTGCTCCCTGCGCATGCGCACCAGATAGCCAACCATCAGCCTCCCAGGTGAGCTCTCCCGTGCCGGCAGAAGTCGCTCTACGTGCCCCTTCCAGCATGCATGCCATAGGTTCGCCATCACGGGTATAGGATCTCCTGCTTGAGCAGGGGGCTGGACTAGAAGACCTCCAAGGTCCCTTCCAGCTCTATTCTATTCCATATTTCTAAATAATGATCTAAAACCCCAAACAATGAAAAAACCCATACATTATAACATCACAGTTTTTAAGAGTCTACCGGAACTCTTATTAATCCATTGTAGAACTTTCTTTTAAATAGAGTAGCACTCATCTTTCCATGTTTAAGTATGAAAAGCAGCCACTTCTGGCTACAAGGTTTTGACTGATTAGAAAGTAGTGTTGGAAGTTAGCACCCACCCCTCTCCTAGGACAATGAAATATCCTAGGAAATATTAAAAAGGAATATTTCCCCTAAAGAGTAGAAACTCATAAGCAGAAGCTCACCCCCACCTTTGCTAATGGGCGGGCCATTAAGGTCTGGGCCAGAATATTTTACATAACAAAGATCTCCTCCAGGTAGAGTTATAATAGGAATTTCCCAAAGTCCTTTCATTACATCATCGTCCAACAAGGCTCAACCAAGCCTGGGACTCAGGACAGCCTACAGCGTTGCCCCTGCATGGCCCCAAGGGAGTCTGGCAACCAATTAGAATACAAGCTCAAATTCAAATCCCAACAGAGGGTATAAAACACAGCATCACTCTCAGCATATCAGCCCTTTTCCCTCTTTGCAGCTCCAAGCCATGTGGTCCTGTCCACCATTAAACCATCTTTCCAAACAGCCTCCATGTTTCCAGTGTCTTTTTCCCCACTTGGAGCTGAATCCAGAAAGTTTGGATTAGCTTGTTCGAAGCTGTAATTTGTTTGCTTCTTTACTTTTGCTATCAATATGCAGTGTACCAAAGTAAATATCCCACTCACCTAAAGATAAAATTCACCATTTCCATCCAGGGTTTTGTTATCACTGTAGTAACAGTACAGAATAGTACAAACAGTACAGAAAAACAGAAAAGAATGAGGTGTGTATGGAAGTGGGGGACATGATAGCAGTATTCCAGAATATTTGAGGGGCCGCCACAAAGAAAGAGGGGGTCAAGCTATTCTACAAAGCCCCTGAGGGCAGGACAAGAAGCCATGGATGGAAACTCATCCAGGAGAGAAGCAACCTAGAACTAAGGAGAAACTTCCAGACAGTGGGGACAATTAATCAGTGGAACAACTTGCCTCCAGAAGTTGTGAATGCTCCAATACTGGAAATTTTTAAGAAGAGATTGGACAGCCATTTATCTGAAATGGTATAGGATTTCCTGCTTCAGCAGGGGGTTGGACTAGATGACCTCCAAGGTCCCTTCCAACTCTGGTATTCTGTTATTCTGTTTTTGCTACACTCAACAATGTTTGTATAATTTATTTTCTTGTCATCTTCAATGCGTTTTTCTGAACAAAGCTAACTCTATTTTATTTTTTATGTATTAAATTTATTTGCCACCCATCTTGCCACAAGGGGACTCTGAATTTTGATTTCCAGATTGATTATTGTACCTATTCCTGTAAATAATAAACCCCAGACATTTCTGATTCTTAGGCATTGCTCTCACAGATGGCCTTTCTTAATGTGGCCTTTCCTAATGTGGCCTTTCAGGCAGAGCATAGATTTCTTACTTTTATATATCGTTTTCATTAGACTGATGTACATACCACACAGAAGTTATTGCAGTGTAATTTCCTTGAATTTGGGTGGAGAATGAGAAGATTGCTTTGGATTCCACAAATCCAAAAAGTAATTGGGTTGGTTTTAATGTTATATGAGATGGGAAACCATAATTTATGGCTTAATATGACAATTGAGCTAATCTTAGTTTATTTAATAAACCATGATTAATCCAACAATGTCACGAGGTTCACCTGACATAACATAACTTTTGACATAGGTTGTGCAGATCTGCCTCTCCTTTTATGCATACCAAGCCAGGAGTGAGGCAATGTTTATCCAGACTTCTCTCTCTCTCTCTCTCTCTCTCTCTCTCACACACACACACACACACACACACACACACACACTATTTCAGAAAGGAACGGTTGGTTTGAAAATAAATCTGGTACCCCTCAAGTGAGTCAAATCGCGTGATGGGGAGAACCCAACAGGACTGGGCTGGTGATGGGGAGCTGAGGGCTTGTGAAGGTCTCTCTCTTCCCTGTCCCCAAGAGCCACTGCCAAGTGGGGAGGCACGAGGCAGAGTTTGCAAGGAGCTGGGGCCTGGCTCTTGGGGGCAGGGAAGAGAGAGACCTTCACAAGCCCTCAGTCCCCCATCACCTGGGACAATCATGGTGGGGAGGGAATTTGCCCCACCCCCGTGATTGGCAAAATGGGGTGGTGCCCTCTTCTTCCTGCTCTCTCTTTCTGCCAGTTCTGTGAAAACATTTCAGGCTGGCTTGTGGGCAGAGAGCCAACAGCTGGCTCCTTCCACTCCCCCTAAGCCTGTCAACTGTAGCTTGGAGTGAAAGACCATTCAGGCTACAAGCTTGTTATCTCCTCCAGCAGATGTAGGCCTGCTAAGACTCGGCTGAACCACAACTCCCGGCATGCAATGCTGCTGGTCAGGAATCCTGGGGGACGTCAGGAGTTGTAGTCCTGAGATATCCTATAACAGAGGTCTCCAAACTTGGCAACTTTAAGACTTGTGGAAGTCTACAAGGCTTAAAGTTGGCAAGTTTGGGGACCCCTGTCCTACAACATGGTCTTATTGCAGTGTGTGTGTGTGTGTGTGTGTTACTTTGGCAGGTTCCCAAAGTTGCTGGGAGTTGTGCAGGTTTGATCAATAACCCATAAGTAAATCTAGAGTGCCACAGGTTGCCCGCCCCTGGAAAGAGGGAGAACTCCTGGCAAACCTGGTGGAAGCTCTCCAGCTTTGCTCTTTGTTGCTAGGAGTTCCGCTGGCTGAAATCTGCCACAAAAGCAGGAAGAAGCTTGGGGGGATTCTGGTGTGCTTCCTCTTCCTTGGAGGGTAGATGTTTAACTGCGAGAGCCGGAGGATATTCTGCGTACATAAAGGCCACACTCGCCTAGAGTGTTGAAGGGAGTGTGACTCTGTTGCAGCTTCTTCACCAGCTGTGGGGCCTCTCTGGGGCTACAGTCCTGCCCTCCTTTTCTCTCCCTGCCTCAAGCAGAGCTGAAGCTTTACCGGCGGGGGGGCTCTGAGAGCTGCTTTGTGCGGGACCCGACTCCAGAGAGGGATTACCCCGTGGAAGCAGAACGCCGTCTGGCCTCCTTGAGGACAGCGCCAGGGTGGCTCAGACTCCCAGCCACGTGGCAAGAGCGACATTCAACACCAGGCCCAGGTGGCCAGGAAGGCAGCCGCCCGGGCGATGCCAGCTGGAGACACAAAGCAGCCCTTGGAAAACAAAGCTTGGGCAACTGGCACACACGGGGCCAAACCGGGCACGCCAATTATTGCATGTGTGCTTTGGTGGAGCCCATTCTGCTCTGCAGGGCTGGCAAGGGGGCTGACTGGAGGGCTGTGGAGCAGGGCTTGGGGGACCACAAAGCAGAGGAAAATCCACAGGACCCAAATCGCCAGGAATTAAACCCAAAAGAGACCCCGATAGTTCTGGCGGTGACTGTGTCTGCATCACACACTCCATTGTCTTCTAGCGCAGGGGGTGGGGTGGTCCAAGCTCTGTAACTTTAAGACCTGTGGACCTCAATGCCCAGAACTCTGGGAATTGTAGTCTGCAAGTCTTAAAGTTGTCAAGACCTGGACACCCTTGCCCTAGGGTGTGATCAGTTTTTTGTTTCAGGACATCATGCCAACTCAAAAAATGAGGTTGAGAAAACAATGATTAAGGTAACCCTGAATAAACATCTTGTGTGAATTCAGCCACCCTGGACCTGGTGCCTAAGAAGAAGCCACGAAGAAGGTCCCAAGGGAGAAGGAGTCCTGCAGAAAAGCCTCTTTGGGGGCTCTCTGCCCACAGCCTGTGAACAACACCCTTGCAATACTCGTGGTGCCACATCAGCCGCTGGGCCTGGCAGGCAGTCCGGGCTGCCGCAGTAAATGGGTGCAGGAATTGGGGCTCTGTCCTCAGCTCATCGATGGCTAAGCGAGCTGCTGGCATCCCCCTTCCCGTGGGACCTTCTTGGCATTTCTGAGTGTTTGAACGGGCCAAAGAGTCTGGCAGACAGGTAGCCTGGAAACTCCCAAAGCTGCTCCCCAGGCAGGGAAGCCCACGCTGGAGGGGAGGGGGTTGGGGGGGCACAACCGCTTGACTGCGCTCCAGGGTGGTGGGCCGGGAGCCAAAAGAGGCAGGGTGCCACCTCAGCCCACCTGTCCCAGGTTTCCCAGCCTCTGGCACGCTTGGCATTTACTAGCCCAGGGTGATCCAGGTGCCAAAGGGCAGGGAAGGCCAGGCTCCCCACTCATTTGAAATAAAAGTGAATTTATGCTTCTTCTCTGGGCCTTTCGTTGTTTCTCCTTCTGGCAGCCTTCCAGGGCAGATCAACCTGTTGTGATGAGCCAATTATATATCTTATTTATTTATGTAGGAAAATTGCATTGACGCCTATTCGCACATGGCAATCAAGGCAGCTTACAGAATATAAAACCCCATATAAAAAACAATAAAATTAATAAAAGAGAGAGTCATATAATAAAATAACCCCCCCACCCCCTGGCCCAATGACAGCAGATCCCAGGAGCCATTTGCTGGGCTCCCTCCTGCTCTGGGTTCCCCAGGCCTGAGCCAAGTCTTTAGGGCCTTCCGGAAGAGTCTCAGAGTGGGAGCCATTCTAATCTCTGGGGAACGATGTTCCAGAGGGAGCCACCACGGAGAAGGCCCTTCCTCTGGGTCCCACCAGAGGTATCTTCCTTGGGGATGGGACCCGCAGCATTCCCTCCCTCCCTGCTCTGATGGGTCGGGTAGATGTGACCAGCAAGAGACGGTTATCCCTCAGATCGCCTGAGGTCCGAAGCCCTGAAGGGCTTTAAAGGGGACAACCAGTCCAGCTTTAAAGGGGACAACCTATCCGGCCAAGCTTCGGCGTTTTCATCTACCCGGGGGCGGCATGGATTTGGCGGGGTGCCCGGCATTTTTCATCAGAACTGGAGACGGAGGAGTGTTGCCGGGGCCGGGGCCGATGCCGTGGGCAGTGAGAGGGCCTGCGACGAGGCCGAAGAATGTGATTTGCGCCCCCGAGCGATGGCCCCCCCGCGAGGCCGGATGCCAGTTGCCAGCGGGATGCGAGGCCGACGTTTGACGTTGCCCCCCTGGCTCCAACGGTGGAGGCGAGGGTGGAGGCCGGGGGGGGCATGGTCGTGCCCCGAATCGTTTCGGCCTGGACTTGGGTCCCGCCCGGTTTGCCCCCAGCCTGATCGATGGCAGTCAGGGAAGACTCAGTCAAAGAAATTGTCATACTCTATAGAAGATCTGTGGGTCCTGAGATATGTCCCCCTTTCTCAGAAATGGCCCTCTTACCTCTCTAAGATTTATCTCAAGGACGGATCTTGGGATCCGGAGAGATGGTGGGGCTGCCGGAAGCGTGTGAGGGAGGGTTATTTGAAATTTTTAACCAGATTTTTAAAGGAGTTAGGGGTGGCCGGGCGGGGGTTGGGGGACAACCCGCCTGGGGCTGGGACCGGGCCGTGGGTTGAGCGCTGTCGGGAGGGTCTGGGTTTGGATGGGGCTGTATTGAGGATGGGGGGCTGTTCCGGGGAGGGTGAAATTAAAACTATTAGTACGATGAGCGGGAGAGGCAGATTTGGCGGTTATAGGGGGCCATATTTTGTTCCGGGAACGTGCCCCCGCTACTTATCTGCTGTGGCGCGCTCCGACCCCTTTGTTATGTCCCGTTCCCCAGGTGGTCTAAGCGATCGGGCCCTGGGCCTTCGGCTGATGTTATGTAACGCCAGGTCCGTCATTAATAAGGCCCCTCTCATCCATGATTTGATCTGTGAGGGGGGAGCGGACCTGGTGGGTATTACCGAGACCTGGCTGGGCCAAGAGGGGGGAGTCCCCCTAGTGGAGATGTGCCCAGCCGGGTTTCGGGTCTTTCATCGACCGAGGGCCCAGGGGAGGGGAGGGGGGGTTGCTGTGGTTATTAAGGAGGATCTGTGTCCGAGGGAATCCACTGTTTCTCAGACGACCGGATGTGAGTCTCTTCTCGTGAAGTTCGGTCCCAGGGTACAGGTGGGCTTGTTGGTCGCATACCTGGCTCCCTGCTATGTGGCATCGGCCCTGCTTGAGCTCCTTGAGGTTATAGCCGGTGTGGCGGTTGAGACCCCCAGGCTTATGGTCATGGGGGATTTCAACCTGCCTTCTGCCGGTGGTGCCTCGGGGACTGCTCAGGAGTTCATGGCTTCCATGACAGCCATGGGCCTGACCCAGTTAATTCGGGACCCTGCTCACGTGGGAGGTCACACCCTGGATTTGGTTTTCGTCTCTGATCAATGGCAGAGTGATCTGGGTGTAGGGGATATAGTTGTAGAACCCCTGTCATGGACTGATCACTCGCTCCTGAAGCTCGACTTCTGTTCTGCACCCCCTGGCCGCAGGGAGGCGGGACCGCTAAAATGGTACCGCCCCAGGCGCCTGATGGATCCAGATAGGTTCCTGACGGAGCTTGGGCCATTTCCCGAAGCTCACACACACGACTCGGTTGAAAGCTTGGTCGCCACCTGGGATAGGGTGGCCGCTGGGGCCCTTGACCGGGTCGTGCCCTTGTGGCCTCTGACCCGGTGCCGATCCCAAGTGGCTCCTTGGTTTTCTGAGGAGCTAAGGGAGATGAAGCGCCGGAAAAGACGCCTAGAGAGTAGTTGGAGGGCTAGCCGCTCTGAGTCTGACCGAACACTACTACGATCTTATGTTAAGATGTATTTAGTGGCGATAAGGATGGCGAGGAGGTCTTACCTCCCCACCCTTATTGCGTCCGCGGAAAACCGCCCAGCCGCCCTGTTTAGGGTGACCCGCTCCCTTTTGGAGGTGGGAGCGCGGGAGGATCCCTTGCAGGGGCGGGCTGAAGAGTTTTCTAGGTTTCTGCAGGACAAAATCGCTCAGATCCGGGATGAGCTGGACTCCGACTGGGCATCTCCGGGCGGGGGGGCGGGGGTGGATATCGGTGAGGTCAATTGGGTTGAGTTCGATCCTGTTACCTTGGAGGACGTGGACAGGATACTGAGGGGGCTTGCCACCACTTGTTTGCTGGACCCGTGCCCCTCCTGGCTGGTTTTGGCCACTCGGGAGGTGACACGAGGCTGGTTCCAGGGTATTATAAACGCTTCCTTGAGAGAGGGGCTGTTACCCGCCGCCTTGAAAGAGGCGGTGGTGCGGCCCTTCCTCAAGAAACCGTCCCTGGACCCAGCATTATTATCAAATTATCGTCCAGTCTCCAACCTTCACTTTGTTGCGAAGATTGTTGAGAGTGTGGTGGCACGTCAGCTCCCGCAGTACCTGGATGAAGCGAGTTATCTCGACCCCCTCCAATCGGGTTTCAGGCCCGGGCACAGCACGGAGACGGTATTGGTCGTGTTGGTGGATGATCTCTGGAGGGCTCGGGACAGGGGTTGTTCCTCTGTCCTGGTCCTGTTGGATCTCTCAGCGGCTTTTGATACTGTCGACCACAGTATCTTATTGCGGCGGTTGGAGGGGTTGGGGGTGGGAGGCACCGTGTTACGGTGGTTCGCCTCCTTCCTCTCCGACCGTTTGCAATTTGTGTTGACAGGGGGGCAGAGATCAGCCCTGAGGCCCCTACTGTGTGGGGTCCCCCAGGGGTCGGTGCTCTCGCCCCTGCTGTTCAACATTTATGTGAAGCCGCTGGGTGAGATCATCCGTGGCTTCGGGGTGGAGTTCCATCAGTACGCTGATGATACTCAGCTGTACATCTCCACCCCGGGCCACCCCAACGAAGCCGTCAAAGTGATGACCCGGTGCCTGGAGGCCGTGCGGAGTTGGATGGGTCGTAACAGGCTTCGTCTCAACCCGACTAAAACCGAGTGGCTGTGGTTTCCTGCGCCCAGATACAGCCAGCTTGTTCCTTCGCTGGCCGTGGGGGGAGAGGTTTTGACCCCCATGGAAAGGGCGCGCAATCTGGGTGTCCTCCTGGATGTACGGCTGTCCTTGGAAGAACATATTGCAGCCGTCGCCAGGGGGGCCTTTTGTCAGATTCGTCTGATTCACCAGTTGCGGCCCTTTCTGGATCTGGGCGCACTTCGCACAGTCACTTCCGCCCTCGTTATCTCCCGCTTGGACTATTGCAATGCTCTCTACATGGGGCTCCCCTTGAAGAGTTTCCGGAGGTTGCAGCTGGTCCAGAATGCAGCCGCGCAGGTGATCGTGGGTGCCCCTCGGAGCTCCCACGTAACACCGCTTCTCCGCAGGCTGCACTGGCTTCCTGTGGCCTTCCGGATTCGATTCAAGGTGGTACTGATGGTATTTAAAGTGCTCCATGGCTCGGGACCTGGGTACTTACGGGACCGCCTACTGCCACCAACAACCTCCCGCCGCCCAGTACGCTCTCACAGGGTTGCCCTGCTTGGGGTGCCGCCGCCTGATCATTGTCGGCTGGCGGCCCCAAGGGTGCGGGCTTTCTCTGTGGGAGTCCCCTCCCTGTGGAATGATCTCCCCCCGGAGATACGGGCCATGACGGATATCCTGACCTTCTGGCGCGCAGTTAAGACCCTATTTTTCAAGCAGGCCGGCCTGGCCCAGTAATGGGTCCTTGGGTTTTAAATCTAAATTGGGTTTTAATTGCTAAATTTTATATTTTTAAATTTTTAATTAATCCCTGATTAAATGTCTAAATTTTTAGTTGGATGGGATACAGCCGGACTCGCTTATTTAATCTAGTTTTAAATCGTATTTAAATTGTATTTATTCTATGTGTATTCTATGTGTTTTTAGTAGGCTGTACACCGCGCCGAGTCCCTTTTTGGGAGAGGGAGCGGTATAGAAATTTGAATAATAATAATAATAATAATAATAATAATAATAATAATAACAACAACCAGCACCTTGAATTGCACCCGGAAGCAAATGGGCAACCAATGCAGCTCCTGCAGGAGAGGTGACACATGTGCACACTGGGGTCTGCACAAAACCATGCGGGCCACTGCATTTTGCCCCAACTGGAGCCTCCGGATGCTCCTCAAGGGCAGCCCCATGTAGAGCGCATTGCAATAGACAAGACGGGAAGTGAGCAGGGCATGAATGACTGTGAATAGGGACCATTGGTCCAGGA
Organism: Bungarus multicinctus; assembly: GCA_023653725.1. Classification (NCBI taxonomy): domain Eukaryota; kingdom Metazoa; phylum Chordata; class Lepidosauria; order Squamata; family Elapidae; genus Bungarus; species Bungarus multicinctus. The sequence continues at coordinate 490,028 of CM042847.1, forward strand.
AAGGGTGTAACTGGGGCACAACCCCTGGATTACGCACAGGGTCTGTATATCAAGAGAATCCTGCAAGTGCACAGCCCACCTTCCCCGACTCCTGTGCAGCCTTTAAGGAAGGCCCCCCAAGCGTCTTTCTCCCCCCGTTATGCAGCCAAGGGCTGTGCAGCCTCTTCTCGGACTGTTCCCTCCAAGACTTTCTCAGACACCATTACACCTTTTGCACAATAAACAACTACAGGTAGTCTTCCACTTACAATGGTTTGTTTAGTGACCGTTCCAAAGTTACAACGGTACTGAAAAAGTGACTTATGACCGTTTTTCACACTTGCGCTGCCTCCTTATGGTCACGTGATCAAAATCCAGGCACTTGGCAAGTGATAAGTATGACGGTTGCGGTTGCGTTGGGCTTCAACAATTTTAGCCACCGGTTCTGTCCAGTCGCTGGGTGGGCGTGGCCATGGTGGGCGTGGCCTAGTCCTCTTCCTGTACCATGGAGATGGTGGGGGGCGTTTTTGCCCTCCCTGGGCTCCGAAGGGTCTCTGGAAGCCGGAAACAGACCATTTCCGGCCTTCCCAAACTTCTGGGAGGGCGTTTTTGGCCCCCTCTGGCTCTTGTTCACAGTCCCTCATCCAGACGGAGCGGTTCACACAACTCCCCCAAATCACATCCGGTCTGATGGGAGAGCATTTGCAGCGCAGAGGCAGCAGGAGGGCCACATTTCACCACTAGATGGCAGCCTCACCCTCTTTTGCACTTGGAGGAGCCCAAAGAGGTTTGCGTATCATTTGCATATGCTAATAAGGAGGCTGGACTCCATCAGCATGTACCGAGTGGGTGATTAAAAGAGCAATCAAGGCCGGAGAGAGCGCAGCTTCTGCCTTGTAATTAAATGTGTTCGTCTGATAAAGAGCCACAGAGGAGACCGTTTGCCCAGGTGGGCTCTTCTGCTTTGTGGCAGAGCCGAACTCTTTGGGTGGGTGTGTCTGTCTGTCTGTCTGCGGGGGGCACACTTGGAGGGGGAGGGTCCACAAAGCAGCTGGGAGGCCTTGGGTGGAAGCCCACCCGGGCCGGGGCCCTTCATTCCAGGAGTTACTGCAGGAATAAGGCTGGCTCACCTCACAGGATCGTCGTGAAGGAAGGTCAGGCTAGACTTCATGGCTGTCTGGCTTCCAGGGCTCCCGTTGAGAAGGCGGGGCGGGGGCTGGAGCCTAGTTAAACCCGGTGCCAATGAGAGAAACGGGATTCTCCTCTTGAAAAATACCCCCCCTCTGCAGCGGGATTTCTCCAGCCTCCTTTTGCACCCCCCCTCCAGAAGTTGGCCTGGGGGCTGTGGAGAGTCCCGGTAGAGGGGCGGAAAAGGGAGGCACCTCGGACGTTCCTGCTTTGCCGGAGAGCCACCTGAAAACGCCGGCGTAGCGTGTCTAGCTTTGATGAATGAACCTGGTTAGTTTTTGAGTTTGCAAGCCTCACCGCAGCTCATAAACAGTCGTGGGGGGAGGGGCTGGTTGACAGAACTCATTGGGTTAATAGCTGGTCCAGACTCATCCAAGGGGGCTCAAGGGCTGAGAGCAGCGTTTACCAAGCTCAGCAATGTTAAGTGTGTGGCCTTCAACTTCCAGAATTCCCCAGCCAGCATCTCCCCTCCCCTCCCTCCCTTTTTTCCTGTCTCTTTCCCTCCCTCCTTCATTCTTCTCTTCCCCTTCCCTCCCTCCCTCCTCCTTTCCCTCCCTGAAACTTCCAGGAGAAGCTCATCCAGTTTCCCAGCCACAGACCCAAATCACTGAGGGAGCCCGCTAGAAAAGCCTCTCCAGCATCCTAGAGGTTTTTTTGTGTGTGTGTGTGGGGGGGGGGGTTGCAGAGTAGGCTTTGAATCAGCTCCAAAAGGCCCAACAGGGAAGCTGCTCCCACCCCCACCCCACGGAAGGCTGCTGGAGAGGAGTTCGTGTCCCAGAGGGGCATTGAGGGGGGAGGTTAACAAGTCAAGATGGCAGCTACAAGGCAGGACCTCAGTGGGGACTGCCACCTTGGTATTTTAACCTCTCCCGGGCAGGCCCCATGTCCTGGCAGGTTTTCCCAGTGATGGGAGGGTGGCCGCTGTTTGGACAGGTCTCCAGCATCTCAAAGGGGGTGGGAGTGGGGGTGGGGTCTCCCCTTTGGACAAGGGCTGGCCGAGCTGCCTCTGAGTGCCAGAGGCCAGCAGTGCTGACCAGTCGCCTCTTTGCTCCTTCCCCAGCGCATGATGCTGCTGATGCTGCCGCTGTGGGGAAGCATGTGATGCGGTTGTCAGACCACAGAGGGCTTTGGGGTTTCCCTGATGTCCCTAAGGAAACCACGTCAAAGAGCCGACTCAACTGGCAGGGTGGGGGAAGGGAGGGCTCGTGTGTGTGCCTGTGTGTGTGTATGTGTGTGCTTGCTTCTTTATTTTGAACCCAGTGCTGATCCACGGAAACTGAACAGGAGGAGGAGATCCCCTTTGCAGATTCTGGACCCACAAGCTAGGGCTCCTTGGGGTGCCCTCCCTGCCCCCCAGGTCCCCTGGCTTGAAAAGGCTTCTTCCACGGAACACAATAAAGGGGAAGATTGGTAGCTCGGGGTTGACGTGGTGCTTGGTGCTCTGTGACCTGGCTTGTTTTTCATGCAGATGTTTCATGACCCAGATAGGTAACATTTTATTTTATTTATTTTGTCAAGCGATTATAAGATAACAGGTATAAGTATAAACATGGTTATGAATACATGAAATGGATACGAATTAGAAAAAAAGAAGCAACAGGACAGGGACGGGAGGCACGTTGGTGCGCTTCTGCAGGCCCCACTGCTCAGAGAGCACAAGGACAGATCATAGAATTACAGGGCTGGAAGGGACTTTGGAGGTCCAACCCTCTCTCAAGGCAGAAGATACCACTCTGGCCAATGGTTGTCCAATCTATTCTTGAGTGCCCACATTTCTGGGAGTCAAATGCTGAGGTACCCATCCCTAGTCAGATCTGCTTTACCAGATTTTTCCATAGGCCCAGGCTGAAGATTGCTGGCACTCAGCAATGCATCTTTTCCAAGCTCAATAGCAGCAACTGGGAGAGGGATCTTGGAGTCTTAGTGGGCAACCAGCTAAATAGGAGCCAGCCATGTGTGGCGGCAGCCAAAAAAGCCAACATAGTTCTAGACTGCATCAATAGAGGGATACAATTGAGATCAAGTGAGGTACTAATACGTCTCACTAAAGCCTTAGTAAGACCGCACCTAGAGTGCTGCATCCAGTTTTGGTCACCACACTATAAAAAAGATCTTGAGACTCTAGAAAAAGTGCAGAGAAGAGCAACCAGGATAATGAGGGGACTGGAGGCTAAAACATACAATGAACAGCTGCAGGAACTGGGCCTGGCTAGTCTAGGGAAGAGAAGGACGAGGGGAGGCAGGAGAGCAGCCTTCTTGAGGGGCTGGCACAGAGAGGAGGAAGAGGTCAAGCTATTCTTCAAAGTACCTGAAGGCCACATAAGGAATAACGGATGGAAACCGATCAAGGAGAGATTCAAGCTGGAAATGAGAAATTTCCTGACAGTGAGAACAATCAACCCATGGAACAGAAGTTGCCTTTGGAAGTTGTGGGAGTTTCATCCCTGGAGGCTTTCAAGAAGAGACTGGACTCCTGCTTGGAAGGGGGTTGGACTAGATGACCTACAAGGTCCCTTCCAACTCTATTCTGATTCTAAAGAAGATTGCCCTCTGGCATGGGGCTGAAATGACCAGGGATTAAGCCCATGATGGCTTGGCAGCCAGGAACACCTGAACCTCTGGATTTCTCTCCCAAAGCATGGAGGTTAAAAGCCCCCAGCACGAAAGCCTGGAAGACCCCATGCCCAGCCCTGCAAAGAAGCCCAGGGAGGTCATATATTCATATAAAGCAGGGAGGTCAAACTTGATTTTATCCAGGGCCACATCTGGGTTGTGTTTGACTTCGCTGGCAGAGGGTTGCAGGCAGGGGTGGGATTCTACCAATTCAGCCCGGAGCTCCAAAAGATCAGCTGTGAACTAACCGTTCGCTCCGATGATCAGCTGTTGGGCCCACCCACCGGTCTGACTCTAGTCTGGGCTTTATTTCCAGGTTTTTCAGATCAACTGATTCGCATGGCACAGTGGATTGCCACACGTCGGCCGTTTGACACACAGGGCTTGCAGCAGAAGGTGAGTTGCAAATGCTGCGTGTACGCACACAAAACACACATTTGGCGTGCACGCACACCGAACCGATTGTTACACCGATTGAATCCCACCCCTGGTTGCAGGAGGCCGTCCCAGCAAAAAACGGAGATTGGGAGCCTGTTTTTGCTGGCAGAGGCACTGGTCCTTCACCATTTGCAGGGCAGCCCTGCCGGCCTTGAGCCTGATACCCCCGGATATAAAGGGCCCAACCCTCAGTCACCCCATCAGCCCTTCCAAGCAGGCCAGAGGGACACGCTCGTTCTGTTTGGTGACCAAGGGGCATTGACCGAGTCTCGCCTGTCTGGAAGTCCAGCTCTCCGGATAGATCCTTTACAGCCCAAGAACATAGAGAAGGTCCCTCCTGAAGCTCAGCTCACTGTGCAGCTTCCGGACTGGTCTTGGCTCGCCCTTCCCTAGGCAGCCTCTCTCTGTCCCTCGGCCATCCCCACACGCACCTGCAGATTGCAATTGCAGCAAATAGCTTTGACCACTTTGCCCCCCAACACCCCCCCATGCAGGGGCTGGCAAAGAGGAGGGGACAGTCCACCCTCCCCAGAAGCTGCAACTGTTTTGCCTAAAATTGCTGCAAGGCATATTGGATTTCCCTGTCTCTTCATTTGCATTCAGTTTTGGTGATGTATCAAAGAGGGTGCGATTATTTGTTTCCCCATCCTTCCTTCTGGCTCTTTTTGGATCCCCCTGAATTCCACTCGGGCTGCTCAGCTTTCCAGGTGGGAAACCAGACTTTGCAGCCATTGGGTTACCAAAGTTTTGAAGACTGTTTTTCACAGACTTCCCAGGTGTCCTCTGTGTTTGAACCATAAAGGAAGCCATAATTAGCAAAGTCCGTGCAGGGATGCAGCTGGTCTTTGTATTCCAGTGATAAAAATTCAGGCAATTGGCATTTGCAGCATCCTTGGCTCACCTGATTTGCAGCCTTCCCAGTAGGGAAATCCAGATGGTGGCCACCCTCTCACCTTCCAAGCCCTACCCACCTCTATTATGGGCCTCCCCAGAGGGAGCAGGGCAAAAGGGGGCTCCGACAGGGAAGGTTGCAGTCGCCAGTTGGATCCTCTGCAAACATTCCAGAACTGTTGTGTGACTCACACAAGGCAAAGTGCATCATGCCACCACCACCCCGCCCCCGCGGCTTCAATCTTGCCATTTTGTAAAGGATTTTTTTAGTTGTTATTAAAGTTTATTGTAATTTATTTTATTGAATTTTAAATTATATAATTTAAATTATATAATTATATATTGAGTTTATAATTTATTGAAGTTTATAATTCAAATTGCAAATAGATAATAGGGGGATAAAAAGGGAAACAGAAGGAGTGAAATAAGAAGGGAAGAAACGAAAAAAAGATGACTTCCAACTTTTTGGTGCAATAAAATACAAAATAAAGCCTCAACTTTTTACTTTGTCTATATTGTTAATTTCTATAACAACCACCTAATCTAATCGTCAAAAGCCAAAACCAAAATTTTATGGGTTTTTCCCCCGTTGCAAAAGGATTGGCGCGAAATGAAATGAAGGTCCTTGCAGCGGCCCTCCGCCCCCTTGGAAAGCCTGGTGCAGGAAAGGAGCCTCTCGCAGGTTCGTTCTTCACCTGGCTTCGTTCAGGCTTCGCTTCCCGCGGGGCCTTTCAGCGAGTAGCTGATCGCGAGGGAAGCCTCGGTCGCCTTAAGCCAGGCAGGGCAACCCTGGTCAGGGCCGGGGCGCTTCTGGGCATCGGCGCGGCTGCTACGAACACCCGTCACGGGGGGGTCGCGCCCCGATCGAGGGATCCTCGCGGAAGGCGGCGCCGTCCCCTGCGGGGCTCTGGAGGGGCGCGGCCTCCCCGCCCCACGGGCTGCAGTCCTCCCGGGCGTCCGCCGCAAGCCGGGCCGGGCCGAAGGGCGCAGAGGCGGCGCCCGCAAGGCTGGGCACGGGAGCCCTCGTCTTCCCCACACGCATGCGTTAAGTCCCCCTCCTCGGGGCTCCTGGGTTGGCTCTCGCCTTGCCTCCTGCTCCTCTCCCCGGGTCTGGCGGAGGGCAAATTGGACCCAGGGAGCCGTGCCGAACGTCCCGGTCTCTCCGGCCTTGCCAGCTCTGGGGAGAGATGATGCCCGCAGGCCCTACCGGGTTGGCATTGGTGGTGATGGGAGGATCGGGGACCGGAGCCCCCGCGTGGAACGTCAGACACCCCCCACCCCCAAGTGAGATGGGCCGGTGAGGTTGGTGGGGAGCCTGCTGAAGGCCCTTTCAGAAGGGGGAACGGGCCTCTCCCAAGTTTATCTTTTTCGTGGTTTGAATCCGTTTATGATTTGTAGTGGTGTTTGCAGTGATTTGAGTGAGGGTTTTTTGGGGGGAGGGGTTAACGTTGCAAGCCCAAAACTGTCTTTCTTTGCAAACTTGCAAAAGAAAGAAAGAAAAAATACAGCCGGCTGGGGAAACACGGGCCAACATGGATACCATTTGCAACAGGATCCCAGTAAAAAAGCAAAGGGGACGGACGCATTTGCAAGGCGGAGAAAGTGAAGGGAACAGAAGCATTGTGGCCGGAGGCTTTGTGTACATGAGAATTTCAGGGCTGCCAGAATTATCTGATTTGGGGGGGAGGGAGGGAGGGAGACACAAGCACAGAGTCTTCACCGTCGGGTAGGTGTGGGTGAGTTTCTGTGTGTTGGGGGATGGCCAGCCTCTGTCTACCCACTCCCGGGGCAGAAGCCCTGGTGCCAAGGGCTCTTTCTTCGCTTCCACCATTTCAGCTGCTGCTGTTACCAGTTTCCGCCACTGTACAGTCAGCTGAATGCAACCATTTCTTTTAATATCGGTCTGGTGCCCAGCCCCAACCTTTCATTAGGCACGAGATACATAGTATAAAGGGCTCATGTGTATTTTTGTGCATAAAAATAATACAAGATGAGACAATATAATAAAATAAGAATATATTCCATATGTATATACGTATGCACAAACACACACATAAAACAAAATAACAGGGTTGGAAGGGACCTTGGAGGCTTCTAGTCCAGGGCTCACCAACCTTTCGCACCTCAGGGAGCACTAAATTCATAAGTTTAAATCCTGCGGGGACCACTAATATGATCTGCCTAATGACGGGTTGGGTGGGCGTGGCTAGATAGCCATGTGACTGGGTGGGCATGGCCAACTCAATCTCACTCATGCTGAGGGGCACCTTGCCAGCCTCTCCTCGCCCCTCCTCGCCCCTCCCAGCCACTCCTCACCTGCCCACCTGGGCTCCGTAGGGCTCCAACAGGAAGCAGTTGTTGGAGCTAAGCAGCCACACGAGAAAGAGTTGGCCAAACAGCTCAGTTCAAACTGGATCCGACCGAGAAGGAGGCTCAGCAGAAGCACCTCACTGAGGACTACGAGCATGGGCTTTCCAAGCAGAGGGAAGACCTGCAGGAGTGCAGGGCCAGGTCCCGGCGCCTGGAGGCTCAGCGGGCTGAGATGGCCGGCCAGTTCCAGGCCCTGATGCAGTCCCACTGGAACGAGGCCCTCCGGCTCTTCAGCATCAGTGGCCCTTCCCTCCGCCCTGCACCAGAAGACTGAAAGCAGACTCCAAGTGGGAGTTTCTGCCCCCTCTTCCCCACACAAAAGACTCTGAAGGGGGAGAATCTGTGGCAACACAAACGTTCATTGCACGTATCCAACCCAGGGGGCGGAGTTTCAGGCCTCCTGATTTAATGCAATATAAAAAAATGGCAATAATTTTTCTGCGGACCACCAACATTTTCTCACAGACCACCAGTTGGAGAGCTCTGTAATCTAGTCCACCCCTCTGTTCAAGCAGGAGACCTTATGTCATTCCGGACGAGTGGCTGTCTAGTCTCTTAAAAATCCCCACGATTTGAGCCCCCACAACTTCCAGAGGCAAGCCAATCCACTGGTTAATGGTTCTCACTGTCAGGAAATTTCTTCTGAGTTCTAGGTATATGTATATTTATCAAAAAGAATAATGAATTAGATTTTAATGACTTTCCTGCCTTTTAATAATAAAAAAACCAGGCAAGTCAAGATACAACATTTAAACATTAAGCTGACAATCTTATTTGTGATGGATAGGCATAGGAGTAGCATGAATACTCAAATTTTGATATGTCTGACAGACATTAAACTGATTATTACGACAAAAGAATACATATAATGTATTATGTATGTATACTATATTCCCTACCAAAATGTGAAGAAAATTAAGAGAAACCTATGAAATATTGTATAATTTTGGGTATGGGCTTCATTTTTGGCGGGTGGATCCAGTGCTGATATTCAGCCGGTTCACACTGCATCAGACGAACTGGTACCAAGAATTTGGTGTGGGTTGCCGAACCGGTAGTAAATTCTGGCTGGCCATGCCCCCCACCCGGTCGCCTCCCAGCTGATGCTCGCTCCTCCCACCCGCCTTACATTCGCCTAAGGTATTTCTTTCTTTTTTCCCTCCTGACAATCAGCTGTGCTGGGATTTCCCTTGCTGAGGCCCAGGAAGGCAAAAAATGGAGGGAGGAGCTCAGCCCCCCCTCCATTTTTTGCCTTCCAGAGCCCCAGAGGAGCCTTAGGGGAGCAAAAACGCCCCCCAGAGGTTCTTCTGAGGCTAGGAAGCTCCCAAAATGGAGCTTGGAGGGGTGCTGTGTGCCCCTCCCATGCTCTGTTTCTTCCAGAGCCCCAGAGGAGCAAAAACGCCCCCCCCCCCAGAGGCTCTTCTAAGGTTAGGAAGCTCCCCAAAATGGGTGGGGGCTGCAAAAAAAGCCACACCCACCCAGTCACATGGCCACGCCCACAGAACCGGTAGTAAAAGTTTTTGAATCCCATCACTGGGCAGATCCCCAAAAGTTTCAAGGCACCTCCAGCATTGCCTCCCTGGAAACGTGTTGTAAACTACAAATGAAAATAAAACAGCAGAGAAATGGGGAAGAGAAAAGATGGAAAGAAAAGGAAAAGCGGAGGATGGGGAAAAAAAGAAGAAAAGCATTACTTTTTTTTCAGTGCAGTAGAATAAAAACAGTAAGATAAAATCTCCACTTTTTACTTTCACATACTAAATATATTAGCCATTCCTGCAACAACAGACTTATCTAATCAGCATTTCCCAAAATCAAACTTTCATTTCCTTCAGTCTAGAAACAGTTTCCAAGTAGAAAGTAGAAACGAAACCTATCTCTTCTTTCTTTGGGAGCTGCTCCTTTCTGGCCAGAGGGTCAGCACTGACCGCCAGCTGCTGCTTTTGGGAACTGCAGCCTCTTTCTCATCCATAGTTAGCAGGACATCCCATCTTTCAATGGAATTGAATTCCTCAGCCAGCCATGCAATTATTCCGCTTTCATTCTTATTTCATTCCTTCCCTTCTTCCGTGTCCTGTTTTTCCCCACCATCCACTCGTCACTCTATAAAAAAAACATCTGCCCCGTTTCAAAGCTTCTCCCCCCTTCCCTGGTGTTCTTTAATTCTCTCATTATCACCAGAAACAAGCAGGTCACTCCTGAGTTTGTCTCTTATTCATTCTTTGTCCTAAGAGCCAATTTGGTGCAGGGGGGAGTCATCAGGCAAGAAACCAGGAGCCTGTGAGTTTGAGCCAGCTGGGTGACTTTGGGTCCGTCTCTCTCTCTGTCCAACCCTGTAGGAGAGGACCAGGCTGAGCCCAAGGGAGGGAGGGGCCAAGTAGGTCACCAGCCTCGAGTCCCTTTGCACCCACCTCTAAGTCTGGCCCACTTTGAGTTCCGCTGACTTTTACCTGCCGCCAGTTTGCTTTGTCTATTAGTTGGCCAGATTCTTGTCGAGAGCTTGAGCTAGAAGCCGATCTTTACACCCACTTGAACTGCCTGGATTGTCTGATTTCCCTGGGGCTTGACAAACCCATTTCACAAGGTTGTTATGGGGAAATAGGAGGAGGAAGTAATATTTATATATGCTTGCCACCTTGAGTTGCTTATAAAGTAATAAAGGTGGGATAAAAATCAGCAAAGTCAAAAGGCAGAGCTGCTTCTGATTTGATTTTCTAGCAGCGTCTCTTCATTCTTAGCTCCCCAAATGTCACAGCTGCTTCTTCCTTACTCCTTTGTAATTCCCATCCACTGTTCTCAACCCATTTCCCTTGGATTATGTTATTCAGATGCACAATTGCCCTCAAACTCATCTCTGGTTCTTCCGTTACCACTACACATTGGAAGCCTTCACAACATACAACCAGGACCCATTGATGCCTACCTTCATACGCAGCCGTAAGAGCCTGGATGGCACCAATTCATATTTCTGACATGCACTTTAGCCTTCCATTCCTATGAAAGCTACACCTTCACTTCTCTGCAGGTCTTCACCAACTCTATCTCAGTGCCCCCCAACCTTTTGGGCACCAGGGACCAGGGGGCTGATGGTTTCACGCACTGCTAGATCCTGTGCATGTGCAGATGAACCTTCATTTCACTTGCTTGTGTGGCCCAGTTCCTAACAGGTCACAGACCAATACTGGTCCATGGGTTGGAGTTGGCCCTTGCCCTTCCCCTCAAACTTCCTTCCTTCTCATTTTTTTTCTTTCCTCCCTCCTTCCCTCCCTTCCTTTCTCCTTTGCTCCTCCCATGTTGCAAGTCATTTGTCAGAGTCATCACAGATAACTTAGGAAAACTCTTTTCTGTTGTCCATCTCAGAGCTGCTTATTCAAGGCTTTTATAGGACACTTTCTAGCCAGATTGAGCAAATGTAGGCTGGGTTACCCTCACAAACACACAACTGGAGAGTGGGGCCACACTGGGGTGAGTGTTACCAACCGATGCAAATGACTCTTCTTTGCAAACTCCATTCTAGAACCTGCAGCACAGCTTCCCCTTTGTTCCCACATCTCACAACCTGGAGCTATTTGCAATAGTCTGATTTATTTATTTATTTATGCACTCAGGATGCAGAGAAGAGTAAACGTTTTTCCAAAGTGAGGTCAATTTAAATGGAAGAAAGTTGGAAAACAGCTGTTTGACATCTGGAGAGACTCTACAGTTCTTTTTTTTTTTTAATTTAAAAACAATTTTATTAACAAGATTAAAAACATCCAAGTACAAACATATAAAACATTAACATATAACAAGTCCAAATTTTTAACATTTGTTGTCGAATTTGGTGGGTCCTCGTTTTTCTTTAGCCATTAGTTCAAATACTCTTCTTCAATCAATAAAAACATTCATTTGCTATATTGTAGTAATTATATATTATTTAACTATTGAGTCAAGAAAAGAAACAGTAATCCCAACTATTAATATTGACACCGTTAGATAACAAGAGAGCTTTGCTAAGGTGGGTTCTACATTTATATAAGCCATTAAATGTGTAACTAAATTATATAATATTACTTCTTACAGTCATTTATTTATTTGTATCCGCCCCCCTACTTTTTTTTTTAATTTTCTGCCCATTTGAACCATTTGTCCCATATTCTATAGAAATCTGTGTCCTCCTTTCCATTGATCTGTAATGTGAGCCTCTCCAATTGAGCGCCATCATATGCTTTCTGAATTACAATATGTATTGATGGTGAATTAGGATTTTTCCAATATTGAGCCAATGCAATATGTGCTGCAGTTAATAGATGAATAATCAAGTACAGTTCTACTACTACTACAGTCATGCTATTGCTTTTCGTCCCTTTTTGAATTCTTCTCTGGATTAGCTTTTTAATTTTCCAAGAATAACTTTCCCAGAGTTTCTTCTTCCATTGGTTAAAAGCCTTCCTTCCCTTTGCTGGAAACTGGAGAATTCCAGGGCTGAAGTCTGTTTTGTGTTAAGCGGCCTGGAAATTTGGCCAGTGGTTTTGGGCAAGTCTAGCCACAGCCCAGATCCCTCCCCTCCCCTCCCAGCATTTACCCTTTTTTACCAGATTCCTTGAATGTTCCTGATCTCCTCAATTCTTCCAGCTCTCAGACTCCCTCGTTTTGTTCCCTGTGTTTCTTCAAAGTCCTTCAGGCCCTCAAAATTCTTGCACAAGTTGTAACAAGCTTTGATTCCTTTGATTCAACTGCACAGCCTACAATTTTACACTATTGCATCATCCAGACGCAAGAAAGTTGGAGCAGGAAACTGCCAGGCCATACATGGCAAAGGTTGTGTTTTAACATCCAGTAGTGTGTTGTGATAGAAGAGAGCTTTGAGCTCAGGTTGAAATGTGGAGTCCTCAGGGCTCTGAGCTGACTTGTTTTCTTGCAGGCGTTTCATTACTCCGCAAGATAACACCATCAGGGCTAAAAGAGAGAGGTGTTATGGAAGACTGTGGGGTCCTTGGTGTTCTCTGAGTTTTCTTGCAGACACTTCATGACTCAACTAGGTAATGTCATCAGTGCTAAAGGGGAGTGGGGTTTGCAGAGTAGATGTTGTAATTAAGTCTTGTACCTGATGATTCTTGACTCTTGACGAATGTCTCTTTTCTTCTATGTACACTGAGAGCATTTGCACCAAGACAAATTCCTTGTGTGTCCAATCACACTTGGCCAATAAAGAATCCTATTCTATTCTTATTGTACCCTATGACTATCATTAAGCATTGTACCTGATGATTCTTGACTCTTGATGAATGTCTCTTTTCTTTTATGTACACTGAGAGCATTTGCACCAAGACAAATTCCTTGTGTGTCCAATCACACTTGGCCAATAAAGAATCCTATTCTATTCTATCCTATGACTATCATTAAGCGTTGTACCTGATGATTCTTGACTCTTGATGAATGTCTCTTTTATGTACACTGAGAGCATTTGCACCGAGACAAATTTCTTGTGTGTCCAATCACACTTGGCCAATAAAGAATTCTGTTCTATTCCGTTCTATTCCATTCCATTCTATAGGAGGGGGAGGATGGGGGCCTGTGGAACTCTGAGTGTAGTTGTTTTGTTGCAGGCATTCCATTGCCCAGCTAGAGAACATTATTCCTCCTCCTCCTCTGTGCAGCTAATTTCTGTGGTATACCTGAATGTATAGCTCATTAAACCACAACTTGCTTAACTGTAACTGGCCAAATAAGCCACGGTAGGTAGTGTTCAAGTAAAATACAACGGTGCATCCACATGCCCAGCTTAGCTTGGGGTAGAGCTCTTTACACACCACTCCCATCCCTGAATGAATGAAGGGGTTCTGAGGGGTTGGTTTTCACCCGAGAAGACCATGGGGAGCTCTCTGCCCAAACCTGGCCTTCTGATCTGCTCAGCAGCTTCTGGGATGCAAGCCTAGTAGAAGCTCTACTATCTTGGATCAGAAGGGATCCAGGGTTGCCCTTTCATGGTCCAAGGGATCCAGTGTGGATCTTGCTCTGAGAAGAGACCAACGTCAGGAGAGCAAGAGCTGAGGAGGGATCCAGTGGGCCACTGCGAGGGAAAGTCCAGCTCTCTGGGTGCCATTCTTCCACTCCGTATTTAGTACTGTTAGCATTATATAAGCAGTCCTCCATTTATGACCACAATTGAACTAACATTGGTAGTTTTTTAGTGAGTTTTACGACATTTCTTGCCACGTTGTTAAGTGAATCATTGCAGTTGTTAAATTAGTAACACGGTTGTTAAGTGAATCTGGCTTCCCCACTGACTTTGTATGTCAGAAGGTTGCAAAGGGGGATCACGTGATTCAGGGACATGGACAGGGTCATAAATAGGAGGCAGCCAAGCAGTCAACTTTTTTTTTTGGTAAAAAGTTTTTTTAATTTTTCACATTTCAAAAACCTTTTTTTAGTGAACAGCATGATTCCAGGTTTTCACATTTCCATACAAACATGACCTTGATTACATATTCATCTTTCATGTTTGATTTCATATCCTATCATTTCTCTACATATTTTCGATTAATTTTCTCAAATACTTTTCTCAAACTTATTTATATTTTCTATTCATTTCTATTCATTTCTTAGCCTATTTCTTTTAACTTTAAATCATTCTCATACCTTCATATTTATTGTGCTTTATAGTTTTATCTGTCAGGTTCCCAATTTCATCGTATATTCTTATTTCATCATTTCGAAAACTTCTCAATTCAAACATTTCAAAAAAGTTTCCCCCACATTTACCAATTAGAGTGCAGTCAAATTTTGATCATGTGACCGTGGGGAGGCTGCAACAGTCATAAGTGTGAAAAATGGTCCTAGGTCACTTTTTTTCAGGCCATTGCAATGGACTGTTGTAAGTCGAGGACTGCCTATATAATCCTGTCACATCAGAGCCTGAGTCAAGATGAGCCAGAACTGAAGTGGACAGGAGATTGAGGGGGCGGCTTTTTTGGCTTTGGAGGAATGTGGGGAGGAGCAGGCAGAGTTAGGCCAGGGCCTTTCAGGATTGGGACGGCGTCAGTGGTGGTATTCTACCGGTTCGGCCTGGTTCTGCAGAGCTGGTAGCAGCGAAGAGCAGTGGAGACTGAACCGGTTCTCTCTGCCACTCTGCTGTTGGGCCCACCCGCCCATCCAGGTTCCCCTATTCACCGTTATCCTCTGAATTTGAAGCGCAGCTGCTTTGCGTGGCACAGAAGAGTGCTGCAGAGCAGCTGCTGAAGTGACCAGGATCGTGCAGGCTTGCAGGAGACAAAGTGTGTGTTTGACACAGGCACGCACGCAAAATGTATGCATGCATACAAAGTGTATCCACCAAGCCAAGCCCACTGAACCGTGGTAAAAATATTTGAATCCCACCACTGGATGGCTTATAGGCAGGGAGGAAGGAGACCAGGATGACCAAGAGAGGCTAAGCAGTGAACACAAGAGACAGAGCAAGGACCATCCCCACTTGATCCTCGAGCACAGAGAGTGGAGAGAAGGCGAGAACAGCACAGGCTGACTGGAGTACTCGGGAGGAGAGCGCCCTGCCCCTCTCCACAAGGCACTCCTGGGGACTGAGACTTAAGGAGACACTGTGGGGAGGGGCATTTGTCAGGAACACGCTGAATTCATGGAGTCTTGAGTGCCGTTGCCAACGTTGGATGTTGCCTGGACTTCTTGCTTTATTTCTTGCTTCCTGAACTAATTGACTTATTCCCTTGCCCTGCTGGATTTTGTTTTGCAGCTGTTGTGCTCACAGCTTTGTGCTGGACTACTTGCAGCCAGAGGCTGCTGGAGGTGTGTGTGTATCATTTTGTTCTGGAACTTGCCAGAAACGTGGGAGCATCTGGGGGACATTTGGAGCAATAAAGGGGCGGTTTGAACTGTCAGCTGACGGTGTTGCCTCTGTGACGTGTCCTGGGTCATCACAAATCCCTTCTACTTTTGTTAGTGTCGTTAATGTGCGCTTCCCTATGGCAGGCGTGAAGAGGCGAGCCTTGGGAAGTGGGTGAGCAGGGACGTAACCAGGGCATCACTCAGGCACCTCATTTCAGCACAAATACAGCCGTTTGTGTCATTTGCAATAGTTGCATCACATGGGACATCCTGATGCTCCTCCTGATATCCCTGCCCACTACAGACCCCTCCGCTCTCCAGATGCAGGGTGGGAAAACCAGCTGCCCAGCAGCGGCAGAGAAGGAGCCGTGCCCACTGGCGCCATTGAAGGTCCCAGGTGATTCATGCAGGGAAAAGGCTTCCCCACCTGTGTGTGTGTGTGTGTGTGTGTATGTTTCCTGGAGCAGTTGGTAGGGATGAACTTGGCAGACAGGGACAAGCAGCAGCTGAGTTTGCAGAAGGAACCACAAAAGTCTCCGAAGGGACCATCCCTAATTTATTGAGCTATAAAAGTAATGGAGGAGACTTTGAGATGTGTACGAGAGTCTGTCAATGCAATAAAAGGAAATAAAATTAGAGCTAACCCTTCTACAGGTGTGGAGCACCTCACAAAACTGACACTGGCCCACCAAACACACACAAAGGTTCAAGCACTCATCTTGGCCCATGGGAAAAATCTGCCACCCAGGGGTGTCCGGAGTGGGGTCAGAAAGTCTAACTGGCGGCTACACACTACACTCTTGAAGCCCTGGCCCACGAGAACCAGGCCGGTGTCTGGATCTTTTCTGGGGCCAAGACCCCTGCAAATCATCAGGGAAAGGGAGTTCTTTTACCAAGTGTCTTTCCCTTGCAAGACTGAGGGCCAACTTCAGAAGGGCACCAGGGTTGCACATATTCTCTTCGGTGCCTTTCTCCTGCTCTCCTGGGCTGAAGGAAGACCCAATGGTGTGGAAAAAGAGGTTGGGGCTTGGCCCATCGTTGGCTGAGCAGAATAACAGAGTTGGGCAGGTCCTTGGAGGTCATCTACTCCAATCCTATACCACTCAGACCAATGGTTGTCCAATCTCTTTTTTAAAAGCTCCAGTGATGGAGAGTCTGGAGATGAACTGTTCCACTGATCAATTGTTCTCCCTGTCAGGAAATCTCTCCTTAGTTCTAGGTTGGATCTCTCCTTAGTTAGTTTCCATCCGTTGTTTCTTCTTGTGCCTTCCGATGCTTTGGAGAATAGCTTGATCCCACCCCCCTCCTCTCTCTGGCAGCCCCTCAAATGTTGGAAGGAGGCTTTCATGCCAACCCTGGTCCTTCTTTTCACTGGACTAGCCAGGCCCAGTTCCTGCAACCGTTCTTTGTATGTTTTATCCTCCAGTCCAGTCCAGTCTCTTGGTTTTTATTTATTTTATTTACTTATTTTGTCAAGAGCTTACAATATAACAGAAACAAGAATAAACATAAGTTTAAATACAAGAAATAGGAACTAATAATTGGGGACAATAGGACAGGGACGGTAGGACATGATGGTGCGCTTATGCACGCCCCTTACAGACCTCTTAAGAATGGGGTGAGGTCAATAGAGGTTAGTTTGAGGGTAAAGGAGTGGGGGTTTGAGCAGGTGACAACAGAGTCAGGTAGTGAGTTCCAGGCATTGACCACTCTGTTGCTGAAATCGTACTTCCTGCAATCAACTGTGGAGTAGTTTACATTGAGTTTGTATCTGTTGTGTACTCTTGTGTTGTTGTGGTTAAAACTGAAATATGGCTGCTCTTCTTTGCGCTTTTTCCAGGCCAGAGAAGGGCATCGGGCTCTTTCCCCGGATGTTCCCACTCGATTGAAGGGAAGCAGCGACAGGGCAAAAGAGAGCCAGGAATCCCAATGCTTTCGAACTTCTTGGGTCTACTTGTTTTGCAACAGGAACTTTCACATCACTACAAGATTTCAATGTTGAATTAAAAACAATGAATAGGCGAAACAACTGTGGCGTCTTAGAATTTCTCCAGAGGGGACCAGAAGGTTTGGTCTTTTTTCCATCTCTAATGAGGACTAAAGAATCACAGCCGTGTGACTCACTTAGCCATGCAGCTATTCATTTAACAACCATGGCAAAAGAGGTCGAAAAACTCACTGAACAATGGCCTGGATTAGCAACAGAAATTCTGGAGCCAACTGTGGTCTTAGGTCCAGGGCTCCCTAGAGGGCGAGACTCTCTTTCAGGAAAGCCGTCAAAAGCTTCTCCGCTTCCCCTGTGAACCGCGGCTTGAGGGAAGCTGCCGCCCAGCAGCTACACTGGCTTGACGCGCTGCCAAGGCTGCTGCTGCTGCTGCGTGGCTCTGGGGAGGCGGAGGGGGGCTTGGAAAATTGCAGGGGGCTGCAGCTGAGGGGAGAGAACTTGTGACCATCAGGGTGACTCACCCTGGCTGGGTCTGGCAGAGGGAGGCGGCTGCTGCTGCTGAAGGCTCTGGCTGTGCGCATGTGTGTCTAGTCTGTGTTTGCATGTGCGTATGTGTTGCCAGGGCCACCGAGTGAGTCACTCCTCTGGTGCTGGGAAACCTCTCCTGGCTTTTTTCTCCATGAAGTTGTGAGGATGTTTGGTCTCCTTGAGAACCAGGCTGGCCTATCCAATCCACAGCAGCAGGAGGAGGCGCAAGAAGAGCAAGAGACACAGCCAGGAGCCCACGTCCCGCCTGCCCGGGAGAAAGGCTCTCCATTACATCCCCTCCCACAGGATTTTGGGGAAAAAACTTTCCGGCAAGTAAAAAGGCAGGAGGGTAGAAGAAATCCAAGCTGACTGGCTGCTCTTGTCTGCAACTTTTTAAACCTTGCAGAAAGTGCGGTTTATCAATTATTTATTTATGCATTTATTAAATATATTTACTGCCCATCTCATTTCAAAGCAAAACGATGAAAGAAATAATGGATGGAAACTACTCAAGGACAGAACCAACCTAGAATTAAGGAGGAATTTCCTGACGGTGAGAAATCAGTGGAATGGCTTACCTTCAGAAGCAGTGGCTGCACTGTCACTGGAGGCTTTTAAGAAGAGACTGGACAGCCATTGTCAGTAATGTTATAGGCGGATCCCCTGCCTGAGCAGAGGGTTGGACTAGAAGATCTCCACAGTTCCCTTCTAAATCTGTTGCTGTGTTATTCTGGGTGGCTCACAGTGTTAATCAGGCCAGTATTTTAATAGGGTGTCTGTGCGTGTCTGTATAAAACAGAAAGGATATTATTTGTAAATGTTAATTATTGAAAGAGGCAGTCTCTTCACTGGCCTGCTCTGCACGACTTTGCATCCTGAGGTCTCTCAGGCTTCACACCTGGTGCCAGTACCGAGCAGCCTGTTTCCAGGATTCCACTGGCACAAGGATTGCACACCGCAGTACGCACCTAACACCTCTGGTTTGTGCTGCTAAGTTTGTCTCCAAGGGGAGGGATCCAGGATTGCCTGTTGCAGCCCAACTCTCAAGGGTCTTACAACCTTGAGCACACTCCCACCACCAGCTAACATCAAATCAAATCAATTCAAACCAAATCAAAGCTTCATTATGGTCCTAGACCAGCATAACCATCCCACATCACTACACTGCAAGGTATTGATGGATTGATGACATTTCTACGCTACCCCCCTCTCCTACAAGGTGACTCTGGGTAGCTTACAGGTCTATTAAACAAGTAAAAAATAATTAACATATTAAAGCATTAAAGCTACACAGACTAAAATATTTAAAATTGCACTAAAACCTACAAGAGCCAAGAGAGAGCCAAGATGGCGGTCAAGTCTTCTTACCCCGTCAGCCTCGTCATGGGGTGAGCGCCCCCCCTCGGGGCCCAAGGCCAGCCGGAACAGCCAGGCTGTGACCCCTTCCACAGGGCCAAAGGGGGGCAGTTCCCCCTTCAGTGGCAGAGGGTTCCTCAGGGATGGGGCCCCAGCAGAAATCTTGATCTCCTCGGATTCATTTCCTCAGCGATGGAATCTGCAGCAGGCCTCCTCTTCTGTTGGCCTCCTCTTCTTGTCCCCTCAGTGAGGGACGTCTCCTCAGACACCCTCAGAAATTCTCAGTCTCTGACTAGGATGAGGAAAGACACGCATCCCCCCCATCTCAGCCTGGAAGACTGTGAAAGGAACTGCATCTCTGGGTATTTCTAGGTAACCTTATCTGTGATTCTTGGCAGCCTCACACAGTTTTGACGAGTGTCAGATCCATGTATCTGTCATTTCTTCAATGGAAGAAGAAAAGGGGAGGGAGACTGATAAATAAATCCTTCTTGATGTAACCTGAATATATTTAATCTTATATTGAATTTGTATAACCTACACATGATACAATGGAGGGATGAAACCCAGAGGGCCGGAACCTATCACCTCTGAGAGAGACAGCCAGGAGATGTAGAGACCATAAAAATTCCAGAGTGAGATGTGTCCTGGGAAACTCTGAAAAAGATCCTTCTAAAAAGGGGGTGGGGGGAATTAACATGTTGGCTCTTTGTTTTACTAAATACACATCAAGATAAGGGGAAGGGTTTTAAACTCCCTTATCTATCTCTGCATGCCTGAGAGACCTTAGACGCTGCTTTTAATCCCTACGTGAATTGTCTCATCTCAATAAAGGATTCCTTTTTGATACATTTTGATACGTTTTCAGAAGTTCATTCTAGTTGATTGAATGGGAAGAGTTCTGTAGCCTGACAGCAAGGCTTGTGCTCTTCAAAGTTAATTAGGTTGCAGCAGCCTTTTAACCGGGGACTCGTAAGAATCATTAAAAGGTTTCTGTTCCCTTTGGTTCGTGTTTGTTTTATTGGAAAAGGATTTGGGTCAGAACAGGGGGAGGCTCACATACTTGTTTTGAACTGGTGCCCCCCAGGAGTGCCAACAGGCAGAGAGGCCGGGCACAAGGTGGCATGGAGAGCCTTCAGAGTAGCCACAATGCACTTTTGGAGTCGCCTCTCTTCTTTTCTCTCCCCTGCTTGGGGGGTGGTGGTGGATAGGAGACCTCCAAAGTCACTTTCTACTCTGTTATTCTTATGAAGGTAGACATCAATGGAGGTCTCCAATGAATCGTAACGGAAGAACCAGAATACGTTTGGGCGGGATTTGTGCACCCCTCTGAATGAACACAGTCCAGGAGAAATGGATCGAGAACACGTGGATGAGGATTACCAGAGAATAAGTGACATTTGGAGAGCTAAGAATAAGACGCTGCCTGCTAGACAGGAATCAGAAGTAGCTCTGCCTTTTTCAAACGGGCTTTAACCATTTGGTTCATTTATTTTTTACATTTATGATTTTATAAGTAACTCAAGGCAGCAGGTGTACATAAATACTCCTTTCTATTTTCCTCAGAAAAACAACCCCGTGAGGTGGACTGGCCAGAGAAAGAAGGACTGGCCCACTGTCTCTCTCTTGGCCAAGGCAGAACTAGAACTCACTGTCCCTTGGTTTCTCCCCTGGCGCCATCGCCACTACACCTTGTTCTTGTGGCAAGGAATGAGTGGGACCCCAAATGCAGGATCGGCCTGCTTGGTTCTGGGAATAGCGAGAATTAGAGGAGGGGGAGGGAAAAGCTTTGAAACTGGGAAGACTATTTTTTGGGAGAGTCACAAATGGATCGTGGAAAAAACTAGACATGGAAGGAAAGGAATGAAATTTGAATCACTGCAGGGAGAAAAAATAAGAGTTTGAAATTAAAATGTATTATAATATAAATTAATTAATTTAGTTGTTACTGCAATTTGCATCCCAGCCAGTTCTCTAAAACATCTAGTTTCCCAACAGAGAACATGTGGAAAGTGGGCCTTTGGGAAGAAAAGAGGGGGGACGTGGAAGCTGTTTGAGACAGAAAGAACAAGCTTGCAAGCTGGATGAAAAAAAATGTGGGAGGGGGATGAAGTGAAAGGCCCCGTGGATGAGAAAAAAGGGCATATAATGGAACAAATAAGGCAAAGAAAGGAAACAAACGATATGTATCTTCTAGAAAGAGGAAAAGAGCTGCAGAGAATGGAGTAAAAAATGCAGGACATTGGAAAAATGCAAAGAAACGAAGAAAATGCCAGGTGATTTTCCACTAAAATGTGAGAAGAGAATCACATTCAGCAAAGCGAACAGAGCTAAAAAATAAACCTGATGAAACAACCTGGGTTGAAACAGAAGTGAGGCAAAGTCTGAGGGTTGGACGGACAGAACTGCCCAAAGCTTCCGTGAGGGGGCGGGGGGAGCAGGGGGAGGGCATGTTAAGCATTCCTGTAAAATCCTTTGGTGCAGTTTTGGTTCAAAAGAAATTTGGAAAGTGTGGTGGGGCTTTAAGTTAGGAAGATCGATACTTTTGGAATTGATTATTTATTTATTGAACATTTGTTAAGTATGTATGTATTTACAAGTAGTCCTTGAGTTACGACCACAGTTGGGACTGGTATTTCTGTTAAGCAAGGCGGTCATTAAATGAGTTACATCTAATTCTACAACATTTTTGCCACCCTCGTTAAGCAAATTGCCAGGGTCCTTAAATCAGTCAGTCGTTTAGTGAATCTGGATTCCCTCATTGGCTTGGTCAGGAGGCAGCTGGAGAGGGTCCAAATGGCAGCCTTGAAATTCCAGAATGGTGCAGCGCTCCCAAGTTCGTGCTGGGGTGACCAAATGCCCATTTGGATGGCTGATGTCCAGGGCCTGCATTCTGCAAAACCCCAAACATGCCAACATTCAAGGTTTGAGTGTTGAGTGATGTCTGGCCCCCAGATGGTCTGCCTGTTGCCCCTCAGGACTCCTGGGAGCAAAGAGGGGAAGCTCGGCTGTGACTGGCAGGTGTCACTCATTAACTCCCCCCCCCCCCTCCCAGGAGGAAAGGGAGGCTGGGCAAAGACTGGGTTGGCTATTTCCCCCTTAAAAGGGGGTGGTGGAATGTAATAGGTAAGACAGCCACGCAGCTAAGCCTCCAGGATCCTTGGGTGCCCCAGACTTAGAAGAGCCTCTATTCAGCCCCCCAGAATTCCACCCAAGAGGGGCCTCAAAAGGCAGAAAGCAAGAGGAGAAATCAGGACAACAAACCAACAGGAGAGTTTCTCTTGGCTTCTGGAGTGATGGCGCAGTAAGGGGGCATCCCCGGGTCCAGTCAAAAAAGTCAAAATGGCAGCCAGGCAGCTGCAACTGAAGCTCTGCCCCGGTGCCTTTAAAAAGCCAGGCAGCGCTTCAAGCGCGTCTTCCCAGCCACCGACCGACCCTCCTGCCACGCCCGGTTAGCACGACAGGTGAATCCAGCCATAGATTAAGCAACCATGGCTTGTGTCGCACTGGGACCCCGGTGGCCTTGGGAAGCGGAGAGGGCGGCGGCCGGGCTGCCTCGTCCCGAAACAGCCAAGCGGGGCGGGGGGCCTCGTCCTCGGGAGAAAGCGGGGCGGGGAGGTCCCTCCGATGAAGCCCGACCGAGGAAGCCGCCGATGCGCCCGAGGGGGTGGGGACGACAACTCCCAGCATTCCCGGCCGGAGGGCACATCCGGGGGGAGGGGAGGGCTCCGCACTACGAGGGTGAGGGAAGGCAGAGCCTTCTCCAGCCCGGCGCCCCCTCCGCCTCCCCGGTGCTCTTCCGACGGCGGGCCGGGGGCTCGGCGACGCCCGGTTGGGCTGCGTCCTTCGGAGGGGCGGAGCCGGCGCCGTCCAGCCCGCCCCGCGCTCCTCCCGGGGATATTTGAGGCGGCGGCCAGGCCGGGAGTGACTCAGACGCGCCGCCGTCAGCCGGACAGCCGCGCCCGCTTCTCCTCACCCGCCGCCGCCACCGCCACCGCCACCGCCACCATCGCCATGGAGACCCCCGCCGGGCAGAAGCGCGGCCCCCGCGGCTCCTCGACGCCGCTCTCGCCCGCGCGCATCACCCGCCTGCAGGAGAAGGAGGACCTGCAGGAGCTGAACGACCGGCTGGCCGTCTACATCGACAAGGTACGCTCGCTGGAGTCGGAGAACGCGGGGCTGCGGCTGCGCATCACCGAGTCGGAGGAGGAGGTCAGCCGCGAGGTGGTCGGCATCAAGGCGGCCTACGAGGCCGAGCTGAACGACGCGCGCAAGACGCTGGACTCGGTGGCCAAGGAGCGCGCGCGGCTCCAGCTGGAGCTCACCAAGGTCCGCGAGGAGTTCAAGGAGCTGAAGGCCAGGTGAGACCCCGCGGCCCCCCCCCGCCCCCGGCCAGCTGGAAAATGGCAGCCGGCCCGGCCGGCAGCCGCTCTGGACTTGACAGCGCCCGACGCTCCTCTACCCGGAGGCCCTTGAGGCGGGGAGGGGCCGGGCCGGGCGAGCCTTTGGGTCGATCCTCCTTTGCGGCCCGCTCCCTCCGCTTTCCGGTCGGTGGCCTGGCCGGCTGGTCCCGCGTGGGCTGCCCTCTCCGGTCGGGCGTGGCGCTGAACATGTGCCACTCCTCGCCCGTCGACCCCAAATCCTGCACATCGGGCGCTTCGGCCCGACTGCACCGCGCCCAGGACGGGACTGCGTGTCGCTGCATTGGGGGGGGGAGGGGGCGCGGGGGAGGAATCTCCCTCAGCCAACGCAGGGAATCTCGGGACAGAGAGCGAGCCTGAAATGGGGGCTTGAGGAGAAGTTGAGGGGGGTCGGTGAGAGGCCGAAGGAGAGAAAAAGACCCTCAAGACGGCCAGTTTTCCAGCGCAACGGCCGCCTCGCTTGACTTCTGGGATTTGATGTCTAACTAACGGATTCCTTGGCTCCAAAATGTCCCGAATGCTCGGCTGTAGTTGGTGACAGCAGCGGAAAAATTGTAGGAATGTGTGTGTGTGTGTGTGTGGTAGACAACGGATCCCCCTCTCGTTGCTTGTGCTGTTGGAGGAGGAGATGTGGAGGATTAGCTTTTTGCTCCTTGACCCTGAGGACTAGAAACTTTTGCACCTTAAAGGGTTTTAAAACTTTAATGTTGCTTTTTAGTCTTCTTAACAGTTTTGTCTTAATATTGTATATAAATGGCAATAATTTGCCAATTGATTTAGTGGTTTAAAACTTTTGGGGGCCTGTTTTTTTGCAAGGGATGGGAAATATTGTAATGTATTAGTACTTAGCTAGGCGGGATAATATGTGTGTTGTTAGTTTTTTAAAATGAAATCTTTAATGTCTTGTTTGTTTTGTGTTTGTTTTATTTTGGGGGGAGTTACAGATTTTAACTGTTGGAGAATGCAACGTCCTCAGACTATAACGGCAGAGCTGCTGTTGGTGAGAAATCCGGCCCAGACTTGCTTGTGGTCTTCCTGGCATAGTGAGAGGAGAGAGTTGGGGGAGTTGGAGTCTCACCTTCATGTTCAGTGTGCCAAGTGCCAATATTGGGCAGGGTAGAGCTCTGACTTTGCACCCTCATCTTTTCCAAGAGGCACCATGGGTCTGGTCTCTTCAAGGCTGCAGCTCCGGGCTGAGACTTTCCCAGTGTAACAGCTGGTTCACTAATTACTTACCTTCAGTGTTACATTGGGGAAGTAACATAGCTGAGGCATGGCAATCCACTCTGCCGCGTGAATCAGCTGGAAAAGGGGTTTCGGAGTTCTTCCTGATGGGTCTTGATGCTTTCCAGTGATGGAGCTACGACCTGTGGACTTCAACTCCCAGAATTCCATAGCTGGCTCAGGAATTCTGAGAGTTGAAGTCCACAGGTTATAAATAGCTGTCCACTCCTGGTCAGCACCAATGTGGGTCAAGATAAAACAGCTAAATAACCCCAAACTACTGTATAGAACACAGAACCTGCCCCTGCAAAACGTGGAACATCCAGTTGAGGACATGTGCATAAGAGATAAAATTAGATTCCTGTTTAGATTCTAACATTCCTGAACTTAAATAACCTCGTGGTTTGGGCTTCCCACTTGCCAATCTGATTCTCTAACAGGTTTGGCAGTTCTAGTTTTGTCTGCTTATACACAAACAAGCTCCGGTGGTTGAATGAAGTGCAGATTACTCCTGCATGCTGTGTGTGTTCAGCTGAACCTTCCCGGCTTCTGTATGCTCATTTTCACATTTCTTGCAAACGTTCCTGAGAAATGAGCATGAAGGTCCTACAAAGACGTTGAGAGTGATAAGTGGACTAATGGGAAGTGTGCAAATAAATCCACCCCAGGAGGTAACTCTCCTGCTGCTCCATCTTGCCTGGATCTCTCTGGTGTTTGTGGGGCTGGGTGTGGCTGTGTTCATTTGGCACCTGTAATTGTTCTGCAGTGTTATAGGTGTGCCAATACCCTGTTCCCTCCTGGCTGGGCGATGACACATGGGCTTTGGTATGCTTCTGCCAAGGCTGATTTTGCTTTGACTCTGGACTACGGCTCTCACCTGGGTGGCTAGAGTTCAAGGCTCAGTTAAATTTCATTTCTGTCTTCTAAAATGGATGCATGTCTCCTGTGCTCAGTCAGCCAAAAACGTGTCTTGTAATTTTCCATTTTGGATGGGGGGAAATGCCTGATTTGTATGCAAACAAGTGATCCTCAACTTACAACCGATGGGTTAGAATACAGAATAACAGAGTCAGAAGGGATCTTGGAGATCTTCTAGTCCAACCCCTGCTCAGGCACGAGACCCCAAAGTTATAATGCCTCCAAAAGGTGCTTTATAGTACCAATTCCAGCTGCTGGTTTGCCCCGCCCCTGTGGTCGCATGACCACATTTTGGGTGCTTGAGGACCTGTTGCATTTACAATCATGGCCACATGACCATGATTTCCGGCAAAACAAAAACAAAATGGTTGCTTGGGAAAGTGGATTTGGAATTGCAACCCTTCGTTTGCTTCCTGACTGTATGATTTCCTTAATGACTTGTGATTTGCTTAATGACTAATATAAAAATGGGTAAAAAAAAACCAGGTCTGGTCAGGGGTACCTCGGCTTACAACAGGGGTCCCAAAGCTTGGCAACTTTAAGATTTGTGGACTTCAACTCCCAGAATCCATAGCTGGTTGGAGAATTCTGGGAGTTGAAGTCCACAAGTCTTAAAGTTGTCAAGTTTGAAGACTCTGGCTTACAACAATGACTTTTGATCGATCCCAATTGTCGTGAGTCAAGGACTATCTGGTTGACTCCTGAATGAGCAGTGGCAAATATATTTAGAGGAAAGGTCACATCTGGTGTGGGAGGGGTCTTTCCTCAGCCATCCTGGCTTGGGGGCTGTCCCAGAAGGACCTTTGCAGGGCAAGCAAGGTGGTGACTTCCCAGACAGCCTGTTTGTGCTGTAAACAGACCCAGTTGTGTGTCTCCCTCGGCACATGTATGCACACCCAGTGGGTTAGCTACTGTTTCTTGTTGTTGGGCTAGTTACAGTTGTGTCTTTACCTAGAAAGAGAAAGTGACTTGATGGGGAATGGATTTCCAAGAACAATAAATAAATATTTCTGCTTTCGGGAAATCCTCCATATAGAGCTAAACGTGCAAGAATTTCGTTGAGTTCCCTTCCAGACTAACGTGTCATTCAAAGGCGGCACTAAGTTTGGTAAGCTGAAGCTCCCTCCATCCGATACAGGCAACTTGGCTTCTTGCCTCTTAACCAAATTGGCTCCTTTGGAAAGCTGCAGCCGGGGCTAGAGTTAAGTTGCCAGACTTGTTCACCGTACAGCTTTCCGCCTGCAGAAGAATCGCCCATGAGTCAGGAAGTAGTAACTCATTGACTTCAGACTCCGAGTAAACACACTGGGAGGGAGGGAGGGAGGGAGAGGAACTCCGTGGGTTCGTTTGGGCAGCTTGGATGGATAGAAACTCGGCCTCTCCCAAGCTTTGGGGCCGATGGGTGAATCCAAAAGACTCCCGCAATCCTCTTCTTTCCTTTTTGGTCATCGTAGCCAGAGCACTTAGACTTGTATACCGCTTTATAGTGCTTTATACAGCCCTCTCTAAGCGGTCATGGTCCTCTCTAATCATGGTCTTCAAAGATCCAATCTAGAAGGAAGGAGGAATTTCCTAACAGTGAGAAACAACCAGTCAGTGGAACGGTTTCTCTTCAGAGGTGGTGGGTGCTCCATCATTGGAGGCTTGTCTGGGATGGTGCAGTAGGGTCTCCTGCTTGAGTTGGGAGGGTTGGACTAGAAGACCTCCAAGTTCCCTTCCAACTCGGTTATTCTGTATTCTGTGGCGCTGCTGGAGGTGCCGGATGTTTGGCCCAGAGCTGTATCAGGGATCCTTGCCGGCTTCCCCGGGCCATTTCTTGGGGACCATCAATCTTGCTGCCTAGTGACTTTTATCTTGGTTACCCAGACTGGGTCCAGAGACCTACAAATGATTATCTGGTGCAGTGGCAGCTTCCTTCTCCTGCCTTGTGTGACACCCGCTCCCTTCTTTGGAAGTCATCGAAGGCTGGAGGCTGGAAAAAGAAGAGGGCTGCTCTGTTTCCCACCACAGAAGCCAGCAGGTTTGGCTGAGGCTGCAGCCCGTGCCGTGTTTCTAGTCCTTAGTGTTTGTTTCTAGGGCTTCCCAATTTGTTTTTGTGATCCATAGGCATGAGGGGCATATTCCGTAGTCTGGAATAATTAACCAAGTTAGGATATAAATCAGTCTTTCTTAACCTTGGCAACTGTAAGATACATCGACTTAAGCTCCCAGAATTCCCCAGCCAACTTTGGTGACTGGGGAAATCTGGGAGTTGAAGTCCACAACATCTTAACAGTTGTCAAGATTTAAAAAGACTCGTATAAATACAACTTTGCTGTGAGAAATTTAAACCCCAAGTTTTTGGTCGTTATTTCAAGTCAGTTGGGGGAAAAGCTAGCTTCTTGCAAATGTCTTTTCAGAGAGGAAAGGGTCAAGCTATTTTCCAAAGCACCCAAAGGCCAGACAAGGAACAATGAATGGAAACTGATCAGGGAGAGAGATTCAACCTAGAAATAAAGAGAAATTTTCTGACAGAGCACTCAACCTGTGGAACAGAAGTTGCCTTCAGAAGTTGTGGGAGCTTCATCACTGGAGGCTTTCAAGAAGAGACTGGACTCCCATCTGCCAGAAATGGTGTTGGGCGGCGGTAGTGGTGGACTAGATGACCTCCAAAGTCCCTTCCAACTCTGTTAATCTGTCGGATTAGTTTTCCTCCAACTTCCTGCCTTTTGCTCTTAACATCCATCCCCTGCAGCCTTTAAAAACCCCTCTGTCCCCAACTGAATGGCTTTCCCCTTGCCGTCCATGTTTTATGTGTGAGTTTCTTCCTTGGCCAGTTTTAGAAGTGACAGCTGCAGGCCGAGGCTTTGGGGAGGAGCTGCTGGAGAGGGTTGCTCCCCTTTTATCTTGGCAAGCCATTTGTGGCTGGCATCCTGGATTGCTTCTGCTGGGTCACACGCAGGCAGGAGGGCTGGACAGTGCCTGGGCCAAGGTGGGGCTTGACGGAGAGGTATTGGTTTGGGTGCTGAGAAGCCAGAAACATTGAGCAGAGCAACGATTGGACTAGAGGACCTCTGAGGTGCCTTCCAGCCCCAGGATTTCATGTTCTAGGAACATTCTTCCAAGCCAGGCGACTCTGCATTCCTGTGTGAGGAGAGAACTTGCTTGGCTGAGCCCCCAAAATAGACGTTCTAAGTTTACGTATTGCTGCCTGAAAGAGTCTGAGTTTGCATCCATGGCTATAACTGTCTGCTTCATTCTTGAGTCCCTTCCAGAATTGCTTCCAGCCCAGTGCCCTGTTTCTGGAGGTCACTAAGGAGTTGCTTCCCAAAGCCATTAGCAGGGTGGGAGGGATCCCATTCCACGAGTCAGACTTGACCTGGGTGTTGTGTTTTGGGGTGATTCAAATGTTCAAAGGTCCTAAATTTTGCACACGTGTTCAACCAGCCTTCACCTTTAGAAGGTGCCTCTCAGCTGCAGCTCTCCACTTTTCTTCTTTTGGGGAACCGTAGAAAGGTTCCTGAAGTTGCTGTTTGGCCATCCCTTCATGCCCACTGTGCCAAGGCAGCAGCTGGCCCCTGAGAGTGGGGCAGGCAGCGAGGAGCAAGGCTCCCCCACATGCCAGCTGGGCTCTGGGTTGCCAACTTGGCAGAGAGGCTCTGGGCCTCCTCCATGTTGAAGGGGAGGACCTTCCTCGGCCCCACCTTCCCTTGAACGGGCTAATTGGCAGCGGAGGGCTGCCCTGCATGGTCTGGATTGGCTGTCCCCATGGAAACCAGCCGTTAGTTTGGATTTGAACAGCAGAGGAAGCACCAGGCAGGACCGTTTCTGACTCATGGCAGCCACTCCTGCAGAAGCAATTATTCCTATGATTCATGGGCTGCCAGTTCTTTCCAAGCATGGGGAGCTGCCAAGTGGGAAGGGGAAGAGCCGAGATGGGCAAGGTGCCCACTTGGAGGGAGGAGGCAGGAAGGAGGCATCCACAAATGCTGGGGAAGACCCCTCTCTGCCTGCCATTTTGTTTGGATATTTGCTACTTTCAGCTGTGCTTTCCCAAGAGATCCACGCTTTCCAAGTTGTCATTTGCTCGGGCACGAAACAGGCTCCTGTAAATTTCCATGACGGGTATCCCAAGAGGATCCAGTTAAATCAGTTTCCAGTTCCACTCCTCTGAAAACTGACTTTCCCCACCGTAGTTCCCTCGCCTGGCTGTTCAGCAGTGCCCCTCCCCAGCACTCCACCAAAGGAAACCTTTGCACACTGGCAGCTGCAGAACCTCCTGGTGCCAGCCCTGTCTACCTCCCTACAGAGAGAGCAGCTGCACCAACAGGCAGCTCTCCTGCCCTGGAAGTTTTGAAGATCATGCTGTGGCCGCAGAAGTTTGCTTCACACTTACTGAGCTTTTTTTCTTTTGATTATGTTTTTTTTAAGTTTTACATTAAAGGAAAAAAAAAGTTTGCAATGATGGGGAACATCTGTAGCTCAGATGCAGAATGAGGGTGAAGGTTTGTTCTCCAAGTTTGTGGATTGGTTTCCAAATGTTTTGTTACCAGGCTATGAGTTTAGGAGATGTCAGTGTCGATGTTCCTCTATTTACCCTCAAAATTGTTAATTAAAGTGCATTTAAAGAAAAAAGGAAAAAGAGAAACTTCTGCCTTCATCCGGAGCAGATACAATCAACATTAAATTTATCACTATCTCTTCAAAGGAAACCAAACTTCTTTTTTATTTGCCTCCCAATTTCTATCAACTCATTTCTAGGATCGATGGAGATTCTCGGTCCTCCATCCAGCTCGTGGCTGTTTCCAAAAGGAACTGGACTTTCTTGGGGGTTTCCTTGAAAATGTTTCACTTCCCACCCCAGAAGCTGCTTCATTTTTAACTGCAGAACTCAGAGCTGAAGAAAAGCGAAATGTTTTCAACCCCCCAAAAAAGTTCAGTTGCCTTTTGGAAAAGCACCTTAGGGACTCATTTGTGGAGCCTCATCTCCCTGTTAAACAGCAGAATTCCAGTGTAAACTTTATGAGCTTTTAGCCTCGTGATGGTGCTGATTTTTTGAGGTGCAGATCAGAACTGCTCCTTGCTAAAAAATGTGTGAAATCTGCACCAAGGTGGGCATTATTTTCTCAGCAGAACTCCTAAATGATGGGTTTTCTAATCCTCTCCTCACTTCACTGTTTAAGGACATACCTGACAGGTGCAAATGCAGCTGTGGTGGGACTGAGGCAGCCTGGTGTGCTTTACCGGCAAGCCGGTGCAGCCAGCAGTGGAATTGGATAGTGAGGAAGAACGGGGACCAGTCCGGAGTCTGGGGAGGACTTGGACGAGGGTCCTGCATCCAATACGGAGATGGGGCCAGGACCATCTGGGAGTGGGGTGCTGACTTTGGAGCCTTCAGAGTCTGATAGCAGTGAGGTAGAGGAACAAGGGAGCCTGTTCCCAGTGCACGTATGCACAGAACTGCTAGAAGGCGAGAGCAGCTGAAACAAAAGGGGCGATTCGGGAGTAAGGCTGGGAGGTGATTGCCCCTCCCAGAAGGGATAAAGGTCAGGCCAAGATGACAAAACCTTTGCAGGAAGCAAAGTTGTTCGATCAGTTCATTCTTGAAGCTCTTTTTTGTACTTGGGTTGATTTCTTTTCTAGTTCATTTGACACTTCTGTTTTTGGCAGCACTTCACACAACGGAAAGGTGTGTGCTTATTTTGGGGGACTTTTGAGATTAATTCCAGCTGGGAATGAAAACAATTCCCAGTGTTGCAATAAAATAAGTCTTGTTTTTAAAATAAGTGTGTGTGTAATTATGGTTTAGGAAGCCTGAGTCAGAACACAGTCTCCCTCACAAATGCCTGGGACCCTTGTCTTGGCAGCCTACCTTCTCCTGCTGCTGCAGCTTTGATGATAAAGTCACTGCTTTTATTGTTGCTATCAAACAAATGCATAAATTTCCAAAATAACAGAGGGCTTTTAAAAAAAATCCAGAAAGAAGCACCCTATGGAAATGCCAGGTCTTAAGAGTTTTCCTGAAGTCTGGGGAGGAGGGGGGTTTGCTACAGGGAAAGAAAGGTCCAAATTGGGGACAACCCCTATACTAAGTGTTTTTCAACTATTGACAACTTCAAGATGCATGGACTTCAACTCCCAGAATTCCCCAGCTAGTCACATTGACTGGAAAATTCTGGGAATTGAAGTCCATCCGTCTTCAAGTAGCCGAGGCTAAGGAGCCCTACCCTAGAGCAGGAGTCTCCAACCTTGGTAACTTTAAGACTTGGGAACTTCAACTCCCAGAGAACTCTGGGACTTAAAGTCCACAAGTCTTAAAAGTTGCCAAGGTTGGAGACCCCTGCCCTAGAGGGAACATAATCAGGACCCCCAACCCAAATGAACTGTGTACAAGAAAACAGCTCAAAGATGATCACCAGCCTTTCAATTGGACCCAGAAGCAAGTCAGTGCTTCTGGGCAGCTTCAGAAAGGAAACGAGCAGCTTCTCTCCAAGTATCCACTGTGCTGAAAAGTGTAGCACCGTAGCCTGCCCCCAGAGCGTTCAGCAGGAAGTTGGGACATTTGTTCGAGGGGGTCAGTGCCAGGGAACAAAGGGTACCTCGGTCCCTGCTCAGGAGGTTCCTGGTTAGCTTTGGCTCTTCTTTCCTTTAATTGATTCCTGCCGTTTCTCCTTGGATCCCAAATCACAAGAGGGAACAGCAACTAATTCTTTGCCAGGGTTACATGCAATGAGAGAGAGGAGGAGGGGGTTTTTTGGGCTCTGCCTTGTCAGCTTGTTTTAGAGTGGAAACTTCTGTCGAGTGGGGGCTGTGCGTTTTTGTGCGATCTGGCCTTGAATGGCCTTGAATTTAGCCCACACATGTCTTCAATTCCTCAGTTCCAGAGCCTTCACGGCAATTATCTCCCCAATCACAGATCCAGCTCTATGTGGCTCTTCAGTGCTTCTATAAAAAAATCCCACTCTTTTTAAATTTTTGTCTTCCTTATTGATCTTCCTTTTTCTTACATTGCTGTGCAGGAAGTGTTTCAGGCTTGGGAAACTTCTCTGTTGGTTTGTGTCTGTGTGTACATGCACAGGCACACACACTGTATAAGTTGCTCAGGATAAAGTTTTCCCAGGTGGCTTACAAAACACATTGGAGCTGCTATTAAAAACAGACTAAAAGGAGCCGTTAAATGCAAGGAACGCATGAGCAAGAGAAACCAGAGAGCCTGGGATTTCATGCAGAAGAGGCTCTGGAGCAACAGTTGTCTTGGAGCAACTGTGGTAGTTTTTCAGGGCAGAGCAGCTGCCCCAGACATCCAGGAGGTCTGCATGGGGCTGGCCACGAAAGGGCCTTTCCTGACGGGGTCCCACCATTGGGGTGAGATCTGGGTGCCCTTCAGTTGGGGCAACAGGGCTGGACCTCTGGAGGCTGGCAGAAGGACAGCTGGCATGCCCACCATCCTGGGCAGTGTTTCTCCTGTTGATCCATGGCACCAAGAAAGGAGGACATTTGTAGCTCAGGGTTGAATTGTGGGGTCCTTGGTGCTCTCTGAGCTTGGTGGTTTCCTTGCAGACGTTTCATGGCCCAAGTAGGCAACGTCATCAGTGCTAGACCCCTGCTGTTTCTGTTCATAGTGCTGATGGTGGGTAAGGGCTTCCCTCCTCAGCCCTCTCTTGAACCCAGGAGGATGGAGAGGACTGCTTTCCCATCTTGCAAATGAACCACTCTGTTTTGCAAGCAGCCTTCCCTTCCTGTTTCCCTGGGATTAAGGGAAGTGAGCAGCTGCCTGCCCTCCTGCCCCTAGCTGAGCTCCTTTCGGAATTACTCTGCTTTACCTGATTAGTCCGACCCGGCACTTCCTCCCTGGCACTCCCCAAGGAGGAAAAATGGACTCTGCCTGCCCTTGGCTTTGGTTTCTGTGGGCAGGGGTGGGGCTGAAGGGCAGACCACTGCCCAGAAGACTCCAGATGGGACATGGAGGAAGACCACATAGGGAGGGATGGTTCTATACTTAAGCAAGTTTGTTTGTCAGCTTGTCAGCATCTGTGTCCACATGACACACCTACACCTGGGCGGTGAACTTGCTAGCTGCTTTCTCAGGACGCTTCCTTGCCTGACCCCGTTGGCCACAGGAAGCTGTTCCAGCATTTTTGCTCCTCCGAGTAGCTTCACCCCTGGAGACGCTTCATCCCAGGGGCTGTTTGGAGAGCAGGGGAGAAGCCTGCTTGGGTCTGAGAGAAACAGGCTGCCTTCTCTGGACTTGGGTCAGCCTGTGTGAAAGCACAGATACTGTGTGTTTGTGTGTGTGTGTTGTCAAAATACTTCTTTGGTCTTTTTAATTGCCAGAAGAAAGGGAGTGTGGAAAGAAGGGCATTCCTTAAATGCTTCAGATAATTGCTAGGCAGCCGAAGCTGTTGGCGTGCAAGATTATTACTGGAGAGCATGATGGATGACTCTTGGCTATGGATGCGTCCCATTGGAGAATATACATCCAGGGGGTGGGGGAAGACCAGTGTCAAGGGGGAAATGAATGATGTGTCTTAGTGTCGGCTGCACCCAGGTAAGGCCGGCATGGTCACTCCTAATAAATCAGTTTTCTTTTCTCTGAGATGCAGCTAGAGACTTATGATTTGAATGGGGGTGGATTGTTGGAGCCTTGACATGTGAATATACTGCATAGAAGCTTTGCTGGCTGGGGAATTCTGGGAGTTGACGTGGCTAAGCTTGACCAATGCCCAAACTGCTCTACCCTGACCATTCCAACAGTAGTTGGAGCAGCATACTCTGCGTTGGGAGAGGGAGAGGGAGTGTTGGGGTGCCCACAGGAGACAGACGGTCCCTCTTGAAGCGATAGGGATGCTGCTGCGTGGTGGGGAGGGAGGGGTCAGGTGTCCTCTATGGACTCTGGATGAAGGAAGGGAGCAACAGGATGCTGGGGATTGAAAAAGCCCTGCAGTGGCCTGGACCAAGTGGAGGCCGTTGGAGGGAAGAGGCTGCCCGCTGGCCTCACAAGGAAGCTGAGCTGAGGCCGGGGAAGCGGATTCTGACGTACACCCACACACCCTTCCTCGGTGCTGACAGAGGGACTTGAGTTCAGTTTCTGCTTCAGGGTAGCCCCGCCCAGCGAGTGTGTTTGCAGCTCCCCAAAGTCTGGGCCAGATAAAGAAATCCAGCCTGTTTGCGTGACCTGCATCCCCTCATGCTTGGTGACCATCTGTGGCTGAAACAGGTTTTTCAAGCATTGCTGGACAAGATGCACCCAGCCAAGAATCTGATCAGCAAAAGGAGCAGGCAAAGAGCATGTTTTTCCTGCTAAATAGTTTGCAGGCCTTGTAGACACTGCCCCAATGGGAGGAGAGCTGACCTTCGTCTGTCTATGTCGCCCACCCCGGGAATCTGACCGAGGCTTTTCTGACTTGGGGTTTGATTACGAAGCGCCGGCAAAGACTTTTGCGAGGGGCAGTATTTTCATCTGCAAAAGTTTCTTCCCCTTCCTCAACCTGACCCATCAGGGCAAAGAGTCCAGCCTGCCTTTCTTGGTGCAAGCAGTTGGTCTTCCAACGGCAGCTCCGGCCCTTCCCTGCCTGCCAACTCCTGTCTCCTGGGCTCCATTCAGGATGCGGAGGGGGGACCAAACTGTCAACCTGAGCCTATTGACCAAGACCTTTGGGAGGGGGGTCACTTCTCCATGGCTGGTGTCTGATCAACAGGATGTGAGTCAAAAGAGCAAATTGTCCTCCTTGCCTGGAAGGAAGGGTGGGTGCCCTTCAGCAGACTCCTGCTAAAGCATGGGGTCTCGGAGGCAAAGAAATGGGTGGCCGGAGCTGATGCCAGGGATTTAGGGTCCCTTGCAGAGGCAAGGGGAGATCCCTGATGCCCACCTTTGCCAGGGACATCTGGAAATTGGGTAACTGCCACTTCTTGAACAATTTGGCTTGCTCAACAATCTTGGACAAGTTGGTTTCTGTTTGCATCAGAGGGATGTAATGCCAGTGCTCTCCGTTCAGTACAGTAATTCACTGAAGCCCTGAAGGCATGAAATGTCTCCATAGGTAGGAGAAGAGCAGGCAGAACCAGGGGCGGAGTTAAGCGAGTCACCAACCTAGAGTCCTTATGTTCCCACAAATGTCTTAGTTCAACCCTCTGGAATTCCGTTGGCTCTTATCTGGCACCAGTTTAGCACTGAACCTTACTCGGTTAGATTCTGGAGCAATAAATCTGAATTGCAATTTTATATGTAGTCCTGGCGCTTATTAGTGGTAGAAGGATATTTCTTCTTCGAGTACTTACTGGCCTGTGGAAGCCAACGGTCTTTCTTTCTCCTGGGTGGACTAGCCCAGGTTTTTGGGGTGGGGAGCCAACTTTACCAGCACTCCATGATTGGCAGCTTGGCCTTATCTAATATAACCCCCATTCAGCATTTGACTTTCAGCTTCTCCAACCTACTTTCTTGTTCCCTTTCTTTCTTTCTTTCTTTCTTTCTTTCTTTCTTTCTTTCTTTCTTTCTTTCTTTCTTTCTTTCTTTCTTTCTTTCTTTCTTTCTTTCTTTCTTTCTTTCTTTCTTTCTTTCTTTCTTTCTTTCTTTCTTTCTTTCTTTCTTTCTTTCTTTCTTTCTTTCTTTCTTTCTTTCTTCTTCCTTCCTTCCTTCCTTCCTTCCTTCCTTCCTTCCTTCCTTCCTTCCTTCCTTCCTTCCTTCCTTCCTTCCTTTCTTTCTTTTTTAAAAAGTTATCCTGGTTGAAGATGTCATCTCTTCCCTGCAACCAGGTCAGTTTAGAGCTCCAGGCCTTGGTGAAGCAGCCCACCTGTCAGCACAGGCGGTGGCTCCCTCTGCATATTCAGGGGGCTGCACTGTTTGGTGCTTTTCAGGCCTTCTGTCTGTGCTTCGGGGGAGGCTGAGATGGAAGGAAACATGAAACTCAGTCTGACTTTATTTATTTATCCCACTTTGGTTCTTTAGTCGGGGCGCTCTGGATGGTTCCTGCAGGCCTCATGCTAAATGGGGGATGGGGGGGAAGTGGGCCACCTGTTCTTCTGGGTCTCCAGGATCCACTTCGGATTGTCCCCTGAAAACAAAGATATTTTACATGTTAGGGAAGGATGCGTGCAAGGAAGGCCATTTTGCTGGCTTTGCCCAGAGAGGTGTGGAAGCATTAATCTGATTGACGACCAGATTGTGGCAAAGCTAATAAAACACTTTTCTAAATTAGAGGCTTAATAGACAAAATAAAGTCTAAAATGGAAATCCGGGGATGGTGGAGTCATCATGTGTTAATTACAGGCTCTCACACCCTTCCAAGTACGGTTCCATGCACCTTCTGCACTAAGTAGGAAAAAAATAAACGGATTTTAAGATGGCTAAAAAGAATTAAAAACTGGATCAAATTAGTTCCCATGGAAGTAGTAATCCAAAGCCATCAGCAATTCCCCACCCCCCCCCATCCCCGAAGCAGTGATTCTCAACCATGGCCACTTGAAGATGAGTGGATTTCAACTGCCAGAATCCCCCAAGCTCAGAGGACCCCACAGCTCCTTACCTGTTCCTTACTGTGGCTTGAACCTCCGGCTATTCCTTGGGCTGGTTTAGCTCCTAGGCCAAGTCATTGTGGCTGGAGCCCTTTCTCAGAGTGCATCCCTACCCAAGGTTTGCCTGGACCCATCAGACTCTATCCTCCAAGCCACGATAGGACTGGCTTTGTAAATCTGAGCTATAGCAAAATAGTGGCTTTTGTTTCCATGCTCTATAATGGCCTGGTCACTATAACTTACTAAGGGAATGAATGGCTGGGATATTACAGGATTCTAGATCGCCTTGATATTTAATAGACTAAAGAGAGTTGGAAGGGACTTTTGGAGGCCATTTAGTCCAGCCCCCTGCTCAAGCAGGAGACCCTCTACCATTCCTGACAAGTAGCTGTCCAGCCTCTTCTTAAAAGCATCCACAACTTCCACTAGTTAACTAGTCCATTGTTTAATTGTCCCGCTGTCAGGAAATTTCTCCTTAGTTCTAGATTGCTTCTCTTCTTGGTTACTTTCCACTTGTTGTTTCTTGTCCTGCCTTTAGATGCTAGAACAGAGGTCTCCAACCTCCAACTTTAAGGCTTGTGGACTTCAACTCCCAGTGCTTTGGAGAATAATTTGACTCCCCCTCTTCTTTGTGGCAGCCCCTCAAATCCTGAAATACTGCTATCATGTCTCCCCCAATCCTTCTCCTTCTCACACTGCACTTACCCAGTTCCTACAAGTATGGTTTAGCCTCCAGAGCCTTAATTCAGTTCTTCTCTGCACTCTTTCCAGTGTTTGAACATCTGCATTCCGGTCTGTGCAGAGGTAGCCGGGTTCTTTCCAACCTGGTGAGATGCTAGAACAGAGGTCTCCAAACTTGGCATCTTTAAGACTTGTGGACTTCAACTCCCAGAACTCTCCTGCCAGCTGGAGAATTCTGGGAGTTGAAGTCCACAAGCCTTAAAGTTGCCAAGTTTGGGGATGTCTTTGCTAGAAGGTGAAATCTGCCTGCACTTTACAGAGGCTGTGCAAAGTAAGCGAAAGAGGTGTGCTGGCCTCTAAGTGTTAAACTGCCATCTCAGAGCCGCGTGGCGGCTTCAGGGCTGCTCCTGGCTGCCTGGCTGATCCCGTGCAGGCAACCTTGGGCCAGCCCCAGCCTGTGCAAGAGGAAGGAGCCAAGGGGGGTTGGCAGCAGACAGCAGCTGCCTGGGACACGTGGAGGGAGCTGCTTGCTGGTGCTAGGGCCCAGGGAGAGTTTTCTCAAGTACTTTGCACCTTCTAATAATTAACCTCTTGCTCTTTCAAGTTGGGGAGGAGAATTGAGAGATTATGTTTGCTTGTAATGCTGAATAAACGTTAATTTATTAGGTGGAGCACTTGGGTGTGGCTGATTACCCTGCAAACAGTTTTTTGAACAAATAAACGGAAGATTTAATCTTTCTGCTTGAGGTGCAAGGCTAGGAACTCAAAATATTTAAAAGGACTATTCTTCAAAATCAACTCTAAGATGCCTGGACTACAACTCCCAGAATCCCCCACCCAGCATGAAGTCCAGGCATTTTAAAGTTGCCATGCTTGGGAAACACTGCTCTAAGTGACCACCTATGGGTTGAAACGAACGAAGTGCCCACATTTTTCTTCGGTAACTTAAAGGAGAGATGAATTTTGACTGTTGGCAATGAATTCACTTACCCCCCTTTAAATGGATTTGCCCGGCAAGGGAGCAGCTGGTCGTTTGCTGGATCTGACTTAGTCCTTAAGCCCTTGCAAGCAACAAGCTCCCAAACGAATGATGTAAATTGGGAGGTGGGGTGGGGAGAAAGGAGCCCCTAGGGCAGGGTCTCCAACCTTGGCCACTTTAAGCCTGGCGGACTTCAACTCCCAGAACTCCCAAAGCTGGCTGGGGAATTCTGAGAGTTGAAGTCCTCCAGGCTTAAAATGGCCAAGGTTGGAGACCCCTGCCCTAGGGGACCTCACAGGAACCCTTTCTGGCTTGGGGGAGAGGCAACTGAAGTCTGGTGAAGAGCCAGGCTCAGACCAGAGCAGCAGCTGCTGGCCTCCCAAACCCACCCAACCGGATCTGTCCCCCCCGCCCCCTTTGGCACAGGGCAGCCCTTGATGTCAACCACGGCCGGGAAGAAAACCCTGCTTTGCTTACCATCCTCCGTAGGAGCTGTGCCCTGAATGCCTGATGCCCACCACGCTCTGCCCCCCCCCCCCCCCCAGAGAAGAGGCTCTGCGTCACACTGCAGGGAAAAAAAGAGGGTGGGGTCTCCGTGGGAAGGCAAGGGGAACGTGACCTTCCTCTCGCGGGAGAGAGCCGGGCTCTTGTTGGAGAACAAGGCATCGGAATTGCCTGGCATTGGGTTTTGGGCCTCTTCAGGAGTTGGCACGAGGTTGGTCCACGCCCAGCTTCTTTGCCAAGACCAGGCTGAGTCACTGGACAAAAATGGTCCAGAGGAAACTTGCTCTGGAAGTCCCTCCAATTGAGAAAACGGGCAGCCCAACAATCCTCCCTCTTGGTTTTCTCTTGCCAAGGGCCTTGCATTGGTTTCTTCAAGCCTGGAAGGGCCTGGAGTATGTTCATAACGCTTTCAGAAAAGGGAGACGAGTATAGCAGTAGAATAGAGTTGGAAGGGACCTTGGAGGTCTTCTAGTCCAACCCCCTGTTCAAGCAGGAGATCTGTACCATTCTGGCCAAACAGCTATCCAATCTCTTCAGCCATGGTTTCTTCAACCCTTAGCTTTAGGCAAAGGAAGTGTGTGCTATCCTGAACCTTTAGGTAAGACGCCCAGAATCGTCCTGAGTGAGCCAGGCAGCCAGATGACTTTTCTTAACATAAATTAAAAAAAAAAAAAACTCCCTCTTTTCAGCTAAATTCCAGTGACTGTTTTTTTTTTGCATCAAGGCAGATGTTTTTATTCTTCTGTTAGGTTTTTTGCTTACTTTTTATTTTTTTTGCAGGTCTAATAGTTACAGTATTCCCCTAAGATACATTATTTGGCATCTTTTCTTAGTGATGTTGCTATTTATAAAGGGAAGATGAATCCTGGCTGTGTAGCTTTTATGTTACCATTAAACAAACAAACCAACAAAAAAAAAATAATTTCCTGGATTAGATTGAACTCTGGGTGGAGCAGATCCTTGGTAACTTTCTCCACAGGCTTCCCTGATCCGTATCCTTGGGATTCAAAGGTAGACTGCTTTGGTGGAGGAAGGTTCTGTTTTGGTGCCTCAAGCCTGCCGTGTTGCACGTTTAGAGGTGCCAGCTTTGGAAACAGAGTCTGTGAAACCCTTTTTCCATTTTGCCTTTAAAACATGCAGCTGCATCTTCTGATGAGTTGCCCTCAGATGTTCTGGGCCTTTCTGCAGTCCTGTTTCTGTACAGCTGGCAGTCTTGGCAGTGGGTCCTCCCCATCTTCCCCCACCCCCCTTCAGTGGGCCCACTGCAGCTCTCACCCCCAGCGGCTCCTCCTATCAAATTTCAGAAGATCTTGATGTTTTGATCAAACTCCTACTCCGTCTCCCCTTCTCTTCTTCTCTTCCCCCTCCCTCCATGAAAAACCAGCTGTTTCAAAAAAATTCTCCCGGTTTTTTGTCAGTGAGATGACATGCAGTGATGAAAGTCAGTGTGTGTTGTGAGTGATCTGTTCAAACAACAGTTCTCTGCTTCTTCTGTCTTGGAGCCAAACAGGCTTCAGCTGTGAAGGGAATCAGTTGCAAAGCTTCTCCTCAGTGGCAGACAGCAGCTGCTGCTTCCTCCCAGCTGAAGGGAAGGTACCCTGGGCTAGGCCTTTCCCAACACTGGGGACCTGAGGTACTGCCGGGTGGAAGTTCTCCAGCCTTTCTGCACCCCAGACCAGGATTGTAGGCGAGGTAGACTGTGCCAGGGATCTCCTGCGTGGGTCTTTTTATGGGGCAGAGGGTTTGGTCCTGGGCGACGCTCGTAATAGCAATAGCCCTTGGACTTATATCCCACTTCACAGGGCTTCTCAGCCCTCTCTAAGCAGTTTAGAGTCAGCCTCTGGCCCCCAACAATCTGGGTCCTCATTTTTACCCTCCTGGGAAGGAGGGAAGGCTGAGTCAACCTTTGGAAGGAAGAAGGAAGAAGGAAGGAAGGAAGGAAGGAAGGAAGGAAGGAAGGAAGGAAGGAAGGAAGAATCTGGGTCCTCATTTT
Source organism: Bungarus multicinctus (assembly GCA_023653725.1). Lineage (NCBI taxonomy): Eukaryota > Metazoa > Chordata > Lepidosauria > Squamata > Elapidae > Bungarus > Bungarus multicinctus. Next base: position 531,367 of record CM042847.1, read on the forward strand.
ACCCACCTCAGAAGGATGGAAGGCTGAGTCAACCTTGAGCCTGATGAGATTCAATCTGCCAAATTGCCTGCAGAAGCTGTGGGCACTCCATCACTGGAGATTTTTATGAAGAGACTGGACAGCCAATTGACCAGAATGGCATGAAGGTTCCTGCCTTGAGGAAGGGGTTGGACTTGAAGACCTCTAAGGGTCACTTCCAACATTGTTAACATTGTCATTCTGTAAATTGGGGATTACTTGTAACCTGAAAGGGTAACCAAACTGATTGTAGCAAAGTTGCATTTTGAGTCGGGGGATCAAGTTCGAAGCAGAAAAGGCGACAGGAGGCCTGCTGAAATAGCCAGGTTGCTGGTGGCCCCAACAAGGTTAATGGAGACCAGGCGTTACTATTTGTATTCAACAAATGCATCATGGTTCCTGTCCTGTCTATTTTACAGGCTTCAGAAAAGCAAAACTCCTTTTTGTTAAAAGGAATACTGGAGTTGGTTCACCGAGGCCCAGATTGAGCCTACTCACTTATGGACCAGAGGTCTCCAAACTTGGCAACTTTAAGACTTGGGGACTTCAACTTCCAGAATTCTCCAGCCAGCAGTGAGGAATTCTGGAAGTTGAAATCCCTAAGTCTTAAAGTTGCCAAGTTTGGGGACCCTTGAAGCTAATGCTTGAAGTTGAACAGTTTGTTACCCGTTACCAGTTTATTCAGGCTTACTTTATGCAATAACAGCTGGACATGGTGTGTGTGTGTGTGTGTGTAAAGACCAGCTTGCATTTTGCAACTCTGAAGTTAGGCAGGGCCCTCGGATTGTGCATGCTCCCCATGTGCCACATCCATGGTTTCTTCCAGCAGCCCTCTTGGATCGTCTCCATTTCTGTGGGAGGATCTGGGGGGGCCTTCAATGCCCACAAAATTCTGTTCTGGCATTGAGGAAAAACTCTCCCTGGAAACGGAAGCCTGGCGTTTTGCTCCGACTTGCAAGGGGGTGGCGGCATTGGGCCTGTTTTCCCCATGTTTCTTCCTGGCTTTTAGGAGTGGAACAGATGAATCAGAGGATGTTGGGCAGCGGAGCTCCCTTTCTCTTCTAGAGGGCCCAACAGGGTTTCTGCTGCCTGTCCAGTTTTGATTTCTACAATACAGAAAAGATGCTGAAACCTTAGAAAGTGTGCAAAGAAGATGATTAAGAGGCTGGAGGCTAAAACATAGGAGGCATGGCTAGTCTAGTGAAGAGAAGGGCTAGGGGTGACAAGCTAGTTGTATTCCAGTATTTGAGGGGCTGCCCCAAAGAAGAGGGGGTCAACTTATTCTCCAAAGCACTGGGAGTTGAAGTCTCCAAAGCAGTGGTCACCAACCAATGGGCCGGGGACCACTGGTGGTCTGTGAGAAAATTTTGGTGGTCCGCAGAGAAATGTCACCCACAAAGCAATTAATCCAGGCTGCGCAGGAACACAAGACCACGCCACCCACATGGTCTGCGGGAACACAAGGCTTGCATCGTGAACAACACGTAGTGAGAGGAGGGGGGAAAGGGGGAGGAGGGGACTTGCCCCACTTGCCCTACATGCCTGGCCTGGCCACTGAGCTGCTTCTTTCTGCTTCTTTCTTGTTCTGCTTTTGGCTGCACGCAAGGAAAGCATCAAAAAGTCTGTCTTTCTCTCCCCCAAACTCTGCCAGAAATGAGTCTTTGGGACCCTGCAAGGCCTCCTGCTCCAAGAGGCTGCGCCAGCATGACAAGTCTCAAAGACTCATTTCTGGCAGAGTTTGGGGGAGAGAAAGACAGACTTCTGCTGCTTTCCTTGCATGAAGCCAAAAGTCTCTCTTTCCCCGCCCCCCCCCCCCGCCCCCTACCCCCCACCCCAGAACAGAGCTGGAGACACTATCCTGCGATCCCAAGTAATAAAGAATGGCCGATCAGTAGGAAAATGGGGTGGGGAATTTTCCTGCAGACTTTTTGGGGGATTTTCCCAGGATCTCTGGTCTGTGGGATTTAAAATTATGAGTTTGGTAGTCCCTGAGGTCCAAAAGGTTGGCGACCCCGGTCCAAAGTACCTAAAGGCAGGATAAGAAGCAACAGATGGAAACTTACCAAGGAGAGAAATGACCTGGAATTAAGGAGAAATTTCCTGACAGAACAATTAACTCGTGGAACAGCTGGCCTCCAGAAGTTGTTGGGTCTCCATCACTGGAGGGTTTCAAGAATTGATTGGAGAGCTATTTGTGTGGGACGGTGCAGGGCCTCCTACTGTGACTAGAAGACCTCCAAGGCCCCTTCTAACTCTGATATTCTGTTGTTCCCTTTCTGGCAATCCCAAAGCAGCCCTCTAGCAGCTCTTTTCTTTAGGAGTTTTGGTGTTGTGAGAATAAGGCTTTCTGTCTGGTTGTCTGCCTTGCTGGTTCTGGGGCAGCTTTGCAAACTCGGCAGGAAAGGAAGTTTCCCAAACCCCAAATAGAAAGTTGTTTTCCCCACCTCCTTTGAAAAGCCTCGTGACAATAGAAATGACGCGGAGATTCCCCTTCCTGGGGGGGAATCCCAGTGCTGGCCGAGGGGAACCGTGGCTGGGATGTGTTGCTGTGGTGGTGTTTGTGGGAAACAGCCCCACGGTCTCCTTGGCAACCTCTTTGTTGGCATCTTGGTCCCCATCTCTGTTTCTGGCAAAGAAGCTCTGTGTGAGGAGGAGGAGACGTCATGAGGACTAGAAGCGCCTCTTTGCTTTTGCGACCCAGAGCCCCAGTTTCTCAGAATGGGCAGGACGACTGCACAGATACCCGAGAAGGAAAAGGAGGCAGTTGAGGCTGCATCTTATTCTGCTGTGGTGAAAAGGAGTCAGAAATGCTTTGCTTTCTTTTCCCCCTTTTATCCTAGTTTTTCTTCTTCCCTTTTTCCTCCCTTACTTTTGCACTATTGTCATTTTTACTTGTATTTTATATTTTGATAAGCCAATGAAAAATTTGGAAGCATAAAAGGGAAAAAATAGATACCCTCAAGGATGCCCGGTGGCCCTTTTGCCCTTCAGTGCCCATGCCAGCAGCAGCTGTTCCTTGCCATTGCTTGCTTGTGAGCAGTGGAAGAAAACTCAGCCCACAGGGTATGGGTGTGTGTGTGTGTGTGTTGCTTTCAGATTCGTCTTTCTAGTAATTAGTTGTGGTGAGTGTAATTTGTAACACTGAGTTTCATATTCAGTTGCATCCTGCAAGGCCAATAGGAACTCAGAAACACGCGGGCCCTCACCCGTTTGAACAACCTGGCATGTGCCCGCCTGCTTAAGCCTCACCCTGAACATCACCCTGAAGCCTCACCCTGGAAGGAGACTGGCGCACCGGCCATCCTCGCCTGCCGGCTTCAGCTGATCTGTTTTCGGCCACCAATTGGTTCCCAGAACCATAAATCCGTGCATTAAATTGTCCCCCCAGCCCCCCCTTTCCAAGTGATTGAATATCACCCCGATTCCGTCCTGGACCATCTGCGTTGGCGAAAGTTCCCCTTGGCCCTGTCCCTCTGGGCTCCCTGGACTCGCTGCAGCTGGCATCATCCTAGGACCCTGATGGTGAACCTGTGGCACGCAGAGCCCTCACTCTGGGCATGTGAGCTGTTGCCCCGGGGCACACACGGGAGTGGCATGCGCATGTGCAGGGGTGGGGAGCATGCGTGGGGGTCTTGCACACATGCAGAGGGGGTCACGCATGTATGCGTGGGGGGTGAAGTGCATATGTGGAGCGCATATGTGCATTTTGGAGACGCATGTGTGCACTTTGGGCACTTGGTGCCCAAAGGGCTTAGTGCCATCACTGTCCCAGGAGCTGCATGGCACCTCCTGCTGCAGACGCTGCCAAATTCAAGTCCAAACCGAACCCCTTCGGTCAAAATCTGTGGAGCCGAAGCGGGAAGGAAGAACCTTGTCCAAGGCTGCAGGGCGGTCAGTGGGGACCGGAAGAGGCAAAGCGGTTTCTGAAATGCAGGGACCGTTTGCATGTGGCCAATGATGGATAGTCCTCCCTGTACAACCAGAGCTGAGCTCAAAATGTCTGTTGCTAAGTGAGTCAATGGTTTGGCCCCATTGGATGACCTCCCTTGCCACCGTTGTTAAAGTGAATCGTTGCAGTTTGTTAGGTTAATCACATGGTCGTTAAGTGAACCTGGCTTTGCTTGTCAAAAGGTCGCAAAAGGGGGTAATGAGATTGCTGGGACACTGCAACCGTCCTAAGTACCTGCCAGTTGCCAAGCGTTGGAATTTTGACCTCATGTCCATGGGGATGCCACCAGAGTCATAGATGTGGAAAAAAATGGCCGTTAAGCCTCATTTTCCAGTGCTGTGGCAACTTTGAACAGTCGCTAAATGAGTGTAAGTCGAGGGCTGCCTGTATCTTCCCCCCACCCCCCAGCTGCCGAGTGAGTGGGCGGTGCCTTTGCAGCCGCTGCCCTTGTAGTGTCTAGTTGCCTCTGGTTGTCTTGTCCAAGAAGAAAAGGAAAGCAGCCGAGTAGTGGAAACTTGGATCCCAGCTCTGATACACATGCTGGTTTTTCCTTCCCTCGTCTCGATATTTGTTCCCTCTCCTTCCTAAATTAAAGCCAAATGAAAGTTTTTTTTAAAAATGGGGGCCCCCGTTTCCCTGCTTTGGCTCTGTGGCTGGCATCCTGCCTTGTTGGGTTTAATGGAGAGGGAGGGAGCCCCCACCCTCTTCCCCGCTGGGTTCACTGGGCCCCACCCATGGAGCGCCCCTCCCTGTGAGTGTTTGTCCCAAAGCCTGGCAGCTGGGTGGCCACAGCCCAGCCCAGCCCAGGGGGAGAGAGCAGCCCTCGATGCCTACCACAGGGTGGACATTCCCCTCCGTTGTACTCCGTAAAACGTGGCCAGTGTCTTTTTTGCAAATCTGGCTTCACAATTTTTCTGTGGGTGCACAACCCCCTCATCTGGGATCCGGGACTGAGTTTAAGCATTCTGGAGCAGGGTCTCAACTCCCAGAAGTCCACAAGTCTTAAAGTTGCCTAGGTTGGAGTCCCCTGTTCTGGAGCATTGCGCTCACTGGTCTGTTTTGATCGCTGCGTTTCTATCTGCTTGACTTTTCCCGTCTCCAGCCAGTTGATGTTAATAAAAGCTTTGACCTGTTTAATGCCACTATAAATACACTGAAGCTCCTCCTGAGGCGACTGCAGACAGGATAGACCCGGATGGGGAACCTACGGCACGTGTGCCGGAAGTGGCCTGTGGGAGGTCACCCGGAAGAGCCCCACTGCGCATGCGCATGCCCCCCTCGCCAGCCAGCTGATTATTGGGTCTCTGCTGTGCATGCATGGGGGCAGATGCACGCAGAGGAGATGCGCACACATGCACAGAGGCCTGCGGGGGTGTCATGCCTGCATGTGCAGGGGGGTGGGGGAGTCGCGCACGTATTGCGTCATGGGTCACGCACTGTTAGCATGCAACGTTCGCCATCACTGGGATAGACACTGGTGTTCCTCAACCTTGGCTGCTTTTAAGATGTTCCGACTTTCACTTCAGTGAAACATCTGCAAGGAAACTGAGAAGCTCTGAGAACATCAGAGACCAACCAGTCGAACCCTGTGCCACAACTATTCTCTCTATTGGCACAAATTCTTAGTTGATTATCATCACCAACTGCGGAGGTGGGATATTGGGATACAAAGCATTGTGTCAACTCATAAAGCATTCCTATGCCTGTTATAGAGTTGCCATAAATAAGGGAATCTGAAGGAGCACTGCGGGACTTTAAAACCAGAAGTACATTCCGAAACTCATTCTTACAAAGATTGTAGCTAGGCTACCGGGTCTTCTGCCCATGAAAATCCTTAATTGGAGAACGTGATTGATGACACCCAGCCTGTGAATGTGCTTCATTGGAGAATCTGATTTGTGACATACCCAGAGGGCAGGGGGAAAACAGGGTCACAGATGACTGTAAATTACGTATGCCAGAGTTGGCCTCATACAGGCACCCAGTTTTGAAGGAATCTCTCAGAAGCAGATGAGAAGAGAATAGCATATTTCTTCTAAGTCAGCTTACCCTTTTGTGAGGGGTAACCAATCTAATTTCCCTTCAATATCTTAATTAGCACTGCACAGTTCTTGGATATCGTTCTCTGAGCAAAAATTTGTTGGGTGATTAGCAGCTGAGCAAAGGGCTGGATTTGCTTTTGACCAGTTTCTTCCCCTTTCTGGTGAGGGAGCCCAAATAGCCAGTCCCACAGATGAAAGGTAATCCTTCTCTGGATGGGGCATCGATTGCTTTAAGAGTTTGGTCCAAACTAATTTAAAGTTTCTGCTTCTTCAAGCCTGAATGTCTTGATTTCTAAAATCTGTTGCCTCCAGGTGGCGCCCACAAGATCTTAGGCAGTGATCAGCACAGCCAGATGAGGGCGCCAGATTCCCAGAAAATGCAGTTCTACTCAGACATGAACCTGTTGTGGTTTACTTACCATTGAATGAATGAATGCTTTATTGGTCATGTGTGATTAGACACAGAAGGAATTTGTCTTGGTGCAAATGCTCTCAGTGTACATAAAAAGAAAAATACATTCGTCAAGAATCATAAGGTGCAACACAATGATAGTCATAGGGCACAAATAAGCAAGTAAAGAGTTGCAGAGATGTGTGAGTGGGGTCATTCTCTTTATCTCTGGGCCTGGGTTCAAATCTGGCTAATGTTCTGGTGTTTCTGAGTCATGTTCCTTTGGGGGCTGCTGCCAGAGTCCATCTTGCCTTCCATTGGGGCTGCTGGAAAGACTGCTTCCTCCTGGCCAATCGCTGCATCTTCTCCTTTCAGGAACACCAAGAAGGAAGGAGACCTGCTCGCCGCCCAGGCCCGCCTGAAGGATGTGGAGGCCCTGCTCAACTCCAAAGAGGCTGCGCTCACCACCGCCTTGGGGGAGAAGCGCAACCTGGAGGCTGAAGTCCGTGACCTCAGAGGCCAGCTGGCCAAGGTAGGCCGGGCGCACCTGTGAGGGTCCCCAACAGTCCCTCTGCTCTGCTCCTGGGGGGCCCTTGAGATAGGAGGGGTCTGTTTCTCCTCCATCCCGGCTCCATCTTTGGACTGCCAGTCCCAAAGGATCCCAGGAGGAAGGAGTTTGTAGGCTCAGTGGGACGATGCCTGTCAATGTCCCTTGTGCCGGAGGGGAGGGGTCCTTCTGCTAGGCGACCACCAGCCTTTCACGTCCTTAATGGGCCAGATCCTGTTCCTGCAGACTGCCAACCAAGGCCACGAAAGAGGGCAGAGCCAGGGGTAGACGGTGGTTTTGGAAGCCTAATAAGGGTGGGATTCTACCAATTCGGGGGAACCGGATGTTAAATTTGCACCTGGTTTGCCGAACTGGTATTTGAACCAACTGGCCAGCCCTGCCCTCCCCTCCCCTCCCCACCTCCCTGCCCTCCCCTGCCCTCCCAGGAGTCTCCGCGCAGCCCATGTTTGATGTAGGTAGGTGCGGGGTCCGCGTGAAGAGTCTGGGAGGGCGGAAAACGGGCCTTCTGGAAGTACCAGAAGTCCGGAAAGGGGCCTGTTTCTGTCTTCCGGAGGGCCTTCAGAGCCCAAGGAAGGCCGTTTTTGCCCTCCCAGAGGCCTGAGGGAAGTCTCCAGACCCTTGGGAGGGCAAAAAATGGCCCCCCTAGAAGTTCTGGTAGGCCAGGCCCACCATGGCCACGCCTGCCTGGCAACTGCTCCTGTTTCCCCCCTGACAATAAGGGCCTCTGGGCTGCTGGGGTGATTTTTACGTGGCCGTGCTTGACCTTTTGGTGAAGGTTGTCCTTGCGAATTGCATGTCTGCTGTGTCAGGAGGAGGCCAAAAACAGCAGCATGATTTTTAACAATATTTCTCAAGCTTGGCAGCCGATGGGAATTCTGGGAGTTGAAGTCCATCCTTCGTTCAGCTGCCAAGCTTGAGAATCCTTGGTCTGTAAGGACGGGCAGAGCTACTGACTGTGCTCAGCAGTAGCCCTTCAAGGTAGACGACTCCTGGCCACAGAGGTGCCATCGACTGTCCTGAATTTAGCCCCTTCATCTCTGAGGTTACATTGCCCAGACACTCCTCACTCAGGTGACCCCCAAGCGCCATCACAAAGGGGGACAAAGACCTTCCTCCTTCTCCCACTTATCTCTATTCCCGCCCTGCACCCTCTCTGGGCTGGAAAAGCTCATCTCTGCAGGAACCAGGTGAGGCCAACAGGGGGCGATGGAATCCAGCATTTGCCAAGGCAGAGAGGAGGGAGAAAGCAAATCGACCCCTCCATTCACTGACCTTTAAGAGGAAATGGGTGTGTGGACTCTTGCTCCTATCATCCCCAGCCAGGGATATGCCTCCCTGCCCATTTTCCATTTGTTTGTTTGTTTCTATAATTTTATTTATTTATTCCTGGCTTTGTTATTTTTATAAACAACTCAAATTAGCCAAGATACCAAATTACTCCTCCTTCCTATTTTTCCCAGCACAACAACCCTGTGAGGTGGGCTGGGCTGAGAGAGAAGGGCTGGCCCCAAAGTCACCCAGCCGGCTTTCATGCCAAAGGTCAGACTAGAACTCCCAGTCTCCTGGTGATTGGACCACAGTCATCCAACCGGCTTTCACGCCCAAGGTGGGACTAGAACTCCCAGTCTCCTGGTTGCTAGTCTGGTGCCTTCACCACCCGATGAAGCTGGCTTTCCTTCTACTTTAGACCCTCTAAAGTCCAGATGTTTTTCACTCCCTGCAGCCTCTAAGACAGGGGTGTCAAACTGGATTTCTTTAGGGCCGGATCAGCATTGTAGTTCTCCTCCATGGGCTGGCGGGTGGGGGGAGGCGAGGGAGACAGGGTGGACGCCTTCTGCAGCACTCTGCCAGCTGAAAATGGGCCGTGGGGGAGCCTTGCATGGGCCTTTTTGGCCGGCAGAGGCACCACGGGCCGTTCCTTTGATATTTCCAGGCCAGCCTCGTGCGCCAGATTTAAGCCTTGAGTTTGATACCCCTGCTCTAAGGGGATGGCAGGCCTTGACAGAGAAAAGCTTCAATTAGGATCAATGGCTTGTAAACTCCAGGCCTTAACTTGGGGGAAAGTACTTTAAAAGGATTGGGCTCACACACACACACACACATCCCTGATATTTCTGGGAGCACGGAGCAGCTGCTGGTGTGGCAGGCACATAGGGCATCGATGGGTCTAGAGCAGGGGCCTCCAACCGTGGCCCCTTTAAGACTGGTGGACTTCAACTCCCAGAATTCCTCAGCTAGCAAGACTGCGAGTTGAAGTCCACCAGTCTTAAAGGGGCTACGGTTGGCGACCGCTGCTTTAGAGCAGTGATGGTGGACCTTTTTGGCCCCCAGTGCCCAAAGCAGAACGTGAGTGCATGTCCGCATGCCGGAGCGTCAGAAAACCGAAGCCCAGCTGGCCGGTGTGCGCATGCCTGCTTTTGTGGCATTTTTGGGGCAGTTTTTGTCCATTTGCAGGCTGTTTTTCAGGCCAAAAAGAGCCCAAAACACCTGAAAAACAGCCTGAAACGGCCTGGAAATGACCGGAAAACGGCCTGGTTTGGGGACCAGCTGGCTGGCACACATGTGCAGGCCAGAACCCAGAGGTGTGGCTGGCCCAGTGAGAGGGCTCTGCTTTCCACCTCTGGCCAGAGGTTCGCCATCATGGCTGGCCCGGAAGAGCCCCACTGCGAATGTGCGCCTAGCGCCCACCAGCCAGCGGATTGTGGAGTATCTGCTGCGCCTGTGCGGGGGAGAGGCGTATACAAGAGCAGAGGCAGGCGCCGTGCTGGGAGGCGGTTGTGTGCACATGCACAGAGGCGTGCAGTGCGGGGGGTCACGCATGGTGCGCAGGGGGCAAGGGGAATTGCGTGTGCAGTGCATCATGGGTCAGGCACACACGCATGCATGCGCACACTTTGGCCATGCAGTGTGGGAAATTTTTGCCCTCCCTGGTCCAGAGAGGCGCCTGGGAGACAGACATTGTGCGCCCAGCCTGGTCAGAGCCGCCTCCTGCAACGTGCCCCCCCGGCCGGGCGGCCAGAGGGTCTGGGGCCATTCGCTGTCCCTTCCGGGCGTGACGGGGGTCCCTCGTTCGTCCCCTGCAGTTGGAGGTGGCCTTGGCCGACATCAAGAAGCAGCTTCAGGACGAAATGCTGCGGCGGGTGGATGCGGAGAACAGGCTGCAGACCCTGAAGGAGGAGCTGGACTTCCAGAAGAACATCTACAGCGAGGTGAGTCCCAGAACCCAGAAGAATCCCCTTAGTGGTCATCTAGTCCAGCCCCGTCTAGGGCAGGAATCCTGCTCTGCCTGGGCTTGGGAAGGGACTCTGCTGCTTCATGGCTCTCGTGGCCAGGGATTCCTCCTTACTTTGAGTTGGGTCTCCCTCTGTAAGAGGCCTCCCATTCTGAAATAAATTTCATTATTAAGTTTCATTATAGAATAAAATAGAGAGAAAAAGCAAAAGTTAGAACAGGAAGAGACAGAGACAGAGGGAAAAAAGACAGAGCCCTACACCTTTTTTTTCAGTACAGGCAGTCCTCGACTTACAGCGGTTCATTTAGTGACTGTTCAAAATTTACAACGGCACTGAAAAAAGTGATTTGTGACCGTGCTTCCCCTGTACGGCGGCTGTGGCATCCCCAGGGCCACCACTTTTGCAACCTTCTGACGAGCAAAGTCCAAGGCATATTCACTTAACGACCATGTTGTTAAATAGTGAAGGGATTCACTTAAAGACTGTGACAAGAAAGGTCAAAAATGGGGCAAAGTTCACTTCACAAATGTTTCCCTTAGCAACAGAAATTTTGAGCTGAATTGTGGCCGTAAGTCGAGGACTGTCTGTACAGTGGCATGCAACTCCGCCCCCCCACCCTTGCTTTACGTTGCACAATGTTTCAAGCCATTTCAGTAACAATAATTAATCCTCCAAGCCTAAACTACGGGCTCTCCATGGGCTGGGAGACTTGAACTTGCCACCCTGCCTTGGGGCAGTCAGTCAGCCCTGCAAAAATCTAACCCAAACAATGGGCTATGGATGTGCCCCATTGGAGGATATGAATTATGATACAGCCAGGAAGTGGGGGGAAACCAGGGCCAAGGGTGACCGTGAATTGTGTGCCTCAGAGTCGGCTCCACCCAGGCAGTGCCGGCATGTTAACTCCCAATAAATCTCCTTTAGGTTTTGGAAGTTCGGCTCGAGACTCAGGATTTAAATGGGGGGAACTGCCAGAATCCTGGACCTGCAGCCTCTTCTCCCCATCTGGAAACGGCCCCTCAGAGGAGCTGCTGGATGGCGGGGGCTGCAGGTTGGGGCTGGGAGGAGACAGGTCACAGTCGGGAGGGGGGCTGTTGTGCCTCCTTGCCAGTCCTGGGATGCCCTGCTCACCCGCTGCCCCCACCCGCAGGAGCTCCGCGAGACCAAGCGCCGTCATGAGACACGCCTGGTGGAGATCGACAACGGGCGCCAGCGCGAGTTTGAGAGCAAACTGGCCGACGCGCTGCAGGACCTCCGCGGGCAGCATGAGGCCCAGGTCAAGCTCTACAAGGACGAGCTGGAGAAGACTTACGCGGCCAAGGTAGCGTCCCTGGGGGCGTGTACTCCCTCTCCCATCATCCCCGAGCCGGCCCGCTTCTGCTGGCCCTCCCTTTCAGGGGCTCTGCAGTGCAGAGAAGCTGGCCTGCTCTCCCTCACTGCAGCCTTCCGAGGATGGTGGGCCTTGAGGTGGGGGTGGGGGGCGCTGGGGCAGGGGGGGGCCTTGCCAGCTCTTAGCCTTGGGGGGAGGGGGCAGCAGCCGGGGCGGCCTTGAGGACCGGCCCCTTAGCAATGCGCCAACCTCGGCTGCCTCCTGAGTGGCTTCTGCTCATTTGCAGCTGGAGAATGCCAAGCAGTCAGCCGAGAGGAACAGCAACATGGCCGGGGCGGCTCACGAGGAGCTCCAGCAGACCCGGATCCGCATCGACAGCCTCTCCGCCCAGCTCAGTCAGCTGCAGAAGCAGGTAGGGGGCCTGGCGGGGGAGGGGGCCGCTGGTCTCCAGTGGGGAAATCGGCCCCTTTGGCTCCGTGAGCAGGAAAACGCTGTGCAGGTGCTTCGACTCGCTTTGTGGCGCCCTATGAAGATTGGAGGGTACAGGCAGTGGCCGTCCAATCTTACAGCGGCCCTGGAAAGAAATGTGACTGAGGAGCAGTCCTCACCCTTATGACGGTCGCAGGTGTCCCTGCCGTCCCATGACCCAAATTGGGCACTGGGCAACCAGCGTGGATCTACCACGGTTTCAGCTTCCTGGGGCCCCTGATCACCCTGGGGGACCTTCCTGGCTGGCTTCCAGCAAGCAGTCAATGGGGGAAGTCCCGCTTCCCTTAATGACTACATGATTCACTTAACAACCATGGCGATTTGCTTTAACAAAAAAGTTGGATAAAATCAGGCAACAGACAGAACGGTCGTAAGTGGGGCAACGTCCCGTCGGCCCCCTTCCAGGCCCCCCTCCCTCTGCTGTTCCCTCCCTGAGGGAGGACGTTGCAGCCTTGCAAGCTAGCAAGTGGGGGGGGCACTTCCCCCAAGCCCCCCTTGCAGTCTTTTGGGGGGGGATCAAGGATGGGATGTATCTCTGGGGCAGCCCTGCTGGAGGAGGAGATCCTGCTTGCCCTTTGGGGTTGGGGTGAAAAGGGATGGGTGAGCTGGGGCAGGGGTCCTCTCGCTCCCCCCCATCCAGGCCCCCAACCCCTCTCTTGCCTCCCCCCAGTTGGCGGCCAAGGAGGCGAAGCTGCGGGACCTGGAGGACTCCCTGGCCAGGGAGCGGGATACCAGCCGCCGCATCCTGGCAGACAAGGAGCGGGAGATGGCCGAGATGCGGGCCCGCATGCAGCAGCAGCTGGACGAGTACCAGGAGCTGCTGGACATAAAGCTGGCCCTGGACATGGAGATCAACGCCTACCGCAAACTCCTGGAGGGCGAGGAGGAGAGGTGGGGGGGCAGCGGCCTGGGCAGGGGGGCTCCCAAGCGGGGCAGGCAGTCTGGGACCTTCAGGGGTGGCCCCTCCCTCCCTGGGCAGAAAGGTCCGCTTCCCCGGGCACGGAGGAAGGAGATCTTTGGCTCTCTGGGGGCAGCGCAGGTGCCTTACCCCCCTGCCTCCCCCCCCCAGGTTGCGCCTCTCCCCCAGCCCCTCCTCCCAGAAGAGCGGCTCGCGCACCCGTGTCTCTTCCTCCGGGCAAAGCTCCACCAAGAAAAGGAAGCTGGAGGATGGCGAGAGCCGCACCAGCTTCTCCCAGCATGCCCGGACCAGTGGCCGCGTGGCCGTGGAGGAGGTGGACCTGGAGGGCAAGTTTGTCCGGCTGAGGAACAAGTCCAACGAGGTGGGTGTGCTGCAGGCGGGAGCCTGCCTGCCCAGAAGCCCTGGGCCAAGGAGGGCTGAGGAAGCCCTTTGCTCCTGGGGTGGGGGCCCCAACGGATCCTGCCCCCAGTGGGCCTGCAAGAGGCAGCTGTGTCTTTGTAGGGGGGCACCCCCAAGACCCTAGTGTGCAGCCCCCGCCTCTCTTTATGGTGGCCCCCTAAACGTAAGATGGATGGAAGAGGGAAGGGAGGGTGGAGAGGGGAGGGCAGCTGTGCTAAGAACAGCCAATTCCAATCTAGCTTAAAGGTGCTGCTTATTTGTTTCTTTATTTAGAGGCATTGCCCACCCAACTCCATGATAAGTGGAGGAAAGCCCAGCTTAGGCTTTAATAGCAGGGAATCTCTGCAGCTCAGTCTGGAACTGAGTCGGAACTGGGCGGTTTTCTTTTGCAGACGTTTCCTGGCTCAACTAGGTAACATCATCAGTGCTGGAAGGAAGTGGGGTTTGCTCTCTGTTTGTGAACAGCAGCCAGGGTGAACAGGGCGTGTTTCTCCTTGGTGGTTCCTTGATTGAAGTATGGGTTACTGCTTGTTTGTCTGGTGTTAATCCCTGCTTATCTGGGTGTTGCCTGCCAGGGGGGATGGGTTTGGCCTGAGGATGTTCCCTAGTTGGGTCATGAAACGTCTGCAAGAAAACCACCAGGCTCAGAGAGCACCAAGGAGTCCACAGTCCTTTTTCTTCCTCCTCCTCCTCCTCGCAAACCCCCATCCCGCCTATCACTGATGAAACAAACATCTGCAAGAAAACTGCCAAGCTCAGAGAGGACCATGCAATGTAGGTTTTGTTGTGGCCCCACGGGGGCTTTTGAGCTGAGCCCCCTCCCCCTGCCAGCTGTCAGGGTCTCTGCCAGCCCTCTGAGCATGTTGCAAGGTTTCCTTGAGTTTGCAATGGTGAGCTGTGTGATGGCTGGATTTTGGCTATAGTCAAAGCAGCTGGCAGGATCCAGGCTGCCTTCCCTGCTTCAGAGAGCCGACCTTGGCTTTGTGACTCCCAGTGGAATCTCTCTGGCATCTGGTCAACAGGGATGCAGAATGTTTTTATATATAACTTTATTAAACTTTTGGAGAAGCAACATAAAAACTAACAAGAACTAATAGAGCAATAGAGATTATCTGTCTGTCTGTCTGTCTATCTGCCTACCTACCTACCTACCTGCCTACCTAGCATCTCTTTCTCTCCCCTCCCTCTCTCCGTACCTACCTACCAACCTATCTATATCTATCATCTATCACAGGGATCTTCAAACTTGGCAGCGTTAAGACTTGTTGCAACTCCCAGAATTCCTGAGCTAACATGACTGGAGGAGGAATTCTGGGAGTTGAAGTCCACAAGTCTTAAAGCTGCCAAGTTTAAAGACTTCTATAATAGAGTAACAAGAGAAGAAAAAAGAGGACCCCCCCCCTCCAAAAAAAAGACACAGCCAAGAGTGCAGGGAAAAAAGATAAAGAAAAGATAAAGAAGCCACTTCAGATTTTCTTTTACACACATTATTAAGTACAAATGTAAATTAACCTCTCACTCTTGGTTACAGCACTACTGAACATGTTTCTGCCTTCTATTTATTTTCCAGTCATCAAAGCCAGGGATGGGCAACTTAGAGGAGGCTTTTTGGGATTGAGACCAGTCTGGAGAAATTCTCCCAATTTGACTTTAAGCTTTTTGGGGGGTGGGGGTGGGGTGGATTTTATGATTTTTTTTGGATATGTTCCTACAATTGTTTGCAGTGTTTTTAAAGGTCCTCCCCCAAATACAGAGTTGCAGCCACTTTTCTTCTAAAATGCCTGTAGTTCAGGACTGAAATTTCACAGTCTTTGGAGACATTCTCCCTGGGACAAAATGGTTGTAATTTTGAGAAAAAGACACCCCTCCCCCCAAAAAATGTCCTAGTGGTGCTGTTCAAAAGACAGCTGGACTTTCTTCAGTTCTGAAAAACTTCTTCGATGAAAAGCAAGACATATTCAAGGGAAAAAAAATCAAAGTCCAGTTGCCTTTTTAACGCCCCTGTGACTCCATAAACTTTCTGAAACAATGCAGGCTCTGGGTGAGCAGGGTATTTGGGTCCCAGGTATTGATGAAGGCGAAATGGGGGCCAGCTTAGAAAAACCTCAGAATCTCTCTGTCTGTCTCTGTCTCTATTTATTTATCTATCTATCTATCTATCTATCTATCTATCTATCTATCTATCTATCTATCTATCTATCTATCTATCTATCTATCTACCTACCTACCTACCTACCTACCTACCTACCTACCTACCTACCTACCTACAGTACAGTATCTATCATCTATCTATCATCTATATGTCTATCCTACCTATCTCTATCCTATCTATCTTTTTTTTTCAAGATGTTTTTTATTTTTTAATTTTACACATCTCTTTATGTGGGCAATATGGTTCCAGATTATAACACTTGTACATAATCATATTTTCATTTCCACCAATCTTATATAACATCATCTCATCTCATTGTCCATTTTACTCATCTTTAAATAAGTTTCCATTTCATATTTCAATTCATTAGTTCAATATCAATATCATTAAATCCACATATAGATTCCCAGTTCTTTATCCCTATTCTTTCCATTTTCAGCTTATCACATATTTTATTCAACATTACACATCATTATTATACTAAAGTTTTCCTAGGCCAATTATATAATCTACAATCTAGAAAGAATAAAAATAAAAACCAATATATTTAGGATCCACATGGTATATCCCCTCAATCTATATGATTTAATAATTCATTCCCCAACTTTAAACATATTAACATTAAATAATCAACTGTATATTTTAAAACATATATATTTTAAGGTATCCCCCCCTGAAGTTGCTAAAATAACTTCTTAATATATCTCATTTTTAATCCTCCAATATAAGGGTTCATAATAGCATAATTTACACACACACACACACACACACACACACACACACACACATATAGTTATATAATCCTAAAATAATTTCCAGCAATTTTAAACTAAGTGCCAGTATACATTCCCATGTGAAATTCCCTTATACAGTCCCTAATCCTATCTAATCCTATCTATCTTCCTATTTGTATCTAATCTATATCTGTCTATCTACTCATCTATTATCTTTGTGTCTGTCTGTCTGTCTATTTATTTGAATTTGTCAAACAAAAACGAGAACAGAATAAAAGAATAAAAATACGATGATGGGGACAATAGGCATGTTAGTGCACTTATGCTCTCTCCTTCTACTAACCACTTAATTGCCTTCCTTTTGGATAGCCAAGCCCCCCCCCAGCCCACCTGGCATCTCTTGGGCCCCCTAAGCCCCTATAGATGCCACCACGGCTTTTCTTTTTGCCCCCCTCAGGACCAGTCGGTGGGAAACTGGCAGATCAAGCGCCAGAATGGAGAAGACGCCCCCATTTGCTACAGGTTCCCTCCCAAATTCACCTTGAAGGCCAACCAGCTGGTCACGGTGAGCAGCAACGGTGGGCTTGGTGTGCAGGACTGGTTGGGGGTCCCGGGACGGGAGAAGTGGCAGGGGAGGCGAGATGCCAGGAGGAGCCTCCCGCCCCTCTGGCGCCTGTGCCCTGCAAGAGGGATTAGCCTCTTCTTCTCTTCCTTCTCCTGCAAGATCTGGGCTGCTGGGGCGGGGGTGTCCCACAACCCCCCCACAGACATGGTCTGGAAGAACCAAAGCTCGTGGGGCTCCGGCGACAGTCTGCGCACAGCCCTGCTCACCTCCAGTGGAGAGGTAAGGCGGGCGGGATTCAGGGGTGAGCAGGCAAGGAGACCCCACCTTGCCGCTGGAAAGGCTATTCAAAACCATTCAATTCAATTAACTCTGGATTGCATCATTAATCACCCTGACTGACCCTGGATTGCCTCCAAATACAATAAAATACAATAAAAACAGAGTTAGAAAAACAATTAGAAATATAGGAGGAGTTATAATTACAAAAAAATACTGTTATGGCTGCATAATTGTAAAATGGCTGGGGAGGGGCTAGGCTCCACTTTGCCCCTCTCAGTTGCCTCTTTTCCTCATCAGATGAGGGGCCCCTCCCCTTATTTTGCTGCCTAAAATGCCCCTTCCCCCTAAATAAATTCTGGAATTCCAGATGATGCCTTTGTAACTCTTTTGATTCCCGTTTAATTTTGAAACAATTCAGAGCCTGTCAAAACAATTACAGCAAGAGGGAGGCGTCACATGGGACCCCCTGGATTAACAAGGGGAGGGTGTCAGTGGACGCATCCTGGCCCTTTTCTTGGTGCCAGTGGGGAAGGGGCTTTCCTCTCCTGGTATGGGGAAGCGCAGTTGGTGTGGCCCAGAACTTGGCTGAGGGTGCCAAGGCCCGAGCCCTTCTTCCTGTCTGCCTGCTTTCCTGGCTGTTTCCCTCCCAAATCCTCCTGAGCTCGGGTGGACCAGAATCAGCCCCCCCCCCCCGTTTCTCCCTCCTTCCCTGCAGGAGGTGGCCATGCGGAAGTTGGTGCGCACGATTGTTGTCAATGATGAGGATGAAGAGGAGGATGAGGATGGCATCCATGGCCACCATCACCATGTGAGTTATTTGGGGGGGAGGGCCGCGGGGAGGCTTCCTGAGAGCTGGGTTCAAATGGGGAACAAACCCAATTCAGCAGCACTTGGGGTGGTTTTTGAAAATGCCAACAGCTTTGTTTGTGGGGCAAGAATGTCAGGGTGATGATTCAAGAGCTGACCAGCTGTTATGATGATGTAATGCTAGGAATGAGACCGCAAGGTTTGGGCTGATATCACTTTAAGAGCTGTAATAAGAAGAGACCCTGTTGGGGTGTATCTCTTTCTCTTTATGTGCTTCTGTGCTGTAATTGCTGATTGCTGTTTGTTTGAGGTCTGACTAAAGTATGTGTATGTATATATTCGTTGTAGATATCTGCCCACCGCCTTGAAAGAGGTGGTGGTGAGACCCCTCCTCAAGAAACTGTCCCTGGACCCAACTTTGTTATCTAATTATTGTCCCATCTCCAACCTTCACTTTGTGGCGAAGGTTGTTGAGAGTGTGGTGGCATGACAGCTTCCCCAGCACCTGGATGAAGCTGTCTATTTGGATCCACGCCAATCGGGGTTCAGGCCCAGGCACAGCACGGAGATGGCATTGGTCGCATTGGTGGATGATCTCTGGAGGGCCCGTGACAGAGGTCATTCCTCTGTCCTGGTCCTACTAGATCTCTCAGCAGCTTTTGATACTGTCAACCACAGTATCTTATTGCGGCGGCTGGAGGGGTTGGGGGTGGGGGGCACTGTTTTGTGGTGATTCTCCTTCCTCTCTGGCCATTCGCAATTTGTGTTGGCGGGGGGGCAGAGATCAGCCCCGAGGCCCCTGGTTTGCGGGGTACCTCAGGGGTCAGTGCTCTTGCCCCTTCTGTTCAACATCTATATGAAGCCGCTGGGTGAGATCATCCGTGGCTTTGGGGTAGTTTCATCAGTACGCTGATGATACTCAGCTGTACATTTCTACCCCGGGCCACCCCGATGAAGCCGTCGAAGTGATGGCCCGGTGCCTGGAGGCCGTGCGGTGTTGGATGGGGCGGAACAGGCTTCAACTCAACCCATCTAAGACTGAGTGGCTGTGCTTCCTGGCACCCCAGTATAGCCAGCTGGTTCCATCGCTGGCTGTGGGGGAGGAAATTCTTGCCCCCACAGAGAGGGCCCGCAATCTGGGTGTCCTCCTGGATGTGCGGCTCTCATTAGAGGATCATGTGGCGGCCGTTGCCAGGGGGGCTTTTGGTCAGGTCTGTAGGATCTACCAGTTGCGGCCCTTTCTGGATTGGGATGTGCTTTGCACGGTCACTTCCGCCCTCGTAATCTCCCTCCTAGACTATGCTAACGCTCTCTACATGGGGCTTCCCTTGAAGAGCACCTGGAGGCTCCAGCTGGTGCAGAATGCGGCTGCGCGGGTGGTGTTGGGGGCTCCTCGGGGCTCCCATGTTACGCCGCTCTTGCATGAGCTGCATTGGCTCCTGGTGGCCCTCCGGGTGCGCTTCAAGGTCTTGGTTACCATCTTTAAAGTGCTCCATGGCTTGGGAGCAGGATATTTGCGGGACCGCCTCCTGCCATTATCGGCCTCCCATTGACCAATACGCTCCCATAGAGTCGGCCTCCTCGGGGTGCCGCCGACTGGACGGCTGGCGACCCAGAGGGTGCGGGCCTTCTCGTTGGGGGGGCACCCTCCCTCTGGAACGAATTACCCCCAGAGATGAGGACCATCCCTGATCTCCTGACCTTCTGGCGCGCATTGAAAACCTATTTATTTCAGCAAGCCGGTCTGGCCTAAGGGTTTTTAGAGTTTTTAATTCGGTTTTAGCTTTCTTAATCTCCTAATTTTTTAATCTTTTGATAATGGCCAATCTTTTTAATTCTTTTAACTCATTTTAATATTGTATGTGTATTTTTATATGTATATTTTATCTGGCTGTACACCGCCCCGAGTCCCTCTGGGAGAGGGGGCGGTATACAAATTTAAATAAATAAATAATAAAACCACTATTTAGCTACAGTCCTCCCATAGGAGAAATTCTTCCTCTGAAACTGATTTTTTAAAATCATGCTCGGCCGAGAATTTGTTTTCTTTGTTAGTCTGCAACTGAGATTAAGAGTGCATTCAGAGGATAAAAGAGACTTCCCCCAAAGAATGGCGATGAAAGCAAGCATACATGTGAAATAATCCTCAGTGTTAATAAATTATTTTAATTATTCTCAGGTGTACAAATTGAAATCTTTATACCAATAAAGGAGGATATTGGTAGCTCAGAGTTGAAGTGAGGGATCCTTGGTGCTCTCTGAGCTTGGTGGTTTTCTTCTGCAATGAAACATCTGCAAGAAAACAAGCAGGCTCAGACAGCACCAAGGATCCCTGAAATATCTATATTCCCCTTTTTGTTTTAAACAAAATGACAAAGAATGTTAGTAAAGGCAGTACTTATTTATGTATCATTTGTTTTATTAATTAAATGTACATGCCACCCGTGTCACTGACTCAGTCACTTCTTTTGGGTGCCTGCCCCTTTGTAGGGAGAGTGGGTGGAAATGATGCTAGGTGAACTTAGGGTGGAATCTTCCCAGCATCCACAGCCACTTAAAAAATACAAAATGAATCTCTTTTAATCCAAACCTGAAATCGGAGTAACGGAAGTGTTGCTTTTGTGTGTATTGGACGCTTCAGACCACGTTGGAAATCCTGTTTAGTATTCAGCTGGCTAACATGCTCGCATTTAACAGGCTTGTTAAAGAGAAAAATGCATTTAGCTTCAATCCAGGTGTAATCTTTTATTTCTGGAATAAATCAATGTAGTGTATATTCTACACTGGGCCGTTTTTTAAGGTCATCGTGGGCTCCAGAGCCCCAGAGCAAGGCAGAGTCAAAAGGGTTGCAAGATGAGAATCTGATAGAAGAGAGTATTCGTAGCTCAGGGTTGACCTGTGGGGTCCTTTGAAGCTCTCAGGGCGTGGTGGTTTTCTCACAGACGTTTCACGACCCAACTGGGTAACATCTTCAGTGCGCTGATGGAGTTGCCTAGTTTGGTAATGAAACATCCAAGTTCACAGAGCGCCAAGGACCCCACAGATAGGAATCCAGCACCTCCAGCCCAGGTGGGGCTGGATGGCGCCAAGCTTTTCCTCTTGCCTTCTTCCTTCCTTCGGCAGAGCCACTGCAGCGGCAGCGGAGATCCGGGCGAGTACAACCTGCGCTTCCCGCACGGTGTTGTGTGGCACGTGTGGGCAGCCGGCCGAGAAGTCCTCCGGGGCCACGAATGTGGGCACCAGCACCATGTCTACCGGCTCCTCCTCCTCCAGTCTGACCATCACGCGCAGCTACCGCAGTGGAGGCACCAACCTCGGGGAGAGCCTCCTGCCCCGCTCCTACATCCTGGGCAGCTCCACCCCACGCCAGCAGGTCAGCCCCAGCGGGCATGTGGGATCCTGGGCCGGAGGAGGCGGCTTTGTGGTGGGGGCCCTCCAACTGGGAGTGGCCCTCCCTCCTCCTCCTGCTGTTGGGGAGGGCATAACACAGATCACACGGTGTGTCGGTGCTTTAAGACGCTTCCCTGCAGGCAGAGAGGTGGCTGTGGGCATCACAGAGCTTCCTGTGCCACACAGGGCTGCTCAGCCAGGGCATGTTGGATTGCCGGGGGCAAGAAAGCCTGGGATGGTCCCCGCTGAACAGCATGTGGGGGGAGAGGGGGCTGAAAACCCTGACAGGCTGCATTCTGTGGCACAGTGGTTAGAGTGCAGGACTGCCAGCTCCTTCTGCTGACTGCCAGCTGCCTCTACAACTTGGCAGTTCAAATCCCAGCAGGCTCCAGGTTGACTTAGCCTACCCTCCCTTCCGAGGTGGGTAAAATGAGGACCCAGATTGTTGGGAGCAACAGGCTGACTCTGTAAAACCGCTTAGAGAGGGCTGGGAAGCGGGATATAAGTCCAAGGGCTATGGCTATTGCTATTCTGGCTCTGCAAAGTTCACATGAGAGCAATCAGCTGCAGTTGGCTTTGTGCCCAGGGGTGCATGTCTGTCTGGCATGGTATATGGTCTCCTGCTTGAACAGGAGTTGGACTAGAAGACCTCCGAGCTCCCTTCCAACCCTCGTGTTTCTATGAAACCCTCTTGGGGGTGGTTGGAACAAGGGAGGTACAGTTTGGGTATCGTGTCTCGCCCCCTGTTGAATTGCGTGGCTTGGATCGGGTGGGGTGGGGAGGCCTGGAAGCTCCCATGTCGAGGTTCAGCCTAAAGCATGAGGACAGCCGTGTGTGTGCACATGCAGTGGGCAGAGCCAGTTTGCACAGGCAGGACATCACTCACAGACCCCCATCCCTCCCCCCTGCCAAGCAAATGGGCCTGCTCGGTGGCTGCACTGGAGGGGGGCGGCTGTCAAAGATGCCCCTGAGCTGGGGGACTTTTTGGGCAGAAAACTTTGCACTTTGGAAAATTGTTTTGATGACTGCCGCCCCTGTGGGGCTGGAGTGAGGTTAGAACACACCAAGGGAGTTTTAGCTGGGAGGGAGGGGCCTGTTTTTCCTCTGGGGCAGGGAGATCCATGTGTCCCTGCCCCATAAGCGTTTTGGACCGGCAGCCACAACTCGCTTGCTGGTATTTTGAGGGAGGCCGATTCTTGATCAGCCCTGAATTTTGAATTAAGGAGAAATTTCCTGATTGTGAGAGCAATTAGTCAGTGCTCCATCAATGGGGGCCTTTACAAAGTGATCGGACAGCCATTTGTGTGGAATGGTAGAGGGTCTCCTGCTTGGGCAGGGAGTTGGACTAGATGACCTCTGGGGGTCCCTTCCAGCTCTGTAAGTCTGTCTTCTCTCTCCCCCCCCCCTTAGGTTCCTTCGAACTGCAGCATCATGTAATCTTCCGACAGTTTCCCGACATGCACTCAAAGCCTGCTTTATGAAGCTCTCTGTCCTTTACATGCTCAGAAAAAGAGGAAACCATTTTTAAAAAAAGTTATTTTCTATGCAAGAATTTATACTTTATTATATATCTCTATATCTCTCTCTATATAAATACGCTAAAGATGCTTCAGGATTTTTTAAGGGGGTTGGGGAGGTCTTTTTTCTATCGTGAAAGTTTAAAAGGAGCCAAAGAGGTTGGGATGTATTGTTGCCAAAAAGAAAAGAAGTGCTAGAATTTTAATATTTTCCTTCTAGTAAGAGGGAAGGTGCAAATAGGCATGGTACATGTGTACGTGTGTGTGTGTGTACGTGTGTGTGCATGTGTGTGTGTGTGTCCTTGAATACCAAAGCTTTCTTTTTGAAAAACGAAAAAAAAATCTCAAAAGGTTTTTTTTCTTCTGGGCCCTTGTTTGTCAACGTCATTAACTTTAAGATGGGTGGACTTCAACTCCCAGAATTCCCCAGCCAGCGTCCCCCCCATCTTAAAGTTGCCGAGGTTGTGAAACACTGCTCCAGGGTAAACTCCTTAAATATGTTGCACTTAAGCATCTCCCTGTGAGGGGTGTTGACCACAAACTAACCATGGTTAACTCCTGCCTTGCTCCCCAGCAATCCAGGATGCACTTGAGCAAAAGAGTCCAACTCTTTTGAAGACACTACAAAGCCAAGAGTTTTGTTTACATTTTGAAAATGGGAGGAAGATTTCCATACTGAACCCATTTTGGGTTGCAGTGATATATGTGGGTGGGGGGATGTCCCCTATTAGGGTTCTCAACTCTGGCAAGTTTAAGATGGATGAACTTCAACTCCCAGAATTCCCCTGGCCAGTTATGGGGGGAGACTGCGGCATCCTGGGAGTTGAAGTCCACCCGCTTTAAAATCGCCAAGGTTGAGTAACGTGAATTTAACCTCCTGTCAATCCACTCCAGCCCAAATCAAATCAGGTTGTTTAATACCTGCATTAAAACACTTTAAGCAGCACTAATTCAGGGATTCTGGAATTAAAATCCAAATTACCCTTACTTTAGATCAGAGGTCTTCAACCTTGACAGCTTTAAGACTTGTGGACTTCAACTCCCAGAATTCCTCCTCCTCCAGTCAGGTTAGCTCAGGAATTCTGGGAGTTGAAGTCCACATGCCTTAAAGCTGTCAAGTTTGAAGTCCCTTGGTATAGAACTTCTAAAAATATCTGCTCTACATTGCTCTCTCTTCCAAAAAAGCCAGGTGTTTCAGGGAGCTCCCCCCCCCCCAATTCAGGACGACTTTGTACTTTTTAAACAAAATTTGATTTCACTCCCCCTGCCAAAAAAAGCTGGTCCGTTGTCCAAACTTCACAGTTTTAAGGGGGAAATGTAAGTTTACAGCCCCTCTTTGCTTCTAGGAATGTTTAGTAGAAAAGCTGGGAAGCACCTTGTTTTCGCACGTGGCCTTCCCTGTCCTCTTTGTAAGAAGAGAAGAAGCTCAGGGGTCTCCAACCTTGGTCATTTTAAGCCTGGAGGACTTCAACTCCCAGAATTCCACAGCCAGCAAAGAATTCTGGGAGTTGAAGTCCAACCAGGCTTAAAGTGGCCAAGGTTGGAGTCCCCTGCTTTAGTTGCTTCTTGGCTTGCTTTGCTTCAGCGCCAATGCTGATCTCTCCGCCCAGCCCCCTGCCCAACCCTACGAATGGCACATGGTGCCTGAGCATGTCTAGAGTGCCTTGCCACAGGGGTGGGGAGATGTAGAAGCGGGCTCCCTATGTCTGCCAGGGGGATGCCTGGGCTTCAGACTGCCTTCCAGGGCTCCAGAATGGTGAAGACCGACTGGAGAAAAGTGCCTTCAACTCCCCTGCGGTGGGATCCGCTGGGTTCCTAGTCAAAGCGTCCAGATCCAGGGGGGAGATGTGGGTCTTTGGCCTCCAGCTCCTCCTCTGAAGCAGAGCTGAGGCCTTTTGGCCGTGGGCGAGGGGGGGGGGGGCACCAGCTATGCTGTCCAAAACGGGGGCCCCACTCTGCTCCCCCAGGAGGCCACGTCTTCTCCTGGCCTTGGAGCAGCGATCAAGCAGCTCCTTTGGGTGCCTTGAGGTCCAGGTTAAGTTCTTGTGTGCGGTTTGGGACTGGGAGCCTTACCTTAAGCCTGTGCTGACTGGGGGAATTCTGGGAGGCGAAGTCTGCCCATCTTAAAGTTGGCCAGGTGGAGAAACCCTGGCTTAAGGTGATGCTCTCCAACCTGATGCTCTTCA
Organism: Bungarus multicinctus; assembly: GCA_023653725.1. Lineage (NCBI taxonomy): Eukaryota > Metazoa > Chordata > Lepidosauria > Squamata > Elapidae > Bungarus > Bungarus multicinctus. The sequence continues at coordinate 556,335 of CM042847.1, forward strand.
GCCTTTGATGATGGGTAGTTGGCCTCCTGACCCCTGGAGCTCTTCCTTGGGCAGCTCCCACCCGAGAGGATCCATGATGGGATCCCACGTAAAAGGGGCAGATCCCTGCCCCCTGGGCCCCTTTGAAGGGGCTGTTCTGGGCCCTTCCGCTTTGAGGATTTGCTGGGAAACGGGTATACCCCCTTGTGGGGAGGGGCTTGGCTTCTCACCGAGAGGAGGGTGGAGGATTTTTCCCGACTCTGCTGCTTTGGCTTCCCGGGAAGGAGTTGCAGAGCTTCTCCAGAGCAGAGTCTCCAACCCTGGCCACTGTCAGCTTTGTGGACTTCGAGTTGAAGTCCACAAGTCTTAAAAGTGACCAAGGTTGGACACCTGCTCTGGAGGCAGCCTGTGGATGTTTTGGGGGGGGGCAAGCCTGAACCCCTCCCCCACCCCCCAACCTGTCCTGTGCAGCTGGCCCAGAGTAGACGGTTCTTCCAGCTCTGCTTCCAGCTGTGATCGGAGTGGGAAGCAGCGCTGATTCTCTGACTTCTGATCCCATGGGGGTCTCCCCTGCCCCCACCCCCTTTTTTTTCTCCTGCCATTTATCTGTTTTGCACTTGGAGGAGAGCGGAGGCCCTTTTGAAAGCTCTTCTGAGTGCTGCCTCTTTCCTCAGGAACCTGGCAGGATCAAGCCCCCATGGCGGTGGTGGGGTGCCCTGATTCCTTTGCGGGGGATGGCAAACCTGCCTTTTAATGGGGGGGGGGAGGAGGAGAGGGTGCCAACTAAAGCCAGCCAACTGCTGGTTCCTGCCTGGTGCAGATGCTTGCTGATTGAGATGGTGGGGTGAATGTCTTCTCTGCTCCAGCTGACCCCCCCAGACCTTGTCCTCCACTTGCCAGGCTCTTTCTCAGTCCTTCTAGGAAAGGGCACCACCTGGAGGAGCTCTGCGGAGAAGGCCCCCCCTCCCTTTTCCCTTGGGCTGTTAATTTGGGGTGCTGTCGGGGGAGGGGCCTGCCAAGGGCTGCTCTGATGGCGACTGTGCAGTATTTCTGTATTTTCTTAAACCAATATAGTTATCTCAAAAGAGAACGGCTGTTGTGTTTCTTTCATCGGGAAGGGGGGGGTCTCGGTGGGGGGGCTGCCAGTGGGGGAGGGGTTGTTGTTTTGCTTTGAGGTTCCCACCCCACAGGGAGGTGGGGGGGTCACTCCGGCGTTTAAAGTCATCACGCTGCCTCTCCGCACACATAACCTCACCTGTTGGGATGCTGTCTGAGGATGGAGGAGGCAACCCATAGAAGAATATCTTTGGGGCGGAATGGAGCTGGCATTGCCCTTCAGAGCAGGGTCTCCAACCTTGGCCGCTTTAAGACTTGTGGAATTCAACTCCCAGAATTCCTTAGCCAGCTTTGGAATTCTGGGAGTTGAAGTTCAAAGTCTTAAAGTGGCAAAGGTTGGAGACCCTGCTCCAGAGGATGGGAGAGTCCCTAGACCTGATACTATCAGCCGGGAAGAGCCAGACCTTGCCCCCCACCCCCACCCTTACCAGCCCCACTGCCGGCAGGGCCTGCTCTTTCAGGAGGACATGCCCTCCCACGCAAGGACCCTGACCCGGTCAAGGTGATTGGGGGGAGGACCTGCCAATCCATCCGCAATGCTGCGACTCATCTGGAGGAGGTGGGCAGCGTGCAGGAGCTCCAGGTGGCCTGCTTGCTTCCAACTGTGGGGTTTTGGCTGCAGGAACCGGCAGGAGGGTCCTTTCGGTCTGTCAGCCTCTGATGGGGATGGTCCCACTGCAGGGGGTCTCCTTCCCTGCCCTTCCCATTGTGGGGTCCTCCTCCCCTCACAAGCGCCCTGCTCCCCAAAGCACTGCAGGGCAGGGCAAGAAATTAAGGGCGGGAGGTCATTAAAGAGAGACTCAGCCTGAAATTGAGGCATTTCCTGACAGGGGAAACAATCCAGGCTTGCCTGCCAGTGATGGGAGCTTCATCACTGGAGGTTTTCAAGGAGACCCATTTATCCGGAATGGTAGTCGTCTGCTTGAGCAGTGGGCTGGACTAGAAGGTCTTGAAGGCCCCTTCCAACTATGCTCTTCTGTGTGGATAGCCCTCTCTGCTCCCGACACTCCCCTATTCTCCCCTTCCCTCCCCTTGGAAGGAGGAGAGCCCTGGCTGAAGGAAGAGATGTGTAGGGCAGGCTGGGATCATGTGATGGGAACAGTTTTGAAGCTTCCCTTAAGAAGAAAAGGCATCAGCTGAGGAAGTGGGAGAATGGAGGGGCCCTGCCATGCTGGGTTTTGATTTTAACCTTGGATCCCAGAAGCTATATGTTAACCAGGTGGCCAGGAGACCTTGGTCTAAGGAAACAGCAGCCAAGAGTAATTGAACCCACGTGATGGACTTCAAAAACAGTTTAATCAACCCAGAGCACTGATAAAAGGAGCTTCTGTTCCTTGTATATTAAAGCAGCACAATTGCAAACAATTCCATCCAGGAGAAAATGCAGACATTCTGTTTATGTGGTTATTTATTTATCAAATGTAGAATCTGCCCCTCTCTCTCACTTGGACTCTGGGCAGCGTACAAGTGAAATATTAAAACATAAAAACTTCCTTAAAATTACAGAAGAGGCAAAGATAATTTAAACCCAAAACTAAATGCCAGCATGGCTCCCCTAAAATCTTAGGAAAGGTCTGGAAATTAGAACATACAGGAATGGGAAGTCCAGAGAAGTATGCTGGAGCTGTTGAATTGGTGTCAGAAAAGTACAAAGCTTGAGGGTGGTTGAGCATAAATGTTCAGAATTAAAGGATTATTTAGATGTGTTCAAAAACCCCCCCACAAAAATAACCAATACATAGTTGCTTAATGAAGACAGCAAAAATGTTGGCAGTTGTTAAATATATAAAAAAGCAGAGATATTCTACCGCCTATTTTGGTCCAGTTTTACCCACAAAAAAACTCTACCAAGAAATTGAAAAAGGGGATTAAAGTTAATCTCAACTAGAAAACCAGCTGTGAGGATGTTTCTGTGGGCCAGTCCCTCCCTCCCTCTCTCTGCCCAATCCACCTCACAGGGGAGTGGTTGTGGGGAATATAACAGGAGAAGGAAGGTGCATTGGATAGGTGCCCCACCTTGAGTTATTTGTAAGAATAAAGTGGGTTAGAAATAAATAATCTTGCAACCTAGACACAAGCGATGTGAATGTATCCAAGATGCAGGATGTTATCTTGGAGGAATTTGAGGGAAGAGATGAAGCACCAGGTGAAGACAAGCAAGCATCTCATTTTTGGATCAGTTTGTACGACCGTTGGGAGACGCTGATGGATGAAGTGTCATTCAGAGGTTTTCAGTCCTTGGAGTATTTTCTCCCAGATGCGCTCTCTCTCTCTCATTTGTTAAGTGAGTTTTGCACCATTTTACGACTTTTCTTGCCACCGTTGTTAAGGGAATCATTGAAATTATTTAGTAACATGGTTGTTCTGTGTACCTAATTTCCCCATTGAATCTTGATCATGTGACCATGGGGTTGATGCAGTGGTCATGTGTGAAAACTGCCATACACTGCTGCAGTATCTGCATGGTCACTAAATGAACTGTAGGTAGACTGACGGTAGACTACTATAGGTAGTCCTCTATTTATCAGCGGTTCCACGTGGACCTTGAGAAGCACTGAGCCTTGTGTAAAAGCAGTTCAGTTCTTGGCTCTTTTCAACCACTTTAATGACTTCTGACTTTCTTTGGTGCAGTAGCTTACACAGAACCCCCCAAGCTTTTGCTTTAGATTTACATTGTACTTACAGAACCATTCTAATCACGAAAAATAAAATCAAAGTTTCATCCTTTTTTCCCAGCTTCGAGCAAATAAGTCCAGCGATTTAATAAGTCCAAGATTTCCAACTTGAAAGAAAATTAGATAAATTCTTTAGTCAATTTTGCCGTTTCCACAACGTCACCGGACACACAACTATCTACACAAATGCCTGTGATTCAGATACTGTACAAAATGCATTGCCTATCAACCAACGTTTGCATGAACGGTACAGGACACAAAACTCCCGCTGCTAATATGCACAAAAGCCCCGTGAACGCTGGAAGGTAAACTTTCGGCCAGGCAAAATGGGCTCCCTGGAGGGGCAATAAATAACGCGCTGCCCCCCCACCCCGCCCCGTTTCAAGGGAGCCCGACTGTTCAAAGGTCTCCCGGGTATTTCCCGCAGGTGGCCACTAGAGGTCAGGAGCCGCCTGTTCTGGGAAAAGCTGCTGCTTTTAAGAGCGAGGAACCAAAAGCGGGGAAAGGCTGGTTGAGGTCCCCAAATCTTGGCGCTGCTGCCGGGGGAATTCTGGGAGGTGAAGTCCAGCCATCCGAAAGGGGCCCAGGCTGGGAAAGGCGGATTTCGTGCCCAGGGGAGCCCCGCGCTCTCCCCCCGCCACTGCCAGCCCGACCCTCGGCCCACCTGTCCAAGGGAGCCGCCAGCGCTTCTCCGCCCTCCGGAGAGAGGAGCCTCGGAGGCCCCCGGGCTCCGGCCAGACTCGCCCTTTTGCAAGACCAGCGGGCGCCCCCAGCGCCGCCAAAGCCCGGCCGGGGCCGGCGAGGGTCCCGTCGGGGGCAGCCCCGCTTCTTCGCCGCGCCCGACGCTGGACGGGCCGGGGACGCGCGGGGCTGGCCGGACCCTCCAGCCTTTGCGGGGTGCAGCTCCAGGGCGGGCCGGGCCGGAGGCTTGGCACGGCCTTCCGAGAGCTCCAGCGCTGCGCTGCGCTGCGCAGGTTGAAGCCGGGTCGGGCCGGCGGGCGCATCGCCGGAGCCCTGGGAAGCCCCTCGGCGCCCCATCGCGGCGGCCCCGGGAGCTGAGCGGGCACCGCGGCCTGAAGGCGAAGCTGCGCCCCCCGCCCGCCAGGCGCCCCCTCCCCTCCCCTCCTCCCCCCCGCCCTGGCCGGAGCGGTCACGTGGCGGCGGCGCGCGGGCTGCGGACCGACCCAGCGCCCGCCCGGACGCGGCCAGAGTGGCGGGGCTGCCCCGGAGGGTCTCCCGGCCGGGAAGGGGCGGCAGGAGGAGGAAGGGCCAACTGCAGCCGGCAACGGGGCGCGAGGGAGCGGCCGCCCAGAGCGGAGCCCGGAGCGACTCCAGGTCGGTGGGGAAGCGGAGGGAGCGGGCGCGGGACTCGAGGCCGCCCTGGGCGCCGGCAGCAGGATGGGCGGCTTCCCCGGGAGGGAGGCCCCTCTTGAAGAAGGGATCCCCTTCCTTGGCTCCCGCGGGGTCCCGGGGGCGAAGCGCCGCTCCGCAACGTCAGGCGGGCGCCGGTCGGGGCGAGGCTGAGCCCGGGTGCCGGAGAAAAGGCTGCCCGGCGAGGTCGGCGCGTAAAAGCCCCAAGGAGAGCCGGGCTGAGCCCCTCGTGGGAGCGGCGGGACGCGTGTCTCCCGAGCGGTGGGGTTTCCCCGAAAAGCCTCTCACGTCCGCCTTTGGCAACTTTACGAGGGAGGAGGAGGATTACCGCTCTCAGAATCGGGGCTGTGTGGAAAACCGTCCCTAAACGACCGGTGGGTTGCAGGTCAAGGATTGCCTGCATTTATTTGACCCCCCCCCGCACTTCAGAAGTAACTGAAGATGGCGAACCTACCAGTTGCTCCTTCCTCGGCTCTTTCCCCAGCACAACAGCCCTGTGAGGTGGGCTGGGCGGAGGGAGGGAGGAAGGGAGGGGGATCCAAGGTCACCCAGTTGCCTTTCAGGGCTCCCGTGGGATTAGAACTCAGCACCACCCCTTCTCTCCGCCTGCCCCTTAACCAGCGCCGCACAGCATCCCTTGAGGTGGGTGTTGTGAGGGGGGCCTTTTCTTTAAGAAATTTTTATTTTTTAGCAACAAACATAAGCAAAAAACAACAGATAAAACCTTTCAGTTGATACAAGTGTGTCAGTTGGTACATATTTCTTGTGCACAATTTCTATCGTTTTTTCCTCTTAGATTTAAGTTTACATTCATGTTACATTGATCAGCTTTCCATGTCATGTTATATTGTTACATCATCATTAGACTTTAGTTTCAAATCCGCACTATCCTTTGGAGCAAATCTTAGTTCTTACTGATTTTAATTAATATTATAATTCATTCCATAATAATCAATTATAACATATCATTGCTATTGTATTATACTTCAATTTCCTGTTTTTCTATCTAACCATTGGTAAAATAAATCCCATATTTTAAAGTATTCTTTTTTTGCTTGCTCTCTAATTGCTAATGTTAATCTACTCATTTCTGCACATTCCATTGTTTTCTTAATCACCACCTAATTTATCGGAATTTTCTCATTTTTCCATTTTTGAGCAAATACAATTCTAGCTGCGGTTAAAACATTAATAGTCAAATATGTCCGTTCTCTGTTGTAACATGAAGGGGGGGTCTTATGGATGGTTCTCAGGTTTTCTGCTGTTTTTGGTCTGACCCCGACCCGAATCTGCCACCGTCATTGTCCCAAGAAGTCAGTCCGTGTTTCTCACCATTTGCTGCTTGAGGGATTCAGAATTCTGACCCCTTCCAAGATTTGAGCAACAGCCCCCTTGCCCTCTTAGTATCCATCCTCTTTTAACCACCCCAGAATCTCGCAGAGTGTTTTACTGGCCGGATGTCCTTCCTGTCACCAATGCGGAGTTTTGTTCAGCAGATAATATTCTCGGTGTGCCCAGAGAGAGAAATATCTACCTCCACTTAGTCTCGAACTCACAGCCTCCTGATTGTGAGGCGAGAGCTCCATCTCTAGGCCACCGGACTGTCCCTGCCCTCTTGCTACACTTGACAGAAATCCAGAGTGTTAATTTTATTTACTTATGTGTAGAATTAATCTACTGCTCGGTCCTTATGGGCCCTGAGGAGTTTGTGCCGCGCTCTGATTTTTAATATGATGAAAGGGAAACATGCAGAGGAGTTACTAATTACGATTTCAAGTTAAAGTTACATATTGAATGAATACAAGTGGTGCCCCATGGGATCAGACCCTCCGTCCGGCTGCTGGTTCTCATAACCAGCCGGCCATGGAAGCCCACCGCTTTCCCAGCAGTGGGGGCTCTTCCGGGGTAGCCCCCCCTCCCCCGAGACCTGGAGCCATGGATCCCCATGAACCACCGGGTCCGTTTTTGAAGCCAGCCACGCTGGTAGTAGCCACCATTCCCTCCCGTGCTAACGAATTCCAACATTGAAGTGTTTCGATATTTCCTTTTCGTCTCCCCTGATTCTTCCAGGATTCAGTTCCACGGGATCCCCTCCAGTTCTGGCATTTTGGGAAGAGCAGAAGAGCTTCTCCTTGTCCTGTTTGTCTACCCCAGGGATAATTTTACACACCTCAGTCATGTCCCTCTCCTTCCTCTCCTTTCCTGACCAAAGAGCCCCAAAGCCACAGACTTTCCTCCTGCTGCACCTTCCTGAATGAAAGAAAGGCTGTTTTTGCCTTGAGGGGGTCTAGTTCTCCGCTCTAAAACTCTCGTCTTGAGCGCCCCTCCCTCCCGGAGGCCTCTTTAGCCCTTCAGGAGTGGCCTTGGGGCCTCGGAGGCGAGCCTGGTGGAAGCCAGAATCCTCCTTGCAATGGGGGCGGAGGGGGGATAGCCAGATGCCATGCTCTCGATGTCCAGAGATAGACTGCTGCTTCACTGGAAGGTTCTGCTTACATTCCCCTGGCCAATAATGATTTACAGACCCTTCTCGGCAGCAGCAGCAGCAGCAAAGCCATCTTGTGGCAGGGAATTCCATAGGTTCGACACACAGAAGAATGTCAATCATCAAGGACAGCTGGACCCTTCCCCTTGAGCATTGCCTGGCCCCTTTGCAGACTAAGAAAGTGGATCAACTGGCAGGCAAGGAGAAGGTGGGGCTACCCCCTTCACCCCTCTGGCAGTTGGCACTCTTGACAACTGCTGCTTGGCCAAGGGTGCCTCTATTCTCGCTGAATCTGAACCCAGGCCCCGGGGAGGTTCTGAATTCCCAGGTCTTGCTGCCGTCCAAGCCCTCATCTTGCAATACAGAGAGTCTGGACTTACGACCAGTTGCTTAGCAACCATTCAAAGTGAATGACAGCCTCCCCTAGGTGTTTAGGATCCGGTTCTGAAGCTCTGACAGCAGTCCCCCCCCCCTCGTGTCTCAGAGAAGTTAAACCCCCCCCCTTTGCCCACGTGCTGACCTGCCCATCATCCTCAACTGGGGGGCATTTCATGGTTTGCAGAAATTCTGGGGCCAAAGTGGAATCCATTTCTGGGAAGGAAGAGCTTGTGGGGGAAGTTGTAAAACATGGAGCAGAGACATCTGGGCCTTGGTTCTTGCCTGGCCTGGGTTCTTGGCATCAGCAGCCGGGTTTTCTCTCCTCCCGCTGCTTCCCCCACAACGCCCCATCTCCACATCTGCTCCCCTCAGCCCCCTCCCTCCCTCCCTCTTCTCCTCAAATAGAGCTTCAAAGCCTGCAGCCCTCCAGACAAGCAAGGCAGAGAACATGACCCCCCTCCCCAGGATTTCTGCACCCCAAGGGGGCCCTGGAGGATTTGGGGGGGGCACTGAGCCTTCCCTTCTTGGGCTTTCCAGGAAATGGCACTTGGCAAGAAGTGACAGATTTTGCAACGTTTCCCCCTAAGCTTTGCCTCTTAGATTTCAGGGATGAGTAGGAAGCAATTATTAAAATGGAAGAAGAAACAACGAAATGGTTCAGAACTGGGGGAAATTCCTGGCGATGCATTTGATCTGCTGATTTATTTGATATAATATGCCCAATGAATAATCAGAAATGCTGGATTAGAAGTAGTAGAAATTGGACATGCAATTGCAGGGAAATGCTTCGACCAGCTCAGGTGTGAGAAGGGTCTCGTCCTAAGGGCTGGAAATGAGGAATTACAGAATAATAAGAGTTGGAAGGGACCTTGAAGGTCCTCCAGCCCCTCCTCAAGCAGGAGACTGTATGGGCTTGAGGGTTCTGGGGAGGGATACCAAGGCTGGAGAGGAGCATGGGGGCCAGGCAGAGGCAAGGGGGCTGGAGCTCCACCCAGGACGGGCCAGGAAGTTTGTAGGAACTCAGGCAATGGGACTGAGGGACCATCCAGGAAGGGATCCCCTCCAACAGGTCACAAAGAGTTGGAAATGACCGAATTTGTTTCCCATGTGCAATTGATTTGCTTGTGCAAGAGAACTAATCCATCACAGGAACCCTGCCATTCAGCCCAAAGTGACATAACTGAGACGCAGGCTGAGGTTCTCCAGAATCGGCTGGGCCTAAGAATGGACAGTCCCTTTCTTTGGAATTTCCTCCTTTCAGTTCAGACTTTTTTCTTTCCTGCTTTTGTTCCCAAACTTTTCTGGAGGGAAAGAGAGAGAAAGAAAGCAGGTGGCTTCTCAGATTGGGGGTTCAGAGGCAAAGTGGGACTGAGCTGGGCCAAATCGGGTGGCCTTCCAGGCTGAGAAGCTCCTGGTGAAGGAGGAGGAGGAGGAGAAGAGGAAGAGGAAGAAGAAGAAGAAGAAGAGGAGGAGGAGGAGGAGAAGGAGAAGAAGAAGAAGAAGAAGAAGAAGGTTTATGGAGAAAGATCATCCCTGCCCCATTCTGTGTGAGGCACCTCGTTCCTTCCAGGTGGGGTAAAAGCTGCCCCTGACGTCAAACAGCCGCCTTTGCACATAGGAGGCAGCCAGGAGGGGGGTGCAGCATGGCCTCCCCCCAGAGATAGACTTTCTCTTTGCAAAGAATCTTTTTGAAGCCTTCCTTTCCTTGCTCAAGAAGGGGGTGAGGCAGACGGCTCTCTTGTTTTCCTGCTGTTGGGATCTGCCCCCGGGAAGGAGAAGCAGGAACTAAACCGATCCAGTGGGAATCTTTCTTCACCCAAGCAGTTGATGTGGCTATGCTCTTTGTGCAGCTCCTTAAAAGCACAAAGACGTGGCTGGTGTGACATGTGGCCAAGTGGACATTTTTGGCTCAAGGGCTCAAGGCTCTGCAGGTTGAAGCGATGGCTGGCCTCTTCCTTGGGTTGGGGGGAATTGAAAGGATTTGGCTCCAGACTTGCCCCGGGTTGTGCTTGTGGGTATTTTCCTATATCTGCCTTGTGAAGTCAGGCCTCACCAGGGGTGGGATTCAAATTTTTAACAACCGGTTATGTGGGCGTGGCTTAGTCAGTGGGTGTGGTTTGGTGGTCATGTGACTGGCTGGGTGTGGCCAACTCAGTATCACTCACATCGAGGCACGCATCTCCTCTCCTGGCCTCTCATGACTGTAGGGATGCTGCAATAGTCGTAAGAGTGAAAAACGGTCATAAGTCACTTTTTTCAATGGTCACTCCAAACAAGCAAAGTACCACCAAAGGAGGGGGAAAAAAAAGATCCTGAAACAGGAAGTCTAGTCCTGCCAAGAATGTAATAAGGGTTAATGGAGAGGCAGTTCCTGTAAGCAACCCCAGAATGTTTCCTTCCTGCCTTCCTTATAGGATTAGGACAGGAATTTCTTCTAACAACCGGTTCTCCGAACTGCTTAGAATGTTAACAACCGGTTCTAGCAAATAGGTGCGAACCTGTAGAATCCCACCCCTGGGCCTCACAGTTTACTAATTTGGCTTTCATCTGGCTACAACCACGCCTGCATTTACATAGATAATTGGGTTAATTATCCTCACCCTGAAGGTTTCAGCTTTTCCCTGTTATTCGCAGTTTGCTAATGACTCTCTCTTGTGCTGCTGTTGGAGAAAGCTTTTTCCTTGTGGAAATTAGGAATTGTTTGCATGACTTCCTTTTCTGATTTTGATCAGGGGCCTGTGCTTTCTTTGCCTTTTTGTTTTGTGTTCCTGTCTGTGCTCTGTGCGAGGTAGCTTTACAGAGAAAAGGGAAGAATATGGTGAAGATATGAGGATGCAAAAACAGCCCCCAGGAGTTTGTGTTGTCCGGAGGAGCCCCAGGATTGAACGGAAGGCTGACTTTGCACAATGGAGACAGGCATTTGCGTGTGCACTAAACACCTCACTTGCCATCTCACTAGAGGCCACCCATGGAAATATCTCTGAAATTCTCTTCTCTTTGGAAAGAGCTGAAGAATCGGATGATGGACTGCATGTACAGAGGAGGCCCTGAGGATCAGAGGAGGGGTCATATGTGGAGATAGGACCCAGGTGTGGATGGAATGGACATGAGAGTGAGGAATATGAATTCGGATAAAAACATTTTCTCTTGTCTTCATTTCTTTGCCTTGAGCAGCCTTGCTCCTTCCTGTCTTCTCTCTCTCTCTCTGTAGAAGGAGGGTGGTCACGGGGAGTGGGGGGTACTGCTTTGAGCTGCTCTGCAATAGGAAAGGGTTGGAACCGCACATTCTTAGCGAGGCAGAAGCTAACAGCTTAAACCACTAGCCAGGATATTAAACAAGAATAGCTGGCTTATAAGAAAAAACCCAAAAGCCACATAGCTGGCACGTGAAACTAGTTACTTTGCAAGACACCCGTGATCTTGGGTGAAGAGCAAGTGACACGACATTTAGTTATGTGGGGGGGGGGGGGGGGGCTGAGATCCAAATAACCAATCAATGTTATCTGTTATGCATGCATGATGACGGGAAGGGCAAAGGGCTGGATGCGACCACCCCTCGCCTATAAAAATTGCCCTAAGATTCTCATCGAGGCCCTTGGTTAGCTTTTGAGCCCTCAGGATCCTTATATCTTGGTACCAAAATAAAAACATAATTTTGTACCGCACCTCGTGTCCAGTGACCTATAGGCTTCGACATCAAGAAGAGCCCAGTTTTGGGGACAACAGAGCCACTTTAAAAGCTTTCAAAATTAATTTTGAAAATTGGTTTAAATAATAGACTGGACAACCTTCTGATGAGTATGGTATAATGCCTCTTGCTTTGAGCAGAGGGTTGGCCTAGAACAGTGGTAGGGAACCTTGGCTCTTTTATCACTTATGGACTTCAACTCCCAGAATTCCTGAATGAGCTATAAAAAGTTCCCCATCCCTGGCCTACTGGTTTTTCAGTTGTGAGGGAAATCAATTTTTGATTTGAATGGGATTGTTCAATATACAAATGTCCTAATTTTTGACTTGAATGATCAATATTCTTTATATGTCCTACATTTGTATATTAAACAGTCCCATTCAAGTCAAAAATTGATTTCCCTCACAACTGAAAAACCACTAGGCCAGGGATGGGGAAACTTTTATGGCTCACTCAGGAATTCTGGGAGTTGAAGTCCATCAGTGATAAAAGAGCCAAGGTTCCCTACCGCTGGCCTAGAAGATCTCCGAGGTCCCTTCTAGCCTTATGATTCTGTGTTCTAATAAGTGTTCATTTTCACCAGACCGAATGAAGGTGGTTAGGAACAAAAATGGGGATTTTTTTTTCTTGTGGCACATAATTTTGTGAAGTAATCACCAATTAGAGCTAGCCAGCACTCCACACTGTACTGCCAAGGATCACAGATTGTGATGTGCTAGGGCAGTATTTCTCAAACTTGGCCAATTTAAGGTGGACTTCAATTCCCAAAATTCCCTAGTTTGCCCCTCCCCACTTTTCTATGCTTGCTGGGGAATTCTGGGAGTTTACAATGTAAAGTAGCTGAGATTGAGAAACACTATTAGGGTTGGTCTAACGATGGTTAATTAAATGGTGATTAGTTCAGAGCAGAGACTTCCTGACCTCCCTGCTCTCTTCTCTCTCATTGGCCAGTCAGGCCATAATAAGTGGGCTATTTCAACCAATCAGAGCTTGGGAGGCTGTCCTCTGCTGCTCCCTTCATTCTGGAGGGCCTCTCTTTCTCTTCATCTTTTTCTTGGAGGACTGTAGAGGCAAACAACGGTTTGTCCCATCGAGCTAAATGGCTCCATTTTAACCATGTTAGTCTGTTGTGGGTTGCATTGAGCCCTCATTCTCATGACATAGGAACATCTTCATTGCCCCGAGCTTCTTGGAGACGTAGCCTTGCTTGGACTCTGAGCCAGTAGAGAGTTCCCTGACGTTCCAGTGGATACTGGGTATTGTAATCCAAAGGGTCTGTTTGGAGGAAGAGATTGTCCAGATTCTCATTGCAGTAATTGAAACACACAGATAATCTTCAACTTGAAGCCATTCACTTAGCGACTGTTTGTAGTCATGTTGCTGACATAGGTGGCTTAGGATCAGTCCTCGCACTGATGACCCTCGCGGAATTTATTTTATTTATTAATTTATTTTATTTATTTTGTCAAACAATTATTAGATAACAGGTATAAGTATAAACATGGTTATAAATACATGAAATGGATACGTATAAGAAAAAAAAGAAACAACAGGACAGGGATGGTAGGCACGTTTTGGTGCACTTATGCACGCCCCCTACAGGCCTCTTAGGAAAGGGGTGAGGTCAATAGTAGACAATTCCCCTGTGGTCACATGATCAAGACCTAAGCGCTTGGCAACCAGCAGAATTATTTATTTATTTCATATGGCGAGTGTTTATGATGGCTGCAGCATCCCAGGGACACCTGATTGTTGTCCCCAATTCGGGTCTAAGCCTGGTGCCGAAGCCAACGATGGATGCCAGAAATGAGGTGCAGGCTTTCTGATTGCTTTTTATTGGAGTACTCCAAGGAAAAGGGCTCCTGGTCAAAAAGGATTGAGTAAGTTTTATACATTTTCACTGAAGGAGAAGGTGGGACAAAGCGAGATGATAAGAAATATCATCTAATAAACATTTTAGTAATAATTCTACAGTTTGTTCTATTGGTCTCTAACTGTCCCTATTCCCAGGTCTTGGCTAATGAATGCCCTAGGACCGTGATGGCGAACCTAGGGCACGCGTGGCACAGGTGGCACGTAGAAGCATTTGTGTGGGCACACGAGCCCCAGCCAAACTTACCTGCACTGCACATGCGTGCACCTCCCAGCTGATTTTCGGCCCATTTGAAGCTGTTTTTGCCCTCCCGGAGGATCGAGGGAAGCCTCTGCAGCCTCGGGAGGCCGAAAAACGGGCCTTCCGGAAATACTGGAAGTGCCGAAACGGACCCGTTATCAGTCTCCTGAGGCTGCAGAGGCTTCCCTCGATCCTCTGGGAGGGCAAAAACGGCCTCAAATAGGCCGAAAATCAGCTGGGAGGTGCGTGCATGCACAGTGCAGGTAAAGGGGTGGGGAGGGTGTTGTGCACGCATGCGCAGGGGGGGCAGGGCGTATTGCATTGTGGGTGCTGGCACACACGCACGCTTTTGGCACACCAGAACAAAAAGGTTCGCCATCACTGTGCTAGGAGTTACCTAATGCACATTTGATTTGCTGCAGGCCATCTCTATTCCTAACCTTTTAGCTGAGGTCTGCAAGTTATCTAACTCTTGTTACCTTTATCAGCTTTCTAATTAGCCAGGATTATTACAAGATTTACACATGCATATTTCCTGTGGATAAGAATTCTTTGTTCTTGCCAGGCAGACTCCACAATTACAAGCTTCCTGATTTACTTTGAAGTGTGTGTATGACCTGGCTTTGTTTTAGCAGGTGACCCAACATGATGGCCGTTCACGACCTTCCCACAAAAGCAAAGTCGATGTGTGTGTGTGTGTGTGAAAGCTGGATTTGCTTAATGACCATGAGATCCACTTAACAACTGTAGTAAATTTGCTTCCCAACCAAGGCAAAAAAAGATTGTTAAATTAGGCACAACTCACCGTGCAACTCATCTTGCTTAGCAACAGAAATTTGGGTTCCGATGTTGTAAGTGGAGGACTGCCTGTGGCAGGCTTGCATTACTTTGTTCTGTAAAGAACAAGGGAGCCATTTTCACCACAGACATGGCAGAATATTAGCACGTGGGAGGGAAGCCGAGATCAACCCTGAGATCAGCTCTTGGCTAAGAAAATCTGACGTTGTTTTCAGTCTGGTTAGCTAGGAAGCGAACATGCTTTTATCCAGGATTGATAGAAGAAACCACCGTGGCCAGATCGTGGCTTGTTTGGTTCTGCTTGGACCTGCAGTTGTAGCTAGATGGCTGGTCAGGAGTCCCTGATTTCAGTTATGTTTTTTTTAACCCTATTTTGATGTTCCTGGTTTTTGAAAGGCATAGGAAATGTGTTACCAAGAGGCGAAATAGGTAATTGGAATGATGGTTGTACATGAAGGATTTGAGGGACCCCGCGTCTCTCCTCCGGGGGCAAACGGTCCCTGTGCTCTCTGAGCTGGGTTGATTTTCTTGCAGATGTTTCGTTACCTAAATGAGGTAACATCATCGGTACAAAACAATCCCTCCTTCCTGCCCTGAGCTGCAAATCTTCTCCTTTATTGGTCTTTATTGGATTTTAGGACCCAAAGTGGGCACATTTCCTTCCATATCAAACACAGAAAATCCCCCCCACCTGTTCCCAGGGAGGTCCTTACATCATGCCCAGCCCAGTGCGGTGGGGGCCGGAGTTTCCTCTGGGAGACGCTGCCTGGAAGAACATCTGGCAGCCAGCCGACAGTGGCGCGAGGCGGGCGAAGGACGAATGAGGTGCCTGCCAGGTGCCTGCCGTGTCTTCCCATGGGCCAGTGGTGAGGAGGCCCCTCGTGCGGAGGAGGGGAGACCCTCTCTGTCCTCCTGCTGGACGCCACATCTGGACGGGAGCCCAGTGATTCCCCAGCCGCCCGACGGATGGCCGGGATGATCTGGGAGTCAGAGGCTGGACCACTGCTGGAGGTAAAGCGTCGCCATGGCAACCCCAGGATGTTCCCTCGGCATAACTCGCAGGCGGTGGTGACAGGGATGGGCTCCTCGGACAACGGAGGGAGTTTCCTTTGCAGGGCTGTCGAGAGCCGGCTGGCTTCCCCCTCGCCCCGGGGAGACGGTTGTGGCCATCGGCCAGAAGCCTTTGCCACCCCCGCTGTCTCGTCCCCCCCAGTCCCTCCCATCAGCCCGGATCTGCATCCCTCCCAGCTGCCAGGTACAGCTTCTGTCTCTGCTTTTTAAGTAGTTGCAACGAACAATGAGAGGAATTTAGCAGCTGCACTGGAGGCAGACTGATATTTATTTTGCTGCTGTTGTTGTTTTGAAGGGTTTTCCCAGCCATGAAATGTATCTTAAAATGCATGTGGGCTTTTGGAGCTTTAGAAATTACAATAGTCGATGAGCAGGAATTTAAACGCACGTGTTTCTCTCCCGCATCAGGGAGTTTCCCCACATGTTCGTTTGGCTTTTAATTAAGACTGAGGCTCTCGAGTTCTTTTTTTTGGGGGGGGGATCCCCGGTAAGGTAGCCAGAGCTGAATCTGGAATTGGGCGATAAAGGAAGAGATGAGGAGCCACTGAATTTGGTAAAAACACGGTGGGTGGGTGGGTGGGTGGGTGGGGTGGGATTGTGTATGTATGTGTATGTTGCAGGACAGAGACGTTTAATGAAATGCAGTGATGCAACAGGGCGCCTCTCCCGAAATTCGAAATTCGGTGACAGGTAGATGGTCTTCTGTCTGATCTCAGCAGCCTCTTCATCTCTGACAGCCGGAGGGGAGAGGGGGGAATTTGTGGGGAAGGGGCATCTGGCTCAGCCA
Organism: Bungarus multicinctus; assembly: GCA_023653725.1. Lineage (NCBI taxonomy): Eukaryota > Metazoa > Chordata > Lepidosauria > Squamata > Elapidae > Bungarus > Bungarus multicinctus. The sequence goes on from CM042847.1 coordinate 572,793, forward strand.
GAAGCTTTGTCCAGTTGGGAACGGAGGAGTCCAGGTGTGGGGGGCAGGGAAGGGCTGTAATTTGATGTATTGCAAAGGCCCTGTGCTTTAGGTGGGAGAGGGAGTCAAGGAGGAAGGGGAGGGGGCTGGCCTAGAGGATAAGATGGGATCTGGGATCTTATTGGGATCTAGCCCAATAAGATGGGATCTGGGGTCAAGTGGTCAAGATCTTGAGCCCAAATAGCCAGATGATCAAGAGAGGGAGGAAGAAAGGAGAAAAAGAAGGGAAGAGATGTAGGAATAAGGAGGGAGGGAAGGAAGGAAGGAAGGAAAAATGGAAGGAAGGTAGGAAGAGAAACAGAAAGAAGGGAAGAGATGTGGGAATAAGGAGGGAGGGAAGGGAGGGAGGGAGGAAGAAAAGGAGAGAGAAGGGAAGGAAGGAGGGAAGGAAGAAAGGAATGGAAGGAAAGTAGGAAGGAAGAGAAACAGAAAGAAGGGAAGAGATGTAGGAATGAGGGAGGGAGGAAGGAAGAAAAGGAGAGGGAAAGGTAGGGAAGGAAGGAGAGGGAAGGGAGGAGAGAAGGGAAGGAAAGGAAGGAAGGAAGGAAGGAAGGAAGGAAGGAGAAAGGTGGAGTCAGTGGTCAGACCCCAGAGTTGATGGAGCTATTGCTGGCCACCCTTTGGCCACCTCTGATTAGGACCTGCCTGGTGCTGCCCCAGGCATTGAGAGGGGAGGGCTGGAGAAAGGAGGTTGGTCAACAGCTCCCCCCCCCCCCCCCCCCGGCTTCCCCTCCCTCTGCTCTGGTGGGTGCCAGAAGGGGCAGTCTTTGCTTCCTCAATTTCATTCTGCAGCTCTGACCCTTTGAATTCTTCTCTGTCTCTTGGGCCGGGATCTCCTCCCTTCGCGCCCTCTTTACAGGCATCTACCAGGAGATTTTCCTTTTGCCACGATGGCCACGTGTGTAATTTATGCGGGTTACAAATAGCATGCATGTCAAAACGTCAAGCATACAAGGCTCTCCATGATACTAACCTTGCCCAGCTGGGCACTTCCTAGAAGGGCTGGACTACAAATCCCATCACGGAATGCCAGCAGTTGTGAGCCTGCAAAATGTCACTCAACGCCTTGGTATATTTTCACTGCAATACTCAAGAGTTTTCAAATAACTGTGGCAGATTTGGCTTAGATGCCAGTCATATTTATTCTTGTTTCACACGATTTTGTCCTTTAATCTCTTTTTTAAAAGAGTTTTTCTAGGTTTGGTCCCTGCTAGTCCATCTTTCAGACAGCAGAAAAACTCTACTGTTCAAAGTGGCAGTAGCGCTGGAAAAAGTGACTTCTGGCCAGTCCTCAGTCTTACAACTGCTGCAGCCTCCCCACAGTCACGTGATCAAAATTAACAATATTTTTGATGGTTGCAGCATCCCGCAGCCAAGGAATTGCCATTTGGGATCTTCCCACCCAGGAATGTTGCAATCCGGTATCGCTTAACATCCACACGATCCACGTAATGACGGGGGCAATACTCATAAAATCAGGCCTGACTCATTTAACAACTGCCTTATTTACCAATGGAAATTCTGCCCCCAACTTTATCACCTGTTCCGGGTGGCTTCAGCCTTTCTCCTTCAGGGGATGGGGCGGCCGCCTCGAGGGGGGCCGACCCTGGACCGGGGTGGCTGGGAAGAAATGGGCGCAGGGCTCTGGAGGAAGAGCTCTGAAAGACCCAGCTGGGTTGCCTTTTTGCAGACGCGGCTATTTTATGCGATGAATCCTCCTTGCGGAAAAAATAAAATACTTCCCCCCAGCTCCAGTTTAAGTTATTTTGGGGTTTAAACAATAATTAGCAGCCCTAAACAGAAGTGAGGTTTGGAGGGGGGAGGGGTATTTCCCAGCATGCTGGCTGGGGGAATTCTGGGAGTTGAAGTCCCCACGGCTTAGAGAGGCCCAGGCTGAATAAACTCAGGGCTCTGCTAAAACAGGGTTTCGGTTACTCGAGGTCCTACATGGACCGTTCAAGGCCCAACGTCAGAAAAGGTGAGATGCCTTGGCAGGCAGCGAGGAATGGGAGGACAGTGGTTGGGTTTTACTAACCCAGGTTTGGGGGTCTGAATGCGAAGACAACGGCTTTCATTAAACCAGGTTTGGAATTATTGTGAACACTGCGACAGGTAGTCCTTGACTTACAGCCACAATTGAGCCCCAAATTTCCGTTGCTAAGTGGGACAGGTGTAAAGTGAGTTTTGCTCTGTTTTACGACCTTTCTTGCCCCAGTTGTTAAGTGAGTCACTGCAGTTGTTAAGTTAGTGATACGGTTGTTAAGCCAGCGTGGCGGCTTCCTCATTGACTCTGCTTGTCAGGAGGTCGTAAAAGGAGATCACATGTCCCCAGGACACGGCAACCGTCATAGCCAAGAGTCACTTGTCAAACATCTGAATGTTGATCCTGTGGCCCTGGAGGGGTTGTGTGGAATGCTGCAATGGTTGTAAGTGTGAAAAACGGTCACATATCCCTTTTTCCCAGTATTGTTGTAACTTGGAAAAGTCACTAAATGAACTGTTGTAAATGGAGGTTGGCCTGGAAAGTTTCCACAAACCCAGGTTTTGGAAACCAGCATGTTGTGTGAACACAGGTCCTGTCAGCCAAGTTGCCTAGAGGGCTGATGTTTGCAAAACATCTCCCGGATCCTGGCAAATCAGAAGGCCGAAGAAGGGATGGTCTTCCTTAGGCAAAGAGGTAACGGGGGATTTAATTCCCTCTGTGGTGGCAACGTTCCAAGAGGCGACAATGGCTGCCTTTGTGCAGGCACCGTTTCTCAGCCAACGGCAAACAGCAGGCTGTGAAATCTGCCTGGGATAACCCAGTTTCCCTGCACTGCTACAAGGAACTTTCTGTCTCTGTTCCGGGGCTCCTCACAGCCTCCCAGGGCATGGTGTTCCCTCTTGGGACAATGCGCTCAGCCGGCCACGTCCGTGCGGGCGAAAGCCGAGAGGGGCCGAGTGGATGGATCCGCGCCAGAGCAGAGCTTCTGCTTTCCTTTTTCTCCTTTCTCCTTGTTTCTTTCCCCCTTTCTTTCTTGGATGACCGGAATCTTTCCTATAACTTTAATTATATATATGCATATTTTCCCCAAAAGGAAGATTAAAAAACTAAGACCAACTAATATAAAGTAAGGAAAAGGAAAAGGGAAAAAAGCAAAGATGCAACAAAAACTAAAAATGCAACAAAGGGAAAAATACACAAAGAAATGGTTTCCGATCTTCTTCACGGCAGTTATAATTACCATTATATGTTTGCCACTTACTCCGTGGTTATTACACACCTCTTTTCTAATTTAGCCTGTCTAGTTATCAGAACCAAAAGTCATAATTTCAGTTTTTTCCCATTTCTCGCTAAAAGTCTATAAGGGGTTGCTAATCAGTAATAAACATAGATATTATCTTTTCTCTCATCAAAGAAGTCGATTTAGCCATCTCGGCAAATCCCATTGTCTTCATCAACCATCATTGTGGGTCATGCTGAATCTTTCCATTTTTGTGCGAATAATCTTGCTTAACAGAAACAATCTTCCACAAATCTCTTCTAACTGACTATCCATAACTCCCAAGAACAACACAAATCCAATTTGAATAGAGGCTGTCTTCAACTTTTAACAAAAGTTTGGGGTTTAGTTATGACTGTTGCATCACTTTATTGGTCACACAGTTTGGATGTCTGATAGCTAACTTGCTGAAAATTTTGATACTGGACTTTATGCCCCAAATAAGAACAAAATATTGTTTTATAAATGTCTTATGGGTTTTGCTCATGAAAATTGGCATTTGATGGAGTGGAGTGATCTCCCCACAACATGAACAGAACTTCTGAGAAAAATATTAAAATCACCCAAGGCAAATTTAAAAAAAACTGTGATTTGGTGGGCAATTTAGAACCGGTTGATACATGGAGACCAAAAAAAAGGCAATTCAAAAGTGTGTACCTCCTTTTCTGAAAGAGGAAGGAAAGAAGGTTCTTTCAAAAACAGACCTGATTTGAATTTCAAAGGCCTTGGCTACTAAGCTTTCTTAGGTAGATACGTTATCCAAGATGATTTTGGATTGTAGTCCTGTAACTTTGGTTCATAAAAGGAAATATTCATTTAGATGGAGACTAAAAGAAAAAGTTGCTAGAAAAAGGAGCAACAGTGGAGGATTGTAAAAGGAAAAGTATTTTTAAAGATAAATAAGATAAAGGCCCTGATTTAAGAATAGTTTGGGATGCAAGTAAAGCTTTTAATAGAGATTATTATATAACATAATGGTGAATTTAAAAAGAAGAGTCAAGAAAAGACACAAGCAATTTTGAGAGACCAAAAGAAGAAAAATTAAGGAGATTTTCAGAGAAGATAAATATTTATTAGCAAATTATGTTTTAAGAGAAATGGAAAACAATCAATTATATAAAGCAAAAAAGTTTGATTTTGTAAATAATCCAGGGAAATGGCTAGCATGTAAATTACAAAAAAAAAATAAAAAATAAAATTGAAGCTACAAGAGGGAGACTATACTAATGGATAATTGTCAGGCGCACACATGTAGACTTCAAACTACTACTTTATTGTTCTATGCGGATTTCACAGGAATCTTCCCAGATTGGTGGTTTGCATCTGGGCCGGACTAGATAAGGTCCAAGATCCTCAGAGATGGTAGGACTTTGCTCTCTTGTACCTTCGTAATGATTCCAGACTAATTCCCCACTTGACTCCTTCCCCAGGTTTAGCCAGACTCTAACAAAATGCAGCCATAGAAAAAGCATTTCATTGATATTTCAATAAAGGAAGTGACCTCTGTCTAGAGAAAAACAGATGACTAAGAAAACAAAAATTGAAAATTGTAGAGGAATCGAGACAGTTTATGGGGAGTAAATTTATAATAGGTTAAGGACTTCTGCAATTGACAGTGCTGGGTTTGGAAAATCGTGTGCTGGCTGGGGAATTCTGGGAATTGAAGTTCATACATTTTCAAGTGGCCAAGGCTGCTTTAAATGAAATTGAAAGATTAATGGGCAAATGAGAAGAATAGCAAGTTTCAAGATTATTAATCAGCAGACAAAGGTGTTAACAAATATAAAATTAGATGATCCAACAGCATTGATGAAGAACACCGGACTTAATCCTCTGTCTGAATCTTGATCCTGAAATTATTGTCATTGGATTTTCTCTTGCATTTTAGCAGCTTTCTCTTCCGTGCAAACAGGAATGGAAAGCGGCAGCAAAACACTCTTGCCTTTAAATCTGGAATTAATTTGAGAAACCTTCCAAGTCAGATCAAGATCCTGGAATGTGGAGGGGGAGGAACAGTTGAGAAATCTGGCTGACCCCCAAGCCACTGTCACGTTTGTTCCTCCCTCTCTCCAGTCCTCCCTTTAATGTGCACGGCATGGCTAAGAATTGCAAGTAAACAATACCGTAATTTATGAAAAGGGTGCACGCACACAAATGGCTGTATGGCAGGGGAAAGGTGCAAGTTGTGCATGGACTTTCCTGAGGATCATCTCTGGTCCTAGCAGGTTGGAAAGAATGACCTTCTCGCTTCCTGGAACTCTGTGAATTCACTTCCCGACGCTCATTTGCAGTTTATTCCTCATTAGGCTTTTTTATTAGCACTTTGGAACCTTTTTAAAGAAAATGGAAATAAAACATGCAGTTAGATTAATGGGTTGCCCCTTCCCAGCAACCTCAGGTCTGTAGTTCTTGGGTAGACAAGAAACGGTGACTGACTTGCAGAAGTTCCACAGGTGAATCTCAATTTCTTTCCAAATTCCATGTCAGGATAAAAGAAAGAAAGAGATAAGTTGTCAGCCTGCTCTGGCCCAAACAGGCTGGATGTAATAAGGCTGCTCAATCGCTGAAGGTTTTCAAGAAGAGATTGGACAGCCACTGTCTAGAATGGTACAGGGTCTCCTGCTTGAACAAAGGGGTAGACTAGAGGACCTCCAAGGTCCCTTTCAACTCTGTTGTTCTGTGGAATTGGTGGTGGCATCCCTGTTGTTCTCTGAGCATGGTGGTTTCCTTGCAGAAGTTTCATTACCCAAACTAGGTAATATCTTCAGTGCTAGTTCATCAGGTAGCACTGATGATGTTACCTTGTCAGGCCATGAAAGGTCTGCAAGAAAGCCACCAAGCTCAGAGCACCCAGGACGGCTCCTTTCAACCCTGAGCCACCAATGTTTTCCTTTGTGAGAATTGGTGTGGCTGGCTTTCCTCCCGAGGCCTCCTGCCTTTCACCCAGTTGATGAAGGAGGTGTGTGGGGTGGCACACCTTACAGTCGCAAAGAGAGCATGCTCCTCTGGGTCTGGGTGGGGGCAGAGCAGCAAACACTTTCTGGGCATGGCGAAGCAGTGAGAACGGGGGAGGGGGGCCCTCCGATGCGGCTGCTGCAGGTTGGGGCAACGGAGAAAAGGGCCGGGAAGCTTTCGGAGTAGAGAGCGGCCTCCTCCCTCCCTCCTCCTCCTCCTTTTCTTCCTTTCCAGCCGTTTTTATTTAATTCACTTATCCCCTGGGCATCAACAAAGGAGCGGCTTGCAGCGCCAGCGGGCTCAGAAACTCCCAATTGTTTGCAAAGGGAGGGGAGCTTAAGAAGCAGGAGAGGCAGAACGGAAAGTCGCGTGACAAAAAGAATTCCGACTTGGACGTCTGCAAGGGGGCCAGAGCTGTATTGCCCCAGTGGGCGGGGGTGTGTGAAATGCTCCGGCTGAGTTTCAAGAGGTTTTTTTACGCTAAAAAAGGAGCCTCTGGGTCCCCCCCACCCACTTAGTCTGGAAAAGTAGCTTTGTGCCCCCTCCCCAAAAGACAAGAAGAAGCTGGAAGGGTCAGTGGCACCAGAGGAAAGCCGTCTTGGTTATGGGGCTCCTGAATGGTGGTTGGATATGCCCACCAGGGCAGCTTCTCTGGCAGGGGCAAGGCTGTCTGCTGTGCATGATGGGCAAGCTGTCTGGTGCCAGGTAGATAGGTATGTAGGTAGAGGTAGATAGGTAAATAAATAGAGATAGACAGCTAGACCGACAGGCAGGAGAAATAAGGGGCCCTCAGTGCTGTGAGCTTAGTTGTTTTCTTGGAGATGTTTCATGGCCCAACTAGGTAAGATCATCGGTGTCTAGATGATGTGCACTTGATGATGTTGCCTAGCTTGCATAATGAAACATCTGAAGGAAACAACCAAGCTGAGAGAGCACGGAGGTCCCCCTCATACGGATAGATAGAGGATGGGTAGGTAAGTGCAGACAGAAGATGGATGGATGAGTGAAAAGGTAATTGGATAGATGGACATAGGCAAAGAGAAGATGCGTGGACAGGCGGATGCAGGAAGATCCAGGGTGCCAAAGGAGCTTGGAATCTGGAGACCTCCGGCTGCTTGGCTCCCAAGCATCAGCCGCTTAGAAACAAAACCAATTCAAGAAATCTGGTCTAGATTTTTGCCCCTTGGGTGACAGGCCACGTTTCCCCTGGTCCTGGTCAGTCTTTACCTCCCCCCGAGAGGCGGCTTTGCCGTCTGAGCCGGTTACCCAGGCAGGAGGGAGTCGTCTTTCCTCCTCGCAGGTCAGCTGTGGGATGTGGCTGGGTCTCTGATTTCAAGCCGAGCTCCAGAAGATCAGTAACAGCTGCCGGGATGGAGTGGCAGCGGCTGGCTGGTTGCAGGGGCTGGGCTGCTGTTTTGGAGCATCTGGAGAAGGTCTGCAGCAGACCCCGAGCGGTGGGGGGGGGGGTTCTGGGCCTGCTGCATTTCCTCCAGGTCTCCCTCCTGCAAACTCTGCTGGCAAACGGGGTGCGCACGACACACCCTGGTTGTCATCGCAGACGCCATCCGTGCTTGCGGCCTGGCATGGCCTGCTGTGGTCTGTGGACAATGGTCTGCATCCTCCATGTTTGAAAGGCCACAAGTGGGGCGAATCTTTAGGATGACGCAGTACAAGGAAAAGCGGAAGATTCTGTCAGTGGTAACCAAAGACGTGGCAGGGGGTTGAAGGTGTGAAATGGCACATTTCTCTCACAGACGGTGTTCTTCCACATGGGTACGTGAGGATTGGAGACTGGTCCCTCACCTGAGGTAAAGGGAGGTGGCACTGCCCTCCAACCCAGTTTATAGAAACCTAGAAAGAGAATTCTAGGGCTGGAGGGGACCCTGGAGATCTTGTAGTCCAGCCCTCTGCCCAAGGCAAGAGATCTTATACCATCCAGGACAAATGGCTGTCCAGCCTCTTCTTGAAAACCTCGAGCAACGGAGAACACGCGAAACCTGCTCTATTAATTAACTATTCTCACTGCTGGGAAATTGCTCCTGAAATTTGAAATTGTTTTGAAATTTAAAATTCTCCTGAAACCTGAAAACAATAAAAGCATCCTTGGGCGAAGTTCCTTGTTGGCAGAAGCAGAAGAACCTGTAATGGTTTCAGTGGTTCTGGGTAGCAAGCACAGAGGGCACCCCTAGATCTGAGGGTCCCTAAGACTTGAGCCAGGGAAAGGGACCAAGAAGCAGAAACGCCTGAGGGCACTTGAAGAACTCGTGAGCCCCTCCTGTCCTGCCCAAATCCTGGGTCACCTCACCCACTAAGGAGGCTGTGACCAGGCTGAGCCCAAGGGAGGGAGGAGTCAAGAGAGTCATCCATCTCGAGTCCCTTTGTGCCCACAAGAGATCCAAGTCTGGCCCCTCTTGACTTCTGCTGACTCTTACCTGCCGCCAGTTTGCTTTGTCCGTTAGTTGGCCAGATTCTTGTCGAGAGCTTGAGCTAGAAGTCGATCTTTACACCCACATGAACCACCTGGATCGTCTGATTTCCTGCCCTCGACAGGCTGCTTTCAATCCCGGGCAGCCGGGCCTGGCTTTAAGCTGCATCTCAGGCAGGAGAAGAAAGCAGCAGCACCACGGAGGGCACCTTCGGGACACAGCTTGGGGGGGGGGGAGTCCTCTCTGAAGACTGGCTCCCTCCTTTGCTGCTGCTGCTGCTGCTGCTGTGGGTGGCGGGTGCTGATGTCACAGATGAGGAGTTTGAGTCACCTGGGTGGAGCTGGGAGGGCACCCAGGGGTGGGGGACCCCCAGCTCTTGATTGAGGGCAGGGAGAGGAAGGAGCTGGGCTGAATTGGGGGCTCAAGAGAAGGGAGGGGCTGAGTCCTTGGTCCTGCCAAGAGGGGCTCAGGAGGGGGTTCTTCAGGACAGATGAGGGTAGCTCCTGCCTTTGGGGCTGGCCTGACCCCAACCCAGCTCCCGCCAGCTGTGGGGAGACTGCCTGTACCCAGCCTGCTTTGGGCTTGATTGGCCTCTGCGTCTGCCCGGATTCCTTCCCTGCTCCCAGATCTGCCTGGTTGGTTGGTTGGCTTGAAAGTAGGTCGATTTTGGGATCTGGGTCGGCTCTCCCTCTGAGAGCCAGGAAAGGGGCAGCCCAGAAACGGACAGAGGGCGTGGGGAGGGGGTCTCCCTGCAGGGGGAGGGGGCTTCTGTCTCCCTGCCCCTTTCTCTGAGACCGCCCCAGCCCAGGTCTTCCTTAAGAGGCGAGGGACAAAGGGAGGCCTCTGGGCTCTGTGGAAAGGGCGTCTCAGGAACAGGTGGCTATTGCTTTCATTTCCTTATCACATTTATTTGCCTTCCTGTTAGAGGTAGTCCTTGACTTATGGCCACAAGCGGGACCAGAATCTCTGTTGCTGAGCAAAGCTGTTTATCGGGTGGATTTTACGACCTTTCTTGCGACGCCCTTCCCCGTTGGCCTTATTTGTTGGGAGCCCCCTGGGAGCCTGGAAGGTGGTGGTCACGTGGAGGCCGCACCTCTCCTAAACACCTGCCCAAATGCTGACCACGTGACCATGTGTGTGTGTGTGTGTGCTGTGACGATTGTAACCGGGAGGACCTATCATAGAAGCCACGTTTTGCCGTGGTAGCTTTGAACAGCCAACTAAACAAACGGATGAAGATGGCGGGGGACTGTGATTCGTTTCTCTTTTTCTAAGCTGGGGGGCTGAGACCAAACCAAAACCCTGAAAACGGGGACTTACAAAGAAGCTCCTTTCTCTCTCGCAGATCCCACGGAGGCGTCTGGGTGCTCCCTTGCCCGGCCTTGTCCTCCCAGGGGCCCCACTTGGCCGCTGACCTGGATGAACAGGCTTTGAGAGGTAAAGAGAATGGAGGGGGGGAGAGGGAGACGTGGCTTTGAGGGGGGTTTTCTTATCTTCACATTTGACTGCAAAAGAACTAAAGCAGCGTCTCCAACCTTGGCAAGTTGAAGCCTGGAGGACTTCAACTCCCAGAATTCCCAAGCCAGCTTTGTGGACTTCAATTCCCAGAATTGGAGCTCCCAGCTGGCTGGGGAATTCTGGGAGTTGAAGTCTGCCAGGCTTAAAGTTGCCAAGGTTGGAGACCCCTGAACTAAAGGATAATCCACACTTTCATTTTTCCCTTCTAAAGTGTGTGTTTGTGGGGGGGTGGGGGGAAGGACGCAGAGGCTGCAGGCAAGTCGTTCTCGACTCACGACCACAATTGACCCCAACATTTCTGTTGCTAAGCGAGGTGGTTGTTAAGTGAGCTTTACCGCGTTGCAAAGTGGAATCACTGCAGTTGTGAAGTTAGCAACCTGGTTGTTTAAGTGAATCTGCCGTCCCCATTGGCTTCGCTTGTCGGAAGGTCTCAAAAAGGGATCCCCCTGATCCCAGGACTCTGCGACCGTCATAAGTATGAATCAGCTGCTAAATGCCTGAATTTTGATGATGCAACCATAGGGATGCTGACAACAGTCTTAAGTGTGAGAAAGGGTCACAAGTCCCTTTTTTCAGCGCTGTTATAACTTTGGTCACTAAAGAAATGACTTTAAATTGGAGTCTACCTATATCTCTCTATATATAAAAGCGAAAGGCCCCTCACACATCACCACAAAATCTCCAGCACCATAAAGCCTATAAGCTTGATATTTGGCCCATAGGTTCCTCTTGGCTTCTAGGGGCTCACTAAGAAAGGATTTTTGGAAATGACCATCAGAGCATTTAGAGTATTTCCTATATTATTATTATTATTATTATTATCATCATCATCATCATCATCATCATCATCATCATCATCATCATCATCATCATCATGCTCTGATGCTAAGGAGTTCTATTCCTGCTCCCCACCTGGAAAGAAATCTCTTCCAAATGCAAAACCGTTTCAGTTTCAGTTTGAGTTTCAGAGCAGCACCAAGCAGCTTTAGTACAGAAAGTTGAGCTAAGCCATGCCCAGGCTCCTTGCTGTCTCCTTGCTCACACAACAAACACTGTTTCAGTTTCCAAACAGCCCTCAACTCTCACACATTGACAGGACACTAGCCAGATGAATACCGATGGATGCTGGTAGGCAGAGGCAGATTCCCCCCTCCCCCCCGCTTATTTTCCTGCCCCAAAACTAAGCCACATCACATAGCTTCGTAGCGAAGCACGGGGATAGAGCTAGTATGTAATATGTATGGATGCATGTATGGGTGTTAAAGAAAAGCGTTGTGATACTTTTTCAAGTTTGCCCTGACGAAGCGGATGTGAAGCACGAAGCGTGTATGAGCCAGGATGACTCAGTCCTCCGAGGATGAAATGGGCTTCCTGGGCCGGATCTTCTCTCATCCCTTTTGCTCCGTCCACCCAGGCCTTAAAGGGGGTGCCCCAGTCTGCCTGGCAGGGCTCAGGACATCCCGAGGGGGCCCAGGAGGTCCGGGTGGGTTCCTCCTCCCGCGAGGCTCTAGGGGAGAGCCGTGGGCTGCCTGGCCCTCCCTCCCCAGTGGGGTGCGGAGTCGGGAGGCTGCTCAAGGCAGCCTGGATGTGTCTGTACTCGCCGCCTGCCTGCCTCGCTTCACCCAGGCGAGAGCGGCAGGGAGGCTGGGTGGACTTTCAGGTTTGCTGCGTAGCGAGTGGCAGCTGCTCTCTCCGGCAGGGCCTCTGCCAGCCAGGCGGCTTCGGGGCCCGGAGCCCAGGGAGCCAGTCTGCGGTGGGCTGCAGGGCCGGTGCGGGCCCTTGGTTCCCACCCTCCCCGCCAGGAGCCCTCCGTGCTCACCCAGAAAGATGCCCCCGATGCCAGAAAGGTAAGGCTTCCTCCTGCGGGCACCGGACGGGCAGCTGGGGGAGGAAGGGTGGCACAGTCCTGGGGGGAGGGTGGGGGTGCCTTTGATTTTTTGAAGGGGGGGCTTCAAGCAAGGAAAGGAAAATACACCCGAGGGACCAGATCCCGGGCTCGGGGTGGGGGGGTGGGGAGTCTGTGTCCTCCCTCTCCCTGCCTCACTTTTCTGAGCCTTTCAAGCTCACCAGGTGATTGTTTTGCACGGAAGCTGTGTGTATTTTTGTACCCACCACTTTCTGTGCCTTTGTCTAACCTGCGTAGACGGCGCGGAGCGTGTCTCCCGAGGGAGGGAGAGCATTTCGGACGTTGCTTCGATGTGTTTTGGAGTACAATTTTTCTCTTGGCATGGATTATTTCTTATGGCCAACTGCCTGATGACGGCTAGAGAGGGAGGTCCAGGAGGCAGCCAGAGGGGCCCTTTGAATGGGGGCAGGACGCTTGTCTGTGGATTGGAGCCCCTCACGGCCCCCTTGGGGGAAACGGGAAAAAGGGTGCAATAAAATAATAGATTACAGGGAAAAGGTAAATAATGTTGTAACCACTGAGTGGTTTTTTTAGACTTATAACTGCTGTAAAAGTTGCTTCTTTGTTTTTCTTTTTTCTTTGATTTCTGCACAATTGCCTTTGCTCCTTCCTCCCTTCCTCCATCCCTCCCTCTTTTCCCTCTTCCCTTTCCTTCTTCCCTTCCCTTCCTTTCCTTTCCTTCCCTTTCCTTCTTTACCTTTCCTTTCCTTTTCTTCTTCCCTTCCCTCCTTCCCTTCCCTTCTCTTTCCTTCTTTCCTTTCCTTCTCTTCCCTTTCCTTCTTCCCTTCCATTCCTTTCCTTTCCTTTCCTTCTTCCCTTCCCTCCTTCCCTTCCCTTCTCTTTCCTTCTTTCCTTTCCTTCTCTTCCCTTTCCTTCTTCCCTTCCATTCCTTTCCTTTCCTTTCCTTCCCTTTCCTTCCCTTTCCTTCTTCCCTTCCATTCCTTTCCTTTCCTTTCCTTTCCTTTCCTTTCCTTTCCTTTCCTTTCCTTCTTCCCTTCCCTTCTTCCCTTCCCTTCCCTTCCCTTTCCTGTCCTTTCTCCATTCTAAATAGTAGACTGGTAGAATTTTGATCATGTCATCAAGGGATACTGTAAGTGCAAGGACTTATCATAAGTCACTTCTTTCAGGGCTTTTAATGTAACTTTGAGCCATGAGTAAGTGAATGGTCATAAGTCTAATTCCTTTGTTTTGTCCTTCCTCCAACCTCCTGAGATTGTTTTGAATTTTACTTCTGCCTTCGAGTTGACTAACTCCCTCCTTTTAGTCACCTTCAGATTTGATAAGCATTTCCCTCCCTCTTCGTCCAAATCCTTGATAAAAATATTGCTGAGTAGGGGGTCTAGGATGGACCTGCTCGGGGCTCTGACTCTGATCCTGCCTGGTGGGGCACCATTGATTGACTCTCTATGAGCACAATTTTTAAGGCAGCTGCATATTTACCTAATTATTGATTCAGCCCACACTTAAATAGCTTATTACTCAGAATGTCATGGGATAGTTTGTTGAAATCATTTCTCTAGCAAAACAGAAAGCAAGCTATGTCTGCAGTTCTGCTATCAGTAAAGGGAATTGCCCAACAAAAAGCAAAATCAGGTTAAGTTGGCAAGACTTCTTCAAAAGTCCATGCTGACTTCTGGTCATGACTGCATTGCTTGCAAGGTAAAGCCCGTTCTAAAATCTTCTTGGGTATCCGGGGAAGGCCGAGTGGTTTGCAAATAAGGGCAGCTAAAAAATGGATAACAATTGGCCTGAAATGGTCTAGGGTTTCCTGCTTGAGCAGGGGTTGGACTAGAAGACCTTCGAGGTCCCTTCCAACTCTGTTATTCTATTCTGCTCTCCGGGGATCTGAGGAGGTCTGGTAGCCCCACTCTAAGGCATCTCAAAGGGCTCCTCTGCGCAACCCCGCTGGCTATTGACATGGCTGCCCATGCAACCTTCTTGTTCTGTATCTTGGTGAGCGATTGATTGGGAGAATGCAGGAAGACTGGAGAAACTGGTGAAGGGAAGCCGGGCAAGAGAAGAGGAGAGGAAAACCCACTCCTCCCCCACGTAGGCATCCGTTGGACCTCCGCCTCCCTGGGTGGGGTGGGGGTCCCACCTCAGCTAATTTAAGGCGAGAGCAGGTAGAGCATCCCACCTCCGTTTCAGAGGCTAAAAAAGTCAACATCAAGCCACTCCCAAAGCTATAAATAATCGCCCACCCGCTGAAGACAGACGGTCTCTGGGTGTGAAGTCTTCTTGAGTGGGGAGGGTGAAAAAGAAAGGTGGGGGGGAGGTCTGCTTTCTCCTCTGGGAATGTAGGAGTAGACCAGGAGACCTTCAGGTCCTCACGATGGAGTCCTTCCGCCCTGGAGATTTAAATTCAATTCTTGGCCATGTTGCTCTCAGTCGTTTGACTTCTGTTAGGTCCTTCATCCAACTTTTCACCATCTGCTGGTGGGATTATTTTTCTCTGAGAGGCTGAACTCAAAGAAGAGTGGCCTCATCTCTTCATTCCATTTCTCTGTTCCCCATCAGCATTTGGCCCCCTTCTCTGGCCAGCCAGAAATGCTCATCCTCTTCCTTTGGAGCAGAGCTGAGAAGAGATCCTGTCCTGCTGGTATCCCTGGGTGGCCTCATCCCTTCTGCAGCTCCCTCCGACCTTGGCCCGTCTCCCGGCCTCTGTTTTTTCTCACTTGTCTGCTGTTCCCTTTTTAGCAAGTCCCTCTTTGTCAACTCTATGAATCTGGAATTCCTTCCCCTTCCTCCTCATTGTGCCTTCTCTGAGTTGAGTAAACCGGTTTGTGGAAAGTCCAAGGTAGTCCTTGACGAGGAGGAAGTTCCCTTTCAGGTTCTCTTAAAATCAAGACCTGCCGCCTGCCAGAAGCCTCTTCCTCCTCCTCTCCCATTTATGTCTCCATCCGCCTCTCCCTGTTCACGAGCTCAAGGGAAGGAGGGATTAGCCTTTGGGGCCTTTTATTTTTATTTTATTTATTTTTTATTTATTTTGTCAAGTGATTATAAAATAACAGGTATAAGTATAAACATATTTATGAATACATGAAATGGGTACATATAAGAAAAATATAAAAGAAACAATAGGACAGGGATGGTAGGCACGTTGGTGCGCTTATGCACGCCCCCTACAGGCCTCTTAGGAAGGAGGTGAGGTCAATAGTAGACAGTCTGAGGTTAAAGTTTTTGGGGTTTGGGAAAGAAACCACAGAGAATCTGAGTATTTCAAGTCCCTGAGACTTCAAGCTTCCCTGGAAGGTTTGCAGGAAGACCTTAGGAAGGCATCAGCCACGTCTTCTGCCGGGCCGGGTGGGTGAGAAGAGACCCCGTGGTGTCCCTCCATTTATTTTAATCCATCAATGCCCATCACACGGCCAGACTCTTCCATTTTGGATTGCTGGGCAGAAATGAGCATTTACACCAGACAGTCGAACTCCTCCCTTTCTGACGGCCTCCCAGATCCTTTCCAACGCTCTTATTCTGTTGCATCGGTTCCCCTTGAGCCACTCAGGTGTTATATTCCCATCCTGGGAGTGCCCCCCGGGCTCCCTCTTTAGCTTTGAGGTCCTGCTTGCCCTTTTCTGCCAAGAGTGGAGCTCCCCTGATTTTCTTCCATGCATTGAGCATTGCTATAAAAACAATGATGCCAGTGACATGATTTAAATGTCCAGTTCTGAGTTTAACATTTTTTTTCTGTCTCTCACGTCCCAGAATGAATTGAATTGAATTCTTTATTGTCATTGTACGTATATACACAGTATACACATACAATGAAATTCACGTCGCATCCAGAGACCAGACTCAACACGTGTACACACACGACAATCCCCAAACACCTCCCCACCTGCCAAAATTCCCCGTTTCCTAAAAACCCACAAGCATCCACACAACAGACCAAGTAATAATGATCGATAATTTGAGATTTTTGTGACTGCTCCCAAAACTTTTTGTAGCGTTGTTTCTCCTCCTTGGAGGCCAAAGCACCCAGATCCCATTTGGTCTCCATTGCCAGATCCCCATGGCTGAGGAGAGCAGAATTTCAAGCGAATTAATCACAGCAACTGACTTGATTCATACTCTGTGAACCCAGCTGGCTCCTTTCGCCCACTGGCTTGACGTGAGGTCTGCGGTGGGCCACATAGTGGTCAAAGGCCCCTCCCCAAAGTAGTTCATTGATGGCTTGATGGTACTGTGCAAAAAAAAAGGACCCAGATAGTACTCGAATTGCAACCAACAATTGGGACCAGCGAAGTGGCCATTAAGTGAGTTGCGCTCAATTTTATCACTTTTCTGCAATGATCGTGAAGCAAATCACCATGGTTGCTAAGTGAATCACAGAGTTGCTAAGCAAGTCCAGCTTCCCTCATTAACATGGCTTACCAGGAGCCTCCCTGGGGTGGGTCACCAATGGTCAGTTATATGATCCCCGGATGCTGCAGCTGTGATAAATGCCCTCTATCATTCCTCAGGGCATGAATCGCGAAGGATGCAGCGATGGTCGTGAGTGTAAAGGGCCATAAGTCCCTTTTTTCAGCATCATTATATCCTCAAACAGTTGCCGAAAGAAGGGTCCTAAGTTGAGGATTGCTTGTATTGATTTAACCTATAATAAAAAGGAGATCTTCGATGCAGTCCTTAAAGTTTTGTGGTTAGTGTCCCTGGCTTCTAGTCTTCTCTCTTCCTTTCTGCACAGACTACACTTATAGACTCGGTGAAAGCAGGCCCAGTAGCAGGAACTGTGAGGGGAATCTTAGTGGGCAACCAGCTAAATAGGGGCCAGCAGTGAGCGGCAGCAGCCAAAATAGCTGATGCAATCCTAAACTGCATTAACAGAGGGATACAATTAAGATCCAGGGAGGTACTAATGCCACTCTATAAAGCCTTAGTAAGGCCACACCTAGAGTACTGCATCCAGTTTTGGTCACCACACTATAAAAAAGAGGTTGACACTCTTGAAGGAGTGCAGAGAAGAGCAACCAGGATGATGAAGGGACCGGAAGCTAAAACATATGAAGAACGGTTGCAGAACTGGGCCTGGCTAGTCTAGGGGAGAGAAGGATGGACATGATAGCAGGGTTCCAATATTTGAGGGGCTGCCACAGAGAGGAGGAGGGGGGTCAAGCTATTCTCCAAAGCACCCAAAGGCCAGACAAGGAATAATGGATGGAAACTGAGCAGGGAGAGATTCAACCTGGAAACGAGGAATTTCCTGACGGAGAACAACCAACCCATGGAACAGAAGTTGCCCTCAGAAGTTGTGGGAGCTTCATCATCTGAGACTTTCAAAAAGAGATTGGACTCCCATCTGTCAGAAATGGTGTAGGGTCACCTGTCTGGGTAGGGAGGGAGTTGGACTAGATGACCTACAAGGTCCCTTCTAACTCTGATTATCTGTTATCAGAACGAGGGCCGCTTTGGGAGCTGAGATAAGCAATTTTAAAGTGAATTTGCTGAGAGATGGGCCTTGTGGTGATTCCTGAGGTTTCCATGCCAACAAAAACAGTTGTAGTGAGCCAATTTTTTTTTCTATTCTGAAGAATGCAATTAGAACCATGAGCACACCTGGAACATTTAACGGATCCCAGATTCCTGGGGAATGCAGGTGCGATCTTCTCTTCCTAACCATCTGCCAGCCACAAACCTAGTTTGCATGCCCCCCCCTCCCCCCCGCCTTCCTACGCGCCTTTTCTCAGATGCTGCCATGGCGGTCCATCTGTGGTGGTTTGCTAAGCAGATGGCAGGAAAATATGGAGAACTTGGCTTCCCCCTGTCTCCGTGCTTAGCTCTCTCACCCTGTGGATGCTCCAGGGATGCCAAATCAGACACAAACACACAACCTGTTGTGCTCCCTGTTCTTGGAAAGGGCTGTCGGGATTTTGTGCATCTTTATTTCCTTCGAGTAAAAATTTGGGGTACCTTAAAACCTCAGTTTTGTCCCTCTTCAGCATCTTTAAACAGACATCCCGATGCCTTTCAAACAATGTTTCTCCATTTCAGTCATTTTCAGGTGGGTGGACTTCAACTTCTGGCAATTGAAGTCCACATCTCTAAACAATAATACTCTAAAGATCACTGATGCCAACCACCATAAGCCCCAGCCATCATGGACGTCTAGCTCAGGCATCCTGGGAGTTGCAGTACCAAACTCCAGAAAGCACCCAGTTTGTCACCTCAAGCAGCTTTTTCCTTGAGCTCCCTCCCTCCTTCCTGGCTGCTGTTCCCTTTTCTGCCTCTGGCCTCTGCCTGTTCTGGATCTGCTGCTGGGGGTGAACTTTGAGCTGCATTAAAGTGGAGATCACAAGATGAATTTTTGAGCGGGCAGAAGCAGCTGAGCTGCCTGGCCGCCTCTGCAAAAGACTCTCTCTCTTGGCCAATGAGGAGGGTTTTGAGCAGGTGGAGGCCAAAGACACATGCCTGGGAAAGGAATCAGCCAGGGAGGGGCTGCCTGGGGAGCCTCCTTCTGGTTCACGGACAGGTACGCATCGTCCCTGCAACGGAGGCCAAAACAAGCTCTTTTTCAGTCAACTCACCACCGGCTCACTGGGTTGGAAGTCAGCTGTGCAGCCCCAAGCGACTTCAGGAATGACGAGGTCTCTGGGTATGGGCAGTCTTTGCTAAAGCCTTGGAGGTGGGGAGAGATGGCCCCCCCAGGAGCCAGCAGATGGCCCCAGGACTGGCAGATGGGTCATGGGAATGGATGCAGGGCCAGGAAGTGGGCGTTGGAATAGAGAATGTGGAATAGCAGTGTCGAAAGGGACCTCGGAGGTCGTCTAGTCCAACCCCCTGCTCAATCAGGAAACCCTATAGCAGTGTTGGTGAACCTTTTTGGCTCCGAGTGCTGAAATGGGAGCGTGCGCGCAGGAGAGCGCTGGAAACCCGAAGAGCAGCTCCCCAGCACACCAGCTGGTCTTCAGGTTTCTGGCACACATGCGCGCACAAAGACCATGCGCGTGCCGGAAACCAGAAGAACAACGAGCAATGGCTTGCGTGCCCGGAGAGACGGTTCTGCGTGCCACTTCTGGCACGCGTGTCATAGGTTCGCCATCACAGCCGTATAGTAACCATTCTGGATAAGTGGCTGTCCAGTCTCTTCTTGAAAGCCTCCACTGCTAAAACACCCACAACTTCTGGAGGGAAGCCGTTCCACTGGTTAATTGTTCTAATCGTCAAGAAATGTCTCCTTAATTCCAAGTTGCTTCTCTCCTTGATAATTTTCCCTCCATTACTTCTTCTCCTGCCCTCAGGGGCTTTGGGGAATAGGTTGACTCCCCCTCTTCCTTGTGGCAGCCTAGATATTGGAAGAGTGCTATCAGGTCACCCTAGTCCTTCCCTTCATTGGACTAGGCATATCCACCGTTCACTGTACACTTTAGCCTCCAGACTCCTGTGTTTGAAATGGATCTGGTGCCTGGAGCTCTGCGAGGAAGCAGGATCAACCCAGATCAGTGTTCCTCAACCTTGGCTACTTTAAAATGCATGAAGTTCAACCTCCCGTTTTCCCCAGCCAATGTGAACAGTCATTATACAAAAGGTTGTAGGTCAAGGGCCACCTGTCACTAAATTCAGACCAGCAAGAGCCCTTAGACTTATATCCCGCTTCACAGTGCTTCACAGCCCTTTCTGAGCGGTTTACAGAGTCAGCTTATTTGCCCCCAACAATCTGGGTCCTCATTTTACCAACCTTGGAAGGACGGAAGGCTGAGTCAACCTTGAGCCGGTCAGGATCGAACTGCCCAACTGCTGGTAGTCGGCAGTCAGCAGAAGGAGCCTGCAGTCCTGCATTTTAACCACTGCGCCACCTTGGAAATATTTGCATGATGGAGAGACCCATCTGCAGAATCAGAAGCCATAGAAGTTTCTGCTCTGGGATTTTTGAACAGTTGATGACAGTCACAAAAGGCGGGTGGTCATTGCAAGCACGTTGCGAATTGCTTTGCATGTGTGGGCAAACTTTGGCAAGAGAAAGCAGCGTAGGGAGTGTCCTTGCAAACATTTGTGCCTCTTTGGAAATCAGCCTGAGCAATTAGAGCCCCCCCCCCCCGGACCTGCAGGGGGTGCTCTGGCAGCTGCCAACTTTTCAGAGGGGTTTCTGGGGTGGTTTCCACCCTGGCTGAAGTGTCAGTCAGGCCAGGAAGTGGAGATGATCTCCTCATCGCCCGTCATGCGCTCCCTGCGCCTGAGGGTTGGTGTCAGCAGCAGCCAAGCGGGAGGGAACGGATGCCTGGCTCGGCCTGTGGTGCACCAAGCGCTGGAAAGGAGGCCGGTGTGTGACGCTTAGCAGAACTTGGCAGTTTTCTGAGTTTGGTCTGTGGTGTGTCTTTCCTGTTCTGAGGCAGGGAAAAGGGGCCACTGCAAGCATGAAAGCAAACGCAGGAGAAAGCGGAAGCGAGAGAGTGGAGTGTCAACCGGAAGACGCCTGAGACTCATAATGGGGAGCATCTTTTTATGCCCCTAAATTTCAGATAGGCAGCCAGGCTGAGACCAAGCCGTGTGGATCTACTGATGACATGCAGTTGGCTTTATAAAAGAGCAGCCGGTAGCGATTGTGGCAGCGTTGGTCCATGGGATGTGTTTGGAAATCCAAAATTCCTGTGCATGCGTGCAAAGTGTGCCACCCACCAAGCCACATCCGCTGAACCGGTGGTAAAAATCTTTGAAACCCACCCGTGTTGTGTTTGTTATGAGCCACAACTCAAGTTAGGCCTTAGTCTTCCTGGCCCCATCTTAGCCTATTTCCAGATGCTCCTCCTGTTTTAAAAAACTTTTGTTTCTGCTTTTTGTTTCTCGGTTTATCAGAAAGCTCTTTATGCAACCGACTTCCAGTTTGAAGTCAGCCTCCCGTTGCCATACTGGTTTCTTTCTCGAACATCTCAGCTGTCCCGTTTGTGAGGGTTTCACCCAGAGCTGCTGCTTGGTCAGGTGACCTGCGGTGGGCCTTCCAAACAGTGTCGTCGTTGGGTTCACTCCCCTTAATCCCCACAGTTTTGATGGATGACCTTGGTGGTTGTGAACCATTTTCCGCCTACAGGTTGGATGGGACCTTGGAGGTCTTCTAGTCCAACCCCCTGCTCAAGGCAAGGGATCTTATTATGCCATCCCCCACCCTACTTATAGATTATATCCTTCTACTATTTGACTCCAGGAGTGAGTTCCATCTTATCAGGTTTCAGCAATACCAACAATGTGACTTCAAGTGTGTTCCCCATCTGTGGTTTCGTATTGTCTTTTTAGCTCTGGTGGGTCTCCTGCTGCGTTCTCTTCCTTTTCACAACTGGCTGCTTCATTTCTCTCTAAGCGTTTGCAAACTCTGGTCAATGAATGAGCAGGCGGCCCTGCAGAACCTCGCAGACTTCAGGGTCTTCGGTGTTCGGTGTAAATCAACCTGTGAAATTACTCCTAAGTTGGGTGCGGCGTGGTTTTTGTTTCTGTGGCAGATGTCAAAGCAGGACCACCGGTCAGATTCTCCCGGAGGGAGGGATACTGATGTGAGGGCTGCCCTGGGGAAGAAACTCAGAGGGAGTGTAAAGAAGAGACGGCCAGGTGAAAGGTCAGCTCAGATGATGGAGTCAACTCAAGCAGCGTTTTTCAATCTTGGCAATTTTAAGAGGTGTGAACTTCAGCTCCCAGAATCCCCCAGCCAGCATGAATCTAGATGTGAAATGCTGACTAGGGAATTCTGGGAGCTGAAGTCCACGTATCTTGAAAAATCAAAAAGTCCAGTTTCCTCTTGAAAAAAGCCCCTTTGGGACAACCAGGACCTGGAGGACTGGAATCTCCATAGACATTGGACTAGACCAGTGGTTCCCAGCCTTTTCTTCACCACAGAGGCCCCTTTTGTGGCCACAGGTCATGGCCATGGACCCACAAGACTTAATTCAAGATTTAAACCTTAACATTTTTTCAAGCCTTTGCGGATCCCCCTGTGACATCGTAGCCGTCCAGAGGTCCATGGGCCACAGGCTGAGAACCGCTGGACAAGACAATGGGCCGATGGTTGAAAACAAGTTGTGATAATCTAGGATCATAGGAAGCAATTCTGAATGAAAGCAGACCCTCCATTTACTCCTCATCAATTGGCAGCTCTCCATAGATCCAGCCAGGATCCATGGAAGAGTTGAAAGGGGCTGTTGTAGTCATCTAGTCCAAGCCACTACACCAGGGCTGTGCAACGATGGCCCCTTTACAACATGGACTTCAGAGTTGAATTCCACAGGTTGTAAGGGGGCCATAGTTGCCCAGCCCTGCCCTACACGCAGCAAGGTCTGCCATGTTGCAGGGAAGGCCTGTCTCCCTGAACTTGCAAACATAGGCACACTGGGGAAAGGCGGAGGGACGTTTTCCCTCTCATCTTTTGCGTTCCCACTCTTTCCAACCTAAGCAAAGCAGGCCTAACCCGAATCCAGAAGCATTTCAGTATTTGAAGGGCTGCCCCAAAGAAAGGGGGGGGGGTCCAATTATTCTCCAAAGCACCAGAGGGCAGGAGAAGAAGCCATGGATGGAAACTAACCACAAAGAGAAGCAACCTGGGACTAAGGAGAAACTTCCTGACAGTGAGCACAATTAACCAGAGGAAGTCCCTTACCTGAAATGGTATCGGTTCTCCTGCTTGAGCAGGGGCTGGACTAGAAGATCTCCAAGGTCCCTTCCAGCGCTATCCTACTCTATTCTAAGGAGTTTTGGAATTGGTAATTCCAATTTGCTTTTACCTCCTCCATTCCCATCTCCTAATTTCCCCCCTTCTACCCCGATGGAGGCATTCAAGGGATTGCGGGCAGGGATGGCCGAACATCTTTTTATTTGGCTTTTTTCCAAAGCAGTTTGCAATCCTCACTTCGTTTTGCAATGTTGCTTCAACTCGACCTCTCCTCTCCCCCTTTTTTTTCCTGGTGTGCAAAAAATCAGTCGATTGCAATAGGTTTTGTTCCAAAGATGTTCAGAGACTTGAGAAGGAGAGACAGGTGCCACGAGCAGTTTGGCCCCCCAAAAAGCGGTGGAGTTGAACACCGTTGAAACAACAATGCAGTGATTCTTGTCCAGATGTTTTCCAACTGGCAAGGCAGAGAAGGCTTTGCAAAGCCCCTTGCACTGGCTGGCTCAGGGCCCTCCCACCCCCAGAGAAAGGCTCCCTCGCCCCTTGCAGGCTGTCTTTAGAGTGCAGTGCCACCTTCTCCTGCTCCAGCCTCTGCCCTCAATTTGAACCAACATCTTCCTCATTTCTCCGAAGAGTCTCATGAGGAGCCACCAGGAAGGAGTGGCAGTGTAGCCCAACGGTTCAAGCAGATTGTCTCAGCCACTCCTGTCTGCTCCAGACGAGAAGGAGGCCCTGGATTGCCAAAGCAGGCGCTTCTGACATCCGTTTTCTCCTCCTCTTCCTCCTTCTCCATTTCTTAACAGTTGCCGAGTCAGGACCGGCCCCCTTCCGTCTTCTTCAGCCTCCTTGGTGACGGCCAGCTGCTAACCAGCCATGAAACCTGGCTGCTTCCCCTGCCTCCTGGGATGCTTTCTGATGGCTGCAGCCAGCCTGGGCAGCAACGTGGTGCCCAGAATGACCTTTCAGAGAGGTAAGGAACTACAGGGCAGGACAGGGTGGGGCCCGGAGGGAGTCATCCCTCGGAGGGCCAGGAAGGGGGACAGAGGGGCCCAGGGAGGCCGAAACGGGTGCTGAGAGCGGCACTTCCCACCCTTCGGTTGCACCTTCACAATTCATTTGCAGATGATACAACAGGGGTGGGACTCATCTGCAGGTGGGGTGGGGGGGGATGAGTCTGCCTACTGAGATGAGGTGGACCGGTTGCTTTCGTGGTGAGGAGACCATAACTTGGTCCTCAACCCCAATAATACCAAGGAACTGATAGTGGACTATATGGAAGGAAGAGATCAGACCTCCAGCCCTTGCTTATCAATGGAGACCGAGGGGAGCAAGTGGCCGGTTTTAAGTTTCTGGGTGTTACCCTAAAAGAGGACCTGACCTGGGGGGCTCACATTGCAGCCCTGGTCAAAAGGGCCCAGCAGAGATTAGACCTGAGGCTTCTCAGAAAGCAACAACTGAATGGAAAACTGCTGGTGACCTTTTACCGCTGCACCATAGAGAGCATCTTAACTGACTGCACCTCTGTATGGTTTGCCAATTGCACAGTGGCAGATAGGAAAGCACTCCAGAGGGTTAATGTCATTGCCCTTCAGAGGATCCTGGGTTGCCCTCTCCCCTCTTTGGAAGAGCTTTTAGAGCTCCCGCTGCCTTAAGAAAGTTCAAAACATCCTCAAAGATCCATCTCATCCTGGGAACCCCCCCTTTTTTTTAACTATTACCATCTGGCAGATGGTACAGGAGAATAATAAAAACAAGGATAAATAGGCTGAAAAACAGCTTCTATCTCAGGACAGGAGCTCTGTTGAATTCTACTGTATAGTGCGGTATTGATGTGGTGTCGGGGGTTTTCGGTTCAATGTGTGGAGGGCGTTTTTGTGTTTATTTTCATGGTCAAGATGGTGTTTGATTTCATTGTATGAGGTGCAGTGACAATGAAGTAAACTGAACTAAACTAAACTAAGTACGTTATGCTGCATCTCATCAAAGCTATTTGCACAACGTTTGTGGTTATGGTGGCCATGCATTTATTTATTATTTATTAAATGTATATGCCGCCCATTTCATTGTCAAGGGGCTCTGGGTGACTTTGATAAAAAAATAACAAAACAATCCCTTCTTTATTAAAATGAACAGAGATTGAATGAGGTATATTTAATGATAACGATTAAATAAGGACCAGAGTTTGGACCCAGAATTTCTGATGCTAAGCAAGGCAGTGGCAAAGTGAGCCCCCCCACCTGATTTTTTGATCTTGCTGTTAAGCGAATCATTGCAGTTGTTAAGTGAATCTGGCTTGTCATATTGACTTGGCTTGCCAGAAGGTGGAATAAGTCATATTTAATTATAGCAATGAAGTGATGGCCAGAACTGGGACCAAGGTTTCTGTTGCTAAATCAGGTGGTGGCAGAGTGTTTGCCATGATTGTTAGGCAAACCACTGCAGGTGTTAAGTAAATCGTGGGGTCATTAAGTGAATCCAGCTTCCTCCAGTGACTTTTCTTATCACAATTCGAGAGAGATGGTCTCAACCGGACATCACAGGACCTGGGCACGCTGATTGCCATGCACCCAGATTTTGATCGTGTTACTGTAGGGCAGGGCCCCCCAACCTCGGGGTCATGGCCCACTTCCAGGCCTTCAGCCTTCCACAGAAATGGCAGGTGAGCTTGTGCATATGTACACACATCCTTAGTCGCACAAGCAGCATGCGAACGTCTGTGCATGCATTCGATTTGTGCAAATGGAGCTGTGTACAAGCTGAGTGGCTTGTACACTGCCACCCCCTTCCCACCCCAAATCTGCAAAGCTCCAAAGGTTGGGGGACTCTGCCTTAGGATATGCTGCAATGGCCGTAAATGGCCATTTCTCTTGGAATCGCTTCAGGAGGGGGGGACCTGCTAGGATTTTCTTTTATTCGTTTTTCATTGGCTCTGTTATAATTTATCCCTGTAGTGCTGTGGCTTTGATTAGCCATGGATTATTTTTATTTATTGATGTTTATCCACCTCTTTACTGATGTGGGTGTTTATTGTTGTTGTTTTGTAAACTTTAGCAAGCCTCTGTTAATCCAGGCGCATCTAATTGGGGTGAATCAATAAAGAATCTGCCAAAAAACACCAATATTGAATGAAAGGCACCTGGGCTCTAGTTATCACATGTCGTTTCTCTCAGGAAACCTGGAACCATAGTTAAGGCCAATAGGATATTTAGACCCCTTTCAAGCCTGCGAGAGAGAGAGAGACCTCCTTCTCAGTGTTTCCTGCAGTGTGTTAGTTTGATTGCAAAATGACAGATTTTTCCTTTTCTGGAGATGCAGTGGAAAAATCACACAGTCGAAGTGGTTGACATTGGGGTGCCCAGCTGACACCATTATGTCTCCCACAATTTCCTTCTTCAGGGGAAGCACCAGAGCTTCACAAGGTTCGTTACAGGAGCCACAAGTCCTCCATGCCAACTCTTGAATCAGAGACCCAAATTTTCCAATAGTTGTTGCTGTATTTTTGCATTTAACGTGGCATTTCTACATGCCGATTGTCCCCCTCAAGGCCTCCGTGGCTCACGGTCCGGTTACTTGAAGGACCATGTTTTCTCATTATATCCACCCAACCCACCAGAGCAAGGAGGTAGATCAGGGGTCTTCAAATCTTGGCCCCTTTAAGACTCGTGGACTTCAACTCCCAGAATTCCTCCTCTAGTCAGGTTAGCTCAGAAATTCTGGGAGTTGAAGTCCACAAGTCAAAGCTGTCAAGTTTGAAGGCCCTCTCTTCTCTCTCTCTTTTTTTTAATAATTTTTTTTACACATCTCTTCAAATGAGCAATGTGATTCCAAGTTACAACATACATACATTGTCATCATTACATTTTCAGCTATCTTATCTAGTTTCATATCAAATCATTACCTATTCCATTTTTCTTTTAATAACAGCCCTTTAAAACAGTCTTCTCAGCTGCAACCCATGAAGGGGATCAGGACTTTCTTCTCTCCCGCAAGCCAGGTTGCTCCCTTCTTCGTTCCTCCCTGCGTGCCTTAGGATGAAGAGGGGGTGGGCCTGGGTCTTTCTCTGAATGCCCATCTGGCCTGTGTCCAGTCCCCAGTTTCCTCCACAGCCACCGGAGCCCCACTCCCACTCCCTGTCAGCTGCTTGGCCTCCCCCTCCGAATCCAATTCCAACAGGGGCATGTTCCTACATGCCGCTTCTCTCTCTAAAGCAGGGGTCTCCAACCTTGGCCGCTTTAAGACTTGTGGACTTCAACTTCCAGTGTTTCTCAGCCAACTCTGGGAGTTGAAGTCCACAAGTCTTAAAGCGGCCAAGGTTGGAGACTCCTGCTCTAAAGGTTCGCTGCCTGCCCTAGGGCTCCTAACTGTGGGGTAGACGTGGCCCAGAAGCCCTTATCCCATTGCCCTCATCCAGGCCATGAGGGAGGGCCTTTCCCTAGTGCCACGGAGAAATGCCTTCCGTCTGCTGAAAACTTTCCTGGCAGGGATGCATGGACCTCCTTGCTGGCCCCTCTCCTGACCCCCTCCCCAGTCCATGCAGGTCGTGGTGGCCCTCCAAGGTAATGGAGAATGGCCCGTAAAGGGGGAGGCTCTGAGCCGCCTCTATTTCCCACCCACTGGCATCCCCGCTGCTTAAACTCAAAATCCAGGCAATTCCGCCTCGCATGCTGATAGCCGGTAGCACAACACTGCTTTGCGCCCTGCCATGGATTCCTCGTGTCAAAATGGGAATAAATTAACACAGCCGCTTGCGGGAGCTTTCAAATCCAGCTCCCTTCGGTGCTACCCCAAGGTTGGCCCTGCTGCCTGCCCACATTGGTACCACCCAGGGTCCCTGGCCAGGTGGGGGGAAGGAGAGCAGGGCGCCATCTGTCCGAAATGGTGTAGGGTCTCATGCTTGGGAGGGGGGCGGGTTGGACTGGATGACCTACAAGGTCCCTTCCAACTCTGTTAATCTGTTCATGCCTCTGCGAGTTAATTGCCCGCATCTTCCCTGAAGCTTGCAAAGGGATAAAAGCCAGGGATGGAGGCTGAGCTGCTGCTGTTGAGAGGCAGCCCGTTAATTACAGGCACTCTCTGGCTTTAAAAGGACCTGTCAAGTCTGCGAGGCTTAATCGGACTCTGCTTCCTTCCTGGGCTGGAGCTGGGAAGGGGCAGTTCTCCTCGTTTTCTTCTCCGTGGCTTCCTGTCCTTCAAGGCAAGATTCAGGCAGGGTCCCTCCTGCCCTTCCCTCTGACCAGAGGGTGACAGGCAGGAGGTGGCGAGTGGACAAGCGGTGTGACCAAGTGTGATGACCCAAAGGAGTGTGGCACAAAAGCAACAAGGTCACAAAAGTACATGAGCCTTGACATGAGCCTTGGTGGTGCAGGCTGTTAATCATCTAGCACTTAGTGCAAGCTGCCTGCAATTAGGACAGGTTCGAATCCCACCAGGCTCAAGGTTGACTCAGCCTTCCATCCTCTCGGGGTAGGTAAATTGAGGACCCAAGATTGTTGGGGGTAATAAGCTGACTTTGTAAAAATGCCGCTTGGGGGGGCCAAAAGCCTTAGAAATAAACAGGCATATACAATGGAATGAAGGCTATTTCCGAGCACTTAGCATGGTGCTTCATAGACTGTAAGCCGCCCGGAGTCTCCGGAGAAGGGCGGCATATAAATGTAAATAAAATAAATAAAAAAATAGTAGGTAAAGTCCCTTTAATACATCCAACTTGGCCCCCAATATCCAGTTATCATCGGCTGGAGAAAAAACTCTCCCAAAAACAGTCTTTAAAGGGAGGAAATTCAGTCCGAACCCAAAGTACATCTAAATTATAAATAAAAAGCAACACAAACTACAATGCAGCAATCAATGAGACAGGGCAGGAGAAGGAATTGAAGACTTCAAAAGGTAATGCAGCACCCACAGTTGGGAGGATGCCAGAGCCCAGATAAGACTTGACAAACAAAGATAACACATGCTTTGCTTCCAGCCAGGTGCTGTGCGCAAACACCCTTTATATCCTGTTTTCCAAGCTGCAGCTAATGATGGGAATCGGGGCCTTTTTCTCCCCCATAACCCCCATAACCCACGTTGGTCCCTTCTCCGTTCCTCCCTGTGTGCCCTAGGATGAAGAGGGGGTGGGCCTGGGTCTTCCTCTGACTGTCCCCCATTTCCTCCACAGCCACTGGAGCCCCACTCCCACTCCCTGTCAGCTGCTCGGCCTCCCCCTCGGCCTCCGATTCCAACAAGGGCAGGACACCAGGCTCTCCTTCGCTCTTCTCCTGGGTTTGCTGCCCAGGAAAAAAAAAGGAAGAGAGCCGGGAAATCCAGTGGGGAAAATTCTCCCCCTCGATTCTGAAGCCCTCCAGTTGTAGAACGAAGCCCAAGATTTGTCTGGCTATAAATGAGACGTTTGTAAAGTGAGTGTTGTCACATTTTACAACCTTCTTTGCTGCAGTTGTTAAGTGAGGAACATGGTTGTTAAGTGAATCTGGCTTCCCCATTGACTTTGTGTGTTCGAGGGTCACAAAAGCAGATCACGTGACCCCCCCCCCCAAGACGCTGCCACTGTCATAAATATGAGTTGGTTGCCGAACGCCTGGGGTTTGTTCTTGTGACCCTGGGGAGGCTGACAGGGTCATAAGTATGAAAAATAGTCATAAGTCACAGTTTTCAGTGCTGTTGTAACGTTGAACTGTTGTGAGTCGAACACAGAATTTTAGAGCCTTTTTTGTGGCAGTCATTAAGTGAATGTGACATTCAGAGTAATAATGATGTCGTCCGTTTGGCTGAGTCCAGCTCTGGCTGATTCCCTGGGCCAGGACTATTCCCGGCTTCTGATCTCGCCCTGCTGCTCCTTCCAGTCCTTCTCCGCTCTGGCCAGGGTCAGCTTCGAGGATGTCCAGCCACCGTGTCCTTCAGTGGCCTGGTTTCCTTTCACCCCTAACTGTAAGAATAATTTCTTTCCCCAGTGAATTCCCCCGCATGACATGGCCAAAATAAGTGCGACTTTAAAATAATAATAATAATAACGATGATGATGATGATGTTTGGTTCATTGACATTGTAATACCTGGTGATGCACGAATTGAAGACACGCAGCAAGAAAAAAATCACAGCAAGAAAAAAAATCAGGACTTACAAATTGAAGTTGAGCGACTTTGGAACAAGAAACCGTGTGTTTTCCCAATTGTGCTTGGAGCAATACCTCAAGGGCTGCCTCGCTATTTGGAAATCCTGAGTTTATCAGACTTGAATACCATAATTCTACAAAAAACCATTCTACGTGGAACAGCTTCTATCCTCCGACGCTACCTGAACGGTTCCTAGGTCCTTGGTTAGGACTCGAGCTGTTGAGCTACCAACCAGCCCCAAAGGCTGTGAATCTCACCAAAGATTTAATAATAATAATAATAATAATAATAATAATAATAATAATAGCAATAATAGGTGCCTTGGGTGCCATCCCAAAACATCTGGGGTGCCACTTGAACACGATTGGCATTGACAAAATCCCCACCAGTCAATTGCAAAAGTCAGCTTTATTAGGAAGAGCCGCGATGAGACCTTAAACACCATCAAACACCAACACTTGGTCTGGAGTCGTATAGGGTCCCTTGCTTGAGCAGCGGATCAGATTAGAAGACCTCCTAAGTCCCCTTCCAACCTAGTTGGTATTCTATATTTTCCCTATCCAGGTCCTTGGGAAAGACTTGATAGTGCATAAAAATATCAATTCCAGTTTGAACGTCTGGCTGACGGTATGAGGCATCATAAGACTAGGGGTCTTGGCTGGGAGGGGAAACCCACCCTGGGGCCTGATGGTTTTGTTTATTGATGGAAGAAGGACAGGGCTTTGGCCTGGTTTGTCTACTGAGCTGATCAATCGCATTCGTTTAATTGTTAAAATTTATTTGCCACCCATCTTGCCATGAGACTCTTCCGGGTGGCAGAGCCGCCTGGGGAATTCTGGGAGTTGAAGTCCACAAGTCATAAAGTTGCCAGAGTTGGGGACCCCTGGTCTAAATGCTGGGATGGAAGAGAATCCTTCACACAGCAGGTTGAAGTGTCTGGGATGAAGGCCGCCTGGGGAATTCTGGGAAGTTTAGCCAATTGTCCAGGTTTGACCTTAACGAGAGAAACACAGGAA
The DNA here is from genome assembly GCA_023653725.1 of Bungarus multicinctus. Classification (NCBI taxonomy): domain Eukaryota; kingdom Metazoa; phylum Chordata; class Lepidosauria; order Squamata; family Elapidae; genus Bungarus; species Bungarus multicinctus. Next base: position 603,613 of record CM042847.1, read on the forward strand.
ATATCCCTCTTTGTTATTCTAGTTGGGAATTATCTTCTTTGGAGCAAGTGTCTGGTTGTATCTTACACATGTATGCATACACACACACACATACCCTGTTTTAGCCTTAGTTTGGCGGTTCATTTTCTTCATTCGTCTCTTTTGGCTGCTTGCAGCTTTCTAAGCCTGGGACCGAGCTCCAGTTTTTCACCTTTGAGAGCCTCTGGTCTGCCACCCACTTATGGCCAGTTGGAATTCCTGGTGTTGGAATTTGGCAAATTTGGCAGCTCTTTAACATCTGGCTAGCAAGAGACCAGGTGCCACATGAAGGGGGACGCCCCAAAATGGGGGAACCTGGAACTCCAGGTTTTGCAAGTGAAGGAACAGGTTTTGCTCAAAATGTCCTGAACCGGCCAGGCTGTGCAAAGCAGGCTGCCTCTTGGGAGGGGGGTGGGTTGATGGCCCCCACATGTGCCCCCATTGCTCCAAGAATGCCTTGCAGCACACTATAAAAAAGAGGTTGAGACTCTGGAAAAAGTGCAGAGAAGAGCAACCAGGATGATTTAGGGGACTAGGATAAAACATACGAAGGACAGTTGCAGGAACTGGGCCTGGCTAGTCTAGGGAAGAGAAGGACCAGGGGAGACAGGAGAGCAGTCTTCCAGTATTTGAGGGGCTGCCCCAGAGAGGAGGGGTGGGGGTGTCAAGCTATTCTCCAAGGCCAGACAAGGAAGAATGGATGGAAAGTGACCAAGGAGAGATTCAACCTGGGGAATAAGGAGGAATTTCCTGACAGGGAGAGCAATCAACCCCTGGAACAGAAGTTGTGGGACCTTCGTCCCTGGAAACTTTCAAGAAGAGCTGCCATCTGTCAGAAACGGTGTAGGGTCTCCTGCTTGAACGGGGGTTGGACTGGATGACCTCCCAGGTACCTTCCAACTATGTTCATCTGTATGTATGGATCCCTTTCTCCTCCAGGGGACCCCAGCCGGGAGGTCGGCGCCTTCAGCCAGGAGGGGATCCTCAACTACGACACTTTCCTCCTGAGTGCGGATGGTGAGACTCTCTACGTGGGAGGGAGGGACGCCATCCTCGCCCTCAATATCGGCAGCGCCCCCATCAGGCTGAAGGGGAAGGTAAGTGGAAGCGGTAGATTTGGGGAGGGGGAGGCTCCTGGGGAGGCATGCAAGCTGGGGGCGGGGAAGACTCCCTCTTCCACTCGGAGTCAGTTTCCTCTTTGGAGAAAGGAGAGGCGGTTAAAGCCACCAGACTTGAAACCGGGAGGTTGGGAGTTCTAGTCCCACCTTAGCCCTGAAAGCCAGCTGGGCGACCTTGGGCCAGTCCGCAGGAGAGGGTGAGTTCTAGTCCCGCCTTAGGCATGAAAGCCGGTTGGATGACCTTGAGCCAGCCCTTCTCTCTCTCTCTCTCTCTCTCAGCCCAACCCCTCTCACAGGGTTGCTTTTGTGGAGAAAACAGAAGGAGGGAAGAGTATTAGACATGCTTGCCACTATGACTTATTTATAAAAACAGTGAAGGCAGGATTCAAATCAACAAACAAATAAACATGCCTGTGTTTCCCTTCCCCGGCCACGGGTTCAAAGACCAAATTGAGGTCTTTCAGGAGCTGCTGCTCCAACATCTGGATGGAGAACGAGAGTCCTCGACAGTCCTATTTATGATTCGTTTATTAAATATATTGGCCACCTGTCTTATGCTAGGCCAGGGCTCCCCAAACTTAGCAACTTTAAAACTTGCGGACTTCAGCTCCCAGAATTCTCCAGCCAGCTCTGCTGTATTAAAATGCTCTGTCTATCAGGTGGCAGATCCAGTGACTGCCACTGAGCAGAGAGGAAGGGCTGGGGTGGTCCCTGCCTCCCCCTCCTTCTCCAGGAGCCTCACCTCAACACTTCTGAGCAGGTCCACACCTGGTTTTTCTTCCATGCTTTCCGAAACGGAAATGTGTGTTCTGCTACCTTGGGGTTTTTCTTTGCTTGCAGAGCGGAGCTGCTAGGGCTGGCTGACTTCCTGTTTTGGAAAGTGGCTAAGAGCGGCCAAGCCTGCAAATCTAACTTGGTAGAGAAAAATTACGTGCCCAGGAGGTGCTTGGAAATGTGTGGACTTCACCTCCCAGAAGAAGCTGGCCGGGGAATTCTGGGAATTGAAGTCCAGCTATCTTTAAAGTTGCAGAGGTTGAGAAATAGGCGTGCATCCATGGGCTTTCTTTCTAAACAAAACAAAAAAAAAAAAGAACTTTTAACAGAATAGCAGAGTTGGAAGGGGCCTTGGAGGTCATCGAGTCCAACCCCCTGCTCAAGCAGGAGACCCGAGAGCATCCCGGACAAATGGAGGTCCAGTCTCTTCTTGAAAACCTCCAGAAAGGAAAGCCGAAGTTGTGGGTGCTCCAAATCTTTTGGGGAGATTAAGGACAAAGGAGCTGTGAACACTCACCATTCTGGGTCTCTTGTTTCTCTGGAGAATTGCCCCACTTTTCCTGCAGCAGCTGCCTCGTTAAAGGGGAAGGAGGATCTCTGCTGCCTTCTGAGTCAGTCCCAGGGATACCATCCGCATGGCATCCTTTCTGAAGAAAAGGGGCATGGGATGCATTTCTGGAGGGACCCCCCTACACTCCCCAAGACTTACAAGGAGAAGAAGAAGCCCTTTCTTTTCTTTTTGAGCAGGGGGTTAGACTGGAAGACCTCCAAAGACCCTTCCAATTCTGTTATTCCGTTAAATGCTTTCGGCCTTGCAGGATTCTGTCAGTGTAACCTGAAATGAACAGGGAGCTAGTGTCCATTATTGTGCTTATTCTCTAAGCTATCACTCAGCTGCCCCCATCCAGCTCCCTTTGAGACTAAACTCTCTCGTTTATTTATTTAGCAAATGGCATATCATACACGGATTGGAGTGGCCTAGAGCTTCATATTTCTCTCTCTAGGCACACCGAGAATATATCTGCTGAACAAAACTCTGCATTGGCAACAGGAAGGGCATCCGGCCAGTAAACACTCAGCTCCATTCAGTTGCCCAGTCTCCACCCCAATGCAAGGGATTATGGGGTCGTTAAAAGAAGATGATATCATACATGGATTTGCAATAGAGATTAACATTTTGGCTAGATTAAAAAAAACATGCAACAAAACATGAATGTTAAAAACTACATTCAAATACCAACGTCTAGGCCATCTAACCACTGAAGTGCAGCATTGTTTATATTAAAACAGAGACCTCGGATAGTGGAGGAGTTCCCAGCTGTCTCATAATTAAGTTGGTTGCTGATGAGGAAGTGGAGCCTGCTTTCTGCGTCCTTCCCTTTTTCTCATGTTCTGCTTCCTCCCCCACTTTCAGATCCCCTGGAGCCCCAGCCCGGAGAAAAGGAGGGAGTGCGTCTTCAAGAAGAAGAGCAACGAGGTGAGGGCAGAGGCGGCTCCACTTCACCCGCGTCATGAAATAACCTGTTTATTTGGGTTCACCTGTTGGATTGAGTTGTAGACTTACAAGCACAGGTAGACCGTGCCCATTACGGCCCTTAAGTCATAAATATAGTGAGTCCCACGACGTGGGACTGCAGTAGAGCCAACATTTGCATAGTTCATGTTGCGGTTCGCTGGCAGCAGGTGCCGACGGCTAGGGATCTCGGAGAGCGAGGAGTCAGAGGAGGGGCCTGCGTGTGAGGCAGGATGGGACCAGGACCACCAGGGAGTGGAGTGCTGCCTTCGGAGATTGTGGAGGCTGGCAGCAGTGATGAAGAGGTTCCCGAGGAGCCTGTGCCAAGTGTGCATGCAGTGCAGGACTGCTCGAAGGAAAGAGCAGCTACAGCAGCACAGGCCACTCGGGAGTAAGGCTGCAAGGTAATGACTCCTCCCTTAAGGGATAAAAGCCAGCTGAGAAACCGGAGTTCTTTGCAGGAAGCAAAGAAGTTTTTGCACTCAAGTCCTTGCGGACATTCAGACTCTCTTAGTTTGTATTTGGAGACTCTTTGGGTTTGAAATATTTCTTGGCAACTTTATCTAGTGTTCTTGGCAGCCTTGCACCACCTTGGCAAGGCTTGTTCTTATCAATTAGTTTGAAACGCTTTTAACTGGAATTAAAACGGAACGTAACGGAATTCGTAAAGAATCATTAAAAGGTTTTGCTTTTATCTCTGTTTGGTGTTTGTTTACTTGGAACAAGGTTTGGGTCAGAACAGCTTAGCAAGGCAGATGTTAGATGCCCTGTTTTATACCTTTTCTTGCTGTGGTTCTTAAGTAACCCAGTTGTTAAGTGAATCCGGCTGCCCCCTTGTCTTTGCCTGTCGGAAAGTCTCAAAAAGTGACCACGTGACCCAAGGGACACTGCATCTGTCATAACTACGAGTCAGTTGCCGCGTGTCTGAACGTTGACCAGGTGACTGCCATCGTTATAATTGTGAAAAATGGTCCTATCCCTTTTTTCAGCGCCCATGTAACTTCGAACTGTCACTAAGCGAATGGTTGTAAATTGAGGATTACCTATATTTTACGACCCTTTTTACAGCTTTTTACAGTTAAGGGAATGTGGCATCTGTTAGGTGCAAAATGTCATGGTTGTGTAAGTGAATCTGTTGCTGTCTATTGTTGGCTGTGGCTGGAAGTGCCAGCCTGCAGCTAAACTCTTTTAGGACGAGGTCCTATGGGGGCCCCACCATCAGAATGTCAGATCTTGATAGCAAATCCTCCTTTTAAGGTAGGCTGTAACTTTGAACGATTGCTAAACTACCGGCTGTAAATTGAGGACTTAATTGTAGACTGGTTTGCAACCCCCGACCCACCAAAAAAGCATTTAACATAGTATACACACCCCTGAATTGCTATCTAAGGTTGGGGATTTTTGGGGGATCCCAGAGATGCTTAGAAAGAGGCTTTCAGGTTGAAGACTCCCTAGAAAAAGTATTCAATAAATAAAGGGAAGATAAATTCAGGAAATGATTAAACCGAAAAGTGAAATGGAAAATCTGATTTCCATCCCACCCACCCCCCATTTCCTGGCTCAGTTCTTTTTCTTAAGCACTGTTTCTCATGTGTGTGTGTGGTGTGTGTGTTTGTGTGTGTATGTGTGTGTGTGTGTGCGTGCTGAGCAAAATTTAAACAGGAACTGACTTGCCCTCCCCTCCCGATTCTCCTTCCGCAGACCGAGTGCTTCAACTTCATCCGCATCCTGGTTCAGCTGAACGAGACCCACCTTTACACCTGTGGCACCTACGCCTTCAGCCCCACCTGTGCCTACATCGTGAGTCTCCGGGAAGCAGCGGAATGGGTCTTGCAGTGGCCATCCCTGTTTATTCACAAACCACTTTATTATTATTGTTATTTTTCCCCACATATAAGTACATGACGGACCCTGAGTGGAAGGCAGAGAAGGGGTCGTTTTGGTGGCAAAGGGTCTTCTCTCTTTCCCCACACATGGGAGACTCTTGAAATGCAAAACAAAGGGCAGTTGCTTGGCCTTGCATTCCTTTCAGTATTACTAATTATGAGCACAAATTTGTTGCATTCCTTGACAGAGTTTGGAAGCAGGGTTAGTTCCAGGCCAGGAATGTGCCCTTCTGTGCCATACTTCTGGCCTTTTATTTATTTTTATGTATTAGATTTTTATCCTGCTTTTATGACTTTATAAACAACTCAAGGCAGCAAGCATGCCTAATATTCTTTCCTCTTCCTAATTTCCCCACAACAACGACCCTGCAGGGTGGATTGGACTGAGAGAGGGAGTGGCCCAAAGTTATCCAGCCGGCTTTCATGTCTTAAGTGGGACTAGAACTTGCTGGTGCCTGGTTTCTAGGCCAGCATCTTCACCTCTGCAGTCAACTGGCATGCCAAGGGTTTTGCTGCAGGGTCACGGTGTGGGGGAGCCCGGTTTGCCCAGTTCAATTGACGCCTATGGATTTCACAGTCTCCCTTCTGTCCCACTTGGGAAGACAGTGTGGTAGCAACCTGTCATGCCCCTGTCTGATTCGGAGGGGAAGGCCGAGCAGCTGACGGGGCGGGAGTGTGGCTCCATTGGCTGTGGAGGAAACTGGGGAAGGGCACAGGCCAGCTGGGCAGAGCAGGAGAGAGGGAATTCAGAGGAAGATCTAGGCCCACCCCCTCTTCATCCTAGGGCATGCAGGGAGGAACGGAGAGGAGAGCAAGGGGGAGGAAAGGGCCCTGATACCTATATTAGGTACCTAATATAGATACCTGATACCTGATATAGATACCTGATACCTAATATCAGATACCTGATACCTGATATTAGCTGCAGCTGGGAACACAATGTTTAAAAAGGAAAGCTACACACAACAACTAGTTGGAAGCAAATTGTGAGTTATCTTTTATTGTCGAGGCTTATTTGGGTTCCTGGTGTCTTCCCAACTGTGTGTTTGTTGGCCTCTGAAGTCCTTCCTGCCCTGTCCAGCTAATTGCTGCAATGTGGTTTGTGTGGATTTTTATATACAGTTTATATGTACTTTGGGTTCGGACGGAATTTGGTCCCTTTAAAAACTGTTCTTGGGAGAGTTTTTTCTCCAGCCGAAGGGAACTGGACATTGGGGGCCAAGTTGGAGGTATTAAAGGGACTCTTCTTGCTTATGCGACTGTGCTGCCTTTGGGCCACCCCACAACCTTTGGAGGCACATCGAAGGATCTGGGATTGTGGGGGTGCTCGGATTTTGCACCCAGGGCCGAGACTCTGAGCTGCCAGCCCAGCAATTCTCCCCAGAGACTTCCCCGCCCCGGGGGAAGCGAGAGTCCCCTCTCCCCCTCAGCCTCCCCCTCCGTCTCTGTCGTTTCAGCTGGTGGGTGGGTTGTTCCTGGGGCAGTTCGTCGTTTTAAGAAGAGCCAGGGGTCCCTGGGGTTGAAGTGATCCCTGGATCAGGGGGTCCCAGTTTCAAGATGGAAAGCAGCGCGTGGATTTCGAGGGCCTCCCCTTGCCCCGTCTTTGTTTAGGCTGCCGTGCCAGTTCATTGTGAAAAAAAATTAAATAAAGTACAGGCAGTCCTTGGCTTACGATGACAGCAGAGCCCAAAATTTCTGTTGCTAAGCAAGACAGTTGGTGACTGAGTTTTGCACCATCTTATGACCTTTTTTTTTCTTCTTTGCCACAAACGTTGAATGAATCACTGCTGTTAAGTGAATCTGGCACCCCCCCCATTGACTTTGCTTGTCAGGCAGTCACAAAACGGGAAATCACTTGACCCCGGGAGACCCCGCGACGGTCGCAAATATGACTCTGTTGCTGAGCATCCAAATTTTGATCACGTGACCACGGGGAGGCTGGAACGGTCATTAAGTGTGAAAACTGGCGATAAGCCACTTATAACTTTGAACGGTCACAAAACGAATGATGGTGAAGTCTAGAACTCTTTGTAAGCGTCGGTGAGTTGTGGGGAGGGGGGGGGGGCACTGTGGAAGGCAGGGAGGGCCTGGCCTGCCTGTTCCTTGGGGGAGATATTTCCCTTCACTCCCGCCATCTTTTCTTGCCTTGCCAGGACGTGGGGAATTTCACGCTGGTGGCCGATGCCAAAGGGCAGCCCCTCCTGCAGGAAGGCAAAGGGCTCTGCCCCTTCGACCCGCGGCACCAGAACACGGCGCTCATTGTGGGTGAGCAGAGCGGGGCACCTGGGGGGAGCCGGGGTGGGGGAGGCCCTGGGGAGATGTTGAGACTTTGGAAAAAGTTCGGAGAAGAGCAACGAAGAGGATCAAAGGCCTGGAGACTAAAGCGTACGAAGAAGGGTTGCAGGTTTGGGGTCTGGCTCGTCTAAAGAAAAGAAGAATTAGGGGCGTATAGCAAGAGCCCTTAGACTTATATCCTGCTTCACAGGGCTTTTACAGCCCTCTCTAAGCGGTTTACAGAGTCAGCCTCTTGCCCCCAACAATCTGGCTCCTCATTTTACCCACCTCGGAAGGACAGAAAGCTGAGTTGACCTTGAGCCTGGTGGGATTTGATCTGCCAAATTGCCCCAAAGAAGGGGGGGGGGGTCCAATTATTCTCCAAAGCACCAGAGGGCAGGAGAAGAAGCCATGGATGGAAACTAACCACAAAGAGAAGCAACCTGGGACTAAGGATAAACTTCCTGACAGTGAGCACAATTAACCAGAGGAAGTCCCTTACCTGAAATGGTATTGGTTCTCCTGCTTGAGCAGGGGTTGGACTAGAAGACCTCCAAGGTCCCTTCCAGATTTCTATTCTGATTCTCATTTCTCACACCTCTCAGCCTGTTTTTTTCTGAAGGATGAACAAATCCTTTCAAACGGCTTCCCTGACCCCTTGCCCTACATAGGTTCTTGACCTCTCAGATCCCAAGGCTACAGTACTGGGGATTCTGGGTGGTGTAGTCCAGCCCAGTAGGATGGGCAGGCTGTCATTTCAGAAGCTGACCCAGCCGGGGTGAGGTGGGGTCTGTAGCATCCACATAGGGGTCTGTGCCGTACAGCAGGGGTCTCCAACCTCAGCAACTTTAAGCCTGGTGGACTTCAAGTCCCAGAATTCCCCAGCCAGCAAAGCTGGGGGCGGGGGCAAAGAGGAGGAGAAGACAGAAGATGGCGTCCCTGCCTTCAGGTTCATGGTCCTAAGATGGAGCCTGCTTCCTTGGTTTGGAGACCCTCCCTCTATTCATGCCCCACCTGTTTATAGAATAGTTGAGTAACAGAGTAGGAAGGGACCTTCGGGGTCTTCTAGTTCACCCCACTACTCAAGCAGGAGACCTTATTGCATCCCGGATAAATGGTCGTCCAGTCTCTTCTTGAAAACCTCCAGTGATGGAGCAGCCACAACGAAGCCGTTCACTGTTCCACTGGCTGACTGTCCTCCCTGTCAGGAAGTTTCTCCTTAGCTCCAGGTTGCTTCTCTCCTTGATGAGTTTCCATCCGCTGCTGCTTCTCCTGCCTTCAGGGGCTTTGGAGAATAGGTTGACCCCCACCCCTCTTCTTTGGGGCAGCCCCTCAAATACTGGAACACCCCGATCATGTCGCCCCTGATCTTTCTTCTCATTAAACTAGACATATCCAATTCCAGCAACCGTTCTTCCTATGTTTTAGTCTCCAGTCCCCTAATCCTCTGTTGGAATATCTTCCTTCTATCAGCTGCTACTCTTTTGTTTCTTCTTACTGTTATTTATAATTCTTCCCCCACCCCCACAAATTTTTTTATTTTTTTTAAATAGTTACAATAATTTCATCTTTTATTCGACTAGGTACATATATCTTGTGCTAACAATCATAATTAATATTTTTAACCAATATAACAATAATCACATTTTCTTTGTAAATCATAAATCATTTTCTCCTATATTTGTTATCTTTATAAACACCTTAACTAATTTCTTTATATATTCATTTACTCAATTTTAACTTGTTTTATTTTCTAACCATTGATAAAAATAAATCCCATATCATATAATAGTCAGTTTCTTCTTTTTCTGTAGTTTCCAGTGTTAATCTATTCATCTCTGCACATTGAAATATTTTCTCAATCACTTTTCCATCTGCTGGTATTTTATCATTTTTCCAATTCTGTGCAAATACAATCCTAGCTGCTGATTATTTATAATTCTTTATTGTCAGTTTAATAGGCTTCTGCTTACTCTTTCTCTCAGCAACCTAATGGGCTTCATTTGTAAGTTTTGACCTTATTTTATTTACTCGTTTATTAAATTTATATGCGCCATCCTCTCACTTTTGAGCAGCCCTGGAGAGTTTATCCTTCGCAAAAGGTTAAAAACAAAACAGGGTTTTGTTTTCATGCCTTCCATGAAGCTTTGTGGTGATGAAAAGCAGGCAGAAAGGATTGCAAGGGAGGCCCATCTCATGTTCTGCTTCTTCCCCCCCCCCAGGTGGAGAGCTCTACACGGGCACCATGAATAACTTCCAAGGCAATGAGCCGGTCATCTCTCGGACCCTGGGCAGCCGGACCGTTCTGAAGACTGACGGCTTCCTCTCCTGGCTGCACGGTGAGAGCAGACGGGAGGGGAGGGGGCAGAGAGGGAAGGGTCTTAGCCCCTCCCACGGTCGCCTCCATCGTTTGGGGACTGGCTGTTGTCTTGGCAACCAAGACTTGGTGGGTACCAGGAGAAATGCATCTCCTAAGCAACGGATACTTCTTTTGGGGGCCCAAGCCCCCCCCCAGTGAGTGTGTGTGTGTGTGTCTCTCTCTCTCTCTTTCTCTCTCTCTGTGTATAGATTCTCAATCATCCAGGTCATGGTTGTCTCAAAGGTGTTTTTTCCAAAAGGCAGCTGGACTTTCTTGGTGTTCTTCTTCCTTGCAACCATTTCACTTCTTTTATCCAAGAAGCTGCTTCAGTTTTGAAGAACTAAAAAAAAAAAACTCAGAAAAAGCAAGGAAGTCCAGTTGCCTTTTAGAAAAGGCACCTTTGCTATATGTGTCCTGCCCCTGTTGGAATCGGAGGCCGAGGGGGAGGCCGAGCAACTGACAGGGAGTGGGAATGGGGCTCCAGTGGCTGTGGAGGAAATGGGGGACGGGCACAGTCCGGCTGGGCAGTCAGAGGAAGACCCAGGCCCACCCCCTCTTCATCCTAGGGCACACAGGGAGGAACGGAGAAGGGACCAACATGGGTTATGGGGGTTATGGGGGAGAAAAAGGCCCTGATTCCCTTCATTAGCTGCAGCTTGGAAAACAGGATATAAAGGGTGTTTGCGCATAGCACCTGGCTGGAAGCAAAGCATGTGTTATCTTTGTCAAGTCTTATCTGGGCTCTGGCATCCTCCAAACTGTGGGTGCTGCGTTATCTTTTGAAGTCTTCAATTCCTTCTCCTGCCCTGTCTCATTGATTGCTGCAGCGTGGTTTGTGTTGCTTTTTATTTATAATTTAGATGTATTTTGGGTTCAGACTGAATTTCTTTCCTTTATAGACTGTTTTTGGGAGAGTTTTCTTTTCTCCAGCCGATGATAACTGGACACTGGGGGCCAAGTTGGAGGAATTAAAAGGATTTGCCTTTTGTGACTTTGTTGCTTTTGTGCCACACCCCTTTGGGTCATCACACTCTTTATGTGTGTGTGTGTGTGTGTGTGTGTGTGTGAGAGAGAGAGAGTGTGTCAGTCGCTCTGTGTCTGTGTGGGAGGGGATGGAAGAGAAGCTGACTCCCTGTTGTTTGCACAGACGATGCTGTGTTCGTGGCCTCCTTCAATGTCCCAGGACCCCCGGAGGAGGAAAAGATCTATTTCTTCTTTGAAGAGACAGCGAAGGAATTTGACTTCTTTGAGAAACTGACCGTGTCCCGCGTCGCCCGGGTGTGCAAGGTGAGAGGCTTCCCCCGTCCTCTGTTCGAGCCGAGGCTCAGCCGGAAGCCTAGGCCGAGAAGGCGGAGGCTGGAGACCAAAAGCATCGTTACGGCAAGCACGGCAGCCGGGGGAATTCTGGGAGTTGGAGTCCTCCCGTTTTCAAGGCTGAGAAACAGCGTCGCCCTGCGGACTCAGGTCCGGGCTTAACTGTCGTATCTTCTGCTGAAACCAGTCAAGTCTACTGGTGGCCTCCAGAAGGGGCAAAGAGAAGGCCAGGGCCCCACCAGGCCCCCAAACAGGCCGCCACCCAATTCCTGCCGGGAAGCGTGGGCCCAGCTGAGGCTGCCTCCTGAGAGGGTCTTTCTCTGCAGAACGACGTTGGGGGGGACAAGGTCCTCCAGAAGAAGTGGACCACCTTCCTGAAGGCCCAGCTCTCTTGCAGCCAGGCGGGGCTCTTCCCCCACACCGTCCTCCAGCACGTTTTCGCTCTCCCACAGCCGGGGGGCAGCGCCCTCTTTTACGGGGTCTTTGCTTCTCAGTGGTAAGAGGCTGGGAGGTTTACACGCGGGGGGGGAAGGGGGGGGGCAGAGGCAGCCCCCGGCAGCAACCTGCCCCATAAGGCAGGGGTCAGTCTCCAACCGGAGCAGCTTGACAAATTGCTGGCTGAGGAATCCCAGGGGTTGAGGCCCACAAGTCGTCAAGCTGCCAGGCTTGGGGAACCCCGCCATAAAGACCCCAAGCACGTGCAGAGGGCTTTTGGGATGGCTGAGGTGCAGCTGGCCTTGTCCATCCCCCCATCCCCCCCGCAGGCAGACCGGGAGCTCCGGCAGCTCAGCCGTCTGCGCCTTCAGTCTGGACGCCATCGAGAAGGCCTTCGCGGGCAAGTACAAGGAGCTGAACAAGGACTGCTCCCGATGGGTGACCTACAGTGGCCCCGCCATGGAGCCCCGGCCTGGCAGCGTGAGTGTCCCCACTCGGGAGCAACGGCTTGGGCCCCTTGGGGGTGGGGGGGGGGCTGAGTTTCGCCTCCTGACGGTTTTCCCCACTTCCCTCCAGTGTTCGGTGGGCCCCTCTTCCGACAAAGCCCTGACCTTCATGAAGGACCATTTCCTGATGGATGAGAAGGTGGCCCCCATCCACAACCAGCCCCTGCTGGTGAAGGAGGACGTGAAGTACACCCGCATCGCGGTGCACCAAGCACAGGGGGCCTGCGGGGCTGCCTGCACCGTCCTGTTCCTGGGCACAGGTAGGGCTCCCTCCACCCGGAACAACAGAGTTGGAGGGGACCGTGCTAGAGCAACCCACTGCTCGTGCGGGAGACCAGGGGTGTCAGGCTGGATTTCTTGGAGGGCCGCATCAGCATCGCAGTCTCCATGAGCCAGCGGGGGGGAGAGGGGGAGGAGACAGGACAGGGGCCTCCTTGCCCTCTCTTTTGGCTGGCAGGGCGCTGCAGGAGGCCATCCAGGCCGAAAAGGGGGCCGGTCCTTTGCTATTTCCAGGCCGGCCCCATGCGCCAGACCTAAACATGCTGCGGGCCGGCTGTGGGCTGTGGGCCTTGATTTTGGCACCCCTGCCCTAGAGCATTCCAGACAAGTGGCTGCCCAGCCTCTTCTTAAAAACCTCCAGTGTTGGGGGCACCCACAACTTCTGGTGGCAAGCAGTTCCACTGGTTAATTGTTCCAACCATTAGCAAGTTCCTCTGGAGTTCCAGGTTGCTTCTGTCCTTGCATAGTTTCCATCCGTTGCTTCTTGTCCTGCCTTCAGGGGCTTTGGAGAAGACCCCCGCTCTCCTCCCTCCTCTTCCTTTGGGGCAGCCCCTCAGATATTGGAAGGTTGCTGTCATGTCCGACTCTGGTCCAAGGCTGAAGCTTGGTTTCAGTCCGGCCCCTTTGGGGGGGGGAAGAGCTCGGGGTTGGGCTTTCTTGCACCTTTTTTTTTTCTTTGCTGAAAATTCAAAATAAGAACAAACAAAATTGTAAAAGCAGGAAAAAGAAAGCTAAAGTAAGAAAGAGATATCTCTGCTAGGGGAGGGGGGCATTGGACAAGGTCGTAAAATGGGCCAAAACTCACATAATAACTGCCTTGTTTATCAACAGAAACGTTGGGCTCAGTTGTGCTCGTAAGTCGAGGACTACCTGAATTATTCTTCCAACTTCTGTTTGGCAAACTGTTGTTGGAAAAGACTATTTAGTTAACTGTCCTTTGCTCGGCATGCAGCCCTGCCTTGTTTTTGGAAGTTCATCCCTCCTCCGAGTGCTGCCTTTTCTTTCCAAATCTGTCCCAAATCATTGGGTTGGGGGAGGCTGAGTAGGAGCCCCCCTCCTCTGACGGGTGACCCCCCATCTCTGCTTCTGCCTGCAGACCGAGGCTCCCTGCACAAGGCGGTGGTGGTCGGACGCAAAGCCCACATCATTGAGGAGGTGCGGCTGTTCGAGAGGCCGGAACCTGTCCAGAACCTGCTGCTTGTTCCTGAGAAGGTGGGCCTCGGGTGGGCGCTCATCATCAGCCGGGGAGGGGCTGTTTTTAATCGGAGGGGAGAGGGACCTCTGCCAGGATCCCCTTTTCTGGCCCAAGTCTCCCTCCGAGGCCATGTGGCTGGCAGGACTAAATGCTGAAGGTGCATGGAACGTCGCTGTTCCCTTCCCACCAAAGGGGTCCCTATTTTTCTACTTGCATTTTTTTTACGTGCTTTCGGACTGCTAGGTTGGCAGAAGCTGGGAAAAGTCACGAGAACTCACTCTGTTATGCAGCGCTACGGATTCGAACCGCCGAACTGCCGACCTTTCAGATTGACAAGTTCAGTGTCTTAGCCACTGAGCCACCATGTCCCTAATTTTTCTCATTTATTTCTTCTTCTTATTTCTTTATTCTTTATTCCTTCTATCCAAGAAGCCTTCAGACTGAGTCAGTTTGCCTAATACAGGCAATCCTCAACTTAGCAAAAGTTTGTTTTATGATTGTTTGAAGTTACAAGAGCCCTGAAAGAAGTGACCTATGACTGTTTTTCACACTTGTGACCATTACACCAACCCCTATGGTCACATGACCAAACTTCAGATACTTGGCAACTGGCTCCTATTTATGACGGTTTCCAGCATCCCGGGGCTCATATGATTCCCTTTTGCAACCTTCTGGCAAGCAAAGCCAATGGGGATCCTGTATTCACTTAACAACCGTGTCACTAATTTAACAATTGCAGTGATTCACTTAATGGTGGCTAACAAAGGTTGTAAAATGGGCCAAACTCACTTAACAATTTCTTAGTAACAGAAATTTTGGGATCAATTGTGATGGTAAGTCGAGGAGAACCTATTCATTTAAATGTACCTGAATTCATGAGATAATAAAATGGTGGCTAATTTTCTCTCTTCTATTATTTATTTATTTATCGAACTTTTATACCGCTCCCTCTCCCAAAAAGGGACTCGGGGCGGTGTACAGCCTACTAAAAAACACATAACTAACATCAAAAATAAATATACTTTAAATACCGTTTAAAAATATATTAAATACATTGGTCCGGCTGTATCCCATCCAATTGAAAATTTAGAAGTATAAAATCAGGGATTGAATTAAAAGTTAAAAGTATAAAATTGACCATTAAAATCCAATTAAATTTAAAACCGGAACCCAATTACTGGGCCAGGCCAGCCTGTCTAAAAAATAGGGTTTTCACTGCGCGCCGGAAGGTCAGGATATCCGTCATGGCCCGTATCTCCGGGGGGAGATCATTCCATAGGGAGGGAGCTCCCACAGAGAAAGCCCGAACTCTTGGGGCCGTCAGCCGACAACGATCGGGCGGCGGCACCCCAAGCAGGGCAAACCTTGAACCAGATAATTATAATGAACGATATGAAATTTCCCAAACTGAGGAAGGTTCCATTTTGTCCAGAATTGGGTTTTCCTTTTTGGGAAGAATGCGGTGCCAAAGACTCCTTCCTCTTTTCCTAGGGCATCCTCTACGTGGGCTACTCCGAAGGGATCTTGGAAGTCCTGGTGGCCAACTGCAGTGTGTATGCCACCTGTGCCAGCTGCCTGTTGGCACGTGATCCGTACTGCGCCTGGGACGGGCGCTTGTGCCGGGCAGTTTGGGAGGACCCCAGAAACAGGTGAGCAAGAGAAGGGTCTGTGTGTGTGTGTGTGTGTGTTCGCTTTACAGCAGTGGTCTCCCAACCTTGGCAAACGTATGACTTGTGGACTTCAACTCCCAGAATTCCTCAGCCAGCATGGTTGGAGACCCTTTTTCTACAGGATTCCCATGGTTTGTGCTGGTTTGGATCCACTGGATTTCCCTGATCTTGAACCTACTGGGCAGCGAAGATCATTATGTTATTTTGTATGTTTACTTATGTGTCTAATTTAGACACTGTCCATCTGCCTCGCAGAGAGGCTCTGGGTGTGGATCAGAGGCAGGCTGGCCTGGCCCAAAAGACAGTTGTGCAACCAGCATTTACAGTCACGGGACCGCAATTTATAATGTGTTTCCCCCCTCCCCGCCCTCCCCCCCCAGAAACTGGCATTTATTTTCGGTTTCAGGCAAAAGAAACTCAGACAATGGACTCCACAAAAAAATTAATTGGGTGTAATCACGTGGTGACCTGCTTAATGGCTGTAATTGTGGGCTCAGTTACAGTTGTAAGTCAAGGACTTGCCTCTGGAAGTTGTGCGTTGTTCCATTGCAGGAGGTTTTCAAGACAATCATTTGTCTGAAATGATATAGGGTTTCCTGCTTGATCAGGGGGTTGGACTGGATGACCCCCCAAGGTCCCTTCCATGCAGTATTCAATAGTCTATGCTATCTGTACTTTGTCGGGATAACAGACAGTGGTGTGGGCGCAATCTGCAAATGGTTTGGAGGTGGCCTCTGTGCCAGGGAATGGGGCAAGTTATAGGGCAGGTTGTCCATTGAGAGGCTTGCTGTGTGACTGCCCAAGTGTTGCCTGCTCACAATTAGCGGTTGTGTGGAGGAGGCCTTGCTGTGACATACTTCTTTTCCTTCCTTCCTTCCTTCCTCCCCTCCCCTCCCCTCCCTTCTTTCCTTCTTTCCAGGACGGAGTGGCTGCAGGATGTGGAGCAGGGGAAGGCGGAGGCCGTGTGCCAGCGCCACAGCGGGAAGGGACGAGCCATGCCAAGGTCGAGGAACGACTCTGATGGAGTCTCACTGAAAGGTAGAATACCAGCAGCAGCAGCAGCTGAGGCATGGCCTTTAGCTCACGTTGGACCAGTCGGCCTTGCGCATCAAGGCTGCCCCAGCGGGTGCCACGAGGCCCTGGCATACCTCCTCCCCCTGGGCAGAAGAGGGAGGGCTGGGCCAGAGAGGAAGGTTTGACCCCAGGGTCAAAGTGGCCCTTGTTTTCTCTTTTCCTCTCAAAAGGAAAGAGTTTGTCTCTCTGTGTAAGTGGTCTTGGCTGTTGTGGCCAAAGGGAAGGGAGCTGGACTCCCCTCTGCCCCTTGGGTGGAACCTGTGGGTCAATCTCTCCGGCCGTAGAGCCACAGGGAGCTTTTTTTAAAGTTGTAAGCATTCACCCCACTCGCTGAAAGGGGTTCGTGGAGCAAGGAGCTGTTTTCATCCTTCGGGGAGCAGAATTACACCTTCACCCTTGCTTTCCTTCCTCACAGTGTTGACCGGCCCGTTCAACTCCATGGTGCGGCTGCCCTGCCCGCAGGTCTCTGCCCTGGCCAACTACTCCTGGACCTACCCGGAGGGCAGCTTACCGTCGCAGGAGGGGCTGACCCTCCGAGACCACGCTGGCCTGCTTGTCTTTGTGCACAGCCGCACGCTGGGCGAGTACGCCTGCTGGGCCAGCGAGAACGGCTACCGGCACCGGGTGGCCTGGTATGATGTGCGCATT
The DNA here is from genome assembly GCA_023653725.1 of Bungarus multicinctus. Lineage (NCBI taxonomy): Eukaryota > Metazoa > Chordata > Lepidosauria > Squamata > Elapidae > Bungarus > Bungarus multicinctus. The sequence continues at coordinate 620,676 of CM042847.1, forward strand.
GACCTCCCCATGGACAGCGCCAGTAGCGGCAAGGGCAGCCCGGAGCACCAAGCGGTGCCCGTGGGCGAATGGCGCTCTTACTGGGTCCAGTTTGTGACCGTGACGGTCCTGCTCTCCATGACCTTGGCAGTGGCCGTGGCGCTGGGTTTCTTCTCCTACCACGACAAGCTGAAGGCCAAAACCAAAGTGCAAGGTTGCAATGTTCCCGAGTCCAGCAGGGCTCCAGTGCAGGAGAAGGCCCCCCTCAATGGCAGTCAGAGCCCCCCAGGAGACAGGGGCTACCAGTCGCAGGATGCCGCCGCCGAGACCAAATCCTGCTGCGTCCAGGTGGAAGGTGGGAGCCGAGCTGTGGATACGGACAACAACCGCCTGAACTGCCCCTTGATGAACGGGGAGGACGCCCGAACCATGGAGGCCATTTAGCCTGGAGAACTTGGTGGACTCTTGGGCGAGCACACAAAACGCCTTGCGCGATTGTAGCACGGCTCCCAAACACGGCTAGGTTTTGCCTCTGGGGTCCATTTTTAAACGTTGTTCATTCTCGGTTGTGTTTGTACGAGGCCACCCCAGCTGCAAAACTGACCCTGGAGATCCGGACGGCTTCCTTTCCTTTCCTTTCCTTTCCTTTCCTTTCCTTTCCTTTCCTTTCCTTTCCTTTCCTTTCCTTTCCTTTCCTTTCCTTTCCTTCCTTCTTCCTCCTTCCTTCCTTCCTTCCTCCCTCCCTCCCTCCCTCCCTCCCTCCTTCCTTCCTTCCTTCCTTCCTTCCTTCCTTCCTCCCTCCCTCCCTCCCTCCCTCCTTCCTTCCTTCCTCCCTCCCTCCCTCCCTCCCTCCTTCCTTCCTTCCTCCCTCCCTCCCTCCTCCCTCCCTCCTTCCTTCCTTCCTCCCTCCCTCCCTCCTTCCCTCCTTCCTCCCTCCCTCCCTCCCTCCCCTCTTCCTTCCTTCCTTCCTTCCTTCCTTCCTTCCTTCCTTCCTTCCTTCCTTCCTTCCCTGTCTTCTCCTGCACAGCAGCAAGCAGGAGCTCCACCTGCTTCCTCCCAGCCAGTCTGCAAATATTTGCGGGACCTGGAGGAAGAACAAAGCTGGGCTTCGGAGCGTTCTCGTTTGGGAAGCTCCCAGGGGACACAGAAGGGGGGGGTTGGGCACCTCCTTAGAAAGACAACTGGCCACTCGGGTGGGTGACTGGCCCCTCTGCCCACCCCAAGAAATCGTGATGCATTTGCTTTTCTGGAGCAACATTGCTCAGATCTGGTCGACTTGAAGGTGGTGGACTTCAACTCCCAGAATTCCCCAGCTGGCTTTGGGAGTCGAAGTCTGGCCATCTTCCCGTTGCTGAGGTGTTGAGAAATGCAGTTCTTTGGGGTAATTTTAGCCACTTCACACAATTGTGAGAACCACTAGAAGTCTGTTTCGACTGCAGCAAGGAGAGCCCAATTGTCACCATGTCTTCGCCCGGCTGCTTCAGTTTTGTCCTCCTCCGTCTCGCTGTCATGTTCTGCCTTTTGTTTTGGTTTTGGGGCCAAAGAAGCAGCTATGCAGGGTCCTAAGCGATCCCCCCTCCCCCGCTCACTCCCCCCTCCCTCCAGCTTCCTCCTGCCCTAGAAGTGCCACGTGGCCCCCTCTGGCCTCTCACGCTACATTCACACATGACCTTGGCGGCTGCCAAGATCAGAGCCTTGACGTTCCCAAGATGAAAGCTGGTTTTCCCGAAGGCTCTGCGATGTTGTTGGGTTTTGCTGTCCCTCTGCAACCCCAGCCGTGTTTCTATCGTTTTAGGAATCCAGTTTTTAAGGGGTTTCCTTTGCACCAGTTGTGCCAGTCGAAGATAGGCTTCCCACCAGCCTGGCAATGGCAGCCTCCTGCCCCTTTAATCTGTGCTTCGCCCAGTGCTTTGGGGGGGGTGGCGGCACTGGGGGAGTGTGTGTGTCAGTGGCTTGATTTTTGACTTTGACAGGCAGGCACGCTCCATGCTTGTCTCACTGTATTCACTTGTGGAGAAGCAGAGAAGCCATTGGCCGCAAAAAACCTCCGTTTTGACCACAGGGGCTTTAGTGGATCCATCCAGCCTCATTTGCAAGGGGTTGCTTGAAGCCTCCCTGTTTCTCCTTTATTTTCATTGTGCGGCTTCTCCAAAATATCTGCTGGGCTGGGGAGGAGATGACAATGCTGCATGGTACATATTTTTTGAGGGCATTACTGTGGGCGCTGGGATTAATCTGTGCCTAGATTAGCGTTTTTTCAGCCTCTGTGGCTTCATAAGATGGGTGGACTTCAACTCCCAGAATTCCCTAGCCCAGCTGGCTAGGGAATTCTGGGAGTTGAAGTCTACTCATCTTTAAGTCAACAGAGGTTGAGAAACAACCATTTCTATTTCTAATGGTTGCAGCTGCTGCCCTATGGTGAATAAAATGGCAATTGCACCTGAGCAGGTATTTGGTCCTTGCTCGGCACTGGAGAATTTTACTGCTTGGTCCCCACCGAGGGCTCGCAGAATGTATTATTTCTAATGTTTATAATCCACACCATTTGTTGTTGGTTTCAGTTAAGTGTTTGTTGAATGGAAGACTCTTGGGAGCACCTTCAAAGGTTGCAGAATGGGTGGGAGGGAAGGGGCCTGGGGAAGATCCACACACACTCCTGAAAGCTGTTTCAGACAATATTCTGCCAAAAACCTGGATCTGCCATTCAGTGCCATGCAAGGACGATTGCAAAAAATTACAAAACCAGTTTGTCTGCTTTTAAAGAGCTACCCTTAAAAATGTGAGGTGTGAAGAGGACCTGGGTTGCAAAAGAAGCAAAAGACCAGGTAGATAGGCTACCCTGGATCCTTATTAAACACTTGGTGTATGCATGTGTGTGTGTGTGTGTGTGTGTTTCTCCTGTCTTGGTGTGCAAGAGAGTGGTGTGTTTAATTGTGGTATTGGAGCAGCATGTCTCTTCTGAAGAACAAAGTCGGTACTCAGTTTCAGTTCAAGAAATTATCTGTATTATCACCGGCCAGTTTGCCACCCATTTTGAGAAGGAGAAAGAATATATGGAAGGAAAGGGACTTTTAAAAAGGGGTCAGGTTGTACAGAGAAGGAAGGGGTCTCGAGAAGGGGTGGCGAGCTTCTCCTTTACCCCAATCTGAGGCAACGAAGGGCAACCAGGGAACAGTTGCAAAAATGAGAAGGAAGTCATCTGGTGGCAAGAGAGATGCTGAATTTCAACCGGCAGAGATAAAACTAAAAAAAAAATGTTTAAAACTAGAAGATGGCCGGTTCCTTTCCTGCCTCTCAAATGTTTGGGTGCAAGAAGTCGGAAGATCTCGCTGTCTCTTTATTGGCTGGAGAAGAAAAGGACATTGTGAGGAGCTGAGAATAGTTTGCTTGGATATTTGACGTATAAACACCTCCATGACTCTCTTGGTCAGAGAAGAAAGGAAGAGCAGTTGCACTGTGACAGCTCCTTGGTCAAAGTATCGGCAGGGTTTTTAAAAAGTGCCCATTTTCAGCTCAAGTCCACAGAAAGGAGGTCACGTTCATTCATGACTGACTGTTTGTTGAAATGTTGTTCCTAACCTTGTTTTTTTTTCTTTTCCTAAAAGAAAAAAAAAAGATGTAAATCATTGTGTTTATACAAACTATTTTTATTAAAAAGTGTTGTGCGGTTGTCCAATGGCTACTCGTGGGATGACGGTCTCTGAAGCATTTCTTCTTTGGGGCTCAGCTGGCACAAAATGCTCTCCGCAAGGGAAGCAGAAGAGATTTTCCTGCGGAATTGCCAGTTAAAACCCAGGATGGCCTCCCATGGAGGTGCTTCCTAGTGGGATGGGAAGAAAACTCAACGACATTCCTTATTTCTCTATTAATTAAATCTATTTTTTTGCCCACCTCATTGTTACAACAACTGGGTAGTTTTACAGTATAATAAAAAGATAATACAAAACAAAAATTAAGAAAAGCTAATAAGCTAGAAATTGGCCACAAATCACCCTAATTGATGTGCTCAACAAGCTCCGCCCCTGGAACTTAGTGGGCGGGGCTTCTGCAATTGAAGGAGGGGCATTTTAACAGGCTTTAGGCTCCAACATTCTCTGTGTGGTCTCCTTTTTCTTGCCCAAGCAGCAGGGAAGGAGGTTGGTTTCTTAGAAGGTTACTCAGTTATCCAGTCCTGCCCTGAAATATTTTTCTGTCCATTTATTGTCTGTAAATGGACTTACAACCAAAACTGAGCCCAACATGTCTGTTGCTAAGTGAAACAGTTGGAATTTTGCCCCATTTTGCGGCCTTTCTTGCCACAGTTGTTAAGTGAATCACAGTACTTAATATGGTTGTTAAATGAATCTGGTTTCCCCAGTGATGCTTGATAAAAGGTCACAAAAGTGGATTCCATGGCGCTGGGACACTGCAACCATCATAAATATGAGTCAGTTGCTAAGTCTTGATCATGTGACTGTAGGGATGCCGGAAGAGTCGTAAATGTGAAAAATGGGCATAACTTTCACTGTCATAACTTCAAATGGCCATTTAACAAGTGGTTGTAAGTTGAAAACTACCTGTACTTCTATCACACCTTTTTTTGCTGAAAAAACAAACTCACCTCGTTTTCCCCTCAACCCCTTAAGGTGAGCTGGGCTGAGAAAGGCTGGCCCAGAGGCACCCAGCCGGCTTTCTCGCCTTTGGACAGCCACTTGGCAGACAATTAGGTTTCTCTGCCTTTCCCATTATAAGGGAGGGGGAATTTACTTGGGGTTGGATGATTGGGTGGGCTACCAGGGGGCTTTTGTGTGTACATGCACAGTGTCCCATCCCCACCTCTCTGCTAGCCATGTCCCTCCAGGGCAAAGACTTGGGTAAGCTGACCATGTTGATATGCAGAATTACATCATATCAGAACAGGGCTGGAAGAGACCTTGGAGGTCTTCTAGTCCAGACCTCTGCCCAAGCAGGAGAACCTATACTATTCCAGACAGTGGTTGTCCAGTCTTTTCTTAAAAAACTCCAGTGATGGAGCACCCACAGCTTCTGAAGGCAACTTCTTTTCCACTGGTTAATTGTCCTTACTGTCAGGAAGTTTCTCCTTAATTCCAAGTTCTGGAATTCTCTTTTTTATTAGTTTCCATCCATTGTTTCTTGTCCTGCCCTCTGGTGCTTTGGAGAATAATTTGACCTCCTCTTCTTTGTAGCAGCCCCTCAAATACTGGAACATTTTCTTTAGACTAGCCAGACGCAAAAACTGCAGCTGTTCTTCATACGTTTTTAGTCTCCAGGTCTTTGATCATCTTCATTACTCTTCTCTGAACTTTTCCCAAAGTCTCAACATCTTTTTTGTAATGTGGGAACCAAATCTGGTTGCAGGATTCCAGGTGTGGGATATATAGAAGCTTAGGCAGCCGCACAAACAGGTTGGAGAACAGTTTTTATCCATGGGCTATCATGACTCCTACATGGAAAATAACTACAACAACAAAGTACGGTTGACTTGCTGGGACAGCACAACATGCAATAAGTTCACATGGTGCAATAGAATTGTGTTTGTTGTTAGTAGGGATTTTCTGTCTCACTGTGAGTTGTATTGTGCTGGGGGGGGTTGTGGGTGCATGAAGGGAGGCTCAGCCAATCATTTTGTACACGTTGCACTCTTGACAACAAAGGTTTGGATTGAATCAGATAAAGAGTTTATAAAGAGTTACTGATGCTTCACCTGATCTTGATTCTATCCCTCTTTTCAGGGGTCCCCAACTTTGGCCCCTTTAAGACTTGTGAACTTCAACGCCCAGAATTCCTCCTCCAGTCATGTTAGTTCAGGAATTCTAGGAGCTGAAGTCCACAAATCTTAAAGCTTGTCAAGTTTGAAGACCCCTGGTTTATACAAACAGAGGGACAGAATCAAAATCACGTGAAGCATTAATAACAAACAGATCTACGTTTCCCTCCCTCCGACCAAGCAAGAACCTTCCTCACGACCGACCCATTTCCACCTCCCGCGAGGAGGCAGCCCATCATCTCCCGACCCACGTTTAAGTGACGCCATCTGCGCGCCGGAAGTGCCGCTCTCCTTCCGGCGGCCATCTTTGTCCAGGGCAGCCGAGCAGGAAGCCGGGTGGGAGCGCAGGGTGCCCCGCTCTAAAGTGGCGGCGGCGGCGGCAGCGAGGCGAAGGAGGAAGAGCAGGGCGAGGGCGAGGGCGGCGGCGGCGGCTGTCGGGGCCCCGCAGGGCGTGCTGAGCCGGAGCGCTGGCCGGCCCGGAAAGAGAGCGCGGCCTTCGGGCAAGTGAGTGGCCATGGCCGCGCTGGACGGACCGCAGCGAGGAGAGGGCGGAGGGGGGATCTCTGTGTGGGGGGGGGGCGAGGAGGAGGAGCGGGGAGGGAGAAGTCCCGAGACCCTCGACACGGAGGTCGACACGTGTCTCCGCTGTCACGTGGGGAGCCCCGCGTGGCCGCTTGGAGCGGCGCTTCCTCCTCGGGGTGGGGTGGGGACTGGCGTCCCCTTCAGGCCGGGGGTTTCGGCGGGTCTGGAAGCGTCCTCCGCCCGCCTTGGGTTTTGGGAAGGGGAGGGGGGACTATCCCCCCCTCGGAGCAACGGGGGCCGAAGCCTCGCAGGGGCCCCGGACGGAGGACCCGACTGCCCGTCCAAGGCTGAGTGGGCCGGACTCTTCCCTCCTCCTGCCTTGGCTCCCCTCCTGCGGCGGACAAAAGGCCGGGCTCATTGGGCCAAGAAGCTCGTCCCGAGGAGCCTCCCGGGCGACGAAGGAACAGGCCGCCCCTGCCGAGAAATCCGGGCTGCTTCCTGCACGCAGCGGGCGCTTTGGCGTTGTCCTTAATTCGCCTCCCGGGCAGGGGCCTCCCACCTGGGCCCCTTTAAGCCTGGAGGAGTTCAACTCCCAGAATTCCCCAGCCAGCAAAGAGGTAAATAGAATGGGGTGGGGGAGAGGGAGACGTGGCTTTGAGGGGGGTCGGTTCTTATCTTCACATTTGGCTGCAAAAGAACTAAAGCAGTGTCTCCAACCTTGGCAAGTTGAAGCCTGGAAGAGTTCAACTCCCAGAATTCCCCAGCCAGCTTTGCAGACTTCAACTTCCAGAGTTCCCCAGCCAGCTTTGCAGACTTCAACTCCCAGAATCCTGGGAGTTGAAGTCCACCAGGCTTAAAGGGGCCCAGGTTGGAGTCCCCTGCTCTGCGGGATAGGCAGATGTAGTTTAAATCCCACAAACCCACAGAGGCGGCTTTCCACTCACAACCACAGTGGGGCCCAGAATTTCTGTGGCTGAACGAGACAGTCGTTTGTTTGAATCTTGCCCCGTTTTACAACCTCTCCTTCCACAGTCGTTAAATGAATCAAGGGGTGGATGGTAGTTCTCTTAATAACATGGTTGACTTCCCTGTTCAGTTAAAACCATGAATCTGGTACCGATAGAGGGAAAAGTAACTGAGAAAATATTTGAATATGCAGAAATGAATAGGTTAACATTGGCAATTAAAGAAGAAGAAATATATTATAATTATTTGATCAACAGTTAGGAAATAAAACAAATTTAAGTGGACTAGATGAATATATAAAGCAATAAGATAATATTGTTTAAAAAACAGATATATTAGATAATAGCAATAGCACTTATTTATATACCACTTTATATTGCTTTACAGCCCTCTCAAAATGGTTTACAGAGTCAGCCTCTTGCCCCCAACAATCTGGGTCCTCATTTTACCCACCTTGAAAGGACAGAAGGCTGAGTCAACCTTGAGCCTGTTGGGATTCGAACTGCCAAATTGCAGTCAGACTAGCTTGCAGTACTGCACTCTAACTACTGCGCCACTGAGGCTCATAATACTTATAAGATAATAATTATAATACTTATAAGACAATGTGACTATTGTTATATTGGTATTACCAATATTCTTACTAATATTTAATATTGGTAAGAAAAGTATTAATTATAATTGTAAGCACAAGAAATAAGTGCCTAGTCAACACACGATTCAAATGCAATGGAATTATTGTGTATATAAACACACACACACACACACAATAATTCCATTGCATTTGAATCATGTGTTGACTAGGCACTTATTTCTTGTGCTATATACACACACACACAATAATTCCATTGCATTTGCATATATATATATATATATAAAAACCTGAACATGAATCTGGCTCCCCCCACCCCGACTCTGCTTGTCAGAAGGTCTCAAAAGGGCATCCCATGACCTCGGGACACTGCGGCTGTCTTAACCAGCCCCCCGCTCCCCCACAACTACTATGCTGACTTGAGAATTCTGGGAGTTGAAGTCCACAGTTCTTAAAGTTGCCAAGTTTGGGGACCCCTCGTCATAAGTGTGAACCAATTGCCAAGCGTCTGAATTTTGATCCCCTGACCAGCTGCCTGCAAGTCACTTTTTTTCAGTGTCATAACTTTGACCAATCACTAAGTGGATTGTTTTAAATTGAGTAGGTGACATCACCTCCACATCCCCACCCCCCACCAACATAATCCACAAAAGGAAATAGGAGTGTACCAATATAATGATTTAAAATCTGATACTTACATAAACCAATAAGTTATGGGGAAATAGATGATGGAAAGATTTCTCTGCTAATGTTGCAAGGATGGCTCAGGCAGTATGGGTGCTGGAGGGAGCGATGGGAGGCATATTAATCTTAGTAGCTCTGTCCCCGTGCTTTGCTACGAAGCTATGTGGTGGGGCTTAGTTTTTGGGGAGGAAAATAAGGAGGGGAAATGTGCCTCTATTTACCAGCATCCATTGGTATTCATCTGGCTAGCGTCCAGTCAGTGTATGAGAGAGTTGAGGGCTGTTTGGAAACTGAAACAGTATTTGCTGTGCTGCTTGGTGCTGCTCTGAAACTGAGGCTGAAACTCCTCTGCTTGGGGGTTTTGCATTTGGAAGAGATTTCTTTCCAGGTGGGGAGCGGAAGTAGAACTCCTTAGCATCAGAGCATGTTAATAATAATAATAATATAGGAAATACTCTAAATAGTCTGATGGCCATTTTGAAAAATCTTTTCTTAGTGAGCCCCTAGAAGCCAAGAGGAACATACTTGCCAAATTTCAAGTTTGTAGGCTTTACGGTTCTGTAGATTTTGTGATGATGCCTGAGTGGTATTTTGCTTGTGTGTGTGTGTGTATAATAATAATAATAATAATAATTAAAAAATGGGGGAGAGTAGAGTCAAAAGGGCCAAAGAGAGCCTCTAAACATTGTATGTGTATACTATTTATTTATTTGTGGATTCATAAACTCCTGAACTTAGGTTGATGCTAAGCTAGGAGTGTCCAACCTTGGTGACTTTAAGACTTGTTGGCTAAGTGGGGAATTCTGGGAGTAGAAGTCCACAGTCTTAAAATTGCCACAGTTGGACACCCTGGGGGAGGAAGCAACCAGTGCAATAATAATAATATACAGGCAGAAATGCAATGTATAGTTTTCAATAAGAAAGTGTAAATAAACAATACAGCCCTCAGGTCCCAAAGAGGAAAACCTGACTTTTACAGCCGCAAGATGTGTAGGGAACTCCCGTTGCCAGGGGAAACAAGCTGTTGTGGGGGGGGCAGCCCCCCCTCCAAAATGCCCACTTTGGGCAATTTCTCTTCACCATCCCTCCTTGTTTGTTTATTACTTATTCAATTTCTATAGCCGCCCATCTCAGTCAATGACCCTGGGCAGCTCCGGGTTGTTCTCTAAGATCTCTTAATATGGTCAGGAATCCTTTCAATTCATCAGGCCTGAGTTAGCCCATCAGAGTTGCTGTATCCTCCTTGTGGAGGCTGGTGGGGCCAGGTATCCCCATCGCCATGAGGAAATGATCACCCCCACTGATGGAAATGCCCCTGCAACACATCATATTTCATCTGTCCCAGGGGATAAACAAATGGATCGGGTCGGATCCATAAAGATTCCCCCCCCCCCTTTAGGGGTTTGTCCCTTTCGGCATTACAAATGCACCCAGCCACCTGCAGAAGCGTTGACTTCCAACTAAAGAGCCATTTTCTTGCATGGTAGTCTGTCTGTCTATGTCTATCTGTCTATTTATATCTAATCTATCTCTTTATCTGTTATAATCTCTCTATCTATCCATCTATTTATCTAATCTACTTATCTATTATCATCTTTGTCTATCTATCTAGTCTAATCTGTCTCTTTATCTGTTATCTCTATCTATCTGTTATCATCTCTGTCTCTACATCCATCCATCCATCTTATCTATCTAATCTTTCAATCCAATCTAATCTCTCTAACCTATTAAATCTCTCTAATCTTTCTCTCTAATCCATTCTAAATCTAAACTAATCTTATCTATCTGATAGGACAGCCTGGGGCACTTCCTTGCATGGTGATTGTTTGTTTATTTCCTGTATTATTTTTACAACTAACTCAGGGCAGCCAATGTACCCAACATACCTCTCTCTCCTCCCATCTTCTCCACAACAGCAACCCTGTGAGGTGGGTCCGGCTGAGGAGAAGAGACTGGGATTTTATGGCTAAGGTGGGACTAAATTCATCACCTCCCTCTTTCTAGCCAGGTGCCTCCACCACTAGACCAGAATGTGGGGACAATTGATGGAGGGTTTCTTTCCCCCTTTCTTGAACCTTCTTCTTCTTTCGCTTCTGGTCCCTTTGAAGAGGGCTTCTATTTGGTGGGGATCTTTTGCCTTCTTGACTTAGCCACTATATTCATTTTTTCCCACTGAACACATTTTATTTTCCTTAGGAGAACGTTGTTGTAGAGTATTTTATGCATGCAAAATTGCCAGCTTCTCTTGGGTGGAAGAGCTGACAGTGACCCATGATGTCAGTTTAATGTCAGGCCTTAGGTTGACTCCAGTGAGCTTGGGAGGTGGAGGCGAGAGCCGGGGAGGGGAGGGAGATCAGGGACCAGAGGAGCCTTGCAGATGAAGGGGTTCACATCAGCCCCTACATTTCTCATGAAAGAAGCCAGAGGAGGTTCATGGAGAATTGACCCTGGACACAGGCGGACTGGCTACCACTTCAATCCCCTAGAACATGAGTCTCCAACCTTGGCAACTTGTGGACTTCAACTCCCAGAGTTCCTCAGACAGCTTTGCTTTGAAGTCCCCAAGACTTAAAGTTGCCAAGGGTAGAGACCCCTGCCCTAGAAAGCTTGTATCACAGGCTTTTGTGACTTCTCCCCCTCACAGAGCATCCCACTTGCCCTTCTGGTTGTTTTGAAGCCTTGGACGGAAGGGGTGACCTTGGATGGGTTCAGATGAGCAGGTATCAAAAATAGCCAGGCATGGTGTGAAATCCACACAGCAAGATTCCTTTGGCAGATATCTGGAGATTTCGCCTAAAAGCCCAAATTACTCACCCTCCAGAATTTAAACATTACTTCTCATCCCTCCTTATCACCCATCATCCCCTCCCACGTGACTGGATGACTGTAACTTTGTGGCTTGTATCCTGAAGATTTATATGGACTGTTTCCTAGTATGATTTGATAGCTTATTGTACCCGATGATTGTCATTAAGTGTTGCACCTGATGATTCTTGACTCTTGATGAATGTCTCTTTTCTTTTATGTACACTGAGAGCATTTGCACCAAGACAGATTCTTTGTGTGTCCAACCATACTTGGCCAATAAAGAATTCCTTCCTTCCTTCCTTTATCACATGACCCTGGGACCTTGCAGCCGTCATAAATATGAACCAGTTGCCAAGCAGCTGAATTTTGATCACATGACTAGTTGAGATGCTGCAAGACATAAATGTGATAAATGGTCATAAGTCACTTCAAACGGTCATTAAACGAACTGTTGTAAGTCAAGCATTACCTCTTATTGTTAATAATTAAGCTAGGAAGGGTTAGAGCATGGGCCTTCAAACTTGACAGCTTTAAGACTTGTGGACTTCAACGCCCAGAATTCCTCCTCCTCCAGTCAGGTTAGCTCAGGAAGTTCTGGGCGTTGAAGTTGACAAGTCTTCAAGTTGCCCAGTTTGAAGACCCTTGGGGTAGAGAGTATATAAAGCAGGATGAGACTTTGAGGAAGATCTTCTCTGTTCCTGTTAACACTTGAAATACAGTTTACACCCTTATTTTGCAGGAAGGTGATGCCTTGAAGGGAAGGATCTACAAGGTTGACAAGGAATCAGAAGCCAGCATGAGGAAGATCACTTGGATCCACAGCAAATCCCCAGATCTCCCACCGCATATTCACTGAAGGTACTTCTGAGCCTCAGTTTAGGGAGGGCTTAATCTGAGATTGTTGGTTTCAGAGGTTAACTTGGCTTCTGTCTAGTCCTGCCTAACCATGGCTTGCCAAACATTCTTCAACTGATCAGTAGTTTTTCATGTCTATATTTTTAGCTGAGAGTCGAATACATCTTCCGCGATGTGCCACGTAGATGCTACCCAGAGTGCAGGATTTCTCAACCTTTGGTACCTTTCAGATATGTGGACTTCAGCTCCCAGAATTCCCCAGCCAGTGAGCACATTTGTGGCCACATGATTTCCCACTTAGCAACCATTTTTCTTAGCAACAGAGTTGCCAACCCCAAATTACGGTTGTTAAGCGAGGGTTACCTATCATTGAAATGAACTATCTCATCTGATAAGAGAAGAATACGAGCAGCTCAGGGTTGAGATATCTTTGGGGCTCTTGGGAGTTTGACTCTTTTGCACTGATGTTGTACCTAGTTTGGGTAATGAAACGTCTGCAAGGAAACAATCACATTCAGAGAGCCCCAAGATGCTCTCCCTTTTCTGAGAGCCTGGGAAGCCACGATCTCTGTGGATGGTGGCCTTTCAGCCACGGTCAGGCCCCAAGAACAATCCAGGGAGTTCCTGATGAGCAGGTTCCTTTGCTGTCCCTCACCTGTAGATGGAATCTTGCCAAAGTAAAGCGAGTCTTTGCGCCACTCTAGATCGGGGGTCTGGGGAATCCCGGGAGTTGAAGCCCACAAGTCTTAAAAGTTGCCACTGCTGGGAGACCCCTGTCCCTAAATAGACTCTGGGGATCACTAGGGAGGAGCCCTCTTAACGAGGGGCGGGCTTCAAAAAGTTGAGCAACAGGTCCTCTGCTCGGGTACTGGGTGGGTGTGGTCTAGTTGGCCTCTGCACCACGGTGGGAAAGGGCATTTTTGCCCTCCCCGGGCTCTGGAGGCTTTCCTGGGGCCTCCAGGAGGGTGAAAAGAGCCTCCCTGGGCTCCGGGGGCTCTCTGGGAGCTGAAACGGGCCCATTTCCAGCCTTCCCAAACTTCCGGAAAGCTGTCCCCTTCCCCACCCCCCACCCCCTCCCGAGCCTCTGTACACACCCTGCACTTCCCTGCATTCAAATCGGGCCGCCTGGGGACTCCGGGAGGGGCGGGTTGGGGTGGGTGGGGCCAGCGAGCAGTGGGGTTGGGGGGTTCTCCGAACTGCGCAGAATCCTAGCCAGGGGCTCTCCCGAAGCCCCAGCAGCCCAGTCCTGCTCTTAATCCGCTTCCTGCCAACCAGACATTCCAAGCTCCGCTGCCTCTCTGCCCTCCAGGGTGCAGCCCCCCCACCTCCTCTAGGAATCCTGGCTACAGTCCACCATCCAGGTCTGCCCCAATCTGGGGACCCTGGGTAAGTTGGGAAGCTGACCCCCCCTCCGCCCCCCTCTTGCTCCTCCCAGGGCGCCTCCCAGCCATGGAGGACAAGCGCAACATCCAGATCATCGAGTGGGAACACCTGGACAAGAAGAAGTTCTACGTCTTCGGGGTGTGCATGACGATGATGATCCGCATCAGCGTCTACCCGTTTACCCTGATTCGGACGCGGCTGCAGGTCCAGAGGGGGAAGAGCCTCTACAACGGCACCTTCGACGCCTTCGTCAAGATCCTGCGAGCCGAAGGGGCGGCCGGGCTGTACCGGGGCTTCCTGGTCAACACCTTCACGCTCATCTCCGGCCAGTGCTACGTGACCACCTATGAGCTCACCCGCAAGTACGTTTCGCAGTACAGCAGCAGCAACACCATCAAGTCGCTGGTGGCCGGCGGCTCGGCCTCCCTGGTGGCCCAGAGCATCACAGGTGCCCATCGACGTGGTCTCCCAGCACTTGATGATGCAGCGCCTGGGCGACACCATGGGCCGCTTCCGCGTGCAGCCCCACCAGGGCAAGCGATTCCCCGTCTTCGGCCAAACCCGGGACGTCATCGCCCAGATCTTCAAGGCCGACGGGCTGAGGGGCTTCTACAGAGGCTACGTGGCCTCCCTCCTGACCTACATTCCCAACAGCGCTGCTTGGTGGCCCTTCTACCACTTCTACGCAGGTAGGTGGGTGGGGTTTCTGCAGGTGTTTCACGGCCCAGACTGGGGAATCTCATCAGCACTAGAAGGAGTCAGATTTGTAGAGTGGAGGTGGAGGAAGGGGCGACTGTGCAGTGTTCGCTGGGCTTGGACATTTCATGACCCAACTAGGGAACCTCATCAGCGCTAGAAGGGGAGGGTTGTGGGGGGGGAGCACTGTAGGGCTCTTGTTGCAGGGGTAGGATTCAAAAATTTTAACCGGTTCTGTGGGCGTGGCTTAGTTGGTGGGCATGGCTGAGTGGTCGTGTGACTGGCTGAGCATGGTCAACTCAATATCACTCACATAGAGGCACGCAACTCCTCGCCTGGCCTCTCATGACTGTGGGGATGCTGCAACAGTCGTAAGTGTGATAAATGGTCATAAGTCACTTTTTTCAGTGCCATTGTAACTTTGAATGGTCACTCCACACGAGCAAAGTACCAGCAAAGGAGGGAAAAAAACTCCAGAGAAGTTCCTGAGACAGGAAGTCTAGTCCTGCCAAGAATGTAATAAGGGTTAACGGAGAGGCAGTTTCTGTAAGCAACACCAGAATGTTTCCTTCCTGCCTTCCTTACAGGATTAGGCCAGGAATTTCTTCTAACAACCGGTTCTCTGAACTGCTTAGAATGTTAACAACCGGTTCTAGAGAATATGTGTGAACTGGTAGAATCCCACCCCTGCCTTGGTGCCCTCTGAGCTTGATTGTTTTCTTGCAGACATTTTATCACCCAAACTAGATAACATCATCATGCTAGATTCCCAAGGTTAGGTTCCCAAACTTGGTGAGTTAAAGACTTGTTGACTTCAATTTCTAGAATTTCTCCTCCAGTCATGGTAGCTCAGGAATTCTGGGCGTTGAAGTCCATAATTCTTAAACTCGCCATGTTTGAAGACCGTCGATCTATCTATCTATCTATCTATCTATCTATCTATCTATCTATCTATCTATCTATCTATCTATCTATCTATCTATCTATCTATCTATCTATCTATCTATCTATCTATCTATCTAATCTCTATATCTCTTATCTATTCTGTCTATTCTTTCTCTCCCTCTATTCTACCTCTCTTTCTATCTATTCTACCTCTCTATTCCAGGTGTCTTCAAACTTGACAGCTTTAAGACTTGTGGACTTCAAGTCCCAGAATGCTCCTCAAGTCAGGTTAGCTCAGGAATTCTGGGCATTGAAGTCCACAAGTTTTAAACTCGCCAAGTTTGAAGACCCTTGGGGTAGAGAGTATATGAAGCAGGATGAGACTTTGAGGAAGATCTTCTCTTTTCCTGTTAACACTTGAAATACAATCTATACCAGATTGTATTTCAGCTATGCTGGCTGGAGAATTCTGGGAGTTGAAGTCCACAAGTCTTAAAGTTGTCAAGTTTGGGGACCCCTGTGCTAGAAGGAAGCAGAGTTTGCAGAGGAGGAAGAGGTAGGGGGGGCTTTGACTCCAGCCTTGGGCATGAAATCCAGCACGATTACTGAGATCAGTCACTGCCCAGGGCAGAAAATCCAGGCAGTTCAAATGAAGATAAAGATTTATTGCAAGCTCAAGCTCTCTACAAGAGTCTGAACTCGTAACGGTCAAAGCAGACTGGTGGTACATACCAGTTAACAGAACTCAAGGTGGGCCAGACTTGGGTCTTGTGTGGGGGCGAAGGGACTCGAGACTGATGATGCGTTTGGCCCTTCCCTCCTTTCGGCTCAGCCTGGTCCTCTTCTACAGCCACAGGAGCAAAGTGGCATTGCTATAGGCCAGTGGTGGCTAACCTTTTTGGGCTCCTATGCCAAAAATTGTGCACGTGCTGGCACCCTCGCACTTGTGTGCCAGCACCCAGAAGGCAATACGCACCCCCTACGCATGCATGTGCAGTCCCCACCACCACCACCACCCCCTTACCTGCACTGTACCTCACAGCTGATTTTCGGCTGGTTTGAGGCCTTTTTCAGCCTCCCAGAGGCTTGAGGAAGGCTTCTGCAGGCTTTGCAGGCCGAAAACTAGGCCTGTTTTGTCACTTCCAGTATTCTCGGAAAAACAGGAAGGGATGAAACAGGGCTAGTGTTCGGCCTGCAAAGCCTGAAGAAGCCTTCCTCAAGCCTCTGGGAGGCTGAAACCATGACACTTGCAGCCTGCAGGAGCGCCTCTGTGCCGCCACAGGAAGTCCCACCATATCCAGGAGGGGGGTCCCAGATATGGGGAAAGCCCTCCTGGAGCCTTTAACACTGGATTCCCGGCCCCTCCCTATGCGGATACTTCCAGCCCCCTCCCCCCCAAGCGTGGCTCCCCAGCAGTCTCTCAGCCCCTGACCTGGTTTCCCTGCCTGTTTGCAGAACAGCTCTCCAGCCTGAGCCCCAAGGACTGCCCCCACCTCCTGCTCCAAGCCATCTCTGGACCCATGGCGGCTGCGACCGCTTCCACCCTCACTAACCCCATGGACGTTATCCGGGCGCGTGTGCAGGTAAGTGCCTCTTGAGCCAGCAGCTGCTATGGGCCCCATGGGGAGATCTGGAGCCTGTCCTGCCCCGCTGATTGGTGGAGGGGGTTCCTCCTATGGCCTGTGGGCAAAGTGGGCTTTTGGTCCTGGGGGTCGGAAGCCATTCAACCTTCCTCCAAGCTGCCTACCTGGAGATGGTCGGACTTCCACTCCCAGAATTGTGTATCTGGGAATCCTGCCTGTTTTCAAGCAGAGAAGCTTCAGAAGCACTGGCCCCACAGACACATACAGGTGGTCCTCAGCTTACGACCACAATTGAGCCCAAAGTTTCCATTGCTAAGCGAGACCGTCGTTCAGTGAGTTTGGCCCCGTTTTACCCCCTTTTCTTGCCCCAGGTTCTTAAGTGAGCCTCAGTGTTTGTTAAGCGAACCCGGCCGCTCCATGGACTGTCAGGAGCTCACAAAAGGGGTTCTAATGACGGTCACAAGTACCCAAGTTTCGTTCCCGTGACCATGTGGGAGGTTGCGACAGTCACAGGCGTGTGAGAAACAGTCCTGGGCCACTTTTCTCTGTGGTGTTTGTAACTTGGAAGGGTTGTTAAATCCAGGACTGCCTCTGTCCCGCTGCACCTCAAGTGTGGCAGCCTGTCCTTTCTCCCCCTCCAGGTGGGCGGCAAGAGCTCCATTATCCTGACCTTCAAGCAGCTGATCGCGGAGGAGGGTCCCTGGGGGCTCACCAAGGGCCTTTCGGCTCGCATCATCTCGGCCACCCCCTCCACCATCGTCATCGTGGTGGGCTACGAGACCCTGAAGAAGCTCAGCCTGCGTCCGGAGCTGGTGGACTCCCGGCACTGGTAGGCAGCTGGGACGAGAGACCAAGGTGCATGGCAGGAGCCGCCCCTGCCGCCCATTCGGCTCCCAAAGCCGCACCGTCCTGACTCGGTGTTAGCCTGGCCCCGCCAGGGGAGCGCCTGCCTGGCCCAGAAAAAGAGGGGTAGGACTTCCTGGCATTGTCTGCTTAGGGCCCCTTTTTAAATTTGGTGTGGTTGAACCCCAGGGGGGTTGGATTTTGGGGGGAGGGGTATTTTGCCAGAATTTCAGCATTATTGGGGAGACTCACTTTTCCTCACGCCCTGCTGCTTGGAAAGGACCCATCGGGCACAGCCACTGAAAACACACATCCCGCGTTGGAAAGCCGTCACACGGTCCAGAAAATCCTTCACCTTCTGATGCTTCTGAAAAGGGTCTTTTTTTTTTTTAGCCGAATATTTGGGGAGGAAGGGATGCACCAAACCCCAGGAGTTATTTTTATAGCCTTTCTTCCAGAACTTGATGTGATCTGTACATAGAGATTCCTCCTTATTTTGTATAAACCTGGAAGCCGTCTTTCTGATCTTCCGTCTCTGAAGAGTAGGGTTTTTGTTTATATGTTTCTAATTGTGTCAACGGTGATTGAAGGGGGGTCCCTTCCTTGTCTGTACAGTCGTGGTGCCCAACTGCGTTTGTGTGTGTGTGTGTGTGTGTGTCCTTCTGGGCAGGGGGATTAAAACCCATGCAGGGAGAGAGGTGCACTTTATTCTCCAGGGTTTCACCCATGTGAGTGTAGACTAAAAAAAAATAAAATTAATAACCAGATCCCTCTCGTATTAGTATCCTCCTACTCACCCTGTGCACACAGAGAAATGTGGTGGTTGTTTATTTGGGAGGGGGGTCTTCATTTGAAAGGCAAGGCTGAAAAAATGTCTAGGATAATGATAATTTTTGATCTTTGTATAAGTGGGACTGACTGAATCACTGAATATTTCATTAATGTGTAGGACGGGGTAGGAAAGGAAGGAAGGGATCAGTTTTCATTTGGGAAGAGAAGTCCTTTGAAGGCTAATTTTGATGCAAGAGCTGGCTCTCCCTTGGACTAAGCCAGCTGGGGGTCCTAAATCCAGCCTAAAACCGTGCAGCCAATGGCAAAGCAGCCCGCACAAGTAGGCAACCTTTTCCCAGGCTCAGCAGCATTGATTGACTCCGTCCTGCCCGCTTCACCACCATGTTTCTGCTGCCACTCTGGTGCTAATTTGGGGCATTCTTCCCTGAGCTGCTCTTCGCCCCGCATGTGGGTACAAGAACCTTAGCAGGCAGAGAGAGGCCACAGTTGCTAGGCTGTAAGTAAACTCACGTGCTTTAAAATTAAAGTATTTGGTGGGGACGGGGTGGGTAGGAAGGATTAGAAGCCATGCCAGTATGAGGTATTATTCTCTGCCCTTTGGGGAAGGGTTTTCTTCAAGCAAGCAGCTTTTAATGTCAAATGAAGTTTATTTCTGCCCTAATCATGAGTTGCAGAGACTTCTAAACCAGGGGTCCCCAAACTTGGCAACTTTAAGACTTGTGGACTTTAACTCCCAGAATTCTGGGAGTTGAAGTCCACAAGTCTTAAAGTTGCCAAGTTTGGAGACCTCTGCTCTAAACCCTTAAATGCTGCCCAGGGAATCCTGGGAGTTGGAAGTCTGCATATTTAAAAGTTGTTCAGGTTGAAACAGTCCTTCTCAGTCAGCGGTCTGCAGACTTGGCAGTTTAAGACTTGCGGACTTCAACTCCCAGAATTCCTCAGCTATTCTAGGTAGGACTTGTCCTAGGTGGACAAAACGTATGTTGTGGAGCAGACGGTCAGCACGCCAGAGCTCCCTGCCGGCCTCTCCAGCAAACTTTCTTATAGAAACCACCCCCCCCTCCCAAATTCAGGCAAGCGTCTTGGGCCCTCTCTCACTTAAAGCAGTGTTTCTCAACCTCTGTAACCTTAAGACGGGTGGGCTTCAAGTCCCAGCTGGCTGAGGAATTCTGGGAGTTGAAGTCCACACATTTCAAAGTTGCTGAGGTTGAGAAATACTGGGAAAGGGTGATGGCCAGTGAGTCCGAGAGAGAGAGAGACAGTTGGCAATTTCTCTAGGGCTACGAATTTGGGGGTCGGTGGGGAAAATGTTCACATCTCACAGGCCCAAAAACCGCCCTCGGTGGAAAGAAGCCTGGGCCTGCACAATTTTTAGCCCTTCGTAGCTTTGCCCAGCTTTGTTTCTTTTGGATGTCCTAAAATTTCTCGGTGTTAGTTTATTTTCTCCAGATGTGCCACATCTGCAGCTTGAATGCATGCTTCAAGCTCAGCCTCGACGAAGGCCATTGGTGGAAATGGGTTGTTGGGATTTCAGGTGGCCAGAGGAGACCTCTTCCCTCTCCACAGAGGACCTCGCAACTCTACCACAAGTGCAGTTGTGCCATAGCCAAGAAAAATAGGGTAAATTTGGTTGAATGTAAAGTGAATCCCACCCACCCCCTGAAAAGTTTTTTGAGCTGCTGAAAAAGAACCTGTAAATCTCTTCCAGGCTGGCCTTTCCCCCGTTTTGCTGAAAATACCAAGGCTGTGAGGATGGGCTACCCCGAGTGTTGACGTACAAGGCTCTCTGCAAAACGAAATGGCCTGTGAGAACAGGAGCAGGGCTGAAGGGGATGGGTTAGTTGCCTGCCCCCCTCCTCTTGCAGCCAAATTGTGAAAAGTGCTTGTCACCTCAGCAAGAGAAATGGTAGAACATCACCCGTCCTGCCTCCTGGTGAAATTGTCTGTAGGGGATTTTCCTGATGAGCTTACTGGACATTTAGCATTATTCCAAGCATCACTACTGAACTGAGATTTCATTCCATTCTTTAGCCAGACCGGTTATTTCTCAGGGATGACAAGTTTTCCTCCGGGTGGATTTCAGCTCCCAGACAGAGAGACTGGAGAAAGCATAGCTGGCTGGGGATTCTGGTGTTGAAGTCTGCCCACTCAAACTTGCCAAGCTTGAGAAACACTGTTTGATATCTTTCTTTTATGTAATGGTACTCTGAATTAATACGTTTCTGATTCAAATTATCGAGAATCTGTAGGGAGCACTGCTGTGAATTGTTCTCAGGAAGCTAAAGGGCTCCCCAAACTTGGCAACTTTAAAATTTGATGACTTTAACTCCCATAATTCCCCAGCTGGCTATGCAGGCTGGGGAATTCTGGGGGTTGAAGTCCACAAGTCTTAAAGTTGCCAAGTTTGGAGACTCCTGACCTAAACAATGCCACGTAGACTTTTTATGTGAATAAGGAGTGGGGTAGATGTGAGGGGAATAAGGTTGAGAGGAAACCACATAGAGCAATCTAAAATAAGGGTTATTTAATTTTGAGGGTCTCTAATACTGGTGCCTGCCTTTTCAATATGGAGTTTGAATGTATTGGGTACATTAAAGCTGGTTTCAATTTTGCACTGTAAAAAGTCTTTAAAAGTATGATTAAAAGTTTTTTATTATTTATTTGGTGGAGGGGTTTCGTTTGTGCGGTTAAGGTGAAGAGTAGGCATTGTCCTAGGTCGGATGTCCCCAGCTTGAGGTGGTGAGACTCACAGACACCATTCACAAAATAGTATCAGGCATTCAGGATAATCAATGGACGGATTTTAAGAAAAGAAAAAGCATTACTTTACCATTTGTAACATACCTGGAAAGAAACCAGAGCAGTTGATTCCAAAACTACAGACCCAAATAATTTAAAAATAGGTTTTGTTGCACACACAGCATTCATCCTTTTGTCTAAAAGAGGAAATCCTTTTGCTTATCAAAAAGGAAATGTGTGGGTATTTTTAATGGGATTTTATTATCTGATGAATTTTTAACTTTTGTTTAATGAATAAAATACTCAGGTGTGTCATGTGGATGAGTCTCAACCCTCATATACTTTATTATTCAAGAGAATTCCTGAATAGAATTAGCAGTTTATCATATTATGTGGCCCAACACACCCTTCTTCTTACAGTCACTATTTACAAACCACAATGATCCCTCTTGCACATTCTGTGGTGGCCATATTAGCAATTTCTCCTCCCGTTGATGGAATTCATGTTGCTTCCAAGGTTTTAATCCTAAACAATACAGATGCACTGTTTCAAATTATTGGCCTTTAAATCCTTCATTTTAAACCATTTTCTTGCAACTATTGTTTTTTGCCAACAGTATAGAAGGGGAAGCACCTTTGAAATGATTGTTGAGCTCTCGGTAGCAAGCCCAAACCCAGCCTGGCTACCTCCATGTCTTGCATTCCTATATCCATCATCCCCGGCCATAAGCAGTGATTGTGCTGCTGGTAGTGATTAATATAACCTTTATTGTCATTTTTTTACTGTCAGCACACTGGCACACATTAAAAATGAAATTCGGTTGCCTGCTCTCAAAAGAAAGTATATATAACACCATCCATTTTGAATGCGTGGTGGAACTTCACAAGGTTGATAGTATATCCAACAAAACTGATTGAATCTAGATGTTCGGCTTTGGAAGATCATGAAGCCGTCTCCTAGAAGATAACAAGGAAAGCAATTCATAAAGACTATGGGTGGCATCTTGGACAACACTGAGGACCCTGTTTAAGTATCGCTTATATGCCATGCCCTGGAAAGAAGGAAGTGAATTACCAACAATCTTTTCTGCTGTCCTCACCACTCTCTGCACAGCCTTCTTGTCCTAAGCCCGTGATGATGAACCTATGGCACAGGTGGCACGCAGAACCATTTGTGCCAGCACTCGAGCTGCAGGCAAATGTACCTCACTGCATATGTGCGCACCTCACAGCTAATTTTCGGCGGGGTTGAGGCCTTTTTTGGCCTCCCAAGGGCTTGAAGGCTTATGCAGGCTTTGCAGGCCGAACACTAGCCCTGTTTAGTCATTTCCTGTTTTTCTGACAATACCAGAAGTGATGAAACGGGGCTAGTTTTTGGCCTGCAAAACCTGCAGAAGCCTTCCTGAAGCCTTTGGGAGGCCAAAAAGGCTTCAATCCCGCTGAAAATCAGCTGTGAGGTGCAGTGCAGGTAAGGGGGCAGCGGTGGGTGGGGTTTGTGCGCCTTGCGTAGGGGGGGACGTGCATTGCCTTTTGGATGCTGGCACAAGAGCGCTGAGTGTGCAAGCGCATGCACAATTTTTGGCACAGGAGCCCAAAAAGGTTAGCCACCACTGGCCTAGGCAGTAATGCTTCCAACCCAGACTCCTGATCAGATATACAAATAATACCGGAACCCCCAATACAAAACAATGGAAGTTTTGAGTTGAATTGAATATTTAGCTAAATGGGATGAGACACACAAGGAATTTGTCTCTAGTACAAAAGCAATATACATGCAAAGCAAGAGAAAGAATAATATATATAAAAAGGGAAGTGAAGATAGTATAATGATCAGTAATAAGACTACAGCCCCTTGTTTATGCAACCCTCTTGTTAATATAGGAAATGAGAAATCCTGAGTGTGGCAGGGCATTGCTGGAAGTTAAAGCTGGCGAGCACAAGAGCATAGTATGTATGCTGGCTTGCAAGGTATCCTAGTTAGCAGCAGTTTCCCAATCATGGCCGCTGGAAGACGGTGGACTTCAATTCCCACAATTTCTCAGCGGCCAAATGCGGCGCCGTTTCTGCTTTAAGCGAGGGGCAGGGCTGATCGCTGCACGCGGGCCAGCCGGGCGGCGGACACCAATCGGGCCGCGTGGCCTGCGACTAGGCGGGGCGTTGCCAGGTTTGGATCCGTTGCTTTTGGCGGGAAGAAGATGGCGGCGGTGGCGGCGCCGAAAGAGGAAGGAAGCGGCGCTCCTGCCGGGGCTCCTCAGGATAAAATAGGCCGCGAGCAGATCCTGGACTACACGATCCATCAGTTCCTGCAGGCGCTGGATGCTGGCGGGTGAGAGGGGTGGGGATGAGGGGTTTGGGGTCGGCGGTGGGAAACTTGAGGACCTGTGGACTACAACAGCTTTGCTGGCTCAGGAATTCTGGGAGTTGCAGTCCACAGGTTCTTAAGTTGCCGTAGTCACCAACCCCTGCTCTAAAGAAATGACGTAACTAGTGGGATTATCCCCCCCCCCGACGCTCCCCTCCTGCTTGAAGGCCCGTGGACTTCAATTCCCAGAATTCCCCAGCCAGCTCAGTCTAGCCAGGCTCCCCAAGGGGGTCCCTATCGACCCCCAAGCGGCAGCGGCAGCATCCAAGGCGGCGGGGGCGGGTGTCAATAAATGATGGAGGTTGAGTGGCGTCACCTTTTGGAGGCTGCTCCTTATACTGAGAGAAGTGGCCAGATGATGGTCCAACAGCCGTAGATGCTGGACTTCATTTAGTATTATGGAGTTTGAGTTTATTAATGCATTTATTATTAGAGTGTAAGGTCCCAGCAGTTTCCCCAAGCCACGGAGATGCCAAAGAGTGAGACTCGAGAGGAGGCTTGCAAAAATAACAGCTTTTTATTCTTTGGCCAAAGCAAAAATTCTGGGTGAATACTATGTGAAAACATTCAGACAAAATGCATGTAAGGAATAGCCGCACCCTGCGAGAGGGGCTCAAGAGTGTTACATACATTTGACGCTGATAGAAACAAAGTTTATCCAATCAGGGACAAAGGTTCGTTATTAATGTGGGCAACGTCTTGCCTTCCCCTTCCTTAACCCTGGAGCGTTCTTTGTCCGTGCTCTGTCCATACTTGGTTATTTTACACCGTGTGCCTTATCCTTGTGTGCTCATGCTACCTTCTCTTATCTATGGAGCAGGATGTTCATGGGAATTGTCTCCAAGGATGTGTCTAGCTCTGAAGCAAATTGCAGAGGTGAGAAACCAAATAGAAAAGGATACAATTCTCTTACAGAATGAATTCCTAACAAATGACTTCCATCCTTAGCAAAATAGTACAAGCAACTTCTTTAACAGTTGCAAAGAGCAAAGGTTAGATTGATTCATGTCAAAATGTCCTTTCAAGTGTCTGTAAAGCTTCTCAGTCACCATCCAGGTCCTGGTTGTCCACAAGATGCTTTTTTCAAGAGGCAACTGGACTTTCTGATTTTTTTCTTGGACGAGAAGCGAAACGTCTTCAAAAGAAAAAACCAGAAAGTCCAGCTGCCTCCTGAAAAAAAAAGCCTCTGTGGGACAAGTAGGACCTGAGTGATGACTGAGAAGCTCTACAGACTTTTAGCTATACAATTTGGGATGGACACCCTTGGAATAGGAACGGATTTCCAGAGGAAAAAAACCTGTAGACTACAGGAACCATTTGCACCGCTCAGATGATCCTGAGGACACAGACAAACCTCCAAGTGGCCTCAATGACTCTCCCAAAGGATGCAAATGACCAGCTGTCTGCAAGGAATAGAAATCCTTCCATTCCCCACCATCCAGTCAGAGCCGAAGAAGCTTCTTGGATGAGAAGTGAAATGTCTTCAAAAGAAAAAAACAAGAATGTCCAGTTGCCTCCTGAAAAAGCACCTTTGGGATATTACAGTGAGTTTTGTTATTATTAGGGTTGATTGTACAGTCAGCCAGATGTTTAGAACAGATTTGGCATGGATTTGGCCTGTGAGCTGAAGAATTTGGCGATGTTTGACTCATCTGCTCCATGCATCAGATGGTTATCAACAGCTCACAAAAAACTCAGGTGTGTCATTTGGAAAAGGTGCTATCAGAGTAGATATTGGTAAGCCCCAATCAAGTTTTGTTCTTCAGGAGGTTTTCAACTATGAGTTGACTTTGCGTATGAGAAAGGCAGAGGGGATGTTAATCACCAAGTAGACTTCAACCAGCAAGTGAGGTTTAGCATTTTTCCTGAAAAGGAATATTTTGTGTTTTATAAACCTGATTGGCAACTTCCCTTTTTTGTCCCTAGATGTCGCCTTTTCTCCAAGTGCTACAGCTGCCTCTACAAAGCCCATCCTGAATTCACAAAATGTATTTATAATCAGTTCATATCCCATCTGCAAAATTCTGTACAGGTAAGTCTCAGAACATGGACAATTTCCTTCTTTCTTTTTTTCAAGGCAGCCAGTATTAGAAGCAAATATTCTCCTAATCAAAAAATGATTAGGAGACTGAAGACTAAAACATGACAAAGAACGGTTGCAGGAATTGGGAATGTCTAGTTTAATGAAAAGAAGGAACCAGGGGTGGCATAATAGCAGTATTCCAATATTTGAGGGGCTTCTACAAACAAGGGGGGATGTCAACCTATTGTCCAAAGCTGAAGGTAAGGCAAGAAGCAATGAGTGAAAGCTTATCAAAGAGAGAAACAGTCTAGTATTAAGGAGAAATTTCCTAACAGACACTATAGGACACTGCATAGCAGAAAACTAGACATAACTAGACACTCTGCTAAACAAATAATTCCCTCAACACTGTCCAGCTATTTATAAAGTCTGCACTACTGTTACTATTAACCTTCTCATCACTCCTTATCACCCCTCCCCTCCCACTTGTGACTGGATGACTGTAACTTGTGGCTTGTATCCTTACGATTTATATTGACTGTTTCCTAGTATGATTTGATTCCCTATTTGTACCCAATGAATTATAAAAACTATATTAATCTTATGATTCTTGACTCTTGATGAATGTCTTTTTTCTTTTATGTACATTGAAAGCATTTGCACCAAGATAAATTCCTTGTGTGTCCAGTCACACTTGGCCAAGATTTCTATTCTATTCTATTCTATTCTATTCTATTCTATTCTATTCTATTCTATTCTATTCTATTCTATTCTATTCTATTCACCAGTGGAATGACTTGTCTCCAGAAGTTCAAGAAGAGACTGGACAGCCATTTGTCTAAAATGGTATAGGGTTTTCTGCCTTGGCAGGGGTTTGGAATAGGTTCCTTCCAACTCTGGTATTTTGTTATTTTGTTAAAAACTACTGTTTTACTGCGAACTGCATTATTTTCTGATTATACTCTCTGTTCCCAATTGTCAATAAACAGCATCATAAAAAGTGGGAAAAAGTAATCTGACTGAACTGCTGCAAAATAAGAGATTTCTCTAAAACATTTCAAACCTCCAATGAAGAGGAACATGTCCTTTCATGAGACAATCTGTTCTGCTGGTTGACAGCTCTTCTTATCCAGATGTTCATCTTAATATTTAACCTGAATCTTTTTAACCCATCTTTTGTTCTGTTGCCCTCCAGGACAACCAAGGAGAGGTCAATTCCTTCTTCCATTATAGACAAACGTATTTTAGAAAGGGAGATTATGAATTTTTTGCCTTACTGTATTGGTTTTTCCTTCTAACAAAAGTTAAAATACAAAACACACACACACACAAAAGGAAAGATAAAAAACCCACAACAAACAAGACATCAAAAAGAAAAAGTTATCAGAAAAAAAAAGACACATACACATAACGTCCTGTCTATGTCAGGGTTCCGGCGATTGCCCTAATTAAATCATGATCCTCAAGTCAACATGTCAGCATTAACCATTGAAGCCAACTCTGACATACATGATTTATGGTTACCTATGATCCTGTTTCCCCCCTGGGTGTGTTATCAATCAGATTCTCCAACAAAGCACGTTCACGGGCTGGGCGTCATCAATCACATTCTCCAATTAAGGATTTTCGTGGGCAGAAGATCTGGTAGCATAGCTGCAATCTTTGTAAGATATGTGTGGAATGTATTTCTGGGTTGTTTCTCCTCCCTTATGGCAACTGAAAAATAGGCATAGGAATTCTTTACAAGTTGACATTCTAATTGAATGCTGATTAATATAACAATTTCCTACCCCTTACTAAAGAGTCCAAAAGAATTTAAATACTAGATTTGTTTATACATTTTTAGCCTTTTATAGTTTTCTATATGCTAAGTTAATAGCAAAATAGTTAACAGGAAAAACAAGAGTATTATATAAAATATAAAACTAATAAAATTATTAATAATAATGAAAGACAGGATTGAGATTAACTGCTATTATAATCAACAGGTAAGGAGTCCCTGCAGATTTTATTCTGCTAATCATTGCTGACTCTAGGGGGCGCTGCTCAGCTCCCTTTCAGGGCCATTGAGCCAGCGCTGTCTGGACATTTCCACAGTCATGTGGCCAGCATGACATCACGGAGCTCTTGTTTCCTTCCCGCTGTAGTACCTGTTTGCATACTTGCATTTGCATGCATTCGAACTGCTAGGTTGGCAGGAGTAGGGGGAAGATGGGAACTCACCCCATTGTCTGGCGCTCCTGTTTCAAACCCGGGCTGCTGGCTTTCCAGTTTACAAGCCCAGCCCAGTGCAGTAACTGCTGCACTGCCCCCATTTTCATCCAGACTGTGGTTTTAATCTTCTGGTCTTTCAGAAATATAATTGGGCTTATATTTTAGAAAATGTTTTATTAAAATGTTTTTGTTTTGTTTTTTCAAACAGGCTAGTTTTGAAAGCTATTTTACCCATTTAAATCATGGCATTCTTAGGGATAGAGTTTGCCAGGACTAATTTAGGGTTTCCAACTTTGCTAGTACTAAGATGTATTTGGGCCCTATTAAGTGAGAGTTTTCATTTGATTGAATACTTAAATCTAGAATACTCTTAAAATTGATGGTAAACTTTTTTCTGGAAAGAATGGGTGCAAAAACATTGTAATTACACTTGCTCCATTGTTGCTTAATTATAACTTTAAAAATTCTCAGCAAATACAGCCCTCTTTAAACCATCAATTCATTTAAAATGCGTTTTGACAATTTAATATGGAGCCAATGCTTTAGCACCTTCTACTCTATTCTATTCACCATAGGCAAATAAGCGACAATATAAATCAAATAAATAAATAAATAAAGTACAGGATTATTAACACAGAACACTTCAATTTTAGAATCTAAATCTACTTGCACATTTAGTGAAAAGTTAAAGGAAGTGTTCAAAACATCAAAAACAAATATACAAGAATTTTGGAATCAAAAACTGCAATTTCCAGTCGTTCCAAACCAACAGTCTCAAGTCTTGAAGAATGTTAAGTTTAGATGTGGTGATTTAAAGTTGAAATTAATCTCCCAAAAGATTGTTTTTCATATTTATAGGATACCATCTAGAAAATTTTGGAAAGGATGGATTGATAATTATTTGTGTTGGCATTGGAAGAAAATTGAGGGAACTTCAACTCATATTGTTAATGTTCCTTTTCCAGCAATGTTATATGCTAACAGAATTATCAGGAAAACTTTGGTTTTTAAAGACATGTGTATTGTATTAAATTATATATCAGCTACTTGGAACTTATCATGATCTGAAGAAATATATTTTTATACTCTAGGAATACCGCAAATTATTTGAGAAAATTGCATATTCTGTCAATTGGAAAATTAACATTCTCTCTCCCTTTGGAAAAAATTATTGGAAAGTTTAGGGAATATTGAAAGCTTATTTTTCTGAGGTTAAGTAGCTAGAAGCTTCTTCTGATTTGCTGTTCCTGCCCTTCTCTTTGAGAAATAGGAAGCCCTCGCTTTAGCAGCATTTCCCTAACGGCTCAGAACTGAGTTACTCAGAAAAGTATTTGAGTTTTGATCCCTTTTATTCATGTATTTATTGGTTTTATTTTTTATACTTTTGTGGCGCTTGTTATATGTTGTTCTATGTGTGCTTTGTTTCCAGTTGCTAATATTTTTCTGTGTGCATTTTTGTGCACTGGATGAGCCCCAGGAGTCGTTTGATTGCAGTGGATAAATGTTTTCACTTGAAGCAGGCTGTCTCCCCTGGGAAAACGGCCTGTGTGCTTGCAGCTTCCTTCACATGGCCCATTTCACCCATTTGATCCATGCCTCACCAAGCATTTACAGCACTCCCATTGGCTGCATTATATAACTGTACTCTGATTTTAATTTTTTATGTATTTATTCTTATGCCGCCTTTATTATGTTTACAAACAACTGTTTCCCCCTCTGTTTCTTACCACAGCCCTCGGCTGGGCTGAAGGAGAGGGACTGGCCCAAAGTCCCCTAGCTGGTTTTCATGCCTAAGGCAGAACTAGAACTCCCGGTCTCTCACTTTCTAACCTGGTGCCATTCTCTGGCTGCCAACATTTTGCAAGGCAACCCAGGCGGTCTTCCTGCCACACACCATTAGACTGCCTCTGCCTCTGCAGGAAGAGGTCCAGGCCCTCAAGGAGGAAGGGAACCTGCCGGTGCTCCTCAAGTCCCTGGATAAGCTGGAGCAAGAAGCCAAGGACCAGAAGGGCCCTGCCTGGTAAGGCTCCTTTGCACGCAGCAGCATTCTCGGGATTCAGCCCACGGACTCTGCAGCCTGCAGCCTCCCTTCGCAGCCCCTTCTTGCTGCCCTCTGTTTCTGAGCTTTGGAGCAGTCGGGGTCGTGCCTCTCAAGCCAGCAACACCCTGTGTTAACTGCAGAGATGTGGCCTGGCCCCACTGCAAAAAATGTGGGGTGGGAGCTTGTACGGTGTCCCCTCCTGCCAGGAGAGCGGATGGCCTCGGGGCAGGGCTCCTGACCTGCACCTTCTCTCTCAATCCAGGCGCCCCACTGGCATCCCCGAGGAAGACGTCCGTGGGGCCATCCTGCCCTACCTTCTGAAGCAGCGCAAATTCCTCCAAAAATCCCTCCAGGAAAAGCAGGAGCGCAACTCGCAGCTAGCTGCCACTGTGCTGGCCGGCCGGCAGAGGATTGCAGAGCTGCAGGAGCAGATCCGCCGGCAGAAGGAGGAGTGGCAGGTGGGGGTCGCCTTGGCAAGCAATTCTCGGGGATTGTGGTTAGAGCTGGAGTGTCCAGTGGGCCCTTGAAATGCAGGTGGTGGCCCTCGACTTTTATCCATTCCTTTAGTGATCTTTTGAAGTGCAACAACACTGAAAAAGATGACTTACAAACGGTTTTTACTCTTTAGGACCATCATTTGATCAAAACTTGGGCGCTTGGCAACTGGCCTGCATATATGCCTTAATGGGTCCTGGGGTCGCCATTGGTATCCTTCCCAGCTGGCTTCAGACCAACAAAGTCAATGGGGGAAGCCAGATCCGCTTAGCGATTGTGGTAAAAAAGATCATAAAATACCGCGAAACTCACCGACCGACTCCCTTACTTAGCAAAGGAAATTTTGGCCTCAGTTGGAGTCATAAGTCAAGGGCTATCTACAGCCAGCCGAACCAAAAGTGGGGATCTGAATCCAGATCCCAAACTGAGGAAGAACAAAAATTAAACAGTTTTCTCAATTTAAAAATCTTTTTTTTTAAAAAAGCAGCCATAGTAGCACAAGAGGAGATCAGGTTGCCCGTAGAGCAGGGGGCGTCCAACCTTAGCAACATTAAGACCCATAGACTTCAACTGCCAGGATTCCTCAGCCAGCTAGGCGTTGAAGTCCACTGATCTTAAAGTTGCTAAGGTTGCCGTACAGGGTGCTTCCATCCCTCAGACCTGCTCTAGTGTCCTCTGGCGAGGGCGGCAAAATGCAAGCACATCTCGGTGCAGGCAGTCTTTGACTTACGACCAGAACGGGGCCTGGAAAACATGTTGTTAAGTGGTGTGGTCATTAAGTGAGACATGACATGACCACGCCCAATTTTACAGCCTTTTGTCCACAGCCATTAAGTGAGATATCACATGACCATGACTTGCTGGCTTTTCCATTGACTTTGTCAAACTGGAAAGGCTGGAGAGGTTGGAAATGGTGACCCTGGGACACTGCAGCCACCATAGATACCTACTGGTTGCCCTGTGTACCTGTTGTGATCTGGCGACCACAGGTCACAGCAACGGTCAAAAGTGCAAGGACCCCTCATGTCCCTTTTTTCAACACGATAGTAACTTTGAAAGGTTACTAAGTGAATGGTCATAAATCAAGGACTAGCTGTAGGTATGGGGACATCTCAGTGTTGAGGGTGGCAGCAGGATTTCATAGGGAAGGACCTCTGACTGATCCTGGAAAGCCCCTGCAGGGCTTCACCTGAAGGTGGGACAAGAAGCAACGGGTGGAAGCTAGTCAAGGAGAGAAGCAACCTGTCATGCCCCTGTTAGAATCTGACTCCGAGGAAGAAGAGGAACAGCCGACAGGGAGTGGTGGGACTGTGGCTCTGGAGGCTGTGGAGGAAACTGGGGAAGGGCAGAGGCCATCTGGGCGGTCAGAGGAAGACCCAGGCCCATCCCCTCTTCATCCTAGGGCACGCAGGGAGGAGTGGATAAAGGAGAAACGTGAATGGCGTGGTCTACGGGGGAGGAAAGGGCCTTGATCCCCTTCATGCGCTGCAGCTGTTTAAAAGGACAAATTGCACATGGGCCAGTCCTCCCCAATGTGTGTATTTCGATATCTGTGGACGTCTTCAAGCCCTTATCCTGCCTTGTCTCATTAACTGCTTCAGTGTGGTCTGTGTTGTTTTTCCTATTTATAATTTATATGTATTTTGAGTTTGAACGGAAGTTCTTCCTTTTTGCAACTGTTTGTGGGAGAGTTTTTTCTCCAGTCAATGATAATTGGAGCTTTGAAACCAAGTTGAAGGAATTAAAGGGACTTCACCTGTTTTTGTGACTTTGTTGCTTTTGTATCCCATTCTGGGTCATCACACAACCTGGAATTAAAGGAGGAACCTCCTGACAGTCAGAACAATTAACCAGTGGGACTGCTTGCCTTCAGAAGTGGTGGGTGCTCCATCATTGAAGGTTTTTAAGAAGAGACAGAACAGCCATTGGTCTGAAAGGGAATGGGCTCCTCCTGTCTGAGCAGGCGAGAAGGACTAGAAGACCTCTGAGGTCCCTTCCAACTCTTAGTCTGAAACGACATCCCTCATGGTAGTAGCCCATCTTTTTTCTGCAGAGCCTCTTGAGCCTCAACCTCAGTGACTTCAAGAAGAGTGGAGGTGTGATCCCCATGTTGGCTGGGGGATTCTGGGAGTTGAAGTCCAACCCTCAAAATCGCAGAGGTTGAGCAACACCGCTGTAGAGTGCGGGAGGCTGCTTCCTCTTATTCCAAGGCTGGTCTGGCCACGGACTTACCTCTTCTGCTCTCCTTTCAGGGAATTGCTATCGATGGCCGGAAGATGATGGGGAACTTTGATGATGTCTCCTGAGAACACCTGGCTGCTTTTGGGGGCGAGGATGTGAGGGAGACTTCAGAGAGCCACCAGTGAGCCTGTGGATTTTCTGCCAGATTTCCAGAGCAGCCAATCTGCGGAAGAGGGCTGCTCCCTCTTGGCTTGACTATGGGGTGGGAGGCTGGGGGTGGGGTGCATGCGGCTATGTCCTTATTTTTACTCAAATATTACAGCTCCTGCTTTGTATTCCTGTCACTCAGAATATTAATTCTGCAAGCTCTCTTGTTTGACAGCCATGGACTTACACAAATACAGCAAATAATACAATCAGACAATGCGTGTCCATTTGGAGATTCATGCTTCCAGTTGAAGTCTGGACCTCTTAAAGTTGTTGAGAAAATATTGGGCTAGATGGTCTCCAAGCTCCCTTTTGTTCTTCAGCATCTTTTCTGACATCTGAAGAGCTTCTTCTCACTCTCAGCTGTCTTCCTCTCAAGGTTCAACCAGCTTTTTCAACGCCTTGATGAGCTTTTATTTTTAGACTCCTGGTCATCTTTTCTCGCCTTTTTCCAAACTTTAGCCATGTCTCTGAAAAAGGAGGCCCGACTTTCACTGACACTTTTTGGGTCTGGGAAGCATGGAAGAGATTTTGCTAGGAGAAGTCCTTAGAATTATTAGAATTAAGTAGAATAGAATATAGCTGGAAGGGACCTTGGAGGTCTTCTAGTCCAGCCCCCTGCTCAAGCAGGAGAACCTATACTATTTCAAATAACGGGCTACCTAGTTTCTTCTTTAAAAAAGATGCCTGCCTCTTCTGCGGAGTCCTTCATGCAGCTCTTCAGGGTTATTTATTTTATTATCTATCAAATTTATTTGCTGTCTGGCTCACATTTCAGGCCACCGAGGGGCTTGTTGGATTAATGGGAGAGGAACACCCCCAGACAAAGCTCCCGAGAGCTTCTGGATCTGGGTCCTAAATGTGTGCTCCGTTTTGTTTTGATGCTCAGAGCTCTTGGAGCCAGGAAGGGACCCCCACAAGGTCCTGCACGGAAAGCGAGGCGGCTGGAGACTGGCTGGCGCAGACTCTGTTGCCCTCCAAACATCTGCTTTTGATAGGAAGAAACTGGTTTGGGAGGGAGGCCGACCCAGCTCAGGACTCCGTAAAACAAAGCCTTGAGGCCTGATGGCTGTAACACGAGATGCCAAGGCAGAATTGCTGGCAGGCCCACGCCGGGCTTCCTGGGGCCGGTGGGAGATCCAAAAAGGGCTTTTGCTGCCTCTTTTTCTGGCTGGGATTCTAGCAGTCGGGGAGCTGTTTGAGGCCTCGCTGAAAAAGCAAGCTGATGTTGCTTCTCTTGAAGGAAGACCTCCAGCAGATTTTCTATTTTTAAAATCAATTATTTTTATTTCAATCTACACATACACAACAATATATTAACAGTGTGGCATCAATATATCACACATTTTAATATAGGCCAATTTAATAATACCAATCCTATCTCTCAATACACATATTCACATTAAATCAAAATCCTTCATTGCTTATTTGCAACATTTCAATACTCCTAGTGCCAACCACCATATCAGTTAAACATACCTAGTAATTTCATTATTCAATTTCCTCCTCAATTTTTTTTCCTTTTTAAATAAAATTTCTCATTTGGCAAGCAGTATGGTTCCAAGTTTCACCTCAGTACAAACATGACCATAGTTACCTATTCATTTTGTTTGTTCGATTTCATATTACATTAACCTTATAAGTATTAAATATTAAATTTATCTTTCTTGCCCCAGATAATCTTTATACTGTCTAACCAGCACATTATCCAATTCCAATTCATGTTATAACTTATTTCATTTTTCTTAGGATATTCTCATACTTTATTTCACAATGTTATCTAAAGTTGACCTACAGCAGATTGAAGTTCCTCACTAAACAGCAACGTGGAATACTGCTCACCTCTTCCAGTTTAGCCGGAGATCCCAAATTTAGCAATGTTATATTACCTGGAGATTTCTCTGTTTTCAAGCTCTCCTGGTTCATATTTTGCTTCTCCCTTTCCTCCAGTTTCCTCACAAACCTATATTTTGGTGTCAGATCCTCATATTTGAGAACTACCAAATCAATAATGTTCTTACCTATTGTAAGAGGTAAGGATTAGTAAGGATTATCTGCCTGCTAAGCCCTAAAAAACATGAACTGCAGTTAATGCAACCAACACGTCTGCACGTAGCTGCTAAATGTTGAATGAACTAAATGTTGAATGAACACAAGGCTGCGCTGCCCACATGGCCCGCAGGAGCCCTCCTCGTCCACTCCTTACCTGGCAAACTTGCCTGCTAAATTGCTAATTTTCCTTTTTTTTCCCCGACCATCAGCTGCTCTGCTGTGCCAGGAGATTTAGATTAGCTAGAAAGCAGGAAATGGTTGGATTTCTTGCTTTCTAGCTAATCTTTAGATCTTAGGCTCTGTGCAGAGCCGAACCTTCCTTAGGACTGAAGCAGTGCAGACTCAGATAGCCGATGGCAGAAACATACATCTCTGAGTGAATCTCTGATTCTGTGAGGAACTCAATCTGCCTGCCTACTTTGCCAGATTTTGGGTAAAAGTTTGGTTTTTTATAAAAAATTCAATATTGACATAAACATTTATAATATTTATATACAAGCCATGCCCAGCCAGTCACAGGATCACCAAGCCACACCCACAAATTAGGCCATGCCCAAGAACTGGTTAAGAAATTTGAATCTCACCCCTGCCTGTGTGTGTGTGTGTGTGTGTGTGTGTGAGTGTGAGTGAAAGAGAGAGAGAGGGAAGGAGGTTAGATCAGATCTCTCTCTCTCTCCCACCAACGTCAGCAAACCACTGTCAGTCAAAATTCATATTAGTGGTCCCCTGGATTTAAAATTTTGAGTAGTGGTCCCCGAGGTCCAAAAGGTTGGCGACCCCTGGACTAGATGACCACCAAGGCCCCTTCCAACTCTCTTATTCTATATTCTGCACCCAAGGCCCCTTGGGGTCAAGCCTGGCCGGTTGAGCCATCAGCAGCGGACGTTTAAGGTTCTTTCAGGCTTCAGTTGCGTGTTGGAGCCTCTCCTATGTTAGCTCAACTATTAGATTACACTTTGTTTAAATCACTACCTTTTGCTCCCAATAATTCAGAACGAAGGTGGCCACTTTCATTAGGACAGCTGAACTTGTACCAAATTGTTGTTTTCGAGTTTTGAGCTTCCTTCTCCTGGCTGGGAGGGGAACAGTGGCTGCTCTCGGTGCCACGTCTGTCTCGAGTGACATGTGGGGTGGACGGAGGCGCAGGCCAGGCCTGGTATTAGGCTGGCTTGGTCCTGCTTGCTAGGCAGGATAAAGTGGGGCCAGGAAATTCATTGTTTTACATCTCGGGTTGTGTTTCATGTCTTGCAACTCCGCCAGAGGCCCAGGGTGAATGGGAGGCCCTCCAAAGAAGCCCTGTATTTGGGGAACGAGTAACTTCCAGCTGTCAAAGCCCAGCCTGTCATTATTCTTTCTCTCTTGGGCACTGCCCAGGAGCCAAGCGGAGGAAAACAGGCCCACGTGGCATTCAGAGCAACTCGGGCACCAGCCGGGGCTGGGTGTCTGATGCGAGGGAGCCCCACAGAGTTTCCTCTCCCTGGATCTTGGAGGCCCCCCAGGGCTCGAGTTCGGCCGTGCGGCTGCCCCAGACAGGATGCCTGGCGGGGAAAGACGGAGGAAGCGGTAACTTAAATCACAGGCTTCCCCCACCTTGGCCCCGGCCTGATCTGCACAAACCCTGTGGATTGCTGGTAATTACAGCCTTTCCCCTCCTGACTTGTCTTGTCCAGCGTTCTTTGGCCAAAGGCCAGCCCCCTTCTCTGGGTGCCACCGTGAAACAAGCCAAGCGCAGGCTCTGTACTCTGCGCTGTCCATCTGACGGTGACTGCAGTTGCTCCAAGTGGGAGGAAAATAAGGCTCGGGGGAGCGGGAGTTGGCTGGAAAGATGGAAACAGTTTTGGTCCTGAAAACTGAGCACCAGCTGTCAGGTGAAGCATCAGAAGAATTCAAGATCGGAGGCATTAGGCGCGAAAATACAAAGTTATGGGAGTTCAAACTGGCCATCCAGTCTGAGATGTGCATCATGTCATGTGGAGCATCTTCAGGTGGCGTTTCAGACCTTTGGCTCACCAGGATGGTTGGCCTTGGCCTGAATACATAAGAAGCCACAGCTGCGCAGTAAGCAAGGAAGCCAAGTCCCAAGTTTACAGTTCACCCTCTCAAGCCTCCAGCACTTTTCCCCTCCCCACGTAGCCCAATGAATCTTCCCTCCCCCGTTCTATGGCAGCCGGAAAGACAAGCAGGAGGAGGATTCTTGGAGGCTGACACCAGCAGCCCTTGCCCGCAATGGAGCCCAACATTTGTGTTGCTAAGCGAGGCATTTCTTAAGTGAAGAATTTTATGACCTTTCTTGCCACAGTCGTTAAGTGACTCACTGCAGCTATTTAGTAACACGGTTGTTAAGTGAATTCAGCTCCCCCATTAACTCTGCTTGTCAGAAGGTTGCAAAAGGGAATCATATGAGCCCCGGGAGACACTGCAGCCGTCGTAATATGAGCCAGTTGTCAAGGGGCTGAAGTTCCATCAGACAGCCACGGGGAGGCTGCAATGGCCAAAAGTGTAAAAAATGGCCACAAGTCATTTTTTTCAGTGCTGTTGTAACTCTGAATGGTCACTAAATGAACAGTTGTAAGAGAAGGACAACCTGTACTTCAAGGTTGCCTCAGTGATCACATTTTCCTTCCAGGTTTCTGCCCTGCGAACAGGCTCCCCATTCTGCCATCGGAGGAGGGAACTGCGGCCTGTCTCTTGGTTTGGGTTCTAGTACAGGTTTTTAAGATAATATTTTAATCTGCGTGGTTTTAAGGTTGTTTTAATTATTTTTATTTCTTTTATAACGTAAGTCACCCGAGAGTCACCTTGTAGAGGGGGAGATGTGTGGCACAAAATTTTAATAAGGAAGGAAGGAAGGAAAGAGAGAAAGAGAAAGAAATGAAAGAAAGAAAAAGAAAGGAAGGAAGGAAAGTAAGTTTAGATGGCCATTTGAGATGCCATTGCAGGAACGATGGGTGCCTGAAGAACCAGAATGGGCAAAATCTTTTGGATACCACATAATCAATCAATCAATCAATCAAGATGTGCAATAAAATAAAAGCAGCAATTTAAAAGGAAATTTGGTTTTTTTTCCTGAGACCAATTCTTTTAAAAAAGATGATAACAAACAACTAAAAGGGCACAGAATGAAATAGAATAGAATACTTTATTGGCCAAGTGTGATTGGACACACAAGGAATTTGTCTTGGTGTAAATATTCTCAGTATACATAAAGAAGGAACATTTGTTAAGAATCAAGAATCATAATGTACAACACTTAATGATAGTCATAGGGTACAATCAACATCAAATCATACTAGGAAATTATAGCAATGCCTAAATCCAGACAGTAAAATAATAAAATGTTGACAAATAGGACCATAATCGACGTTAGAAAGTCCCCCACTTAGTGCTCTAAAAGTCAGCCTCAGTTCGAACCCTTCAACGTTTTGTGGGTTTCTGTGGAAACCCCTGTTTGAAAGGAGGGGCCCTTGGAGTGCAGCCTCTGCCCCTGGCAAGGCCGGGAGGGGGCCAGCCAGTCCCTGGAGAGGCAGAGCGCAGGGCGGTCTCTGATCTTTTGGCAGGAAAGCGATGGAGCTGAAGGGGCAACCCGGGATTTGCAAGGCAGGTGGGCACACAAGGAGTCCTGGCCTGCCACCCATCACCGGCCACCTTCCAAGCCCAGCGGGCACCCTCAGGATACAGTCAAGGGGGCGGAATTGAAGCTCCGTCACCGCACATTTTAGGGAGGCTTCAGTCGCACCTGGGCGTCTCTTGGGAGATGCTCAAGTCCAGAGGTTTCCAATCTTGGCAACTTTAAGCCAAGTTTAAGACTTCAACTCCCAGAAATCTCCAGTCAGCCATGCTGGTGGTGGTGGTGGTGGGGGGGGGAATCTGGGAATTGAAGTCCCCACGTCTTAACGTTGCCAAGTTTCTCAACTTTTGCCAATTTAGGAGCCCAGACAGCTTCAAAGCTGACCTCTGCATTGCCCTCCAAATATGCTGCAATGAAA
Organism: Bungarus multicinctus; assembly: GCA_023653725.1. Taxonomy (NCBI): domain Eukaryota; kingdom Metazoa; phylum Chordata; class Lepidosauria; order Squamata; family Elapidae; genus Bungarus; species Bungarus multicinctus. The sequence goes on from CM042847.1 coordinate 659,331, forward strand.
ACTCCCTGAACTGTACGCCTCCCCTTACACCCCACCTTGAAGGAGGCCTCCCCTCACGGCACCCCGCCCCCCCCAAAGTGCTCGGAGCTCCGCCAGAGCCCCGCAGAGCCTGCCCGAACTCCGCGCTTGGCGGGGCCCCCGCCTTTCCCAGTCTCCCGTGCCCGGAGCCTGGCAGCTTTCCCGCAACGCCCCCGGGGCCGGCGGAGGAAGCGACGCGCCCTCCGGCTGCCGGGCGAGGATAAAGGGGGCGCCGGGCAGCCCAGGCGAGAGACCCGCCCGGAGCATCCCAGCCTCGCCATGAACGCCCTTCTGCTGGCCGCTCTCTGCGCCCTGGCCGCGCTCGGCCTCGCCCACCCAGGTAAGGAGGCGGAGGGTCTCCCGGTGCCCCGGCTTGGGGAAGGCAAGAGCGGGGCTTCTCCCGCGGCGGGAGGGAAAGGCGCTGCGCGGTGCCGGCAGCCTCCAGCCTGCCCTCCTTGCCCCCTCGGGCTCCCTTCCTCAGCCCCCCAGGCCAAGGCTGCCCCTCGCTAACCCTAACCCTCCCGCCCCTCCTGTTCTGCAGAGGCCGCTGACGCCCGGAGGGTCGACGGGCCGCCCAAGTCGGAAGGTGAGTTGGAGCGCCTTCCATTACGCCCCCCGCCCCAGCCCCTCTCCTCGCCCCCGGCCCAGAAGGGGCCAGCCTTGAGGCGCCTCGGGCATCTGCTGGCATCTTCACCCTTTGCAGATTCCGTGCGCCCCTCTGGCGCTGCTCCTTGGAGGGGCCTCCTCTGCTGGAGCCACGCCAGACAGAGACCCCAGCCCCTGCCCTGCAAGTCGAGATGGGCCCTTTGCACTGGCTTGGAGCGAGAGCGGGGCGGGACAGCGGCGCTTATGCCCACCACCTGGCTTGGGCCAACCCTCCAGCTCGGCTGGGGAATGGCCTGCGTGACTTTTCTTGCTCTGCTCTGCAGGGGGGGTTTAGAGGAAGCGGCCGCCTCTTCCTTCTGCTCACAACATGAGGACTAGAATCCTACAATACAGTCCCAGTTGGAAACAGAGTTTCCCAGTTGCCCTTCCTCCTCAGGTGGGGAGCGGCCCCTGTTCTAAACACCCCCTCCTTCCCTGCAGCTTTTGTCTCCAAGCGAGAGGGGGCTGAAATCGTGAAGCGACAGAAGAGGAACTACAACAGGTACAGGAAAAGGGGGCGCTGTCCAGGGCCTGGCTGACCCATCCCATCCCTCAATTGCCCAGGGGAATTCAGTCTGCATCCCCCTCAATTCCCAGCCCCCCTCCCCCCTCCCCCGCCATTGGACTCCATGAACATTTCCAGATTGCTGCAAAAAGCTCCAGTTTTTGGGTTGGGTGGGGCATCAGAAACCTTGAGTGGAAGGACCCTTTGAGGCCATCTAGTCTAGCCTGCTGCCCAAAAGGAATCCTGCTTAAAAGCCAGACTCTGATTTGCAAGAAGCTTTAGCTGAGATTCTAGAAGCAGCTGGGTTCAAGAAATATGGCAGGGGGGGCACAAAATGTGGAAAAATCTCCCTCCCTCTTACCCAGGGGAAGAATCAGGAGACCTTCATTCTGAGAGGAAATCCAGGGGATGCAGAGGCTGGTTTTGGAAGTGGGAGAGAGAGAGAGAGAGAACAGAGCAGTTGGAAGGGACCTTGGAGGTCATCTAGTCCAACCCCCTGCTCAAGCAGGAGATCCTATATCACTTCGGACAAATAGCTATGCAGTCTCTTCTTAAAAACCTCCAGTGATGGAACCCCACAACTCTGGGAGGAAAGCTGATCTATCTTAGCTATCTATCTTGTCTCCCTCCCTCCCTCATCTATCTGTCTGTCTGTCTGTCTGTCTGTCTGTCTGTCTGTCTGTCTGTCTGTCTATCTATCTATCTATCTATCTATCTATCTATCTATCTATCTATCTATTATCTATCTATCTATCATCTATCATCAATCATCTTTCTTATCTATGTATGTATCTATCATCTCCCAAAACAGAATAACAGAGTTAGAAGGGAATTTGGAGGTCTTCTAGTCCAACCCCATTTCAGTCTCTTCTTTAAAAAGCCCCTGGGTGTGTGTGTGTGTGTGTGTGTGTGTATGTGTGTGTGTCTGTGTGTGTGTGTGTGACACAAAGGGGCTGGAGAGGAGACGTCCTCTCCCACCAGTAGGTCCCAAGCCCTCCGTGTCCCCCTGGGCGCCCACCCACTCGCTTCCTCGCCTCCCTGCCTTCCACCGCAGCCGTCCCAGCAAAGGCCCCCCAGCCCCCCCATCACCCTCTCCTGTTGCTTCCTTTGCAGTGGCTATGGGGCTGCCCCCCAAGTGGCCGTGAACCCCCTTGAGGCCCAGCGGGAGGTCTGTGAGCTCAGCCCGGCCTGCGACGAGTTGGCCGACCACATTGGCTTCCAGGAGGCTTATCGGCAGTTCTACGGGCCTGTCTAGCCCACCAGTGTTTCTGCAGCCCCCCCCCCCCAGGACTGGGGCAGAGGACCCCCTCCCCTTCCTTACCCTCCAATTGAAGCTGCTTGTAACTTTGCTCTCCCTGGAAGACATTTGGGGAAATTTGTAGAAAAAAATGTTCTAGAAAAAAAAATAAAGGAAAAGAAAAAAAACTCAGAATTGCTGCAGGTTATTTCCCTGGATGGAGCAGATGGACTTTTCTGTGGTGGAGAGGGGGGTGCCCCCCCCCGAGGGGGGTTCCTTTCTGCCCTTTACAGCCACCCCAAAGGAAGAAACTTGGGGTTCCCAAATCACGAAGCAGACTCGTCCCAACAAAACCCCCTTCTTATTAGGCTAATGTGGATCCCTCTCATTCACATCCAGCAAAGTCCAGGCAAACGGTCTTTCAAGGATGAATTGCAACTACAGACCTTATCAGGCTTGGAGAGTTGCCAGGCTGATAGCTTCCAAGTGCAATGCTGTACAAGAAAATACTTGGCAAGGAGTCTCTGAGAGTCACGAATAAATCTTCACACTAATTAAACAGACTAATTATCTCCTGCAAACCCCACTCCCCTTTCGCTCCTCTTTATTCCCTATGCGAGGGGCATTCACGGTCCACCTGTGCCTTTACTCCCAAGTCGACCCTTGTTCCTTAGCTGTTCCCTTCTCCTGGCAGCTCTGCGCACACTGGGAACAGGCTCCAGCTGTTCTTCTTCCCCACTGATCTCAGCTGATAACTGTCAGATGGCCCTGGCCCCATCTCTGCTCCAACGCAGAGCCCTCATCCGAGCCTTCCCCAGACTCCAGGACTGGCCCAGGTTCCTCCCCAACCTCCTCACTGTCCGAGTGCCACCAGCGCCACAGGCCATTGGTGGGCCACAACAGAAAGCATGAAGACCTCTGAGACCTACAAGCCTAAATGCCCCCTCCCCAAAGAAATCTTAAATGCCTCCTTTCAACTCAGTTTTTTGAAGTTTGGCTCGAGAATCATGATTTAATTGGGGTGATTGCTGGAATCCTGACACTGTTGTTCGTTATCAGCCATGCAGCTGAGCCAGACTTGCATCCACTCTATGGATCAGCCCTCTCCCTGCCCCTCTGACCCACACTGCCTCCTTCAGATCCACCAGGGCCATCATGGTGCTGTTCTTTATAGTGTCCAGCTAGTGGGTACTGGGGGGCCTTCTCCTTTTTCCACTGGTTGTTTCTGGCACGGCTGACTTTTCAAGGGAGTTAGCTTGCATGACATGACCAACGTAAGGCAGCCCCCATTTAGCAATCTTGGCTTCCAGGGATATTTTGGGTGAGGTTTGGTCTTTGTGATTTTCGCTGTCTGTGGGATGCTCCAGCATTGCGATTCCAAGCTGTCTACCCTTTTCCTTTTGGCTCTTTTCAGAGTCCAAGTTTCCCAGCCATAAGTAGCAATTGGAAACATTATGGCGTTAACTCATTTCAAAAGATTCAAGTCCCAGAGCTCACTGTAATAGCATTGCCAAAAAGGCATTGAGAGTTGTTAACCTAATTTTGCGAAGTTTCTTCTCTGGTAACATCGAACTGCAAACCAGGGCACACTAAACCTTTGCCAGACCAATTCTCAAATACAGCTCATCTGCCTGGAATCCACACTGTATAACTGACATTAATACAATCGAACGAGTCCAGTGAGGTATTTCACGAGAAGAGTCCTCCACTCCTCTGCTCGCAATAGAATCCCTTATGCCACCAGGCTTGAAATTTTGGACCTAGACAACCTAGAACTACACCGCCTACTGTCTGATCTAAGCTTAGTACACAAAATTGTCTGCTACAACGTCCTACCTGTCAATGACTATTTCAGCTTCAACCACAATAACACAGGGGCAAACAATACATACAAACTCAAAGTAAATTGCTCCAAACTTGATTGTGGAAAACACGACTTCAGCAACAGAGTGGCCAATGCCTGGAAGTCACTCCCTGGCTCTGTTGTTACATCCTCAAACCCCCAAAACGTTTAACCTTAAACTGTCTACCGTGGACCTCACTCCATTCCTCAGAGGTCTATAAGGGGGGGGGGTGTGCATAAGCGCACCAGCGAGCCCACCGTCCCTGTCCTACTCTTCCCATTCGCTCTAGGTTGGGCCTCCCTCTGACGAGTTTCCACCTGCTGCTTCTCCCAAGCACTGCAGGCCTCCTGATTGCAAGGCTGCAGCTACCCTAAGGGTGGCAGGGGGCATTTGGGGGTCCTCAGGTGCCGTCTCCTCTGCCCAACAAAGGAAGCTTGGCGTCTGGCTGACTTTCCTACCACACCAGGAGGTTGCTGGTGGGAATCTGGCGGGCATAGAGCTGAGGAACACATGGAGTCCCAAGTCATTTCATACAGGTAGTCCTCAGTGGGTTGGACTAGAGGACCCACAAGATCCCTTCCAACTCTATTATTCTGTTCTGACTTACAACCAGCTGTGGAAGTGACTGTTCAAAGTTACGACAAACCTGGGCGATTTAGGATCTGAGTTTCAAATTCATGGTCATGCGATCACATTTTGGACACCAGCAACTGGTCCCCATTTATGGCCATTTATAGTCGTCTGATCCTTTGATGGCAATTTACAACATCCCCCCCATCCCAAAACCGGCTTTTACTTCTGGTTTCTGGCAAAAAAACCACCTATGGCAGACAATGGATTCGCTTAATGACTGCCACATTCGCTTAATGACCATGGCAATTGACTTAATAGTTGCTTCAAAAAAGTCATAAAATTAGGCACCGCTTAAGGACCAGCATGTCTTACAACAAAATTCCAGGCTGAATTCCAGTGGTAAATCAAGAGCTACTTGTAATGTGCTAAAACCAACACACAAGAGCCAGTTAGGTGAAGTTATTGTGCAAAAAGAGGGATTTGGGTGGCTGAGATTCCCTGCTAGCTGAAGGGGGGAAGAATCCACCTGCCAAGCTCTAATACAAGATCATCATCCCATCAGCCGGTAAGGCAAACTGCTTTGAACTTTTCCACAGAGGGTAGAGGCAACTTCTGAACGCTGCAGAGGCCGTGCCTTCCTACTGCTGCTCACCTTTGGACTGCAAATGCTGCAAGTCAGCTTTAACTGAGATTAACTGACCTATCGTGGCTTCCAAAATACTTAGACACTGTTTTCCTGCTGCAGCAGGAAATTGGGTAGGGAGGACCCGCTATTAGACCAGTAACATTTCTAAACAGGACCTCAGAAATCCAAGATAACAGAACAGAATAATAGAGTTGGAAGAGATCTTGGAGGTCTTCTAGTCCAATCCCTGCTCAAGCAGGAGATCCTATGCCATTTCAGAGAAACGGCTGTCCAATCTCTTCTTAAAAACCTCCAATGATGAAGCACCCTCAGCTTCTAGAGGGAAGCTGTTCCACTGGTTAAATGTTCTCACTGTCAGGAACTTTCTCCTTAGTTCTAAGGTTGCTTCTCTCCTTGATTAGTTTCCATCCATTGTTTCTTGTTTTACCTTTGGTGCTTTGGTACTTTGGTTGACCCTCTCTTCTTTGTGGCAGCCCCGATCTGATGCTGATTTTATCTTGTATCCCAAGTTCCAGAACTGAGACTTGCTGTTTTTCTAAAAGAAGGAGGAGGAAAGAGGAGGAGGAGGAGGACAACAATGGTAACAACAAAAAGTCTGAATAGTGGACGTGGCAGTGCCTGGAGACAGCAGAAGAGAAGAGAAGTTAACAAAATACAAAGACCTAAAATAGAAATGGAACGACTATGGCAAAGGCAAGCAAGGGTAGTACCCATAGTCATAGGCACCTTGGGTGCAGCCCCAAAACAACTGGAGCACCACTTGAACACCATCATTGGCATTGACACATTTGCCATCAGTCAATTGCAGAAGGCAGCTTTACTTGGAACAGCTTCCACCGTGCTGACTAGATCTGTAGTACTGTCAAAGAACCAGATTTGCCTATCCCAGGTCCTTGGTAAGGACTCAATAAACAGACAAAAATGCCAAACCCAGCCGGAACATCTGGTTGACTCTGTAATAATAACAACAACAACGATTAGAACAAGCCATCAGAACAAATGCAATCAAAGCCAGAATAGAAAAATCTGCTGATGACCCCAAATGCAGACTCTGCAAAGAAGCGGATGAAACCATCGATCACATACTGAGCTGTAAGACTATCGCTCAGACTGACTACAAACAACGTCACAACACAGTCGCTCAGATGGTCCACTGGAACTTGTGTCACAATTACCATCTGCTTGTAGCAAAGAACTGGTGGGATCATAAGCCTGAAAATGTGGTCGAAAATGACCATGCAAAACTACTGTGGGACTTCCGAATACAGACTGACAAAGTTTTGGAACACAACACCCCGGATATCACGATTGTGGAGAAGCAAAAAGTGTGGATCGTCGACATTGCCATACCTGGTGACAGCAGAATCGACGAGAAACAACTTGAAAAAGTCACCAGATATCAGGACTTGAGAATCGAGCTGCAGAGACTCTGGCATAAACCAGTGCTGGTGGTTCCAGTGGTACTGGGCACACTGGGTGCTGTGCCTAAAGACCTAGGCAAGCACTTGAAAACAATTGGCGCTGACAAGATCCCCATTGGTCAGCTGCAGAAGGCCACCTTACTGGGATCTGCTCGCATAATCCGCCGATACATCATAAACCCAGCATGGTTATCTCATTTGCTGTGTATACTGTTGTTTTTTATGAATAATAATAATAATTACACTTTTGAATACAGACGAATCGTCATTTGGAACACATGACAGATATCACAGTTGTCGAAAACTAAAACGTACAATTTATTGATGCCAGAGTTGAAGAAAAAGAACTGGAAAAAAATAAGAAAATATCGCAACCTGGTCATTGAAACTACACGGTTATGGATGAAACATGTAACAGTGATACCCATTGTCATCGGGGCACTTGGTACCATGACCAAGAATTTTATAAAATACATTAAGAAATTGCAGCTTCTTGCAATAACACCAACGGAAGTGCAAAAAACTGCACTACCGGAACATTGTACATGTTAAGAAGGTACTTGGCTGACACCTAGGATGCTGGCAGCGACCCATATCAACCATTAGCACTAGTCAATGGTATTTGTGATGCATTTTTGAATGTTCAGTTGACTTGAGTTTCATGTTTAATGAATCAAGTAAATAATAATAATGATAATAATAATAGTAATAGTAATAATAGTAATAATGTTTCGGTAGGATAGGCTGGGTTATGTTTTAGAAAAGGAAAAGCGGAGTTAGGACACCATGGTAGGTGGGGATCCTTGGAAGAACCGGTGTGAATGTTTATTACTTTGTTCACTCGGGAAGCCCCCTCCTCGCAGCTCCTTGGGCCCACCTCTCTCATCCAGGTGGCTGCTGTGGTGGAGGAAGAGGGCTTTCTGGGTTCGGCTGGGCTGCTTCGGCAGTCCTGGAGAAAGTGCTGCATGGACACTGCAGACGCCTGGAGTTGCATGGGATCAGCCATGTGATGAACGCAATAACGATGGCGCAAAAAAAGGAAAGGCCAGCAATGATGACTCTGGCCACCATGTCCTTTTTGCTCACAGATCTCTGATATTCTGGGGGGGGGGGGGGGGAAGCAGAAAGCATATTAATCATTCTTGCATGAACAGGATAATTGTGTGAAACCTTTCCTTTCTTTACTCAAAAGGTTTCCTAGAGTACAACTCTATTGTGGCTCACCACAATACTAAAACCACAAACCTCAAAAACAAGAAAGATGATTAAGGGCTTGGAAGCTCAACTATATGATGAACAGTTGAGGGAATTTGAGGGGCTGCCACAGAGCAGAGGGGGTTCTCCAAAGGCCCTAAAGCAGGGGTGGTCGTCAGCCGGTTCGAATGAACTGGTAGCAAGGATTTGGCGTGGGTCATCGAACCGGAGTAAGTTCTGGCTGGCCACGCCCCCCAACCTGGTCGCCCAGTTGCCCCGGCTCGCTTGCCCCGCCCACCTGAGGCTGGCCCCTTAAGGTATTTCTTTCTTTTTTTCCCCTCCTGACAATCAGCTGTTCATACGATCAGCTGTGCCGGGATTCCCCTTGCTGAGGCCCAGGAAGGCAATTTTTTTTCTTCCTGAGCCCCAGAGGAACCTTCTGGGAGCAAAAACGCCCCCCAGAGGCTCCTCTGAGGCCAGAAGGCCCAAAAAATGGGCAGGGGGGGCGGCTGCAAAAAAGCCACGCCCACCCAGATACATGGCCACGCCCACCAAGCCATGCCCACAGAACCGGTAGTAAAAATTTTGAATCCCACCACTGCGCTGAAGGCAGCACAAGAAGCATCGGATGGAAACGCATCAAAGGGAGACGCAACCTAGAAATGGCCTCCTAGTGAGAACAATTCACCAGTGGAACGGCTTCCTTCTAGGAGATCTGGAGGTCTTCACTCACTGGAGGTTTTCAAGAAGAGACGGGACAGCCAATGGTCTGGAATGGTAGAGGGTCCCCTGCTGTAGCATGGGGTTGGACTAGAAGACCTCCAAGGCCCCTTCCAAAGCTATTTTTCTGCATTCTATGCTCCCAAACTCTTTGGGACATTCATGGGATTCCACCACGCTCCCTCAAGCCTGGCGAAGGGCCAAATCTTGATGGAGATTCCCAAAAGCCAAAAGGGAGGGTCCTGCTGGATCTTGGGCAGAGGGGAGGAGCAGCCACAGAAAAAGGCTTCTCCTCCCGACCAGGTGTTGGCATTTCAGGGAGGGCACCTGGAGTGGACCTCCACTGTCCACTCTGCTGGGATTGGCAGATGTGACCGGAGGGAAGGAGACTCCTCCCCGCGTCCTCTGGAGGAGGCTGCAAGGCCTCAGATGGACACGAAGCAGGCCTGAACTGTCCCCTGTTCTTCTGCAGACACTTATGAAGATGGTAGGGAGATGTTGCTTTCAGGGGGATAGAGTGGCCTGAGCCTCTGACTTGCTGGGCGAAGAAGCTGGGAAGAAGTATCTCCTTCCTCAGTTTTTCCCCCTGTGGCATCCCTGTGGACACTTAATCCTCACCTCAGTGTCTTATGTCTCAGCATATCTATCCACGCAGTACGGCTGTATTATTATTACTATTACTACTACTATAATTACTATTATTATTATTACTACTATAATTACTATAATTACTATTGTTGCTATTATTGTTGTTATTACTATCCTTCACAGCTTCCCTACTTAACCTCTTTTATTGATGTTAATGTTATTGTTATTGTTATTGTTGCACTGATAAGATCACCCTTGGTCAGCTGCAGAAGGCCACCTTATTGGGATCTGCTCACATGATACATCATGCAGTCGTAAACACATGGGAAGTGTTCGACGAGTGATTTGTGATACGAAACCCAGCATGGTTATCTCGTTTGCTGTGTGTACTGTCATTTTTGTGTATAATAACAACAACAACAACAACAACAAGCCAGTGAGCCATCAGAACAAATGCAATCAAAGCCAGAATAAAAAAATCTGCTGATGACCCCAATGCAGACTCTGCAAAGAAGCGAATGAAACCATCGATCACATACTGAGCTGTAAGACTATCGCTCAGACTGACTATAAACAACGTCACAACACAGTCGCTCAGATGGTCCACTGGAACTTGTGTCACAACTACCATCTGCCTGCAGCAAAGAACTGGTGGGATCATAAGCCTGAAAAAGTGGTCGAAAATGACCATGCAAAACTACTGTGGGACTTCCGAATACAGACTGACAAAAGTTTTGGAACACAACACCCCGGATATCACAATTGTGGAGAAGAAAAATGTGTGGATCGTCGACATTGCCATACTTGGTGACAGCAGAATCGACGAGAAACAACTTGAAAAAGTCACCAGATATCAGGACTTGGGAATCGAACTGCAGAGACTCTGGCATAAACCAGTGCAGGTGGTTCCAGTGGTACTGGGCACACTGGGTGCTGCTGTGCCTAAAGACCTAGGCAAGGACTTAAAAACAATTGGCGCTGACAAGATCCCCATTGGTCAGCTGCAGAAGGCGACCTTATTGGGATCTGCTCACATAATCCGTTGATACATCACGCAGTCCTAAACATTTGGGAAGTGTTCGACTAGTGATTTGTGATACGAAACCCAGCATGGTTATCTCGTTTGCTGTGTGTACTGTCATTTTTGTGTATAATAATAATAATAATAATAATAATAATAATAATAATAATAATAATAATAATAATAATAATAATAATAATAATAATAATAATAATAATACTGTTGCTTTGAATGCACACTGAGAGCATTTAGACCAAGACAAATTCCATCTGTGTCCAATCACACTTGGCCAATAAAGAATTCTATTTTTTAAGCATGGGGTCAGCGTTCCAACTAACCAACTCCATACCAATAAACTCCGAGACAAACATTTTCTCAGAGTTCCATTTTATGAGAGTTGTCATATTGGCACATCTGGGAAAACCTGAATCTGGCAGTTCCGGATTTTCCCTTCGTAATTGAAAATCAAAACTCCATCCCCTGCACCTATCAGTCTATCCCATGGCCCAATCAAACGTCGTCCAAACTGGAGATATTCCTCCGGACACTCCTCTCCAAGTTCAGGGCAACATGTCCTTGACTTTCCGAGAAAGAATGCTGTTCAGACTAATCTTCTACCTCTCTAAGAAATCCCCCCTCCCAAATTCCCAGGCACTGAATGTGGCAGCCTCAAAGCTCCCAAGCAACATGGCTTCCAAGGGTGACCCCTGGGCTGCTCACTGGTCTAGAAGTATCTCAGTAGCTTGTGAAAATATGGATGAATTCGGGAGGTGGATGGAAAGAAGGTTGCAATATTTCTAGCTTCATTACAAGGGGCTGGTTATCTGCTTACCCTGCACTAGACTGGCTGCCTGTCTCTGAGGGTGAGTACATTGCAGGTCCTCTCTGGTATGCCAGTGCTGAATCCCTGCCAAGGAGAGGAGTCTGCCAAGGAGAGGAGAGTGCTGGGCTCCTACCAATATCCCTCCCTGTGTGGCAGTCTCAGCCATGGCACTCTGGAGGAGACCCCCCCCCCCACATCTTTGTAGCAGCAAAACTGTCTTGTCTCCAGAATAGAATGGAATGGAGCGGAATGGAACAGAACAGAATAGAAATCTTTATTGGCCATGTCTGATTGGACACACAAAGGATGTATCTCTGGTGCAAATGCTCTCAGTGTGCCTGTTTTTTGCCTTCCTTGAGCCTCCACACGGACCCTGTACTTACCTGGGATCCAAAACGGGCCTCGTGGGGGCTCCTGGGTGGGGCAAGGTGGTATGGGTGGGGCCAGCCAGGGGTGGGATTTGCCAGTTTGTGGAAACCGGCCATAAAATTAGCTAGCGGTTCGGTACCAGTTCGCCTGAACCGGGGAGAATGGTAACAGCCCACCCCTGGGTGAAAAGTGGAACATTTTCAAGGGTAAAAAAACCCAAGAAAATCCAGTTGCCTTTTAGAAAAGCAACTTCGGGAGTCCTCCAAAATTTGTGACTTCAGTAGAAGGAAATGCTGTATGGTGCCGTGGTTAGAGTACAGTACTACTTCTGCTGATTGCAGTTTGCCAGCAAATTGGCAGTTCGAATCCCACTAGGCTCCAGGTTGACTCAGCCTTCCGTCCTTCCGAGGTGGCTAAAATGAGGACCCAGATTGTTGAGGGCAAGAGGCTGACTCTGGAAATGGCTTAGAGAGAGCTGTGAAACATTGGGAAATGATGTATAAGTCTAAGTGCTATTGCTGTGGGGATGTGTTTTTTTGGCCAACCACAACTGTTGTATTCCACAATCATTGTGGAGAGCTGCTCCTTCCTCAAACCTCACCCAAGGTCAACCCTTTTCGGCTTTCTCCCCAGCCAGCCTGCCATAAAGACTCCTTAAGATGACCACCACTTACGTGGACACGCTTCACTGAGCGTCATGTTTCTGGATACCTTGCTAACAGGGTTTTCCACCTTGCAGCTGACCTCCTGGTTGAAGATTTTGCTGCTGGTGTAGTTGATGGTAAGCAAACCCTCATGGGTGACATGAGAGGCAATGTCCTCTGCCACAGACCATTGCAAGTCCAGCTGGTCCTTCCATTTCCCCACAGAGCAGATCAGATGGAACAATTCTGTAGGACCTCTGCTGATTTTGCACTTGATGGACAGGTCTGTGCTCTGTAGCCGTCCTGAGCAGGAGACAGAAAGGACAGGAGGGGTGAAGGACAGCAAGGGAAAGGACCGGGAGCTGGAAGAAAGATTTAAGACCTCCCACATCCCAGACATGAACTGTTTCAACTCCTATCCTCAAAATGACGCTCTAAAGCCCTGCACACCAGAACAACTAGACACAAGAAGTTTTTTCCCGAACGCCATCCCTCTGCTAAACAAATAATTCCTTCCTTCCTTCCTTCCTTGTGATTAGAATGCAGTACTGCAGGCTAAGTCAGCCCACTGCCAACAGTTTGACCCTCACCAGGCTCAAAGTTGACTCAGCCTTCTGTTCTTCCGAGGTGGATAAAATGAGGACCCAGATTGTTGGGTTGCTCTGTAAACCACTTAGTAAAGCACTGTGAAGTGGTGTATAAGTGCTATTGCTATGGGGATGTGGTTTGTTGACCAACCACAACTGTTGTATTCTACAGTCATTGTGGAAAGCTGTGAAGAACAAATAATTCCCTCAACACTGTCCAACTATTACGAAGTCTATATTACTATCGCTATTAATCTTCTCATCACTCCTATCACCCATCATCTCCTCCCACTTGTGACTGTATGATTGCAACTTGTTGCCTGTATCCTTTGGAAGAGCTTTGCAGCTCCTGCTGCCTTAAGAAAGTTCAAAACATCCCCAAAGATGCATCTCATCCTGGGAACCCTTTTTTTTGAACTATTACCATCTGGCAGATGGTACAGGATAATAATAAAAACAAGGACAAATAGGCTGAAAAACAGCTTCTATCCCAGGGCAGAAGCTGTTTTGAATTCTGCTATATAGTGCAGGGTTGGTGTGGTGTCAAGGTTTTCATTTCAATATGTGGAGGGTGAAGGATGTGCGTTTGTGTTTATTTTCATGGTCATGATGTGCACTGAAGATGGTGTTTGATTTCATTGTACGAGGTGCAATGACAATGAAGTAAACTAAATTAAACTATAATTTATATTGACTGTTTCCTAGTATGATTTGATTGCTTATTTGTACCCTATGACTATCATTAAGTGTTGCACCTAATGATTCCTGACAAATGTCTCTTTTCTTTTTATGTACATTGAGAGCGTATGCATCAAGACAAATTCCTTGTGTGCCCAATCACACTTGGCCAATAAAGAATTCATTCATTCATTCAAATGAAGAAAAATGCTCCCACCAAGAGTGGCTTAAGGGAGGGTTTTCTTAGGGCCTTGAGGCCTTTTCCTCTGCCCTGACCTGATGCTTCCTGTAGACTGTGGGAAAGACAGCCCGCTTAACCTAACCAGAATAACTGAGCTGAAAGGGCCCAAAGAGGTCTTCTAGTCTAACCCTATATACCATTCCAAATAAATGGCTGTCCAACTTCTTCTTAAAAGCCTCCAGTGATGGAGCCCCTGGAGGGAAGCCATTCCACTGATGAACTGTTCTCATGTCAAGTGATTTCCCCGTTTTCTCCTTGATGAACCCCCCCCATTGTTTCTTCTTGTCCTCCTTTGATTTGGAGAATAGGGGGACCCCCTCTTTTTGGTGACACCCCCTTAGAGTGGGAAAACTCTCAGCCCAGCCCTCCTATTCCCTGGACTAGACATGCGCAATTCCTGCCCCCCTTCTTCATCTGTTTATCCCTGACCCTCTTGGTTGCTCTTCTCTGCCGTGTGTGTCTGCAGCACTCACTATAAACTTTCAGGTCAAAGTGCTTGTTAATTGACTCTGAAGTTGTTAAGGCGATGTTTGCCGTGTATCTGTTAATGTCCTCTTGGCTGAGATGGCTGAGCTGCAGATTCCGGCAGTCCTTGGTGGAGCTGACGCGTTGTTTAAGGGCTTGGATGGGGATGAGAATTTTACAGGGATTGCCGGGGGCCACCAGGGCGAAGATCCTGAACCTGCCCTTTTTCTCAGTCTTGGACCAGGAAATGGTTGTAAATGGTTTTGAGTCATTGATCTGGAAAGTGACGGATTCCCCCAGAACGCCATTCAGTTGTATGGCCAAGGTTTCTGTGAGAGCTGAGAGAAGAAAAAAAGCTTTAGAAGCAAAAAGTGACACATTATCCAAACCAAAGGATCTTTCTTTTCTTTTACTGGACACTTAAAACCCCACCGCACAAACTTAATATACCGGTAAAAGACAAAGTGAAAAAAGAATAAAAGAACGCAAGGCAGATGATGAATTGGGGATTTTAAATGTTGTGGAAGTTACTGCTTTTTAATATTTCATCAATTAGTTGTAACTAGTTAAATATATTGCATTTCACATTAAAAAAACAAAGGAACATACTTGAACTAAGAATGGATATCAAAAGATCACAGTCAACAAAACACTGAATGGTGTTCAGTCCATAGTAGCGAGAATCTATTCTGACTTTGGTATTTCATTTATTTATTTAATTTATATCCCACGTTTATTATTTTTACAAATGTAACTCAAGATAGCAAACATGCTTAATACTCCTTCTATTTTCTCCACAACAACCCTGTGAGGTGGTTTGGGCTGAGAGGGAGGGACTGGCCCAAAGTCCCCACAACCCCTTTCATGGATAGCCTCTTGGCTTAGCCTGTGGCCTTCACCACTCGACCCTTGTAAAATCAAAATGTAGGTTCTATGCATATATAAGCCCAAATTGTGGGTGTTAGTATTATGTTGAAGACTATTATAGCTTAAGAAGTGTCCAGTTTGAAGGAGATTTTAACTTTTAAGCAGTGGTGGTATTCTACCGGTTCAGCCTGGTTCAACCCAACCGAACCGATAGTACAAAATGCTACCGTTCGGCTGAACCGGTAGTAAAAAAACAGCTACCGGTTTGACTGAACTGGTATTTCTTTTTTTTCTCCCAACGATCAGCTGTTCCGATGCTCAGCTGTGCCGGGATCTCCCTCGCTGTCTTACTGCTTCACCCAGAAGGCTTCCCTGAGACCAAAAAAAGGAGGGGGGGTGGCTGCAGAAGAAGAAAAAGAAGCCACACCCACCCAGTCACATGGCCACACCCACCTAGCCCACAGAACTGGCAGTAAAAATATTTACATCCCACCCCTGCTTTTAAGACAGGAAATTCTTTGGAGCCTAGAAGCATTTTGCAACAACCTGGTTAGCCATTCATTCACAGAAGGGATTAAGTGCTGTTTCTAATAAAAGGCATATTGTCTTCTTCCAGCAATTAGCACATAAAAGAGGTATTTCTGCATACTCTGGGGAAATAAACAGCTTGGTAAAATTGAGTACCCTAGGTTGAGATTGGAATCCAACTTTTCAGACTTGTTTCATTCTAGCAGGAACTATTTCCCACAATCCCTCAGCATTGACCCCAAGTATGGATTCCTGCTTCTTGCTCTGGTTCTGAACTTCGACTGGGAGGGAACATAGATGGGCCAAGCCCCTCCCCACCGCCCGCTGCCTGTCAAACCAGAACCGTCGCAGAAGTTACCGGCTTGGAAGTAAACAAGTAGGAGTGTCACCCAGAAAGCATCTTTGTGTTGCATGCCAGGCACTTCCTGCTTGGCTTCAAGCAAGGCCAAGACCTGGTCCCGGCCACTGGTGGCTCCCACTGCCCCCCCTCTTTGGCTGAGACCTCACAATCAGGTGACTCAGTCTACATCATATGCAAATCACTTACCTGGAGGGGGGGGGAAGGTTAAGCTTCCCTGCCCCAAATTTGCTCCTGGGAGTTTAATGTATTTTGCAGGCCAATCTTGTCAAGGCTGAACCTCCAGGAAGGCCTGGCACTGACCCCCTCCAGCAAGTCCACCTTGCAAGGCTGTTTCCCCTCTCAACTGGTACAAAACTTCCCAGATGGAATATCTGGATTGGAACTGTTGTCCCAAAAGTGCTTTTTTTTCCTTCAAAAGACAACTGGACTTGCTTTGTTTTTTCTTGAAGATGTTTCACTTCTCATCCAAGAAGTTTCTTCAGAACTAAAGAAGAAAACTTCAAGAAAAGCCCAAAGAAGTCCAACTGTCTCTTAAAGAAGCACCTTTGGGACAACCATGACCTGAATCAGTGGTGGGATTCAATTTTTTTTACTACTGGTTCTGTGGGTGTGGCATGGCAGGGGAAGGAAACTGCAAAATCCCCCTTCCCTCCCCACCCCACTAACCTGCTTTCCAGCTCCGTTCTCCTGTGCAGGGCAACCAAAGAAGACCCAGCCGATCAGCTGGGACTCAATGGGAGGCAGAGAAGAGATGGGGTTGGCAGGGCCAGTCAGAGGTGAGTTCTCTTCCTTGCTCACACAGCAAATACTCTTTCAGTTTCCAAACAGCCCTTTACTCTCTCACACACTGACAGGAGGCTGGCCAGATGAATACCAATGGATGCTAGTAGGCAGAGGCAGAAATTCCCCCCCCCCCTATTTTCCTCCCCAAAAACTAAGCCCCACCACATAGCTTCGTAGCGAAGCACAGGTATCGATCTAATACATATATACAGTATATACATACTTACACACACACTCACTCACTCACTATCCATTTTGTGCCTATGGTCTTGGTGTGTTTGCTTTGCTTGCACAAGCACAAAGCCGAAAGCACCAGCCTGAAGATGGCGAGTGGGATCTCGTCAAAACGTTGCCCAGATAGTCTCAATCTTACACGGGAAAAGACCCGAACACACCAAGACCTGCATACCTGGACCCGAAAAAATCTAGGGAAATATATATATATATATATGTGTGTGTGTGTGTGTGTGTGTGTGTGTGTGTACATATGTATGTGTGTGTGTGTATATATACACACACATGCATACATACAATCACTATCCATTTTGAATCCAAGGTGGAAAGAGACCAGGCCAGAGAATTGGCAAGAGTTGGACACGATGGAACAGATAACATTGAATATGACCATCATCTCGGCCACTTCTGAGTGGCAGGGAAGGTTCTGTAGGCTGGGAGGCCTGGCAATTCCTGCTCATTTGGGGGGTGATGGAAAAGAGCCCCTCCCTTATCTTCCTTGGTTTTAATCCTCAAACCTCCCCCCCCCCCCCATTCCGATCAACCTCGGTAGAGGAACGGGAGGGCAGGCAATCAAGATTGGGAAACGGCAGCCCCGCCAGATGGAAGGAATGGCTGCTAACAGGGACAGCTGGAAAACGGGATCCCAAAAGGCGGCATGCCACCCACAGGTCATGTTTCGGGTTTCAGCCATTAGGACTGATCATAGTTTTGTGGCCCAGAGAGCAGCAGAGCCGTAAACAAATCGAGCCGCACGTAGAGTGGATTGGCAGAAGCCAAGAGTTCCTAAAATGAAACAGGCTGGGGTTTTCTAACGTTTTGTTTAATTGCTCTTTGGTTTAAAACAGAGCCAAACCATTTGGGGCATTTCACATCCGGTGTGGACTAGTTTGAGTGACTGGGTTAGGGTGTGTTTCTCCCCTTCCTCTTCCGAGCTGAATTCATGGATACAAACAGTATAATGGAACAGAGTTGCTTGGAGTCTGGTGGCATGTACATTTAATCAATTATTATTACAGTTGTGGGGGGAGGAGTTGATTCTCTCTGAGCTGGGTGGTTTCCTTGTCAGACATTTCATGAACCAACTAGGTAACATCATCAGTGCTAGAAGGGAATGGGGATTGTGGAGTGGAGAAGGAGGAAGAGAGGAAAAAAGGGAAGGGAAAGAAAGGAAAGAACAATGTGAAGGAAGGGAGGGAGGAGGAAAAGAGAGGAGGGAGGGAGGAAAGAAGAGAGAGAGAGAGAGAATAAATAAATACAGGTATTCCTTGACTTTTGCGACGTTTCTTAAGTGAGTCTCCCATGGTGGATCAGTTAGTGACCCGGTTGTTAAGTGAATCTGGGCTTCCCCATCGAATTTGCTCATCCGACGGTCACAAAAAGCACAACCTCGGAGACACAGTGACGGTCGGTCGTAAGTATAAATCAGCTGAATTTGGATCATGTTACCCACGGGGTTGCTACCAAGGTGCAGTTGTTAAGTTAGTCACACAGTTGTTAAGTGAATCTGGCTTGTTAGATGACCTCCCCCCAGGGGGAGGCCTCACCGCAACCGTCACAAATACAAATCAGTTGCCAAACGGGCAGATTTTGAACACGTGACCCTGGGGAATGTTGCAAGGGTCCTAAGTGTGAAAAAAACCCCAGGGGTAAGTCCCTTTTTATTGGGCCATTGTAAACTTTGAACAGTCTCTAAATGAACGGTTATAATTCGGGAACTACCTAACCCTAGCCCAGAGAAGCTGGGGTGTGCCTGGTTTTTGGAGGGAGGGGAAAACAGGAGCCGGCTCAGAAGTTGTGGGTGTCAAAAACTGCCAACTTCTCCTCTCCCCCTCCAGCAGGTAAAGCCGAAGTAAAGACACCGTTACTTCCAAACGCAAGCGCCATCCGCACCACGCCTCCCAACAGCAGATCCAATTAAGGAGCTGGGGCAGAGAGAGAGGGACGAGGTTTCCTGCTGGCCTTCTTTCTTTTTTAAAAAATTAGGATTGTTCTCGTCTTTAATTTTGGAGAGCCAGCGCAAGAGCCCCACTTTCAATCCGGAGTAAGCGCGAGCATAAGGTAAGGAAAGCAAAGTATAGTATATAAAATCCTACATTGCAATGACTTACCTGTCAAGAATACTTCAGCTTCAACCATAACAACACAAGAGCACACAATAGATACAAACTCAAGGTTAACCACACCAACTTGATTGCAGGAAATACGACTTCAGCAACAGAGTGGTCAATGTCTGGAATACTCTACCTGACTCTGTGGTTTCTTCCCCAAACCCCAAAAACTTTCACCTTAGACTGTCTACTATTGACCTCACCCACTTCCTAAGAGGTCTGTAGGGGGCCTGCATAAGCGCACCAACATGCCTACCGTCCCTGTCCCATTGTTTCTTTTATATTTCTTATATGTACCCATTTCATGTATTCATAACTATGTTTTTACTTTTACCTATTATCTTGTAAGCAATTGACAAATAAATAAATAAATAAAAATAAAGTGAAGAGAGAAAAGAAGGTGGAGGAGGAAAAAAGAAAATAGGTGCCTCGCCTGTTGCTCACCTGGTGGCCGCTCTCCCGTTCTTTTTTTTCTTTCTCTTTCTTTTCTTTTTCTTTCTTTCTTTCTTTCTTTCTTTCTTTCTTTCTTTCTTCTTTCTTTCTTTCTTTCTTTCTTTCTTTCTTTCTTTCTTTCTTTCTTTCTTTCTTTCTTTTTCTTTCTTTCTTTCTTTCTTTCTTTCTTTCTTTCCTTTTTTTCTTTCTTCCTTTCTTTTTCTTCCTTTCTTTCTTTTTCTTTCTTTCTTTCTTTTCTCTTTCTTTCTTTCCTTCCTTCCTTTCCCCCCTCCCACTTTTTTTCCTCCCCCTTTGAACCTTGATCCGAGTTTGAGCCTCGCTTGCCAGGGAAACTGACCGGGGGAAAGTTTTGGAACGTTCACACAGAACAAACGTTCCAAAGGATTGAACATTCGCGGCGCCAAGGTTCGTTCTGGCGCAGCTTAACGTTCCATCGGGCGCATCGCACACACGAAGCTCCCATTTGTGCAAGCGACGGGTTTCACATGCTTTACAGCCCTTACAGTGGCCGAGCTGTTGTGGTTCGCCGGCAGCCTGTGCAGACAGCAGAGGAATCGGGCAGTGGGGAGGAACATGGGCCAGCCAGGGAGTCTGGAGAGGACTCGGACGAGGGTCCTGCATCTGATGCAGAGATGGAGCCCAGGGCCATCGGGGAATGATGTGCTGATTCGGAGCTTCCAGAGCCTGGCAGCCACAAGGCCGAGGAACAAGGGGAGCCTGTTCCCAGTGGGCATGTGCACAGAGCTGCTAGAAGGCAAGAGCAGCTGAGATAAAAGGGGCGATGCAGGAGTAAGGCTGGGAAGTGATTGCCCCTCCCCTAAGGGATAGAGAAAGAACAGGCAAAGATGATGAAACCTTGGCAGGAAGCAAAGTCGTTTGCTCTGTTCGGATTAATCCTTGAAACTCTGTGTGGACTTTGTACTTCAGTTATAGTTGGTTTTTTACAGTTCATTTGGCACTTTAGTTGTTGGCAGCCATTCAAGAGAAAGGTGGGTGCTTATCTCGAGGGACTGTTTGGGACTCATTACCGGCTGGGAATGAAAATAATTCCCAGCATTGAAATAAACAACAGCTGTTTTAACTAAGCGTGTGCTTAATTATGGTCTCAGGAAGCCTTGGTCAGAACACAAGCATCTGGTTTTTTGATAACGTGACCATGGGATCCTGCCACAGCCATAAGTGTGAAAAACTCTCATAACGGTCCCTTTTTTTCAGTGCCGTTGTCACTTTGGTCACTAAATGAACTGTTGTAAGTCGAGGACCAACTGTAATGTAATCTCCAGGGAAAGGCAAAATCTAAGACTTGTTATATTTTGGCAACAGCATCATGACTCGAACAGATTCCCCCAGTCTCCAAAACTAAAAACAATTTTTTTTTATTGCTGGAGCCAAATATCGCCAGTTAACTGGAGAGGCATCGGGTGGACCCTGGAGGGCTGCCCAGGGAATTGGTCCTCGTGTTTCCCAGGCGTTTTGAGCATCCTTGGCTGCTCAGAGAGACGACATGTGCAGCCAATGCCGGAGGGCGTACTTGGTCCCGGTGCTGATACGCTCCACGTTTTCCCCTTCTGCCGTGGCCAGGAAGATGGCGGTTGGGATCACCAGGGGCTTGGCTGAGCCCTTCCCCAGTTCGATGATGTTGCTCAATATGGAAAACAAGATGCCCAAAGACCTTTATAAATGTGGGGAAGGGGACCAGTCTGCCCCTTGTCTCCTCCACCCCAAATTTCTTGCTAAGAAGAGAAGAGATCCATCAAAGACGCAACGGATGGAAACTAATCGAGATCCAACCTAGATCGAGGGAGAAACTTCCTGACAGTTAGAACAATTAATCAGTGGAACAACTTGCCTCCAGAAGTTGTAAATGCCCCAATCCTGGAAGTTTTTAAAAGAATGTTGGATAACCCTGTGTCTGAAATGGTATGGGTTTCCTGCCTAGGCAGGGGGTTGGACTAGAAGACCTTCAAGGTCCCTTTCCATCTATTCTGTTCTGTTCTGTTCTGTTCTCTATCTCTTATTCCATTCCATTTTCTATACTATATTCTATTCCAGTGGTGGCTAAACTTTTTGGGCTCGTGGGCCGAAAATTGCATACCAGCACCCAGAAGGCAAGGCATGCAGCCCCCCGCTGGACATGCACGCACGATTCCCCCCCCTGCTGCCGCCCCTCCCCCTTGCCTGCACTGTGCCCCTATTTCATCACTTCCGGTATTCCCAGAACTACAGGAAGTGATGAAACGGGCCTGTTTTGGGGGTTGCCGGTGCTCCTAATCCAGGAATCTTTTGAGGGCTTGTCGTGTTTGGGGAGCTGCGTCAGGACACCGGGATGCTCTTCCCTGCCACCTACCTGACAGTGGACGGAGCCTCCCTGCCCACCCCCGGGGCCTTGCCTTCTGCTCCATCCTCCGTAGCCGCAATGGATGCCAGGGTGGGGCGGTCCAGCCAAGCCACAGCGGAGACCTCGGCTTCATTGGGCTTCAGCCTGGCCTGGCAAAAGATCTGGATCAATATGCAATTCAGGCAGACTCCCCCCAACCCACTGCCCTTCTCTGCCTCTCCCTCCTCCAAGAACCAAAAAGGCCATTGATTCATTTACTGCAGGCTAAAGCTGCCCTTCGGCTGTCCACGGGCTCCTGCCGGCGGCAGTCCAACCGGGAGAGTGCAAGAGAACCATTACAATCTAGCCTCCGTGTCTTTTGAACAACATGGTCTCCGTTCTCATGTGTTGACATTCCTCCCTTCGACCGTAAGAAACTTCCCCACAATTACAAACTCTTAATTAAACATTAAATTTGAGAAGCAGCTTTGGAGCTTCAGGCTTGGCCTGTAGTAAACCCCAGGGAGATCGTGGCTTAGGCATCAAACCGTGATTCAAATAAGAGGGCTTTAAGAAGAACGTCAGGAGGTAGAGGCAATTGGCCGTGATCCTCAAGTCACTGAGGCAACAGGGCCGCTGGCTCTCAGCCCAGGCTACCTCACAAGGCTGTTGTGGAGTTAAATTAATGGAGACCCCAGTGCATGTCACCTCGGGCGCTCTGAGGAAAGGTCAAACCAATCAGGGGGATTAATGCCAGGAGATGTGGTGGCACAGTGCTTCAAATGCAGTATTACAGGCTACTCTGTCCACTGCCAGAAGTTTGATTCCTGCCGGCTCAAGATTGACTCAGCCTTCCGTCCATGCAAGGTCAGTTAAATGAGGACCCAGATTGTTGGGGACAATATGCTGACTCTGTAAACTGCTTAGAGAGGGCTGAAAAAGCCCTGTGAAGCGGGATATAAGTCTAAGTGCTATTGCTAAGTTTCTTCCTCCCTCCCTCCCTCCCTTCCCAGTGCTGTAAAAGCACTGTGAAGCAGTATAAGTGCTATTGCTATTGTCCTTCCTTCCTTCCTTCCTTCTTTCTTTCCTTCTTTCCTTCCTTTCTTTCTTCCAGTTAGAATGCAGAATTGCAAGCAAACTGCCCATAGTCAGGAGTTCGATTCTGACCGGCTCAAGGTTGATTCAGACTTCCGTCCTTCCGAGATCGATAAAATGAGGATCCAGATTGTTGGGGGCAGGAGGCTGACCCTGTAAACTGCTTAGCGAGGACTGTAAATACACTGTGAAGCGGTATATACATCTAGGAGCTATTGCTATTGCTACTAAGAGCAAGACCTTCTGCTGCAGACGCCTCAGTGGGGAGTGAAGCGTGGCCAACGTGCCCCACTCACTTGGAGCTGCCGGTGGCTCTCGTGCAAGGCCACGTGCAGGTAGACCACGATGTGATGGCGTTGGTGCAAACCTTGGCTCAGCCGTGGGGGATACACAGAGTGCAGGGGGAGACAAGACAAACTAAATTGGGATTGCAATAGTGCTGAGTAGCTGTAGCTCGGGTGGAGGAGGAGGGTGGAAGTTCTTGTGGGCTTTCTAAATGCTTCATTACAGAGCAATACAAGACCCAATTTGATAGAAGAGCAATAGAAGAATAAGGCCACGCTGCCACCAGCCACGCTCATCAAGGCCTGGCAATCCACAAGCAATTCCATCCACCAATGCATCGACCCACCACCAGCCTTTAAAACCCTCAGAATTCAAATCAGTCGCACAACCAACCAGTGATGACACCGACCCTCAACCAACCCACGTGTCAGATCCGTGTATCTGACATTTCTTCGGTGGAAGAAGAAAAGGGGGGGGGGGAAGACTGGTAAACCCTTTCTTGATGTAACCTGAACATATTTAACCTTATATCGAATTTGCACACCCACACATGATACAATGGAGGGAGGGAAGCCAGATGGCCAGAACCTAACACCTCCGAGAGGCACAGCCAGGAGATGAGAAAACCATAAAACTCCACAGTGAAGTGCTCTGGGCAATCTCCAAAAAACAGTCCGTTCTGAAAAGGGGGTGGGGGGAAGTTAGGTACGTCTTGGGAAATGTAGTGACAAAGATCCTTCCTACAGGGGAAGGATCCCCTCCCAGCCCCTCTTATTAACATATTGGCTTTTGTTTCCCTAAATAAACATTGAGAGAAGGGGAGGGGTTCTAAACTCCCTTATCTATCACTGGATGCCTGAGGGACCTCAGACGCTGCTTTGAACTCCTACATGAATTGTCTCAATCTCAATAAAGGATTCCTTTTGATACGTTTGGTTCTCAGAAGTTCATTCTTATTGATTGAATGGGAAAACGTTCTGTAGCCTGACATCACGCAACCGCCCAGTGGTGGGTTCAATATTTTTTACTACCGGTTCTGTGAGCATGACTTGGTGTGCATGACAGGGGAAGGTTACTGCCAAATCCCCCTTCCCTCTCCACCCCACTGACTTGCTTTGCAGCTCTCTTCTCCTGTGCAGGGCAACCCAGATCAGCTGGGACTCAATGGGAGGCGAAGAAGAGATGGGGTTGGCGGGGCCAGTCAGAGGTGGGATTGACCGGTTCTCTGAACTGCTCAAAATTTCCGCTACCGGTTCTCCAGAGCTGGTCAGAACCGGCTGAAGACCACCTCTGCGGAGGGGCTTCCCAAAGGAGAAGGAGGGCTTGCTTGGTCCTTATTTGAGATGCCAAACTGCAGACACCAGAGGGGACATTCACACATGCTTCTTCTGGCCTCCTTGCTACTCAGGATTGGAATTCAACACATCAGTCTGAGGCAGTGGTGGGATTCAAAATTTTTACTACTGGTTCTTTGGGCATGGCATGGCTTGGTGGGCGTGGCTTGGTGGGCGTGGCAGAGGAAGAATACTGTAAAATCCCCCTTCCCTCCCCATCCCACTAACCTGCTTTCTAGCTTTGTTCTCCTGTGCAGGGCAACAAAAGGAGACCCAGCCAATCAGCTGGGACTTGGGAGGCGGAGAATAGATGGGGGCGGGGCCAGTTGGAGGCGGGATTGGCTGGTTCTCTGAACTACTCAAGATTTCCACCACCGGTTCTCCAGAACCGGTCAGAACCGGTTGAAGATCACGTCTACAACCTCTCAAAACCAACACTTCACCTCCCAATCACCCCCACCCGATTTGACCTCCCCATCACAAGACCCTCACCTGATGTGAGCCACACCTGAGTCATCACAAGGCTCACCTTGGGGGTCCTCTTACCTCCCAGAGGGTCAGCAGTTGCCAGGAGAATTCCCCATCCTTCAGGTGCAAGCCGGTCTCTTCCTGCAGCTCCCGCAGCCCGGCATCCAGCAGCTGCGCACAACAAAGAAACAAGGGTGGGGAGAAGAAGCAGTTCCTGAAATCGGTGGGCATCGGGGCAGCTGCAGCTCAGAAGAGGGCCTCTCACCACAGGTTGCGGGGGACCCCTCTTCTAACCCACTTGGAACCCTGAAGGCCTGGTGGGAGAAGGCCTGAAGGATTCAGGGAAGGAATTCTGTCTTGGCAAAAGGCTAAAAAAAAAATGAAGACAGTCTATGTCGGAATGGGACAACTCGCCGTGGGACAAAAGTTACACTAATAATCGAAGAAATGGTGGAATAGAATAGAATTCAGAATAGAACAGAATATTAGAAGGAATAGAATCGAATAAATATTGGAAAGAATAGAATAGAATAGAATAGAATAGAATAGAATAGAATAGAATAGAATAGAATAGAATAGAATAGAATAGAATGGAATGGAATGGAATGGAATGGAATGGAATGGAGTGGAGTGGAGTGGAGTGGAGTGGAGTGGAGTGGAGTGGAATGGAATGGAATGGAATAGAATAGAATAAATATTGGAAGGAATAGAATAGAATAGAGAATAGAACAGAATTAGAATAGGAATAGGAATAAAATAGAATAAATATTGGAAGGAATAGAATAGAATAGAGAATAGGACAGAATTAGAATAGGAATAAAATAGAATAAATATTGGAAGGAATAGAATAGAATAAATATTGGAAGGAATAGAACAAAATTAATATTGGAAGGAATAGAATAAAATAGAACAGAATAGAATAAATATTGGAAGGAATAGAGTAGAGTAGAATAGAATAGGAATTCTTTATTGTCCAAGTGTGATTGGACACACAAGGAATTTGTCTTTGGAGCATAAGTTCTCAGTGTACGTAAAGAAAAAATAAGAATACATTTATCAAGAATTTAAGATACAACACTTAGTGATATTCATAGGCTACTAATAAACAATCAAATCATATTAGGGAACAAATAAAACAATATAAATTGTAAAGATACAAGCAACATGGTTATAGTTATAAGTTGGAAGAGATAGGTAATAGGAAGGATGAGAAGAAGAATAGTAATACAGTCTTACTAAATAATTTGACAGTGTTATGGGAATTATTTGTTTAGCAGAGTAATGTCAATCGGGAAAAAACTCTCCTTGTGTCTAGTTGTTCTGGTGTGCAGGGCTCTATAGGGTCGTTTTGAGGGTAGGAGTTGAAACCGTTTCTGTCCGGGATGTGGGGGATCTGTAAATATTTTCACAGCCCTCTTTCTGGCTCTGCAGTATACAGGTCCTCCATGGAAGGCAGATTGGTAGCAGTTGTTTTTTCTGCAGTCCTAATTACTCTCTGAAGTCTGTCTGTCTTGCTGGGTTGCAGAACCGAACTAGACAGTTATAGAGGTGCAGATGACAGACTCAATAACTCCTCTGTAGAACTAGCAGCTCCTTGGGCAATTTGAGCTTCCTGAGTTGGCGCAGGAAGAACAAGAATCTTAAAAGAAAGGAGGCCAAAGGAGGGACAGAATGAAATGTGAATGGCAACAATTAAAATGTTTTTTTATTTATTTCAAATAATTAAATTGTTAAATTGTCCAGTGGAGAGTTGGGCCCATTCCGACACAGGCGGCCTTCATTTCTTTTTTTTAACCTTTTGCAAAGACGGAATTTCTTCCCATCAGGATTTGAGGATTCTAAGTGGGTTAGAACAGGGCCACAACCCATTGGCCACAGGCCCCCAGGTAGCTGGCCATTGCGTTGGCAGGTGCGCACAAGCCCCACTTGCCAAGCGTCACGGGCTCTCGCAGCTCCACTTCTGCGAGCAACGGGTGTTCACACACACACATACATAACCACATACCGTGCCCCTCCCACAAACCATCTTCTCTTTCCCCCCTCCCTCCTTTTGGGCCAGCAACCTGGAAAGGTTGGGGAAGTCTGGGTTAGAAGCCTGTAAAATGCTAGGCAAATTTTCTGTCGGTATATAAGAAATTATGAGCTGGGATAGCCATAACAAACACGTGAGCCAAAATGGGAACTGTTTGGTGACTAAGAAACGGCACCTGTTGTGAGCCATGTCAGACGGCTTGGAGCCTAGGCCTGGCTTAGGATAACTGGGCTATATATATAAGAGTTGGTGTGCTTCTGTGCTTTTAATATTGTTTCTGAATTATGGTGGTTCTGATTGCTTCTGCTACTTGTCCTTGTACTTGCTATCACATTGCAAGAGCTGCATGGGTATTATATACATGCATCATGTTTTATATTATATTGTATATAAAAAGATTGCTTCTATAATTGAATTCTGCTGATTTATTTGTGTGCTGGTTGGATTGCTGCAAACTCTGACATTTCCCCGCAAAAGCTTCCTATTTCTGCCCTTGGATGGTTCTCTCTGGATTCTCCCTTTTGGTTTGGATTTTTAAAAAGGCCTTACCTCTTCTTCCGGTTCAATATGGCCGCCTGCAAGGGAAAAAAAAATCCAGTTTCTGCTCCCACTGGCTGCTTCTGAAAACTGAAGGTAGTCCTCAACTTACGAGCAAACTGACCCCAAATTTCTGTTGTTAAGTAAGACATCTGTTAAGTGAGTTTTGCCCCATTTTACAACCTTTCATGCCTCAGTTGAATCACTGCAGCTGATAAGTCAGCTTGGCAACTGGTTCATATTTATGACGGTCGCAGTGTCCCTGGATCACGTGGTCCCTTTTTGGAAACTTCTGCCCAGCAAAGTCAATAGGGGAAGACTTTGATTCATTTAACAACTATGCGTTAGAGAAGCAACCTGGAACTAAGGAGAAACTTCCTAAAAGTGAGGACAATTAACCAGTGGAACAGCTTGCCACCAGAAATTGTGGACGTTCCATCACTGGAGTTTTTTAAAATGAGACTAGACCTGTCTGAAATGACATAGGGTCTCCTGCTTGGGCAGGGGGTTGGACTAGAAGACCTCCAAGATCCCTTCCAGTTCTATTCTGATTAACCACTTAATCTTTCAGCTATCGGGATCTTCAGTTATCTGAGTCCAGAATCTGCTTGCAGTGAGCAACACAACTTTTCTACCAAAAGAAAATCTTAAGCTTGAAGTTTAGAGAGGCTGGAATGCCACCTCAGAGGAGTTTTTCTAAGCCAAAGGAGTCCTAAGAGCCGTGGTGGTGCAGTGGTTAGAATGCAGCATTACAGGATAACTCTGCTCACTGCCAGGAGTTTGATTCCTTCAAATTTGGGCTCAAGTCAAATGAGGGCCCAGATTGTTGGGGGCAAGAGGCTGACTCTGTAAGCCACTTAGAGAGAGCTGTGAAACTTTGTGAAGCGGTATGTAAGTACTTATTGCTATTTTCCTTCCTTCCTTCCTTCCTTCCTTCCTTCCTTCCTTCCTTCCTTCCTTCCTTCCATTCATCCATCCATCCATCCATCCATCCATTTCTTCCCTCCCTCCTTCCTTCCTGTTAAAATGCAGTACTACAGGTTAACTATGCCCACAATCAGGAGTTTGATCCTGACTGGCTCAAGGTTGATTCAGTCTTATGTCCTTCCAAGGTCGGTAAAATGAGGACCTAGATTGTTGGGGGCAAGATGCTGACTCTGTCAACTGCTTAGAGAGGGCTAGGAAGCACTGCGAAGCGGGATATAAGACTAAGTTTAAGTGCTATTGCTATTCCCTCCCTCCCTCCCTCCCTCCCTCCCTCCCTCCCTCCCTCCCTCCCTTCCTTCCTTCCTTCCTTCCTTCCTTCCTTCCTTCCTTCCTTCCTTCCTTCCTTCCTTCCTTCCTTCCTTCCCAGTAGTTAGAATGCTGTATTGCAGGCTAACTCAGCACACTGCCAGCAGTTTGATCCTGACTGGCTCTAGGTTGACTCAGCCTTCTCTCCTTCCGAGGTGGGTAAAATGAGGGCCCAGATTCTTTGGGGCAAGAGGCTGACTCTATAAACCACTTAAAGAGGACTGTGAAGGCACTGTGAAGCGGGATATAAGTCCAGGGCTATTGCTATCCTTGGGGCTACGGGGGTCTCTGCGGCCTTCCCAGTGGCGTATTAACCATGAAGCAGACTAAGCACATGCTGAGGACACCAGGCCCAAAGGGGGCACCACAAAGTTGAGAATATGGCTTGGTTTGTACAATATGGACACAGGAGGGGGGGCACCAAGATTTGTCAGTGCTTAGGGCACCAGTGAGCCTTAATCCACCACTAGGCCTTCCCATCCTCTCACACCCGATCCCTCCTCCCCTCACTTTGGTTCTTCTTACCAGGAGGCACCCAAGTATTGGGGAAGAGACTTAGTGTCCTCGCCCGGCGGGTCAACAAAACCTTTTAGTTTGTGGACTCCAGGAGAACGGCCACCCCGACATCCACCCCCTGGCGCCGAGTCTCCGTGGGGAGAAGAGCCCTTTGCTCTGCAGTCAAATGCTTGATGGGGCAGAAGGGGGGGGCGCTGGAAAAGAAAGGGGAAAAAAAAGTAGCCAGGATCCTGGAAATGGAAGATTTCACACTCATGACACAGGGAGATCTTGATTTACGAGCGCTCGCTTAAGAAATGCTCAAAGTTACGATGGATGGGAAAAAACCCATGACTGCAACCCACTCTCAAAGAAATGATTGCCCCCCTGCCCCTGGGGTCATGTGACCACATTTTGGGCCCCTGGCAACCAGCTTTTTTTTTAACAGACTTTTTAAAAAAAGTTTATTCAAGATTTCAAGAAAATTTAAAAGTTCTCACATTTTACAGCATTGTTATAACAGTGTAACATATTCTTCAGTGACAATTCGATTCATTTACTACTAATAAATCTATCACTTGTTTACTAAATCTTTACTTATGTTATTATTAAATTACTGTATTTATATATTTACAGTATTTTACAATATACACATTTACATACACATATGTCATGTATCCAATTCTTTAGGGTTTCTTTGGTTGTTTTCACTAAACATCTTTAGTTCCTTTTTTTTAGCCATATAAAAGATGCCATATATTCCATATTTTTAAAAAATCACCTTCTTCCTTATTTTTAATACCATAGTTAATCTGATCATTTCTGATCATTTCTGCACATTTTAATAGACTTTATTCAGTTTTCCCAACTATTTAAAAACAAAAAAAAATTTGCATCAACATTGAAGACATCATTTACATTTCTTAACCATATTCTTAGATTTAATTTTCTATTACATTGCAATTATTACATATTACTTTTTCTATTAATTCTCTATTCCTTGCTTATACCACTGGTTACATAGTACATTTTCTGTTAATTCTACATTCAGTACATATAGCTTCATATTCTTTAATAAATTATAGTATTACTTTTCTTTCTATTCTCAAACCATATATACCAGGCGTCCCAGACTCAATGATACGTCGATTCCTCTCTAACTTTTAACTCTAGTCAGGCTGTCCAGTCCAGTATTTTCCTTATCGCTGCTCCCTCTTGTGATATTATCTCCCTGTTTCCAGAGCTGTGTGTATATAATTCTAGCAGCAGTTGTTATAATATATCTGTCAGTCTTGCTATATTCTCCCTTAATTATGCCTAGTAGGAACAGTTCTGGTCGGAATTCAGTTTTTTGCTTTGCTATTTCTTCAGCCAGTTGGCATTTACAACCAGTTGTTGCACCGTCCCATGGTTACACAATCTCATTTTGCAACTCTTTTGACGATTTTCCCATCATTGGATAAACTGGATTAGAATGATTACCCTGTGATTGATTTAATGACCATGGTACCCGGTCAGGTGATAAGCACAATGACTACAGGCCATCCTCGACTTACGACCAGAATTGAGGCCAGAATTTATGTCGCTTGGCGAGACATTTGTTAAGTGAGTTTTGCCCCATTTTATAACTTTTCTTGCCACGTTTGTTTAAGTGAATCACTGCAATTGTTAAATTAGTAACATGCATGTTAAGCGAATTGGTGTCAGTTCTGCCCCAGTTCGATCCCTTAGGAAAGAAAGACCCTCAACTCCAGAGAGCATACAATACCACTTCTGAAACCAGGGTGGTTCTTTCTAATGAAAAATGATCCTCAACAAACTTTACAATTGTCCTGTGGGAGTTTTCCTCCCTGCTTACACAGGTAGTTCTCGACTTATGACCACAATTGAGCCCAAGATTTATGTCCCTAAGGCAAGATATGGTTAAATGAGTTTTGCTCCATTTTACGACCTTTCTGCCCGCAGTTGCGACTCACTGCAGCTGTTAAGCTAGTCACACAGTCATTAAGTGAGTCTGGCTTCCCCATGGACTTGTCAGAAGGTCGCAAAAGGGGATCACACGACCCGGGGACACTGCCACCATCATAAAAGTACGGGCCTTCTCCTTGGGGGCACCCTCCCTCTGGAATGAATTGCCCCCGGAGATGAGGACCATCCCTGACCTTTTGGCCTTCCGGCGCACATTGAAAACATACCTATTTCATCAAGCCGGTCTGGCCTAGGGTTTTATAGGGTTTAAATTGGTTTAAATTGGCTTTAGTCTTTTATACTCTGGATTGGGTTTTATCTTTGAGCCACCATATTTAATCTTTTTTAATTGTTTTTTAAATATTGTATTTGTACTGTGTTTTAACTTTGGCTGTACGCTGGCCCGAGTCCCTGCAGGGAGAGGGGCGGTACAGAAAACTAACAAACAAACAAAACAAACAAATAAATAAATAAAGTGAGTGGAGCAGCCAAGTATCTTTATAAGTCCTTTTTTTCAGTGCCGTCATTACTTTGAACGGTCACTACATGAACTGTTGTAAGTCAAGGACTACCTGTATAAAATTCTCAGGAGCACTGAAGGCAGAGAAGAGACTCCGTTGTTTCCCGGCGTGACAAACCCCTTCGTACCTTCAAGGGGAGTCCGGTGGAGCCAGGAAACTCCCGGTCAGAAACAAGGCACCGGAGGGGCTTCAGAGCACAGTGCACGATGCCGCCGTCTTCGTGGGGCGGGCAGCGGTGGCCAACGATGCTCTGGAAGCCAAGGAGAAGTTGTGATCATTCCTGCACCCACTGCCTCTTTGGCACCTGGCTTAGGCGGAAGGGTCTCTCCAGGGGAGCAAATTGAGTTTCTTCAAGTCATACTAGGTATTGGGTTTCCTGCCTAGGCAGGGGGTTGGACTAGAACAGCCGTCGCCAACCGATGGGCCACGGCCCACTGGTGGTCCGTGAGAAAATTTTGGTGGTCCGCAGAGAAATGTCACCCCAGAGCACTCCCCCAAAGCAATTAATCCAGGCTGGCAGGAACACAAGGCTGTTCAGCCCACGTGGCCCACGGGAACCCTTCCTGCAAACTTGCCTGCTAAGTTGCTATTTCTCCTTTTTTCCCCCTGGCCATTAGCTGTTCTGTAGCGGAAGATTTAGTTTAGCTAGAAAGCAGGAAATCATTAGATTTCTTGTTTTCTAGCTAATCTTTAGAACCTCCCTTAGGACTGAAGGTTCTATTATTCAGTGCAGACTCACGGAAAGCAAATTTTATGTGACAGACTCAAGTAGCCGATGGCAGATAGATAGATCTCTGAATGATTCTGTGAGCAACTCAATCTGTCTGCCTGCTTTGCCTGATTTTGGGTAAAAATCAGTGGCGGTATTCAGCAGGTTCTGGCCAGTTCTGGAGAACCGGTAGTGGAAATTTTGAGTAGTTCAGAGAACCAGCAAATCCCACCTCTGACTGGAGATTTTACAGTATCCTTTCCCTGCCATGCCCACCAAGCCACGCCCACAGAACCGGTAGTAAAAAATATTGAATCCCACCACTGGTAAAAGTTGCTCTTTTTTATAAAAAATTCAATATTTACATAAATATTTATAATATTTACATATAAGCCATGCCCAGCCAGTCACATGACCATCAAGCCACACCCCTTAGGCCACACCCACAGAACAGGTTGTTAAGAAATCTGAATTCCACTCCTGCCTCTGTGTGTTTGTGTGTGTGTGAGAGAGAGAGGTTAGATCAACTCTCTCTCTCTCTGTCTCTCTCACACACACATACAGATATCAGCAAGCCACCATCAGTCAACATTCATTCCCTGGGATTTAAAATGATACGTTTGGTGGCCCCTGAGGTCCAAAAGGTTGGCGACCCCTGCTATAGTATAGCATTTCAGACAGGTGACAGTCCATTCTCTTTTTAAAATCCTCCAGTGATGGAGTACCCACAAGTTCTGAAGACAAACTGTTCCTCTGGTTTATTGTTCTCTGTCAGGAAATTCCTCCTTAGTTGCTTCTCTCCTAGGTTAGTTTCCACCCATTGCTTCTTGTCCTGCCCTCAAGGGCTTTGGAGGAGAGCTTCCATTATTTCATTATTAGAAATACCCAATTCCTGCAACCTAAGTAAGTTTTAGTCTCCAGACCCCTAAACATCCTTATTGTGCTTCTCTGCACCCTTTGCAGAATCTCAAAACATCTTCTTTTTCATAGGGCCACCAAAACTTTAATGCAATATTCCAAGAGGGGGAGGGGGGTCTTAGCAAGGCATTATAAAGTGGTATACAGAATAAGAGAATTGGAAGGGACCTTGGAAGGTCATCAAGTCCAACCTCTCCCCTCTCCCCCCCCCCCCCCGCTGCTCAAGAGGGAGGCCCTGCACCATTTTTGACAGGTGGCACTCCAGCCTCTGGTGGCAAGTCGTTCCACTGGTTAATTGCTCTCACTGTCCTTGATAAGTTTCAATCAGAATAGAGCTGGAATGGAGCTTGGAGGTCATCTAGTCCAACCTGTTGCTCAAGCAGATCCTCTATTACAGCATTTCAGACAACCTCTGTTCCATCAGTTGATTGTTCTCACTATCAGGAAATGTCCCCTTATTTCCAGGTTGAATCTCTCCTTGATCGGTGTCAATCAGAATAGAGTTGGAAGGGAGCTTGGAGGTCGTCTAGTCCAACCCCTTGCTCAAACAGGGCACCCTATGCCAGGAGTCCCCAAACGGAAGTCCACAAGTCTTAGAGTTGCCAAATTTGGAGACCTCTGCCCGAGACCATTTCAGGCAGGTGACTGTCCAGCCTCTTTCCAAAACCCTCCATTGATATGAAGACTTTATGTGATTTTGAGGCTATCCCTCCCCCGAGCAGCCCCCCCCGCACCTTCCCCGCCCTGCTACCTGCTCGAAGCGGGCCCGTTGCGGGAAGCCGCCCCCTCTGCAGACGTGCACCGCCACCCTCCTGCCGGCCAGCACGATCGGGGCTCTCCGGAGCAGGAAGGACGAGCTGCTACTCCGGCGAGAATCTCGGCTTGCAACAGCTGGTCGTGGAGGGAGGTGGCCCTCTAGCGGCGGTTCCCAGGCGGTGCAGCCGCTTCTCCTGGTTGGGAGAGCGCCCTCTAGCGGCCGCGACCGGCTTTCTTTGCCAAAGGAGTCGGTCCCGGTCTCAGCCAGGTTGGTGGCACTCCAGAAGATCCGGGATTACAGATTAACAGAGTTGGAAGGGAACTTGTAGGTCATCTAGTCCAACCCCCCACCCACCCCCAGGAGACCCCACTACACCATTTCTGACAGAATTGATTCCTACAGCTCAGTTCTTAAGGAACTAGAACTACGCTGCGGTCTGATCTAATATGGTATATAAAATCCTACATTGCAATGTCCTACCTGCAAATGAATACTTCAGCTTCAACCACAACAATACAAGAGCAAACAATAGGTACAAATTCAAGGTAAACCGCACCAAACTTGATTGCAGGAAATACGACTTCAGCAACAGAGTGGTCAATGTCTGGAATACTCTACCTGACTCTGTGGTTCTTCCCCAAACCCCCAAAATTTTAACCTTAAGACTGTCTACTATTGACCTCACCTCTTTTCTAAGAGGTCTGTAGGGGGCCTGCATAAGCGCACCAACATGCCTACCGTCCCTGTCCTATTGTTTATTTTTCTTATATGGATCCATGTATTCATAACTATGTTTTTACTTATACCTATTATCTTGAAAGCAATTGACAAAAATAAATAAATAAAAAAAACTTGAGCAAAGGGTTGAGCTAGATGACCTCTAAGGTGCATTGCAAGCTTGTTATGTTGTTTTGTGACTATACACATTTATGCTTTTTTTCTCTCCCTTGACCAGTTTCCTTATTTGGCAGTACAGGGTAGTTCTCGACTTAAAACAGCTCACTTAGGGACCGTTCAAAGTTACAAGGGCACTGAAGATGATGAGAGGACTGGAGGCTTAAACATACGACGAACGATTGCAGGAACTGGGCCTGGCCAGTGAAGGGAAGGACAAGGGGAGACAGGAGAGCAACCTTCTAGTATCTGCCCCAGAGAGGAGGAAGGGGGTCAAGCTATTCCCCCAAGCATCAGAAGGCAGGACAAGAAGCAACGGATGGAAACTAATCAAGGAGAGAAGCAACCTGGAACTAAGGAGAAACTTCCTAATAGAACAATTAACCAGTGGAACTGTTTGCCACCAGAAGTTGTGGATGCTCCATCACTAGAGGTTTTAAAGAAGAGACAGGACAGCCATGGAAATGTTATAGACCCTCCTCCTTGTGGAGTGAGTTGGACTGCAATTGCAAGTGTCAGCCATTGCCAAGCACCCAGATTGTGATAATGTGACCACAGGGGTAGTGCAATAGTTGTAAGTGCGAGTAAAGATTGTACAACACTTTTTCCAAGTAGCTTTGAGCAGTCATTAAACGGTCAGACGAAAATCAAGGACTACCTTTATACTCTCAATTCACACATTTCCTTCATCAAAAACTATCACCGCATGAAGGCAGGAATTTTTTTAAAACAAATCTTCTTTATATGAAAACAAAACTAATCAGACTTTAGAAGGCAGGATTTTCCGAGCTCCGGCCGATGGCTCAGTGCCGGATGGTGCTGTTGATGTACGATTCCAAAATAAAGATGGTTTCATCCACTTGGTTTTCACTGGCGTCAATCCTTGAATAAAAAAGAAAAAGAAAATACAATTCATGGAAAGCTTGCACCTTTTAATCGTTGAACCAGTTGGACTGATCAATTGAGCAACTGCAGTTTCTATTGGCAAGCTGTTCCACTGGTTAATTGTTCTCACTGTTAGGAAATTTTCTCCTTAGTTCTCGGTTGCTTCTCTCCTTGATTAGTTTCCATCTTTTGCTTCTTATCCTGCCCTTCCGGTGCTTTGGAGAATAGCTTGACCCCCTCGACTGCTCTAATGTCACCCCTGGTCCTTGCCAAACCCGATTCCTACCACTGTTCTTCATATGTTTTAGTCTCCAGGCCTTTAATCCGCTTGGTTGCTCTTCTCTGTAATGTGGTGACCAAAATTGGATGCAGTATTCCAGGTGTGGCCTTACTAAGGATTTATAAAGTGGTAGTAGTATTTCACATGATTTGGATTCGTCCCATCTAGCCCAGCCTGGCTCCCTTTCTTTGTCCTCCTAGCCTGTATTGGTGGTTGGTGTTTTCCCCACTGGGGTTGAATTTGGAGAATTGAATTCTGTCAACTTTGGCTTCTGAGAGGATTGGACTGTCATGCCCTTGTTGGAGTCTGATTCTGAGGGGGAGATTGAACAGGGATGGAGTGGGGCTCCGGTGGCTGTGGAAGAAACGGAGAATGGGCAAGTCCGCTGGGCCTTTGGAGGAAGACCCAAGGCCAACCCTTCTTCATCCTAAGGCACGCAGGGAAGAACAGAGAAGGGAGCAATGTGGCTTATGGGAGAGAAAAAGGCCCTGATCCCCTTCATGAGTTGCAGCTGGGAGAACAGGGTATAAGTGGGGCGTTTGCACACAGCACCTCATTATCTCTGTCGAGGCTTATCTGGGTTTTGGCATCCTCCCAACTGTGGGTTGCTTCATTATCTTTTGGAAGGCTGCAATTTATTATCCTGGCCTGTCGTGTTAATTATTTCAGTGTGGTTTGTGTTGGTTTTTTTATTTCTACTTTATCTGTACTCTGGGTTTGGACTGCATTTCTTCCCTTTGTAGACTGTTTTCGGAAGAGTTTGATCTCCAGCTGAGGATAACTGGACATTGGGGACCAAGTTGGACGTATTAAAGAGAAATTATCTACTTTGGTAACTTGGTTATTTTTGTGCCATGCCCCTTTATTTATTTATTTAAATACTTATATACCGCCCTTCTCCCGAAGGACTCAGGGCGGTGCACAGCCGATCATAACCCCAATACACTATACAAAAATTAAAATGAATTAAATAATTTAGACTGTTTTAATTTAAAAAGTTTACCCCTCCCCCATAAATAATTAAAAACCCCAAATATTCAAACCCAATTTAAAACGAGAGACAAAGTTAAAATCTTGTGTCAGCCTAGGCCAGCCTGCTCAAAGAGCCAAGTTTTTAACGCCCGTCTGAAGGCTCTCAGGTCCGTGTTGGTGCGTATCTCTGGGGGCAGACCATTCCAGAGGGCGGGGGCCCCCACAGAGAAGGCCCTACTCCTGGGGGCCGCCAGACGACACATAGAAGCCGACGGCACCCGGAGAAGGCCCTCCCTGTGGGAACGCACAGGTCTGTTGGAGATCACCGGCAGAACGCGGTCCTGCAGGTAGCCTGGCCCAATGCCATGGATCGCTTTAAAGGTCAGAACCAGAACCTTAAAGCGAACCCGGAAAGCCATCGGCAACCAATGCAGCTCGCGCAGGAGAGGCGTCACATGGGAGCTTCGTGACACCCCCATAATCACCCACGCTGGCCGCATTTTGCACCAGTTGGAGTCTCCGGGTGCTCCCCGCAAGGAGCCCCATGTAGAGAGCGTTACAGTAATCCAGGCGAGAGGTGACAAGGGCGTGAGTGACCGTGCATAAGGCAGCCCGATCTAGGAAGGGCCGCAACTGGTCATCACATGGACAATTCCAGGCTGGCGACTCCGTGGGGAGGGGGGGAGCAGGGCTTCAACCACTCCCACTCACCCCTACCTGGGCCATACTCACTTGTTGACGTTGTGCTTGAGGGTCTCCAGCTGCTGCCGTTCGGGTGCCGTGATCATTTCCTCAATCTCCTGCAGCTGCGCCTGCTCAGCCCCCGTGGCCTGGACCGAGGCGAGGATGGCCTCCACCCGCTGGCTCTTCTCCAGCAGACGCCTGCCACGAGAGAAAGGCCAGTCAGAGGGTCTCGTGGTCTTCGCTCGAATCACAGAGACCGCGAGGCCAAAGACCGGGTGACTTCAGCAGATGTTGTTTAATGACCCCATAATTCCTTGTGGGGTGGAGTCTTGGCAACTGAATGGAACTAGCTGAGTCTTTACTGGCCAGATGCCCTTCCTGTTGCCAATGCGGAGTTTTCTTCAGCAGATATTTTTCTCATTGTGCCCAGAGAGAAAAATATCTACCTCTACCTCGGATCAAACTCACAGCCTGCTGATGTGAGGCTAGAGCTCCCCCTCTAGGCCACCCCACCACTCAGGTGACTTCAGCAGATGCCCGAGAGATACAAAATGTTTCATGAGAAACTTTGACTTTGCTTTTGTCAAACAGAGAGATTTGTGGTTATAGAAACGGCTAGTTATATACTGATGGGTAAAAGCAAAAAGCTGAGGCAGGAGTGTTTCTACCTTGTAGTGTGCTAAAAAGAGTCAGAAGTCAAGGCCTTCCTTGTTCTTTTTTTCCCTTCTACCTCACACTTTCTGCCCCCCTCTCCTTCCCCTAATTTTCTACTTCTATGTTTATGTTTTATATATAAAATAAACTAGCTTGATACCCATGCTTCGCTACGAAACTATGTAGTTGGGCTTTTTTGGGGGGGAAGAAAACAAGGGGAAAAATTTCTGCCTCTGCCTACCAGCATCCATTGGTATTCATCTGGCTAGCGTCCTGTCAGTGTGAGAGTTGAGGGCTGTTTGGAAACTGAAACAGTATTTGCTGTATGAGCAAGGAGACAGTAAGGAGCCTGGGCATGGCTTAGCTCAGGGGTAGGGAACCTTGGCTCTTTTATCACTTATGGACTTCAACTCCCAGAATTCCTGTGTGAGCCATAAAAGGTTCCCCATCCCTGGCCTACTGGTTTTTCAGCTGTGGGGGAAATCAATTTTTGACTGGAATGGGATTGTTTGATATACAAATGTAGGACATA
Source organism: Bungarus multicinctus (assembly GCA_023653725.1). Classification (NCBI taxonomy): domain Eukaryota; kingdom Metazoa; phylum Chordata; class Lepidosauria; order Squamata; family Elapidae; genus Bungarus; species Bungarus multicinctus. The sequence goes on from CM042847.1 coordinate 698,517, forward strand.
TAAAGAATATATAAAGAATATGTCCTACATTTGTATATTAAACAGTCCCATTCCAGTCAAAAATTGATTTCCCCCACAACTGAAAAACCAGTAGGCCAGGGATGGGGAACCTTTTATGGCTCACTCAGGAATTCTGGGAGTTGAAGTCCATAAGTGATAAAAGAGCCAAGGTTCCCAACCCCTGGCTTAGCTCAACTGTCCTGTACTAAAGCTGCTGGGTGCTCTGAAATTGAAACTGAAACTCCTCTGCTTGTGTTTTGCATTTGGAAGAGATTTCTTTTCAGGTGGGGAGGGGGAGTAGAATTCCTTAGCATCAGAGCATAATAATAATAATAATAATGTAGGAAATACTCTAAATGCTCTGATGGTCCTTTGGAAAAATCCTTTCTTAGTGAGCCCCTAGAAGCCAAGAGGAACCTATGGGCCAAATATCATGTTTGTAGGCATTAGAGTTCTGGAGATTTTGTGATGATGCGTGAGCGGTCTTTCGCTTTTATATATATAGAGATAAATAAATAAAAAAGATTATTTTTTAAAAAAAATATCCGGACACAGAGTTACAAAGGAGAGTGTGCCAGCTCTCCCCAACTGTCTTTATGGATGGGGAACTTTTCAAGGTTTCAACCATCATCACATAGAGTTGGGTTCAAAGGGCCGAATTGTATCCTCAGGACTCCCAAACTCACCGGTTCTCCTTGGTCTCGTGGAGTCGCCGTTCTATCAGGTTGGCCACACACTGAAAGGGAGGGAAACCAAGAGGTTGCCATGAGTGCAGTCTGGCTTAAGCGAAGTTTTAAAAAGCGAAAGCAGGATGCAAACCTTGTAACACCGCTGGAGTAGCAGCCGGGCAGAGGAGAGAGTATTGACTGTGTACAAGTAGAAAGTCCGGGAAGGGGCGTGGTCTGGAGTTTTGGGGATTTCCTGTTTTGGGGAGGAAAGCAAAGCCAGATAAGAGATTAAATTGGCTAGTATTGATACATCACTGCAGGCAATCCTCGACTTGTAACAGTTCATCTAGTGACCGTTCAAAGTTACAACGGCACTGGAAAAAGAGACTTACGACCGTTTTTCAGAGTTATGACTTTTGCAGCATCCCCAATGTCATGTGATGAAAATTCAGCACTTGGCAACTGGCTCATATTTATGACCATTTCATGTCCAGGAATTACGGGATCTGCGACCTTCTCACAAGCAAAGTCAATGGGGAAGCCAGATTCACTTAACAAACGAATGGTGGGAGCCACTTCATGCTGGTCAAATGAGAACAGGGCTCTTATATATATACTAGCTTGATCCCCGTACTTCGCTACGAAACTATGTGGTTGGGCTTAGGTTTTTTTGGAGGAAAATAAAGTGGGGGGAGAATCTGCCTCTGCCTACCAGCATCCATCGGTATTCATCTGGCTAGCGTCCTGTCAGTGTGTGAGAGAGTTGAGGGCTGTTTGGAAACTGAAACAGTATTTGCTGTGTGAGCAAGGAGACAGCAAGGAGCCTGGGCGTGGCTTAGCTCAACTGTCCTGTACTAAAGCTGCTTGGTGCTCTGAAATTGAAACTGAAACTCCTCTGCTTGTGTTTTGCATTTGGAAGAGATTTCTTTTCAGGTAGGGAGGGGGAGTAGAACTCCTTAGCATCAGAGCGTAATAATAATAATAATAATAATATAGGAAATACTCTAAATGCTCTGATGGTCCTTTGGAAAAATCCTTTCTTAGTGAGCCCCTAGAAGCCAAGAGGAACCTATGTGCCAAATATCAAGTTTGCAGGCTTTACGGTTCTGCAGATTTTGTGATGATGCATGAGAGGCCTTTCGCTTTTATATATATAGATATATATGCATACGTTTGTGTTGTATTTCCCCTGCAACGTGGCCTTGATTACAGCTACTCCTCGACTGTTCATTTAGTGACCGTTCAGAGTTACAATGGTACTGAAAAAAAGGGACTTATGACCGTTTCTCACATTTATACCAACCCGTGGAGGCGCAGTGGTTAGAATGCAATATTGCAGACTAACTCTGCTGACTGCCAGCAGTTTGATCCTGACTGGTTCAAGGTTGATTCAACCTTCCGTCCTTCCTAGGTGGGTAAAACGAGGAGCCAGACTGTTTGGGGCTGACTCTATAAACCACTTAGAGAGGGCTGTAAATGCACTGTGAAGTGGGATATAAGTCTAAGCGTTATTGTTATATTGCCTCCTAAAAGTTGCCCCAATAAAACCTAACTTCGATTTGGCACAGAATATCTCCGTGGGAATCCATGGCAGAATCCATGCTCTGTCTTTCATGACAAGAGGAACCGACCTTCACTCAAGAATCCCCTGGCCAACCTGCAGCCTGAGAAGGCCTGCAAGGAATCTCACTCCCATCAATGCCTCACTGCCTCGGCAGGTCACCTCAATTTCCAGACAAAGCTGCTCGTGGCTGGACCTTTGTGCTGGGCGATATGGGGAGAGCCGGTACCTGCAGAGCTACGATATTGGCCGACAACATTTTGTACATCATTTCTTTGGCTTCTTTGGCCGGGATCATGGCGAAGTCTTCGATCTGCTTCTGTTCCAGGTGCCTCTTCCTTAATAAAAGGCGGAAGATGCGGGCACAGCGGGACCCAAATCTGTATCCAGGAGGGAAGTGAAGAAGAGCCTGTTCTGAGCAGGGCAGCGAAAAATTCATGAACCCATTTTTTCCTGTACTGAAAAGAGAACAGGTACACTTCTCTCTCTCCCTCCCTCTCTTTCTCTGTCTTTCTCTTTCTCTGTCTTTCTCTTTCTCTGTGTTTGTCTGTCTGTCTTTCTCTTTCTGTCTCCCTGTCTGTCTCTCTTGCTCTTGCTCTGTTTGTCTTTCTTTTTCTGTCTCTCTCTCTCTCCAACACCCCCCCCCCCATACACTTGCACCTTTCCCTTCAAACCACCTCTTCCTGGTCACAACTATCCAACCCACTAGAGTGGGGAGGCAAGGAATGCTGTGGCTCCCATCTCCTACGAAGATCCATCTGGTGGGACCCACCCAAAAGGCTGATGTTCAAAATTGATTAGGAGGATTTGCAGAATCTCCACTGCTTGCATGATCTGAAATCTACTGAATGAGAATCTTTGGAAACGGAGAAAGAAAAGCAGAGAGGACACACGAGAAAGGCTCCCTGGAGAATAAGGGTAGGGGGGAGCCTCTTCTGAGGAAAGTGAAAAGTGATGAATTGTTTTTTTTTTAAAAAGAACTTTCCGGTGTGGAAAGATCAGGGAGAGAGAGACCTCCTTTTACCTTTCCTGCACAATGGATTCCAGCGTTGCAGTGGCTAGAGAGGCCAGGCCCTTATGAAGATCTGTTTGGAAGAATGTTAGGGAAAAGATGCCGCAAGAATGGCCCTCGTCCTCTGCAGGGGCTGAAGTTGAGAAGAGCCAGGAGAAACTCAAGAAGGGCCAAAGAGCCTTTATTCCCCATGGAAGATCACTTTCCTTGAGGGCTAGTCTGGGGTGTGGTGAGTGGGTGTGCAAGGAGCTGGAGAGAAGTTCCAGAGCCAAAAAGGGATAAGGGTCTTTCCCAACACACTCCCTGTTCTCTCCCTCAAGCAGCCCACCGCAGCTGCCTCTTTCCGATACAGGCAGTCCTTGACTTACGGCTGCAACTTGGCCCAGGATGCAGGTTGCCAAAAGGCAGAAATTTGCTAAAGCGGGTTTTGCCCCCATTTGCGGTTCTTGCCGCTTTTGTTAAGCGAATCGCTGCAGTTGTTAAATTAGTAACACGGTTGTTAAATGAATCTGGCTTTCCCCATTGACTTTGCTCATCAGAAGGTCGCAAAAGGGGATCAGGTGACCCCGGGAGATGCTGCGACCGTCAGAGATGTGAGTCAGCTGTCAAGCATCCAAATGTACACCGCATTAACCATAGGGATGCTGCAATGCTTGTGAGAAAACGGACATAAGTCACTTTTTTTCAGTGCCGCTGTAACTTAGAATGGTCATTAAGGGAACTGTTGTAAGTCGAGGACTACCTGTATAAAGGTACTGGTTCCCCTCCTTGCACATCCATGCTAGTTGTTTCCGGCTCTAGGGGGTGGTGCTTGTCTCCCTGACAAAGTCGAAGAGCCAGCACTGTCCGAAGATGTCTCCGTGGTCATGTGACCGGCATGGCTAAACGCCTTCGAAGGCGCATGGAGCGCTGTTCCCTTCCCACCAAAGGGGTCCCTATTTTCCTACTTGCATTTTTTACGTGCTTTCGAAGTGCTAGGTTGGCAGAAGCTGGGACAAGGAACGGGAGCTCACTCCGTTATGCGGTGTTAGGGATTCAAACCGCCAAACTGCCGACCTTTCTGACCGACAAGCTCAGCGTCTTAGCCACTGAGCCACCGTGTCTGTTGTAAGTTGAGGACTACCTGTACACGCTTGGCAAAAACAAACAGACAGAAGTCTTTCTTTGCTAGATAACTGAGTGGGACGGTTGACCCCTGCCTTCTTGCATTAATTACCCACGTGGCTCCCTTCTGATTCTGAGACTGGCCCTCGTGACACCAAAAGACACCGAAAGGATACTGATCACGTACATCCCTCCACCACTGTCACCGGATTTCCCAACGAATTCAAGCTGTGGAGAGAATAAAAGGCTTGGAGATTATGATATGTAGAATTATACCTGTGAAAACATAAAGCAATGGTAATGCCATTTTTAACCTCTGTGTAAACCTAAGGTAATTTACTGGACTATTATGTAAGAATTCTCTATTGTTTTGTATAAAAGTTATATATTTGGCAGGTTACGCTGACCAGTGTCATGTTAATGATGGAGATTAGTGGAAATGGAAACGGGCAAACAGGACGAAGAAACAGATGTTATGCTACAATAATAATAGGGAGATACGTAGTTGGATAGATTGTGAACCTAGAAAGGGGAAGAGACTGTATATTTGAAACTATATAAACCCCAGGCTTCCTGGGAACCATGTCTTCTGCCCAAGGGCAGAATTCCCTTTTGCAAAAGCTTCATAATAAAGCTCTTATATATAGTTCATGTGTCTCCAGTTGTCCTGAATGGTTGATTTTTATCACAGAAATAAAAAGTATCAGGTTTGAATAAAGGGAAATCCAAAGGACGCAACCTTCCTGAAGCGCTGGTAAAGCTTTAGAAAAAATAAATTTTCTTACCGGGTCGTCTGCTAGTAAGGTTAGGTACTGATCAAGAATCTGCTTGGAGATGTTGTAGCCAGTCGGAAGTAATCGGAATATCTTAAAGTAAAGAAAAAAGAAAACATGGAGCTGAAGATGAGCTTCTTGGATGAGAAGCGAAAGGTCTTTGAAGGAAAACAAGGAAGTCCAGTTGCCTCTTGAAAAAGCATCTTTGGGATCACCCCATTTGCCTATCCGGATGGAAATCATGGGACTGCGGGAATGCTACAACGTTTTTAACAGTGGTGGGATTCAAATAATTGAACCACCAGTTCTCTGCCCTAATGATTCCTTCCAACAACCAGTTTACCAAACTGCTCAGAAAGTTAACAACCGGTTCTCCCGAAGGGGTGAAAACTGGCTGAATCCCACCACGGGTTCATAAGTGTGAAAAACAGTGATGTCAATTTTTTCAGTGCCATTGTCATTGTGAACGGTCACTAAATGAACTGTTGTAAGTCACGGATTACCTGTACTCCTTTTTGGGCCAGGAGCCTCCAAGAGCCACATCGATCTGGTCACTGAGGACTAATGGCATAGCGTTTTGTCTCTTGGCGTTTTGGCTGAGCCCTACCTCCTCTGGCCATAAAATGAAACCCCACGACTTGAGGTTGAAGGGTGGCTCACCTCATTGGAAGAGAGCGGCTGGGTGTAGGGGGCATTAGAAGAGGTTGTGACTTCACTCATTCTCAACATAGTCCGGACAATTTCGCTACTGGTCTGTGGAGGCAGAAGAAAAGTTAGGAGGTGTAACAGAGGCCATTCCCTTGTCATTTGATCAGAAGAGAGCTGGAAGGGACCATGGAGGCCTTCTAGTCCAACCCCCCTCCCTCCTCAATCAAGGGCCCTTATACCATTTCAGACAGGAGGCTGTCCAGTCCCTTCTTAAAAGCCTCCAGAGATGGAGCGCCCACAACTTCTGCTGGCAAATCATTCTACTGGTTCTATCAGGAAGTTCCTTCTTAGTTCCAGGCTGCTTCTCTCCTTGATTAATTTCCTTCCGTTGCTTCTTGTCCTGCCTTCTGATGATTTGGAGAATAACTTGACCCTCCCCTCTTCTTGGTGGCAGCCCCTCAAATACTGGAAGACTGCTATCATTTCCCCCCCAGTCCTTCTTTTCTCTAGACTGGCCAAACCTAAATCCTGCAACAGTTCATCACTCTGTATGTTTTAGTCTCCAGGACTTTAATTATCTGAGTTACTCTTCTCTGTACTTTTTCCAAAGTCTCAACATGTTTTTTGTAATCATCATCATTGAACGACACAACAACAACAACAACAACAATAATAAATATTTATTTATATACCGCTCCTCTCCCGAAGGACTTGGAGCGGTGCACAGCCATACAATTAAAACAATAAATATGTGAAAAATTAAAACTAAATTAAACTAAGGCCCTGGCTGTAATCAATTTAAAACCCCTCCCTTAAAACCCTAAAATTCAATATAAAAAGTAAAACACCCAAATCTAAAATCAGCCCAAGCCGGCTGGTCAAAGAGCCCAGTTTTCAAGGCACGCCTGAAGGTCCCCAGGTCCGTGGCTGTCCGTAACTCCGGAGGCAACTCATTCCAGACGGCAGACGCCCCCACAGAGAAGGCCCTATTCCTCGGGGTCACCAGCCGGCACATAGATGCCGACGGGACCCGCAAGAGACCCTCCCTGTGGGAGCGCACCAGACGGTGAGAGGAAAATAGCAGAATGCGGTCTTGTAAATATCCTGGTCCGATGCCATGGAGCGCTTTAAAAGTTAACACTAAAATCTTAAAGTGCACCCGAGAGGCCACTGGCAACCAATGCAGCTCGTGCAGGAGGGGCGTCACATGCGAGAACCTTGACGCCCCCATAACCACCCGCGCGGCCGCATTCTGTACCAGTTGAAGACTCCGGATGCTCCCATTCGGGAGCCCCATGTAGAGGGCGTTACAGTAGTCCAGTCGGGAGGTGACCAGGGCATGAGTGACTGTGCGTAAGGCATCCCGATCCAGAAAGGGACGCATCTGGTGGATCAGGCGAACCTGATGAAACACCCCCCTGGAGACGGCCGTAATGTGGTCTTCCAAAGACAGCCGTACATCCAGGATTGCGAGCCCTCTCTGAAGGGGGCAAAATCTCACCCCCAATAGCCAGCGATGGAACTACCTGGCTATATCGGGAATCCCTTGTGGGCTGGAGTCTGGGCAACTGGATGGAGCTAGCAGGGTGTTTACTGGCTGGCATGCCCTTCCTATTGCCAATACGGAGTTTTATTCAGCAAATATATTCTCACTGTGCCCAGAGAGGAAAATATCTGCCTCTCCCTAGGATCAAACTCACAGCCTCCTGATCGTGAGTGAGAGCTCCATCTAGATGCCATTGCACCTTTTTTGTAATGTGGGGGCCAAAACTGGATGCAAGATTCCAGGTGTGGCTTTAACTAAGAATTTATAAAGCGGCACTAATACTTCACACGATTTTGATTCTACACCTCTGTTTGGATTGGATTGGGTTTTATCTGGCCTATTATTCTACATCACAGTGCGGGGAAAGGCAGGTGTGACCGATTCTCTTCTGTTTCCTCTCACCAGGAAGAAAGCTGGAGCTTTCCTTTGCAAGAAAAATCCAGCCATTAGGCAGACAATGTCAAAGAAAAGAAGCCAGTCCTTAGCACCCATCATCAGGAGGGAGGGAGTCATGTGTGGGTTGGATAGCCTTGTATATTTATTTAATAAGTAATGAATAATTGGAGGAAGATGCTACTCACCTGGTCCATCCTGTTGGCCACAGCGCTGACGATTGCTTGATCCCGGAAGTGCTGGTGGAAGCGGTCAATATTGACTTGCCAGAAGATTCCACTGTCTGCAGAAGGCTGAAATGGGCCAAGTGGAGATTAAAAAACAGAACCTCTTAAGAAGAGATTCCTATTATCGCCCCAGTCCAAATACCTCAATGCATACTCTTAATTTGCCAATTTGCCCATACGTCACAATTGAGCCTAGTGTTTAGGTTGCTAATTGAGACTTGGTAGCTTGTGGTGAGAAACTTTTTGCCGGGGCTGCTGGCCCTCCTAATAAAGGAATCGTTGTTTCAACTACAGAGCGTTTGGGGAGCTGGATTAGAACAACAGCCCACCACCAACTCATGGCCTATTTGGAACCAGGCCATGCGGGGAAGCAGGCCAGTGCATGAAGCAGAATGGTGCATCTGCATGCACGCAGCTTCATTCATGCAAGCAACAGGCCGATGCACGCACACGCACGCACACACCATTCAACTTGCAGTCAAGCTGCATGCACTGTCAACTCATAAAATATTTCTATGGTCTTTTTGGAGTTGCCAACAGAAAGGGAGGGGGGAGCAGTGCAGCCACTTGCAAACTGAAAGTGCAGTCCATAAATGTTTTCAGAGATAGTAACTAGGTGACTGAAGTTTCTGCTCACAAAACTGGAGAGGCTGATTGATAACTCTGGGCTATGGAGGTGCCCCATTGGAGAATATTAATTATGATACACCCAGGGGGTGGGGGGCAAACCAGGGTCAAGGGTGACAATGAGTGATGTGCCTCAGAGTCGGCTTCATCCAGGCAGTGCCGACATGTTAATTCTCAATAAATCCTTTTGAAGTTTTGGAAGTTTGGCTCGAGACTCATGAATTAATTGGGGTCACTGCTGGAATCCTGACATGCAATTTGCATGTAAGCCTGCGTGCCACTTGCGCATCGGCCCGCCTCTTGCGCAGCTCGATTTCCCTCTCCCCACCAGCCCAGACACCAAGCTGCAAAGGTCAGGGACCACTGCTTTATAGGATGGTTCCCTCTGCCCTCTGCCACTTAGAATCTGTTCTGGCATCTACATTCTACTGCCCAGTTTTTCTCCCATCGTAAGTTGTCCTGGAAGCAGCAGCCACGCTACCTCTTCGCTTTCCGTGTCTTGTTTGGCTCGCTTTGCCCCTCTTTCACCGTCCTCCTTGGCATTGTCTGAATGCTTCCGCTTTCCCTTTCCTGTTGGTCGAAAGAGAAAATGTATTTCTTGCAGCAACAAACGTGTCTCTTCCTTCCTCTCCCCCAGGAATACTGTAGGATGGATCTGCATCTGTTACTCTCAGGTAGAAATTCCTTCAAGCGGAACCCTGGACTGCTAAGATAAAAGTCCTATCTTTATTGTAGAAAAAACAGGAACCAAGGACTGGATCAATTATGTCAGCCCAGTCGTATAACAATATTTATAGGGTTCTTTGTGCGTGAGAGTCGTAGTACATATAATGAGATTAACAGAACATACGATGATAAATTTCGCTGTCTAAGGCAGGAAAGACACAATTCAGTGGAACAGAACGCAAACCAGTGGAACAGCTTGCCATCAGAAATTGTGGGTGCTCCATCACTGGAGGTTTTTAAGAAAGGACTGGACAATCACTTGTATGAAATGGTCTAGGATCTCTTGCTTGAGCAGAGGGATGGACTAGAAGACCTCCAAGATCCCTTCCAGATTCTTTTTCTATTCTATTCTTCCCTATCCCTATCTCTATTTCAACTTAACAACTTCAACATCAACACACAGTGGAAAGTCAAATAGGCTACTGAACGCCCAGTTACATCGATGACCCTACACGCAAAAGGTGCCAGGTTTTGTCCTTCCCCGCCAGCACTGGTCAACATTGAGCAGGATCTGTACCCAACATGATGTCTGCCAGGACTCCCTGTTAAAGTGGGGTCTTGTCTCTACCCCTCAGTGTGACCGTGAGGCTCCTTGACAAAATAACCATCCCATTGTGTCCAAATGTCCATCAAGAGCTTACACCAGCCCAATGTCTGATTTTTTTCAACATAGACCACCCTGTCCTTGAATGGCTGGGTGGACTGGACATTAACATTTGAACCACTATAAGTCCATGTATTTGCCATATGCTAAATAAAAAAATAAATTCCTATTCTATTCTATTATTTTCCTATTCTATATATTCTCCTACTAGCATGATACTCTTGCTTCACTACAAAACTATGTGATCGGGCTTAGTGTTTGGGGAGGAAAATAAGGGGAAAAAATTCTGCCTCTGCCTACCAACATCTATCGGTATTGATTTGGCTAGCATCCTGTCATGTGTGTGAGAATTGAGGGCTGTTTGGAAACTGAAAGAGTATTTGCTATATGAGCAAGGAGACAGCAAGGAGCCTGGGTGTAGCTTAGCTCAAATATTCTGTACTAAAGCTGCTTGGTGCTGCTGTGAAACTGAAACTCCTCTCCTCTGCTTGTGTTTGCATTTGGAAGAGAGTTCTTTCCAGGTGGGGTGGGGGAGTAGAACTCCTTAGCATCAGAGTGTGTGAATAATAATATAGGAAATATTTATGCTCTGATGGTCATTTGGAAAAATCCTTTCTTAGTGAGCACCTAGAAGCCAAGAGAAACATAGGTGCCAAATTTTAAGTTTGTAGGCTTTACGGTTCTGGAGATTTTGTGATGATGCGTGAGGGGTATTTCGCTATTATATATAGGGATTCTATTCTATATATTGTTCTACTCTACTCTAATTATTATTCCATTCCATTCTAATTTCATTCTTCTCCTCAAACAAGTTAGTTTCTTCCTACTCCTGTTGCTTCTAAAATATTTTGAGAGGTTCTAAATGCCAACTGTACCTCACTGGTTTAATTCCATCATCGTATGCTATCTAAACTACTTCACTCCTCACCTATAAGGTTCAGCTTTGGAACAGCATACATATCCTTCTCGTTAAAGGCCAACGTAGGCGTGGGGGAAGGTTGTGCTTCGGTAGACTCAGAACCTTCGGACAGCGAAGGGCACCTCTGAACAAAATGCGTATCTGCCAGGCACGTAAAGGTGGCGGAGACCTCACTGTAATCCATTGTTTTCCCATCTGTGGACAAAGACACAAGAAACCCTTCTATGGTGGCCTTCACAAGCAGCGTTTTCCCAATAGAAAAAACCCACCAGATCCCACTCGCCTTCCATTGTCTCAGTCAGCCGGTCAGCCACCTTCTTCACTACGGCGCTCATTGTCATTTTGCCGTTGAGTAGCAACTCCTCCACAATCAGTTCCCCTGTGTCGCTATAGAGAGTTTTAGCTGTGTAAATGTATCGGGGATAGCGAAGAATCCGCAGCATTCGGCTGCACTGGGCTTCATACTCTACCTGGCCTCGCTTCTGCTGCTGGAATATCACCAAGTTGTGTTGGATGAGGACACAGAGAGCTTTCCGGACCTGCATAAAGGTAGAGGAAAGGAAACAGAATATGTACTTCTCTTCAGAATGCAGGTCACGTCGATGCCAACAACAGCAAGATTTCAAAGTCTATGGAGATTCTCAGTTGTCCAGGCCATGGTTGTGCCAAAGGGGCTTTTCCAATGGCTTCCTGAAAAAGCAACTTTGGGACAACCATGACCCGGATGATTGAGAATCTTGACAGACGTTTAGCCGTGCACTTTGGGATGGACTCCCTTCGAATGGTGTGGGAATATGAACCCATTTCCCGAAAAAAAAATGCAGACTACAGGAACCATTTGCACTACTCAGGTGGCCCTGAGGACATAGATAAACCTCCAAGTGGCCTCAACAACTCAAAGGATGCAAACGACCAGCTGTCTGCAAGGAGTATCAATCCTTCCGTTCCCCACCATCCAGTCACAGCTGAAGAAGCTTCTTGGATGAGAAGCGAAATGTCTTCAAAGAAAAAACAAGAAAGTCCAGTTGCCTCCTAAAAAAGCACATTTGGGACAAGATTTCAAAGGTGTCCTTCCCCTCAAAACTGCAAATCTCTTCATTCCCAAAACCTTACAATAGTCTTGTGAAATAAAACATAGCTAATCCTGTATTGAATGGCTGAGAAAAAAAATGGCTTGTTAAAATCCATTAGCTGACTGCATGGTTCTCTGAACCAGGGGTCCTCTACTCCCAGGCCGAGGCCCAGAACCAGGCCCTTTGGAACCAGGCCGCGGAAGTGATGGGTGAGTGAGTGTGTGAGCTCCATTTGTCACTGCAAATGGAGCTGCATGCACACACATGTGCTCACCTGCCATTTACATGGAACCATCCCTCCCCCACTCTCACTGGTCCACAAAGTCAGACCGCTGCTCTAAACCAACTTTTGAAGCCTTAATTACACTCAGGATTGCTGAGTGTGAGTGAGAACATCAGCGGGAACCATGGATCCTTAATCTTAGTTTAGTTTAGGCTACTTTTGCTATTATGCAAATAACAACAACAACAACAGCAACTACTATGAGACTTCCGAATACAGACTGACAAAGTTTTGGAACACAATACCCCGGATATCACAATACCCCGGTTGTTGTGGAGAAGAAAAAAGTGTGGATCGTCGACATTGCCATACCTGGTGACAGCAGAATCAACGAGAAACAACTTGAAACAGTCACCAGATATCAGGACTTGGGAATCGAACTGCAGAGACTCTGGCATAAACCAGTGCAGGTGGTTCCAGTGGTACTGGGCACACTGGATGCTGCTGTGCCTAAAGACATAGGCAAGGACTTAAAAACAATTGGCGCTGACAAGATCCCCATTGGTCAGCTGCAGAAGGCCACCTTACTGGGATCTGCTCGCATAATCTGCTGATACATCATGCAGTCCTAAACACTTGGGAAGTGTTTGACTAGTGATTTGTGATACGAAACCCAGCATGGTTATCTCGTTTGCTGTGTGTACTGTCATTTTTGTGTATAATAATAATAAGAAGAAGATTCTACAAAAAAACACCCTACTTGGAACAGCTTATATCCTCCGACGCTACTTGAACAGTTCCTAGGTCCTTGGTTAGGACTCGAGCTGTTGAGCTACCAATCAGTCCCAAAGGCTCTGAATCTCACTACAGATTAACCAATAATAATAATAATAATCAATCTACTAACTAGTATAGTATTTGCACAAAATTGGAAAAATGGATTCCTACTGAGGAATGAGAGCATGATCAGGAAAATATTAGAATGTGCAGAAATGAATAGATTAACACTAGCAATTAAAGAGAAGGAACAAACTGAATATTGTATGATATGGGAACTATTTTATCAATGATTATAGAATAAATATGAAAATTAGAAACAAAAGATTAATGAAATATAAAATATGATAATAGAAATATGTTAAGATAAGGATTGTTATATTAATTAGATATATTATATATATTGATATTAAGAGAATATTAATGTAATGAATAATGCTGTAAACTCTAACTGTTATTGCACAAGATATTTGTACCCAGACGACACTCCGGTTAATGGAATATTGATTGTTGTATCAAAAATTAAAAAAAATATTAAAAAAAATAATCGATCTACCTGATCAAGTGACATGCCTGTGTTTTGGGAAATCATCCATAATGTCTGTCCGCCCATACGGATCAGCTGCATTCCAACCTTTTCCACAATTTCACCAAAGTGTTCACAGAGCAGGAGAGAACAAAGTTTGATTTCAGCCTGGGTCATCTCGCTGAACAATGATAACACTATGTATAATTGACGGCAATAAAATATATGAGCCACTTCAAATCAGTAAACAATTCCAGTGAGGATTTCAGGGTCCAATATGAAAATTAAGGCTCTACCATTCCATATAAATCACCAGCTCTGCATCTGAAAAGACAAAGGCTTTATACATTCAGAGTCTACTTGGCATAAATATTCAGTAGAACCCTGGGCTAAAACTTCCCAATTTCTTTTTGCTGGATTTCAGTGAGAAAGTTACTGGTTCAGTTAGATCCATAAATAGTTGTAAGTTGAGCATTATCTGTATAGGTAGTCTTCAAGTTACGATCACAATTGAGCTCAAAATTTATATTGCTAAGGTATTTGTTAAGTGAGTTTTGCCTCATTTTATGAAATTTTCTCGCCACAGTTGTTAAATGAATCCTTGCAGCTGATAAGTTAGTAATCCGGTTGTTAAGTGAATCTGGCTTCCCCACTGACTTTGTCGTCAGAAGGTTGCAAAAAGGGATCATATCACCCCGGGACATTGCAACGGTCATAAATATGAAAGTTGCCAAGCACCTGAATTTTGATCATGTGATCACGGAGGTGCTGCAATGGTCCTAAGTATGAAAAACGGTCCTAAATCCCTTTTTTCAGTGCCATTGTAACTTTGAACGGTCACTAAATGAATCAGTTTAAGTTGAGGACTACCTGTACAGTACTGTGAAAAAATGTTAGGCAGGTGTGCAAAAACGCTGCAAATTGAATGCTTTCGGAAATAGTTAATAGTTAATTTTTTATCTATTAACAAAATAAATGAAAATAAATAATCTAAGAGTTTATAACGAAGACAATGTTTTCTCCTCTCTCCTTTTCTGCCAGAAATGCCACCCAGGGACCCCCCACCACCAGACCCATCGGAGTAGGACGCCTGCCCCACCCCCCAGCCCTCTGCCAGCCCTCTAGAGCCTCCCCTTTACAGCTAGTCCTCAATTTATGGCCACAATGGAGCCTGAATTTTCTGTTGCTAAGCAAGACATTTGTTAAGTGTATTTCGCCCCATTTTACGACCTTTCTTGCCTCAATTGTTAAGTGAATCTATGCCGTTGTTAAATGGTTAAGCGGATCTGGCTTCCCCACTGACTTTCCTGTCAGAAGGTCGGAAAAAGGGGATCACAGGACCCCAGGACGCTGCAACCGTCATAAATGTGAGTCAGTGGCCAAGCGTCTGAATTTTGATCACGTGGCCGTAAGGGTGAAAAACGGTCCCAAAGTCCCTTTTCTCAGTGCCGTGGTAGCTTCGAACGGCCACTAAACTGCCATAAGCCGAGGGCTCCCTGGAGTCAGTCACCTTCTCGATTTCTCCTCTTCTTAGCCGGAGACCCTCAACTTTCTGGCGGGGGGCGGGAAATCCTCCCCCAGCTTCTTTTCTTCGCTTCTTGAAGGTTTTCTCCACCTAGGCCTCAAGCCCTTCCCTCGGTCCCCATGGCAACGGAGCCCCCGCCGGAAGCGCCTTCTCTTTTTCCGCAAAGGCCTAATCGCCGGCCTAGGTTCCTCCCTCGAGGGAGTCGACAAGGGGGCCCTGGAAGCGACGCGGCTAGAGCGTCCAACCCGGCTTTGCCGCTTGACTGACACTCTAGGCCTTGCGTGGCTCTGTGGCCGACGTCGGCCCAGCTGCACTGTTTCGCTTTCCAAGGCCGGCGGAGGCTCGGCGGGGCGGAGGATGGCGGAGACGTCTTCGGCTGCCGCAACGGCCACCATCTCCCAGCACCGCTTCTTTTGCCAGAGCTGCAAGGGCGAGGTCAGCCCCAAGCTGCCGGTGAGCGCCGGGATCAACCACCCCCGCCTCCGCCTGTTGCGGGGTAGACCCGGGTGGGGAGGGGAGGCCGGGGTTCGTGGGGGGGAAGGCAGATTCCGCAGCCTCCTTGCAAAGGAGGGGAGGGGTGACGGGGACCCCCGCAGAGAACCCCCCCAAATCCTGCTCGGAAGGCACCCCCCGCTTCGCCCCAAGCCGGTTGGGTGGGGGGCACAAGCCTCTTTCCCCAACCTGGCGCCCCAGGATGTGCCCAAGTTGGGGTGGGGGGATGTGGGGAGAGGGTGGGGTCCAAGGTATCCGAAGTTACCAGTGTGGGAAAAGGCGGAGTTTTATAACATTAGCAGAATAACAGGGTGGGAAGAGTCCCTTGGAAGTCATCTAGTCCGACTCCCTGTTGAAGCAGGAGGCTCCAGAGAGGCGACTCCTCGATTTAGGACCCCTGTGGAGCCCAAGGGTTTTTTTGTTGCTAAGTGAGACCTCTGGTTAAGTCTGAGTTTGCCCCCCCCCTCAGTATTTATGGCCTTCCTTTTGCTTCATTTGTTAAAAGCGAACTGCCACCGTCATTAAGTTAGTAACCCGGTGCTTAAGTGAACCTGGCTTTCCCCCATGGACTCGGCTTGGTTGCAAAAGAGGATCGTGTGACCTTGGTACGCGGCAACTGGTGCAAAGACGAGTCTGCTGCCGAGCCTCCAAATGTTGACCCCCCATGACGTGGGGGATGCTGTGAAGGCTGTTGAAAAACGTTCCTAAGTCATGTGTTTTTTTTTCAGGGCCATTGTGACTTTTGAACGGTCACTAAGCGAACTGTTGTAAGTCGAGGACAATCTGTACCAGTGCTGGAAGGGACCTTAAGAGGTCTTCTAGTCCCATCCCCTGTCGAAGCAGGAGATTTTAAACCAGTGTAGACAAATGTCTGTCCAGTCTCTTCTTGAGAAGCTTACATTGAAGAGCCATTTTAGGAATTATGGATCATCATCATCATTCTGGTCATGGTCGGATGAAGGCCTCTTCCGTATATTTCCAACCAATACACTCCTGAGGTTTTTTTGCCAGTTGAGTCCTCTATAGTTGCTTATGTCATTGATCCATCTTGCTTTAGATCTCTTTCGTGGATGCTTTTGATCCAGTGGGATCCATTCTACGCCTGCCTTGGTCCCCCTGCCATCGGTTCTTCTTGCTGTGGGACCAGCCCGTTTCCATTCCAATTCTTTTACTCTCTCGATGGCATTGTATACTTTTGTTTCTTCTCTAATCCACGTGCAGGTCTTCCTATCTTGCCTCATCTTTCCATGGTTCTTTGCGCCACTGGTAGCTTTTGTGTCGATTGTGATGTTAATGTCCAGATTTCATTGGTATATGTTAGAGCAGGTAGCACACACTGATCGAAAATTTTTCTCTTCTGATGTGGCAATCAAAGACCAGTCATTGCAGGGTCCAAAGATGTCTGACTGCCTGGGCAGTGTTTATTACATTTATAGAGTTTTTACAAGAAGACAAAGGCAACATAGATACAGCATCTTGACTGGAGAATAGATGCCACATGGGTGAAAGCTCCCATCCACATTGGTACAACCTCCCAACCAATCCTTAAGATTAGTGGTGATGTTAATAAAATGAGATCACCTGTATGTCTGGAAAATTAAGGACTTTCCACCTTTACCAAAATATAGGGAATGAGATCATGCAGTAACAAAAGAGGCCCCCTTAGCCAAATGTACAGTCTGCTGCTAGCATCTAGCACCATCCAGAGGTTCTCAGTGGCTACCACATTCTGACATAGGAGAGGTTGTTCTTGAAAATTACGCTTAGCTTGCTGAATGCCTGTCAACCACATTTAACCCACTGTTCAATTTCCCTTATTGTACCTTTCATTGAGATCCAAAAGAAGGACTAGGGGTGGCATGATAGCAGTATTCCAGTATTTGAGGGGCTGCCATAAAGAAGAGGGGGTCAAATTATTCTCCAACACACCTGAAAGACAGGACAAGAAGCAATGGATGGAAACTAATCAAGGAGAGAAGCAACCTGGAATTAAGGAGAAACTTCCTAAGAGTGAGAACAATTAGCCACTGGAACTGCTTACCACCAGAAGATGTGGGGGCTCCATCACTGGAGGTTTTTAAGAAGAGACTGGACAGCCATTTGTCTGAAATGATATGGAATTAGAATAGAATTCTTTATTGGCCAAGTGTGATTGGACACACAAGGAATTTGTCTTTGGTGCATCTGCTCTCAGTGTACATAAGAAAGAATAAAATACATTCATCAAGAATTATAAGACTTAGTGATAGTCATAGGTTACTAATATTGTATTGTACCCTATGACTATTATTAAGTGTTGTACCTGATGAATGTATCTTTTCTTTTATTTGTACCAAGACAAATTGTGTGTCCAATCACACTTGGCCAATAAAAGAATTCTATTCTTCTAAGCAATCAAATCATACTAGGAAACAAATAAAACACTATAAACTCTAAAGATACAAGCAACACGGTTATAGTCATAATTGGGAAGAGATAGATACTAGGAAGGATAAGAGGAATAATAGTAATACAGTCTTAGTAAATAAGTTGACAGTGTTGTTGGGAATTAGTTGTTTAGCAGAAGGATGGCATTCGGGGAAAAAATGTCCTTGTGTCTAGTTGTTCTGGTGTGCAGAACATTAAAACCATGGAAGGCTGAGAGTGTAGCCTTATTCCATGCAAGACTCTTAATTTAAAAATATCCCATTTAATTATTGCCTAATCCAGTGTTTCTCAACCTTGGAAACTTTTAAAGATGTGTGGACTTCAACTCCCAGAATTCCCCAGGAAGCTTAAAATTTCCACAATTGAGAAACAGGGATGTAGTCGGTGCTTGGAAAGACACACTTGGTCCTTAGAATTCTCCCCATTAGGCACGAGTTTTTAAAAAAACCATTTAATTGAAATCTGCCTGTCTATAGTACTGTCAGGTCCGTGTATCTGTCATTTCTTCAGAGGAAGAAAATAAGGGGGGGGGGGAACTGATAAAGAAATCCTTTCTTGATGTAACCTGAATATATTTAACCTTATATCGAATATGCACACCCATATATGATACAATGGGAGGAGAGAAGCCAGATGGCCAGAACCTAACACCTCGGAGGGCACAGCCAGGAGATGAGAGGTCCATAAAACCCCACAGTGAAGTGCTCTGGGAAATCTCCAAAAACAGTCCGTTCTAAAAAGGGGGTGGGGGAGGAAGTTAGGTACGTCTTGGGAAAGCTACGTGAGAAAAAACCTTCCTAAAGGGGAAGGATCCCCTCCCAGAGGGGCTGGGAGGGGAATTAACATATTGGCTTTTGTTTCCCTAAATAAACGTTGGGATGGGGGTGGGATTCTAAACTCCCTTATCTATCACTGTATGCCTGAGGGACCTCAGACGCTGCTTTGAATTCCTACTGGACTGTCTCATCTCAATAAAGGATTCCTTTTGATAAGTTTGGTTCTCAGAAGTTCATTCTTATTGTTTGAATGGGAAGAAGTTCCGTAGCCTGACATAAAGCAGCGTCTGCAATAGAGGTCAACCCGGAGAGGAATTTTTTTTTAAAAACAATTCACTCTACCGAGGGGATCCTACAAGAGAAGAAAAAAATGTCTGAATACAGCAAGGAGCAAGGGGGAGCCGAATGCTGGGGAGAAACGTCAACAGTTACCCAGCCAGATACTGACTCGATGTGCCCCATCGAAGACAGCGAGGCTGCCTGCGAATCCTCCACCAAGCCCCGGTGGTCTATAGGTGTAGGAAAGAGAGACACCTGGAATGGAAGAACCAGGGGAGTAACCCTCACCCGAGGAAATCGCAAACCCGTGTGGAAATTGGAGCTAGAGGCCCTATCGAATCAGGAAGAATGGGATGAGGAGCCACTGGCCGATGACCGAATGAGACGGTACATCAATCGCCTAGTGAGGGAAGCCCTGGAGAACCTCGACATGGGGGATGCACAAAGACGACAACGCAGGAGAGCGAGGGAACCAGAAGGTGAGAGAACCCGAGCCGCCACCCCGGATTCAGTGGAGATTGAGCGGGAAGAGGGACAAGCTGAAGAACCAGCAGCCACACCAGGTACCCGACCCTTAAACGCCCCGGATCAGGGAATTAACCCTGGCCAACCCAGAAACATACAATTACAGAGGAAGGTCCCGCCCTTGGGGGTAAAATTCGATGGAGACCCCCAGAAATTGGGATTTTTCCTGGCACAAGTGCTCACCTACATGCAAGAATATGGACAGGATTTCCCAACCCAAGGGTCCCGGGTGCGAATTGTCACCCTAGCTCTTGAAGGGGCGGCAGCCAGATTGATGGTAACAACGTCAATGCCCCAGAATTAAGAAACTTAGATCGCTTTATGACGGCCTTGCGCCACCGTTTCGAGGACCCGCTTGCCGATAGAAAAGCCCGGGACCGCATCAGAGTCGTGAAACAAGGTCGTCGCCCGGTAGCAGAATACACCGAGGAATTTCGTGACCTGGCCGGCCGGGTAGATTGGCCAGAGGATATCTTAGTGTGCTGGTTCAAAGATGGACTAAATGATGATCTATACGCTGCCTGCCTGGCCCGTGGGGCCCCAAACCTCTTGCATGAATGGTACATGATGGCAGAGGAGGCAGAGATAGACATGACTCGAAACCGGTACCGTGCTGGTAAGTTTTGGAAAAGATCCCCACCCCTGGGGAAACGGGAAGTTTTCAAACCCCAATCCACCATGACTCCAAGAACGCCTGGTTGCTTTAAGTGTGGAAAGGAGGGACACCGCGCAGCAGAATGCCACTCGAAGACTCCTGCCAGAAAGCTAGACCACCCATCAGGGAGGAAACCCACAACATCCAGCCCTCGAGGGAAGGAGACTGGCCTGAGAGGCCAAGTAGATGTGGGATTCCAACCCCCCCCCCAAACCTGAGGAAGAATCCCAAACGCTCCGAGGGGACCTGAGCCAGTCCGAAAGTGATCCAGAGGATGACCCGCTGGTAAGCAATCCAATTGAAACAATCACCCTACCCCTGAGACTGTTTATCCCCAGCCAAGGGAAGGGGGAGGAAGTTACAGCGTTGCTGGACTCAGGATGCACTCGATGCCTAATCAAACCCTCCCTTGCAGATAAATTGGGAATCCAACTGAAAGAAATGGAAAATCCCATCGCTTTCTGCCAATTAGATGGAACCATAGCAGGGGGGGAGCCAGCCAGGTTTACCACAGAACCATTGAAAATAAGACTAGGAAAACACAGGGAGATGCTCACATTCATTGTAGCCCCAGGGATGGAAGAGCCACTAGATCTGGGTCTCACATGGCTACAGAAATGGAATCCAAAAATAAATTGGAGGACAGGAACCATACAATTCCAGAGAGACGTAATATTTGCAAAAAGCTCTGAGGAAAGGATAAAGAATGGGAAAGAGAACAGAGAATCAGCCATGACTGGACAGTCTGTGAAACCCATTAACATCCCCAATGAGTATCAGGATCTGGCCCAAGCATTTAGTGAGGAAGCTTGTGATGAACTCCCACCCCATCGAGCCACAGACTGCGCTATCGAAATCCTACCAGGGGCTAAACTCCCAAAACCACAAATGTACTGCATGTCTCCCAGAGAACTGAAAGAACTCAGAGCATTTATCAATAAAAACTTAAAACGGGGTTTCATCGAACCCGCCAGACCAAAAATAGCTGCCCCAGTGTTATTCCGTGAAAAGAAAGATGGCTCCATGCGTCTTTGTGTGAATTATCAAAAATTGAACTCCATTTGCATAGAAAATATGTTTCCACTCCCCCTCATGAAGGCCATGTTAGCCCACCTCTCGAAAGGAAATTTTTTTTCAAAGTTAGACCTACGGGAGGCATATTACCGCATCAGAATAAAGGAAGGGGATGAGTGGAAGACAGCTTTTAACACACCATTGGGATGCTACCAATTTAAGGTGCTCCCTTTTGGACTGCAAGGAGTGCCTGCAGTGTTTATGCAATTGATCAATGAAACCCTTCATGAATTTTTATTTAAAGGGGTTTTAGTGTATCTTGATGATATTTTAATCTACACGGAAACGATGGAAGAACACATCAAGCTACTCCGTGCAGTCCTCACAAAACTCTTAGACTCTAAACTATATGCAAAACTCTCCAAATGTGAGTTCCACCAAGAGAAAATTGACTATTTGGGGTATAGAATATCCCATGAAGGAATAGAGATGGACCCACAGAAGGTGAAAGCTGTATTGGACTGGGATCCACCCCACACACGCAAACAATTGCAAAGTTTTCTGGGGTTTGCAAATTTTTATCGCCAATTCATTCCAGCTTTTGCAAACATCGCCCTCCCTATCACAAACTTGCTAAAAACGAAGGGGGGGGGAGAAACCCAAACCTAGGCAACCCCTCATCTGGACAATGGAATGCCAAGCAGCATTCGAGAAACTCAAACGTCTGTTCTCAGCAGAACCAGTCCTTAAGCATCCAGATCCCGAACAACCTTTTGTCATCCAAGCAGACGCCAGTGATGTTGCAGTTGGGGCAGTCCTCCTCCAAAAGAATGAAAGTGGTCAATTACAACCATGTGCTTATACATCTAAGAAACTGATGGAAACCGAGCAAAGATGGGCCGTATGGGAGAAAGAGGCATATGCTGTGTGGTGGGCAATGCTCACATGGAGACATTTCCTGGAAGGAAACCAAATCCCCTTTGAAGTATGGACTGATCACAAAAATCTGGAAGCTCTAAGAAATCCACGGAAACTCTCTGAAAAACAAGCAAGGTGGGCTCGATATTTTGAACGTTTTAATTTCACTCTCAAATATTTTCCTGGGAGAAAGAATTTCTTAGCAGATGCACTGTCCAGGAAACCCCAATACAACAGCAAAAAGATTGAAGTTATAAAACCGATGATCCAACCGACCCAACTAGCAGCCAAGGTAATCACCCGGGCACAAGAGAAAAAAAAAATCATCCCTGACTGAAGACACAACGACGTCAATATTTAAGGAGGCACTACTTAAAGATGATTGGTTCCAGGCTAACAGAAACACGTGCTTACTCAAAGATGGACTGGCTTGGGTAGAAAACAAGCTTTATGTCCCTGCAAGCCAGAGAATGGAACTCATGAAATGTTGCCACGACTCCAAAATAGCAGGACACTTTGGTTTTGTAAAAACCCTGCACCTCATCAAAAGACAATTTTGGTGGCCGTCCCTCAAAAAGGACATTGAAAACTATGTTGCGAGCTGCCCCATCTGTGCTGCTGCAAAGAGAAGGAAAATATCCTGGACTTTTACAAACAGTAGCAGACCCTTCTGCTCCCTGGAAAGAGATCTCTATGGACTTTATAGTGGAACTTCCCGAAAGTGCTGGGAATACTGTCATTTGGGTTGTAACTGATCTTTTTTCCAAACAGGTTCACTTTATTCCATGCCAAAAGATCCCAACTGCCAAGTCATTGGCAAAGATGTTCCTAATACACATTTATCGCCTTCATGGAGCCCCCCAACGAATTATCTCAGATAGTTCACATCCAAATTTTGGCGGGCGTTTTTAAACCTATTAGGCTCCACCCAGGGATTATCGTCTTCAAGCCATCCCCATACGGATGGAGCAACAGAGAGAGTGAATTGTGTATTAGAACAATATTTAAGATGTTTTATTAATCACCAGCAGGACAATTGGACTGACCTTCTTCCTTTTGCAGAGGTAGCATACAATAACTCAGTCCATAGTAGCACAGGATTCACCCCATTCCACGTAGCCACGGGCCAAGAATTCAATCCCATGCCGGAACTACCCACCAAAGAACCTGAAATCCCCTCCCTTAAGGAATGGATGGATAATTTACAAGCCATGTGGCCAATGGTAAGATTATAGGAAGCTAGAGCAGTTTACAAAACTCAAGCAGACAAAAAACGCTGTGAACCTAAACCTTTCAAGATTGGAGACCGTGTATATTTGTCCACAAAATTCTTAAAATCATTACAACCTTCTAAGAAATTAGGACCAAAATTCATTGGGCCATTCCCCATCTCCAGAATTATCAACCCCGTGACGGTAGAGCTTCGTCTTCCAAAAACTCTTAGGCAGATTCATCCAGTATTTCACTGTAGCTTGCTCAAACCGGAGATCACTTCAAACCTCAGACCCCCCCTTCCCACACCCCCAACCCCCATCATGATACATGGGGAACAACATTTTGAAATTAAAGACATCCTTGATTCACATACTTACCGTGGATCCACACAATATTTAGTAGCTTGGAAACACCTTCCTTCCTCAGAAAATGAGTGGGTAGCCAAAAGACATGTAAAAGCACCCACATTACTATGAAAGTTCCACCTAAAATACCCTGATAAACCATCCTGAACTGCACATGTAACGCATGATTTTTGTTTTTTCCAGGTAGACCTATCTGTTTTTTAAAGGAGGGCAGGATGTCAGATCCATGTATCTGTCATTTCTTCAGAGGAAGAAGATAAGGGGGGGGGGAACTGATAAAGAAATCCTTTCTTGATGTAACCTGAATATATTTAACCTTATATCGAATATGCACATCCATATATGATACAATGGGAGGAGAGAAGCCAGATGGCCAGAACCTAACACCTCGGAGGGCACAGCCAGGAGATGAGAGGTCCATAAAACCCCACAGTGAAGTGCTCTGGGAAATCTCCAAAAACAGTCCGTTCTAAAAAGGGGGTGGGGGAGGAAGTTAGGTACGTCTTGGGAAAGCTACGTGATCCCTTCCCAGAGGGGCTGGGAGGGGAATTAACATATTGGCTTTTGTTTCCCTAAATAAACATTGGGATGGGGGTGGGATTCTAAACTCCCTTATCTATCACTGTATGCCTGAGGGACCTCAGACGCTGCTTTGAATTCTACTGGACTGTCTCATCTCAATAAAGGATTCCTTTTGATAAGTTTGGTTCTCAGAAGTTCATTCTTATTGTTTGAATGGGAAGAAGTTCCGTAGCCTGACAAGTACATGGGATTATTCCCTGTCCCACATTCCGAGATGGAAGAGAACAAGTCATTCCCAGGGCCAAGCAGATAAGGTGTATGCCGGTTTAATCTGATGACTTAGTTCAGGAATAGGGAAACTTGGCTCTTCTGTTACTTATGGACTTCAACTCCCAGAATTCCCGAGTGAGCCATAAAAGGTTCCCCATCCCTGGCCTACTGGTTTTTCAGTTGTGGGGGAAATCAATTTTTTATTTGAATGGGACTGTTTAGCATACAAATGTAGGACTGCTTGCTTTGGAAGGGGTTTTTCCTGTCAGGGAGGGAAATTGTGGCTCCCCTCAACCCTCCAGGCAATTTCCCCTTTTCTTTCTTTTTTTTTTGAAAAAGTTTTTATTTTTTAAGACAAACATATACAAACAATACATAAAAACATAAAACCATCTTCCATTTTATATACATACAGTGTGCCAGTTGGTTACGAATCTTTTGTGCTATTCTTTCATAGTCGTTACTCACAGTTTATATAAATTTCACATTGTCAAACTAACATATGCTTATATATTTATCAGTTATTAATCATCCATGACTAGACTATTTATTCCATCGTTTTATATGAGATATCCCAAATTTTATTTTAAAATTTATATTGTACTTTCATCCAATGGTTATATATGTCTACATTATATTTTATATCAATTTATTAAACTTCTATAACAAAATTATTCTGTTACATTACCATGCCTTTTTGTCCAACCATTGATAAAACAAATCGCATATCATATAAAATTGTTTATCTTCTTGTTCTCTAATTTCAAATGTCAATTTACTCATTTCAGCACAGTCCATAATTTTCTTAATAACTTCCTCCTGCATAGGTATTTTATCATTTTTCCAATTCTTAGTAAATACAATTCTAGCCACTGTTAAAACATTTACAATCAAATATTTCAGCTCTTTGTTGTGTATTTCCGGTATAATTCCCAATAAAAAGTTCTCTGGTTTAAAGTCTATATGTTGTTTTATCATTTTTTCCAACCATGTGTGGATTTTAGTCCAATATTTTTTTGCGTCCGAGCATGTCCACCACATATGGTAATATGAACCGGGTATCTGATGACATTTCCAACATTTGTCCAATTTATTCTTAAACATTCTTGCAATTCTCGTCAGGGATAGATGCCACCTGTAAAACATATACAAATTTTCTTTATATGCAGTTGACATTGTCATTTTATAATTTTGAGACCACAGTTTTTGCCATTTTTCTAAATCAATTCCATAGCCAAAAGCAATCATTGTTTCTTTAACTTGCTCCTCCTCCAATTTAAATTCTAATAAATGTCCATAAAGTTTTTTAATTACCTTTTCATCAGTACCCATCAAAATTTTGTCTAAATCAGTCAACTTATCATAAATACCTTCTGTTTTAACATCTTTATCAAATCTAGATTGTATTTGCAAATATGAAAACAAGTTCATTTTTACACTTTGTTCTTCCAACGCTTGCATAGATTTAAGTTCACCCTTTTCATTCAATATCTCACCATATCTAACTGTTTGTTCTTTTTTATATATTATTGGATAAAAAAAAGCTTCAATGGTAGATATCCATAATGGAATTTTTAAGTAGTATTGTCTTTTTATCTTCTCCCAATTAAAAAACAGTGCCTCTCAAATGTAATGTCTTCTAAAATACCCGTGTTTTAGTTCCCTTGTACCAGAGGAAAGCATGCCATCCCAACAGCAAGTCATGCCCTTCTAAGGTCAATAGTCTACTGTTCCTTAATCCATTCCTTTACCCACATCAAACTTGTCGCCTGGTAATATAACTCCCAATTGGGCAAGGCAAACCCTCCTCTTATTCTTGCATTTTGTAACAATTTTAGTTTTATTCTTGCTTTTTTACCCTGCCAAAAATATTTCAGCACAATTTTATTTATGTCTTCGAAAAACTCTTTCCCTAGTCGGATTGGAATTGTCCGGAATAAATATAAAATTCTAGGCAATACATTCATCTTAATTGTAGATATTCTCCCAATCAATTATAATTGTAGTTTTTCCCATTTTATCAAATCTGTCGCAATCTGCTGTTTGAGTTTAAAATAGTTATCCTCCTTCAGTGTGCTACATCTTGGTGTAATGTATATCCCTAAATACTTAACCTTGTTTGTGACCTGTATTTCTAAAACTTCTTCCAACTCTTTCTTTTGTCTTGCTAACATATTCTTTGTTAATATCTTTGTTTTATCTTTATTTATTTTCAAACCTGCTCCATATTCTTCTATTTTTTTCTATTAATTTAGGTGCTGTTTCCAATGGATCTTCTAATATGAATACCAGGTCATCTGCAAAAGCTTGCAATTTATACTCTTCCTTTTTGATTTTCATTCCTTTTATTTCTTTTTCTTCTCTAATATTCCTATTCAATACTTCCAGTGTTAACACAAACAGCATAGGCGACCTTGCCTTGTCCCTTTTCTTATATCTATGGATTCTGTTAATTCTCCATTTACCATAATCTTTGCAGTTTGTTCATGGTATATCGTTTCAATGGCTTGAATAAATTTTTT
Source organism: Bungarus multicinctus (assembly GCA_023653725.1). Lineage (NCBI taxonomy): Eukaryota > Metazoa > Chordata > Lepidosauria > Squamata > Elapidae > Bungarus > Bungarus multicinctus. Next base: position 725,429 of record CM042847.1, read on the forward strand.
ACCAAAGCCCATTTGTATCAATTAAAGTAAAACGAATCACCAGCTTACATTGTTGAAGGTTTTTTGTGCATCTAAAAACATTAAGGCCATTTGCTTTTCACAATGTGCCTCATAATATCCCAAAGTGTCCAGAATAATTCTCACATTGTCTTTGATTTGTCTCTTTGGCAGGAATCCATTTTGGTGAATATGGATAAAATTATTTAAGTATCTTTTCAGTCTTTCTGCCAGGATTGAAGCAAAGATTTTATAGTCTGAATTTAATAGGGATATAGGTCTATAATTTTTAACTCGCTGCAGGTCTGTGTCCTCTTCAGTATAAGTGTAATATATGCTTCTGACCATGTTTTGGGTATTCTTTTCTTTAGCATAACTTCATTCATAACTTCTAACAGGTAAAGATTCAATATTTCCTGAAAAGTCTTGTAAAATTCCGCTGGCAAATCATCTGGACCTGGTGCTTTTCTAACATTCTGTTTTTTTAAGGCTTCTGTTAATTCCATCATCGTTATGTTCCCTTCTAACATTGTTTCAATATATTTAGATATCTGAGGTAAATTCGCTTTATGTAAATATTGCTTAACTTTTTCTTCTTGAATATCACCTCCGCCCTGGTGACCTCCCGCCTAGACTATGCCAATGCTCTCTACATGGGGCTGCCTTTGAAGAGCATCCGGAGGCTCCAGTTGGTGCAGAATGCAGCCGCGAGGGTGGTAATGGGAGCTCCTAGGGGCTCCCATGTTATGCCACTTCTGCGCATGCTGCATTGGCTCCCGGTGGCCCTCCGGGTGCGCTTCAAAGTTTTGGTCACTATCTTTAAAGCGCTCCATGGCTCGGGACTGGGATACTTGTGAGACCGCCTCCTGCCACCATCGGCTTCCCACCGACCGGTACACTCCCATAGAGTTGGTCTCCTCGGGGTGCCGCCGGCTGGACGGCTGGCAACCCCGAGGGCTCTCATTGGGAGCACCGCCTTTCTGGAATGAATTACCCCCGGAGGTAAGGGCCGCCCCTGATCTCATGGCCTTCCGTCGGTTACTTAAAACTCACCTATTTTGGCAGGCCGGACTGGCCTAGGGATCTTTTAAATTTTAACCTGGTTTTAATTTCTTTTAACTCTCGTTTATATTTTTAATTAGAGCCACACTATATTCAATTTTTAAATTTTAATATTATCATGTTGTATGTTATATATGTGTTCTGTATATGTATTTTATTGGCTGTTCACCGCCCCGAGTCCCTTTGGGGAGAGGGGGCGGTATATAAATCGAATTAATAAATAAATACATAAATATTCTCTTGAAAATACAATTTTCCATAGTAATCTTGTATAATTATTTTCTTCTTCTCATTTCCATAGCAAACCTGTCCTTCATTTATTAATTGACTAATCCTTCTTGATTCTCTTTCCTTTCTCAGTTTATAGGCTAGCCATCTGCCTGGTTTGTTTGTATCTTCAAAGTAATTCTGTTTAGCATTTTTAATTTTTTGTGCTAGTTCCTCTTTTTCCATTAGTCCCATTTTATGTTTAATTATATCCATTTTATTTTCAATGTCTTTTTTTGTGGGGACTTTTGTAAATCTTTTCCCAATCTTTTATAATCTTTCAATGTTTTGAAAGTCTTTTTCTGTTTTATATTTCTTTTCCTTGTATAGTCTTATTATCAAGCCTCTTGTGTAGGCCTTCATCATGTCCCAGAGATTCTGTAAAGATGTATCCTCTTTTCTATTTTCTTTAAAAAGAAAACAAGTTCTTTCTCTATTTTCTGTTTGAAGTTTTTTCTTTAATATTGTATTATTTAAAGTCCATCTAGATCTCCTCTTATATCCTTTCCAAATAACCGTCACTGGATTATGATCTGCCCAGGTACTTGTTTCTATTTCAATCTCTCGTATGTTAGCCAGTAATTCTGCTGACATCCATATCATGTCTATTCTAGATCATGATGCATGCCTGTTTGAATAAAAAGTGTATTGCTTACTTTCTACATTTCTCTCTCTCCATGCATCTTTTAAGTTAAATTCTGTTATTCAAAAGAAAGCTTTTGGTAGTATCTTTCTAGCTTTCTTTGTTGATTTCTACGTTTTATAGTCCAACCGATCATTAATTATTCCATTAAGGTCTCCCATCATACAAATATTAACATAGTCCAGTTCAATTATTTTCATATATAATTTCCTGTAAAATTCTTCTTGGTTATCATTCGGAGCATAAATTGCAATTAAAAGTGTTTTAACATTATTATCCATTATTTCCACCATCAAAATCTTTCCATCGTCATCTGTGTCAATTAGTTCTGCCAACATTGTGTCCTTAATATATATAATACCACACCCCCTTTTTTAGATTGTGCCAGTGATGTAAATAATTTCCCTATTTTTTTTTGTTTCAATATATATTCATGTTGTTTTTTGATATGTACTTCTTGTAGGCAAATTATACCAAATTTTAATTTCTCTAATTTGTTAAATACTTTCCTTCTTTTAGTAGCCAAATTAAGTCCATTTATGTTAATCATAATCAATTTTCTTTCATCCATGTTAGGATTTGTAAGGGAGTTTTATTGCTCTAGTGGATCTTAATTCTCATTGGTCTCTGGGTACACCACCTACTGCACCTTCTTTTTCTTTTTCAATTACTGCTATACACTCCCCTTGGAACTCAGTCAATGACCCTTCCTTTCTTGCTTCTTCCTCCTTTCCTCTAAAATATTCTAAGTAGAATAGCTCAGCTTTTTCAATTCTGTGTCTTTGTTCCTGCCAAGTGAACAAGAGGCCTTCTGGCATCAACCATCTGTAATTTATTCCTCTTTTAAGTAATTCTTTAGTTAAGAATAAATATTCTCTTCTCATCTCTCTTACTCTTCTTAGTATCTGTTTCACACCACGATTTCTTTGTCTTTATACTTTAATGTTTTCTCTCTTGCCACCTGCAGTATCTGTGTCTTAATAATCTCCTTAGTAAATCTGATGTGAACTTCTCTTGGTAGTCTGTTTCTCACTGCATATCTTGTATAGACACGGAATACTTCAGCCATCCCATCCATCATCATCTCCTTAACCAAGATCACTAACGCTTCTGCCAGTATTTCTGTCATTATTTCAGCAAGATTTTCACCTTTTCCTTCTTCTACATTTTGAAATATTAGGTAGAATTCTGATCTATCAATTTCCCATCCTAATGGTTCACACCTGCCCTTCTTAATATCGCTCAACCGAGTATCAATATCTCCAATTTTCTTGTCTCTTTGTGTAACTTCTTCAATTTTTTAAATCTGTTTTCATATTTCATCATCATCTGTTGAATATTTTCTACTTTCTCATCTGTCTTTTCAATTCTTTGCTCAATATTCTCCATTCTCTTTTCAATCTTCTGAATTCCTTGTATAATCATCTGTAATGTCACTTCCTTCTCTTTCTCCTGTTGTAAAATTGTCTGTATTGACCATTGTCCTCCAGATGATGAAGAGGCTATTGGAAGCTGGGGCTGTTGTCTTTCTGCTTATCTTGTAGTACTTATCTGTAAAGAAAGAAAGAAAACTCCAGACTCTAGTTATCTATAGTTTCATAGATGGGTATCTGCGTAAGCAATCTGCCACGCTTATCCCACTATCTTTTCCAGTGCAAAGCTCAAAGTCCTTGAGTATAACATGAATACATAAACAAATAGAAGAAAAAAGAAGCAATATGACCAAGCCTCTAGATGGCAGTGCTTCTATCTACCTCAAATTAACTGGACCCTAAACGAATGTACAACTAAACCCATACATGCAACCTTCTACAATGCTGTTACAAATCTGGGACTGGAACAACTAGTAACCAACAATACTAGACTTAACAACTGGCTCGATCTCATCTTCTGCAATAGTTTGAATTTAATTTATGGAATACAAACTAAAGAACCCTTTTCCAACAGTGACCACAATATGATTGACTTTCGTCTCAACATATGCCCACACAAAAATAATCACAATGACGTAATCCCCAATTATAACTTCAAAAAAGGCAACTATGATCTTATAGACAACGATCTCTCATCCCTTGATTGGCAATCTCTATTCACTGGTTGTAATACTGTTGAAGACCATTACAACATATTTTTACTTGAAGTCAAAAGAGTCATCAAACTATATGTACCAATAACAACTCCAAAAACAAAACAAAAAAAACAGATTACCCATAACAATAAGGTAACTTCAATCCAAAAAGAGATCACTCTGGCGGAAAAACAAATCTGGTCACGTTGCCAACTTCAAAAGCCAGTACAAAAATTTATGACATCAGATAAAAACTAAATGCACCAATTATCACATTAAACAAGAGGAAAACCTTCTACGTACCAATTCCATCTGCGCTTTTTACAATTTTGTAAACAACAAACTAAAAGACTCAAGGTCCATCCCATCCCTGATAGGACCTAATGATAAAGGCTGCAACGACAATACCATTGAAGCCAACATCTTTAACACATTCTTTGGCTCAGTATTTGTAAACAGCAATGAATCATGCCCAGTATTTCCTAGCCGAACCACAGAAAACTACAATGATCTAATACATATCGATTTTACAGAAGACAATGTTAAAAAGCACTATGCAATCTAAAACCATCTCTATCTATTGGACCGGATGGAATATGTGCCTACTTCTTTAAAAAGTTATCCACTGCCATAGCAGAACCTCTAAGCGTAATCTTTGAACAATCTTTCAGGACCAGCTCCTTGCCTAACCTATGGTTACAAGCCACAGTCATCCCCATCTTCAAAAAGGGAGACCCCAGCCTAGTTGAAAATTATAGACCAATCTCCTTATGCTGCATCACCTGTAAAGTCATGGAATCAATTATTAACCAATCCATCACCCTCCACTTAGAGACAACCTACTCTCTAATAAGCAATTTGGTTTCAGAAAAAAACTATCCTATAATCTGCAACTCTTACACTGCAAAAAACATATGGACTACACAACTCGATCAGGGCAAAACAATAGACACAATCTACATAGACTTCTATAAAGCCTTTGATTTAGTGGTACATGACAAACTACTCCTAAAACTAAAACCTTACGGTATCTCTGGACACCTGCATAACTGGATAGAAGGATTCCTGTCAAGCAGACAACAAATGGTCAAAATTGGGAGCGTCCTATCAAATTCTGTACCTGTCAACAGTGGTGTCCCCCAAGGCAGTGTTCTAGGACCAACTCTTTTCATACTCTGCATAAATGACCTCTGTGATCATATCAAGAGCAACTGTGTTCTCTTCGCTGATGATGTAAAGCTGTTCAACACCACAGACAATACTGCTACCCTTCAAAAAGATCTTGACTATGTATTAGAATGGTCAAACACATAGCAATTTCAAATCTCAACAAATAAATGCTTTATCTTCCATATTGGCAAAAAATAAATAAATCAGAAAATAAAATACAAGCTGAATAGTCAAGACCTTGTTGAGGATCCAAACTCTGTAAAGGACCTTGGAATACTCATCTCTAATGATCTAAGTGCTAGAGCCAACTGTAACTACATAGCCAAAAAGGCATTAAGAGTTGTTAACCTAATCCTACGTAGCTTTTTCTCTGGTAATATCACACTACTAACTAGAGCATGCAAAACATTTGCTAGACCAATACTCGAATACAGCTCATCAGTCTGGAACCCACATTACGTATCTGATATTAGCACAGTTGAGAAAGTCCAGAAATACTTCACAAGAAGAGTTCTCCACTCCTCTACTTGTTGCAGAATACCTTATGCCACCAGACTTGAAATTCTAGACCTAGAAAACCTAGAACTACGCCGCCTTTGGTCCGATCTAAGTATAGTACATAAAATCATACATTGCAATGACTTACCTGTCAAGAATACTTCAGCTTCAACCATAACAACACAAGAGCACACAATAGATACAAACTCAAGGTTAACCACACCAAACTTGATTGCAGGAAATACGACTTCAGCAACAGAGTGGTCAATGTCTGGAATACTCTTACCTGACTCTGTGGTTTCTTCCCCAAACCCCAAAAACTTTAACCTTAGACTGTCTACTATTGACCTCATCCCTTTCCTAAGAGGCTTGTAGGGGGTGTGCATAAGCGCACCAACGTGCCTACCGTCCCTGTTCTCTTGTTTCTTTTATTCTTCTTATATGTACCCATTTCATGTATTCATAACTATGTTTATACCTATACCTATTTTCTTGTAAGCGATTGACAAAGCAAATAAATTCTAAATTCTTTTTTTTCCTTCTCTTTCACTCCCCCCTCACGTATCCAATGCCAGGAACAAAAAGAAAAAATAAAATCCTTTCTTTTGAAAAAGAAATAAATCTCAAATCAGAAAGAAGAGTCTTGATCAAAACATATTTTCAAAAAATTGTTAAAAAAATAAAAACAAAAATAGAAAATTTTAAAAAGACCAGTCCAGTTGAAAATTAAGAAGCTTTGCCAAATTCTAAGTTCCAATAAAAAGGGAAAAAAAACCTTTCACTTTAACTAGCTTAATTTCACCGCTTAAACTCTTTTCACTTTTAATTTCACTTTAAATCTTTCAGGGTGTTCTCTTCAAGAAATAATACCGTGTTTCTCATATAATAAGGCCGGGTCTTAATTTTTTTTTAGCCCCGAAAAACCGGCTAGGACATCTTTTCGGGGGTGACTTAATTCCCCCCCTTACATCTTTGGATGGGTGGGTGGCGACGGCTTGCATGTTGACCTCGGCGTTGGTGGGGCACTTCGTATCGGGAGACCTTCCACCGCCATTGCTTTCCCTTCTCCCTGTGCCATTGCAGTGTTTGGCGCAGCCACGTGAGGCCGACCAGGGCTCCTCCCTGCAAACAGAGCCCCACCGGAGACACTCGGCTTCAGGCGCTCCTGTCGCCGCCTTCCCGGGCATCGTTTGAAGGCAAAGCCTATTCTTTTAAAAACGATGCCCTACTACGACAAAGCCTCCGCTACCCGAGGGGAGGCGAATCTCCCAGGGCTACAGCGCAGGACCCGCCCACCCCCGGAAAAGTGCCCAGGCGCCATCCCTGGATGCAAGGCAGAGAGGAAGTGCCTTGCCTGGGGCACCCTGCACAGCTAACAGGGGGAATCTCCTGCCCAGCGGCAAAGCTCTGGCCAAGGCAGAGGGTGCCTCCCTGCCGGGCCCTCCGCTCATCCCGCCAGGGTCGTGCCAGAGCCGGTTCGGCTGGACAGAACCAGAAAAGTGAGCCGCGAGTGTGCACCCGCCTACCAAGCGAAAACCGGGCTGCCCCGAGCTTGGCTTCCCGAGTCCCTCCAGTCCGATCCCAAAGGGGCCACCAGGAAAGGCCACCCGAGGCAGTGATACCACCCACCCGTCCGCGGACAGGGAGGCGAGGTGATAGCAGCACTGCTTCCCTGGTCGGCAACTCTAGCAGAGCCCGCAGCCGCCTGTCCTTTCCATTCCTCACCCAGCCCGCCCCATCCCCACGCATCTCCAAACGCGCCAGCAGCTCCAAACACGGCGGCGATGCTCCAAACGCTGCAGCGGCTTGGGCATCGGCGTTCACTCGGCGGGGCTCAGCTCAGAGGAGGACACAGCATGGGCCGTTGCCTCGCCTCCCTGTTCGCGGACAGGTGGGCATTATCACTGCCTCGGGCGGCCTTTCCTGGTGACCACAGCACAAAACATCATGGGCTGTTCCCTGACACCACTAGATGACCTCGCTAGGGCTCGCTGCCTTAGAAGAGCGAGGAAAACCCTCAGGGACGACTCACACCCTGGTCAGTCCTTCTTCACTCTCCTACCATCAGGCAGGAGATAGAGAAGCAGAGCCAGCCGCACCAACAGGCTGAAGAACAGTTTCTACCCATGGGCGGTCAGACTCCTGAATGGAAAATAACTTCATGCCAACAGTAGTAGGACAGACTTGTGGGGCCAGCACGTTGTACAACAAGGTCGCCTAGTGTGATAAGATTGGGACTGGGTTAGGGACTTCTGTCCTCACTGTGAGTTGTGTTGGGTGGGTGGGGTGCATGAAGGGAGGCTCAGCCAATCATAGTACACATGTCTGACAATAAAGATAATAATTAAATTGTATCTTCTTCTGCTCCAGAAGCTCCTGCAAGACTAGAGAGAAGAAGCTTCAATGTTGGGTCACAAGAGATCCTCCAAATATCCCATTTCTGATCTACAAATTCCAGGAGAATCTTTTCTGAGAAAGGACAAAATGCCTTCAGGAGGGAGGATATGGTAAGGGGAGGGGTCTGATAAAAGAAAACAGACAATCAGAGTTGGAAGGGACCTTGTAGGTCATCTAATCCAACCCCCCGCCCAAGCAGGAGACCCTACGCCATTTCTGACAAATGGCAGTCCAATCTCTTCTCGAAAGTCTCAAGTCTGTCTTGGTGATGGCCTCTCAAGAGGGGTTCAGATGCCTTACATAGGACCCTTGGGGCTCAAAAGGAGGGTCTGCCCCATCAGAGAGACCCAAAACTCCACTTAGCTTCAGGCTGACCAAAATACCTGAAAGGCTCACCTGGAGGAGATCTGATGGAATCATTTGAAGTACCGTGTTTCCCCTAAAATAAGACCCTGTCTTATATTTTTTTTGCCATCAAAAAGGCACCAGGTCTTATTTTCAGAGGATGTCATTCACTGACTAACCTCACTTGTGCGTGTCTCCCCCGGCCTCCTTTTCGCTGTCAGGGGCCTTCAGGAACTTCTTCTGTGGCCGGCAAGGCTTTCCTGAAGGCCTCTGCAGCTGATAATAGCTGTTATGTATATGTAAATAACGTAGCTGGGTTGACAATATATAAACTACAAATATATATGTTTGTGGCTTTGAGGAAAAATACTGTAATGTATTATGCTGTGTTCTGGTTGGTTAATTATGCTACAAGTTGCCATAAGAGGGAGCTATAGATCATGGTTTAACTCTTCTCTTTTTCACTGATGATCTCTCTTGAATACTGATACTGACTGACTACGGACCAATACTGGCTAACCATGTTTATTTTGATATTCTGTTGATATCGAAGATTATCTGTTGTATTATGATTTGATATTTGTTTGCTGTAAAAGACTTGAAACCGGTAAGAAGACTTTATAATTGGATATTTCTGGACTGATAAAAAAACATGTATGACACGGACTGTTTATTGGACTGTGCTATTTCTTCAAGTAAATATTAACTTGTTCAACTCAGTGTGGCTGTATATTTATTCGTAACTGTTCTCATAAACCGTTTCTGTGTGCATATCCTTTTTATACAAGGGTTACTCTGCACATATCCTAAGAACAGCCAATAACTCTGGATCAATCCAGAGCTTTGTTATCAGCTACAGAGGCCTTTAGGAAAGCTTTGCTGGCTGCAGAAGAAATGGCTGGCAAGGCAGATGTCGAAATGTGTGAGGCCTGGATGCAACTGTCCAAAGGTAAGTAGTAGGGCAACTCTACCCCACCCTGGCATAATTTTTACCTCTCCACTCTGGAGTGGGCAGGATTTCAATTAGGACTTATTTTGGGGGTAGGGCTTATATTGGGCTCACATGTAAAAATCAAGCTAGGACTTACTTTCAGGGTAGGTCGTATCTTCAGGGAAATGGTACCAGATGGGTTTAAACTCTCTCTGCTGCCAGACTCATTCCCTTAATCTGGGGCCCGTGTGATACTGCTGTTATTTGCTGCCACTAATTAATTTTCTTCCTCTTAATCAGGGTGAAAGGAGTGAGGCCAATGGGGAAATATGAATGGTTTAATTACTTTTTATCCATATTGCAGGGCTTTGGATGGGATGATCTTTGTGGTGCTTTCCAACTCTACAATTTTATATTCCTAGTAGGTCCAACATCTGGAGAAACCCAGGCCTTTTTCCTTCCTTCCTCCCAGCCTAAAGAGGTTTTTTTTTCAGTTTAAAGCTTATTAAGACCACAATTACACAGATAGTTCTTGGGCATATATATGAGGGTTAGGATTCAAAGAGGCCAAGAAAACCGAGGAACAATAAAAAGGACCAACAAAGGTGGCCATTTTATTTTTTTGAATATATGTTTTATTGTTAGGTTTTTCTTTTAAAGAACATAAAATAATTCCAGGTCTATCTGAACAGCATTGCTGATGCACAATTAATTTTAAGTAAAGATACAACAATAACCAAAGTCATACTAGTAATCTTAATAAACATATCAATATTAATCACAACATAATAATACAATTAGTTTATCCACCTTGCAAAATTTTCAATAAAATTCTTATTATCTTAAATTCTGTTTAGTTTCTAACTTCTGTTTCTGTTAGTTAACCATTGGTAGAATAAACCCCATGTTAAAAAATATTCTATTTCTTCCTTTCCTTTTATCTTAAGTGTCAATCTATACATCTCAGCACATTGCAATGTATTTTTTTTTATTACACTTTAATCTTTTGGGACCTCATCATTTTTCCATTGTTGTGCAAGCACTATTCTTACTGCTGTTACTACATGCAAAATTAAGTATGTATTCTCTATTATACTGTTGTGGTAATATACCCAGCAGTAATATTCCTGGTTTCAAATCTATATATTGCTTTATCATTTTTTCTAATTAAGTATGCATTTTAGTCCAATTTTTTTTTTGCTTTTGGACATGTGCACCACATATGATAATATGAACCTGGTATCTGATTACACTTCTAACAATTAGCTGCGCATGCATAGAACTGGTAGGAAATTTTTTTGAAACCCACCCTTGGTGGCAGCCAAAAATTCAAAAACTTTTATTACTGGTTCTGTGGGCGTGGCTTGATGGGCGTGGCCATGTGAGTGGGCATGGCTTTTCTTTTTTGCAGTCCCCACCCATTTTTGGGAGTTTCTTAGCCACAGAGGAGCCTCGCGTTTTTGCTCCCCTAAAGCTCTCCTGAGGCTCAGGAAGGAAAAAAACAAGAGCATGGGAGGGGCATGCAGCACTCCTCCAAGCTCTGTTTTGGGAGCTTCCTAGCCTCAGAGAAGTCGGGGGGGAGGCCGTTTTGGCTCCCCTAAGGCTCCTCTGGGGCTCTGGAAGGCAAAAAATGGAGAGGGGGGGCTGAGCTCCTCCCTCCATTTTTTACCTTCCTGGGCCTCAGCAAGGGGAATCCCGGCACAGCTGGTCTCATCTACAGCTGATTATTGGGAGGGGAAAAAAGAAAGAAATACCTTAGGCGAATGTCAGGCGGGTGGGAGGACCGAGCATTGGGCGGGAGGGCGACCGGATTGGGGGCATGGCCAGCCAGAACTTACTACCGGTTCAGCGACCCATGCCAAATTCATGCTACCGGTTCGCCCGATCCGTTGCGAAAAGACTGAATACCACCACTGGTTGCCACCCATTATTTGTGGTCCTGCCCTCCAGTGCCTTAGAGACTAAGTCAATTCCCTCTTCTCTGTGACAGCCCCTTAAGTACCGGAAGACAATTATTGTCAGGCTACAGAACTTTTCCCATTCAATCAACTAGAATGAACTTCTGAAAATGTATCAAAACGTATCAAAAGGAATCCTTTATTGAGGCGAGACAATTCATGTAGGGGGTTAAAAGCAGCGTCTAAGGTCTCTCAGGCATGCAGAGATGGATAAGGGAGTTTAAAACCCCTCCCCTTATCTTGATGTGTATTTAGTAAAACAAAGAGCCAACATGTTAATTCCCCCCACCCCCTTTTTAGAAGGATCTTTTTCAGAGTTTCCCAGGACACATCTCACTGGAATTTTTATGGTCTCTACATCTCCTGGCTGTCTCTCTCAGAGGTGATAGGTTCCTGCCATTTGGGTTTTATCCCTCCATTGTATCATGTGTAGGTTATACAAATTCGATATAAGATTAAATATATTCAGGTTACATCAAGAAGGATTTCTTTATCAGTCTCCCCCCCCCCTTTTCTTCTTCCATTGAAGAAATGACAGATACATGGATCTGACATCTATCATGCCTCCCCAATCTTTATCACCTTTGATAGGCTAGCTAGAGTCCCAGGGGTCTCCAACCTTGGCAACTTTAAGACTTGTGGACTTCAACTCCCAGAATTCCTCCTCCAGTCATGTTAGCTCAGGAATTCTGGGAGTTGAAGTCCACAAGTCTTAAAGTTGCCAAGGTTGGAGACCTCTGAGCTAGATAGAGCTCTCTCTCTCTCTCTCTCTCCCTCCCTCCCTCTCTCTCTCTCAACTGTTCATCCTACAATTTGGCCTCCAGATCTTTTATCTTTTTTGTTGCTCTCCTCTGCACATTTTCTAGAGTCTCAACAATTTTTTTTATTGTGGTGACCAGACCTGGATGCAATATCTAAAGGTGGCCTTACCAAGGCATTATAAAGTGGTATAACACTTCATGTAGTGGTGGGATTAATTTTTTTTTACTACCGGTTCTGTGGACGTGGCTTGGTGGGCATGGTAGAGGAAGGATAATGTAAAATCCCCATTCCCTCCCCATTCCTGGGGAAAGATTACTGCAAAATCCCCCTTCCCTCCCAATTCCTACCCCACTGACCTGCTTTCCAGCTCCATTCTCCTGTGCAGGGCAACCAAAGAAGACCCAGACAATCAGCTGGGACTCAATGGGAGGCGGAGAACAGATGGGGTTGGCGGGGCCAGTCAGAGGTGGGATTGGCTGGTTCTCCAAACTACTCAAACTTTCCACTACTGGTTCTCCAGAATTGATCAGAACCGGCTGAATTCCACCTCTGACTTCATGTTATCTTAACTCTATCACTCTGTAAATGCACCCTAGGACTCTGTTGGCTTTTTTGGCAACTGCAGCACACAGCTGGCTCATATTTAAGTGATTGTCCATTAGGACATCTGGATCCCTCTTGAACCAGATACTTCCTAAGTTCAGGACCTTACTTTTCTTATGATTGAATGTTGCTGGATTCATCAGTATTGAAAGGGATTAGAATTTGCTCTTTTTTACCCAAATAAAGAAACTATTAACTCAAACTAGCTAACCAACAACAGGCTAATCAAGGAACCACCAAGAAAAACCATACTCCCATCAACACTGACAGGGTGAGCGACTTATATATAGACATAGAGTAAACTCCCTCCCTCCTACACTGATGATGTTACCTAATGTAATGTAACATCAACATGAAATGATTGCAAGAAAACAACCAAGCTCAGAGAGCACCAAGGGTGCCATAGTATCATCATCATCTTCATTGTTTTTACAAAGTAAATTTTTATTAGTCATATTTCAAATTAAAACATCACATTTACACTGATTATTGCATTTGGGTTACGGTATTCACTCATATTGACATAATTGTAACTGTTCTATTATGTTATATAATTTTTTCCTACTTTTAACTTATAACAATATTTACAATATTTACAAATATATATGCAACACTTCCTCCTTTTACTATATCTCCTACATATTCTTCATGGAACAACTTTACGTCTGTTCTCTAACCACTGGTACCATACATTCCATATCTTATTTATTTTATTTATTTATTTTTGTCAATTGCTTACAAGATAATAGGCATAAGTAAAAACATAGTTATGAATACATGGATACATATAAGAAAAATAAAATATAAAAGAAACCATAGGACAGGGACGGTAGGCACTTATGCACGCCCCCTACAGACCTCTTAGGAAAAGGGTGAGGTCCATAGTAGACAGTCTAAGGTTAAAGTTTTTGGGGTTTGGGGAAGAAACCACAGAGTCAGGTAAGAGTATTCCAGACATTGACCACTCTGTTGCTGAAGTCGTATTTCCTGCAATCAAGTTGGTGTGGTTAACCTTGAGTTTGTATCTATTGTGTGCTCTTGTGTTGTTATGGTTGAAGCTGAAGTATTCTTGACAGGTAAGTCATTGCAATGTATGATTTTATGTACTATACTTAGATCGGACCGAAGGCGGCGTAGTTCTAGGTTTTCTAGGTCTAGAATTTCGAGTCTGGTGGCATAAGGTATTCTGCAATGAGTAGAGGAGTGGAGAACTCTTCTTGTGAAATATTTCTGGACTTTCTCAACTGTGTTAATATCAGATACGTAATGTGGATTTTCTTATAGTATTCCGTTTCTTCTCTGCCTTTTAACTCCATAGTTAACCTATCCATCTCTGCACACTCAAAGACCTTTCTTATTACCCTTATGTCCAAGGGAGAGTCATCTTGTTTCCAGTTTTGAGCAAAGGCAATTCTTCATTTAATGACCCCATAATCCCTTGCGGGGTGAAATCTGGGCAACTGAATGGAGCTAGCAGAGTGTTTTAATGGCCGGATGCCCTTCCTGTCACTAATGCGGAGTTTTGTTCAGCAGATATATTCTCAGTATTCCCAGAGAGAGCAACATCTGCCTCTACCTAGGATTGATTGTGAGGCGAAAGCTCCACTTCTAGGCCACCTCACCACTCCTAAGGGCCCCATAGGATGTAATATTTTATTTGATATCTTGTGTGTATATGACTTCAGGCCTGCAATAAATAAATCTGAATGTTCCATCATTTGTTTTAAGAAAAGATTTCAACACATTTCATTACCCCGATTCTCTCCAAATTCGAAACAGAAACTGCACTCTCTGAGTTGCTCCATTGGAGATTTGAGCTCAGAAGTTGGCTTCTAGTCACCACAAAGCCTGTTTTCTATTGTAGAAGAATATAAACTTTCCATAGGTCCAGAAAGGATGAACCAGCTGAGGTGCATTATTGGCAACTCAGGCAGAAATACACAGTAATAAAGTTAAACGAATCAAAAATATGTAAGCAAATTGCTTAAAACATTCTTCCGAAAGTTTGCTAAGGCTGAACATAAACCGGTTTAAAAACAGCCATGGAAACAGCTGACTAATATTAGGGGAGGGGTCATTTGCTGGGGGAGGGGAGGGTTTTGGTTTGCAGAAAGGAAAGAGTATTTTCAAAAGGAAAATGAATGTTTCTTTATTGAAAGAATACACACTATAGAAGGAAACTGACAAATGTTCGTTTGATATGAAATTCTCAAATAATTACAAAATTTATAAATATTAAAATGCGTTAAAATTGTAAAACATCATTTCCCATCATTTCCCTCTTATTTCCATTTGTGCAAAGCCCATCGGAAGCCCTAAGACAAATTCATAGATAGGATAAATTTTGAAAAGTTTACAAACTTCCAGAAGGCAATAAACTTCCAGAGTCAGCTCAGGGCCAGGGGTGTCCAGTGTCCAGTTGTCCTGCAAGAGGTCAGAACTGCCAAGAATGGGGGGAGATCAGAAAGGGTCGCCAACCCCTCTCCCCAGAAACCTTTTGTTGCATTTTCCCAGCCCTCCAAGTAGAGGGTTTGCTCTGGTTCTAACTGCGAAATGGGCAGCTTTCTTAAATGAATGAATGAATGAATCAAACAATGAATGAATCAATCAATCAATCAATCAATGAATCATTTAATTGAGCAATCAAATTTTCCCTTCAGTTTCTTTCAAAGTTCTCACTTTATCCCACTTGGGCAATTTTCCCATGTGGATTGAGGATGGCACAGTCACTTCCCTGCTGCCGTTTCGTGGCCGAACCTCCGTTGTTCACGGTGATTTTCTCAGTCCCGCCCTTCAACTCCTGAACAGGTAGCCTTTGGCTTACAACCACAACGGAGCCCAACATTTCTGCTGCTAAGCAAGACGGTTGAGTGAGTTTCCCCCATTTTATGACTTTTCTTGCCACAGTTGTTAAGTGAATCGCTACAACTGTTAAGTGAATCTGGCTTCCCAATGAAATTTGCTTGTCAGAAAGTGGCAAAAAAGGTTCACGTGATCCCGGGATGTAATGAACATCATGAGTGGTCAAGCATTTGAATTTTGATCACGCAACCTCAGGAATGCTGTGACAGTCGTAAGTGTGAAGAGGAGTCCTAAGTCCCTTTTGGAACTTCCGTTGTTGTAACTTCAAGCGATGGTCACTTCGTGAACTGTTGTGCATTGAGGGCTATTTGTAATGAAGCAAATGTGGGGCGGTTGTGGAGGGTCTTTGGGGGCCAGGCAAGGCAGCAGTGGAAGCAACATGGACTCCCCTCAGAGAGCCTCCCTCTAACCACGCTGGTGGCAGATCTCACTGGGTCGGGCCTTTGTGGAACGGAAGCGAGCTTGTCCCAAAGAACCTCCTCAAATGCTGCTGAGGAAGACCCTGGCTGTCTGGAAGGGAAGCACCAGGAGGGAGGCATCCATCAGGGTCCAAGATGGAGCTCCGATGGTCGCGAGCTCTGGCCCATGAAGGACATGGTGGCTGGCTCCTCAGGAAGGCTGGCAGGAATTGGGCCAGCAGACTCTCTCCTCCATCTGCTGGGAAGAAAAGCAAGGCCACGGCTGAGCTTTAGGAGGCAGAAGGTGCCAGAGGGCAGAGGTCCAAGGGGCCAGCCGTGGAGGGGGTTGGAAGGTGCAAAAGGAGAAGGGGCACTCATTCATTCATTCATTCATTCATTCATTCATTCATTCATTCATCAGACATGCATGGCCAGATCCTGTTCTCTGGGTTTCAAAGTTTCTACCAGGATCTGAACCCTGGACCTCTGCACTTAGCTCAGATGACCAGGGACCATTAGCTTCAGGAGGTGTCCGTCTCCTGGGGGATCAGTGGTTCTGCAGCACCCTGTTCCTCTGGGCAACCCATGGACTCTTCTGGGGCAGAAGGAGTAGGAAAAGGGAAGGGTTGGGTTCCTCACAGAGCAACCTTAAGGTGGTACCTTTTCTGGATTTCATCCTCAAAATGAGCCCCAAACAGCCAAGGAGCAGAAGACTTCCCACTTTGCTCAGGCACAGCAGGGCCCAGAGAGGCAACCCGGAGACACTCTGGTCTGAAAAAGAGCAGCAGCCCCATTAATCCTTTCCTTGACCCACTTCCTAACCTTTAATGCTTCACACGAAGCCCCTGCTGACGGAATCTGAAGGTCAACATGAGATTCTAATGGCTTTATCAGCATGAGTTGCGATATAGGTTCTAAGAACATTCTCAGTGGTTCTAGGAGCTTAATAATGACCATAATCCGTATCTTTTCTGCCATTCCTGTGTTTCTACGCCTCTCCCTGACTGCATCTCCCCATCCTATCAGAATCAGCCTGCTTGGAGCCACAGGAATTTGGGTGTGTGATCTGGTGGGCCAGGAAGCGAACCGGTTCTGTTGCGCCTTCAGAGAAATCACTGTCTTGGATATGTGAGATTGTTGCTTTAATTGTCAAGATGATGATCCAAGCTCTGTAAAGGACCTTGGAATACTTATCTCTAATGACCTAAGTGCTAGAGCCCACTGTAACTATATAGCCCAAAAGGCATTAAGAGTTGTTAACCTAATCTTACGTAGCTTTTTCTCTGGTAATATCACACTACTAACTAGAGCAGCGGGCGCCAACCAGTGGCCGTGGCCCACTGGTGGGCCATGAGAAAATTTTGGTGGGCCACAGAAAAATCTCACCCCCAGAGCACCCCCAAAGCAATTAATCCAGGCTGTGCAGAAACACAAGGCTGTGCCGCCCACATGGCCCACGGGAACCCTCCCCGCCCACTCACTCCTTACCCGGCAAACTTGTCTGCTAAGTTGCTATTTTTCCTTTTCCCGACCATCATCTGTTCTGCTGCGCCGGGAGATTTAGATTAGTTAGGAAGCAGGAAATGGTTGGATTTCTTGCTTTCTAGCTAAGCACAGCCAAACCTCCCTTAGGATTGAAGGTTTGTTTGCAAGCAAATTCAGTGCAGACTCACGGCAAGCGAATTTGAGAGACTGAGCTAGCCGATGGTAGATAGATAGATCACTGAATGATTCTGTGAGCAACTCAATCTGCCTGCTTTGCCTGATTTTGGATAAAAGTTCCCTTTTTAAAATAAAAAAAAATCAATATTTACATACATGGTGTGTTGTGAGTTAATTTTGTGAGTTTGCTAACTAGCAAATTTTATGAGTTTGCTTGCAAGCAAATTTTATGTTGCAGACTGAGCTAGCCAATGGCAGATAGATAGATCTCTGAATGAATCTGTGATTCTGTGAGCAACTCAAGCTGCCTGCCTGCTTTGCCTGATTTTGGGTAAAAGTTGCTCTTTTTTTATAAAAAATTCAATATTTATATAAATATTTATAATATTTACATACAAGCCATGCCCAGCCAGTCACATGACCACCAAGCTACACCCACAAATGAGGCCACACCCACAGAACCAGTTAGTGGTCCCTGGGATCTAAAATTATGAGTTTGGTGGTCCCTGAGGTCCAAAAGGTTGATGACCCCTGTTCTAGACCATTTCAGATTAACAGATTAGTAGCGTTGGAAGGGTAATCTAGTCCAACCCCCTGCCCAAACAGGAAACCTTGTGCCACCTCTGACAAATAGCAGTCCAACCTCAAAAGCCTCCCACACTTTTAATTCTGTCAGCCCCCCAGAGTCACCACAACAGGACGGGCAGTTCAATAGCTTTCATCCCCAGGCCTCTTCCAACGAGAGGGAACTTACCTGAGGAGAAATTTCCTGGAAGACGGAGACCAGGAGGAACCGACACATCCTGCATGGATCCTGAGGGCTGTCGGAGAGTTTGCCTGCCTGCTCCCAACCGAGAGACTCCCCAGCCAAGATGCTTTGCCAGTCAATCGTTAAGCACTGGTAAGAGGCTGAAGGATCTCCACTGAAACCCCAGGAAACTGAAGGCTCTTCCATGCTCCCCCGCCCCCTCCGTCCCCCACGTAAGTTCTGGTGAACTTTCCATCCCCTGCCTGGTCCTGAATGCTGCCCCACAACTGGCTGCTTCTCTCCCTAAGGAGCTTGCTAAGTTTCCTAAGAAAGGAGAGGGAGGAGAAGGAGAAAAAGAAGGAGAAGGCCAAAGAAGAGGAACAAAGAGTGGTGGCTCTCTGCCACTTTTCTTCAAGCAGTGACTGCTAAGAAAGCAAGAGCAACAGAAGGAGAATCTCTCTTTCTGAAGGCTATAAAACCATTTATGAATTGAATGATTACCCTCTTGTGAATCAATCTTTCTTTCTTTCTTTCTTTCTTTCTTTCTTTCTTTCTTTCTTTCTTTCTTTCTTTCTTTCTTTCTTTCTTTCTTTCTTTCTTTCTTTCTTTCTTTCTTTCTTTCTTTCTTTCTTTCTTTCTTTCTTTCTTTCTTTCTTCCTTCCTTCCTTCCTTCCTTTCTTCCTTCCTTCCTTCCTTCCTTCTTCTCTCTTTCTGTCTCTTTCTTCTAGTTTGCCCTGTAAACTTCTTGAGGACTTCAGCCAGAAGTTGGTGGTTACATTTAATGTTATTTCAACATTAACCACAAGAGGGAGCAAATGACTATCAGATTTTTTTAAAACGTTTCTTTTTCTTTATGTCTTAATTTCATCATTGCTTAAAAAGACTCATATATTTTATTGATTCATGTATGTATTTTTATAAGCTTCCCTCTTTCTTTTTAATATGTTTTCTACCTTTTTATAAAGACTGTCTTACTTTACTTTACTTACTTACTGTCTTACTGATTTTCTTTTTATATGTTTTCTACCTTTTATAAAGATTCTGTTCTACTTCTTGAAGAGTTAGAACCACCAACCCAGAACTAAGGAGGAATTTCCTGACAGTGAGAACAATTAACCAGTGGAACGGCTTCCCTCCAGAGGTTGTGGGGGCTCCATCCCTGGAGGTTTTCAAAGAGAGACTGGACAGTCGCTTGTCTGGAATGGTAGAGGGTCTCCTACCTTGAGTAGCGAGATAGGTGAGAAGACCTTTGAGATCCCTTCCAGCCCAAGGATTCTATCTACTACCTGCACAAACATACTTTAAAGCCAATGGTACAGTGGTGAGATTCACATTTTTTTATTACTGGTTCTGTGGGCGTGGCTTGGTGGGCGTGGCAGGGGAAGGAGACTGTCAAACTTCCAGTCAGAGGTTCTCCAGAGCCGGTCAGAACTGGCTGAATACTACCTCTGCCTAACCGGGTTTTCTGCTGGTTGACATTAAGACCAAGATTTTAGGAGAGGAGTTTGATCACAGAACCCGCAGATAAGGGTGGTGGCTGGCTGAGGTCAGCTGAATTCCACCCTATCTTCCCAGGAGGTCCCTGCGGGCAAATGCAGCTGCCAAGCCCCCTTTTCACAAGCATCGTGAGTGCCATTCAGTCTCAGCTGAGAGTCCAGCAAATAACCGGAGCAGGAGATGGAGAGACACCATTTGTGAAAGACACAGGAAGGCCAAAGAGGAAGGAAAAGCAGCAACAGCTGCGGCTCCATGAATGGTTTAGCTTAAATTAGAGCAGGAAAAATAACATGTTATGCATCTCAGTCACAAATAACAACCTCACAACAGTCCCCACCTCAGCTGTGACACTCATGGTGAAGGGAGAGGCCCACCATGGTGGAGGTCAGTAGTAACCTTCATCCTCTGCCTTCCTCCTTTTTATACCGAGCTATGGATTGAGGGCAAGACGATGACCCTCCAGGCTCATCCCTCAAGGACCCCCCGACTCTTCCCCAAAGAGTTTGTGGGTCCAGCTACTCCCACCAGATCTCAGAGGGGATTCTGACGTGGCTGTCTGGAAATTACAGCCCCAAAGCAAACCCGCCTGCCTCTCTTCCTGCCACCCCACCTGGAAACCCCCTTTTGGCCTGTCCAATTGGAAAGGGGAGGCTACAGAGAGCTGGCATAGGCCCCCAAATGCTCCCCTCCCAAGGGGGAAGGGTTCACAAGACACGGCTTGAGCTCCACTTCTGACCCTCAGAAAAGAACAAGTCCTGAATTGTGCCAAGCTCCTGGCAGAGAAGATGGCGGGCAGAGTGGAACCCAGAGGAAAATGATGGCATTTGTGGTGTGTGGTTTTGAGTGTGTGTGTGCATGTGCTGTGTGTGTGCACACAAATGCAAGCAGGCTAGATCTGAGCTGCCGTGGTGCAGTGGTTAGAGTGCGGCACTGCAGGCTATTTCTGCTGATTGCAATTTGGCAGTTCGAATCTCACCAGGCTCAAGATTGGCTCAGCCTTCCGTCCTTCCAAGGTGAGTAAAACGAGGAGCCAGATTGTTGGGGGCAAAATGCTGACTCTGTAAACCACTAGAGGCTGTGAAGCACTGTGAAGCGGGATATAAGTCCAAGCGCTAAGTGCTACCTGATCATAATATTTCAAACCAATCTGCATTGCTAAAATGCCAAAACATTGCTGAAACCTCTGATGGGCAGATCAAGCTTAGACAGACATTAAGGTGAGAGCCACAGGTGAGCAGCTATGGGCTGCTCCATCCAGAAAGTGTGCCTCTTCAAAAATTGGATGCCTGAAGCCCCCCACCCAACCAAAATCCCCCCCCACATCAGTCTGGGCAAAGGAAGGACGTCAGGAATGACATGGCTGGGATACTTACTAGAAACCTGCAGATCAAAGGACTCAACCATCTCTGCTGTCTTTGGCAAAACGATTTTTGCAGAGTATCGGCCGGCGTCCTCTTGCTTTAGATGGCTGAGATGCAATTCTCTGCAATCCTTGGAGATGTTCACTCTGTTTAGGAAGGCCGGGAGGGAGACCTGGTGGCCACATGGCTCTGCAAAGGTCACCTTAACAATATTGATTGACTTGTTGCCTTCCATTTTACTCCAGGAAATCTTTTCATATGGTGGAGAAGTCTTCAGACGGAAAGTGATAGATGCCCCCAGAATGCCAGTCAGTTCTTCTATTCCAGAAGCTCCTGAAAGACCAGAGAGGAGAGTAGGGTCACAGGAGACCTTCCCAGCATCCCATTTCTGACCCTCAGGATCCAGGAAAACCTTTTCTGAGAAGGAACAAAATGGCTCCAGGCCAGAGGACATGTTGGGGGCTCTCTGGATGACTGCCTTCCCCTCTTAAAGAAGAAAAAGGCGTTCAAATGCCCCACATGGGAGCTAAGTTCTTCACTTTGGGGTTCAAAAGGAGGGTCTTCCCCACCAGAGATCCCAAAGTTCCTCCAAGCCTCAGGTTGATCAGGCCACCTGGAGGCTGAAGGACTCACCTGGAGACCTGAATCACTTGGGTGTAGCTTCTCCCTGCCACCAGGCTGCCACCAACTTAATTCCCCCCCCCTCAACCAGGATGGCAGGAGCAAGGCCAGTGGGGGAAAAATGGGGGTGCTCAATGGTTTAACTCAGCAATCCTCAACCTGTTCTGACAAAGGCTTCCGAGACTGTAATTAAGCACACGCTTAGTCCAAACAACTCTTGTTTCATTTCAACGCTGGGAATTATGTGCATTCCCAGTCTGTAATGAGTCTCAAACAGTCCCTCGAGATAAGCACCCACCTTTCTCTCCTTTGAATGGCTACCAACAACAAAAGTGCCAAATGAACTGAAAAAAAACAATCAAAGTACAAAGTCCACACAGAGCTTCAAGGTTTAATCTGAACAGAGCGAATGACTTTGCTTCTTGCAAAGGTTTTGTCACCTTTGCCTGTCCTTTATATGTTATGGGAGAGGCAATCACTTCCAAGCCTTACTCCCATGTTGCTCCTTTTGTCTCAGCTGCTCTCACCTTCTAGTAGCTCTGTGCACATGTGTCTGGGAACAGGCTCCCCTTGCTTCTCTGCGTTGTTGCTGCCAGACTCCGAAGGCTCCGGAGGCAGCACCCCACTCCCAGATGGTCCTGGCCCCCTCTCTGCATCGGATGCAGGACCCTCATCCAAATCCTTTCCAGACTCCCGGACTGGTCCCCGTTCTTCCCCACCGTCCAATTCTGCTGCTGTCTGCACAGGCTGCCGGCGAACCACAACACAACCTTACTGGCTTGACAGACTGGCTGGGGTTGGGGGGAGAGAGGGTTTTGTGGGATGGCAGGCACACACGTGAGCATGCAGAGCTCCTTTTGCACATTGGTTTAGAGCCTTCCTGCATCCATAGTCCTAACTTTTTAGATAGAGGTTGAGTTGTATGTTAATAGCATATTAATCATATTAATAGTTTTAATCTTTAAATGATGGCTAGTTTCTTATGTTTATAAGGAAAAATGTGGAAAATATTTTCTATTTCTTCTGCTAGAGTTTGTTATTTCAATCCTATCTGCCTTTTTCTTGAAGTTCTTCTCCAACTCCGCTCTTTTGGGTGGGAAGAAAGAAAGTTCCTCCAGAGTTTTATATCTAAAGATCCAGCCTGGACTCAAGGAAACAAACCAGGTTTTGAGCCCCAATTTCAATCCTGGTTGAAACTCCTTCTAAAGCTTGAAATACAGTAAGAGAAACACAACTTACCAGCTTCTAAGAGAAGGATTGGGAACCACAGGCTGAGAATGATCTTGTGCGACATGTCAGCAGTTGGCATTTCAATGAGAAGTGAGAAGAAGCTTAGGGCAACTTCTGCAAATCTAGAAGGACTGCCTCTTTGGTATGAGAGACATTCAGCTGCAAATTTGTGCAGCTATCTTAGTACTATGTGAAACAATATTTACATTTTTGCAATTTTTATTTGGTTGATATAGGGCAATATTGTGCTTGTCATCTGGGCAGCATACAAAATTAGAATGTAAGCAACACCATTTACAATTTCTGATCCCTTTGATGGTCTTTGAGGTGGGGTATTAACTGCTCTTGTCTATCTGGGCTGAAGTACCCCCTGTATGAGCAACTGGGGTGGGAGGAATACAGAACAGCAGAGTTGAGAGGAACCCTGGAGGTCATCTAGTCCAGGGATCTCCAACCTTTTGGATTTCAGGGACCACCACATTCATAATTTTAAATCCCGGGGACCACTAATATGAATTTTTTAAAAAAGATAAAGGCATTTCTAAAACAATGATCAGAGAACTTCCTTTTTATTAATATGAAGTGAACCTATTTAATATAACAAATTTGTACATGCTTATTTAAACATAACAAAATCTTTAAAGGTTGTTTAATTGTAACAATATTATTAAAGTTAGTGTAATTATTATAAAACAATGGTCAATCTGAGTGAAGGAAAATGAACACAGGCAGACTGACGGTGGTTGGTCCCATATTCCAGAGCTGTAGTACCACAGGAGTGGCCCTTTGGCCATAGAGGGTGGCTGTTGTGGTTAGCCGGGAGCAGGTGCAGATGGCTGAGGAGAGCAAGGACTCAGATGAGAGGCCAAGACCATCAGGGAGTGGACTGCTGCCTTCAGAGATTGTGGGGGCTGGCAGCAGCGATGAGGAGGTTCCTGAGGAGCCTGTGCCAAGTGTACATGCATGAAGGATTGCTTGCAGGAAAGAGCAGCTTCAACAGCATGGGCAACTCGGGAGTAAGGCTGCAAGGTAATGGCCCCTCCTTCAAGAAGATAAAAGCCAGCTGAGAAGAGAATGTTCTTTGCAGGAAGCAAAGTTGTTTGAAACTCAGCCTCGTGGACATTGCAGTATCTTAAGTTGCAGTATACTCTTGTGTTGTGAAATATTTTTTATCTGTTATTCTTGGCAGCCTCGCACAGTTTTGGTGAGGTTTGTGCTTATCAAAGTTAATTAGTTTGCAGCAGCCTTTTAACCGGGGATTCGTAAGACTCATTAAAAGGTTTCTGTTCCCTTTGGTGATTGTTTTTTTTATTGGACAAGGGTTTGGGTCAGAACAGCAGCATGTGCAATGTGCAAATTTGCAGGTAGTGCGACATGGAAAAAGGAGCGCAGCCCTCGCCATCCAGGATGAGGTAATGTTGTTGCGGCAATAGGGTGGTGGTGGCACAGATGTGCCAAAGTGGCGATGGCTGGAAGGTGCAGGAGCGAAGCGCTACTTGCATTTGCCACATCAGCATTCCACCTTCGCCACAGTATATTTGCACCAGCTGGTGGCGCCAAGGCAGCCCTCGTTTCCTGCCGCTTGGGGCTCAGAGTGGTAAACAGTGTCTGGGAAGCACAACAGCCTGTTAGTGGAGAGAAGTGCCTGGGGTCAACCCTAGCTTTTCTGTCCATTGCAGCTAGATTGGCCCCCTGCAAACTTGTCTCTCGAGGAGCCCAGCTGAAGTTTCCTGTGTCGTTCAGCCAGCGCTCCTTGAGAGACAAGTTTGCAGGCCTGTGCCTCCATGACCCCTCTTGCCACAACAGCAACATTACCTCATCCTGGCCAGCGAGGGCTGCAAATTTGCACATTGCACGTACCACTCCCTACGATGGAGATTTCCAGCTCCATCACGGGCCAGTCCCATATTCCAGAGCTGTAGTAGTCACAGGACTGGCCCTTTGGTCATCCCAAAGCAGCTGTGGATCACCAAAATTTTCTCATGGACCACCGGTTGGTGACCTCTGTTCTAGTCCAAGCCCCTCCTGCCCAGGCAGGAGATCCTATATCATTCCGGACAAATGGCTGTTCAATCTTTTCTTGAAAAATTTCATTGATGGAGCACCCACAACTTTTGAAGGGAAGCTAATTCCTCTGATTAATTGTTCTCACTGTCAGGAAATTTCTCCTTAGTTCGAGGTTGATCTAAATATATTTGTTATGTATATGTAAATAACGTAGTTGGGTTGACAATATATAAACTACAAATATATATGTTTGTAGCTTTAAGGAAAAATACTGTAATGTATTATGCTGTGTTCTGGTTGGTTAATTATGCTACAAGTTGCCATAAGAGGGAGCTATAGATCATGGTTTAACTCTTCTCTTTTTCACTGATGATCTCTCTTGAATACTGATACTGACTGACTACGGACCAAAACTGGCTAACCATGTTTATTTTGATATTCTGTTGATATCGAAGATTATCTGTTGTATTATGATTTGATATTTGTTTGCTGTAAAAGACTTGAAACCGGTAAGAAGACTTTATAATTGGATATTTCTGGACTGATAAAAAAACATGTATGACATGGACTGTTTATTGGACTGTGCTATTTCTTCAAGTAAACATTAATATAACTTGTTCAACTCTGTGTGGCTGTATATTTATTCGTAACTGTTCTCATAAACCGTTTCTGTGTGCATATCCTTTTATACAAGGATTACTCTATCCTAACAATATTGTTTGTCCTTCCCTTTGTGATAGCCCTATCTTCTCTGTGACAGCTCCTCAAATATTCTCTCATCCCTATTCCCTCATCTAATAAATGAGTTAGATGAGGGAATAGATGAAGATAAATGAAGATGTTGAAGACTACTGGACCTAAGACAGAACTTTGGGGTACCCCATTGCATGCTTTCCTCCATGTAAAAGTACATTGACTGTGATTTATCAGCCAATTATAAACCCATCTGGTGGTGATACTGTCTATCCCACATTGTTCTATCTTACCAAGAAGTAGGTTGTGTCTACTTTATCAAATGCCTTCTTGAACTCCAAGGATATTGGTATGTTCACAGCATTTTGCTGGACCATAATTTAGTCTCTTTGTCAAAGAAGCCAATAAGGTTTGCTTGGTATGATCTGTTTTTGACAAATCCATGCTGGCTTCTAGTAATGGCTTTGTTTATTTCTAGGTGTTAAACCGAGCCCTGGATGAACCAGTGCACCAGATCTTTGGACTCAAGATTTACCACTGGGTGTGGGACTGAAACTGTACTGGGGACAATGATCTTTGGTGGATCCACAATAGATAGAGATCAATTATCCTGATTCTCCTGAATCTCTGGGCATCTTCAGTTCCATTGACCGGGCTGTCTCCTGGTTGGCCAGGAGCAGGGATGGGAGCATGACTGGGGCGGCTTCTCTGACTAATGTTTTCAGGATTTAAGAGTTCTTTAATTGATGTTTCTGGTTCTTGAAGCAACAAAGCAAGTTCTTCATGCAGAATGTAGAGTTTGATAAGAGCGGGTTCAAATATGCCAAGGACAAATTGCAGATAGATTTGAAATCTAGTAACTTGCAAACTCAGAATAATGTGAGAAAAACATCTCCTGAATAGGAGGAAGAGCACTAACAAGTTCATTCTAAGAATATTATGGGATGCCATGAAATGTTACATGTCACAAAAAAGAAACACACAAGTATTTTTGTAAAGAAAATGATTTCCCCTTTATTGAAAGAATATATGCTACAGAAAAAAATGAGAAAGGTTTGTTGACTATCAAGCTATCAAAAAACTGGAAAGTTTATAAACATTAAAATTTCAAAAGCATTAAAAAGTAAAAACAAATTAGTCAGATTGGGCAGATTAGTAGATTGGACTAATCCCCCCCCTCCATTTACACATTAGAAACCCTATGGTAAATTTACAGATCAGAGTCACCCCAGATTTGAAAAGGTTATAAACTTCTGGAAAGCAGTAAGACAAAATTTCTTTTATTTTCTTTCAAATTTCCCACTTTATCCTACAGTTTTTGTGCAATTATCCCCCACAGACAGAAGATGGCCAGTCATGCCCTCATTTTTTCATAGCAAACCTTCTCCATGTCTCATGTCCATCTTCTCAGTCTCACCCTTCAACTCCTGAATATAAAATTCTTTATTGAAGATAGAATTCTTTATTGGCCAAATGTGATTGGACACACAAGGAATTTGTCCGGTGCATAAGCTTTCAGAGTACACACATACAACAACATCAACAACAAAGTGATAATCCCATCCCAGGGATGGTATTCTACCAGTTTGCACCTATTCGCTAGAACCGGTTGTTAACATTGTAAGCAGTTTGGAGAACCGGTTGTTAGAAGAAATTCCTGGCCTAATCCTGTAAGGAAGGCAGGAAGGAAACATTCTGGTGTTGCTTACAGAAACTGCCTCTCCATTAACCCTTATTACATTCTTGGCAGGACTAGACTTCCTGTCTCTGGAACTTCTCTGGAGTTTTTTTCCCCCTTTGCTGATACTTTGCTTGTGTGGAGGGACCATTCAAAGTTACAATGGCACTGAAAAAAGTGACTTATGACCCCTTTTCACTCTTACAACTGTTGCAGCATTCCCACAGTCAGGAGAGGCCAGGCGAGAAAATGCATGCCTTGATGTGAGTGATATTGAGTTGGCCACTAACATGACCACCAAAGCCATGTCCACCCAGTCAAATGACCACCAAGCCACACCCACCACCTAACCCACTCCCAGAGAACCAGTTATTAAAAGATTTGAAACCCCCCCCAGATAAATCATATCTCATAAAATCATAGTTACATACATTAATGATAAGATACCATAAGTGATAAATCATAGATACCAATAGGAGAATGTAGTAGGAAAGATGAGAAGAAAATGAGAAGATGAGAAGGATAGTAACGATATAGCCTACTACATGGGTAAATATATTGAGGCCTGAGAAAGTGCTGGGGCAATTACATGTTCAGCCGAGTGATGGCGGGGGAATGGGGACTGTATGTCTAATTGTTCTGGCATGCAAATGCCCCATAGGGAGACGTTGAAATGGTTTATATCCAGGATGTGAGGGGTCTGCAGATATATATTTTCTCAGCCCTCTTTTGGGTTTGTGCAGTGTACAGATCCTCAATGGGAGACAGCGTCATAGATGCGCCCCTGGACCCCTCTCGAGATGTGAGTTCAGAGGAGGAAGGTGAGTTTGAGTCTGCAGGGGGAAGTATGAGGCCGAGTATTGGTTAGGATCGAGGCTAGGAGAGTCAAGCCACAGCTGTTGCAAGATGTCCAGGAAGTCCAGGGGACCAGAGTAGCTGCTGCCCGCTAGCAATGAGGAGGAAGGGGAACTTACCAAATTTGCAGATGATACTAAGCTGGCAGGAATAGTCAATACCCAAGAAGATCTTGACAGACTTGAACCCTGGGCCCTATCTAACAAAATGAAATTCTTTGTAGAGAAAAGTAAAATCCAACACTTAGGAAAGAAAAACCAAAAGGACACATACAGATTGGGTGAAAGCTGGATTAATAGCAGTAACAGTGAGAGGGATCTTGGAGTGGACAACCAGCTAAATAGGAGCCAGCCGTGTGCAGCAGCAGCCAAAAAAGCCAATGCAATCCTAAGTTGTATTAACAGAGGGATACAATCAAGATCAAGGGAGGTACTAATACCACTCTATAAAGCTTTAGTAAGACCACACCTGGAGTACTGCATCCAGTTTTGTTCACCACATTATAAAAAGAGGTGGAGACTCTAGAAAGAATGCAGAGAAGAGCATACGGAGCATGCAGAGAAGAGACTAAAGCATACGATGAATGGTTGCAAGAACTGGGCATGGCTAGAGAAGAGAAGGACCAGGGCAGACAGGAGAGCATCTTCCAATATTTGAGGGGCTGCCTCAGAGAGGAGGGAAGGGGTCAAACTGTTCTCCAAGGCACCTGAAGGCCAGACAAGGAATAATGCATGGAAACTGAACAAAGAGAGATTCAACCTGGAAATAAGGAGAAACTTTCTGACAGTGAGAACAATCAACCCCTGGAACAGATGTTGTGGGAGCTTCATCACTGGAGGCTTTCAAAAAGAGACTGGGCTGCAACCTGTCAGAAATGGAGTAGTGGGGTCTCCTGCTTGGGTGGATGGGGGGGTTGGACTAGATGACCTACAAGGTCTCTTCCAACTCTATTAATCTGCTAAGTTCATAATGGATGAAGGAGTTGGAGTCCTCACCTCCTCCCGATCCAAGGACACACATAGCAGAGAGGAGACAGGCACAATACTGGTCAGCTAGATCAGCATTGCCTACTTAATCTCACCCTGAGGACTTGAGTGTTGCTGCAGCAACGTGCCTGGTTCTGTGCCTTGTGTGCTCATGCCTTGTATCCTGGTCTGTTTGACTCCTAGGCTGCTTCCCTGGACTTCGTGTGTGCCCATTGGACTCGGTTACCCAGTGACTCAGTTACTGTGCAACAGGGATGTTTTCCAAGGACTTGTTTGGGGCTGGGGTTGAATAAACATCTGTAGAACTCTTGCCATACGTGTGTGTGTGTGTGTGGTAGGGAGTGGGGCAGCACAGGCAGGCTGGTTGCAATGGTTTCTTCTTCAGTCCTAAATATCTGTTGAGGTCTCTGTCTGTCTTGGTTGGTTGCAGTGCCAAACCAGACTGTTATTGAGGGGCAAATGACAGATTCAGGGATTCCTTCTATAGAACGGCATCAGCAGATCCTTGGGCAGTCTGAGCTTTCTGAATCGATGCAGGAAGAACATTCTTTGTTGTGCATTTTTAATGGTAGCCCTAATGGTTTAACCCTAACTCCCGAATATTAAGTAAGTGAAGCAAATGAGGAGCTTTGGGGCCAGGCAAGGCAGAAATGAAGGCAGGTCCAGAGAAGCAACATGGACCAGCCCTTGAGACCCACCCACTAGCCAGATTGGTAATCGACTTCAATGGGTTGCCAATGGAAGCACCCTTGTCCCAAAGAACCTTCTTTAAAATCCACTGAGGGAGACTATAGTCATCTGGAAGTGAAAGGCAGGAGGAAGACTCATCTCAGGTGTCCATCAGCGAAGTCTAATGTGGTCTTCAGAGCAGGATGGGATGGTTGCCTCCTCCTAGAGCCAGTCACAGTCAGGAAACGAAATAGAACATTTCCTCAAGGAACTGTAGGGAGTGAATTAATTGAGATTTAGGAGATAGAAGGCACCAGGAGGCAGAGATCCATGGGTCCAAGCTGGAGTCCATCAGTGGGGGCGAAAAGAGAAGGAGAGATTGGCTTCAGCATCCATCCATCCATCCATCCATTCATTCATTCAATCAATGTCTTGCTACAAATATGAAACTTACGTTAACTCTACAGAATGACTTTGCTCTCCATAGCAAATTTGACTGAGACAATAGAAACTTTGTGTTGTGGAGATACTTGGGATCAGTCTAAAGCTCTACATCTTGAGAACCATAGAAGATCCTCTCTGTCCTTAGCTGAACCACCTGTTGATTTGATCTCAAACCTACTCATTGGCCAGAGTGACCAGGGAAGTCCTAGATGGGTGAATGCTAGTGGTGGTAAATGCATCGTTCATTGAAGAGATGCTCTCCAACCTTCTCTTTTGGAGATGCCGAGATGCTGGTTGGACCACAATCAGACAGAGCCCTAGACAGAGTAGACTATCACACTCTTTGAGGAAAGATTAAGGAATGGGTACTGATGACCTTTGGTAGGACCAGGATGAATGGAGAGCAACTATCCTACTTCTGCTGGATTTCTTAGTATCTTCAATTCCATAAACCAATCAGTATGGGATCAGTTTTATTGATCAATTTTATTAATATTAGGAATCATACAATCCTCTGGGCTTCATAGTGTCTGCCCGGGATGAACCCATGGCCCTCTGCATTTAGTTCAGATGGCTACAAGGGGACTATTAACTTTTGGAGCTGTCCATGTCCTGGTGGTCAGTGGTTCTGCTACAAAGCTGACATAGAATGTATCAGGTATCTGTTTCTCTGAATACAATAGCAATAGCACTTATATATCACTCCACAGTATTTTCACAGCCCTCTCTAAGCGATTTACAGAGTCAGCCTCTTGCCCACAACAATCTGGGTCCCACCTCGGAAGGACAGAAGGCTGAGTCAACCTTGAGCCGGTGAGAATCAAATTGTCAAACTGCTGGCAGTCGGCAGTCAGAAGAATTAGCCTGTAATTCTGCATACTAACCACTGTGCCACCAGGACTCATAATAACCCTTGATCTCCTGCAGGGCAGGAGAAGCAAGAAAAGAGAAGGGAAGGGTTGGTTTCCTCAGGGACCATCCATACCTTCTGAATTTTATGAGAATGAAGCATGTGGAACCAAGAAGGAGAAGACATCCCAATATGCTAAGGAACAGTTCGGCCCAGTGAGGCAGCTCAGGGAGGTCATCGGTTTGTCCTGAAAAAAGAGCAGCAGCCCTTGTTAATTCTTTGAGGAGGCCCCAGAGAACCACCAGCACCTGGCCCCATCTCTGCAGAAGAGCCACCAGCAGCTGGAAACCAACTCAGAGTCTATCCAGCAACCAGAGCAGGTGTCACCAGGATGAACCAAGGGGGCTCTCTGAGCTTGGTTGTTTTCTTGCAGACATTTTCATTACCAAACTAAGTACACCAGTGCACAATTGATGTTACCTAGTTTGGGTATGAAACATTTACCAGAAAACCACAAAGCTCAGAGAGCAACGAGGACCTATCATTTCAACCCTGAGCTATAAATATTCTCCTTTATTAGCATGTCCCTAATTGTTTTCTCTGACACTGTGGACCAGCTGAAGCTTCAAAGTCTGGTCCCAACATAAGGACTGTGGCAAGAACATAAGGACCTTTGTCACACAAGGTGGATCTGTGCTAAAGCGAGTGGAGCTTCTCTCACCATGACAAGATGTGCCCTGAATAAGTGTTTTATCGAGTGCTGAGTTGGTTTCAGAATCAGCCGCTTCCTAACCATTAATGCTGCACATAAACTGCCTGCTGTGGGAATCTAAAGATCAATATGAGGTTCTAATTTGTTTACAACATGAGACAAAATAGATTCTACAGTAAGAATAGTGTCAGTGATTCGGGATAGTAGAGCTTAATGTCTGTAATTCATATCTTTTCTGCCAATCTTATGCCTCTCCCTGGCTGTGTGTGGATCCCATCTGATCCAGCAGAATTGGCCTGTTTGGAGCACTGTCAATTTAGGAATGTGATCTGGTAGGATGAGGAGGTGAATCAGTTCCATTAGAGTTGGTTGGTTGTGTCTGGGAACACAAGGTGGATGTTTTAATTGCTGTTGCTGTTCTTTTTTTTTTTTTACTTTGACTACTGATTATGTGTTTTATTTTGTGCTGTTTTCATTTTTAATTGCTGCTAGCCAACCAGAATCATCACAATATGATAACTGTAACAATAACATGAATTAAATAAACGGAGAAATTTTATTCTTCTGGATTTTGCTTGCAGCCCAAATCCTCTAGATCTCCCATAGTCCTTCTGCACAAATAACCATGGACTTCTCCAGGACTTTTTCTTTCCCAACTAACTGTCAGCTTCATACAGAATAAAGAGTAACAGAGTTGGAAGGCCTCCTATTCCAACCTCCTGCCCAAGCAGGAAACTCTATACCATTCTGGCCAAATGATTCTCCAAACTCTTTTTAAAACCTCTAAATGTTGAAGCACCCACAACTTCTGGAGGGAAGCCATTCCACTGATTAATCATTCTCACTGTCATTAAATTTTCCTTAGTTCTAGATTGAAACTCTCCTTGATAAATTTCTATCTATTACTTATTATTCAAACTTTTGTTCCATTCTCTCTTTCAAGGAAAGAAAAACTTACCAGCACAAATTTGCTTTAAGGAGACTGTCTTGGATGCCTTGCTAATCTGGTTTTTAGCTGTGCATGTGACACTGAGGTCACAGATGAGCTTGATCACAGAACTCCCGCTGGTGGGATTCATCTTCTGGGTGGCTGAGGTCCAGCTGTATTTCACCCCATTTTCTGAGGTCCCGGTAGAGCAATGCAGCTGCCAAACTCCACTTCCAGCCTCACCAGGAGTGCAGGTCACTCTCAGCCGAGAGTCCAACAAACGTCCTGAGCAGGAAATGCAGAGACACCATTTGTGAAAGACCACAACATTCCAGGGAGGCCCAAGAGGAAGGACAAGCAGCAAGAGCCGAGGCTGAATGGAAGGCTTTGCTTAGATGACAGCAGGGAAAACAGGTGTCACCCATTGCTGTGACACCCACAACAGCCCCCCTCTCTCAAGTAGGGCACTCATTCTGAAAGCAGAGGCCCACCATGGTAGGAGACAGCAGGCATCCCTCATCCTTTGCCTTCCACCAAGACCTTGAGCTCCTCTTCCGACTTATTGTAGAAAGGCAAGTTCTGACCTGTGCCAGAACATCTGGTGTGGAAAATGGTGGTCGGGCTTGAACAGGGAGAGAAATGGGCGTGGTATTTGGTGTCTGTTGGACCAATTTGCATTGCTAATATGGACAACATTCTGCACAAACATCTAATGGACAAAGCATGCTGGGACAGAAGTCCAAGATTTGGGCTCCATCCAGAATCTGAGTCTCTTCAGAAATGTGCACTCACAACCCCCCCCCCCCCCGCCCCCCAGAAGAGTGCCTCCCAACCTCTCCACATCATTCTGGGCAAAGGAGGCAGGCCAAGAATTGACACGGCTGGGATACTTACTGTAAACATTCAGTTCAAAGGACACATCCTTCACCTTACTGTTTTTTGAAATGATTTTTGCATTGTACCGACCAGCGTCCTCTTCCTTTAGATGGCTGAGAAATAATTCTGTGCAGTCCTTGGAGATGTTCACTCGCTTCTGAAAGTCTTGGAGGGGAACCAAGAGGCCACATGGCTTCCCAAAGGTCACCACAGAAACATTTGTAGACTCGCTGCCAACAATTTTAGTCCAGGAAATCATTACAAATGGTGTGGAGATCTTCACTTGGAACGTAACAGATTCCCCCAGAACACCATTCAGATTTTCTGCTCCAGAAGCTCCTGCAAGGCCAGAGAAAGGAAGCTTTCAAAATTGGGCCGCAAGATACCCTTCAAACATCTTATTTTTGTGCTTACGGTTTCCAGAAAACTTTTATGAAGAAAGACTAAATTGCTCCGAAGTATTTCCTGGGTTCCTTCTTAGAGAAGCATGAATAGAATAGAACAGAATTCTTTATTGGCCAAGTGGGATTGGACACACAAGGAATTTGTCTCTGGTGCAAATGCTCTCAGTACACATAAAAGAAAAGATACATTTGTCAAAAGTCAAGAATCATCAGGTGCAACACTTAATGATAGTCATAGGGTACAATAAGAATAGAATAGAATAGAAATTAGAATAGAATAGGATTCTTTATTGGCCAAGTGTGATTGGACACACAAGGAATTTGTCTCAGTGCAAATGCTCTCAGTGTACATGAAAGAAAAGAGACATTCGTCAAGAATCATAAGTTACAACTTAATGATGGTCATAGGGTACAATAAGCAATCAAATCATACTAGGAAATAGTCAATATAAACGTTAGGATACAAGCAAAAAAGTTACAGTCATACAGTCACAAGTGGGAGGGGTGATAAGAGTGATGAGAAGATTAACAGTAATAGTAGTGCAGACTTTGTAATAGTTGAACGGTGTTGAGGGAATTATTTGTTTAGCAGAGTTGATGGCTTTTGGGAAAAAACTGTTCTTGTGTCTAGTTGTTCTGGTGTGCAGTGGGTATGAGGAGTTCAAATGTCCCACGTGGGAGCTAAGACCTTCCTTTGTGGTTCAAAAAGAGGATCTGCCCCACCAGAGAGACCACCAAGCCTCAGTTCACTTGAAGGACTCACCTGGAGGACACTCATTTGATGTACTGGCACTACTGGTCTCCTTCAACGGGGAACTCCATGTGATGTTCCTGCTATTGTTGCTGCTTTGAATTTAAATTTTCCCCTCAACCAGGATGGTTAGGAACAAGGCCAATGGGGAAATATGGGGGTACTTTAATGGTTTAACTGATTTTCCTGCACAATGCAGAGGGATGGACTAGACAATCTTGTGGTCCTTTCCAAGTCTACAACTGTATGCTCCTAGAAAGTCCACCATCTGGAGAAACCCAGCACTTGTCCCTGGATTCCAGCTCCAAAGACACAAATATGCACCAAAGTGATTTTTAGAGTTTCAGTAGAGTTTATAAAGGCCACAATAAAACAGATAGTTGTTGGGCATAAAGATGATAGTTGGGATTCAAAGAGGCCAGATGAACCAAGGACGATAGAAAGGACCATCAAAGGTGGCTATTGGATAGCTGCTGCAGCCCAACCTGTTTCCAATACCCATGAGTCTTCTGCACAAATAGCCCTGGAAAGTCAACCCTCCTTTTTCCTGAGACAATCCTTGAAGTATTGGAAGATTGCTATCAGGTCTCGCTCAATCCTTCTCTTTGTTATCTAGTTCCCTCAACCATTCATCGGATATGCTTTAGCCTCCAGACCATTTATCCTCTTTCTTAATCTGCTCTGCATTCTTTCTACAGTCTCAATATCCTTTTTTTTTTGTATTGTGGTGACCAAATCTGGACACAGTATTCCAAGTGTGGTCGCACCAGTGCAGTAGAGAGAGGTACTAGCCCTTCACATGATCTTGAAACTCTACCTGTTTTGATGGAAGCTAGGACTGCATTAGCTTTTTTGGCTGCTGTGGCCCACTGCTGGCCCACACTTAAGTGGTTGTTCCCTAGGACACCAGGATTCCTCTCACAGGGATTATTTTTGGAATACTTGCATTATTGTTACATTTTGGTCTGAAATTGGGCTTTTAGTCCTCTTAATTTAGACTGTATTGTTGACTAACATCAAATCCATATGAAACATAGATAATGGTATTTATGTTTCTTATGATTTGCAAAGAAAAACAGGGAACATATCTCTACTTCTTCTGCTAGAATTTATAATTTCAATCTTATCTGCCTTTTTCTTGAAGTTCTTCCCCAACTCAACCCTTTTGGGTTGGGTGCCTTCACGTTTTATATCAATTTCAGTGAAGATCTTGCCTGGATTCAAGGAAATAAACCATGTTTTGAATGCCAAATTTCAATCCTGGTTTGAAACTGCATTTGAAGTAAGAAATACCACTTACCGGTTCCTAGGAGAAGAATTGGAAACCACAATCTGAGCAGGCTGTTGTGTGACATGTCAGCGACTGGCATTTCAACAAAATGTAAAGTGAAGCAAAGTCTAATTTCTGCAAAATATAGTCAGGTTAATTTGCATAATATTCTAATGAGGACCTTTATTGCACTCAAAGAGTTACAGGTTCTCTTTCTTCAATGCGTTTTGTGTGATGGAATCAAGGACTGCCTCTTCAGTGGAAGAGAGATTGCAACTGCAAAATTGTGTGAAAAAAGCTCTTGTAACATTGATTGATGACTGACTGATTGATTGATTGCAAAATGGATTTGCTTGATTGAGTAGCTTCCATAAACAATACCTAAAACAAGAGCAAAATTTAACATAACAATACAATAATAATAATAATAATACAACACTTAAACAATAAAAAAATAGGATAGAAAAATTCAAAAAAGAAGATAGCAAAATACAGTGTAGGGCATGTTCCTATCAGACAGAAGCATCTGCAGCTGCAGGAGAATTTTCCCAGGTGACCTTTGAACCGGAGACCAGGAGACAGGTAGAGGGAAGCATATATTGGTTTATTGATAAAACTAGATGCAAAGATGGACCTTGGGACTCTTAAAAAATCCACAGTTACCTCTCTGTTGGCCCAGACATCCTTCAGAATGATCAAGGCAAGGCTGTCCTTGTCAATCACATCATTAA
This sequence comes from Bungarus multicinctus, assembly GCA_023653725.1. NCBI lineage: Eukaryota > Metazoa > Chordata > Lepidosauria > Squamata > Elapidae > Bungarus > Bungarus multicinctus. Next base: position 762,363 of record CM042847.1, read on the forward strand.
TGAGCCAACTGTGAGATGCAGCTGCCCCAAGGCCAAAATTATCTTCTGGTGTATTAATTGGGCTCTAGAAGGTCATTGTTCCTTTCTTCTCACCTCTGCTCTGGTCAGACCCTGTTTGGGGTCCAGTTCTGGTCACAGAAATTCCAAAAGGAAAACAACCAATTGGAGAAGGTTGTGAGGAAGCCAAGATGGTGAAGGCTCAAGACACAAAGCTCTGACAGACCTGAGTATTTATGGAAAAGATGACCAAGAGGAGACATGAGAGCAACCTTCCAATATCTGAAGAGCTGAAGAAAAACTGTGGACTTATTCTCTGCTGCCCAGGGTTAGGAAGAGAAAAGATGAGCCGGACCTACAAGAGGTAGACCTTAGAAGAAACTACCTGACTGGACAAACTGTGTGTCTGTGGAACAGACTGTCACAGGAACGGTCCCAAGTTCTGCTTCATTGGAGATCTTCACAGAGCATGGACATCTGTTGGGAATACCCTAAACAGTCCTATGTGGATCAGGGGGCTAGACTAGGTCAGTAGTTCTCAAACCTGGCAACTTTGAGATGTGAGGACGCACACTGCTGACTGGGGAATTCTGGGAGTTGAAGACCACAAGTTGCCAATGTTGAGAACCACCGATTAGATGATTTGAGCCCCAAGATTCCATGAACAGCCTTCCTTACTCTGTTGCATGGTTAAAACAACTGCCTCACAAGCAAACTGCAATTGTGTTTGTCTGGTGAACATAGATCCTGGTATGTAGACTCCCATGCCAGGGTAGCATGTGCTTGAAGGCAGCATCAGATGTGTCCCTCCCAGCAGCAACTGCTGTGTTACATGTTTTCTGTATGCCAGATGAGGAAGGATGATGGACTCCCTTCTAGAGAAAGGAAGTCTCCTCTTTGCAGAAAGCCTTGTGGTTGTACAAGGAGGAAGATGTTTTCCTCCATGGGAAAGGCCCGGTGTTGGGTCTGAGTGACCGCCAGAGCACTAACTGGTAGAGCAACTCTGTAGTAATGCTCAGGATCTGAGAGCAAGGCCTGTCTCACCATAACTTCCACCTGCAAATTCAGGACTTGTAAGGAAGGAGCCTCCAGGGCTGTACATCTGTGTTTTGGGGTGCACAATCCTACTTCAAAACAGATAAACCTCAGTCCCTGAGTCCAGTTCCCTTCTGACCCAGAGGAACACACATTCGTCTGACCTCTTGTAATCCCTTCCTCTCCAATCTCTCCTCTCTGCAGTGGGGAAGAGGTTCAGGCACAGGAGAGATTCACTAAAGAGATGACTTCCCCCCTCTTTCCCCCCCTCTCCTTGCTTGTTTAAGTAATCTCTCCAGTTTTGGGGGACACACACACAATTTCTATAGGTAACCTGTCTGTGTATGAGCAAACAGAACAGTAACACAACAGGGAACACACTGAGGTATTTGTGTAGTGTACTGGGGGAGGATGCTGGAGCTACCACATGAATCTTTTTACTTAGAATTTTTATTTATTTGTTTATTTATTTAAATTTACTTAAATTCATATGCTTTTGAAGTGTATTTTATGCCTGTTTATTCTCTTGTAATCCCCTCCTCACCAATTTCTCCGCTGTGCAAGGGAGCAGGGAAAGGAAAATCCAGGTCAGGCACAAGACAATGCATACTAAGCATAATGGCAACCATTCATATAGGACACCTAGAAGTAATTGGTATTTTCTCCTTCATTGTGCATTGTATGGTTTTGTATTGCTTGGCTTGGCTCTTCTGGATTTGGTCAGCAGGAGTGCCGAAGGTCGATTGTCCCTTTTCCTTTGTCCTTTTGGGCCTTGTGGCCAGAGGGTGGGCCCCACATGGAGCAGCAGGAGAGGGAAACCTAGACAGAACTGGACTGGGCCCTCTTTCAAGGGGGTGGGGAAGTTAACAGGACTTGAAATTGTTTTCTATCCCATCATAGACAGGCAAATCCTCAGCTGTGCCAAAGCTCCAGGCATGGAAGATGGTGGGCAGAGTGGAACAGGGAGGAAAATATTTTGTGGTATCATAATCCATCTCTCTGGAGATCCAGCCTGAAAACACACCTGCCTCTCTTTTCCTGCCATCCCACCTGGGAACCCACTTGCTCTAATTCAGCCTGTTCCCCGTGAAAAGGGAAACCTGGAGACAGCTTTGGGCCTCCATTATGTGGCATAATTCCTGTCATGCCAGTTCTCTGTTTTGGCTCCTTTGCCCAGTCCTGCTGTCTAACTGTCGTGCCAGGAGAGCAGGAACTTGAAGGCAGCATCTGATGTTTCCTCTCCAGCAGTGACTTGTGTTCTACCTGTCCTGTGTGCCAGATGAGGAAGTAGGATGGATCCCCTTCTTCAGAAAGGAAGTTTCTGCTTGGCAAAAGGCCTTGTGGTGCTACAAGGAGGAAGAGGTGAATCCCATGGAAGTACCCATCGTTGGGTGACCACCAGAGCACTCTCAGCCAGAGGAAGTCTGCAGCAACGCCCTGGAGACAAAACACAAGACCTACAACTCCCACCTGCAAATTCAGGACTTCTAACAATGGAGCCCTCAATGGAGGCACAACCGTGTTTTGGGGTGCAAAATTCCACTCCAGAACAGATGAATCTCAGTCCCTGAGTTGAGTTTCCTTCTGACCCACAGGTTTATCAGTAAGTTTTCTTCTGTCAATATGAAATCAGCCCTCTGGCTACCTCCCACCTTTGGATAGTGGTGTCGCTTCAGAAGATACATGTCACAATTAATGTTGCAGCTGGGCTGGATGGCACACAATAGAACATAGAACACAGAATAATAGAGTTAGAAGAGGGACCTTAAAGGTCTTCTGGTCCAACTCCCTGGTCGAGCAGGAGACCCTACACCATTTCAGACAGATGGCAGTCCAATCTTTTCTTGAAAGCATCCAGTGATGGGGCACCCATGATTTCGGAAGGCAAGCTGTTCCACTGGTTGATTGTTCTCACTGCTAGGAAATTCTTCCTTAGTTCCAGGTTGAATCTCTCCTTGATTAGTTTTTATCCATTGTATCTTGCCTTGCCTTCTGGTCCTTTGGTAATAGGTTGGCCTCTCTTCTTTGTGGCAGCCCCTCAAATATTGGAACACTGTTATGTTGTTAGCCCTCGTCCTTCTTTTTGCTAGAATTACACATACTCAATTTCTGTAATGGCCTGGCTTTGCTGTATTCATGAACTGCTATTAAATTCCTGGTGACTCTATGTTGGTGGAGGAAGGAATGCAGTTGTGATGACCCAGGATGAGATACAAAATAAACACAGTCACGAAAACAGGTGAAGCCTCTTTTATTCCTTCACTTTGCTTCAAAGTTCTAAATATCCTTGACTGGAGACAAAATACTCCCCCATAAGCAGTTACAAAAAGGAAGAAATGTCGTTTAAACTAAAAATGCCTATTAATTATAAGAGTAAAAACAACACAAACCACACTGAAGCAATCAAAGGAATCAGGCAAGATAAGGGCTTGAAGATGCATTTACTCCAATTTGTTACTCGCTCAAAATTTCTTCAGATCTTGTCTGATCTTGCTGTATTCAGTTTGTTCCTAGTAAAAGTACTTTTTCTCTGATTTATGGAGTCAGTGGTTTTTATTTCCTAGGGATTGAATGGAGATGGCCCTGATGTTAAGCTGGTCACTAAGTGGGAAATCACATGATTGCAAATGAACTTCCCTTTTCCCCACTCTGCTGCTTTGAATGCTTTACCCAAATGCTGGAGCAATTAGCAAAAAGGAAATGAATTGTGTTAGTGGTGAGATTCAAATTTTTTTACTACCCGTTCTGTGGGTGTGGCTTGGTGGGTGTGGCCATGTGACTGGGCGGAGGTGATTTTTTTTGCTTTTTTGCAGTCCCCATCCCTTTTTGGGAGCTTTCTCACAGAAGCCTCTGGGGGGCATGTTTGCTCCCCTAAAGCTTCTCTAAGGCTCAGGAAGGAAAAAAACAAAGCATGGGAGGCACACACAGCACCCCTCCAAGATCCGTTTTGGGAGCTTCCTAGCCTCAGAAGAGCCTCTGGGAGGTGTTTTTGGTCCCCTAAGGCTCCTCTGGGACTCTGGAAGGCAAAAAATGGAGAGGGGGGGCTGAGCTCCTCCCTCCATTTTTTGCCTTCCTGGGCCTCAGCAAGGGGAATCCCGGCACAGCTGATCTTATCTACAGCTGATTGTCGGGAGGGAAAAAAAAGAAACATCTTAGGCGAACATCAGGCGGGTGGGTGGAGTGAGCATCGGGCGGGAGGGCAACCGGATCGGGCATGTGGCCAGCCAGAACTTACTACCGGTTCACCCGATCTGGTGCGAACCGGCTGAATACCACCACTGAATTGTGTTCACATTCATTGGAGAGAAAGGCATTAAAAGGAATAAGAAAGCACACTATAGGGAACATTCACTGAAAGAAATGCAGTAAAGACAGCAGCCCCATTGTACAGCCCAGTGTATTCCCCATTGTGTGCCTGCTTTTTTTGGACTGAAATGTGAAAAGGCTATTACGGACGATTTTATACATTCTCATAACATACCGAAGGAGGCAGGTAGGCCCCCGGGGGAGCCATGGATCACTATCCCTGTAGGAAGGAGGAAGAGGCAGAAAAAGAAGAACAGGAAGAGGAAGAAAGGATGCCATACTGGGGTTTTCTTTAGGCTGAGTAAATTTCCACACAAGCCTTCAATTCCAAGTATATTTCTTACCAATGCAAGATCTCTGACTAACAAAATGGATGAATTAAGGCTACAGATTGCAAGGTCTAAATTCATCAAGAACTGCTGTGCTTTGCTAATCACAGAAACTTGGCTTCATTCACTCATTCCAGATGCAGCTGTTGAACTGGAAGGCTACATAGCTCACCGGCAGGACAGGAGTAGAGATTCTGGCAAGATCAAAGGGAGAGGTTTAAGCCTTTAGATGAACAAAAGCTGGTGTATCAATACAAAGACTGTAGACAGCCACTGGATCTGGAGTATATGTCTCTTAAATGAATAACCAAATATATTCCGTGGGAATTCAGAGTGGTTTTGATTACTTCAGTCTATGTCCCACCTGATGCCAATACTACCACAGCTTTGGGATTCTTGTATAACACTGTTAGTAATCAGCAGAATAAGTATCCTGATGCTGTGCATATCATAGCGGGGGACTTTAATCAAGCTGATTTAAAAGCAGTGCTCCCTAAATTCTATCAGCATGTTAAGTGTGCTACTAGAGGAGCAAACATATTGGACAAAATATATACCAACATCAAACATGGCTATCAGGTTATATAATTACCACATTTGGGACAATCAGACCATATACGATACGAGCCATGTCAGACATCCTAACCTTCTGGCGCGCAGTTAAGACCTTACTGTTCAAACAAGCCAGTCTGGCCAAATAAGGGTCTTTGGGGTTTTTAAAATTTTAATAAGGGTTCTTATTCTTAGCTAATTGAGACCTAATCACATATTTATTTAATTTTGATTTTAAATTCTGTTATCTGTATTATCTTATTTGTTTAGTGTGTACACCGCCCCGAGTCCCTTTTTGGGAGAGGGAGCGGTATAGAAATACGAAAAAATAAAAAATAAATAAAAATATGTCACTGCTTTTAGCACCAGCATACATCCCTCTTAGGAGACGGGCTCTGCCTATAATAAAGACAGTGAAATCTTGGCCAGAAGATGCTTCCCAACAACTTCAGGATTGTTTTGAGAACACAAATTGGGACATCTTTTACCACCCTAACCTAGAGGTGCACACTGCAACTGTTCTGTACTATATCAAACACTGCACAGATACTATCACTGTGGATAAACGTATTAGGATCTATCCCAATCAGAAACCCTGGATGACCAAGGAAGTCCAGCACCTCTTGCGTGACAGGACCAAGGCCTTTAGGTCTGGTGATGGGGCAAGATACAGTGTTGCCAGAGCTAATCTGAAGAAAGGTATTGGGAAGGCCAAGACTGATTATGAGGAAGATTGAGGATAATTTACTTATTTATTTATTTATTTTATTTGTCAATTGCGTACAAGAAAATAACACGAGGCAGCTGTGGTGAGGGATTCAACAAATTACAAACCATCAACTGACCAATGTCATCCCTGCTGAGGGGGATGCTTCATTGGCAGAGGAACTGAATCATTTCTTTGCTCGCTTTGGAGTGGAAACATCAGAGATAGATAAAATACAACTACCAGCCAATTGTAGCCCCCACCTCACTGTGGAGGAGCAAGAGGTGAGGAGCATTCTGAGGGCTGTGGACCCTAGAAAGGCTGCTGGTCCTGACAGTATCTCTGGCCGAGTGCCTAAAGACTGTGCTGATCAGTTGGCTGGAGTCTTTACCAGGATCTTTAATCGGTCTTATCCTAGTCCACTATTCCATCTTGTTTGAAGGCTTCCACCATTGTTCTGCTGCCAAAGAAGTTCCCTATCAGTAACCTCAATGATTACAGACCAGTGGCACTCACTCCTATCATCATGAAGTGCTTTGAGAAATTGGTCTGCTGGCACATCATTTCTGGTCTTCTGCCTACATTTGATAAACACCAGTTTGCATACAGAAAAAATAGATCTACAGAGGATGCTATAGCCATCACTCTTCACACTGCTCTAACTCATCTAGAACAGTGGGGTGGGGGGCTATGTGAGGATGCTTTTTGTGGATTTTAGTTCTGTGTTTAACACAATTCTTCCACATAGATTAGTGTCTAAACTTCTAGACCTTGGGCTTTCTAATTCAATCTGCCTTTGGATTATGGATTTCCTGTCTGGCTGCTCACAGAGGGTCAGATTAGGTAATCATACCTCTTCAGCCCTTATTCTTAACATTAGTACACCATAGGGTTGCGTGTTGAGTCCCTTACTCTATACTCTTTATGTGCATGACTGCATTCCCACTCATGCTAGTAACACTATTGCTAAATTTGCAGATGATACAACAATGTGGAACTCATCTCTAGGTTGGGGGGATGAGTCTGCCTACTGAGATGAGGTGGACCGGTTGCTTCCGTGGTGTGGAGACAATAACTTGGTCCTCAACACCAATAAGACCAAGGAGCTGATAGTGGACTATATGGAAGAAACAGATCAGACTTCCAGCCCTTGCTTATCAAGGGAGACCGAGGGGAGCAAGTGGCCAATTTTAAGTTTCTGGGTGTTACCCTAAAAGACGACCTGGGGGGCTCACATTGCAGCCCTGGTCAAAAGGGCCCAGCAGAGATTATACTACCTGAGGCTTCTCAGAAAGCAACAACTGGAAAACTGCTGGTGACCTTCTACCGCTGCACCATAGAGAGCATCTTAACTTATTGCAGCTCTGTGTGGTTTGCCAATTGCACAGGGGCAGATAGGACAGCGCTCCAGAGGGTTAAGGTCATTGCCCAAACGATCAGTGGTTGCTCTCTCCCCTCTTTGGATGAGCTTTATAGCTCCCGCTGCCTTAAGAAAGTTCAAAACATCCCCAAAGATCCATCTCATCCTGGGCATCCTTTTTTTTTGAAACTATTACCATCTGGCAGACGGTACAGGATAATAATAAAAACAAGGACAAATAGGCTGAAAAACAGCTTTTATCTCAGGGCAGGAGCTCTATTGAATTCCGCTGTATTGTGCAGTATTGGTGCAGTGTCGGGGGTTTTCGGTTCGTTGTATGGAGGGTGAAGGATGTATGTTTGTGTTTATTTTCATGATGTGCATTGAAGATGATGGTTTTGTTGCATGAGGTGCAATGACAATAAAAGTAAAAGTAAGCTTACTCTCTTGTAATCCCTTCCTCTCCAATATCTCTGTGAGGAGAGAGAAGAAAAAAACGTGTCCGATTGCCTAAAGAGATCAATTTATCCCCTTGTTTATTTAAGCAGTCTCCCCACTCTGCAAGGAGGGACGTATTTCCATAAGAAATCTCTCCTATCTCACATCCTCTACAGAACAGCAGAGAGATTGGAGACGAAAGTAAAACAATAAAGAAGGCAGCATTATAAGCCATGATTCGGAGCCTGGCTTGAATCTGACAACGTTGCTCCAACTGAACCTTCAGGATGGTCTTAAGAATGAAGAAGCCAGGATTCAATGGAGACTGACCAGCAAGGTGAGGAGAAAAAAATGGGTCAGGAACAGGACAGATTGATTAACGAGATGTCCACTACATATGATAATGTGATCCAGATGTCTGGTGGCATTTCCAACAGTTAGCTGATTTAAGGAATGGCGATCACCTGACTGAAGGGCACTATGAATGTGGATTGTGGAATCTGTTGTGGATTGGAAATGTGTGTATTGTCTGGTTTGGCTTTTCTGGATTTGGCCAATAAGAGAGGCACTATTGTAATTCACTTGACTTCTAGTAAACTATACCTTTCTCCCCAAAGGAGTTAATAGCAATAGCACTTAGACTTGTATATGGTTTTATAGTGCTTCACAGCCCTCTCTTAACCAGTTTACAGAGTCAGTCTCTTGCCCCCCAACAATCTGGGTCCTCATTTTACCCATCTTGGAAGGATGGAAGGCTGAGTCAACCTTGAGCCTGGTGAGATTCGAACTGTCAAATTGCAGGCAGCTGGCAGTCAGCAGAAGGAGCCTGCAGTACTGCACTCTAACCACTGCACCACCGTGGCTCAAGTTAAGATCATTTTTACTTAGAACCCCAAGTTTGATGCAGTTCTAATAATTAGAAATACTGCTAAAAAAACCCCAAGACTGACCAGGAACTACTGGAAACAATTGAGAATTACTATTTTTCTATACTTTTCACAATAATTGCAAACGGAGAAACTTTTTTTCTTTAATTCTTTTTGCTTCATCCCTCTGTGGATTACAAACTGCATCTTGAAGGAGAACTGATTTGCCTTCAATGTGCTACATTTAAAGTTTATTTCAACATTGTCCGTAAGAGGGTGCAAAACACTAACATTTAAGTATTATTTCAACATTAACCACAAGAGGGAGGAAAGAACAATTTTAGAAACCAAGGACATGGTATTGAAAGGATTGTGAAAAGATAAAATCATGCATTTGAAGACAGAATAGGAATCAAATGATGAACAGTTGGGGGAGCTAGATATGCCTAAACTAGGGGGAAAAGGTGACACGAGAGCAGTCTTCCAATATTTGAGGGGCTGCCACAGAGAAGAGGGGGTCCACCTATTCCCCAAAGCACCTGAAGGCAGGACAAGAAGCTACGGATGGAAACTAATCAAGGAGAGGAGCCACCTAGAACTAAATGTCTATGGAGATTCTCTGTCCTCCAGGTCCTGGTTGCCCCAAAAGTGTTTTTTCAAGAGGCAACTGGACTTTCTGATTTTTCTTGAAGACGTTTCGCTTCTCATCCAAGAAGCTTCTTTGGCTCTGAAGAAGCTTCTTGGATGATAAGCGAAACATCTTCAAAGAAAAAACAGAAAGTCCACTTGCCTCTTGAAAAAACACCTTTGGGACAAACCTAGTAACTAAGGAGAAATTTCATGATAGTAAGAACAATTGACCAGTGGAACGGCTTGCCTTCAGAAGTTGATGACAAGAAAGTGGAGGGGAAAACAGATGGAATAGAATAGAATTCTTTATTGGCCAAGTGTGATTGGACACACAAGGAATTTGTCTTGGTGTAAATACTCTCAGTATACATACAGAAAAGGTACATTTGTTAAGGATCAAGAATCATAATGATAGTCATCGGGTACAACAAGCTATCAAATCATACTAGAAAACAGCCAATATAAATCGTAAGGATACAAGGGACAAAGTTACAGTCCTATAATCACAAATGGGAATGGATGGGTGATAAGGAGTGATGAGAAGATTAACAGTAATAGTAGTGCAGACTTTGTAATAGTTGAACAGTGTTGAGGGAATTATTTGTTTAGCAGAGTGATGGCTTTCGGGAAAAAACTGTTCTTGTGTCTAGTTGTTCTGGTGTGCAGTGCTCTATAGTCAGAAGAAGTTGAAACAGTTTATGTCCGGGATGTGAGGGGGTCTGTAAATATTAATTTAAAGTTAAATTTAAATATTAAATATAAATATAGATGGGTGGTGAAGATGGAAGTTACAACTGAGGAAAATTGCCAGAACCTTAATATGGTTGGTCAGATGGTCAGCCAGAGGATTTGGCATTTTGTCCATCTCTTGAGTCCTTCCCAAGGACCTGGGAAAGGCCTCTGGTGTTCTTTGTTCCTGTTAAACAAATAATTCCCTCAACACTGTTCAACTATGTACAAAGTATACACTACTACTACTGTTAATCTTCTCATCACTCCTTATCACCCATCCCCTCCCACTTGTGACTGTAACTTCGTTGCTTGTATCCTCTGTTTCCTAGTATGATTTGATGTTGATTGTACCCTATGACTATCATTAAGTGTTGTACATTATGATTCTTGATTCTTAACAAATGTACCTTCTTTATGCATACTGAGAGTATTTACACCAAGACAAATTCCTTGTGTGTCCAATCACTTGGCCAATAAAGAATTCTATTCTATTCTATTCTATTCTATTCTATTCTATTCTATTCTATTCTATTCTATTCTATTCTATTAAAGGTCTCATCAGAGGATGCTATTTTGAGTCAAGTCAAATACAGCTGCTTTTTGCAATTGATTGATGGGGATTTTGTCAATACTGATGGTGTTTAAGTGATGCTTCAGTTGTTTTCAGTTTGCACCGAAGGTGCCCATTAGTATTGATACTATCTTTGCTTCCTTTTTCTTCTTCTCCTACTACTAGTAATAGTTTTAATGAGCATTAATGGAATTAAGAAAAATAGTTACTAACATACTTTGAACCTGGTGAAAGAAACAGGCATGGAAGAACAGGAACAGGGAGGGAGGGAGGGAGGGAGCAGGGTGATTATATCCACAGTGTTGGTGGGCTCCTCTTTGTGGATGATTGACTGCTGAGCAGTTCTCATGGGAACTGGCATAATTGAGTTTGACCGAACAACTGGAAGGATTTTCAACTGAATTCTGTGGAAATGGAAGCAACCTCATGAACTGAGGAAGTAGATGTGAAGAAACCTTTTAGTGAAAATCAGGAAGAATCTATGGCCTTGGTTGCTACACATAATAATCCCATCGTTGACCCGAAACCCATCCTTGAGCCACTTGACAAATCTCAGGTTTCAACAGTTGGAAAGATCTCAGAGTAGATCTAGTTCAGCATAGGGATCTACTACCACAACATCCCCACCTAGCTTCTAATGAAAACCACCTAGCTTCTAATTCAACATCAACAAAGGAGGGCAGAGTGTTCTGGCAGAGTGTTCATCAAACTTAATAAAACACAAACTGAATTTAAAAGTAAATCCTTTTTTAATGCGATGATGGGAATTACTTGCATTTCCAGCCAAAACTCGTTAGACACAGTTCCTCCAGATAAGAGCATGCTTTTCAGTGCTGTCGAATGTTGCCAAGAAACAGAAGTCCAAATAAGGCTAACACCAACCAACCCAAAAACCCAGCAAAACCCCACCAGAGTACAGAGCTTCAAGATGGATTTGGAGATTACTGAATTGCTTTGCTTCCTACAAAGCTCTTTGTCATTGAGGACTGACTTTTATCCCTTAGGGGAGGGGCAATCAACTCCCAGCCTTATTTCTGAGTCTCCCCTTTTGTCTCAGCTGCTCTTGCCTTCTAGCAGCTCTGCGCACATGCACACTGGGAACAGGCTCCCCTTGCTCCTCTGCCTCGCTGCTCCGGACTCCAATGGCTCTGAAGGCAGCACCCCACTCCCAGGTGGTCCTGGCCCCATCCCTGCATCGGACGCAGGACCCTCATTTGAGCCCTCTCCAGATTCCCTGACTGGTTCCCTTTCGTCCTCACTGTCCAATACCTTGGCCATCTGCACCGGCTGCTGGCGAACCACAACACAGAGAGGATGGGGGTCCTGCTGTGGTGGGCCTGTCTGTTCTTGTGTGATAAGAAACCTGCAAAGCAGGCAGAATTGTTGCGGGAGTGTTATTTGTGTCAGAAATGAGTGGTGCGTGTTTCCCCTGCTCTAATCTGAGCAAAACCATTCTTTGAGCCTCAGCTCTTGCTGCTTGTCCTTCCTCTTTGGCCTCCCTGTGATTTTCTGGACTTTCACATAGGGTGTTTCTCCATCTCCTGCTCAGGACATTTACTGGATGAGAGTCATCCTGCACTCCTGATGGGGCTGGAAATGGAGATTGGCAGCTGCATTGCTCTACAGGGATCTGGGACCTTAGGGTCCCATCCTTGGCCGCACCTCCTTCACCTCCAACCTCCCACCAGCTTTCCTTCTCACTAGCCCTCCCTTGGCCATTCTCCCTGGCTCATGCGCCTCTGGCCTCCCACCCCGCACCCTTCAGCCCGGCCTGTTCACTGAGACACTGTTGGTCCCAGGTCTTTGGCTGCACTGGACAGTTGGCCGCCACCCAATCGGCAGAAGCCATGGTGTTGCTTGGGCAGTGTGCAATGACCAACAGGGGATCACAGGCAGTGATGGGAGTCAGTTTTTTTTACTACCAGTTCTTTGGGTATGGCTTGGTGGGCGTGGCAGGGGAAGGTTACTGCCAAATCCCCCTTCCCTCCCCACCCCACTGACCTGCTTTGCAGCTCCCTTCTCCTGTGCAGAGCAACCAAAGGAGACCCAGCGATGAGCTGGGACTCAATGGGAGGCGGAGAAGAGATGGGCTTGGCGGGGCCAGTCAGGGATGGGATTGGCTGGTTCTCTGAACTGCTCAAAATTTCCGCTACTGGTTCTCCAGAGCTGGTCAGAACCGGCTGAAGACCACCTCTGATCACAGGGTCTGTGGGGATATGGGGGGGCGTGGCAGGAGAATGGCGTTGGTGAAGCTTCTGGTGGGGGAGGGGGTGCGGCGGGCCAACTTCGCATTCAGTCTCAGGCAGGCAGGATCAGGTGCGGGATAGCCTGGCGTGGCAGGCCAACTGACAGGGGTGACAGGTCAAAAAGCCTGTCTGTTGTCCTCTCTACCTGGACGGAGGCTCTGACTGCTTAAAAAAACAACAACTATGGAGCAGTGTCTGCCATTTTTTTCCTCCCCTCCCCTCCATTGCCTCTGCTTATGGACACTGGCCTGCTGCCCCATGCCCCCCCCCGATTCCTGCCAGCCTGAGACCAAAGGAGCAGTTGGTCTGCCATGCCCCCCCCGCCAGAAGCTGTGCCACACTGTTTTCCTGCTGTGCCCCCATATCCCCACAGCCCCTGCGATCCCCTATCAGCCATTGCATGGTGCCCAAGCATGGTGCCCATGGCTTCTGTCTGCAACCTGATTTGCTGGCAGCTATCTGTCCCATGCAGCCAAAGGCCCAGGACAAACGGTGTCTTGGCTAATGGGCCTGGCCTAAGGATGTGGGGCAGAGGGGCGGATGCCTGTTTCAACTCCTACCCTCAAAACAACACTATAGACACTGCACACCAGAACAACTAGACACAAGGGGAGTTTTTCCCCAATGCCATCACTCTGCTAAACAAATCATTCCCTCCACACTGTCCAACTATTTACAAAGTCTGCACTCCTATTACTATTAACCTTCTCATCACTCCTTATCACTCATCCCCTCCCATTGTGACTGTATGACTGTAACTTTGTCGCTTGTATCCTTATGATTTACTGTTTCCTAGTATGATTTGGTTGATTATTTGTACCCTATGACTATTACTGTTGCACCTGATGATTCTTGACTCTTGGCGAATGTATCTTTTCTTTTTATGTAGACTGAGAGCATTTGTACCAAGACAAATTCCCTTGTGTGTCCAATCACACTTGGCCAATAAAGAGATTCTAATCTATTCTATGAGTCAGGGAGAATGGCCAGATGGGGGCCAGCAGGGGAGAAAAGCTGGCTGTAAAAGGGCTCAGGAGGGAGGCTGGAGGGTGAAGCTCCATCACTGAACTCCCAAGGGTGGGAGAACGTGTTCTTGACATCTGAGGTCCAACTGAATTCCACTCCTTCTTCCTAGAAGGGCCTAGGACTTTCCAGCTGGACCTCAGATGTCAAGAACACGTTTCCCATCCTCGGGAGTTCAGTGATGGAGTTCACCTCCCAAGCCCTTGATCTGGAAGTCACCTGCAGAGCAGAAAATGACGTCCAGGACATTCACCTTAAAGCAAGTTTGTGCTGGTAAGGTTTCCTCTCCTTCAAAGAGGCCTTGAGACCAAAGACAAAGCTGACATTCAGTTGCGAGAGACAAAGTCTTGGATAAGGAAGAACTTCCCACAATTATTCGCGCAGGACAATGATGGGAATTGGAAAGGGCTTGGGCTGCAACCAACAATCCAGGAGAATAAAAATTGTGTGTTTATTTATTTAAGTGTGTGAAACCTTCACCGGCTGGAGAAGGAACCAAATTCAGTGCTGACACAGCTGACCCCGTCTTCAGGAAGCAGTTTATCAGTGGCTGGGAGGAGGAAAATCTCCGGGGTTCCCTTCTCTGTGAGAAAATCAGCTGCAGACTGCAGAGAAAAAAAAAACAAAAAACTCCTGAAGAGCTTGAAGAACTAAATGCAGCTGACACGACCACAGCTTTTACGATATTGAAAATTGTACGATAAATGTAGGTACAGGAAAAATTCCTGCAGGCTTAGGAAGCCAAAAAAGTTTTAGTTCAGTTTGGAGTAGGTAAAAAATAAGCTATTTTTCTTTATGGAAACCAGCAGAGTTTTTCGGATAATTATGAAAAATTGGCCAGAATGGGGAAGTTTAATGATTGCAAACTGAAACTTGTGATGGTTTGTTTGTGGGTGTGGGTGAGTGGGTGAAAATAAACACACAATATTATAACTGGGCTAATGGTATTGTTGGGTACATTTTTTGAATGAAATTTGTCCCTGCAATTCAGCAACCATTTGTAACACTATCTGAAGACTTTTTTTCCTTGTAGCTTCCCAGAATATAAGAATAATATTACCCTATAACATCTGAATGAATAAATGAATGGCAAAAAACAAATTGGAAGCACAGCAAGAAGAGGGTTGCACAATATTTTTTGCAGCTGCAACCTCTCTCTCACCAAAGAGGCCGTCCTTGTATATTTTGCAGAAGTTTGATTAGATTTGTCTCCAATTCTTGTTAAAACACCAGCCACCAACATGTCCTTCAAGAACATACTCGGCTTGTGGTTATCACTGGTTCTCTTAGGAGCTGGTAAGTTGTGTCTGTTTTACTGTATTTCTAGCTTTAGTTTCAAACCAGGACTGAAATCTGGGGCTCAAAACGCAGTTTGTTTCCTTGAGTCCAGCTTGGATCATTACAGGAATAGATATAAAACTCCGGAGGAACTTGGATCCCATTCAGAACTGCTTCGTTGGAGAAAAATGTTAAGAAAAAGGCAGATAAGGTTGAAATTAAAAACTCTTATCAGAAGAGATAGATGATAATTTCTAATTTTTTTCTTTACAAACCAAACATAAAGATGACACCATTACCTATTTTTCATGTGGATGTATTATGTTTACTCAACAGCACAGTCTAAATTAACAGGAGTAAAAACCCAAATTCAGACCAAAATGTAACAATAAAGCAAATCCAGACCATGTAAAGAAAGATGTCAAAAGTCGCAGATAATTTTTCCATCAATAGGAAGATTGTACAAAATCTTCATAGCCTCTGAGATCTCAAACAAACATCACCTAACATTTTCTCTTGATTTAATTTACTGTTGTAGCGAAATGTTAATGCTTGTTTTATTGCTTTTCAAAGCAAAATTGTAATGATTTGTAAGCACAGGCTATACATTTTAATAATTCCAGGAAGGAATATAAATTCTGCTTTTATCTTTCTGTTTCAAAACCACAGCCTGTTGGGAAAATACATATATGATAAAATATAAAAAAATTAGGTTATTTCTATATATATTTATAATATCAGAGGGAGAGATTGTCAGAACTGCCATCCTGAGCCTTGCTCTGCTAGATGCCTGCCTGCCATACAGGGAAACTGAAACTACTCATTGTTTTGTATTTGAATACTTACCCGCGATTGGTTACCGTTTCGGCGGGAATTCCAAACCCCTGTCATTGGCTGGCGAGCCACGAGCAGCCTTTATAAGAAAGGCTGCCGCGGCTCTTCGGCATTCAGATTCCTGAAATAAACAAAAAGAGCTAAATCACTGAATGTGTGTGCCTCGTTCTTCTGCTGCCAAAACACTGGCAATGAAGGTGGGATCGAGACAGCAGTAATTCAAGCGAGTGCGGAGCGGCGGAGATCGAGCGGAAAATGTCTGGAAACAACACACCACCCGAACAGTTTAATCCCGCTAAGGAAGAATGGCAGTCATATGTAGATCATTTCCTGATGTTCCTAGAAAGCAGCGACCTGAACGGCATGTCGGAACAGAGGAAGAGAGCGGTTTTTCTGACTCATTGCGGTCCGACCGTTTTCCGCATGGCAAAAGCGCTAGTGGCGCCTACAGATGTTAAAACTTTGACCTGGCCAGAACTAGAAAAGATCCTGCGGGCACATTACGCACCGACGGTATCCTGCCTAATCAAGCGGCATGAATTCTACCTAAGGAACCAGAAGGAGGATGAGAGTATCGCCGACTTCGTGGCAGCCTTAAGGGACATCGGCGGTGAGTGTGAGTTCCTGAACCTCGATGAAGCTCTAAGAGACCGCGTGATCCTAGGTTTGAAAGATCTAATGTTGCAGAGTCGTCTTTTAAACCGTCCCAAAATAACAGTGAAGGAAGCCGTGGAGGAAGCTACAGCAGCCGAAGCTACCCACAAATCGGCCGCCAAAATGAGGAAGATAAATAAATCTGCAGGCTACAACACTAGAGAATCACCCAGACCAGAGGGTGAGAAAGAAAAGACCACAACTCATCATGAGGACATTGAGACGGAAACCAGTAGCGAGGAGGACGACGTGTGCCACCTAAAGGCGGGAAGAGACAAAAAAGAGCGGGCAAGTAGAAGATTTGAATTCGAATGCAACCGTTGCGGAGGAAACCACCCCCGGTCAGAATGTCGCTTCATTGACGCCATCTGCCGGAAATGTGATAAGAAGGGGTATATAGCTAGAGTATGCCGGTCCAGAGCAAATTACAGCCCACGGCGGAAAGGAAGCCCACCACCGAGGGAAAAAGAAAGAGAGAGAGAGAAAGATAGGAAGTCGAACAGTCGTTGCAGTTTGGAAGGAAGACAAAGACGGAACAGAGAGACGAACTATAGAAAAGAGGAAACCCATCAAACAGTAATAACCGTTAGAATCGGCCATTCTAACACAAGAAATGTGAGAAAAATTCACATTCAAATGATTGAGGAACAAGACTGCGTGATGGAGGTGGATTCGGGATCGTTCCTCTCAATGGTCTCATGGGCCACCATAAAGAAATTAATTCCAGACATCCAGCGAGGCGAGTTAGAAACTCAAAACCTAACACTCAAGGACTATCAAGGCAACAGAATACCAGTAGTCGGCGTAGGTCATTTCCAAATCACCTTCAAAAATCATACTGAAATTCTTCCACTCACCATAGACGACCGGAATAGACCCAGCCTTTTTGGGACTAGAATGGTTCGAGCCGCTGGGAATCGGAATGACCGGCGTTAACCACATCGCAGACACTGATTGGGAGGCGGACCTCGTCAGAGAATTCCAAGACCTCTTCAGCGGCGGCCTAGGCAAGTACCGGGATAACCCTATTTCTTTTAACCTAGACCCAAAGGTGACTCCAATTCGGCTTAAAGCAAGGCGGGTACCATTTGCACTAAAACCTAAGATCGATGAACAATTAGACAAACTAATCAAGAAAGGGGTTCTAGAACCCATTGACCACGCCAAATGGGAGACCCCTATAGTCACCCCTATCAAAGCGGATGGGTCAATCCGTATCTGCGGAGACTATAAGGCTACCCTAAACCATGCACTGCAGCAAAGTGCATATCCTGTTCCAGTCGTTCAGCACTTGCTGCATTCAATAAAAGGCGGAAGAATCTTTGCTAAACTTGATTTGGCCCAGGCATACCAACAACTGCCAGTAGATTCCCAAACAGCCGAAGCCCAAACAATTGTTACGCACTGCGGAGCCTTTAAATGTAACCGGCTTCAATTTGGAGTTAGCGTGGCACCAGGCATATTTCAATGTTTAATGGAACTTCTCCTCCACGGAATACCGGGAGTCATTCCATATTTTGATGATGTCCTGATTGCGGCTAAAAACAGGGTACAACTGAGAGACCGCCTAAGACAAGTCCTCAACAAGTTTACAGAAGCCGGCCTCAAAGTTAAAAGAGAAAAGTGCACAGTGATTACAGACAAAATTGAATTTCTGGGATATTTAATCGATGGCGATGGTATTCACCCCACAGAAGGGAAAGTCCGCGCAATTAAAGATGCCCCCACCCCTACTAACAAAGGGGAACTGCAAGCTTTCTTGGGACTAATAAATTTCTATCATGTTTTTTTGCCGCAGAAAGCTACAGTTGCGGAACCTTTGCATAGGCTTCTTGATAAAGACAATTCTTGGAAATGGGGTAGTCGGGAAGATGCAGCTTTTAAAAAAATCAAGGACCTTATTACATCGACCAAGATATTGATACAATATAACGAGACTTTACCATTAACATTGACTTGCGATGCGTCGCCTTTTGGGGTCGGAGTAGTCCTGAGCCACCTCCTACCAGATGGCAGGGAAGCTCCTATCGCATTCCATTCTAAAACATTGTCCAAAAGCCAGCGGAACTATAGTTAGCTGGACAAAGAAGCTTTAGCAATTATATCCGGTATTAAACGCTTTCACGAATACCTCTATGGTCGAACATTCTCTGTCATAACCGACCATAAACCGCTGTTGGGAATTCTGGCTGCGGACAAGGCCACTCCTAATATATTGTCACCTAGGATGACTAGATGGTCAGAGTTTCTGGCCGCTTATAACTACACTTTGTTTTACCGACTGGGCCAATCTATCACTCACGCCGACGCTTTGAGCCATTGCCCATTGCCTGACATCGATACCGACCCTTGCCCCAGCATCTCCACCCTGCAAATCGAAGCCATGCCAAACCTCCCAATGACAGCCGTAGACATCGCCTGCGAAACTTCCAAAGACTGCCTACTTCACAGAGTGGCCACCTGGGTTGCTAAAGGATGGCCAGAGTCTGACTTACAAGACTGCATGAATCCTTTTATACAGAGGCAAACCGAACTTTCCTTGCTTAAAGGTTGCATACTTTGGGGGGATCGGGTTGTTATTCCACCAAGACTGAGAGATCCGATTTTGGAACTGCTTCATGAGGGACATCCGGGAGTGGTCAAGATGAAGAGTTTGGCCAGAAGTTATGGTTGGTGGCCAGGGTTGGACAAGGATATTGCAAATTGGGTTGCCGGTTGCAAACTGTGCCAAGAATCCCGGCCCGCGCCCCCGCATGCACCTATCGCTGAGTGGGAACTGCCCAGGGGCCCCTGGTCGAGGGTTCACATAGATTTCGCAGGTCCGATGAGGGGTTGCATGTTCCTAATCCTGGTGGACGCTTACTCAAACTGGTTGGAGGTCAGCCTCATGCAATCTACCTCCTCGGATGCTGTCATTCGACAGCTCCGTAAATTATTTGCCACGCATGGACTACCTGATGTCCTGGTTTTGGACAACGGCCCCCAGTTCACCTCCACGACGTTTGAGGGTTATCTAGCCAGTTTGGGCATATGGCATGCCCTAACCGTGCTGGCCCACCCGGTGGTGAACGGACGAGCCGAACGCATGGTTCGATTTACCAAAGAAACTCTTAGCAAATTAGGCCATGGCCCTATTCAGGAACGCATTGATAAACTCTTATCAATCCAGCATACTACAGCTAGCACAACCACGAACAAAACCCCGGCCGAATTACTCATGGGGAGGAAACTACGCTCCCCTTTGGACTGCCTACACCCTAACTACTCCACTGAAAAACCAGTAGACTCGTCTAGCAAACTCCGCAGTTTTAAAATTGGAGACCTAGTATACGCAAAAAATCTAGTGGGACACCCCTTCTGGGTTCCAGCCACCATCACCCAAATCACTGGCCCACGGTCATACCGCCTTACCACCTCTGACAACAGAGAATGGAAACGGCATATTGACCAATTACGATCCCGCACCCTTACCAGACCACACAAAAACCCTGGGGGGGAAGGGGATCAACCATTCACTCAAGAAAGAATATATCCCCAAACAAACAATGACGACCTAACACTGTTACAAACACCCTCACCGCTAGCCCCGGTCGACATTCGTGGCTACGCACCTGAGACTGGAGAACTTCTCATCAACGAAAACCCAACCGATGGCGATGAATATCCAATCCGGGAAGGGAGCGGCCTAGCTGTCTCAACTAATCGAGCAAAGCCCGTTAGGAGCGGCCTGGCCGGCTCGACCTTCCAGATGGTTCCACGACCAGGGACGGAAGGACCAACAGGTCCGTCCGCACCGGCCGACAGCGATGGAATGAATGACTTGCGCAGGTCCAGTCGGACCCACAGGAGCCCCGCCTACTTACGTGATTATGTCACCTAGGCGGAGCTCCTGATTGGTCGGACTGAACCAAGAGGGGAGGGGTGTTTTGTATTTGAATACTTACCCGCGATTGGTTACCGTTTCGGCGGGAACTCCAAACCCCTGTCATTGGCTGGCGAGCCGCGAGCAGCCTTTATAAGAAAGGCTGCCGCGGCTCTTCGGCATTCGGATTCCTGAAATAAACAAAAAGAGCTAAATCACTGAATGTGTGTACCTCGTTCTTCTGCCACCAAAACACTCATCGTTCCTTCTTTAGACATCGGCTCATCACCCCAGGGCCAAACATCTTGGAGGGAACATTACCAAAACAATTGTTTTGAACATGACTGGACAATGAGGAGATAATGGGGGGGGGGGAGGGAGGAACAAAGAAAGGGGAAATTAATTGGGGAACCTTCTGTTGCAACCCCTTAGTTTTGGCCTTGCTTTACTATAACCAGTGGTGGGATGCAAGTATTGTTACTATCGATTCTGTGAGCATGGCTAGGTGGGCGTGCCCATGTGACTGGGTGGGCATGGCTTCTTTTTTTGCAGCCCCACCCACCCCGTGCTCCATTTTTTTTGTCTCCTGGGCCTCAGGGAAATCACTTGAGAGGCTGTTTTTGCTCCCAGGCGGCTTCCCTGAGGCCTAGGAGGCAAAAAACAGAACACAAACCCCCCGCATGCCCCTTTTTGCCTCCTGGGCCTCAGGGAAGCCTTCTGGTTGAAGTAGTAAGACAGCGAAGGGATCCCGCCACAGCTGATCATCGGAACAGCTGATCATCGGGAGAAAAAAAAGAAATACCCCTCGCTTTCTGCCAATTAGATGGGACTATAGCGGGGGGGGGGAGCCAGCCAGTTTTGCCACAGAACCATTGCAAATAGAACCGGGGAATCATAGCGAGTTGCTCATGTATTTAGCAAGGAGGCTTCTGATGAACTCTCACCTCATCGCGCCATGGGCTGCGCCATTGAGATTCTGCCGGGGCTGAACTTCCCAAAACAAAAATGTACTGCATATCCCCCAGAGAACTGAATGAACTCAGAGCATTTATCGATAAAAATCTAAAATGGGGTTTTATCTAACCTACCTGACCAAAAAAAGCAGCCCCAGTATTATTCTGCGAAAAGAAAAATGGCATCCTATGCCTTTGCATGGATTTCCATAACCAGAACAACATCAGCATGGAAAATATGTACCCCCTCATGAAGGACATGCTAGCTCCCTCTCAAAAGGATGTTTTTTTCAAAGTTAGATCTACGAGAGGCATACTACCGCATCAGAATAAGGGAAGGGGATGAGTGGAAGACGGCTTTTGACACCCTGCTGGAATACTACCAGTTTAAAGTGTTCCCTTTCAGACTGCAAGGAGCCCCTGCCATTATGCCACTAATTAACGAGGTGCTCCATGGCTTTTTATACAAAGAGGTTCTAGTTTATTTTGATGACATTTTAATCTACACCGAAACAAAAGAAGAGCACATAAAGTTACTCCAAGCAGTTCTCACGAAACTTCAAAATGCCAAACTGTATGCAACACTCTCTAAATGTGAGTTTCATCAAGAAAAAATTGACTACCTGGGATACAAATATATATACAGACATATCCCATGAGGGAATAGAGTTGGACCCTCAAAAAATAAACACTGTCATCAGTTGGGAGCCACATCAAGCTCGCAAACAACTGCAAAGCTTCCTGGATTTTGCAAACTTTTACTGTCAGTTCATTCCGGCTTTTGTGAATATCGCCCTCCCCATCACGAGCTTGTTCAAAACGAAAGGTGGGGGGAGGGAAATTGAAGCCAAGGCAACTCCTTAACTGGACGATGGAATGCCAAGCAGCATTAGAAAAACCTAAACAACTATTCTCAGCAGAACCAATCTTGACACACCCAGACCCAGAGCAACCATTTGTCATCCAAGCGGACCAGTGGTGATATTCAAAATTTTTTTTACCATTGGTTCTGTGGGCGTGGCAGGGAAAGGATACTGCAAAATCTCCAGTCAGAGGTGATATTTGCCGGTTCTCCACACTACTCAAAATTTCTGCTACTGGTTCTCCAGAACTGGTCAGAACCTGCTGAATACTACCTCTGAAGTGGACGCTAGTTTCGTAGCAGTAGGAGCAGTCCTACTCCAAGAGAATGAATGTGGAGAGTTGCAACCATGTGCTTACACTCCAAGAACTTGACAGAAATCGAGCAGAGATGGGCCATATGGGAGAAAGAGGCATACTCTGTGCGATGGGTATTCCTCACATGGAGACACTTCCTAGAAGGGAACAAAATCCCTTTCGAGGTCTGGACTGATCATAAAAATCTAGAATCCTGAAAATTCCATGGAAAGTCTCCCCAAAACAAGTACATTGGGTGCAGTATTTTAAATATTTTAATTTCACTCTCAAATATTTCCCAGGGGATAAAGATTTCTTGGCAGATGCCCTGTCCAGGAAACCCCAATACAACAGCAAAAAGATTGAAGTTGTACAACCCATGATCCAACCAACCCAACTTGCTGCCAAGGTAATCACCCGAGCACAAGGGAAGAAAGTACCACTTATGGACAATGCAATGGCCTCCAAATTTAAGGAGGCACTACTTAAGGACGACTGGCTCCAGGCTAACAAAAACATTTGCTTACTCAAAGATGGTCCCGGCCAGCCAGAGACTGGACCTCATGAAACGGTGCCACGACTCCAAAATAGTTGGACCCTTTGGATATGTAAAAACCCTGCATCTCATCAAAAGACAATTCTGGTGGCCATCTCTCAAAAAAGATATTGAAAGCTATGCTGCTAGTTTGCCTATTTGCACTGCTGCAAAAAGAAGACAAGGAAAATCCCCTGGACTTTTACAAACAGTAGCAGAACCTTCAGCACCCTGGAAAGAGATTTCTGTGGACTTTATAGTGGAGCTCACAGAAAGTGCAGGAAAAACTATTATTTGGGGTCTAATGGACCTTTTTTCCAAACAGGTTCATTTTATAACCTGCCAAAAGTTCCCAACAGCCAAGGCCTTGGCAAAGATGTTTTTAATACACATTTATCAACAGATCTCCCCAACAGATTGTCTCAGATAGGGGTGTACAATTCACTTCCACATTTTGTCGGATGTTTTTAAACCTATTAGGCTCCACCCAAGGATTGTCAACAAGGACAAGAATTCAACCTTATGCTAGAGCCACCCACTAAGGAAGCTGAAATACCCTCCCTTAAGGAGTGGATAAATAATTTGCAAACCACTTGACCAACGGTCAGACTAGCCTTACAAGAGGCTAGATCAGCTTTTAAAGCTCAAGCTGACAAAAAACATTGTAAACCTAAACCATTCAAAGTTGGGGACTGCGTATATTTGTCTACAAAGTTCCTAAAATCATTACAACCCTCTAAGAAACTGGGACCTAAATTAATTGGGCCATTTTCCATCTCCAGAATTATTAATCCTGTTACTGTAGAGCTTCTACTTCCCAAAACACTTAGGTTCATGCAGTATTTCACTGTAGCCTACCCAAACCAGAGATCTCTTCAAAACTTAGATCCCCCACCTTCCCACACCTCCAACTCCCATTATGGTACATGGGGAACAACATTTTGAAATTAAAGATATCCTTGATTCATACACTCACTGTGGATCCACACAATATCTAGTAGCGTGGAAACACCTTCCCTCCTCACAAAATGTGTGGGTAGCCAAATGACACGTAAAAGTCCCCACATTACTATGGAAGTTTCACCTGAAATACCCTCACAAACCATCCTAAGTTGCAAATGTAATGCATGTTTTATGTTTCCAGGTAATTTCTCAATTTTTTTGAGGAAGGCAATATGACAGATCCGTGTATCTGCCATTCTTCAATGGAAGAAGAAGGCGGGTGTTGATACAAGTAATCCTTTTTTTATATAACCTGAATATCCTAATTCTTGTATTGAATCTCTATGATGACAAGATAGTCCCTGTTTTTCTATTTGCATTTTTTACGTGCTTTCGAACTTCTAGGTTGGCAGAAGCTGGGACAAGTAACGGGAGCTCACTCCATTATGCAGCGCTAGGGATTCGAACTGCCGACCTTTCAGATTGACAAGCTCAGTGTCTTAGCCACAGAGCCGCCGCATCCCTTCTGATTAAACACCAGCAAAGCAGACTCACCGCTTCATAGATCACTGACTTCTTGTGGCAAGGGGTCTTGCTTAGAGCTATGAACTATGCAGTGCAGGGCCACCCAAGATGGACAGGTCATGGTGGAAAGTTCTGATAAAATGGGGTCCACTCCAGCATCCTTGCCAAGAAAACTCCCTGGACAAAAGGCTAAAAGATATGATGCCAGAAGATGAGCCCCTCAGGTCGGAAGGTGCCCAGTATGCTACTGGGGGAGAGCAGAGGACAATTACAAATGGCTCCAGAGAGAGTGAAGTGGCTGGGCCAAAGCTGAAAGGACATTCAGCCTTAGATGCGTCCAGTGCAGGGGTGGGCTCCAAAAAATTTAGCAACCGGTTCTCTGCCTGGCTGCTGAGTGGGCGTGGCCATGGTGGGTGTGGCCTAGTTGGCCTCCTGCACCACCACGGGGGGGGGGTTATTTTACTTACTTACTTACTTACTTACCTACTTACTTACTTACTTATTTATTTATTTATTTATTTGATTTGATTTGTCAATCGCTTACAAGATACAGGTATAAGAATAAACATAGTTTTGCATACATGAGATGGATACTCATAAGAAAAATAAAAGAAACAATAGGACAGGGACAATAGGCACGTTGGTGTGCTTATGCACACCCCCTAAGGCCTCTTAGGAAAGGATTGAGGTCAATAGTAGACAGTCTAAGGTTAAAGTTTTTGGGGTTTGGGGAAGAAACCACAGAGTCAGGTAGAGTATTCCAGACATTGACCGTTTTGTTGCTGAAGTCGTATTTCCTGCAATCAAGTTTGATGCGGTTAACCTTGAATTTGTATCTATTGTTTGCTCTTGTGTTGTTACGGTTGAAGCTGAAGTATTCATTGACAGGTAGGACATTGCAATGTATGATTTTATATACTATACTTAGATCAGACTGAAGGCGGCGTAGTTCAAGGTTTTCTAGGTCTAGAGTTTCAAGTCTGGTGGCATAAGTTATTCTGCAACGAGTAGAGGAATGGAGAACTCTCCTTGTAAAATATTTCTGGATTTTCTCAATTGTGTTAATATCAGATACGTAATGTGGGTTCCAGACTAATGAGCTGTATTCAAGTATTGGTCTAGCAAATGTTTTGTGTGCTCTAGTTAATAGTGTGATATTACCAGAGAAGAAGCTACGTAGGATTAGATTAACAACTCTTAATGCCTTTTTGGCTATGTAGTTACAGTGGGCTCTGGCTTCAGAGGCTTTCCTCAAGCCTCTGGGAGGGCAAAAACTGCCTCCCCCAGGCTCTGGAGGCCCTCTGGGGGCATTTACCGCCTTCCAGAACTTCTGGAACCTGGAACTGCGCAGAACCTTAGCTAGAGGAATGCCCAAACCCATGGAAATCTGTAGCAGCCCACCCCTGGTCTGGTGATAAAAAGACAGTTTGATGCTGTAAAGAACACTGTTGCATAGCAACCTGGGATGTAAGATCTACAAATCAAGGTAAGCTGGAGGTGGTCAGACATGAAATGATTGAACTTAGACTTCATGGGAATAGTGAACTAAAATGGACAGGAACGGGCAAATTTAATTCAGATGGTCATTGTATCTACTACTGTGAGCAAGAATCCCTTAGAAGAAATGGAGTAGCCCTCATAATCAATAAAAAGGGGGGAAAACCGTACTGGGATGTTGTCCCCAAAACTGGGCTCTTGCTTGGTGTTGAAGCCGATAAGTCACTGGACACGAGGTGTGGCACAAAATTATACTTTTATTTTGGTGCCAAGATATAAGGATCCTGAGGGCTCAAAACCTAACCAAGGGCCTCGATGAGAATCTTAGGGCAATTTTTATAGGCGAGGGGTGGTCGCATTCAACCCTTTGCCCTTCCCCTCATCATGCATGCATAACAGATAACATTGATTGGTTATTTGGATCTCAGCCCCCCCCCCACATAACTAAATGTCGTGTCACTTGCTCTTCACCCAAGATCTTGCAAAGTAACTAGTTTCACGTGCTAGCTATGTGGCTTTTGGGTTTTTTCTTATAAGCCAACTATTCTTGTTTAATATCCTGGCTAGTGGTTTAAGCTGTTAGCTTCTGCCTCGCTAAGAATGTGCGGTTCCAACCCCTTTCCTATTGCAGAGCAGCTCAAAGCAGCACCCTCCACTCCCCGTGACCACCCTCCTTCTACAGAGAGAGAGAGAGAAGACAGGAAGGAGCAAGGCTGCTCAAGGCAAAGAAATGAAGACAAGAGAAAATGTTTTTATCCGAATTCATATTCCTCACTCTCATGTCCATTCCATCCACACCTGGGTCCTAACTCCACATATGACCCGTCCTCTGATCCTCAGGGCCTCCTCTGTACATACAGTCCATTATCTAATCGTTCGGGGGTAAAATCTCAAGAATGACAGAATGATCAAAATCCAGGACCCTTGGCAACTGGCTCATATTTAAGTGTCTCCCGGGGATCATGTGATCCCTTTTTGCAACCTTCTGACAAGCAAAGAATGGGGAAGCCAGGTTTGCTTAACAACCATGCTCCTAACTTAACAACTGCAATGATTTACTTAACAACTGTGACAAGAAAGGTGAAAAAATGGAGCAATACTCATTTAACAACTGTCTCGCTTAGTGTTGTGGTTTGCCAGCAGATGGCTGAGGTCTCAGAGAGGGAGGACTCAGATGAGGGGCCTGCGTGTGGTGCAGTGATGTAGCCAGGGATGGAGTGCTGTCTTCAGAGATTGTGGAGGCTGGCAGCAGTGATGAAGAGAACCCCGAGGAGCCTGTGCCCAGTGCATGCGCATGCAGGGCTGCTCAAAGAAAAGAGCAGCTGCAGCAGCACGGGGGACTTGGGAGTGAGGCTGCAAGGTAATGGCCCCTCCCTCAAGGGATAAAAGCCAGCTGAGAATCCGGAGTTCTTTGCAGGAAGCAAAGAAGTTTTTGCACTCAAGCTTTGTGGATGTTCAGAATATCTTGGTTGGTGTTTGAAGACTCTTTGATTTATTGTATAGGAACTTTATCTGTTGTTCTTAGCAGTCTTGCATCACCTTGGCAAGGCTCATTCTTATCAGAAATAACTAATTTGAAACAGCGTTTTAACCAGGAAGAAATGGAATTTGTAAAGAATCATTAAAAGGTTTTGCTGTTACCTCCGTTTCACGTTTGTTTCCTTGGGACAAGGTTTGGGTCAGAACACTTAGCAACAGAAATGTTGAGCTCAATTGCAGTTGTAAATAGAGGACTACCTGTCCCCAACTGAATGCACATTTCCAGCATGGGCAACAGCAAAGGGAGATAAGGAGACCTTCTTAAATGAACAATGCAAGGAAATCAAACAACCATATCATTGTGCTCATTTCACACCTAGCAAGCTCATATTCATTCCTACAAGCTATTTATGGTTCGCTGGCAGCCGGTGCAGATGGCCAAGGTACTGGACAGTGAGGACGAAAGGGAACCAGTCAGGGAGTCTGGGGAGGAGTCAGACGAGAGTTCTGAGTCCAATGCGGAGATGGGGCCAGGACCACCTGGGAGTGGGGTGCTGCCTTCAGAGTCTTCAGAGTCTGGCAGAGCGAGGCAGAGGAACAAGGGGAGTCTGTGCCTAGTGCACATGTGTGCCGAGCTGCTCGAAGGAGAGAGTAGCTGAAGCAGAAGTGGCGATTTGGTAGTAAGGCTGGGAGGTGATTGCCCCGCCCATAAGGAATAAAAGTCACACCTCAATGTGGTGAAACCTTTGCAGGAAGCAAAGTAGTTCGGTTCTGAGTCCTTCTTGAAGCTCTGTGTATTCTGGTCTGTTTTTTCTGGTACTGTTATAATTAATTTGGATACTTCTGTTTTTGGCAGCAGTCCACAGCACTGACAGGTGTGTGCTTATCTTGGGAAACCGTTTAATAGCAATAGCAATAGCACTTATATATCGCTTTAGAGGGCTCTACAGCCCTCTCTAAGCGGTTTCCAGAGTCAGCCTCTTGCCCCCAACAATCTGGGTCCTCATTTTACCCACATCAGAAGGATGGAAGGCTGAGTCAACCTTCAGCCTGGTGGGATTCGATCTGCCAAATTGCAGTGGGAGTAGCTTGCAGATTAAGCTTAGTTCTGGCTGTGAATGAAAATATTTCACAAGGTTGCATTAAAATAGGTTTTGCTTTTAAAAAAGTTTGTGTTTAATTACATTTGACGAAGCCAGGGTCACAACACAAGCTAGGCTTCAGCAATATGTGAACCCAGATCTACCAGAAGTACAAACTGGATTGGATCTCTTGGGACCCAACATTGATGGCTTCCTCTCTTTTCTCTCTGGTCTTGCAAAAACTTCTGGAACAGAAATTGAACAGGGTTCTCGGGAAAGTTTGTCTCTTTCAAAGTGAAGATGACATTATTTGAAACTATTTCCTGGACTAAAATTGCCGGCAGCAGGCCTAGAAATATTGCTCTGCTGATTTTGGGGGAGCCATGCGGTCTCCTGGTTCCCCGCGTAGCCTTTCAAAATGAGTGAGTAGTCTCCAAGGATTGCAGAGAGTTACACCTCCTCAGCCGCCTAGAGAAAGAGGAGATTGGCAGGTAGGCAGCAGGAACTGTATTACCAGTTGGTGGATGAGTCCTTTGATCGGCAAGTTTCTAGCAAATATCCCAGCCACAGCCACAAATTCCTGGTCTCCCCCTCTCACCGGGCAAGGGCCAACACGTGATGCACCTGGCCCATGGGCAGATTGACAGCCCTGCTCTACAGTGATGTGGGAAGAGGGGGTTAAATTCTTCAACCATTCTAGGGCCCATGTCTCTCTCTCTCTGTGTGTCTCTGTCTCTGTCTTTCTGTCTCTGTCTTTCTCTGTCTCTGTCTTTCTCTCTCTGTCTCTGTCAGTCTGACTCTCTCTGTCTCTGTCTGTCTGCCTGCCTGCCTGCCTGCCTGCCTGTCTGTCTGTCTCTCTCTCTCTCTGGCTTCCTCCTTCCACCCTAGTTGAGGTGAAGAAAATAGATTCATGCCAGCAAGTAACAGGGGCATTACATGGGGTCCCAGGAGGAGGCCAGCCTGGTGGCTAAACCCAACTGGTACTTCAAATGACCAGCCAGGTTTCTCCAGGTGTCTTTGGTCAGCCTGAGGCTCGGTGGGAGTGTGGGTCTCTCTGGTGGGGCATGTCCTCCTTATGAGCCCCAAGGGAAGGACTCGCCCCCATGTAATTACCTGAGCATTTGAACCCCTCTTGCTTCTCCACAAAGGGAGGGCCATTGCCCAGAGAGGCTCCACCAGGTCCTCTATCCAGAAGCTGTTTTGTCCTTTCTTAGAAAAGGTTTTCTTGGAATCTGTGGGTCAGAAATGGGATGTTTGGAGGGTCTCTTGTGACCCAACTTTGATGGCTTCCTCTTTCTCCTCTCTGGACTTGCAGGAGCTTCTGGAGCAGAAGAACTGACTGGCACTCTGGGGGAGTCTGTCACGTTCCAATTGAAGACCTCTCCACCATTTCAAATCATTTCCTGGAATAAAATGGTCAATACCATTTCTAGAAATATTGCTTTGGTGAGGTTCAAGGAGTCATGTACCATCGAGTTCCTCCACCCAGACTTTCAAGGCCGAATAAACATGTCCAAGGACTGTAGCGAATTACATCTCAGCCGCCTAAAGAAAGAGGATGCCGGCAGATACACAGCAGGAATTGTTTTACCAATTTCAGAGTCAGTTGATGAGACGTTTGATCTGAAGGTGTTTAGTAAGTATCCCAGCCATAGCAGTAGATTCCTGGCCTCCCTCCTTTGCCCCGGATGATACTGAGAAGTGGGTGGGTGGGTGGGGCTTTGCTGTGGGGGGAGCTTTAGGTGCCCAGTATCTGAAGAGAACCACTTTCTGGATGGAGCTAAGAGCGGCTCACCTCCTTCTTTTTAACTTCTGCCCCAGAATAGACTTTCAGCAGTTTATTTTTTTAAATGCAGATAATGAATATACATTATTATGCACCAAGACAAATTCCTTGGGTGTCCAATCACACTTGGCCAATAAAGAATTCTGTAAAATGCAAATATATTAGCCAAATAGCTTGAACATATTCTGCTCAAGCCTAACCTTGATTTCATCCTTCCCCCAGATCAATACCACCATTTCCCACCCTGCCGATGCTCTTCCAGGCCAGGAGCTTTGGCACATGTGAAGAGATGCATTTCTACGATGGGTTACAAGTGCAGCTCAAGCCGGGCCCTTGAAAGGAGGCATGTGGGGTCCCTCCAGGCTCCCTCCAGGCTCCCCTCTCCATGGGGCAGAGGCTGGACCGGAACAGGCCAAGCATGTTCCCAGATGGGATGAGAGGAAGAGAGAGGCAGGTGGGCTTGGAGGCTGGAGAGGCAGTTTAGGATCTTCTTTGTTGATCTGGTGGGACTGACTAGATCCACAAATTCATTGGGGGAAAATCATGGGTCCTTTAGGGTCTGAGCCTGGAGCCTCATCCTCTTGCTAGGGTTGAAATCCAACCCTTCCCATCTTAATTATCAGGGCACAGATGGGAAGGGTTGGATTTCAACCCTAGCAAGGCTGGGTGACAGTGGATTCACTTGTTTGTAGGGTCCTCCCAATGAGGTTCCCTACAAGGAAGGGTCACAATTTCCTAAGGTGGGACCATTGTACAATTCAGCAATACTCCTGAACCTTTAGCCTCTGCTCTGCTGGGTGACAATCGCACCCATTCCTGCCACAGTCACTTATACTGAAGTTGTGTTGGACCAGCCTTTGAAGGCTACACAAGAGCCTCAGCTGGTCCACTGGGGGTCAGCAGAGCTTGGTGCCCCCTGATAACTCCTGCCCTGGTTGTTTGATGGAGTCTGGGTGGGATTCCAGGTCCAGTCATCTGCCTGGGGTTGGAGGAATGTCCGTTGCAATGAGGCCAAGTGCTATTCTCCATTCTGTGGGGTCTGCCGAAAGGCTTAACAGGGGCTGCTGCTGCTGCTCTCTTTCAGGCAAGGCATCCAAGAGCTCCTCCGGGCTGCCTCTCTGGGCCCTGCTGTGCCTTAGCAAAGTGGGGAGTCTTCTCCTTCTTGGCTGTTTGGGGCTCATTCTGAAGATGAAATCCAGAAAAGGTACCGTCTCCCTTTTCTTCTCCTGCTCCTTCTGCCCCAGAGGAGAACCAGAGGAACAGGGTGGAGTTTGCAATGAAAAGATTAGAGAACAAGGCACCCCAGAGCTACTGAATAAGTGCCCTTCCCCTTCCCCTGCCTTCTCAGAGGTAGAAGCAGACCAAAGTAGGTATTTGGAGTTACCAGTCTCCCTTTGCTGCCATCCAGACGTCATTTCGATTATGGAAGCCTAGAACGCAGGGATGACGGTCTTGGGATTTAGCACCCCGGCCACATTCCTGCCTCCCCTTGGAGAAATGCCTCCCCTGAAGGTGTGTGTGTGTGTGTGTGTGTGTGTGAATATTCCACTCTGATGGATTCCATGTCTGCCTTGCAGCAGAACCCCTGAGCACCAGGACATGGACAGCAGCTAACCCTAATGGTTCCTATCTGGTCATCTGAGCTAAGTGCAGGGGTCCATGGGTTTAAATCCTGGTAGAAGCCTTGAAGCCCAGGGAACAGGATCTGGCCATGTATGTCTGATGATTCCTAACATTGATAAAACTGATCCCACACTGCCTTCCGGTCAATCCAGGAGGACAGCCTGGTCAATGGAATTGAAGATGCAGGAGATGCAGTGGATAGTTGCTCTCCCTCCATCCTAGTTCCACTGAAGGTCATGACTGAATGTCCATTCAGTCCCACATCCTCTTCTGAATCTTGACTCAAAGCATCCAACACTGGTCCATGCAGAGCTCTGTCTAACTCTGGCCCAACCAGCATCTCCAAAAGGGAAGATTGGACAGCATATCTTCAACACAGGGTGCATTTACCGCCACCTGCATCCACCCTCCTAGCACATTCCTGGCCACCCTGGTCAACCAGTAGGATAGTGGCACATCTAAGAGCAGGCAGAATCTTCTGTCTTCCTCAAGATCCCGAATTTTAGGCTGGCCCCACCTGCACAATGCAAAGCCTCCTTCAGCTCAGCCAGATTCACCCAACTCAAGAGGCCATGTAGAGTAGCTACTCTATGTGGAATCACTCAGTAGGGTCAAGACGGATTTTCAGCCTCTTGGATGTCTGCCTTCTGGTGCTTCCTGTTTCTAAACTCAACCATCTCCTTTGTCTCCTTCCTAGCAGCTGGAAGAGGGAGGCCAACAGACTCCCAGAGGAGCCCACCACCATCGGATCCTACAGGCAGAAGCCTCAGATGAGTCGTCCCTCCTGCCTCTTAGCATATCCGGGGTCTTCCTTGGTGGCTTTCAAGAGGAACCTTTGGGACAAAGACGCTTCTGGGGGCCACCCAATGGACTCTATTACCAATGTGGTAGTGGGAGGGGCTCACAGGGTGGCCGCAGGGCTGTTCCATGATACTTCTCTCTGGCCGCTCCATGCCTTCTTCTGCTGCATCTCAATTGCCCATCGATCTGTTTTTGCTACTCAAAATTTCCACTACAATACCTAAAAGTAAGGAGAAACTTCCTAACGGTGAGAACAATTAACCAGTGGAATTGCTTGCCACCAGAAGTTCTGGGTGCTCCAACACTGGAAATTTTTAACAAAAGACTGGACAGCCATTTCTCTGAAATGGTATAGAGTTCCTCCCAAGATCCCTTTCTAAGTGTTATTATGTTATTCTGAAACCTTTCCCAGGACCTCTATTCAGATTTTGGCATCCTCAGAGTTTTCCTGCCTGAGCAGGGGGTTGGACTAGAAGACCTCCATAGTCCCTTTCAACTCTGTTAATTTATGCTCTGGACTAAAGACCTGTAAACCCTGAAAAATACCTGGGCAAAAGAAAGGCAGTAAAATCACTTTAGGTGTAGGCACAGGGCAAAATATTAACATATGATAAATAATGCAACAATTAAAAATAATACCACAGAGTATTCTCTCCCCCCTCCTTTTTTTTCTTTCTCTCTCTCTTTCTTTCTCCCCCTTCCTCTTTCTTTCTTGCTCTTTCTTTCTTGCCCTTCCTCCCTTCCTCTTTTTTCTTTCTTCCTCTTTTTCTTTCTTTCTCTTTCTTTTTTCTCTTTATTTCTTTCTCTATCTTCCTCATTCTTTCTTGCTCTTTCTTCCTTTCTTGCTCTTTCCTTCTTGCCCTTCCTCCCTCCCTCCCTTCTCTTCCTTATCTCCGTCTCACACACACACCTCTTTTCTGGGAAGAACTTATGAGCAGCGGGGAGGGGGGGGGAGGGAAACGACACAATGTGAATGTTGGTTTGGCATGCTGTGAATTGAGCCAAAATCACCTTACCAAGAGTTAGAAGACTCCTGTAGGCTCTGGGTTACTAAATGATGCTATCAGCTTGGAGATGGTCACCTATCGACTGCATGATCATGTTGCTGGATGCTTGAGGTGCTTCATCTCAAAAAGTGGAGCTGGTCTTGCTAATTCTTTGTCCCCTGTTCCAAATCCGCAAAACCTTTCCCTTCGCTTTTCCTCCGCTTTCCCTGCCCTGCAGGGCTGGGAGGGTGGCGGACGCACCCCGAAAGGGAGGCCAGGAACTCCTGGGGCTGCCTTCCATAGATGCACTGCTGCCATCACTGCCCCCCCACCCTCTGGACTGGCCCAGCACCCCACCTTGGCCTCCTCCCACCCAGAAAGGTCCCCAGCGGTGGGGGGAGGCACGGAAAGGCCCCGCACAGTGGGCGAGGGTCTAGCACGACTCGCAGGCTTACCTGTGAGCAGGGCAGGCAGATCAGGGCTGCTCAGCTGGGGGTGGGTGAGCGGCGTGAGCGAGCATCAAGTGGGTGGGGCAACTGAGTGACCAGCAACCGGAGAACCGGTTCGGGGGCGTGGCCAGCCAGAAGTTACTAACGGTTCCGTGACCCATGCCTAATCACCACTAAAGGTTCTCCAGAAACAGTGAGAACCAGTTGAATACCATCTCTGCTCCAAACCCCAAAAACTTTAACCTTAGACTTTCTACTATTGACTTCACCCCTTTCCTAAGAGGTTTGTAGGGGGCGTGCATAACTGCACCAACATGCCTACCGTCCCTGTCCTATTGTTTCTTTTATTCTTCTTATATGTATCCATTTCATGTATTCATAACTATGTTTTTACTTATATTGTCCCTGTCCTATTGCTTCTTTTTATTTTTCTTATATGTATCCATGTATTCATAATTATATTTTTACTTATACCTATTATCTTGTAAGCGATTGACAAATCAAATAAATAAATAAATAAATAAAATAATTTTATGAACTTCCCAGAATATAAGAGTAATATTACCCTATATCATCTGAATGAATAAATGAATGGCAAAAAACAAATTGAAAGCACAGTAAAAAGACAGTTGCACAATTTTTTTGCAGCTGCAACCTCTCTCTCACCAAAGAGGCCGTCCTTGTATATTTTGCAGAAGTTTGATTAGATTTGTCTTAGTTCTTGTTAAAACACCAGCCACCAACATGTCCTTCAAGAACATAGTCGGCTTGTGGTTATCACTCGTTCTCTTAGGAGCTGGTAAGTTGTGTCTGTTTTACTGTATTTCTAGCTTTAGTTTCAAACCAGGACTGAAATCTGGGGCTCAAAACGCAGTTTGTTTCCTTGAGTCCAGCTTGGATCATTACAGGAATAGATATAAAACTCCGGAGGAACTTGGATCCCATTCAGAACTGCTTCGTTGGAGAAAAATGTTAAGAAAAAGGCAGATAAGGTTGAAATTAAAAACTCTTATCAGAAGAGATAGATAATAATTCCTAATTTTTTTCTTTACAAACCAAACATAAAGATGACACCATTACCTATTTTTCATATGGATGTATTATGTTTACTCAACAGCACAGTCTAAATTAACAGGAGTAAAAACCCAAATTCAGACCAATATGTAACAATAAAGCAAATCCAGACCATGTAAAGAAAGATGTCAAAAGTCGCAGATAATTTTTCCATCAATAGGAAGATTGTAAAAAATCTTCATAGCCTCTGAGATCTCAAACAAACATCACCTAACATTTTCTCTTGATTTAATTTACTGTTGTAGCGAAATGTTAATGCTTGTTTTATTGCTTTTCAAAGCAAAATCGTATTGATTTGTAGGCACAGGCCATACATTTTAATAATTCCAGGAAGGAATATAAATTCTGCTTTTATCTTTCTGTTTCAAAACCACAGCCTGTTGGGAAAATACATATATGATAAAATATTAAAAAATTAGGTTACTTCTATATATATTTATAATATCAGAGGGAGAGATTGTCAGAACTGCCATCCTGAGCTTCAGCCTTGCTCTGCTAGATGCCTGCCTGCCATACAGGGAAGCTGAAACTACTCATCGTTCCTTCTTTAGACATCGGTTCATCACCCCAGGGCCAAACATCTTGGAGGGAACATTACCAAAACAATTATTTTGAACATGACTGGACAATGAGGAGATAATGCGGGGGGGAGGGGGAGGAACAAAGAAAGGGGAAGTTAATTGGGGAACCTTCTGTTGCAACCCCTTAGTTTTGGCCTTGCTTTACTATAACCAGTGGTGGGATGCAAGTATTGTTACTATCGATTCTGTGGGCATGGCTAGGTGGGCGTGCCCATGTGACTGGGTGGGCATGGCTTCTTTTTTTGCAGCCCCACCCACCCCGTGCTCCATTTTTTTTGTCTCCTGGGCCTCAGGGAAATCACTTGAGAGGCTGTTTTTGCTCCCAGGCGGCTTCCCTGAGGCCCAGGAGGCAAAAAACAGAACACAAACCCCCCGCATGCCCCTTTTTGCCTCCTGGGCCTCAGGGAAGCCGCCTGGGTGAAGCAGTAAGACAGCGAAGGGATCCCGTCACAGCTGATCATCGGAACAGCTGATCATCAGGAGAGAAAAAAGAAATACCCCTCGCTTTCTGCCAATTAGATGGGACTATAGCGGGGGGGGGGGGGGGGGAGAGCCAGCCAATTTTGCCACAGGACCATTGCAAATAGAATCGGGGAATCATAGCGAGTTGCTCACGTATTTAGCAAGGAGGCTTCTGATGAACTCCCACCTCATCGCGCCATGGGCTGCGCCATTGAGATCCTGCCGGGGCTGAACTTCCCAAAACAAAAATGTACTGCATATCCCCCAGAGAACTGAATGAACTCAGAGCATTTATCGATAAAAATCTAAAATGGGGTTTTATCTAACCTACCTGACCAAAAAAAGCAGCCCCAGTATTATTCTGCGAAAAGAAAAATGGCATCCTATGCCTTTGCATGGATTTCCATAACCTGAACAACATCAGCATGGAAAATATGTACCCCCTCATGAAGGACATGCTAGCTCCCTCTCAAGAGGATGTTTTTTTCAAAGTTAGATCTACGAGAGGCATACTACCGCATCAGAATAAGGGAAGGGGATGAGTGGGAGATGGCTTTTGACACCTTGCTGGAATGCTACCAGTTTAAAGTGTTCCCTTTCAGACTGCAAGGAGCCCCTGCCATTATGCCACTAATTAACGAGATGCTCCATGGCTTTTTATACAAAGAGGTTCTAGTTATTTTGATGACATTTTAATCTACACCGAAACAAAAGAAGAGCACATAAAGTTACTCCAAGCAGTTCTCACGAAACTCCAAAATGCCAAACTGTATGCAACACTCTCTAAATGTGAGTTTCATCAAGAAAAAATTGACTACCTGGGATACAGATATATATACAGATATATCCCATGAGGGAATAGAGATGGACCCACAAAAAATAAACACTGTCATCAATTGGGAGCACATCAAGCTCGCAAACAACTGCAAAGCTTCCTGGATTTTGCAAACTTTTACTGTCAGTTCATTCCGGCTTTTGTGAATATCGCCCTCCCCATCACGAGCTTTGCCGGTTCTCCACACTACTCAAAATTTCTGCTACTGGTTCTCCAGAACTGGTCAGAACCTGCTGAATACTACCTCTGAAGTGGACGCTAGCTTCATAGCAGTAGGAGCAGTCCTACTCCAAGAGAATTAATGTAGAGAGTTGCAACCATATGCTTACACTTCCAAGAACTTGACAGAAATCGAGCAAAGATGGGCCATATGGGAGAAAGAGGCATACTCTGTGTGATGGGTATTCCTCGCATGGAGACATTTTCTAGAAGGGAACAAAATCCCTTTTAGGTCTGGACTGATCATAAAAATCTAGAATCCTGAAAATTCCATGGAAACTCTCCCCAAAACAAGTACATTGGGTGCAGTATTTTAAATATTTTAATTTCACTCTCAAATATTTCCCAGGGGATAGAGATTTCTTGGCAGATGCCCTGTTCAGGAAACCCCAATACAACAGCAAAAAGATTGAAGTTGTACAACCCATGATCCAACCAACCCAACTTGCTGCCAAGGTAATCACCCGAGCACAAGGGGAGAAAGAACCACTTACGGACAATGCAATGGCCTCCAAATTTAAGGAGGCACTATTTAAGGATGACTGGCTCCAGGCTAACAAAAACATTTGCTTACTCAAAGATGGTCCCGGCCAGCCAGAGACTGGACCTCATGAAACGCTGCCACGACTCCAAAATAGTTGGACCCTTTGGATATGTAAAAATCCTGCATCTCATCAGAAGACAATTCTGGTGGCCATCTCTCAAAAAAGGTATTGAAAGCTATGCTGCTAGTTGCCCTATTTGCGCTGCTGCAAAAAGAAGACAAGGAAAATCCCCTGGACTTTTACAAACAGTAGCAGAACCTTCAGCACCCTGGAGAGAGATTTCTGTGGACTTTATAGTGGAGCTCACAGAAAGTGCAGGAAAGACTATTATTTGGGGTCTAATGGACCATTTTTCCAAACAGGTTCATTTTACAACCTGCCAAAAGTTCCCAACAGCCAAGGCCTTGGCAAAGATGTTTTTAATACACATTTATCAACAGATCTCCCCAACAGATTGTCTCAGATAGGGGTGTACAATTCACTTCCACATTTTGTTGGGTGTTTTTAAACCTATTAGGCTCCACCCAGGGATTGTCAACAAGGACAAGAATTCAACCTTATGCTAGAGCCACCCACTAAGGAAGCTGAAATACCCTCCCTTAAGGAGTGGATAAATAATTTGCAAACCACTTAACCAGCGGTCAGACTAGCCTGACAAGAGGCTAGATCAGCTTTTAAAGCTCAAGCTGACAAAAAACATTGTAAACCTAAACCATTCCAAGTTGGGGACTGCGTATATTTGTCTACAAAGTTCCTAAAACCATTACAACCCTCTAAGAAACTGGGACCTAAATTAATTGGGCCATTTTCCATCTCCAGAATTATTAATCCTGTTACTGTAGAGCTTCTACTTCCCAAAACACTTAGACAGGTTCATGCAGTATTTCACTGTAGCCTACCCAAACCAGAGATCTCTTCAAAACTTAGACCCCCCCCCCCCTTCCCACACCTCCAACTCCCATTATGATACATGGGGAACAACATTTTGAAATTAAAGATATCCTTGATTCACACACTCACTGTGGATCCACACAATATCTAGTAGCGTGGAAACACCTTCCCTCCTCACAAAATGTGTGGGTAGCCAAATGACACGTAAAAGTCCCCACATTACTATGGAAGTTTCACCTGAAATACCCTCACAAACCATCCTAAGTTGTAAATGTAATGCATGTTTTATGTTTCCAGGTGAATTTCTCAATTTTTTTAAGGAAGGCAATATGACAGATCCATGTATCTGCCATTCTTCAATGGAAGAAGAAGGCGGGTGTTGATACAAGTAATCCTTTTTTTATATAACCTGAATATCCTAATTCTTGTATTGAATCTCTATGATGACAAGATAGTCCCTGTTTTTCTATTTGCATTTTTTACGTGCTTTCGAACTTCTAGGTTGGCAGAAGCTGGGACAAGTAACGGGAGCTCACTCCATTATGCAGTGCTAGGGATTCGAACTGCCGACCTTTCAGATTAACAAGCTCAGTGTCTTAGCCACAGAGCCACCGCATCCCTTCTGATTAAACACCAGCAAAGCAGACTCACTGCTTCATAGATCACTGACTTCTTGTGGCAAGGGGTCTTGCTTAGAGCTATGAACTATGCAGTGCAGGGCCACCCAAGATGGACAGGTCATGGTGGAAAGTTCTGATAAAATGGGGTCCACTCCAGCATCCTTGCCAAGAAAACTCCCTGGACAAAAGGCTAAAAGATATGATGCCAGAAGATGAGCCCCTCAGGTCGGAAGGTGCCCAGTATGCTACTGGGGGAGAGCAGAGGACAATTACAAATGGCTCCAGAGAGAGTGAAGTGGCTGGGCCAAAGCTGAAAGGACATTCAGCCTTAGATGCGTCCAGTGCAGGGGTGGGCTCCCAAAAATTTAGCAACCGGTTCTCTGCCTGGCTGCTGAGTGGGCGTGGCCATGGTGGGTGTGGCCTAGTTGGCCTCCTGCACCACCATGGGGGGGGGGTTATTTTACTTACTTACTTACTTATTTATTTATTTATTTATTTGATTTGTCAATCGCTTACAAGATACAGGTATAAGAATAAACATAGTTTTGCATACATGAGATGGATACTCATAAGAAAAATAAAAGAAACAATAGGACAGGGACGGTAGGCACGTTGGTGCGCTTATGCACACCCCCTAAGGCCTCTTAGGAAAGGATTGAGGTCAATAGTAGACAGTCTAAGGTTAAAGTTTTTGGGGTTTGGGGAAGAAACCACAGAGTCAGGTAGAGTATTCCAGACATTGACCGTTTTGTTGCTGAAGTTGTATTTCCTGCAATCAAGTTTGGTGCGGTTTACCTTGAGTTTGTATCTATTGTTTGCTCTTGTGTTGTTATGGTTGAAGCTGAAGTATTCATTGACAGGTAGGACATTGCAATGTATGATTTTATATACGATACTTAGATCAGACTGAAGGCGGCATAGTTCAAGGTTTTCTATGTCTAGAGTTTCAAGTCTGGTGGCATAAGTTATTCTGCAACGAGTAGAGGAGTGGAGAACTCTCCTTGTGAAATATTTCTGGATTTTCTCAACTGTGTTAATATCACATATGTAATGTGGGTTCCAGACTGATGAGCTGTATTCAAGTATTGGTCTAGCAAATGTTTTGTGTGCTCTAGTTAGTAGTGTGATATTACCAGAGAAGAAGCTACGTAGGATTAGATTAACAACTCTTAATGCCTTTTTGGCTATGTAATTACAGGGGCTCTGGCTTCAGAGGCTTTCCTCAAGCCTCTGGGAGGGCAAAAACTGCCTCCCCCAGGCTCCAGAGGCCCTCTGGGGGCATTTACCACCTTCCAGAACTTCTGGAACCTGGAACTGTGCAGAACCTTAGCTAGAGGAATGCCCAAACCCATGCAAATCCGTAGCAGCCCACCCCTGGTCTGGTGATAAAAAGACAGTTTGATGCTGTAAAGAACACTGTTGCATAGCAACCTGGGATGTAAGATCTACAAATCAAGGTAAGCTGGAGGTGGTCAGACATGAAATGATTGAACTTAGACTTCATGGGAATAGTGAACTAAAATGGACAGGAACGGGCAAATTTAATTCAGATGGTCATTATATCTACTACTGTGAGCAAGAATCTCTTAGAAGAAATGGAGTAGCCCTCATAATCAATAAAAAGGGGGGAAAACCGTACTGGGATGTTGTCCCCAAAACTGGGCTCTTGCTTGGTGTCGAAGCCTATAGGTCACTGGGCACGAGGTGCGGTACAAAATTATGTTTTTATTTTGGTACCAAGATATAAGGATCCTGAGGGCTCAAAAGCTAACCAAGGGCCTCGATGAGAATCTTAGGGCAATTTTTATAGGCGAGGGGTGGTCGCATCCAGCCCTTTGCCCTTCCCTCATCATGCATGCATAACAGATCACATTGATTGGTTATTTGGATCTCAGCCCCCCCCACATAACTAAATGTCGTGTCACTTGCTCTTCACCCAAGATCACGGGTGTCTTGCAAAGTAACTAGTTTCACGTGCTAGCTATGTGGCTTTTGGGTTTTTTCTTATAAGCCAGCTATTCTTGTTTAATATCCTGGCTAGTGGTTTAAGCTGTTAGCTTCTGCCTCGCTAAGAATGTGCGGTTCCAACCCCTTTCCTATTGCAGAGCAGCTCAAAGCAGCACCCCCCACTCCCCGTGACCACCCTCCTTCTACAGAGAGAGAGAGAGAAGACAGGAAGGAGCAAGGCTGCTCAAGGCAAAGAAATGAAGACAAGAGAAAATGTTTTTATCCGAATTCATATTCCTCACTCTCACGTCCATTCCATCCACACCTGGGTCCTAACTCCACATATGACCCCTCCTCTGATCCTCAGGGCCTCCTCTGTACATACAGTCCATTATCTGATCCTTTAGGGGTAAAATCTCAAGAATGACAGAATGATCAAAATCCAGGACCCTTGGCAACTGGCTCATATTTAAGTGTCTCCCGGGGATCATGTGATCCCTTTTTGCAACCTTCTGACAAGCAAAGTCAATGGGGAAGCCAGGTTTGCTTAACAACCATGCTCCTAACTTAACAACTGCAATGATTTACTTAACAACTGTGACAAGAAAGGTGGAAAAATGGAGCAATACTCATTTAACAACTGTCTCGCTTAGTGTTGTAGTTTGCCAGCAGATGGCTGAGGTCTCAGAGAGGGAGGACTCAGATGAGGGGCCTGCGTGTGGTGCAGTGATGTAGCCAGGGATGGAGTGCTGTCTTCAGAGATTGTGGAGGCTGGCAGCAGTGATGAAGAGAACCCCGAGGAGCCTGTGCCCAGTGCATGCGCATGCAGGGCTGCTCAAAGAAAAGAGCAGCTGCAGCAGCACGGGGGACTTGGGAGTGAGGCTGCAAGGTAATGGCCCCTCCCTCAAGGGATAAAAGCCAGCTGAGAATCTGGAGTTCTTTGCAGGAAGCAAAGAAGTTTTTGCACTCAAGCTTTGTGGATGTTCAGAATATCTTGGTTGGTGTTTGAAGACTCTTTGATTTATTGTTTAGGAACTTTATCTGTTGTTCTTAGCAGTCTTGCACCACCTTGGCAAGGCTCATTCTTATCAGAAATAATTAATTTGAAACAGCGTTTTAACCAGGAAGAAATGGAATTCGTAAAGAATCATTAAAAGGTTTTGCTGTTACCTCCGTTTCACGTTTGTTTCCTTGGGACAAGGTTTGGGTCAGAACACTTAACAACAGAAATGTTGAGCTCAATTGCAGTTGTAAATAGAGGACTACCTGTCCCCAACTGAATGCACATTTCCAGCATGGGCAACAGCAAAGGGAGATAAGGAGACCTTCTTAAATGAACAATGCAAGGAAATCAAACAACCATATCATTGTACTCATTTCACACCTAGCAAGCTCATATTCATTCCTACAAGCTATTTATGGTTCGCTGGCAGCCGGTGCAGATGGCCAAGATACTGGACAGTGAGGACGAACGGGAACCAGTCAGGAAGTCTGGGGAGGAGTCAGACGAGGGTCCTGCATCCGATGCGGAGATGAGGCCAGGACCACCTGGGAGTGGGGTGCTGCCTTCAGAGTCTGGCAGAGCGAGGCAGAGGAACAAGGGGAGTCTGTGCCTAGTGCACATGTATGCAGAGCTGCTCGAAGGAGAGAGTAGCTGAAGCAGAAGTGGCGATTTGGTAGTAAGGCTGGGAGGTGATTGCC
The DNA here is from genome assembly GCA_023653725.1 of Bungarus multicinctus. NCBI lineage: Eukaryota > Metazoa > Chordata > Lepidosauria > Squamata > Elapidae > Bungarus > Bungarus multicinctus. The sequence continues at coordinate 805,473 of CM042847.1, forward strand.
CCGCCCACAAGGAATAAAAGTCACACCTCAATGGTGAAACCTTTGCAGGAAGCAAAGTAGTTCGGTTCTGAGTCCTTCTTGAAGCTCTGTGTATCCTGGTCTGTTTTTTCTGGTACTGTTATAATTAATTTGGATACTTCTGTTTTTGGCAGCAGTCCACAGCACTGACAGGTGTGTGCTTATCTTGGGGAACTGTTTAATAGCAATAGCATTTAGACTTATATATCGCTTTAGAGTGCTCTACAGCCCACTCTAAGCGGTTTATAGAGTCAGCCTCTTGCCCCCAACAATCTGGGTCCTCATTTTACCCACCTCGGAAGGATGGAAGGCTGAGTCAACTTTGAGCCTGGTGGGATTCGATCTGCCAAATTGCAGTGGGAGTAGCTTGCAGATTAAGGTTAGTTCTGGCTGTGAATGAAAATATTTCACAAGGTTGCATTAAAATAGGTTTTGCTTTTAAAAAAAGTTTGTGTTTAATTACATTTGACGAAGCCTGGGTCACAACACAAGCTAGGCTTCAGCAATATGTGAACCCAGATCTACCAGAAGTACAAACTGGGTTGGGTCTCTTGGGACCCAACATTGATGGCTTCCTCTCTTTTCTCTCTGGTCTTGCAAAAACTTCTGGAACAGAAATTGAACAGGGTTCTCGGGAAAGTTTGTCTCTTTCAAAGTGAAGATGACATTATTTGAAACTATTTCCTGGACTAAAATTGCCAGCAGCAGGCCTAGAAATATTGCTCTGCTGATTTTGGGGGAGCCATGCGGTCTCCTGGTTCCCTGCGTAGCCTTTCAAAATGAGTGAGTAGTCTCCAAGGACTGCAGAGAGTTACACCTCCTCAGCCGCCTAGAGAAAGAGGAGATTGGCAGGTAGGCAGCAGGAACTGTATTACCAGTTGGTGGATGAGTCCTTTGATCGGCAAGTTTCTAGCAAATATCCCAGCCACAGCCATAAATTCCTGGTCTCCCCCTCTCACCGGGCAAGGGCCAACACGTCATGCATCTGGCCCATGGGCAGATTGACAGCCCTGCTCTACAGGGATGTGGGAAGAGGGGGTTAAATTCTTCAACCATTCTAGGGCCCATGTTTCTCTCTCTCTCTGTGTCTCTGTCTTTCTGTCTCTGTCTTTCTCTGTCTCTGTCTTTCTCTCTCTCTCTCTGTCTCTGTCAGTCTGACTCTCTCTGTCTCTGTCTGTCTGCCTGCCTGCCTGCCTGCCTGCCTGCCTGCCTGTCTGTCTCTCTCTCTCTCTGGCTTCCTCCTTCCACCCTAGTTGAGGTGAAGAAAATAGATTCATGCCAGCAAGTAACAGGGGCATTACATGGGGTCCCAGGAGGAGGCCAGCCTGGTGGCTAAACCCAACTGGTACTTCAAATGACCAGCCAGGTTCCTCCAGGTGTCTTTGGTCAGCCTGAGGCTCGGTGGGAGTGTGGGTCTCTCTGGTGGGACAGGTCCTCTTTATGAGCCCCAAGGGAAGGACTCGCCCCCATGTAATTACCTGAGCATTTGAACCCCTCTTGCTTCTCCACAAAGGGAGGGCCATTGCCCAGAGAGGCCGCACCAGGTCCTCTATCCAGAAGCCGTTTTGTCCTTTTTTAGAAAAGGTTTTCTTGGAATCTGTGGGTCAGAAATGGGATGTTTGGAGGGTCTCTTGTGACCCAACTTTGATGGCTTCCTCTTTCTCCTCTCTGGACTTGCAGGAGCTTCTGGAGCAGAAGAACTGACTGGCACTCTGGGGGAGTCTGTCACGTTCCAATTGAAGACCTCTCCACCATTTCAAATCATTTCCTGGAATAAAATGGTCAATACCATTTCTAGAAATATTGCTTTGGTGAGGTTCAAGGAGTCATGTAGCATCGAGTTCCTCCACCCAGACTTTCAAGGCCAAGTGAACATCTCCAAGGACTGTAGCAAATTACATCTCAGCCGCCTAAAGAAAGAGGATGCTGGCAGATACACAGCAGGATTTTTTTTACCAACTTCAGAGTCAGTTGATGAGACCTTTGATCTGAAGGTGTTTAGTAAGTATCCCAGCCATAGCAGTAGATTCCTGGCCTCCCTCCTTTGCCCCGGATGATACTGAGAAGTGGGAGGGGGGCTTTGCTAAGAGCGGCTCACCTCCTTCTTTTTAACTTCTGCCCCAGAATAGACTTTCAGCAGTTTATTTTTTTAAATGTAGATAATGAATATACATTATTATGCACCAAGACAAATTCCTTGTGTGTCCAATCACACTTGGCCAATAAAGAATTCTGTAAAAATGCAAATATATTAGCCAAATAGCTTAAACATATTCTGCTCAAGCCTAACCTTGATTTCATCCTCCCCCCAGATCAAAACCACCATTTCCCACCCTGCCGATGCTCTTCCAGGCCAGGAGCTTTGGCACATGTGAAGAGATGCATTTCTACGATGGGTTACAAGTGCAGCTCAAGCCGGGCCCTTGAAAGGAGGCATGTGGGGTCCCTCCAGCTCCCTCCAGGCTCCCCTCTCCATGGGGCAGAGGCTGGACCGGAACAGGCCAAGCACGTTCCCAGATGGGGTGGCAGGAAGAGAGAGGCAGGTGGGCTTGGAGGCTGGAGAGGCAGTTCAGGATCCTCTTTGTTGATCTGGTGGGACCGGCTAGATCCACAAATTCATTGGAGGAAAATCATGGGGTCCTTTAGGGTCTGAGCCTGGAGCCTCATACTCTTGCCCTCAGTCCCCAAAGAGGAATTGGGGTACCTGCAGAGGGGAACCTGCCCCCCTCTATCATGGTGGGCCTGTCTCTTTACAATGAGTGACATATGTGGGCAGGGAAATTATTCTGGGATTGTTATTTGTGACTGAAATGTGTAACACATTATTTTCCTGGCTGTAATCTAAGCAAATCCATGGATTGAGCCAGTGCTATTGCTGTTCTCCTTCCCCCTTGGCCTCCCTGTGATTTTGTGTTTTTTTAACAATGTGGTGTGTCCATCTTCTTCTCAGGGCGTTTGCTGGACTCTGAGATGAAAGTGACCTGCACTGGAGTTGGAAATGGAACTTGGAAGATGCATTGCTCTACAGGGACTTGGGAAGACGGGGTGAAACTCAGTTGGCTCTCAGATGTCCAAAGCAATTATCTCTTACTTCGTAATTCAATGATCCTCACCTCCCATGATCTTAATCTCAAAGTCACTTGCGCAGCCGAGAACCCAGTTAGCAAGGCGTCCACAACAGTCTCCTTAAAGAAAGTTTGTGCTGGTAAGTTTTTATCTTTTTGAAAGAGTCCATGGGACCAAAGACGAATCTGACATTTAGCTGGGAGAGAAAAGATCCTACAGAAGGCCAAACTCCCCTCTGTTATTTGTGCAGGAGAACATGGGAATTGAAAGGGGTTGAGCTGCATCCACAAACCAAAAGGAATTGTGATTTGTGACAGAAATCAGTGACACATATTTTTCCTGTTCTAGTCTAAGCAAAACCATTAGTCGATCCTTGCTGTTGCTGTTTTTCCTTCCTCTTTGGCTTCCCTGTGATTTTGGGGTCTTTCCCAAATGGTGTCTCTCCATGTCCTGCTCAGCTCGTTTGCTGGATTCTCAGCTGAGTGTGACTTGCACTCCTGATGCAGCTGGAAATGGAGGTTGGTGGCTGAATTGTTCTAACGAGCCCTGGGAAGAGGGGTAAAATTCAGCTGGAGCTCAGATGTTCAGGGAAAGGATCCCACCCTTGGGAGTGTTGTGATCAACCTTCCTCAAGACCTTGCTCTCAGGGTGACCTGCTTAGCAGAAAACCTGGTTAGCAAGGCATTCAGGAGAGTCTCCTTAAAGGAAGTTTATTTTTTTAAATTTTTTTTATTTATTTGTTTGTTTGTTTGTTTATTTATTTGTCAAGCAATTATAAGATAACAGGTATAAGATAAACATAGTTATGATTACATGAAATGGATACATATAAGAAAAAAACATTAGGACAGGGATGGTAGGCACGTTGGTGCGCTTAGTTACGCCCCCTACAGACCTCTTAGGAAAGGGGTGAGGTCAATAGTAGACAGTCTAAGGTTAAAGTTTTTGGGGTTTGGAGAAGAAACCACAGTCAGGTAGAGTATTCCAGACATTGACCGCTCTGTTGCTGAAGTCGTATTTCCTGCAATCAAGTTTGGTGCGGTTTACCTTGAGTTTGTATCTATTGTGTGCTCTTGTGTTGTTATAGTTGAAGCTGACGTATTCATTTACAGGTAGGACATTGCAATATATAATTTTATGTACTATACTTAGATCAGGTTTTCTAGGTCTAAAATTTCAAGTCTGGTGGCATAAGATATTCTGCAATGAATAGAGGAGTGGGGAACTCTTCTTGTGAAATATTTCTGGACTTTCTCAACTGTATTAATATCAGATATGTAATGTGGGTTCCAGACCGATGAGCTGTATTCAAATATTCGTCTAGCAAATGTTTTGTATTCTCTAGTTAGTAGTGTGATATTGCCGGAGAAAAAGCTACTCAGGATTAGGTTAACAAGTCTTAATGCCTTTTTGGATATGTAGTTACAGTGGGCTCTAGCACTTAGGTCATTAGAGATGAGTACTCCAAGGTCCTTGACAGAGTTTGAATCATCAACAAGGTCTTGACTATTCAGCTTGTATTTTATTTTCTGATTTTTTTGCCAGTATGTAAGACAGAACATTTATTTGCTGAGATTTGAAGTTGCCATTTGTTTGACCATTCTGATACATAGTCAGGGTCTTTTTGAAGGGTAGCAGTATTGTCTATGGTGTTGAATAGCTTTACACTATCAGCGAAGAGAATGCAGTTGCTCTTGATATGATCACAGAGGTCGTTTATGCAGAGTATGAAAAGAGTTGGTCCTAGAACATTGCCTTGGGGGACACCATTGTTGACACGTACAGAATTTGATAGGACGCTCCCAATTTTGACCATTTGTTGTCTGTTCGACAGGAATGCTTCTATCCAGTTATGCAGGTGTCCAGAGATACCATAAGATTTTAGTTTTAGGAGTAGTTTGTTGTGTAGCACTGAATCAAAGGCTTTACAGAAGTCTATGTAGATTGCATCTATTGCTTTGCCCTGATCGAGTTGTGTAGTCCATATGTTTTTGCAGTGCAAGAGTTGCAGATTACAGGATAGTTTTTTTCTGAAACCAAATTTTTTAATACAGAGTAGGTTGTTTATCTTTAAGTGGAGGATAATAGATTGGTTAATAATTAATTCCATGTTGGACTTCTGATTTGGGTTTCTTCGGTGACGGACCAAAATCCACGATCATGCGCTGTTTCGATCTGGAGTGCCCCGATCCTTTGGATTCAGGGCTGAAGCCACCCCATAGAGGTGGTGAAGAAGGTGGAGATTGCTAGCCGAGTGGAGGGGAGCTGCATTTCTCCTCCTTGGCTGGTCTAAACTCCCTTTCCTGAAGGCGGTTGCCGCAGTGGTCAGAAATGGCCACCCCAAAGAAGAACCTGACTAGGTAAGATTGTGCAGGAGAAAAGAGAAAAGCAGGACAGACCGAGCTAAACACAGAGACCATCCAAGCAAGGTACCCTGAATCTAAAAGTATTTAGAGGGATACTTCTGAAAGAAGGTTTTTAAGCGGCGAAGGAGAGAGAAAAGGAAGTTAAAAATCCCTTTTCCTACTTTTACATTGACAATTACAAATGGCATGGAATGTTAAAAAGAAGATCTAAATCAGAAATTTGTGCTACTCTATTTTGACACTAATAGGCAACTTTAAGCTGGAATCTAAGTGTCAAAAGGAGAATAAATTTTTTTGGTTATTTTAAAGCCCTAAAAAGGAGAAGAGTGGAGGAAAAAGGGTGGAACTTGGAATACTGAAATAACGGAGTGCCACCTGGAAAAACAAAGGGGATTAACAGTGAAACTTTGAGACTCCCAAGGATACATTGTAATTGAAACCTTATTTAAAGATACAGTGACTCACAGAAAGGAAAAGGAAAAGAAAGAAACAAGAAGGAACAGTCTGGGATTATTTGATGATTTTTTTTAAAAAAAGGTTTTGGCATTGGCTTCTCTTTTTTTTTACTTAAAGTCAGTCGGGTGGTTGTTTAAAAGTGTTTAAAATGGTAGGAATTAAAAATGACTCTTAAAAAACAGAAAGAAGATGCAGAAGAGGGAAGAGGATTCTTTGGCTTCATATTTCAATTTTTAGAAATGGAGATGAAAAGCAAAAGGAAAAGCTTCAAGAGCAAGAAGAAGGGCGGGACAAAGAAGAAGCCATTTCCAATGATCAAACAATGCAGCGTGGGGGAAAAAGGGGAAATGGAGTCAAAAGTTTGAGATTAAAGGGAACAGCCAAAAAGAAAAATAGTTTGATAAAGAAGCATAACAGTAAGGAGAAGCAGAAAAGAAAATTACAGAAGGGAAAATTAGAAAGAGAAGGGTATAAAAAAAGGGATGAGGAAAAGGGGGGAAGACAGAAAGAGAAATCACTTATGAGGGACAAAAGCAGGAAATAAAGAAAAAGGGGAAACATACTAGGATTATAGGTATTGGTTCATCTGGAAAACAGAGATAATGGTTAAACTAAGTTAAAAGTGAGAATTCTGCAAAGGTATAAAAGATAGTGTTGTAACAGTAGAATATAGTAATGAGCTAGAAATGAAATAAGTAAATAATTTATTACATAAAATTGTATTGTTATGTAATGGTATGCTTATTTATAATTAATGTATTAATAAAGAAGGGAGGGAAACATTGTAATTATTTCTAAAGATTGATAAAATATTGAAAAGAAATGTGAAAGATTTATAAGGGAATTTATACCAGTGATTAGAATGAATTTGAATAATTATTTTGCTTATTAATAGTAAATAATTTATAAGATAAAATTGTATAATTATGTAATGGTATGCTTATTTATTTATTTAGATTTATATACCGCCCCCTCTCCCAAAGGGACTCGGGGCGGTGAACAGCCAGAATAAAAGCACATATAAACACACACAATATTTAAAAATTAAAAGAATTAAATATGTTGGCTTTACAAAGATTAAAACACGGGAATTAAGAAAAATTAAAACCAAATTAAAATTTAAAAAACCCCTAGGTCAGACCGGCTTGCTGAAATAAATAAGTTTTCAATGCACAACGGAAGGTCATGAGATCAGGGATGGCCCTCATCTCCGGGGGTAATTCATTCCAGAGAGGGGGGGCTCCAAATGAGAAGGCCCGCATCCTCGGGGTCGCCAGCCGTCCAGCCGGCGGCACCCCGAGAAGGCCAACTCTATGGGAGCGTATCGGTTGGCGGGAGGCCGATAATGGCAGGAGGCGATCTCACAGATATCCTAGTCCCGAGCCATGGAGCACTTTAAAGATGGTAACTAAGACCTTGAAGTGCACCCGGAGGGCCACCGGGAGCCAATGCAGCTCGCGCAGAAGTGGTGTAACATGGGAGCCCTGAGGAGCCCCCAACACCACCCGCGTGGCCGCATTCTGCACCAGCTGGAGCCTCCGGATGCTCTTCAAAGGCAGCCCCATGTAGACAGCATTGGCATAGTCTAGGCGGGAGGTCATCAGGGCGGAGGTGACCGTGCAAAGTGCACCCCGATCCAGAAAGGGCCGCAACTGGTAGATCCTTCAGATCTGGCCAAAAGCCCCCCTGGCGACGGCTGCCACATGGTCTTCCAATGACAGCCGCACATCCAGGAGGACACCCAGATTGCGGGCCCTCTCTGTGAGGGCAAGAGTTTCCCCCCCCACAGCCAGCGATGGAACCAGCTGGCTGTACCAGGGCGCCAGGAAACACAGCCACTCAGTCTTAGATGGGTTGAGCTGAAGCCTGTTCTGCCCCATCCAACACCGCACGGCCTCCAGGCATCGGGCCATCACCTCGACGGCTTCATCGGGGTGGCCGGGGTAGAGATGTACAGCTGAGTATCATCAGCGTACTGATGGAACTCTATCCCAAAGCCATGGATGATCTCACCCAGCGGCTTCATATAAATGTTGAACAGAAGGGGTGAGAGCCCCGACCCCTGAGGCACCCCGCAAACCAGGGGCCTCGGGGCCGACCTCTGCCCCCCTGCAAACACGAATTGCGAACGGTCAGAGAGGAAGGAGGAGAACCACCGCATAACAGTGCCTCCCACCCCAACCCCCCAGCCGCCGCAATAAGATACTGTGGTCGACAGTATCGAAAGCCGTCGAGAGATCTAATAGGACCAGGACAGAGGAATAACCTCTGTCACGCGCCCTCCAGAGATCATCCACCAATGCGACCAATGCCGTCTCCGTGCTGTGCCCGGGCCTGAAGCCCGATTGACGTGGATCCAAATAGACAGCTTCATCCAGGTGCTGGGGAAGCTGTCGTGCCACCACACTCTCAACAACCTTCGTCACAAAACGAAGGTTGGAGATGGGACAATAATTAGATAACAAAGTTGGGTCCAGGGACGGTTTCTTGAGGAGGGGTCTCACCACTGCCTCTTTCAAGGCGGCGGGCAGATATCCCTCACTCAAGGAAGCGTTAATAATACCCTGAAACCAAACTCGTGTCACCTCCCGAGTGGCCAACACCAGCCAGGAGGGACACGGGTCCAATAAACATGTGGTAGCATTCAGCCCCCGCAGCAACCTGTCCACGTCTTCGGGGGTCACAGGATCAAACTCCTCCCAAATGACTGCCTCAATTTCCGCCCCTGACCCCCCACCCAGAGTTGCCCATTCAGAGTCCAACTCATCCCGGATCCGAGTGATTTTATCTACCAGGGAATTCGAAAAGTCCTCAGCCCATCCCTGCAAGGGGTCCTCCCGCGCTCCCCCTTCCAGGAGGGAGTGGGTCACTCTAAACAGGGCGGCCGGGCGGTTTCCTGCAGATGCAATAAGTGTGGAAAAGTAAGAACGCTTTGCCACCCTTATCGCCACTAAATAGGTCTTAATATAAGACCGTAGTAGTGTTCGGTCGGGTCCGGAGCGAGTAGTCCTCCAAATACTCTCCAGGCATCTTTTCCGGCGCTTCATCTCCCTCAGCTCCCCGGAAAACCAAGGGGCCGAGTGAGAGCAGTGCCAGGTCAGAGGCCGCAAGGGCACGACCCGGTCCAGGGCCCCAGCCGCCACCCTATCCCAGGTGGCGACCAGGTCCTCAACCGAGTTGTGTGTTCGAATGTCAGGACATGGCCCAAGCTCCATCAGGAACCTATCTGGGTCCATCAGGCACCTGGGGCGGTACCAACGTATTTGGTCCACCTCCCTGCGATGGGGAGGAGTGGCCTGGAAGTCCAGCCTAAGGAGCGAATGATCTGACCATGACAAGGGCTCAATAAAAACGTGCCCAACACCAAGGTCATCCTGCCACTGTTCAGAGACAAAAAACAGATCCAGAATGTGACCCCCGATGTGAGTGGGTTCCCTAATTAATTGGGTCAGGCCCAAGGCTGTCATGGAAGCCAAGAACTTCTGAGCAATCCCCGAGGCCCCACCAGCCGAAGGCAGGTTGAAATCCCCCATGACCATCAGCCTGGGGGTCTCAACCGCCAGGCCGGCTATGACCTCGAGGAGCTCAGGCAGAGCCGATGTCACATAGCAGGGAGCCAGGTATGTGATCAATAGGCCCATCTGAACCCCGGAACCACACTTTACAAAAAGGGACTCACATCTGGTCGTTTGAGGAATAGTGGATTCCCTAGGACCCAGATCTTCCCGAATAATTACCGCAACCCCCACCCACCCCTCCCCTGGGCCCTCGGCCGATGAAAAACCTGAAACCCGGCTGGGCACATCTCCACCAGAGGGACACCCCCCTCCTGTCCCAGCCAGGTCTCAGTAATGCCAGCCAGGTCCACACACCCCTCCATGACAACAAGGGGGGCTTTATTCACTATGGACCTGGCACTGCATAACACTAGCCGGAGGCTCGGGGCACGATCATTCAAACAACCCAGGGAGTGAGACATGACCTGGGGGCCGGAGCACACCACCGCTTGTAAACAGCGGGGGCGGGCTCCCATAACTTGATAAGACCCCCTGTCAACACCATACCTGCCTCTCCCGCCAATCGTAGAGATGGCCCTTTCCTCCCCCTCCCTAGAAAAAGTCCCCATCCTCGATTCGACCACCCCCGGCCCCACAACCCCCCGATCATGCGTGAACTCCGGTCTGGCCTTTTTTCCAGACAGGTTGTTCCCCAAACCCTGTCTGACCACCCTCCCTAACCCCTTTAAGAATTTAGAAATAAATAACTGTAATTGGGCGCGTTTCCTTTGAATGTGCCATCTCTCCGGATTCCAAGGTCCGTCATCGAGGTATGCCACAGAAAGTTCAGGGGGCCTCCTCAGGGAAAGGGGGACATTCCTGAGTGCCCTCAAGTCCGCCGCTGAGTATACAATCGGGCCAGCCACACGGTGTCCAGCAGATATAGTTGATTAAAACTGAAGTCGAGGTTGAAGAGGAGAAGGGCCAGTTCGAGGCTGACCCTTCCCGATGTCCCAGTTAACAAATAACCCCTGTCCTCAACATCGTTGCCAGCGTTGATACAAACAAGATTGGGGAGGCAGCCTGTTCGCTCCAGTTAATGATGTCGCCAACACCAGAGTTCTGATCTTAGTCACCAGAGCCGGCGCCGTCCTCACATTAGGCACCCCCGCCGCTGGGCCAGATGGAACCAGGCCAGGCCACCACCGCCGACGTCGATGTCGCCGCCGCTGGCGAGGTCTTCGGGCCATCACCACCGTCTCCACCCCCGGCAGGGCCACACCAGCCAAGGACGCTGCTACCACTTGGGATCCCGCCACTGGAGCAGTTGTTCTCTCAGAACTCAGACCCACTGGACGACGCCAAGGCCATCGAGAACCCGTTCTTGGCCCTCTCCACGTCATTGAAACTCCTGGCGGGGCCGGCCAGGCCCGGGATAACAGCCCCAAAGCTGCTCGCTCCAAGAGGTCGGGCAAACCCATCGGTGTTGGCCCTGACCCTCCATGCCATTGCCGTTGCCACTGCGAACCCAGCCTGCCAAACCAGGGCCCAGGCTGCGGGGCCGGTTGGGGTCAAGTCCAGGCCTCCAAATCGCCATCAAGTCGCTCCCAATTCCCAGAGCCATGAATACCAGTGCTGGAAACGCCAAGGCCCTGAACACCAGCGTTGAAAACAGCCTCATCAGCGCCAAAGCGCCAGCTGAAACGTCGGCCCAAGCCATCTTCCCTCGAAAGACCGGGGCGTGGCGAGGGAAAACAGACCAGGTCCGCAGGGACAGCTCGACACCAGGACAGGCCGAATACACATAAACAGCGACAAACAACGCAACGAGCGAAGCGGACCGGGCACGGCAAGAAGCAAAACGCCGACAATCCTGTCCGCCACCCGGACTGCCCACTCGGCCGCCTGGGCCACCCCGCCGACCGCTCTCACACCCCTACAGCTGTGCCAACCCACCTCCCGGGCCACCAACATCTACCCCCAAAAGGCCCCAGGAGGGAGAGCAGGCCCGACCTGATGTGCGGAGCGGCCGGCAGAGCTCGTGACTTGCGTCCGGCCGCCATCTTGGCACATTTCCTGCTTATTAACAATTAATGAAATAATGAATGGAGGGAAACACTTTAATTGTTTCCAAAGATTGATAAATATTGAAAAGAAATGTGAAAGATATATAAGGGAACCCATACCAGTACTAGAATGAATTTGAATAATTATTTTGCTTATTAATTTTCATAGATAGATAGATAGATAGATAGATAGATAGATAGAATAGAATAGAATAGAATAGAATAGAATAGAATAGAATAGAATAGAATAGAATAGAATAGAATAGAATAGAATAGAATAGAATAGAATAGAATACTTTATTGGCCAAGTGTGATTGGACACACAAGGAATTTGTCTTGGTGTAAATACTCTCAGTATACATAAAGAAGGAACATTCGTTAAGAATCAAGAATCATAATGTACAACACTTAATGATAGTCATAGGGTACAATCAATATCAAATCATACTAGGAAACAGAGGATACAAGCAACAAAGTTACAGTCACAAGTGGGAGGGGATGGGTGATAAGGAGTGATGAGAAGATTAACAGTAATAGTAGTGTACACTTTGTAAATAGTTGAACAGTGTTGAGGGAATTATTTGTTTAGCAGAGTGATGGCTTTCGGGAAAAAACTCTCCTTGTGTCTAGTTGTTCTGGTGTGCAGTGCTCTATAGTGTCGTTGAAACAGTTTACGGCCAGGATGTGAGGGGTCTGTAAATATTTTCACAGCCCTTTTTGACTCGTGCAGCATACAGGTCCTCGATTGAAGGCAGGTGGGTGGTAATTGTTTTTTCTGCAGTCCTAATTATCCTCTGAAGTCTGTGTTTGTCCTGTTGGGTTGCAGAACCAAATCAGACAGTTATAGAGGTGCAGATGATAGACTATATATATATATATATGTACAATATATATATATATATTTGCTATTTTCTTAGAATTTTTTTCTGTGTATTTTTAAGGGGAAGTACCAAGCAGAATCTGAATGATGAGTTACATGATATAAAATAGATATTAGAAATTTGAATGTTATAATTTTAGAATGCACAAGTTTAATGTTTAATGAGTTTTCTTTTTTCTTTTTAAATAAACTTTATTAATTTTATAATTAAAACAGACAAATAACACATACATAAATGTGAGAGGGAAAAAAGAAATAAAGAAAGAAAAGTGGAAAAGAAAAATTTAGAAAACAAATAAAAACCATTTTGTCCTCAACAGTTTGTGGGACCTTATTTTTAACCTTGCTTTATACTCTCTATACAATTAATCCTTGTTCGAATATATATATGTATATATAGTCACTACTACAATTATAATACATTTTCTTTTGCCCTTCATTGTTTAATCGATCTTTGTTCTATCCATTCGTACCAGCAGTTCCAGCTGTTGTAATACATTGATGTAGCTTTTCCTTTTAATGCCAAAATTAATCTGTCCATCTCTGCACAATTTGCTATTTTTTGAGTAATCAATTCCTCTGATGGAATATGGGGTTGCTTCCAACATTGTGCAAAGGCCAGTCTGGCCGCTCTCAAGATATATACTGTTATGTACTTCACTTTTTGAGAGTTGTTTATTTAAAATCTCTAATAAAAAGAATTCTGGTTTAAATTCGATCTATTCTGTTGTCATTTCCTTCAACCATTTCCTAATTTTCTGCCAACATTTTTGAGCCATGAGATTTCATATGATAATAATTATAAGATTATAAGGTGTTATAATTATAAGGTGTTGCACTCTGATTGGCAATCATAGGGGGAATTTTGCTTTTCAATAATGTTGGAAGAGAATATATGAAATTGTAAACAAGACAGGCAAAAGTATAAGTATAATGAATAAAAAGATATAGAAATTTAGGCAAAATAAATGCAATTGAATAAGAAGAAAATGAGATAACTATAAAAGAAAATTAAGAGAAGTAAAGGGAGAAATAGTGAGAAGTTGGAAAAAGAATGATAAGATATGAAGTTGAATACATAACATGAATATGCATATGAAATTGTGTCTGTATGGAAATGTGATAACCTGGAATCTTGCTGTACTCAAATAAGATGTTTTATTTGTTATGTTTTGTTAAAACCCAATAAAACTTTATTTAAAAAATTGATTCCATGACTTTACAGGTGATGCAGCATAAGGAGATTGCTCTGTAATTTTCAACTAAGCTGGGGTCTCCCTTTTTGAAGATGGGGATGACCGTGGCTTGTGACCATAGTTTTGGCAAGGAGCTGGTCTTGAAAGATTTTTCAGAGATTATGCTTAGAGGTTCTGCTACGGCAGTGGATAGCTTTTTTAAGAAGTAGGCACATATTCCATCTGGTCCAATAGATAGAGACGGTTTTAGATTGCATAGTGCTTTTTCAACAATGTCTTCTGTAAAATCGATATGTATTATATCATTGTAGTTGTCTGTGGTTTGACTAGGAAATACTGGGCATGATCCATTGCTCTTTACAAATACTGAGCCAAAGAATGTGTTAAAGAGGTTGGCTTTAATGATGTCTTCGTTGCAGTCTTTACCATAAGGTCCTTTCAGGGGTGGGATGGATCTTGAGTCTTTTAGTTTATTGTTTACAAAATTGTAGAAAGCGTGGGTGGAATTGGTGCGTAGAAGGTTTTCTTCTTGTTTAATGTGATAATTGGTTCCTGTAAGTTTTTCTCTCCTTGAAAGAGGTCTTGGGCCAAAGCAGAGATGGTATTCAGCAGGTTCTGACCAGTTCTGGAGAACCGGTAGCAGAAATTTTGAGTAGTTTGGAGAACTGGCAAATACCACCTCTGACTGGCCCCACCCCCATCTCTTCTCCACCTCCCATTGAGTCCCAGATGATCGGCTAGGTCTTCTTTTGTTGCCCTGCACAGGAGAACGGAGCTGGAAATCAGGTTAGTGGGATGGGGGAGGGGAAATGGGGATTTTGCAGTAACCTCCCCCTGCCATGCTCACCAATCCACACCCGCAAAGCCACGCCGATAGAAGCGGTAGTAGAAAATTTCGAATCTCACCACTGGGCCAAAGATAAATTTAGTTGGGAGAAAAATGGTCCTGGAGAAGGTGGACCCTCCTACATCTATTTATGGAGGAGAACTATGGGAGGTTGAAAGGAGTTGGGCTGCAACCAACAATCCCGAAGAATAAAAATTATGCATGTATTTAATTCAAATTATGGGGTACCCTATAACATTAATGAAAGTGTCTTGTTACAGTTGATCTGGAGATAATTATCAGGGCACAGATGGGAAGGGTTGGATTTCAACCCTAGCAAGGCTGGGTGACAGTGGATTCACTTGTTTGTAGGGTCCTCCCAATGAGGTTCCCCACAAGGAAGAGGTCATAATTTCCTAAGGTGGGACCATTGTACAATTCAGCAATACTCCCGAACCTTTAGCCCCTGCTCTGCTGGGTGACAATCGCACCCATTCCTGCCACAGTCACTTATACTGAACTTGTGTTGGACCCGCCTTTGAAGGCTACACAAGAGCCTCAGCTGGTCCACTGGGGGTCAGCAGAGCTTGGTGCCCCCTGATAACTCCTGGTTGTTTGATGGAGTCTGGGTGGGATTCCAGGTCCAGTCATCTGCCTGGGGTTGGAGGAATGTCCGTTGCAATGAGGCCAAGTGCTATTCTCCATTCTGTGGGGTCTGCTGAAAGGCTTAACAGGGGCTGCTGCTGCTGCTCTCTTTCAGGCAAGGCATCCAAGAGCTCCTCCGGGCTGCCTCTCTGGGCCCTGCTGTGCCTTAGCAAAGTGGGGAGTCTTCTCCTTCTTGGCTGTTTGGGGCTCATTCTGAAGATGAAATCCAGAAAAGGTACCGTCTCCCTTTTCTTCTCCTGCTCCTTCTGCCCCAGAGGAGAACCAGAGGAACAGGGTGGAGTTTGCAATGAAAAGATTAGAGAACAAGGCACCCCAGAGCTACTGAATAAGTGCCCTTCCCCTTCCCCTGCCTTCTCAGAGGTAGAAGCAGACCAAAGTAGGTATTTGGAGTTACCAGTCTCCCTTTGCTGCCATCCAGGCGTCATTTCGATTATGGAAGCCTAGAACGCAGGGATGACGGTCTTGGGATTTAGCACCCCGGCCACATTCCTGCCTCCCCTTGGAGAAATGCCTCCCCTGAAGGTGTGTGTGTGTGTGTGTGTGTGTGAATATTCCACTCTGATGGATTCCATGTCTGCCTTGCAGCAGAACCCCTGAGCACCAGGACATGGACAGCAGCTAACCCTAATGGTTCCTATCTGGTCATCTGAGCTAAGTGCAGGGGTCCATGGGTTTAAATCCTGGTAGAAGCCTTGAAGCCCAGGGAACAGGATCTGGCCATGTATGTCTGATGATTCCTAACATTGATAAAACTGATCCCACACTGCCTTCCGGTCAATCCAGGAGGACAGCCTGGTCAATGGAATCGAAAATGCAAGAGATGCAGTGGATAGTTGCTCTCCCTCCATCCTAGTTCCACTGAAGGTCATGACTGAATGTCCATTCAGTCCCACATCCTCTTCTGAATCTTGACTCAAAACATCCAACACTGGTCCATGCAGAGCTCTGTCTAACTCTGGCCCAACCAGCATCTCCAAAAGGAAAGATTGGACAGCATATCTTCAACACAGGGTGCATTTACCGCCACCTGCATCCACTCTCCTAGCACATTCCTGGCCACCCTGGTCAACCAGTAGGATAGTGGCACATCTAAGAGCAGGCAGAATCTTCTGTCTTCCTCAAGATCCTGAATTTTAGGCTGGTCCCACCTGCACAATACAAAACCTCCTTCAGCTCAGCCAGATTCACCCAACTCAAGAGGCCATGTAGAGTAGCTACTCTATGTGGAATCACTCAGTAAGGTCAAGACGGATTTTCAGCCTCTTGGATGTCTGCCTTCTGGTGCTTCCTGTTTCTAAACTCAACCATCTCCTTTGTCTCCTTCCTAGCAGCTGGAAGAGGGAGGCCGACAGACTCCCAGAGGAGCCCACCACCATCGGATCCTATGGACAGAGGCCTCAGATGAGTTGTCCCTCCTGCCTCTTAGCATATCCGGGGACTTCCTTGGTGGCTTTCAAGAGGAACCTTTGGGACAAAGACGCTTCTGGGGGCCACCCAATGGACTCTATTACCAATGTGGTAGTGGGAGGGGCTCACAGGGTGGCCGCAGAGATGTTCCACAACACTTTTCTCTGGCTGCTCCATTCCTTCTTCTCCTGTATCTCAATTGCCCGTCGATCTGTTTTTGCTGATGCCTTGTCTGGACCCCAAAGAGACCATGTTGGTTTGTTTGTTTCATACTCATGAGCTTGTATAGTTCCCTGTCCTGTGAGGTAGGCTGAGGGAGCTTCCATGACTGATGCTTACTCTGAGGTCTTGGGAGAACTGCCCCTTTCTCTCCCCTTAGAGCTTGATGAGGGGTTGCTACCCTGGTGTCAGCCTTGGAAGTCATGTTTTACTTGGAAGCTTCGAGGCTGCCACATTTAGTGCCTGGGAATTTGGGAGTAGAGAGGTGGAACATTTTTTCTTAGAGAGTCAAGGACATGTTGCCCTGCACCTGGATAAGAGTGTCTGGAGGGATGTCTCCAGTTGGGAAGACGGTTTGATTGGACTATGTGATGGGTTGGTGGGTGCAGGGGATGGATCTTTGAATTTCTTTTGGGAAGGGAAAAATGGAACTTTGAGAACATGCTTATCTCAGAGTTTATTGGTTTGGAGTTTGCTAGTTGGAACAAAGACACCTGGTTTTGCTCCTCCCTTCTTGCAGACTTTTCCCCTGGTTTCAAATCCAACTGTCAGGTCCCTGCCAGAATGCTGCCAGTCCAAAAGGGGAGGGGAGAAACTTTTGGGGGCTGATTGCTTTGAATGCTTTTAACCGCATGGGAATTAGGGAGGGGGAGTAGACCATCAGGATGGACTCCCTCCCTGCTGGTTCCAACCTGTTACCCAAGGTTGCATTATTCCAAGGATGACCTGCTATCACCATCCTGCCTCAGAGTTCTCATAACATCTTTGTGGCATCATATTGGCTACATGGGGCATTAGGTGGCGGCTGAACAGGGGAAATTAGCTTACTGCTTCACGTGGGAATTTTCAGACTCCTCCTGACTTCTCTACAATCCCTTCTGTCCTGCCCCTGTTGGGATCTGATTCCGAGGGGGAGGTGGAACAACTGACAGGGAGTGGGAGAGTGGCTCCAGTGGCTGTGGAGGAAACTGAGGAAGACCCAAGTCCACCCCCTCTTCATCCTAGGGTACGCAGGGAGGAACGGAGAAGGGAGCAATGTGGGTTACGGGGGAGAAAAAGGCCTTGATTCCCTTCATTATCTGCAGCTGGGAAAACAGGATATAAAGGGTGTTTGCGCAGAGCATCTGGCTGGAAGCAAAGCATGTGTTATCTTTGTTTGTCAAACAAAGTGTTGGTTTTTATTTATAATTTAGATGTATTTTGGGTTCGGACTGAATTTCTTCCCTTTAAGAACTGTTCTTGGGAGAGTTTTTTCTCCAGCCGATGATAACTGGACATTGGGGGCCAAGTTGGACATATTAAAGGGACTCTCCTTACTTATATGACTGTGTTGCCTTTGTGCCACATCCTGGGTCATTACACCTTCTCTCAGTAAAAGCTCCTTTGGAAATACCACTTGTTTCCAGGAGTCATGCTTTCCTGAAAAGTTAGCTCAGAAAGGTCCTTACACCAATCCTGATTGCAGCCATAGGGCAGCCCACACCACCCCCATTTCCATGGGGGAATCTAGTATCCCTGGGACATGCCCTTCTTCCCCTGGCCAATCAGAGGGCTCACGGTCCCAAGGGGGAGAAGCTGAGGGCCAATCGATCGATCCCACTTTCCCAAGAGTGAATCCATAGGTTTTCCCATGAAGAGAGGGGCACCTTCCCCAACCACCCCCACTCCAAAAGGTCTCAGAGACCCTTTTCCAAATAAATATCCCATCCACCCCAGGACAGGCTCTGATCTCCTTTGATCACTTCCAGATTCTTTTTTGTAAAAAGTTTTTTATTTTTATGTTTAAAAAAAACGTCTCTTTTGGTGAACAGCGTGGTTCCAGATTTTTACATTTCCATACAAACATGACCTTAGTTATATATTCATCTTTCACATTCAATTTCATATCATATCATTACATGATATATTGAATAGATTAATGTACTTGAAATAATAAATGAATTAGAATGTAACCAAGGGGAAAATACCATGCAGAATCTGCCTTAAAATATATACGTGTTATGCAGTAGCTAGGAGATTATTGTTATTAACTCAAAAAGTGATAACTAAAAAATGTTTATATTGTGATAAATCATTACTATGAATTAAAGGGGAGTTAACTGAATGATGTATAAGGCAAAGTGATGGTACACTCAAGTTAATAGTTAAAGGGGGAGATCTTTGAATTTTTTAATTATTAGAACTATGATGGAATTTTTTGAACAATGAACTAAGAATATGCAGTGAATTTGCAAATGTGACAGATAAAAGTATAAGTACAATCAGTATAGAACAAAAAATAAGATTTTTAAATATTATATAAAGAAGATACGAGAATATTTGAAGAAAATTGAAAGAAGATATGAATAGAAAATATATGTAATAAGTGTGAAGAATATAAGAATGTTTCAGAAAATTTATAGAAATCACCACCAAATTAAAGGGTCGATTTATTGCTACATTTTCTCTTTATTGTTTCTAAGGGATGAGAATCCCACACTTACATGTCAGGTGGACAAATATCTTCACCGTGTGATACAATTTATTAGATATGTTGTTTTATAGTCCTCTTGTTCGTTTTCCCCAATAAAAATGTGTTATATTAAACTATTTCTCTCTTTTACTTTAAGTAAGATAATGGATTTGATCACCATTGGCAGCATCTTTTCTGACCCACAAATGCTTCTGCCTTTCAGTAAAACATGTGACTCAGAAAAGGTGCTACATTTCTATTTGATGTTTGATCAAATGACCCTAAGCTGCCCACTTCCTCCCACTTCACTTTGAGGAGATTAACCGAGGGTGTGTGATGGTTTGGGGGAATGGCCTTGAGAGAAACAAGAGGATGCAATTTGGGATGTGCAAGATTCTGTGAACGCAGCCTTGCAATGAAATTGTGCTTCCAGTCCGGACTACCTTGCAGGGCTAATGGGGGAAGACAGAGAAGATAACCATGAAAAATGAGAAGGGTTGGCCATGAAAGAGCAAAGGTCATTAAACATGGGATAATTGCACAAGTAGGATAGGGTGGGAAGTTTGAAAGAAATCAAGGGGGAAAGGCATTTTACTTTTACTTTTTCTATTTTCTATGTTCTGTAAATTTTTACATTTCCTGGTCTCCGGTTCAAATGTATGTGGGAAAATTCCCCTGCAGGTCTGTTTTCTCTCTGATGAGAACATGCCCCACACTGCATTTTGCTATTTTCTTTCTTGGGTTTTTCTACTTTAAAAAAAAAAATTTAAATGTTTTTTCATCCCTTTTAGATTTTGCTTTTGTTTTGGTATTGTTTATGTTCTAACTTATGTTGTTTATGTTCTAACTTATGTTGTTTATGTCGCCAACCTTTTGGACCTCAGGGACCACCAAACTCATAATTTTAGATCCCAGGGACCACTAACTGGTTCTGTGGGTGTGGCCTAATTTGTGGGTGTGGCTTGGTGGTCATGTGACTGGCTGGGTATGGCTTGTACGTAAACATTATAAATATTTATATAAATATTGAATTTTTTATTTAAAAAGAGCAACTTTTACCCAAAATCAAGCAAAGCAGGCAGGCAGCTTGAGTTGCTCACAGAATCACAGATTCATTCAGAAATCTATCTATCTGTCATTGGCTAGTTCAGTCTGTCACATAAAATTTGCTTGCAAGCAAACTCATAAAATTTGTTAGCAAGCAAACTTACAAAATTAACTCATAACATACCATGTACGTAAATATTGAATTTTTTTATTTAAAAAAGCAACTTTTATCCAAAATCAGGCAAAGCAGGCAGATTGAGTTGCTCACAGAATCATTCAGTGATCTATCTATCTGCCATCGGCTAGCTCAGTCTCTCAAATTTGCTTAATGTGAGTCTGCACTGAATTTGCTTGCAAGCAAACCTTCAGTCCTAAGGGAGGTTCGGCTGTGCTTAGCTAGAAAGCAAGAAATCCAACCATTTCCTGCTTCCTAGCTAAT
Organism: Bungarus multicinctus; assembly: GCA_023653725.1. NCBI lineage: Eukaryota > Metazoa > Chordata > Lepidosauria > Squamata > Elapidae > Bungarus > Bungarus multicinctus. The sequence goes on from CM042847.1 coordinate 826,074, forward strand.
CTAAATCTCCTAGCACAGCAGAACAGATGATGGTCGGAAAAAGGAAAAATAGTAATTTAGCAGACAAGTTTGCCGGGTAAGGAGTGGGTGGGTGGGGAGGGTTCCCGTGGGCCACGTGGGCTGAGCAGCCTTGTGTTTCTGCGCAGCCTGGATTAATTTCTTTGGGGGGGGGGTGCTCTAGGGGTGAGATTTCTCTGCGGCCCACCAAAATTTTCTCACGGCCCACTAGTGGGCAGCGGCCCACTAGTTGGTGACAGCTGTTCTAATAGATGTAAGCTACCCAGTCCAGCAAAGGGGACATGGTGGCTCAAGGCGCTGAGCTTGTTGATCAGAAAGCATATAAAAATGCAAGTAGAAAAATAGGGACCCCTTTGGTGGGAAGGGAACAGCATTCCGTGTGCCTTCGGCATTTAGTCGTGCTGGCCACATGACCACGGAGACGTCTTCAGACAGCGCTGGTTGGAATGCTGACAACCACTTTCATTACATAGTTGTGCTATTTAAGCTGGTTTTAAAACAGAACATATGGAGGGCAAAAAACAGAAGTGGTTAATCTGTCTGGTTTGTTAGCTTTATTTGCAGGTTCTCTGTATAAAAAGATGGATTATTTCTCCTTTTACAACTTGTGTCACAGTTGGAATAGAATTGGATCTTCCATCTTTGCCAGAAGAAATATTCCTTTTTCATCAAAGTTAATAAGAATAATTATATAGTGTTCTTGTTTTTTATTTTTTCCAGGTCATTTTTTTCTTTCTCAGTTTTCCCCATTTTAGGAAAGTGTATGCAGTAACTTCAAAATATTTTATTGTCTGGTTACTTAATTAATACAGTGAAAGTCATGTTTGTAGACAAACACTGCAAACTCTATAGTTGTTGCTGTCCAAAACTAGTCAGCATTCAAGTAATCTGAAAATCTCAGGGTTGAAGTTTCAGAATTTCTGAAAGAGAAAGGTAAATCTGGAAGGGACCTTGGAGGTCTTCTAGTCCAACCCCCTGGTCAAGCAGGAGACCCTATACCATTTCAGACAGGTGGCTGTCCAATCTTTTCTTAAAAACCATCAGAGATGTAGCACCTACAACTTCTATATCTGTTTTACTAAACATATTGCAAACTAGAGTTTAATATAATTTAATATAATTAAGATGAATCTACGGAATGTGACAGCTTTATTTATGGAAGGCATGATGGCTGTGCCATTGCCTTTCAGGCCCAGTGGATAGAAGAGCAGTGGGATTTTTTGTGCAGTTGGTTGGTTACTATGTGAATATATTGCTAAACTAGATATGTCAGGGACCTAATTAAATAGGGCACTGCTTACCTTCTTTCTAGAAATATTTAGAGACTGGATGACCATTTGTTGGTGATCCTCTATGTTGGATTCTTGCATCTGGAATTTGGACTGAATAATTTCCAAGACCTTTTCCAACTCTAACATTAAAATTCTGTCAAACATATCCTATGAACGAAATGCATGCTATATTTTCCTTTTCATGCCTAATCTCATTCTAGTGGTAAAAGAATATAGAAATACAGTAGAGTACCAAATGTTTCTGTCATGCTCCAGTTGGAGTCTGACTCCGAGGGAGAGGTGGAACAGCTGACAGGGAATTGCTGTGTGGCTCCAGGGAAGGGCACAGGCCAGCTGAGCAGTCAGAGGAAGACCCAGGCCTATCCCCTCTTCATCCTAGGTCATGCAGGGAGGAACAGATAAGGAAGAAATGTGAGTTGTGTGGTTTACGGGGGAGGAAAGGGCCCTGATCCCCTTCATGGGCTGCAGCTGGAAAGACTGTTTAAAAGGACAAACTGCACATGGCAAAGTTGCTGGAAGCAAAGCGTGCATTATCTTTGTCAGGCTTATTTGGGTTTTGGCATCATCCCAACCTCATTATCTTTTGGAAGTCTGCAAGTTATTATCCTGGCCTGTCATGTTAATTACTTCAGCGTGGTTTGTGTTGGTTTTTTCATTTCTACTTTATCTGTATTTTGGGTTCGGACTGCATTTCTTCTCTTTGTGGACTGTTTTTGGAAGAGTTTGATCTCCTGGTGAGGATAACTGGACATTGGGGACCAAGTTGGAGGCATTAAAGGGAATTTATCTACTTTGGTGACTTCGTTATTTTTGTGCCACCCCCCCCCCCCCCCCGCCGGATCATCACAGTTTCAGTTGTGTGGAATTGTACCAAGAACTGGGCTGTAAGTAAGCCACTATAGTAGGAGTCCCCAAACTTGGCCAACTTTAAGACTTGTGGACTTCATAGCTGGCTGGAGAATTCTGGGAGTTGAAGCCCACAAGCCTTAAAGTTGCCAAGTTTGGAGACCTCTGCCCTATAGCTTTATTTTGCAGTAATTCTTCCTATTCCTCCATTTATGTGAAGTACTCAGAGCAGAGCTACACAGCAGAGCTTCCAATATAAAACCATCTGAATAATATGTTGTGGAACAAGGATGTAATTGCTTAAACAATAAACAGTAAGAAACAAGGATGTAAACAATAAAGAATTTATTGGTTATTAATTTTACTTATTTGCTATTCCTCATAAAGAGGATAAACTGATACTAAAGCAGGAATGTAGAATAATATTGCTTCATAAATAAAATAATTTTATATTTCTGCCTATAAAGAGAATACTTGAAATATTGTCCTATTTTTTTAAAAAATAACAATAAAAACTTTTTATAATAATAATAAAAAAAGAAATATAGTCCTATTAACTATGGTACACAAAATTTGTTGTGCTAGGAATATGAGAACCTGAAGTCTATGAATAGTCTGGATAAAATAGTTGAGTATTCAATATGCCACAGTATTCAATACTATTGAACTATTAGCAATCAAAGAAGGAGAGACATTTCTCGGTCACTTGTATTCTGGGTATGATTGCTACTCATAGCACAATCTGGAATAGCAGTAGGCACTCCACTGCTATATTTGCCACAATACCCACAGGCACATGCGAATGAAATGCACCTGAGAACCAAGTGGGAAAAATACTTTCTGAATTTTTCACCAGCAAAAACATAGATGATTGGATTAAGACAGCAGTGGCTGAAAGCTACTGTCTCAGTCACTTGTACAGTGTAATCCAGAGACCTTAAGGAATTGCAGTCTTTGAAGACTTCAAAGTACTGTAGCACTTGCAGAAAAAGTGATATGTGATATGGAGTCCAGAAGAGGAAAAATACGATTACCACAAGTGAAATCACTTTCATAGCTTTTTGTTTGCACTGGTTTTTGCAGGACAGCAATGTTCTGATGATTTGCAGATAGCAGTAGCTCATGATGCACATTGGGAGAAGAAATCCAATGACATTCATTTCCAAGTAGCTGAAAACAGGCCATATTATATTAAGATGTTCTGGATATGATGAAGTACACTTTCTGTCTGACTCTTGGATGAATATAAAATGGGGGCTTGCAAAGAAAACTGCTAGGGCCCATATTGATATACTAATAAGATGTCCGTAGGTGACGGTCCTCGATTTCATAATACATGTTGCCCGAACAATAGCCAGGTATCTGTCAATGCTTATGATGGTGATGAAAAACATACCACCGAAGAAGCCCACAGAATAGAAAGAGGAAACCATTTTGCATGTGAAGGTCCCAAGTGTCCAATCATGTATAATATAAGAAGCCCAAAAAGGAAGAGAGATCACAAAAAGAAGGTCAGAGATGGCCAAATTCAGGAAAAAAATATCAGTGATGCTCTTTTGGTGTCTGGCTTTCAGAATGGTAAGAACCACTAGAAAATTTCCTACCATCCCAATGGTGAACACCAGGCTATACAATACAGGCAGGAAGATTTTTCCAAACATCTGGATATCCGTTTTCTCACATGGAATGGCTCCATCCTCATAAATTACTTCAGTAGTTTCTTCTGTCATGGCGAATATATGCTTAAAATAAAAATATAGAAACAGGTGTGAATATATACATATATATGTACAGTACTACTAGGAATTTTATATTATAGCACCTTTCTGAAATATATAGGCAAGCATTATCAAGCTACTAAGGCAAACTTAATTTTACTAGTTAAATTTGTTCTGGGGAGAAATTTGAAGGGACTTATTTCTGAGTAAAACATAGAAAAAAATATTGTAAATCAACAGATTTCAGTAGGACTTCAGTTACATTTAGGTTTTGCAGGTTTCTGTTTTATGTTTTAGTCTGGGCAATCTCTGGATGGGCAAGAGTTGTATTTAAATTGTTAGTATGTGATTGTGGTGAGCAGAATTACAATATGAAATGGAAAACGACATGCCACATATATGAATATGATGTGTTTCTTTTTTTTACTGGCAGGAACTGTTGATTAAAAAAACCCACAATGATATTTAGATATAGCAGGTGAGTTCTATTACAGTAGGTCATGAGAAACTGCTAATGATTTGGGGTGGTTTTGGCTGAGGATTGGGACATTTTAGAGTTGGGAACCCTGAATGACTAGAGGGATATCAGAGGGGTGGTTCCTCTTTTAACTCTTTCTAATAGATTGTATTGTGACTGCTCTTTTGGTAGCTTCATAAACATTTATTGTCTTATGTTATGAAAATAATAGATAATATAATACTGTATTCCAACATTAAAAATATTTATCCAATCTTTGGCATCTAGCACCAGAGAGATTGGCCAAAACCTATCCAAATTTGAAATCAGAATGTTTGAAATTGGCCAAACAGAAACCAGGTACCTTCTTTCACATGTGGTGGACCTGTCCAAAAGCAATAACATTTTGGAATAAGGTAAAGATGTGGTTATAAGAAACAACAGCTTAAAGATAGTAATCCAAACCTGAAACATTCTTATTAGGGATAACTAAAGGGGAATATGCAAAAGGTATCAAATGTTTAATAATACATATATTAATAGCAGCCAGAATATTATATGCTCAAAATTGGAAACTAGATAATGGCCCCAAAGAGGATATGATTATAAAGAAAGTAAAGGATTGTGCTGAAATGAAGAAACTCAAAATGAAATTGCAGAAGAGGGAAGAAAAAGAATTCAATACGGCCTGGGAAAAATGGTATGTCTGGTTAGACAATAGAAAGAAAAAATAACGTAAAAGGGCAAAAGTACAATTGTGAATTATATATACACACACACACACAAACATACTTTCATATATATATCCATATATGTTTCATATTTCTTACATGTATCCATGTATTCATAACTATGTTTTACTTATACCTATTATCTTGTAAGCAATTGACAAATAATAAATAAATAAAATAAAATACATACAGGAAAATGGAATAACTGATGCTACAAACAACTGCAAAAATGTATATAGAATTTGTTTTTTAAAGGTGAAAATTCAATAAAATTTAATATTAAAAAAATATTTATCCAATCTTGGCTAATCTTGAAAAATGCAGCAGAATTGGAGAGTTAGTATGTGGATGGGAGACCAGCAGTGGACCTCAAAATGGAGTGTGGAAGGTAGAAACTGCATCCTGGAAGAAGGCAGGGAAATGGTTTTTGCATTGCTATCGACTAAATATTAAAAAATGACCTGTCTACAAAATACGTATGTATGTATGTGTATATGTCTATTATGAGATACATGAACATTGGTGAAGATGCAAAGTTTGTATACACACACACACACACACACACACACAAGCATGGGTTATTAGGATGTTCAAGTTATGCAGTAATTGCCATAAATATACATTTTCGGTTTCATTCCCTAAAAGCTTCAATGGAGCATGGAAATTGTTAAAATTCTTCAGTCTTAGTCAACAGGCTCAGTGACTAGGGTGATAGGACATATATACTTGGCCTGTCCCCAATTCTTCTGCTTCTTTAGATGAAGCAACCGGAAATACCTAGACAAGATGCACAAAATCTAAGGCGAGACAAACTATTTGGGGCTTAAAGATGAAGATTTCACAAATGTTACTGTCCCCCCTCCACTAAAGTAGCAATACAATATTAATAAGTTTTAGAAGATAAATACACAGAGTGAAATGTAACTACTATTCGTTTCACTGATTTACCCATGCACCTTTCTTGCCTATAGTATGGATTGATTAGCTATTGATTGCTTCCAAAATGTTTTTCTATTTCCCAATTTAGCCCACAGCCCTGGAATTCTCCGATTATTTTCCTACCCAAATACAGGTCAGGTCCAACTGCTTCATTTCTGGAATTAGGAGATGCTGCTACTTGCCGAGATCAATTATATTTGATGCTTTTTACCGATATCCCCAAGTCACTTTTAATCATAGTTGGGATCCTTGGAGTTTCCCATTAGTTGTGTTACAATTGGTTGTGATACAGTTGTGTTACAGTTGTTTTTTCCCAACAAGTTGCCTTGTGTTTTTTGGGTAGAAAATTTATGAAAAACAAACAAACAATCACAGAAATAAAAAGCCCCCCATTCTGAAGTAATACAGACACCTCCTCTCAGAGCTGGCTGACTATCACTAAAAGAAAATACCAAAAAGTATGTAGATTTGCACATAATTTGTCTAGTAAGTAAGCATCTTGGGTATTTGTACAGCCTCTTTCATTTTTTCTCATGCTTATTTCCCCCCCTGTCTTGTTGGTTTTAATTAGACTGGCAAGTGCTACAACTGAATTCATTAATTCTTGAGAAGAGTTCTGGCATCTATTTTCAGGAGAAATACTATGAAGGGTAAAGGAGTGGTTTGTGATACTAATACTCTTCTTGATTTTGCAACTGGTAAACCGACTTCTGTGTTATTTCAACATTCAAAACAACAAAAGTTTCTGATCTGCTGGTCAGGGGTCATGACAACTAAAGTCAGAGGTATGCTGCCTGTTTCTTAACAAAGGAATTATCCACAACAAAGCAATAGGGAAGTTGGTAAGAAATGTTTTCACTGAAAAACAAGACATCCTATTTCCTTTTGGAGGGGCGAGCCGCGCGAGAGATCAATGCTGTCTCAATTTCTTCCTCAAGTGATTTCTTGCTGGCATTTCTCATGCAGGTTTACTTGTGGTGCCTACCTTAGTTCTGTCACCTCTGTGGATGAATCAGATGGTTAAATAATAAAAATAGAAGTTAGAAACAGGGAAACAAAATAAAAAAGATATGTTAAAGGAGATAAGTAAATATTATGATTAGTATGTTGAATATTATTATGTTAACATTGTAGAATTAATATGTGGAATACACACACACACACACACACACACACACACACACACAGTGTGTTCCAGGTATACTTGTAAGAGAAGAAACAGACATCTTGTGATCTACGGAACTAAAATTATATTTATTATACTTACTAAGCTTTCGTCAGCCTCTGCTGACATCGTCAGAGTATTAAGCTACCGTTTCAGCTTATATACCGTTATACTGTTATCATTATAACGAAGAGGAATAATGAAGAATGAACCTGGCTGACCACAAGGTCATGAGCAAAGCAGCAAATTGCAAATAGCTGGCAGGTTAACATCATTTCTTAGAGATAAGCAGTCCAGGCTGGGTCTGAGAAGGGAGGAAACAACAAGAATTAAATCTCCTTCAACCAACGTGGCTGAAGCAAAAACAACAGAGTTAATTACAGGTGGGAGGCAGTTGGAAGGGCCTATTACAAGTGACAGGGCTAAATTAACAGATAACAGATGATCAGAGTTGGAAGGGATCATGTAGGTCATCTAGTCCAACCCCCGCCCAAGCAGGAGACCCTACACCATTTCTGACAAATGGCAATCCAATCTCTTCTTGAAAGTCTCAAGTGATGGCACTCACATCACTTTAATTTATTAATGATATATAAAGGCATAGATCTCTGTAATGGTAGCTTAATACTCTGATTAGAGGCTGATAAAAGCTTAGTAAGTATAATAAATATAATTTTAGTTTCGGAGATTGCAAGATGTCTGTTTCCTCTCTCTCTCTCACACACACACACAAACACACATATATACATATACATATATATGAAATGCATGGAAAGAGAAAAACCAGACTGTCCCCATCTTTACCAGCGTGCAATTTAGAATTTTCTTACAAATAAGAGTGTCTTACAGTGTATGTCAACTTATGTACAAAATAAACTTTAATATAACAACAACAACGAAAAGGAATAGATCCTTCTGCAGAGTTTTTCTCCAAGTTATCTCCATGACTGCAAAGCGATGCTTGATTAATCAGTAATAAAACCAATGGATCTGGTATTCTCCCAAAATTTAACAAGAAATCCCCCTAACCCTTCTCTAGTATTCAAGTTCAATTCAGTTGAGGGAACGCCTGATTCATTGCAGAGGAAGCTCTCAAAGGCCCTTCAGCTTGATTCTGAAATGTTTGTTCTTTAGGATATGACAGATTCCCCTGCTCTTTTGTCTAATGGTTTTATTTTGACTATCAAGTCAAATGCATAAAACATAATACATCTAACAAACTGTTTGCAGCATATGTCAAGGAAAAGAATGATTAACAGAAGAAGCTGGAATGGGACGGGATTGTCCCTATGCTGATGGAGGGGAATTAGTTTATCTCATTGTCATTGCACTTCATACAACAAAATTAAATGCATCTTCAGTGTACATAAAAATGACTATGAAAATAAAACGCAAACATACATCCTTCACATTCTATACAATTGAAATGAAAATCCCTGACATGGCATTAATATTGCACTATACAGTAGAATTCAAAAGAGCTAGTGCCCTGGACAGAAGCTGTTTTTCAGCCTATTTGTCCTTGTTTTTATTATTCTGCACCATCTGCCAGATGGTAATAGTTCAAAATAAAACGGTGCCCAGGATAAGATGAATCTTTGAGGATGTTGTGAACTTTCTTAAGGCAGCGGGAGCTATAAAGCTCTTCCAAAGAGGGGAGAGGGCAACCAATGATCTTCTGGGCAATGACCTTAACCCTCTGGAGGGCTTTCCTATCTGCCCCTGTGCAATTGGCAAACCATACAGAGGTGCAGTATGTTAAGATGCTCTCTGTGGTGTAGCGGCTCACCAGCAATTTTTCATTCAGTTGTTGTTTTCTGAGAAGCCTCAGGTAGTATAATTATTAAAAAAATAAAGGTAGTATAAAGACTGCAACGATGATACCATTAACGCCAACATCTTTAACACATTCTTTGGCTCAGTATTTGTAACCAGCAATGGTTCCTAGCTGAACCACAGACAACTACAATGATCTAATGCATATCGATTTTACAGAAGACAATGTTGGAAAAGCACTATGCAATCTAAAACCATCTCTATCTATTGGACCGGACGGAATATGTGCCTACTTCTTAAAAAAGCTACCCACTGCCATAGCTGAACCTCTAAGCTCTAATCTTTGAAAAATCTTTCAGGACCAGCTCCTTGCCAAAACTATGGTCACAAGCCACAGTCATCCCCATTTTCAAAAAGGGAGACCCCAGCCTAGTTGAAAATTACAGACCAATCTCTTTATGCTGCGTCATCTGTAAAGTCATGGAATCAATTATTAACCAATCCATCATCCTCCACTTAGAAACAAACAACCTACTCTCTAATAAACAGTTTGGTTTTAGGAAAAAACTATCATGTAATCTGCAACTCTTACATTGCAAAAACATATGGACTACACAACTCGATCAGGGCAAAGCAATAGACGCAATCTACATAGACTTCTGTAAAGCCTTTGATTCAATGGTACATGACAAATTACTCCTAGAACTAAAATCTTATGGTATCTCTGGACACCTGCATAACTGGATAGAAGAATTCCTGTCAAACAGACAACAAATGGTCAAAATTGGGAGCGTCCTATCAAATTCTGTACCTGTCAACAGTGGTGTCCCCCAAGGCAGTGTTCTAGGACCAACTCTTTTCATACTCTACATAAATGACCTCTGTGATCATATCAAGAGCAACCGCGTTCTCTTCGCTGATGATGTAAAGCTATTCAACACCACAGACAATACTGCTACCCTTCAAAAAGACCTTGACTATGTATCAGAATGGTCAAATAAATGGCAACTTCAAATCTCAACAAATAAATGCTCTGTCCTGCATATTGGCAAAAAAAAATAATCAGAAAATAAAATACAGGCTCAATAGCCAAGACCTTGTTGATGATCCAAACTCTGTCAAGGATCTTTGAGTACTCATCTCAAATGACCTAAGTGCTAGAGGCCACTGTAATTATATAGCCAAAAAGGCATTAAGACTTGTTAACCTAATCTTACGTAGCTTTTTCTCTGGTAATATTACACTAATAACTAGAGCATACAAAACATTTGCTAGACCAATACTCAAATACAGTTCATCAGTCTGGAACCCACATTACGTTTCTGATATTAACACAGTTGAGAAAGTCCAGAAATACTTTACAAGAAGAGTTCTCCACTCCTCTACTCATTGCAGAATACCTTAGGCCACCAGGCTCGAAATTCTAGACCTAGAAAATCTAGAACTACATCGCCTTCGGTCCGATCTAAGTATAGTATATAAAATCATACATTGCAATGACTTACCTGTCAATGAATACTTCAGCTTCAACCATAACAACACAAGAGCAAACAATAGATACAAACTCAAGGTTAACCGCACCAAACTTGATTGCAGGAAATACGACTTCAGCAACAGAGTGGTCAATATCTGGAATACTCTATCTGACTCTCTGGTTTCCTCCCCAATCCCAAAAACCTCAACCTTAGACTGTCTACTATTGACCTCACCCCCTTCCTAAGAGGTCTGTAGGGGGCATGCATAAGCACACCAACGTGCCTACCATCCCTGTCCTATTGTTTCTTTTATATTTTATTTTTCTTATATGTATCCTTGTATTCATAACTATGTTTTACTTATACCTATTATCTTGTAAGCAATTGACAAATAAATAAATATAATAATAATAATAATAATAAAATCTCTGCTGGGCCCTTTTGACAGGGCTGCAATGTGGGCACCCCAGGTCAGGTCCTCTTTTAGGGTAACACCCAGAAACTTAAAACCGGCCATTTGCTCCCCTCGGTCTCCCTTGATAAGCAAGGGCTGGAGGTCTCATCTGTTCCTTCAATATAGTCCACTATCAGCTCCTTGGTCTTATTGGTGTTGAGGACCAAGTTACTGTCTCCACACCACGAAAACAACCGGTCCAGCAGAGGAGTTTCCATCTTGAAAGCCCCCCATTATGTCAATGGAAAGATCCATGTTGGATACTCAGGGTCTTTGAAAAGGCCATAACCTCATACTGAAAGTGTCTCCAGGCTTTAAAGGGCTTATTAAATTAATTAATAAATAATAAATAATAGTGAAATGCTTTATTTCTCTGACAGTTTAATAGACACTGCGGTCATATTCCAAGTTTTATTTTGTGATGATTTCATTTTCCATAAAATATAGGCTGATGAAACTTAATATATATGACATGCTCTACCACTTCCCTGAGTACACCAATTCTGGTTAGATTGATTACATTTATTTACTTATTTATCCAATTTATGTAGTTGCCCATTTCACTAGCAAGTGATTCTGGGTAGCATACAACACAGCTAAACAGTTTACAAATAGATAAAACCAACATTATTATTTAATTATTTATAAAAGTTTAAAAACCTCAAAAACATTATAAAAATAGCAATAAAAGAGAGCAGATGAAAGAATGTAACAGAGTCACCTCATTAGTTCAGCCATTCCCTGGGGGCAATGACCAAATAACAACACATTCAATATGGGGAGCCAAGATTGGGTTTATACAGGCAAATGTGTATATTTAAAGGAAATAAAACTTTATGTTCCTTTTGCCTTTATAACTAAATATATAATTCTAAATCTGAAGAAACCTTTCATCAAGGAACTGAATGACTTCAGACCAGTTGCTCTAACATCCGTACTTATGAAGACCTTTGAAAGGCTAGTGCTGGTCCACCTGAAAACCATCATGGATCCGCTGTTAGATCCCATGCAGTTTGCATACTGAGCCAATAGATCAACAGATGATGCTGTTAATATGACTCTGCATTACATCCTGCAACATCTTGAATCTCCAAAGACCTATGCAAGGATCCTCTCTGTAGACTTCAGCTTCAATACCATCATTCCAGATATTCTTCTCATTAAACTAAATCAGCTAGCTGTACCCAACCACACTTGTAAATGGCTCTTAAGCTTTAAACAGACAGGAAGCAACAGGTGAAGCTAGGCAAAATCACATACCTGTACAATTAGCACAGCTCCCCTCCTCCAAGGCTGTGGGCCCTCTCCTCTTCTCCCTCTATACCAATGACTGCAATCTCAAATGATCGTTCTGTTAAAGTACTGAAGTTTGCAGATGGTACAACAGTGATTGGTCTAATTTGAGACAACGATGAATCTGCATATAGATGGGAAGTTGAACAACTAGTCTTGTGGTGCAACGAGAACAATCTTGAACTAAAAATTGTAGAAATGGTGGTAGATTTTAGGAGAAACCCTCCTAAAGGAATACAACCATCTCTTACAATACTAGACAACACAGTGTCAACAGTAGAGACCTTCAAATTTCTAGGTTCTATCATATCACAAGACCTAAAATGGACACCTAACATCAAAAACATCATCAAAAAAGCACAACAAAGAATGTTCAGGAAGCTCAAACTGCCCAAGGAGCTGCTGATTCAGTTCTACAGAGGAATTATTGAGTCTGTCATCTGCACCTCTAGAACTGTCTGGGTTGGTTCTGCAACCCAACAGGACAGACACAGACTCCAGAGAGTGATTAGGACTGCAGAAAAAACAACCTGCCTTCAGTTGGGGACCTGTATCCTGCACAAAAAGAAGGCTGTGAAAATACCTACAGACCCCTCACATCCTGGACATCAACTGTTTCAACTCCTACCCTCAAAACGATGCTATAGAGCCCTCCACAATAGAACAACTAGACACAAAGAGAGTTTTTTCCCCCATGCCATCACTCTGCTAAACAACATTTCCACAACACTGTCAAACTACTTAGTAAGACTATATTACTATTCTTCTTCTCATCCTTCCTAATACCTATCTCTTCCCACTTATGGCTATAACCATGTTGCTTGAATCTTCACAATTTATATTGTTTTATTTGTTTTCTAGCATGAATTGATTGCTTATTAGTATCCTATGACTATCACTACCTGTTGTATCTTATGATTCTTGATGAATGTATTTTATTTTTTCTTTTCTTTATGTACACTGAGAGCATATGCAAATTCCTTGTGTGTCCAATCACACTTGGCCAATAAAGAATTCCTATTCTATAAAGAATTCTATAAAAAGCAAGTGCATCATGAATCTGATGGTGATTAGATGAAGAAGGATAGGAAAACAATTACCCAATAATTATAGAAAATGTTAAGAAGAGGAAGTCCATATTTCCCACAGATAGAGAGAAGAAGAGTAGAAAGAACAGTAATTCCAGCTTCAGATTTGGGTGTTCATGCTAACTATCCAAACAATATGATCGTGCTTCGCTAAGAAACTACAAAAGAGGAAGCATGAAGAAAATGTGAAGGGAAAGTTCTCTACTTGCTTTTCCCAGGTTCTTAACAGATGTGCACAAAGCACACACAGTACATAGTAAATGGAACATTTATAACTTTATTTTGTAAAATTAGCGAACAGCAGAAAAAGAGATATTAGTGCATACTGGACATAATTTTCAAACAATGTTGCATTAATGAAATAATGTGATTTATTTTCTAGCTACCACCAAAAATAGTGCTTCAGTAAAAACATCTAAATCTGCTTTCAGTTTCAGATTGTAATTTTCACATTTCACATTCACATTTCACTGCACTGTACAATGTATAGAAATTAACAATTTTTAGAAACTACAGGCTGACATATCATTATACTTTGGTAATATCTTTGATAAATATTATAATTTTAACTTATTATGCATGTTTTCCAATATGAATCCATATTTTAAAATTTGGGTAGGAAGTTATATAATACTTTCCTTCCGAGATTGATGAAATAAGGATCAGGGTTTCAGGGGGCAATATGCTAACTCTGTAAACTGCTGTAAAGCATTGTGAAGCAGTATCTAAGTCTAATTGCTATTGCTATTACTAAAAACTTTAACAAGTATTTTAAAAAGCTGAAAATTGTTAAGACTATCTTAAACAGACACCTGATTCTTCTTTTCTAGAGAAGAATAGATTGCTATTAAGCATATTGGACTGTAGGTATATACCTTGTTTCAGAACCACATGCTCACTTGTATTCAATTTATAAGCAACATTGTATGCAAATGTGTAGCCAATTAATCCACTAAAGTATGATTCATCTACCATATCTATGGAATAGGATCACAATTATAGGATGCTGATACTTTGGAGGACACCTCAGGGGAAAAACTGGGAGGGGAAACCCTGATTTTCTTTTTTGAGATGTTGTATATATACAATCTTACCTTAAATAATTCTGTCTTGCTCTGAAAACAGGCTTTTTGTATCTGGTTTGGATGAGTCTTACATCTGCTTTAGCTTACAGTCAGTGTTTATATAAATACTCTATTTCTCAGTTGCAAAATAAGGAGAGGAAATAAATTGCTTCCTTAAAAGAAATTGCATACATTAATAACCACAAGCATGGAAATGTGAGCTACTGCATGCTTTTTTCATCTGGTATTTCCTTAAATCTCATGAAAGCTTGTGTTTTTTTCCCCTCTCTTTTAAATTTTTGGTTTAAAATTTACACCCAAACCCCTTAAAAAAGTTTATCTCTATTCATCTCAGATTTTACTTCAAGTGCTTTGACAACTCAACGTCCTAATTTATACGCAGAGTGGATTATCACTTTCTGCTGCTGTTATGGACAGTAGCCTGGTATCTTAGCCTTTGTAGACCAGTCAGTGACAGAGACAATTCTGAAACAGAATTACAAAATTAGTTTGAGATAGTAGTCTGAACAGGCAGATTGTTTCAGGCTTGATTAAGAACTGATACTCTCAGTCTTGACTGTGAAATATACTCAGCCACTTAAACCATGTCTTTCCTTGCCCTATTTCTAGATTTTTTTAAAAAGTTTTTTATTTTGTAACAAACAAATAAAACCATCCTTCTGTTCAACGGTGTGTCGGTTGGGTACATATCTCATATTAACATACATTTCTTACTTGTTTATATTTATAGCCATTCTAATCAATATTTTATGTTGCATTTATCAATTGTTATATTATCATCAACATTATAATTATTGTCTTTCAAGAATATATTTCATCTTTATTTAAATTGTATTCATTTTTAACTCACTCTAATTCAATCAATTGTATTATACTATTATTACATATTTCAATTTCTTACTCTTCTATCTAACCATTCATAAAATAGATTCCAAATGTTATAATAATCTTTTTCTTCCTGTTTTCTAATTGCCATTGTCAATCGATTCATTTCAACACATTCCATTATTTTCTTAATTATTTCCTCTTCCATTGGAATTTTCTCGTTTTTCCAATTTTGTGCAAATACAATTCTAGCTGATGTTAATACATTGATAATCAAGTATGATATCTCTTTATTGTAACCTTCAGGCAAAATTCCCAATAAAAATGTCTCTGGTTTTAAGTCTATGCATTGTTTTATCATTTCTTCCAACCACATGTGTATTCTAGTTCAATATTTTTTAGGGTCAATGCTGTTTCTAGATTTCAAGGAGGCCTTTGACTCCATCTTTAGAGAAACTCTTTGGAACAAACTCAAAGCATCTGCAATTGACAATATTACAAATGCTCCAGGGGAATATCAGTTTGAGGATGAGATACACTATAGCCAGGCATTCTCAAATATAAAGCCAAAGTAAGGGAGTCAAACAAAGGTGTACTTTGGCTCCTGAGCAAGGAAGAGTGTCTCCCATTGCAAACTGGCCAGTAGATCTACTGCATATCTATACTGCTTTATATACAGAGATGGGATTCAATTTTTTAAATGTTCTGTGTGGCTAGATGGGTCTGGCCATGTGACTGGGTGGGCATGGCTTCTTCTTCTTCTTCTTCTTCTTCTTCTTCTTCTTCTTCTTCTTCTTCTTCTTCTTCTTCTTCTTCTTCTTCTTCTTCTTCTTCTTCTTCTTCTTCTTCTTCTTCTTCTTCTTCTTCTTCTTCTTCTTCTTCCTCTTCCTCTTCCTCTTCCTCTTCCTCTTCTTCTTCTTGCCAATTCTCTGAACTGTGCAGTACCATAACAACCGGTTCCATAGAACCAGTCTGAACTGGTAGAATCCCACCCATTTATACAGATGTTGCTATTATACTATTCTATATCTTAGAAGAGCCATGGGGCACTGATATCTTTTCATAGGAAACACAATTTACAACTTAATTATGAGAAAACAAAGGTGATATATTTGGACGGACTTCTAAGAACTAGCCCTAAGCCTTGAAAGACCCCAATAAAAAGAATTCCTTGTTCTACGTACTTCATGATACATTATTTAGGGAATCAATACACTCGTATCCTTTTTGGTAATCATGTAGTTTATTTCTTGCTGTGCTCTTTTTCATTTTATTGTTCTATTGCCTTATTTCTATTCTGGTCACTCTCTTTTAATTTCTTTCTTTTTGTTGTAATGTGCCTAGATAGCCTCATGGCAAGGTGGGCAGGAAATAAAATTATAAATAAATAAATACATTTCTCTGAATGCTCACAGGAATTTAGCAGCAATGCTTTCTTTTTCTCTGTAGGCTTGCTCTTTATGTTCTTGTATATACCAGTTACTTTGAAATTAATTGAAGCCAAGATGCTGGCAAATCAAAGTAGAACAAGCACAATTATGCCTTTTTACTATGCATACCATACTACTTGGTATTATATACTGCATTTTTAAAAATTTTCTTTTACGTAGTCTGGTTTTAGGAAACATTGTTCATTGGATTGATAAGTTAAAATTTTACATTCATGGTGCTTCAGTTATCTAAAGGGTTTAAAACTATGAACTCTAATGCTAGAGTACACTAGAAATTGAACATTAGCTGTTAGGATTATAACCATTCGATACCCCAAGTTGAAAGCTCAGGAATTCTGGGAGTTGAAGTCCACAAGTCTTAAACTTGCCAAGTTTGAAAACCCTTGTCCTAACAGATTGCAAGAGTAAGGAGTGCCAAATCAAGGGACTAGAGGGACTTGGTCATTTATGGATACATCATGCAATCCTCAGTAGCAGGAACTGTTACAATCTGCAATCCTTCTCCTTTTCTTCCAATTAGTTGAGTCTCTGTCATCACAAGTCAACTTCAATAGCTTCGATTGTATTTGCACAAAAATGGAGAAATGAAAAAATTCCGACAGAAGAGGAAATAATTAAGAAAATAATGCAATGTGCAGAAATGAGTAGATTAACAATGGTGATTAGAGAACAAGAAGAAAAAGACTATTATAAAATTTGGAATCTATTTTATGAATGGTTGGATAGAAGAGTAAAGAACTATAAGTATAGTATAACATATTGTTACTGATAAATAGATGAGTTAGATAGAGTAAGAAAATGAACTTGAAATATATTATTGAAAGTTAAGGACTTAAAAGTTAAGGATAATAGAATAAGTGACAAATGTGATATAAAGTATTGATAAGAACAATTATAAATATATACTAGTTAAATATGTATGGCATTATTTTGTGCACGAAGAAATATGTACTCAACTGACACACTATGGAACAGAAAGAAGGTTTTATGTTTGTTTTTGTTGTGATAAAAATAAAAAACTTTTATTTTTTTAAAAAAAACTCCCAATGCAAGCCATGAGCAAACTTGCAAAACAGTGCTGCTCACCCAATATCCAGAAGACTGTGGCTCATATCACCAGAACCATACTGAAGCAAAAAAACAAGGAACAAAAAATGCACTAAGCTATCACATCCAGATGCTATCTACAATACATCCTCCTTTTACTTCCTATTCCTGAGATTATTCCTATTTCCCAACTCTCAACGTATTTCTGAGATAAGAAATAAACTGCAGTATTTTGTCCTTTATTCAGCTTAGTGACTGATTACAAAGGTTAGGTAACATTTACTTTTTGTTGATCTTGCCAAGTCAGGAAGATTAAATTTTTGATATTGTTTCATACAAATTAAAGCTTTCTTGTTTTTCTCGCTTCTTCCATTCCTTTGGGAGAATTCTTATGTTCATAATGCAATAATGATAGTGTTCTTTTACCTCCATTTACATAATAAAGAATGATAATTTTACTAGCAATCCTAGTAGGGAATGGAGAACAGAAACAACAACCAAAGATACAATGCCTGTCCTGTACTTACATCACAACTTAGTTACTACTATTGCCAGTCAAAGGAACAGAAGTGTACACCCTGAATTAGCTAGAGACAACCGAATGCTACCAATGTCCAAGATCTTCAGGCCTAATTAAAAAAAGAACAGAACAGGAATGCATGTGTTTCTGTAGAAATTTAATAAAACATATTTAAAATACAGGCTGTAAATATTGTCACTTTTGTAGCTATTTTTGAAGATTATGGATAAATGGGTCTAAAGCAGATGTCTGTAACTGAACTATCACAAGTGGCTCTGTAGTTCAAACAAATGTTGAATTAATGCAATAATGATACATGCATTCCTATAATTTTACTTAAAGTCCCCATCTTTATCTCTAATGAGTAAAATTTGTGACCTTATCAACCTGTCCATGTGCCAGATCCATATATCTGCCATTCTTCAAAGAAGGGGGGGAAGGGGATTGATAGAAGTAATCCTTTTTTGATGTGAACCTGAATATCTTAAGTCTTGTATTGAATCTGTATAATTTGCACACGATATACAACTGGGGACTAGAGCCCAGAGGCCCAGAAACTTGTCACCTCTTGGAGAGATAGCAAGAAGAGAAGGGGCATAAAAATTCCAGCTCTGAAAGAAACTTCCTGGGAAACTTTTCTCAACTAAGTTCCCATAAAAAAAAAGCGGGGGGAGGGAATTAACATGTTGCTTCTTTGTATTGATGAAATCCACACCAGACTAAGGTGGGGTTTCCTGCATAAGATATTAAAAACACTCACCATCTCCTGGTTATTTTTGCATGAAGCTATCTTTCTTGTGTAAGGTCCTACAAAAACTCACCGAGTCCTGATTATTGGTCCAAAATCATGAAGCTGCTTTCCTGTATAAGATTCTGCAAATACTCACCATCCCTTGGTTATCTTTCCAAAATCATCAGGCTTTCCTTTATTTGATTCTGCAAATGTTCACCATCTCCTGGCTATCTTTCCAAAATCATGAAGTTGCTTTCCTGTATAAGATATTAAAAATACTTATCATTTCCTGGTTATCTTTCCGAAATCATCAAGCTGCTTTCGTGTGTATGTGTGTGTGTGTGTTTGTGTGTGTTCATGGCTGTTAAAAACACCAAAAACTGGTCAAGTAGCTCTGGGGAGGTCAGTCCTAAATTAGAACACTTGCTAAGCAACTGGCCATTAAGCGAGGACTACTTATATTTGGTTTGCCAATCACGTGATTACCAAGCCAGGCCCAAACAGTCCCATGACCACAAAGCCACTCCCACCAACTAAGCCACACCCACAGAACCAGTTGTTAAACAGTTTGAATCCCGCTCCTGAGTCGAACTTACCACACCTGTTGCAGGGAGAGAAGCCACTGCGTGCCAGTTATTAGAGGCCAAAGTCCATCAGCTGGTTGCCACCTGTCCTGCAGACTCACTCTCTCCATGCCTGTTGCTGACATGGTACTCACCCGCTCCTCCTGGGATTTGGTCCAGGCGCCCACCTGGCTCCCCTGACTGTTGCTGGACTAGAATTCCTCCTCCTCCTCCTCCTCCTTCTTCCTCTTCCTCCTTCTTCTTCCTCTTCCTTCTCTTCCTCTTCTTCTTCTTGTAAATTTTTTATTTTATTTACGCAAACATTCCATCTTTCATTTGAACAGCATGTCCTCTGAGTTCACACATCTCGTGCAATAACCATTACAGTTTATGCATATTCATCGCTTTCACTTTAATCTTCTATTCTTACATCATACTCAACTACATCATAGGCCCAATTCTTCTGACATTCCTCAACATTTTAAATTCTTAGCACATTTTTACTCTTTTACGCTGGTCTCCTCTAGTGTCCAACTTCCACTTTTGTTTTCCGATCACTGATAATATAAACCCCATATCATATAATATTCGGTTTGTTCTTTCCCTTGAATTACTAATGCTAACCTATTGAATGTCTGTCCAGTCTCATGTTTTTCTAATCGCAGTTTCTTCATTCGGAATCTCTTCACTTCTCCAATTTTGTGCAAATTCAATTCTAGTTGCTCATGTCCTTCTTGGTGGGGGGGGTCCAAAGTCCCCTGGGAGCAGCAGCTGCCCTCCCAGAAATTCCTGGTGGAGTACTTGCAGGGGGAGGCCTCCTGGGGACCCCCAATGATCCTCCTGGATTGTAGCAGTTGGAGCATCCTCTCCACTGCTTATGAGGGGGACTGGCAGAGGGAGAAGGCGTTACCCCCCTCCCAGTTCCCTGGCACCCGGGAGGAGGAGCAGGAGGAGAGGAGGGCAAACAGGTGGGGGGAAGGGACTGGGAGACCAGGGGGGCAAAGAAGGGGGCTGAACGGCCAAGGTCTCCCTGAAGCCACGAGGAGGAGTAACTGACCACAATCCAAGAGGGATTCCCATATACACCCAGATGACTCCAGCCCAGGAACCCATCCTGGCTGCACTCACAGCATGTGGCCCACTCTAAGAGTTAAGCCAAGCATTTTAAGGGGGGACTCCCTGCATCGCACAAAAGCAGATGAGGTGGCTAAGAAACAAAGATAATTTAAAAAATAGATTTATTTCTTTATTTTGGGGGTTAAAATATTACAGTAAAATTAGCATGTCACCGGGGTATTGTCAGATCCGTGTATCTACCATTCTTCAATGGAAGAAGAAGGGGGGAGAAGTTGGTATTAGTAATCCTTTTTGATGTAACCTAAATATATTAAATCTTATATTGAATTTGTATAACCTGCACGTGATATACAACTGGAGGATGTCCAGAAACCTTCACCTCCTGAAGAGACAGCAAGAGGAGAAGGGACCATAAAAATTCCAGCGCTGGAAGATACTGCCTGGGAAACCCTTCAAAAGATCCTTCTGAGAAAAGGGGAGGGGGAATTAACATGTTGGTTCTTTGTTTGACAAAATACACATCAAGATAAGGAGAGGGGTCCTAACTTCCCTTATCTACCACTGCATGCCTGGGAGCCGTTAGACTTTGCTTTGAATCCTGCCGGAATCATCTCATTTCAATAAAGAATTTCTTTTGAAACATCCAGTGATCAGAAGTTCATTCTTTTTGGCTGAATGGGAAAACCAATCCATTCATTCATTCTTTCAGGCTGACAGATATAAGATCACAGACACGTGCAAATGCATGTAGACACACATACATACAAAGTGAAGCCGGCTGAAAAGTGATTTTTATTGAAAGAGGGAAAAGTAACTGCTTTTAATTTAATGCAGCCTTCCTTCCCTAGAACCATCCAGAATTTTTGAATGCATTAGTGCAGAGTTTCTCCGCCACCACAACTTTAAGATGTCTGGACTTCAGCTCCCAGAATTCCCTATGCTGACTGGGGAATTCTGGGAATTGTAGCCCATCCATCTTAAAACATAATGCTGCTGATAGGTTGTGCTTCCTTAATTAGGCGCAGTGGTAGACTCTGGGTTTGATGTATCGGGAATATGTGAAGCTCAGTTGTACTGAATGTTGCTTCAATGAAGGTGCTTAAGCGTTGAATTGCCAGCAAATCATGGCCATCAAATGCCTTCTTTGGCGAGACATTTACTATCTACAGCAAGGGTCTTCAAACATGGCAAGTTTAAGACTTGTGGACTTCAACTCCCAGAATTCTTGAGCTAACATGACTGGAGGAGGAGGAGGAATTCTGGGAGTTGAAGTCCACAAGTCTTAAACTTGCCAAGTTTAAAGACCCTTGGTTTATGTTCTCATGGGGGGCAGCTGATGTCATGACCCAAGGGGCCTCTTACTTCCCAAGATAATGGGGATGGGATATGGAGGGTCCCCTTGATAACATTTGGGATATCATGGGGATCAAAGCCAGGGGTCTCCTATTGAGCTTGTCTTATTTTCAATTCGTTTTATCATCATATCATATGGTTAATTATATTAAATTTAAAATCATCTTTTTGAATAGTTTAAAGAATACAGTCAAAAGATGAACAGAGGCAGATGCAAACATTTGGTACTGACTCATCAGTACCTACATTAATTAAGTTAATTAAACCTCTAGTGTATGCAGGAAAGCAACCAATGGTAAGCCTTATGCCCACGGGAGGCATTGATTGACATAAAACAGTTTCTACAACCACAAGGGGGGCTTCAAAGGGTTAATGCCAACTGCCTCAGCAAACTGCAGCAAACGAGAGTTCCGATGGCATAGTAGAACTTTAAATGCAGAATTTTGATCCACCTGGTGACCAGTAGATAGTAACTGTCTTGCTGAAGAAGGCATTTTATGGCCATGATTTGCTGGTGACTCAACGCTTAAACACCTTAATTTTGGGGGGCTGTACCTGCTGACAAAGACTTAAAAGCATGAAACCAACAATTAAATCAGTGAAGACCTGGACTGAGGAGGCAAAGCTAAAGCTACGGGTTTGCCTTGACTGCACTGATTGGAATATTTTCAAAGATATCTCTGCAGACTTGGATGAACTCACAGATACTATAACATCATATGTCAGTTTTTGTAAAGACCTAGGTGTGCCGAAAAGAAACCTGAGAATATACAGTGACAATAAACCTTGGGTTACAGCTCAATTTAAGCAGCTACGTCGTACTAAAAAGGAAGCCTACAGAAAAGATGATAGAACGCTGTACAATCAGGCCAGAAATATATTAACAAGGGAGATCAGAGCAGCAAAAACAAGCTACTCTGAAAAGCCAAGGAATTAGTTCTCAACAAACGAACCAGCAAACATATGGAAAACTCTTAAAAATATCACCGGTTACAGCAAAACCTCCTTCCCATGCTGAAGGAAATCCACAACTGGCAGATGATCAGTGTTTTACTGTAGGTTTGAGAGAAAACACTACCACTTCACAATCCCCATCTCAGACACACCAACAATATCCAAGCCTCCTACAACCTACCCCATCCCATTGGGCCCACCACCTCTGGGGATTACAGAGAATAAGGTGCAAGGTCTATTTCACAGACAACAGTCAGGAAAAGCACCAGGCCCAGACAAGATAACTCCTTGTTTAAAACCTTGTGCCCCCATCTTCAGCTGCATCTTTAATAAATCACTAGAGATGTGCTATTAACACCAAGAGCGAAAAAGAGCGGATCAGTTTGCCGTGTTTTAGCTGACTTACATCAGAAAAATACTGCAGGAGGTGGGGGATGAGAACAGCGGCCTTCTATCCGTATATCCTGACATCCAGCTGTCCGAACAGGATCTGAAGTGTCCTCAGCGCTTCCTTGGCTAGGATGCTATGGTGTTGTATGGCGCAGTTCACGACAGGTCCTAATATGGGCCACAAAACCTTAGTCTGGTTGAAGCAGGGAAAGAAAGGAGCCATTAAATGGGTCCCTGCAGTTCTCCGAGTCTAGCAGAGGTCATGACAGAGAAGCCCACAGAACATGGAATCCCAGGGTTGAAAAGGAACCGGGAGATCTTCCAGTCCAACCTGCTGCTCAAGCAGGAGACTCTGCACCCCTGATGGAGCAAACCTACGCCACACGTGCCAGATGTGCCACGCAGAGCCCTCTCAGTGGGCACATGCCCCCATGCCAGCTGCTCTCCTGGTTTCTGGCACACCGGCAGCTGATCTTCGCGGGTGCCAGAATGCCGGGAAATGGCCCAAAAAGCAACCAAAAAGCAGGCAGTTTTTTCAGGCATTTTGGGGCACTGTTTTCAGGATGTTTTTGAACCTTTTTCTAGTCCGTTTCCAGGCCGTTTTCCATGCCATTTTGGGGCCTTCTTCTGTGCTGGGGTCTTCATCCTGGAGCCTTTTGAGGAGGGGTTTCACGATTCTCAGGTTGGCGTATGGATCTGCCACCAGAGCCCTCCATAGCTCTCTTGTGGTTCTGCAGATGCGGAAAAATAGATTGGGGGAAAAAAATCAGCCTCTTTCCCCATTTCAGAAGTGTCCAGATGTATTAACTGCCCCCCAATGGAAGAACAGACTAGAAAACCGATGGCCAAATGAACTGCTTTCATGCAAGAATATATATATATATGTACAGGTAGTTCTCAGCTTACAATCGTTTGCCTAGTAACCACTCAAAGTGACAACGGCATTGAAAACAGTGGTGTGACCTCTCCATCACAAGACCTACTGGCCACACAAAGCCCTTACAAGCCGAAGGGCATCAACACTGGCCTTCCCTAAACGTCACTGAAGATCTCACCTAGCCTGGTCACGAAACTTTTGGAAACCAACCCACAAGCTCGGAGACCCGACCTCCACCCTCATCCTCCACCCGAGCTACAGGTCTTTGCCCCGATCGCAAAGGATTGAGAATCTCCGTGGAGTACAGAGAACAGGAACAGGCACCTGTCCTTGAGTTCTTCTTACCCATCACATTCCACCGAGACCTCCAGGATGGTATCCACCACTCGGTTTGCCCTTTTCGAAGCCAGGTGGCACACTGCTTTTATGACGTCTTCCTTGGTGGCAGGGTCCAAAATATTTGGGAGACACATGTACATTTCCCTTAGGATCATCGGTAGCTACGGCAAAACAGAGGTCAGAGGGACGAGATCCATCGTTGGTCTCCATTGGAGTTGCAGTAGAGCTGATAATTCCCACCCATTGGGGGAAAACCTTGGCCCCCACAATGTCAAAGTTTGCCTGACATTTTCGAAAAAACACCTGATTTGTCCAGCCCCATGTGATGTGGACAGCTCTGAACCAAATTTGCCCTGGCCATGATAGATGGGTAGACACTCTCTGTAAATGGGGCCAAATATCATCATCAAATTGTGACTGCCGGCCCCAAAAACACACTATCCAACGCATTTAGGTAGTCTTCAATTTATGACCACCATTGAACCCAAAATGTCTCTTGCTAACCTTCTTCTGGAAGGTTTACCTAACTTTATCAACAGCCCAAAGGTCACTCAGTGGTCTGCCATCTAGCCCTAGCCTTCTTAAAACCAGCCAAAGTTGTGTCACCAAGTGAGCCTCAAAACACAAGATCTTGCCCATTCTCCTCCTCGTTTTCTACAAAATCTCCTATATCCTTTTGCTCCAAACCCTGCAATTTTCTTACTTCCTCCATCTCCATTCCACATTCTTTCATGAAGGAATTGAGAAGAAGCCCAGCAGCCTGTGAAATATTCTTGTTGCTGCCTGTGACAGCTTCCAGGGCTTTCATGATCACATCTGTTGACTGGGAAGGAGGGAGATGCTCACCAAAGGCCTGTTGGGAAAAAGAAAAGAAGACCATGCAGAGATGCATCAGGGTTTTCACTCTCTTTTCTCAACAAGCCAGAGAGTTTGAGCCAGGTTTGGGGATAGCCCACCATGTAGAGAGGCAGGCCTTATTCCATGTCATCCATCACATGAAATTAGGAAGTGGGTCAAAGAAGCCAACAAGGCAGCTGCAGTTACCTGCTCCTGGACATTGTGGGCGATGGACATCCAAACTCCAGCCTTTGGAGTGCGCTGTCCCCACTGATATGTTGACTTTTTTGAGTATCTCCAGGTCATGAGAAGGACCGAAAGGAAGGTCAAGAAGAAGCAAGGCAAAAGGCTGAACTAAACATACCTTAGCCATTTTGGGGATGTTGTCATAAAATATTGCTGGGCCCGAGACGAAGAAGTCCTCCCTCAGCCATTCGACGATCTTCCCCTTCCTGTTTTTTCTCCTTATCTCCATTTCTTTAGCTTTATAGGAAGGAAGAGAGCCCAATGTCAGAGTTTGGCATTCTGAACTTCTGACAATCCTTCCTCTGCCTGCTGGTTTAGTAGTTCCAATAGAAGAGAAGATTTGTAGCTCAGGGTTGACCAGCGGGGTCCTTGGTGCTCTCTGAGCTTGGAGGTTTTCTTGCAGATGTTTGTGATGATCGCTTGATGGAGAATTTTGACAGACAAGGGTCTTGCGGGCTCCTCGTCAATGATTTCCTGAAAGGAGAAGGAAACACAGCTAACAAAACTCCTGAGATATGGCCACCATCCAGCTGGCTCTACTCAGGGCTGGGATTCTACTGGTTCGGACCGGTTCTATAGAAACAGTTGCTTCGATAACCCTAGGCAGGATTTACTTAACAGAGGTCCCACTTAGCAACAAAAACATTTTGGGCTCCATTGATTGATATTCAATTCGATTCAGAAATAATGAAATACGCCCAGGAGCACCTACCCCCCCTTTCCCCACTTATATTGACGTTTATGACCAGTTCCGGTTTATGGGGTAAATGGATATCTTGCCTCCTGCTGCAAGCAACAGCTTTGACTATCATGATCACAGACATCATGAAGGCTTTCTTCAGGCTTTCGTCCTGGAAAACCCAAGTGGGAAGAGGGTGGGGTCAGAAGAAACCAGAAGGAAGAGGAAGTATTTATTTATTTAAAACTTTACATAGCCGACCGTCTTTGGTTGAACTCCGGGGGCTCCCAATCCAAATATGACTGGTCATTCTGGCTTCTAGTCAGGGGTGGGATTCAAAAATTTTAACAACCGGTTCTGTGGGCGTGACTTAGTTGGTGGGCATGGCTGGGTGGTCGTGTGACTGGCTGAGCATGGTCAACTCAATATCACTCATATAGAGACACGCATCTCCTCGCCTGGCCTCTCATGACTGTGGGGATGCTGCAACAGTCGTAAGTGTGATAAATTGTCATAAATCATTTTTTCAGTGACATTGTAACTTTGAATGGTCACTCCACACGAGCAAAGTACCAGCAAAGGAGGGGAAAAAACTCCAGAGAAGTTCCAGAGACAGGAAGTCTAGTCCTGCCAAGAATATAATAAGGGTTAATGGAGAGGCAGTTTCTGTAAGCAACACCAGAATGTTTCCTTCCTGCCTTCCTTACAGGATTAGGCCAGGAATTTCTTCTAACAACCGGTTCTCCGAACTGCTTAGAATGTTAACAACTGGTTCTAGCGAATAGGTGCAAACCTGTAGAATCCCACTCCTGCTTCTAGTCCTGCCTTAGGAACAAAAGCCAGCTGGGTGACTTTGGGCCAGTTCTCTCTCAATCCAACACAAAGCACAAGGTTGTTGTTGTGTGGAAAGGAAGAAAGAGTATACTGCATGTACATTGCCTTAGGTATAATAAATGCGGCATGACCATAGATAAATAAACAACCAGCATTTTAAAACATACAGTGGAATTGGTACAGGGAGCAAATCTGAATGAGAGGCATAAACAGGGGCTCAAGGTTGTCTGCTGAGCCAAAATTCTTCCAAGAAACCTGTAAGAACTGCAGTCAGAATGTAATTGTTCAATAAAAGGGGATATTTGTAGCTCAGGGATGAAGTGTGGAGTCCTTGGTGCTCTCTGAGCTTGGTCGTTTTTTTCCAGAGGTTCCTTGTGTTTTGTCACCAGCAATTGAAATCCAGATAAGCAGGGATTAACACCAGACAAACAGTGCAGTGTCAGAGTATATTCATGAACTGGAATAAAGCTTAGTAACAAGGTCAGCCAATGAGAGCTGAATTGAGGGCTGAAACTTAGAGAATCTGGGCCTGGTTTATCTCTGTTCTGCGCTCAGCTCTAAAAGTGAAAGAAAAACTAACTTGCTTGCTGAACTAAAGTGAAACTGAGGTCTGTTTCTGAGCTCCTGAGTTGCTGTTCTGCTCTGAACCTGTAACATGTCTGCTTCTGTTTGAGTTTGCTAAATGTTGGAGAAATCTACAAGTGATATTGTAAAATTTACTTTATATGTTTATAAAGAAGTTAAATGAAGCCTCAGCCATCTGTCTTTATTTTTCTGGCACTGAATTTACACTGCAACACTCTGAACATGCAGCAGTAAACAATAGACCAAGGAACTACCAAGGAGAAAACCACAGTAGCCATTTTCCCTGGCATCTTCAGGGCTGCCACAGCAGAGCTAAGTTGAGCTGTTGAAATGCGAGGAAGGATGCACAGATGGCTGGGGACTTGTAGGCAAACTTGTTTCCTCTGGAAACCAAGGACTTTCCCACCAGGTGCTAAGGAGGTGGGATCTGAGAGCAAGTGACCCTTGGTCTGTGACCTGATTGGACAGTGTTAGGATTCAAAATTTTTTACTACCAGTTCTGTGGACGTGTCAGGGGAAGGATACTGTAAAATCTCCAGTCAGAGGTGGGATTTGCTGGTTCTCCAAACTATTTAAAATTTCCACTACTGGTTCTCCAGAACTGGTCAGAACCTGCTGAATGTCACCTTTGTGATTGGACCATGTGATGGATTGCATGGGCCGTAGAAATAAAACCTTATTTTTAACTGGGGGTGGGAACCCAAGAGGAGTTTAGAGTCGGGTCTCCTCCCAGTGTGCCAATGTGACATGCCTAATAAATCTGTGCTTTGAGGAACATGCCTTCCTTGGAGTTCTGATTCTGTTGGGTGTGTGACTTGGAACCTTGACAGGTGTCTCTCCACCTGCTAGATCTCAAAAGAACCTAACCAAGATTAAGGCTGATCCAGATTATTCATTGGCTGGCCAAGTCTGCCACTGAGCTTGTCTTGTTTTTAATTAGTTTTAACATCATATCATATCATTGCTTATATTAAACTTAAAACACTTAGCCCCTTTGAATAACTTAAACTATACAGTCAGAAGATGAACAGAGGTTGATGCAAGCATTTTGTATTGACTCATCAGTACCTACATTACAACACCACAATTAAAATCAGCCCCAAATATAAGATCTAGCAAGAGCATTAATGAATGAAGCCATAACATATGCAGGAAAGCAACCGATGGCAAGCCTTAAGCCATTGATCAGGCATTGATTGTCATAAAGCTATTTCTGCAACCATAAGGGGGGCTTCAAAGGATTAATGCCAACTGCCTCAGCAAACCACAGGAAACAAGAGTTCTGATGGCATATAGTAGAACTTTACATGCAGAGTTTGGATCCACCTGATGACGTAAGTGTCTTGCCGAAGAAGGCATTTTATAGTCATGATTTGCTGATGACTCAGTGCTTAAACACTTTAATTGAAGCAACATTCAGTACAGCTGAGCTTCACATATTCCCAGTACATCAAACCCAGAGGCTACCACTGCCCCTCATTAATTGGTCTTATTCGAGACAACGATGAATCTGCATTCAGGCAGGAGTTTGAACAACTTGCTTCGTGGCGACCAGAACAATCTGGAACTGAACACTCAAAACCATAGAAATGGTGGTAGACTTTAGGAGAAACCCTCCCATACTACCACCTCTTACAATATTAGACAACACAGTATCAACAATAGAGACCTTCAAGTTTCTAGGTTCTATCATATCTCAAGACCTAAAACGGACACTTAATTTCAAAAACGTCATCAAAAAAGCACAACAAAGAATGTTCTTTCTGCGCCAACTTAGGAAGCCCAAACTGCCCAAGGAGCTGCTGATCCAGTTCTACAGAGGAATTACTGAGTTTGTCATCTGCACCTCTATAATTGTCTCATTTGGCACAGCAACCAAACAAGATAGACACAGACTTCAGAGGATAATTAGGACTGCAGAAAAAACAATTACTACTAACCTGCCTTCCATCGAGGACCTGTATACTGCACCCTGAGTCCAAAAGAGGGCTGTGAAAATATTTACAGACCCCTCACATCCTGGTCATAAACTGTTTCAACTCCTACCCTCAAAACGACACTATAGAGCACTGCACACAGAACAACTAGACACAAGGAGAGTTTTTTCCCGAACGCCATCACTCTGCTAAACAAATAATTCCCTCAATATTGTCCAACTATTACAAAGTCTACATTGCTATCACTATTAATTCTCCCACCCTTCCTTTCACCCATCCCCTCCCACTTGTGACTGTAAGACTGTTGCTTGTATCCTTAAGATATTGACTGTGTCAGCGTCCCAGCAAACCTCCATTCCAGTCAGTACCTCCAAGACAAGCATAATCTTAAAAGTATCTTTATTGGAATAGCACTTGGCACATCTGTGGCATCTTGAAACTAAAAGTTTCCTGAACTTCCCACAATGTCCCAAACTACAATCCATTTCCTTTTCCCCCATCATCACATCATATGGACCAATCACGCTCCGTCCTAGAGTAAAATCCTTTTTCCATCCTGCGCCACACTTAAGAACCTTGAACTAAGAAAAATATTTTATTTTGTCTACTTAGAACTACTCAATTGAAATCAGCCCCCCTCCCACTTTCTCAGGCTATGTGGCAGCGTGGAATATGGCTTCCAATGCTGACAGGCATCCCCCCCTTGAGAAGTTCACCTCCTAAAAGAGATAATAAACAAAACACAATCAGGGGTTAATGTGATGCCCTTAACCCCCTCTCGCCCTCCCAAGGGGACCCTTTGGTTTGTCAGAGAATTCATTGTGGAATTGGTTAACCAATCTATCTGCATGTATATCCTAACTTTTTACCCAAGTAGCATCTGACAAAGGGTAACCCTTCCATAATACCAAATATTGTAATTTCCCTCGGAGCAATC
Organism: Bungarus multicinctus; assembly: GCA_023653725.1. Lineage (NCBI taxonomy): Eukaryota > Metazoa > Chordata > Lepidosauria > Squamata > Elapidae > Bungarus > Bungarus multicinctus. The sequence goes on from CM042847.1 coordinate 856,595, forward strand.
TAGAATCGAGGATTTTCTTGATTTCATAATGTGTCTCACCCTGTACAATCAAAAATTTGGTGGCAGCTGTTCGATTTGACCCTACAGCTGGTTTCAATAAACTACTATAGAACACTGGGTGTATTTTCCCCAATAGCCAGGGGAGACTTAATTGGACTGTGACTGGATTGATTATTTTTAATATAGGGAATGGACCTAAGAATTTAGGGCCCAACTTCCTACCGGGAAGTTTCAATTTGAGTTATTTAGTTACAAAAACACTTTGTCCCCTACTTTAAATGGTGGTTGGAGGGATCTGTTTGTCTGCCTGCTTTTTATATTCCTCAGCAGCTTCACTCAAAGCATTTTTGTATCCTCCCAACCTTTTTTTAATGAGTCCATCCATTCTGTTAAAGACATGGATGTTGGGGGTTCCCTAGGTAATTCCAGCATGTGGACAAATTCTATGCCGGTGTTGATCTGGAATAGAGTCAAGCCTGTGCTGCTATATACTGCATTATTATAAGCAACTTCTGCAAATGGCAACAGCTCCGCCCAGTTCTCCTGTTGATAATTTACATAGCATCTAATGTATTGTTCCACCATGGCATTTGCTGTCTTTGATGCCCCGTTGCATGCAGGATGGAATGCTGAGGAAAGCCTTGGGACAACCCAATGGACTTTAAAAACTCCCTCCAGAGCTTAGCAGCAAACTGTACACTCAGGCTCAAGATCCAGATGGAACTTGACAGACAAGAACACTGGGTGGTATATAACAAAATGAAATTCAATGTAGAGAAAAGTAAAGTCCTACAATTAAGCAAGAAAAATCAAAAGTATACATATAAACCGGGTGAAACCAAGCTCAATAGCAGGAACTCTAAGAGGGATCTTGGAGTCTTAACGGACAACCAGCTCAATAGGAGCCAGCCGTGTGCAGCAGCAGCCAAAAAAGCCAATGCAATCCTAAGTTGTATTAACAGAGGGATACAATCAAGATCAAGGGAGGTACTAATACCACTCTATAAAGCCTTACTAAGACCACACCTAGAGTACTGCATCCAGTCTTGTTCACCACATTATAAAAAAGATGTGCAGACAAGAGCAACCAGGATGATTAGGGGACTGGAGACTAAAACATATGAAGAATGGTTACAGGAACTGGGCACAGCTAGTCTCGTGAAGAGAAGGACCAGGGGAGACATGATAGCGGTCTTCCAATATTTGAGGGGTTGCCACAGAGAGTTGGGGGTCAAGCTATTTTCCAAAGCCCCTGAAGGCCAGACAAGAAGAAACAGATGGAAATTGATCAAAGAGAGATTCAACCTGGAAATAAGGAGAAACTTTCTGACAGTGAGAACAATCAACCAATGGAACAGAAGTTGCCTTTGGAAGTTGTGGGAGCACCTTGGTTCGCGATTACTCTATGAGGTACTCCATGGAGCCTATAGATATGCTTCATGAACAGTTTTGCAAGTTTTTTAGCTGAAGGTAGTCCATTACAGGCTGTAAAGTGGGCTTGCTTAGAGAATAAGTCGATAACAGTCTAAATCACTGTATTCCCCCCACTCTCAGGTAACTCTATGATAAAGTCCATCATGATTTCTTCCCACGGCTTCATTGGTTCAGCTACTTGTTGAAGGAGACCAGGTTTTTTTTTCCAGTTCTGTGTTTCATTGTGGCACAAATTCAGCAGCTTTTCATATAGTCTTCAACATCAGGTTTAATTTTTGGTCACCAGAACTGTCTCCTGACTATATGCAGGGTTTTTAAGAACCCAAAGTGTCCCCCTAACCGTGAGTCATGGCTATGCTTCAGTACCATTAGTCTTAGAGTATTGTGTACATAACTTTTTGTCCCTTTCCAAGCCAATCCCTCGTTCATTGTCAAATCAGTTTGATGCTCAGCAAACCAGGGATCTGTCAAAAGTTGCTTTAAAAGCCATCTGTTCTGGTCTAAGGAAGTTTTGAGATAATGTCAGCATTCCAGCAAACCTCCATTCCAGTCAGTACCTCCGAGACAAGCACCATCTCAAAAGTACCTTTATTGGAATAGCACCTGGCACATCTGTGGAATCTCGAAGTTAAAAGTTTCCCAGACTTCCCACAATGTCCCAAACTACAATCCATTTCCTTTCCCCCCCATCATCACATGACATGGACCAATCAGGCTCCATCCCAGAGTAAGATCCTTTTTCCATCCTGCACCACAATAATCTTGAACTAACAAAATAATTTTATTTTGTCTACTTATCATTAAGTGTTGTACCTTATGATTCTTGACTCTTGACAAATGTATATGTCAGATCCGTGTATCTGCCATTCTTCAATGGAAGAAGAATGGGGGGAGTTGGTACAAGTAATCTTTTTTGATGTAATCTGAATATATTAAATCCTATATTGATTCTGTATAACTTGCACATGATATACAACTGGAGGAGTGGAGTCAGATGTTCAGAAACTTGTAACCTCTTGAAGAGATAACAAGATGAGAAGGAACCATAAAAATTCCAGCCCGGAACAAATTCCTGAGAATTCTGCTAAGATACGTTCTCAGAGAAGGGGAGGGGGGGAATTAACTTGTTGGTTCTTTGTTTGACTAAATCCACATCTGAATAAGGGGAGGGATTTTAACTTCCTTTATCTATGACTGTATGCCAGGGGATATCTTAGATTCTGCTTTGCCTAGTGTTAAGATAAAATCCCTTTCAATAAAAGATTCCTTTTGAAACACCTAGTTTTCAGAAGTTCATTCTTTTCAATTGAAGGGAAAAAGTCCAATGCTTATAGTATATTTTCTTTTATGTACATTGAGAGCATTTGCACCAAGACAAATTCCTTGTGTGTCCAATCACATTTGGCCAATAAAGAATTCTATTCTATTCTATTAGAACTACTCAATTGAAATCACTCCCTCCCACTTTCTCAGGCTATGTGGCAGCGTGGAATATGGCTTCCAAAGCTGACAGACTGTTTCCTAGTATGATTTGATTGCTTATTTGTACCCCATGACTATATTAAGTGCACATAAACCTTATGATTCTTGATAAATGTATCTTTTCTTTTTATGTACACTGAGAGCATATGCACCAAGAGAAATTCCTTGTGTGTCTAATCAGATAACAGATAATCAGAGTTGGAAGGGACCTTGTAGGTGATCTAGTCCAACCCCCCGCCCAAGCGGGAGACCCTACACCATTTATGACAAATGGCAGTCCAATCTCTTCTTGAAAGTCCCAAGTGATGGCGCTCTCACATCTTCCGAGGGCAAGCTGTTCCACCCTTGGCCAGTAAAGAATTCATTCATTCATTCATTCATTCATGAAGCACAACCTATCAGCACCAAAACTCATTGTGTTTACCGATTTATTTGTAATTGCGGAGACAATTACATCAGCAGAACTGATAGGTGTTTGGCTCGCAGAATAAAGAAGCATCTTCCGAAATGGGTCCAAACAGCCTTGAGTAATAGAATAGAATAGAATTCTTTATTGGCCAAGTGTGATTGAACACACAAGGAATTTGTCTTTGGTGCATATGCTCTTAGTGTGCATAAAGAAAAAATGAAATACATTTGTCAAGAATCATAAGATGCAACACATAGTGATACTCATAGGTTACTAATAATAAGCAATCAAACCATACTAGGAAACAAATAAAACAATATAAATTGTGAAGATACAAGCAACATGGTTATAGCCATAAGTGGGAAGAGATAGGTATTAGGAAGGATGAGAAGAATAATAGTAATATAGTCTTATTAAGTAGTTTGACAGTGTTGTGGAAATTAGTTGTTTAGCAGAGTGATGGCATGGGGAAAAAACTGCATTTGTGTCTAGTTGTTCTGGTGTGCAGTGCTCTATAGCGTGGTTTTGAGAGTAGGAGTTGAAACAGTTTATGTCCAGGATGTGAGTGGTCTGTAAATATTTTCACAGCCCTCTTTCTGGCTCCTGCAGTATACAGATCCTCTGTGGAAGGCAGGTGGGTAGTAATTGTTTTTTCTGCAGTCCTAATTATCCTCTGAAGTCTGTTGGGTTGCAGAGCCAAACCAGACAGTTATAGAGCAGTTATACACTGAGGTACAGATGATGGACTCAATCATTCCTCTGTAGAACTGAATCAGCAGCTCTTTGGGCAGTTTGAACTTTCTGACTTGGCACAGAAAGAATGTTATATAAACAATTATATACAGAACATTCTTTGTTGTGCTTTTTTATGACATTTTTGATTAGGTGTCTATTTTAAGTCTTGAGATACGATAGAACTTAGAAACTTGAAGGTTTCTACTGCAGAGGTGCTATTCAACCAGTTCGCACCTACTCGGGCGAACCGGTAGTGGTTATTTGGCGTGGGTCGCTGAACCGGTGGCAACACCTGGCTGGCCACACCCCAACCTGGTCTAGCCGCCCTCTTGCCTGTTGTTAGCTCTACAGAGCCATGACCATCAGGACAAGAAAAACAGGGGGCGCGGCATCAGAGTTTGGGATCTTCTGTATATAAGAGGAAAAGCCAAGCGGTTTATGATTGAAGGGAGGGAAGAAAAATTTGTCATGTGGCCCTGTAACCATTAAACCTTCCAAGCAGCCTCCATGTTTTCAGTGTCTTTTTCCCCACTTGGAACTGAACCTAGAAGGATATTTCTTTCAACACTAAAATGTCTGAAGTGAGAAGGAGTGCGGTCTGACAGAGGGGGTGGGGGTGAATCGAGCTTTGGAGCACTTTTGCAACGTAAAAGAAATGCATTTTGAAAGCAGCAAGTCCTTTAAAAACTTCTGCAAGGATTCCCCACATGGACGCTGTAAGTATCGCTTTCCCCTTGTGAGTTAAAGTGCTGGAGTGAGAAGACATGTGGTCTGACTGAGGGGGTGGGGGAATCCACTCCAGCCTTGGAGAAATTTAAAGGAGCTGCTTCCAAAATGCTTGTCTGTGTGTGTGTGTGTGTAAGAGAGAGAGAGAGATGAAGGAAGGAAGGAAGGAAGGAAGGAAGGAAGGAAGGAAGGAAGGAAGGAAAGAAAGAAAGAAAGAAAGAAAGAAAGAAAGAAAGAAAGAAAGAAAGAAAGAAAGAAAGAAAGAAAGAAAGAAAGACAGACAGACAGACAGACAGACAGACAGACAGACAGACAGACAGAAAGAAAGAAAGAAAGAATAGGAAGAGAGAGAGAGAGATAAAACTCTGTGCTATTATTTTTAATTGTTCCATTATTTATTTATTTATTTATTTATTTATTTATTTATTTATTTATTGTTTGTATTTCTATACCGCTCCCTCTCCCAAAAGGGACTCGGGGCGATGTACAGCCTAATAAATACATAAAATACAAAGTTACAAAATTAAATAGAATTTAAAACCGGATTAAACATAGATGTGGCTGCATCCCATAAAATTTTAAAATGAGATTAAAATTTAAAAAACCCTGTTAACTTAAAACCCCATAGACCCTTACTAGGCCAGGCCAGCTTGTTTAAAAAATAGGGTCTTGACTGCGTGCCGGAAGGAGAGGATATCTGTCATGGCTCGTATCTCCGGGGGGAGATCATTCCACAGGGAGGGGGCTCCCACAGAGAAAGCACGCACCCTCGGGGCCGCCAGCCGACAACGATCAGGTGGCGGTACCCCAAGTAGGGCGACCCTGTGGGAGCGTACTGGGCGGCGGGAGGTTGTTGGTGGCAGCAGGCGGTCCCGTAAGTACCCAGGTCCCGAGCCATGGAGCACTTTAAATACCATCAGTACCACCTTGAATCGAATCCGGAAGGCCACAGGAAGCCAGTGCAGCCTGCGGAGAAGTGGTGTTACGTGTGCGCCCCGAGGGGCGCCCACAATCACCCGCGCGGCTGCATTCTGAACTAACTGCAACCTCTGGAGACTCTTCAAGGGGAGCCCCATGTAGAGAACATTGCAATAATCCAAGCGGGAGATAACGAGGGCGGAAGTGACTGTGCGAAGTGCGCCCAGATCCAGAAAGGGCCGCAACTGGTAAATCAGATGAATCTGATAAAAAGCCCCCCTGGCGACAGCTGCAATATGTTCTTCCAAAGACAGCCGCACATCCAGGAGGACACCCAAGTTGCGCGCCCTTTCCACGGGGGTCAATACCTCTCCCCCCATGGCCAGCGAAGGAATAAGCTGGCTGTATCTGGGCACAGGAAACCACAGCCACTCGGTTTTGGCCGGGTTGAGACGAAGCCTGTTACGACCCATCCAACCCCGCACGGCCTCCAGGCACCGGGTCATCACTTCGACGGCTTCGTTGGGGTGGCCCGGGGTGGAGATGTACAGCTGAGTATCATCAGCGTACTGATGGAACTCCACCCCAAAGCCACGGATGATCTCACCCAGCGGCTTTACATAAATGTTGAACAGCAGGGGCGAGAGCACCGACCCCTGAGGCACCCCACAAAGCAGGGGCCTTGGGGACGATCTCTGCCCCCCCGTCAACACAAATTGCAAATTTATTCATGAAAGAAATATCCTTCTGGGTTCAGTTCCAAGTGGGGAAAAAGACACTGGAAACATGGAGGCTGCTTGGAAGGTTTAATGGTTACAGGGCCACATGGCCTAGAGCTCCAGAGAAGAATGATCACATGCTTGAAGGTGAGAAGAGAAGGGGAAAAAGGTGCTGAGAGTGCCTGGGTTTTATACCCTCTGTTGGGATTTGAATTGGAGCTTGTATTCTAATTGGTTGTCAGACTCCCAGGGGCGGGGGTCTTAACTTTGTAGGCTGTCCTGAGTTCCAGGCTTGGTCTAGCCTTGCTGGGTGATTATGTCCTTAAAAGGGCTTTTGGTAATTGCTATAGCTTTTACCTGGAGTTCCTTCTTATGTAAAGTATTCTGGCCCACGCCTTAATGGCCCACCCATTAACAAAGGTGGGGGTGTGATTCTGCTTCTGAGGTGAGTTTCTGCTTTTTGAGTGACTATTCTTTTTAGGAGAAATATTCTGCCTTTTTAATATTTCCTAGTCTATTTCAATTTTTCTAGGAGAGGGATGGATGCTAACTTCCTGCAATGTGTTAATATCCCCTACCTACCTGTTAACTGTCCCTACCCATAGAGTGATTTTTCTACCTTTCTTTTGCCCAGGGCTACCACATATTTCTCAGGGTTTACATGCATTCAATGTCAATAGTTCAGAGCATAAAATACACATGTGTTTAATAAGAGTTGAAAAGGGACCTTGGAGGTCTTCTAGTCCAACCCCCAGCTCAGGCAAGAAGACTGAGGATGCCAAACTCTGAGTAGAAATCCTGGGAAAGGTGTCAGAATAATACTTAGAAGGAATCTTGGGGTGAACCCTATACCATTTCTGAGAAATGGCTGTCCAGTCTTTTCTTAAAAACTTCCAGTGATTGAGCACCCAGAACTTCTGGAGACATTCAGTTACACTGGCTAATTGTTCTCACTGTCAGGAAGTTTCTCCTTCATTTTAGGTTGCTTCTCTCTGTTCAGTTTCCATCTATTGCTTCTTGTTTGCATTCTGCTTCTTTGGAAAATACATTGTCCCCCTTTCTTTGTGGCAGCCCCTTAAAAGCCTGTTGCCTATCACACTCTTGGATAAAGCATGTCAGCCATTTCCTCCTTTCAGTGGTCCATGAAAGTATGCAGAAAGTCAAAAAAGGTGAACAACGTTTTTACAGAGCTATAGATAAGTTGAGGCAGGGTGACAAGGAATGGCTGGGAGGGGAGGGGCCAGGTAAGGCATGCCTTGATGTGAGTGACATTGAGTTGGCCAGGCCCACCCAGTCACATGACCACCAAGCACGCCAACCCAGTCATATGACCACTAAGCCACACCCATCCAGTCACATGACCACCAAGCCACGCCCCACCAAATAAGCCATGCCCACAGAACCAGTAGTAAAAAAATTTGAATTCCACCACTGTTCTACTGTTGATACTATGTTGTCTAGTATAGTAAGAGGAGGGTTTAGGAGGATTTCTCCTAAAATCTACCACCATTTCTACAAATTTGAGTGTATTTAGTTCAAGACTAAATACTAAAGACTAAAAACCCACTTTTTCCAACAGGCCAGCCTGGCCTAGTAATAATTGTGGGGTTTTAAATTGGTATTAATCTTTATTTGTTTTTATGTGTTCTATGTGTTTTTATAAAATTTTATCTTTTGGCCACTAATTTAATTATTTTAAATTGCTTTTAACTTTTATAACTTTTATAACTTGTACGGTTTTTATCTGGCTGTGCACCGCCCCGAGTCCCGCTTTTGGGAGAGAGCGCAGTATAAAAATCTGAATAATAAATAAGACTGTTTGGATTGCACCACAAGACTAATTGTTCAACCTCCAGGTTGCATGCAGATTCATCGTTGTCTTGAATGAGCCAATCACTGTTGCATCATCTGCAAATTTCAGTACTTTAACAGAAGGATCATTTGAGATGCAGTCATTGGTTTCTAGAGAGAAGAGAAGTGGAGAGAGCACACAGCCCTGGGGGGCTCTTTTGCTAATTGTACAGGTATCTGATGTGATTTTGCCTAGCTTCACCTGCTGCTTCCTATCTGTTAGGAAGCTTAAGAGCCATTTACAAATGTGGTTGGGTACAGCTAGCTGATTTAGTTTAGTGAGAAGAATATCTGGAATGATGGTATTGAATGCCGAGCTGAAGTCTACAGAGAGGATCCTTGCATAGGTCTTTGGAGATTCAAGATGTTGCAGGATGTAATGCAGAGTCATATTAACAGCATCATCTGTTGATCTATTTGCTTGGTAGGCAAATTGTAAATAGTCTTATAGTGGATCCGTGATGGTTTTCAGGTGGGCCAGCACTAGCCTTTCAAAGGTCTTCATAACTACGGATGTTAGAGCAACTGCTCTGAAGTCATTCAGTTCCTTGATTTAGGGTTTCTTCGTCACTGGGATGGTAGAGCATTTGAAGCAAGAAGTAACAAGCAGATTTCTAGTGATTTATTAAAGATTTGGGTGAAGATGGGGGCCAATTGGTCAGCACAGATTTTTAAGCAAGAAGGTGTTATTTTGTCTGATCCTGGTGCTTTTCCTGGCTTTTGTCTGTGAAATAGATCTTGCACTTCTTTTTTTGTGCTTACCAGAATTAATTGCTCATTTCTCGCTCTGCTTCATCCAGAAGAAGGCCCAAAAATGATCTGGAAAATGGATTGGAAAACAGCCCCCCAAAAGACCTGAAAATGGCCCAGAAGAGGGCCCAAAGGCCCAGAAGAGGGCCCAAAAATGTTCTGGAAAACAGCCCTGGGGGGCTCTTTTGCTAATTGTACAGGTATCTGATGTGATTTTGCCTAGCTTCACCTGCTGCTTCCTGAAAATGGCCCTGAAGAAGGCCCGAAAATGGTCTGGAAAACGGCTTGGAAAACAGCCCCCAAAAGGCCTAAAAATTGCCCTGAAGAAGAGTCGAAAATGGTCTGGAAAATGGCTTGGAAAACAGCCCCCCAAAAGGCCTAAAAATTGCCCTGAAGAAGGCCCGAAAATGGTCTGGAAAACGTCTTGGAAAACAGCCCCCCAAAAGGCCTGAAAATTGCCCTGAAGAAGAGTCGAAAATGGTCTGGAAAACGGCTTGGAAAACAGCCCCCCAAAAGGCCTGAAAATTGCCCTGAAGAAGAGCCGAAAATGGTCTGGAAAACGGCTTGGAAAACAGCCCCCCAAAAACCTAAAAATTGCCCTGAAGAAGGCCCGAAAATGGTCTGGAAAACGGCTTGGAAAACAGCCCCCCAAAAGGCCTGAAAATTGCCCTGAAGAAGGCCCCAAAATGGTCTGGAAAACGGCTTGGAAAACAGCCCCCTAAAAGGCCTGAAAATTGCCCTGAAGAAGGCCCAAAAATGGTCTGGAAAACGGCTTGGAAAACAGCCCCCCAAAAGGCCTGAAAATTGCCCTGAAGAAGAGCCGAAAATGGTCTGGAAAACGGCTTGGAAAACAGCCCCCCAAAAGGCCTGAAAATTGCCCTGAAGAAGGCCCCAAAATGGTCTGAAAACGGCTTGGAAAACAGCCCCCCAAAAAGGCCTGAAAACAGTCCAGAAGAAGGCCCAAAAGTGGTCTGGAAAATGGTCTGGAAAACAGCCTGGAAACGGACGGGTAAAAGGTTCAAAAATGGCCTGAATGCCTGAAAAAACGGCCTGTTTTTTTGGCTGCTTTTCGAGCCATTTCCCGGTATTCTGGCATCCACAAAGACCAGCTGGCCGGTGTGCCAGACACCAGGAGAGCAGCTGGCAAGGGGGCATGTGCCCACTGAGAGGGCTCTGCGTGGCACATCTGGCACGCATGGCGTAGGTTTGCTCCATCAGGGGTGCAGAGTCTCCTGCTTGAGCAGCAGGTTGGACTGGAAGATCTCCCGGTTCCTTTTCAACCCTGGGATTCCATATTTTGTGGGCTTCTCTGTCATGACCTCTGCTAGACTCGGAGAACTGCAGGGATCCCGTTTAATGGCTCCTTTCTTTCCCTGCTTCATCCAGACTAAAGTTTTGCAGCCAGTTTTATTACCTGTGATCCACTGTGCCAGCCAACGACATAGGAGTATAGCCAAGGAAGCACTGAGGACACTTCAGAACCTGTTCAGGCAGCTGGATGTCCATATCTATGGCTATAAGACAGTCAGCCTGACCCCCCAACACCACCTCCAGAAGTACTTTTCTCATGTAAGTCAGCCAAAACACGGCAAACTGATCCTTTCTCTTTCTCTCTTTTCCTCCCATCAAGATGGCCTGGGGACCACCTGCACAAGTCTAACTTGGTTGAAAATCCTTAGAAAGAGTTCAGCCACAGCGGTGTTATGATGATATAAAACAGTGTGGAGGCTTGCAGACAATCCTTGAGCGCTGCTAGAGATCTGGAGAGGTTCCAGATGAGTGGAGGAGAATGAATTTTGCCACTCTCTTCAGCTTCACCAAAGCATTGTGCCAGGCTAGAAAAATCTAGAACACCAGGCACCCTATCTAGAAAGAAAAAACCAATCGCTCTCCGTATCTAGTTGAAATCTAGATGGGTGTTAATAGCACATCTCTAGTGATTTATTAAAGATGCAGCTGAAGATGGGGGCACAAGGTTTTAAACAAGGAGTTATCTTGTCTGGGCCTGGTGCTTTTCCTGACTGTTGTCTGTGAAATAGACCTTGCACCTTATTCTCTGTAATCCCCAGAGGTGGTGGGCCCAATGGGATGGGGTAGGTTGTAGGAGGCTTGGATACTGTTGGTGTGTCTGAGATGGGGATTGTGAAGTGGTAGTGTTTTCTCTCAAACCTACAGTAAAACACTGATCATCTGCCAGTTGTGGATTTCCTTCAGCATGGGAAGGAGGTTTTGCTGTAACCGGTGATATTTTTAAGAGTTTTCCATATGTTTGCTGGGTTCGTTTGTTAAGAACTGATTCCTTGGCTTTTCAGAGTAGCTTGTTTTTGCTGCTCTGATCTCCCTTGTTAATATGTTTCTGGCCTGATTGTACAGCATTCTATCATCTTTTCTGTAGGCTTCCTTTTTAGTACGACGTAGCTGCTTAAATTGAGCTGTAACCCAAGGTTTATTGTCACTGTATATTCTCAGGTTTCTTTTCGGCACACCTAGGTCTTTACAAAAACTGACATATGATGTTACAGTATCTGTGAGTTCATCCAAGTCTGCAGAGATATCTTTGAAAATATTCCAATCAGTGCAGTCAAGGCAAACCTGTAGCTTTAGCTTTGCCTCCTCAGTCCAGGTCTTCACTGATTTAATTGTTGGTTTCATGCTTTTAAGTCTTTGTCAGCAGGTACAGCCCCCCAAAATTAAGGTGTTTAAGCGTCGAGTCACCAGCAAATCATGGCCATAAAATGCCTTCTTCAGCAAGACAGTTACTATCTACTGGTCACCAGGTGGATCAAAATTCTGCATTTAAAGTTCTACTATGCCATCGGAACTCTCGTTTGCTGCAGTTTGCTGAGGCAGTTGGCATTAACCCTTTGAAGCCCCCCTTGTGGTTGCAGAAATGGCTTTATGTCAATCTATACCTCCCATGGGTTTAAGGCTTGCCAATGGTTGCTTTCCTGCTAATGCTATAGGTTTAATTAATTAATTTAATTAATGTAGGTACTGATGAGTCAATATCAAATGCTTGCATCAGCCTCTGTTTGTCTTTTGTATTGTTTAAATTATTCAAAGGGACTATTTTAAATTTAATATAATATAATTAACCATATGATATGATGATAAAACAAATTAAAAATGAGACAAGCTCAATAGGAGACCCCTGGTTTTGATCCCCATGATATCCCGAATGTTATCAAGGGGTGTATCAAGGGGACCCTCCATATCCCATCCCCATTATCTTGGGAAGTAAGAGGCCTCTTGGGTCGTGACATTAGCTGCCCCCCATGAGAACATAAACCAAGAATTCCTGAGCTAACATGACTGGAGAAAGAATTCTGGGAGTTGAAGTCCACAAGTCTTAAAGCTGTCAAGTTTGAAGACCCCTAACATAAACAATGCTGTGATGTTATGGCCTCTGGGGCAGAGATATAAAGGCAAAACGGAGGAGAGGAGAGTTGTGGAGAGTTAAGTTGAGTGGAGTGGAGCGTAGGAGAACAGAGGAGAACTGAGTGGAGTGGAGTGGAGTGGAGGACAGCAGAGTGGAGTGGAGCAGAACGGAGCAGAATAGAATGGAGTGGAGTAGAAGAGAGAAGAGCAGAGTGGAGAATAGCATAGGAGAATGGAATAGAGTGGAGTGGATCAGAACAGAATGGAGTGGAGTGAAGGAGAGGAGAGGAGGATCTTTTTTATGAGTATGGAAATCCAACGAGCGAAAAGTAGATGCTTGAAAAGTTTGGAATATTAAAATATCAGGTAAGACTACACCTTGATTCTGCAGAATGGGATGGGAGGGATGGGATAGAATAGAATAATAAATAAGAATAGAATAGAATAGCCATGTCCAATTCCTGCAACTGTTCTTCATATATTTTAGTCTCCAGTCCAATAATCATCCTGGTTGCTCTTCTCTGCATTCTTTCTAGAGTCTCAACAAAAACTTGATGCAGATTTCTAAGTGTGGCCTTATTAAGGTTTTATAGAGTAGTAGTAGTATCTCACATGATCTTAATTGTATCCCTCTGTTAATGCAGCCTAGGATTGCATTGGCTGCTGCCACACATATTTAATTGACTGTCCACTAAGTCTCCAAGATCCCTCTTCCAGTTACTAGTTAATCCAGGTTTCACTCAATCTATATGTATACTTTTTGATTTTTCTTGCCTAAGTGTGGGACTTTACTTTTCTCTACATTGAATTTCATTTTGTTAGATAGGGCCCAGTTAAAGTCTGTCAAGATCCATTTGGATCTTGAGCCTATTACTAGCCAGAATAGCCAACATCTAGGGTGTTGGCTATTTGTGTCACCTTAGTATCATCTGCAAATTTGATAAGTTTCCCTTCTATTCCCTCATCTATGTCATTTATGAAGAGTACTGGGCCTAAGGTGGAACCTTGTGGTACTCCACTACTTATTTCCCCTTCATGTAGACATAGTCCTATTAAGGACTACTCATTGAGTACAGTTTGTCAGCCAAGTTACAAATCCATCTCCTGGTGATGCTATTTATCCCACTTGTTTCTATCTTACCAAGGAGTAGGTTGAGGTTTACTTTGTCAAATGCCTTGCTGAAGTCTAAGTAAACCAAGTCCGCAGCATTTTGCTGGTCTACCAATGTAGTCACTAGGTTGGAGAATGAAATAAGATTGGTTTGATATGATCTGTTTTTAACAAACCCATGCTGGCTTCTAGCTATAACTTTATTGGTTTCTAAATGTTGATAGATCTTTTTTTTTATTATCTTTTCCAGTATCTTCCCAGGTATTGATGTTAGGCTGATTGGTCTGTAGTTTGCTGGGTCTGATTTTTTTGTTTTCCTTTTTTGGAGATGGGGACCACATCAAAGTTGGTATCAGCAGGTTCTGACCAGTTCTGGAGAACCGGTAGCAGAAATTTTAAGTAGTTCAGAGAACTGGCAAATATGACGTCTGACTGGAGATTTTATAGTATCCTTCCCCTGCCATGCCCACCAAGCCACACCCACAGAACCGGTAATAAAAAATTTGAATCCCACCGCTGGACCATATCATCTCTTTTCCAATCCTTTTCCAATCAAACTACCAATCTGGTAGTTTCTGATGCTTTAAGATTTTTGAAAGATATGGTACAGTGGTTCTAAGATAACATCTGCCAGCTCCTTCAAAACTCTGGGATGTAATCCGTCAAGTCCTGATGATTTATATTTCTCAACATCAGACAGATGTTCATTTCTTTACTTGTTTTAACTTTTATTTCTAGTCTGTCTTTTACAGTTATGTTTTTGGTAGTTTGGACTATAGTTTCTTTTTGTGTGAAGACCAATGGAAAGAACAAGTTAAGCAGCTCTGCTTTCTCTCTGTTGCTTGTTACTTCCTTGTCATCCTCTCTCTTTAGTGGACTTTTACTTTGGTTGCTGGGCTAAACCAGACATTTATAGAGGTGCAGATGACAGACTCAATAATTCCTCTGTGGAACTGCATCAGCAGATCCTTGGGCAGTCTGAGCTTTCTGAGTTGACACAGGAAGAACATATGATAAATAGATAGGAGATAGGCAGATGATAGGTGATGATGATGATGATAGATAGATAGATAAATAATAGATAGATATAGACAGACAGACAGACGGGAGTATCAAGCACCCCTCATTTCAACCTGGAGTTACAAACGTTCTCATTTATTGATAGGATCTCCTTCCAATTCTAGAGGTCACTCACTCTTCACAGCAGGATGAGCCCTATGCTGAACAAGCTGCCATTCCTAAAGAAGAAGGACAGCAATGGACAGTCCAATTCACAGATCAATAACAATGACACACGAAGGTTGGACAACCAGGAAGCCCACTTCTCTGGATCCCACCCTTCCAATTCCTCAGTCACTCAGCGAGCCTCGCAGGTCCTGCCTTCTCTTGTGATTTCCCCAGCTCCAATGGAGGTCACGAAGCAGGTTCAGTCTCCAGCGCTGGTGCCTCCTGATTTGGCACAAAGAACAACTTCCAGGACCCCTCCGAAGGCTCCTCAGGTGGAGATCAAGCAAGGCCTGAAAGAGCCCACTCCCTTGCCAAGGGTGCACGAGAGGGAAAGGGCTCAGACGAGCAATGTAGCCCAGGCGACAAAATGTTCTCCAGACACCGTCCTGCCTTTTTATCCAGGTATACATGCTACAGGGATGGGCTACCTATGGAACCAGCCTTGCCCTATCACATCAGCCCACACTATCAATCTCACACTATCAATTAATCAGAACAGAGCTGGAAGGGACCTTGGAGGTCTTCTAGTCCAGCCCCCTGCTGAAGCGGGAGACCCTATACCATATCAGCCAAGTGATTGTCCAATCTCTTCTCAAAAGCCTCCAATGATGGAGAACCCATGACATGTAAAGAGAAGCCGTTTCACTGGTTGGTTGTCCTCACTGTTAGGAAATTTCTCCTTCATTCAAGGTTGCTTCTCTCCTTGATTAGTTTCCATCTACTTGTTTCTCTTCCTGCCCTCTGGTGCGATGGAGAATAAGTTGACCCCCTCCTCTTTGTGGCAGCCCCTCAAATACTGGAAGACTGCTATCAAATTTCCCCCAGTCCACAGTCCTTTTCTCCGGACTAGCCAAACCCAAATCCAGCAGCTATCCTTCATCAGGCAGGGAAGTTATGGTGCAGACCCATCAGTCAAAGAATTATGAGTGGTGGGGTTGGGAAGAGCATCTTCTCTCTTGCCCTCAGAGATGAGGAAAGACCCCTCTCTCTTGGCCCTTTTCAAAGGGGGTATATAAATTATAAAAATACAACATTGTGGAATTTCAAAGCAATAAAAATATTAGTTCGATAGACAGACAGACAGACAGACAGATACGGGGTCTCTTGCTCAAGCAGGGGTTGGACTAGAAGACCTTCAGTGACCCATCAAGCTCTATCCTATTCAAAGATAGACCTGGAATTTTTACTGCTTTGAAATTTCACAATGTTTTAATTTTATTATTTTTTTAAAAAATGTTATTCTAAATTAATCTTAATATTCAATGGCTAATTTTATATGCTGTTTCATATGTTGATTGCACTGGAGTTCAGGGTTCCTCCTCAAGATGGTTGTGGAAGAACATGAGGATCAGGGACTCAAGACTTATGACATGTTTGACCCCTCCCTCAGGCTCAGCCTGGTCACACACCACTTTTCTCCCTTCGCTTTGAGAAGGCTTGTCCTGTCAAATTGCCCATCCATCTAAGCCTGTCTCTTCTTCTCAGAACTCTCTGACGAATTCTTCCAAAAATTGTGGGAGAGCAAGAAGCCGCTAAAAGGCAGACCCGTCAAAGAAGCCTTGGACATGATGGATGAGAGAGAAATATTAGACACCATCTTGGAACATCTTCGTCCTTTCCAGGTAAGCAAAGGGTTTGTGTCACGCTAGGCCTGGAGGTCCATCATGGAGAGGTGGCAGAAGCAAGGTCTGCTGTGGTGGAGATAATTTATCCCAAAAGTAGACAAATGTGGTTATCAAGAATTTGCTGAACTATGCGGCCCTTGGTGGAATGATCATGGAACGATCATGGAATGATCTCTTCAACTGTTTTGGACTCCGCTTCAACATCAAAAGAACTGGGCACTTCAAGACTGTCACCACCACTGAAATGCTTCAAATCAATGGAGAAAACCAAAAAAAGGTGGTCATTTTTTGGTATCTGGGATCTCCACCTCCAAGGCAGTGGTGACCTCAATGGCGAGGTCTGAGCAAGGGTGAATGCAGCCTGGATATGTTGGCGAGAACTCACTGGTGTGTTATGGGGCGGAAGAATGCCAACCCGCCTTAAAACTATGATTTACAAGACAACCTTCTGCCCTGTTGCACCGTATGGCATTGAATGCTGGGCAGCAGCAACTGGGACGGAAAGTTCTCCCCATGCCATGGAAATGCGAAGGCTCCATTGGATCTCGGGCACCTCCCTTCTTGACCACATCACAAATGACACCATTCGACAACATTTTGGTGTGGCACCACTTACAGACGATGACAGGAGGCCGACTCCACTGGTATGGACATGTCCATGCACCTCCCACCGTGGTCAAGACTGCCTACCAATGAGAAGTCAATGGCTGGCTACCTCATGGGCATCCAAAACAGAGATGGGAAGACACCATCAACAAATATATGCAAGCCTGAGCCATGGAGATGCAGCTGACCATGCAAAGTGGACTTCAGTGACCCGAAAAGCAGACTCTGCACCTGCAGGAGTAAGCTAGGAAGAAGAAGACGGGGCCCGAGATGCTCTCTGAGCTTGGTTCTTCACTTGCAGACATTTCATGACCCAACTGCATCATCAGTGCTGGGGAGTGTGATGTTTGCTTCCTGCTTCTTCGGGGCAAGGTACTGTCCATAAACAGAGAGCAAATGTCACTCCCTTCTACTACTAATGATGTTCCCCAGTTGGGTCATGAAACGTCTGCAAGAAAACAACCAAGCTCAGAGAGCACCAAGCACCCCACAGTCTTCCTCCTCCTCCTCCTCCTCTCCCTTCTAGACTGATTATGTTTCTTAGTTGGGTCATGAAATGCCTGCAAGAAGAGAACCAAGCTCAGAGAGCACCAAGGGCTCCACGGTCTTCCTCCTCCTCTCTGCCAACCCCAATCCATTCTAGCACAGATGACGTTTCCTAGCTGGGTCATGAAACAGTTGGAAAGAAAACCATCAAGCTCAGAGAACTATGGTCGGTCCTTCACTTACAACCTCAACTGAGCCCAGATTCTAAGTTGCTGAGCAGGGACATTTTGTAAATGAGTTTTGCCTCCATCTTATGTCCTTCCTTGCCACAGTTGTTAAGTGAGATGTTAAGTTAGTCACATGGTTGTTAAGTGAATCTGGCTTCTCCCTTGACTTTGCTTGGCAGAAGGTCACAAAAGGGGACCAAGTGAACCTGGGACGCTACGACCATCATAAATACGAGTACAGGCCAATTGCCAAGCATCCAAATTTTGATGCTGCCATGGTCCTGAGTGTGAGCATTTTTTCAGTTCTAAACTATTCATCATAACTTCAAACAGTCAGTTAATTCTGACTGTTCCCCAAACACAACAAACCCTCTGCAGTTTACTCAAAGATTCCTTTATTAGGAGCGCCAGCAGCCCCAGCAAAAACTATCTCACTAGGCTAACAAGTCCATCTGTGCAGGAGATGAGTAGTAATACAGTAGTACAGTAGTACCACATCCCTTCATCTCCGCCCCCTGCCTTTGATCCCCAGAGCTAGGGTGGGGTTTTGCTAGCATTGGTGGTTCTTCTGTCCCAAGGACCAGCTCATAGATTTCTGCTGCTCTCCTCTGCCTTCTATCAGGCCCTGGACCTGGCTGTTCCTCCTCTTCCTCATCAGCCACCTCCAGACCTGGAGGCTGTGGACTCTCCATCTGAGGACTGATGGACGGCCCAGGCTCCCCTCTGTCTCTCTCTCTCTCTCTTTGCCAGCTCCATCCCCACTTCCCCCTCGGAGCTCCCCGGTTGCCCTGATGCTGACCCTGACTCCCAACCCCGCTCCTCCTCTGATTCAGCTGCTGGAGAGGCCAGCGGCCAACAGGTCATAATAATAAATGGTCCAATATCTGGAGACGGGTTGCTTACTTGCCATTCCAGACAGAGGAAGAAAATCTATGCTCTTCCTCTGGTCAACCATTCTCACAATTCGTGGCAGAGATTTTCCAACCATTCAAAGCTATCCCAGCTCCAGCTGATACAATCTGGATGGTCCTTCCTATGTGCTTCCTGTCCGTCCCAGCTAGAAAAGTCAAATAAATTATAATATGCATCCTGAGGCAGAAGGGAAACCCACCCTCCCCTGGGAAATCCCAAAAAAGCTGTTCCTTGCTCTGCTCCTCCACTGGGTCACAACTTCTTTTTTGTTGTTGTTTTTGTTGTTGTCAAAGCAGATTCCTGTAGACCACAAGCTGCCCAGGAGCAAAATAAGTGGATTGCTGCCCATCAGCCAGAAGCCTGCAAAACAACAAAGCACCTCCCAGATCTTGTCTAAAGAGAAGGTAAAGATGCTGAGGTTTTACACTTTTAGGGCCGCAGTTGTCTTAGACGCAATGTCAGAAGAGGACAACTTGCCACGGCCAACTCACCGCTGCCCACGAGCCACGGCAATCCCCCTTTGTCCGGTATTTCCTTTTCCTGGCCAATTGATGGAGCTCCCTAGGACTCCCGGACTCTTTTTCCAACCTTCAGATTTCCCTCTACAAATACTATGGGGTGAAACTGAGGAATTCGAGACAGAAGGACCTGATCAAAGAACAGCTGAAGACGCTCCTAGGTTTTTCATGTGAAGAAGAAACAGACAGAGAGGTGAGTGGAAGTGGGGTGCCTGTGGGGGCTGAGCCTTCCATCTTTGTGGGGTCCTTGGTGTTCTCTGAGCCTGGTTGTTTTCTTGAGAGACGTTTCGAGACCCAACTAGGTCACATCATCAGTGCTAGAAGAGAACACGTTTGCAGAGTGGAGTGAAGGGAGGAGGAGGAGGAGGAGGAGGAGGGAGGAGAGGAGGATGGAAAGGAGGAGAACTGTAGGGTCTTTGGTTGTTTTCTTGTAGATGGTTCATTACCCAGGTAGATAATTTCATCAGTGCTAGAAGGGTCTGGGATTTGCAGGGAGGAGGAGAAGGAGGAGGAGCAGGAGGAGGAGGAGGAAAAAGAGGAAGATAAAGAAAATGTGCATATGTCCTAATTCACAAGCATCGCTTTGCCTAGGGAATCTCTGAAGCCATTGGCATGGCTGCTTTTTGCCACCTCCCTGAAATCCTGGTGGTCCTCAGAGATGTTGGTGACTTCATGCATGCAAGGAGATCTTCTCTGCTAGAAGCCCCCTTTCAGGTGAGACCAGGGATGAGGTTGCAAAGCCTGAAACTCAGGACAGAAGAAGGCTGGGGGATTCTGGGAAGGAAAGTCCAACGTGTTTAGAAGGACTTGTGCTCCAGGCTGTCCGGCCTCCTCAGGCTGGTCATACATCTGAAAGACCCAAGGTTGAGATTGTAGGTGGTGCTGGAAATTCTCCATCTCCATCTCCTGGACAAGCATTTTCTAACGCTAGAGAAGATTATGAGTTGCCCCAATAAATATCTCAAGGAGACCCAAAGGTGCTTTTTCCAAAGGCAACTGGACTTTGTTTTTCCCTGAAGACATTTTACGTCTCAGCCAAGAACCTTCTTTGGTTTTGAACAAACTCAGACCTGAAGAAGTTTCTTGGATGAGAAGCGAAAAGTCTTCGAGGAAAAAGTGCCGTTGGGACAACCATTTTATTTATAAATTTTATTTTATTTTATTTATTTTGTCAAACAATTATTAGATAACAGGTATAAGTATAAACATGGTTATAAATACATGAAATGGATATGAATAAGAAAAAAACAGTAGGACAGGGACGGGAGGCACGTTTTGGTGCGCTTATGCACAGACCTCTTAGGAAAGGGGTGAGGTCAATAGTAGACAGTCTAATGTTGAAGATTTGGGGGTTTGGGGAAGAAACCACAGAGTCAGGTAGAGTATTCCGGACATTAACTACTCTGTTGCTGAAGTCGTATTTCCTGCAATCAAGTTTGGTGCGGTTTATCTTTAGTTTATATCTATTTTGTGCTCTTGTATTGCTTTGGTTAAAGCTGAAGTATTCATTTACAGGTAGGACATTGCAATATATAATTTTATGTACTATACTTAGATCAAACCGAAGGCGGTTGTCTAGGTCTAAAATTTCAAGTCTGGTGGCATAAGGTATTCTACTATGAGTAGAGGAGTGGAGGACTCTTCTCGTAAAATATTTCTGGACTTTCTCAATTGTATTAATATCAGATATGTAATGCGGATTCCAGACTGATGAGCTGTATTCAAGTACTGGTCTAGCAAATGTTTTATATGCTCTAGTTAGTAGAATGATATTACCAGAGAAAAAGCTATGCAGAATTAGGTTAACAACTCTTAATGCTTTTTTAGCTATGTAGTTAATTTATTTATTTATTTTATTTATTTAAATTTATATACCGGCCCCTCTCCCAAAGGGACTCGGGGCAGTGAACAGCCAGAATAAAATGCACATATAAAACACATATATAATATTTAAAAATTAAAAGAATTAAATATATTGGTTCCTACAAAGATTAAAATAAGGGGATTAAGAAAGATTAAAACCAGATTAAAAATTTAAAAACCCTTAGGCCAGACCGGCTTGCTGAAATAAATAAGTTTTCAACGCATGACGGAAGGTCATGAGATCAGGGATGGTCCTCATCTCCGGGGGTAATTCGTTCCAGAGGGGGGGTGCCCCCAATGAGAAGGCCCGCATCCTCGGGGTCGCCAGCCGTCCAACCGGTGGCATCCCGAGGAGGCCGACTCTATAGGAGTGTATTGGTCGGTGGGAGGCCAATAATGGCAGGAGGCGGTCTCGCAGATATCCTGGTCCTGAACCATTACAGTGTTACAGTGCGCTCTAACACTTAGATCATCAACCATGACCTGGATGACCAAGAATCTTCCTCAGTTTCCATCCATTGCTTCCTGTCTGGTCTTCTGGTACTTTGGGAAATAGTTTGACACCCCCTCGTCTTTGTACTGACAGGATTCACAGAACCCCTTGGAGAGACAGATTCGCACAGTCTTGATCCTGTGCTATGGCCAAGCGGCCCTGGGAGCCCAACCAGAGGAGATGATTCCTTCACTGGAACACATTGTGTCCGAGATTCTGGTCCAGTATTCGACTGGGAACAAGGTAAGCTAGCGTACACCCTATGCTTCTCTTAATGCTGAGTTCCCCTCTTTTCAGAAAGGGAGGAGTCACAGGTCTTCCTTCTGAATTAAAATGAAAAAAATGATGTTTTTCCAATATCGCCTTTCATTATCTCCTCTTTTAATTACGAGAACAATTACAACCTGGAGTTCTTAGCTTGGTTGTTTTCTTGCAGGCATTTCATGACTCGCGTGTCGTGGGAGAGGAGGAAAGGGAGGGGGAGGACTGCGAAGCCCTTTGTGGTCTCTGAGCTTGTTATTTTCTTGCAGACATTTAATGATCCAACTGGAAACATCCTCAGTACTTACAAGGGAGTAGATTTACAGAGTGGAAGAGAATAAAGGGAGGAAGGGGAGGAGAGAGGGAGGAGGAGGCAGGAAAGAGGAGGGAGGTGGATGATGATGAGGACAATGGGGTCCTTGGTGTTCTCTGAGCTTGGTTGTTTTCTTGCAGATGTTTCCTTATCCAACTAGATAACATTATCAGTGCTAGAAGGGAGTAAGGTTTGCAGGGAGGAGGAGGGGGAGGGGGAGGGAGAGGACTATGGGATCCTCAGTGTTCTCTGCTAACTTGGTTTTCTTTTTGCTGATTTTCCTTACCCAACTAAGTAACATTATCAGTGCCAAAAGGGAGTGGGGTTTGCTCTCAGTTTATATATAAGTGGCTTGTCCTGTCAGTGCTGGCAGGACTGTGGTTTTCTCCTTGGTAGTTCCTTGGTCTATTGTTTACTGCTGCATGTTCAGAGTGTTGCAGTGTAAATTCAGTGCCAGAAAAGTAAAGACAGATGGCTGAGGCTTCATTTAACTTCTTTATAAACATATGAAGTAAATTTTACAATACCACTTGTAGATTTCTCCAACATTTAGCAAACTCAAACAGAAGCAAACATGTTACAGGTTCAGAGCAGAACAGCAACTCAGGAGCTCAGAAACAGACCTCAGTTTCACTTTAGTTCAGCAAGCAAGTTAGTTTTTCTTTCACTTTTAGAGCTGAGCGCAGAACAGAGATAAACCAGGCCCAGATTCTCTAAGTTTCAGCCCTCAATTCAGCTCTCATTGGCTGACCTTGTTACTAAGCTTTATTCCAGTTCATGAATATACTCTGACACTGCACTGTTTGTCTGGTGTTAATCCCTGCTTATCTGGATTTCAATTGCTGGTGACAAAACACAAGGAACCTCTGGAAAAAAACGACCAAGCTCAGAGAGCACCAAGGACTCCACACTTCATCCCTGAGCAACAAATATCCCCTTTTATTGAACAATTGCAGTTCTTAGAAGTTTCTTGGAAGAATCTTGGCTCAGCAGACAATCTCGAGATCCTGTTTATGCTGTTCCAATTCCACTGTACGTTTTAAAATGCAGATGTTTATTTATCTCCAGTCATGCCACATTTATTATACTCAAGGCAGTGTACATGCATTATACTCTTTCTTCCTTTCCACACAACAATAACCTTGTGGTTTGTCTTGGATTGAGAGAGAAGAACTGGCCCAAATTCACCCAGCTGCCTCTCATGCCTAAGGCAGGACTAGAACTCACCATCTCCTGGTATTTGGCCCAAAGACAATTGGCTTTCATGCTTAAAGTGGAACTAGAACTCACTGTCTCCTGGTGATTGGCCCAAAGTCACCCAGCTGGTTTTCGTTCCTAAGGCAGGACTAGAAGCCAGAATGACCGATGATATTTTGATTGGGAGCCCCCGGAGTTCAACCGAAGACGGTCAGCTACATAAAGGTTTAAATAAATAAATACTTCCTCTTCCTTCTGGTTTCTTCTGACCCCACCCTCTTCCCACTTGAGTTTTCCAGGACGAAAGCCTGAAGAAAGCCTTCATGATGTCTGTGATCATGATAGTCAAAGCTGTTGCCCTCACCAAGAGGCAAGATGTCAATTTTCCCCATAAATTGGAACTGGTCATAAACATCATTGTAAGTGGGGAAAGTGGGGGCAGGTGCTCCTGGGTGTATTTATTTTTGAATCAAATTGAATATCAATCAATGGAGCCCAAAATGTTTTTGTTGCTAAGTGGGACCTCTGTTAAGTAAATCCTGCCTAGGGTTATCGAAGCAACTGCTTCTATAGTACCGGTACGAACCAGTAGAATCCCAGCCCTGAGTAGTGCCAGCTGGATGGTGGCCATATCTCAGGAGTTTTGTTAGCTGTGTTTCCTTCTCCTTTCAGGAAATCATTGACGAGGAGCCCGCGAGAACCTTGTCTGTCAAAATTCTCCATCAAGCGATCATCACAATCACTTGCATGACGTACGTACCTGCTCTGCCCTCATCTTCTCACCAGCTAGGTCAGAACTTGGAGTTGGACCCAGTGATGGGATTTCCAGGCCAAGTCCCCATGCTCTAGAGCAGGAGTGGCAAACTCAATTTCATGATGATGGCTGTGACTCTCCTTGATCTTCAGTGTGTATTCCCCCATTTCTAATCTAATGATTGGTATTTAGGGCAGCTTTTTGCAGGCAAAGAAGCCTTTTGTATTTCTGTATAGGTAATCCTTGACTTACAACAGGTCATTTAGGGACTATTCAAGGTTACAATGGCACTGAAAAAAGTGACCTATGACCATTTTTCGCATTTATGACCTTTGCAGCATCCCCATGTTCACTAGAGGCCGGGCGAGGCAAAGTGCCCCTCGATGTGAGTGATGTTGAGTTGGCCATGCCCAACTAGTCACATGACCACCCAGCCACACCTACCCAACTGGTCATTAGGGAAGAGAACTAAACCATTCTGCCTGAAACCTTCTTTTTCATCAGCAATACCTGCAAGCCGGAGTTACAAATCAGGCAGGGTGCCAGAGCACCTTGAGGAATGAAAATAGTTAAAACTCAGTGATAACTATCAGCAGCCATCTCTTGCTCATAAAATGAAACCCTTTAGCAGAGAGCTCATCTAAGCTCCCCAGAAAGTGGGGTAGTCATATTTGGGCTACAAAGAGACAAATTAACAAAATATATAGGGGTTCAAGCCTCCCAAGCTTGTCAGGATTAGCACATGCCACAGATATCTAAATAAACTTCAAGCCATGTTACTAAGCCTTATTATCATGAGAGAAAATTAAACAAATTAAACAAATTGGAGGATCCACACCCCTGCCTCCTTAAAAAAATATTACTATCAGTGAGCAACCATGTGCCTTGGCCACTCTGAAGCAATGCAAGAGAATTCTGTCCCAAAAGTGCTTTTTCAAGAGGCAACTGGACTTTCTGGAAACCAAGAAAGTCCAGTTGCCTTTTCAAAAAAGCACCTTTGAGACAGCCATGACCGGTATAACTGAAGAATCCCCATAGACAAGAGACTCCTGTGCTCAGTGAACTGACAAAGCACCCTTTCCCACCCAGGAGAAACAATCATTAGATCGATTTGCATCACTTAAAGATACCAGCAGGTCTCACTCACCTCACAAGATATCCTAAGGAAATCATTCAGATTTAGGAAAGATCACATGCCCCCAGAAAGGCAGTAAAAAAATCAAGACAGTGCACCAAGCTTGAATCCTGCCTCTTTGGAAGTCCACCTCAAAAGGACAGTGCCAGGAGCCACTAAAGCAGTGTGAAAAGCTTAAAACAACCCTTCCCCTTTAAGGAAGTCAAGCTCCTCCAGAAAAGCAGCTCAGGCGACAGAAAATCTGGGCATACTGCCAAGAACCATTAGCTACACAATGTAACAAAGCTTAAGTGGGGAGGCAGTTTCTGTAAGCATGGTGATAAAGATAAGGATTAGGCTAGAAACAACGCAGAGGCACACAATAATGTTTCCTTCCTGCCGTCCTGATAGGATTAGCCTTGTAAAGTGGGGACAAAACCAAAAGGCTGTTGGAAGGAGATTTCTTCCAACAACTGGTTCTCTAAACTGCTCAGAATGTTAACAAATGGTTCTCCCGAATGAGTATGAACTGACTGAATCCCAGCACAGGACTAGGGTTAACATGGTAGCAGTCTTCCAGTATTTGAGGGGATGTCACAGAAAAGATTGGGTCAACCTACTCTGCAAAGTACCTGAGAGCAAGATAAGAGGCAATGTATGGAAGCTTATCAAAGAGGGATCCAGGAGAAATTTCCTTACACCGAGAACAATCAATCAGTGGAATGGTTTGCCTACAGAAGTAGGGGGACAGCCATATGACTGGGATGGGGTAAGGACCATCGAGCAAGGGTTGGAGTAGAAGACCTCCAAGATCCCTTTTAGCCCTATGAGTCTATGACCTTCTCAATGCCCCTCCTCTTTTCTTGTCTTTCATCAGGCGTTTGAAGCCCCCATTGAATTCCGAGGTGAGGTCTAACGTGGTGGGCAAAAGTGTCCCAAAGGTGTTTTCACTACCTGATCTTAAGATGACCACAATGAAAACGGATAGCCCAACCCAATCAACTCAAACTCAGGTGAGCAGACTAGATGGAGCAAAGAAATATGAGATCCACCTGGAAACTAGGATGTAGTAAACATGATTCAAGATCTCCTCAAAAGCTCTTAGATCCATCCGTCGAGCCAAATGGCACCTTGGCCTGTCCCTTCATCTTTGGCTGTACGTTTCTGGATAGGACTCCCTATTTTTAAGTCCTAAACATCTCCACATGGTTTTCCTCACCCTCTTTTCTCTCTCCCTCCACTTCTCTTTTATGTTCTGGCTCAACTACCCATCTCCCCGCTTTGCTCCCAAGCAAAAGGAGGGCCATGCTGGTGCACAATAACCATGTTCTGCATGCATTAGCTATGATTCCTAGATAGTCTCAGATAACCCTCAAAATTCAGATGCTTAGCAACTGGTTCAGATTCACGATGGTTGCACCAGTCAATGGGGAAGCCAGATTCACTTAACAATCATGTGACCCACTTAACAACCGCAGTGATTCACTTCACCACTGTGACAAGAAAGGCAAAAAACCAGGGGCAAAATTCACTTCACGAATGTCTCACTTGGCAACAGACATTTCAGGCTCAATTGTGGTCATAAGGTGAGGACTGCCTATATTTGAATATCCCAGAATATTAAGGAAGACATTCAACTTCTTAGTCGTTCTCTTCTGAATGATAACAGAAAGGAAGTCCTTTTGTTCCTTGTGTTCAGCCGAGAAAGCATTTCTTCCAACTCTGGAGGAAAAACCAACCCTGCAAGGTCAGCCACTCCCTTTACTGCAGACCTGTGGACTTCAAGTCCTAGAATTCCATGGCTGGCTCAGGAATGATGGGAGTTACTGTGCACAAGTCATCAAAGGGCCACAAGTTCCCCACCCCTGGTTTCCTCCCTCTTTTAGGGGCCATTCCTTCCTTTACGCCACTTCTTCCCTCTGATATTTTTTCCCTTCTTGTAGGATTTTTATCAGCAGACCTTGACAGCCTGCAACGCCATGCTCACCGGATTGCTCTCTGAGGACCCGACTTTGGATTCCCTGCAGGATATCTTGAGGGTAAAGATTTATTCTTTCTTGGGGTTGGTCATATGGTCGGCCAGA
The DNA here is from genome assembly GCA_023653725.1 of Bungarus multicinctus. Taxonomy (NCBI): domain Eukaryota; kingdom Metazoa; phylum Chordata; class Lepidosauria; order Squamata; family Elapidae; genus Bungarus; species Bungarus multicinctus. The sequence goes on from CM042847.1 coordinate 883,788, forward strand.
TGTTTAGGCTGGATTTGGCACTTCTGTCCACCTGTCAAGTCCTTCCAAGGACTTGCGATAGGCAAATGTTGCTGTTTGGTGGGAATGGTATCATCGCAGTGGCCGAATGCAATAACTCATCACGGCCAACTCCCCACCGGACAACTGGCCATGAAGCGTTATAACCTCAAACAGTCACTAAATGCCAATAGCACTTAGACTTCTCTACCACTTCCTTGTGCTTTGCAGCCCTCTCTAAATGAGAATACAGATTGTTGCCCCAACTATCTGGTTTTGTCTTGATTTTACTGGCCGTTGTTGTAAGAGTAGCTGTATTCCAGAAATCTTCCATTACTACTCTAGTTTCGAATCTAGAATAGACCTAAACTGACAAATGTCACAAATTTCTTTAGTTCTTTAGATATTCTCCCCAGTCCTGAAAAAATCTGATGGCTCTTCAAACTGGGAATCACAAATTCTTCCTTTCCTCCTTCTCCTTTGCTTTTCCTGGCAGGTCACAAACATCTGGATTGAATCCCAGAAAACTCACGAGAGAGAGAGGGCTCTTCAGATCACCTGGCAACTCCTCAAGTTTGCTTCCGAAAACGAAAATTTTGATGTAAGTCACAGTTTAGGATGAGAAGTGAAATGTTTTCAAAGGTTAAAAAACCCAAGTCCAGTTGGCTTTTGGAAAAAGCACCTTTGGGATGTGACCAGAATGATATAAGGAGTCCTGCTTGAGCAGCGGATTGGAGGAGAAAACCTCCAGTCCCTCCCAACAACTGTGGTTCTATGATTCTATCATTCTGTGATTCTCAGGTTCTATGATTCTAAGATTGTACGATTCAAAGCGCTCCATGGCTTGGGACCTGGGTACTTGCGGGACCGCCTACTGCCACCATCGGCCTCCCACTGGCCAGTGCGCTCCCACAGGGTGGGCCTCCTCGGGGTCCCGCCAGCTGGACGATGTCGGCTGGTGGCCCCGAGGGTGCGGGCCTTCTCTGTGAAAGCACCCTCCCTTTGGAATGAACTACCGGCAGAGATATGAGCCATTGCAGACCTGCGAGCCTTCCGACGCGCACTAAAGACCCACCTCTTCCAACAGGCCGGTCTGGCCTAACGTTAGGAGAAGGGTTTAAAATTTTTAACACAATTTTAAATTTTTATGGGTTTTATTGGTTTCAGCATTATTTAATTAATTTTAAATCTACTTTAACATTTCTAACTGTATGCTTTATTGTGGCTGTTCACTGCCCCGAGTCCCTTTTTGGGAGAGGGTGGTGGTATATAAATTGGAATAAATAAATAAATAAATAAATAAATAAATAAATAAATAAAATTCTATGATTCTACACTTTGAAGAGTCAAAGAATCAAAGATTCTATTATTCTAAGATGACTCTATGATGCTATGATTCTGAGATTCTATGATTATTATTCTATGAGTCAAAGATTTTCTTATTCAACATTCAAAGATTCGAAGATTCAAATATTCAATAATTTTACAATTCTAATATTCTATGATTCTAAGATTCAACTATTTGATAATTCTGTGGTTCTGATATTCTAATATTCTATGTTTCTAAAATTCTAACATTCTATGTTTCTAAGATTCTGTGATTCCAAAATATATGATTCTAAGATTCTATGGTTCTATGGTACATATTCTCTGATTTCAGCTGGCTGAAGAGTTCCTGAGGGCCCCTCTCCCTCTTCTCATCTTGCTCCTTCTTTTTTCCTCCTTTCATTAGACCATCGCTGACTTTGTTTTGCTGGGACAGCTGGTGGCTTTGCTGGCCCTGCACATTAGTGACACCAGCAAAGAAGTTGGCCAGATGTCTGCAGAGGCTGCCTACCACCTCCACCAACTCCTCATGAGCAAAATGGGTGAGGAATTGGGACTCCAGGGGAAGACGTGCTGCAAGGAGCCCAGGGATGCACACTGCCCAGGAGAGCCATTGGTGGCACCAAAAGAAAGAGAGACAGAGGGAGAGAGGGAGGAGGAGGAGGAGGAGGAGGAGGAAGACTGTGGAGTCCTTGGTGCTCTCTGAGCTTTGTTGTTTTCTTGAGGACTTTTCAAGACCCAACTATCTAATGTCATCAGTGCTAGAAGAGAGGAAGCTTTTCTCTCTCTTTTCTACTGATGGTTAGCATCACTGATGGTGTTACCTAGTTGGGCAATGAAACATCTGCAAGAAAACCACCAAGCTCAGAGAGCACCAAGGACCCCCGCTGGTCACCCCTGAGCTACAAATCTTCTCTTCTATTGGAACTAAATACTAAACCAGCAGGCAGAGGAAGGATTGTCAGAAATTCAGAATGCCAAACTCTGACATTGGGCTCTCTTCCTCCCTATAAAGCTAAAGAAATGGAGATGAGGAGAAAAAACAGGAAGGGGAAGATCGTCGAATGGCTGAGGGAGGACTTCTTCGTCTCGGGCCCAGCAATATTTTATGACAACATCCCCAAAATGGCTAAGGTATGTTTAGTTCAGCCTTTTGCCTTGCTTCTTCTTGACCTTCCTTTCGGTCCTTCTCATGATCTGGAGATACTCAAAAAAGTCAACATATCAGTGGGGACAGTGCACTCCAAAGGCTGGAGTTTGGATGTCCATCGTCCACAATGTCCAGGAGCAGGCAATTGCAGCTGCCTTGTTGGCTTCTTTCACCCACCTCCTAATTTCATGTGATGGATGACATGGAATAAGGCCTACCTCTCTACATGGTGGGCTATCCCCAAACTTGGCTCAAAGTCTCTGGCTTGTCGAGAAAAGAGAGTGAAAACCCTGATGCATCTCTGCATGGTCTTCTTTTCTTCTTCTCAACAGGCCTTTGGTGAGCATCTCCCTCCCTCCCAGTCAACAGATGTGATCATGAAAGCCCTGGAAGCTGTCACAGGCAGCAACAAGAATATTTCACAGGCTGCCGGGCTTCTTCTCAATTCCTTCATGAAAGAATGTGGAATGGAGATGGAGGAAGTAAGAAAATTGCAGGGTTTGGAGCAAAAGGATATAGGAGATTTTGTAGAAAACGAGGAGGAAAATGGGCAAGATCTTGTGTTTTGAGGCTCACTTGGTGACACAACTTTGGCTGGTTTTAAGAAGGCTAGGGCTAGATGGCAGACCACTGAGTGACCTCTGGGCTGTTGATAAAGTTGGGTAAACCTTCCAGAAGGAGGTTAGCAAGAGACATTTTGGGTTCAATGGTGGTCATAAGTTGAAGACTACCTATATGCGTTGGATAGTGTGTTTTTGGGGCTGGCAGTCACAATTTGATGATGATATTTGGCCCCATTTACAGAGAGTGTCTACCCATCTATCATGGCCAGGGCAAATTTGGTTCAGAGCTGTCCACATCACATGGGGCTGGACAAATCAGGTGTTTTTTCGAAAATGTCAGGCAAACTTTGACATTGTGGGGGCCACGTTTTTCCCCCAATGGGTGGGAATTATCAGCTCTACTGCAACTTCAATGGAGACCAACGATGGATCTCGTCCCTCTGACCTCTGTTTTGCCGTAGCTACCGATGATCCTAAGGGAAATGTACATGTGTCTCCCAAATATTTTGGACCCTGCCACCAAGGAAGACGTCATGAAAGCAGTGTGCCACTTGGCTTCGAAAAGGGCAAACCGAGTGGTGGATACCATCCTGGAGGTCTCAGTGGAGTGTGATGGGTAAGAAGAACTCAAAGACAGGTGCCTGTTCCTGTTCTCTGTACTCCACGGAGATTCTCAATCCTTTGCGATTGGGGCAAAGACCTGTAGCTCGGGTGGAGGATGAGGATGGAGGTCGGGTCTCCGAGCTTATGGGTTGGTTTCTGAACGTTTCGTGACCAGGCTAGGTGAGATCTTCAGTGGCGTTTAGGGAAGGCCAGTGTTGATGCCCTTCGGCTTGTAAGGGCTTTGTGTGGCCAGTAGGTCTTGTGATGGAGAGGTCACACCACTGTTTTCAATGCCGTTGTCACTTTGAGTGGTTACTAGGCAAACGGTTGTAAGCCGAGAACTACCTGTACATATATATATATTCTTGTATGAAAGCAGTTCATTTGGCCATCGGTTTTCTAGTCTGTTCTTCCATTGGGGGGCAGTTAATACATCTGGACACTTCTGAAATGGGGAAAAAGGCTGATTTTTTTCCCCCAATCTATTTTTCCGCCTCTGCAGAACTGCAAGAGAGCTATGGAGGGCTCTGGTGGCAGATCCATACGCCAACCTGAGAATCATGAAACCCCTCCTCAAAAGGCTCCAGGATGAAGACCCCAGCACAGAAACCACCGGAAGGAGAAATAGCAAATCCATCATGCCCATTGCAGTAAGCCATTGACCGGCGGCTGTTTTCGTTTTATCTAGACGTTGGGCAGACCTGAGGGAAGGGACTGAACAGAAGACTCACTCCTCAGGGGTCTCCCCATTAATAGCAGGTTGCAGGGAGGCAGGGGTCAAACAGGTGAGGCTGAAATTGGAGCAAAATTTGGCATAAGGACCCCCAAAAAAGTCCCACTGGAAGTCAAAGCATCTGTGGGCTTCCTGGCCAGAACAACTTTGATATTCATCCATTCATCCATCCATCCATTGGTTCATCTATTCATTTATATATCCATTCATTCATGTATCCATTCATTCATGTATCCATTCCTTTATTCATCCCTTCATTTGTGTATTTATTGTTTGATTCATTCATTTCATAAGAAAACAGTTGCCCAACTCACTCATGGTGATTCTGGGTGGCTTACAGAAATTACTAAAAAGAGTTTGATGTAAGAAAATACACGATAGGAACCAAGAAAGGTAAACACCCAGCCAAGTGCTGCACATCGCCTCTTATTATCAATAGTTTTAATCTGTGTTTTTATTATGTGTTTTATGGTTTTATTATGGTACTGTAAACTGCCCAGTGTCAGTTAGCTGAGATGGTTGGTGTAGAAATTCAATGGATTAAGGCCAATAGAAGAGAATATTTTGTAGCTCAGGGTTGAATTGTGGAGACTTTGGTGCTCTCTCAGCTTAGTGGTTTTTTTGCAAAGGTTTCATGACCCAACTAAGTAACACCATCAAGGCTAGGAGGGAGTGGGGTTGTGGAGTGGAGAAGAAGAGGAAGGAGAAGGAGGAGGAAGAAGACAACAAGGTCCTTGGTGCTGTATGAGCTTGTTTGCTTTCTTGCAGGCATTTCATTACCCAAACAAGTAATATCAGGAGGAGGAGGAAGAGGAGGACTGTGGGGCCCTTGGTGCTTACTGGGCTCGGTGATTTTCTTGCAAATGTTTCATGACCCATCATCAGAGCTAGAAGCCGGAGGTGCCAAACCCTAACTCTAAGCGTAACTCTTCTTGCACTGATGGTGTTACCTAGTTGGGTCATGAAACATCTACAACAACAACAACAACAAAAACCACACTCAGACAGCCCCAAATCAATAAACAATCTATTAGGTGGAGAGTAAAGAGCCCACTTAGGAATGAAGACAAAAAGAGAGGCTTCAGATCTCTTGGTCCCCAGTTCTGTCTCACTTGTGCTACACATTGGCTCCCTTTTGTTCTGTATCTACACCCCACTGTCCTCTCAAAGTCTGGAATCTGTGTTCAGAAGTCCCACTTTGAGCAAAACTTTGCATCCTGTCTCAGATATGGACATTCCTGGCTCAGTTTTCAGGGATATGAGGATTTTTTTCTCCTGGTTGGCCCACACCAAAGGAGTTCCACTTTTGGACCCTGTAAGCGAAGTAACCAGGTTCACAACCAGGAGGGTGTGTGTTGGATGCTAAGTAGAGGCAGGTATTTCTCTCTCTGGGCACAATGGTAATGTATCTGCTGAACATGCCCTTCCTGTCTCATTGGCGACAGGAAGGGCATCCGGCCAGTAAACATTCAACTCCATTCAGTTGCCCAGACTCCACCTCAATGCAAGGGATTATGGGGGCATTAAAAGAAGAAGATGATGATGAATCTAGTAACCTGGTGAACTCAAGGTGACTCTCCTTTCATCCCGTTTCTAGGCCACTAACGTCTTGTCCTTCATCCTCTCATTACCTGAAGCAGCTGAAGTTATCGAGAACAAGTTCCCTCAGCTGCTGATTGCGCTGGTCACCCAGATTTATTTTCTCCTTGGAGCCAGCAAACGAGGGTCAAAACGATCAAGCCAAATACTGGATAATTCCCAACAAATCAACTTCTTGGGGTAAGGAATCTCCTAGGCCCAATCTGGATCCTTTCTCCATCACTGCGTTGGTGAAGCTAGTCCCATGGTTGTTAAGTGAATCTGGCTTCGCCACCGACTTTGCTTGTCAGAAGGTCACAAAAGGGGATCATGTGAATCATAAAGCGTGACTCATAAACCATCATAAATATGAGCCAGTTGCCGATTGTCTGAATTCTGATCACATGACCACAGGGATGCTACAATGGTCGTAAGGGTGAAAAATGGTCATAAGTCACTTTTTCTGTGGTATTGTAACTCTGTACAGTCACTAAATGAACTGTAGTAAGTCATAGTAATCAAGCTCAGCCACAAACAACCCTGGTTGGCCCATAGACACTGCCAACCATCATGGCTTGGTTCAATCATGGCTATCGGGAGGCAGATTGGAATCCGCGGAAGCCTGCGCTTTGCAGGGGGCAGGAGCTCTTCTGAATGATTGGCACTGACTCTTGTTCCTTTATTTGTTTAGCGCTGCAGTGCAAGCGATCAGAAATTTGATCCTGTGTGCTGGCTATATGAGGGAATTTGATGCCTTGGGGCTGCTGGGCTGCTGGGAAATGCTCCTGAGCCCAGACAGTTTGTTTCAAGCCATTTCCCACCTGGCCCGGTAAGAAGTTAAAAGTCAGAAGAGCTTGGCTACAAGTGGCAGTGGGTGAAAGGTAGAGGGGGGATCAGGAGAGAGAGAGAGGAAGAAGAAGAGGCAGAGAGAGAGAGAGAAAGAGGCAGAGAGAGTGTGAAAAAGAGAGCTGGAAGAGGGAGGGAAGGGGAGGGAGAGAGAAAGAGGGGGAGAAGTAGAGGAAAAGCAGATGGACAGTGAGGTGGAGAGGGAGAGATAAAGGGAGACAGGGAGGGAGAGGGGGTAAAAGTGAAAGAGGGAGGGGGAGAGAGAGGGAGAAGAACAGGAGGGAGAGAGGGAGAGAGAGAAAAAGAGAGAAAAGGAGAGGAAAAGGAGGAGTGAGAGAGAGAGAAGCAGAGAGAGAGATAAAGAGAGGCGGAGAGAGTGAAAGGGAGAGGGGAAGAGGGACCAGTGGGGAGAGGGAGAGAGAAAGAGAGGGACAAGGAGGGAGGGCGAGAGAGGGGGGGAGGGGATGGGAGAGGAAGAAGAAGATGCAGAGAGAGAGAAAGAGAGAGAGAAAGAAAGAGAGGCAACAAGCAGATTTTTCTGATCTCTCCGTATCTGATCTTTTAGGAACTTGTTCGCATTCTCTAAAGTGGAGCTCAAGGACATGTTTACACAGGCCAATGCATACCTCCACCGCCCTGACATAAGAGAGAAGACAATTGGGATGATCTTCTTCTCGGAGGTGAGAAGACATTCTGGAGGTCAAGAAAAGCTTCCCTGGGTTCATAAGAACTTTCTGGTTGGAAACTAGAAGTTGTGGGTGCTCCATCCCTGGAGGCCTTGAAGAAGAGGCTGGACAGCCACTTGCCTGAAATGGTAGAGGGTCTCCTGCTTAAGCAGGGGTTGGACTAGAATAGAGGTCTCCAACCTTGGCAACTTTAAGACTTGTGGACTTCAGCTATGCTGGCTGGAAAATTCTGGGAGTTGAAGTCCACAAGTCTTAAAGTTGCCAAAGTTGAAGACCTCTGGACTAGAAGACCTCCAAGGTCTTCTATTATTCTATTAATTGGTGGAATGGCTTGCCTCCAGACGTTATGGGAGGGAGGGAGGGAGAGAGGAAGGAAGGAAGGAAAGAAGGAGAGGAAAGACCAGTAGCTCTCACACCCATAATCACGAAGTGTTTTGAGAGACTGGTCTTGAAATATATACAGGATTGCCTCCCATTGACCCTTGACCCATACCAGTTTGCTTATCGGAATAACAGATCCACAGAGGATGCTACTGCCATGGCTCTCCACGTTGCACTGGACCCTCTGGAGCATAGTGGGAGCTACGTAAGGATGCTTTTCGTTGATTACAGCTCAGCTTTTAATACCATCATTCCGGACATACTGATTAAGAAGTTGCTGGAAATGGGCCTCTCCTCTCACATCTGCTGTTGGATAAGGGACTTTCTTACTAACATACCTCAAACCGTGAGGATTGGCAGCTATTTTTCCTCCATCTTCCTCTCAGCACTGGCTCTCCACAGGGCTGTGTGCTGAGCCCCCTTTTGTATTCACTCTATAACTACGACTGCACTCCCTCTTGTCTCACTAACTCTATAATAAAATTTGCAGATGACACCAGATTGGTGGGACTCATATCAGGAGGAGACGAGACGATCTATAGGTCAGAAGTCCTCAGACTGGTCTTGTGGTGCAAGAGTCATAACCTCATTCTGAACATCAAAAAGACCAAAGAATTGATTACAGACTTCAGAAGATGCAAAGCAGAGCCTCTCCCACTATGTATCAATGGAGACTGTGTGGAAAGAGTTCATAGTTTTAAACTTCTAGGAACTCATATTTCCTTACTTGGTCGGTCCACACTATGGCTACTGCAAAGAAGCACCTGCACTTTCTGAGGCTGCTGAAAAAGAGGGGTTTGGGTGAGAAGTTGCTGGTTACTTTTTACCATTCTACCATCGAGAGCATTTTGGCATACTGTGTAACGGTGTGGTGTTCTGGATGCTCTGCAGTGGATAAGAAGATGCTCCAGAGAGTTATAAACACAGCACAAAAAATCATCAGTTGCTCTCTTTCTTCTTTGGAAGAGATTGTGAAGACCAGACTCCTCTCTAGAGCACTAAAAAATCTCCGCTCATCCTGGACATTCATATTTCGAACTGTTACCATCAGGGACGCATTATAGGTGTCTTAAAATGAGGACTAATAGACTGAGAAACAGTTTCTTTTCCAAGGCAATAATTGTCTTGAATCAGACAGTGCATTTGTGATTTAGTCCTATTATTATTATTATTGTTGCTGCTGCTGCTGCTGCTGCTGCTATTATTATTATTATTATTATTATTATTAAATACTCTGTAATATGATTGTGATATGGTGTTTGGGGCACTGTGCTGGAGTAGCTTTCAAATTTCATTATATTCGTGGAATGCAATGAGAATAAAGGTATTCTATTCTATTCTTGAAAAGAACAAAGGGAAAGAAGGAGAGGAAAGGAAGGAGATATGAAGGCAGGGAGGATGGAGGAAGAGCAGTGAGAAGGAAGAAAGCAAAGGGAGACAGAGAGAGGGAGGGAGGGAGAGAGGGAGAAAGGAAGGAAGGGAGGGGGGGAGGGAGGGAGGAAAAGACACGTTGCTCATCAGAAAATCAGAAAAGGGGATCCCATGACATCGGGACATTGCAACCGTCATAAGTATTCATCTGCAAGTACCCAAATTTTGGTTGCATGAAGGTGTGGATGGTACAATGGTCCTAAGTCTGAAAAATGGGTGTGTCCTTTTTGTCAGTGCTGTTGCAACATTCAATGGTCATTAAATGAGGACTATTTTCTATTTCCTTCCTCTTAATGGCTGAATGTGGCATCTCTTAGTAGAGGCTCTCAGGAAATTTCCCTTCCGTTGCTTTGCTAGTGCTCAGTTTCTCGCCTCTTCTTCCTCAGCTGCTGTACCACCCAGAGGTTGGGCACCATTTTACGATGCGGCACATTCTGGACACTCTTTATAAATGGATGAGCCAATCATACACCCTCCTACAAATATTTAGTATTCGAGGCCTGGGATACCTTCTCCAGCACCCCTTGGAGGTAAGAGATGGGGTGAAGGAAGTGACTGTCAAGGGAGTAGCAGGTGTGACCTCCCTCTCCGGGGAGTCCACAAGGCTGGGAGGGAGAAGAAGACAAGCGCCAGAAAGAGGGTGGGCTCAGCTGGAGTGGTGTCTCTTCTTCAAAGATGGGTGCATCCCTGGAAGATCTGAAGGATCCACTTGAGGACAGATCCTCTTGGAGAACATCAGAAAGCAGAAAGGGATGGAAACTCATCAAGGACAGAACCAACCTAGATCTGAGGAGAAATTTCCTCACACTGGGAACGATTAATCATTGGAACGACTTCCTCCAACACTGGAAGATTTTAAGAAGAGTCTGGATAGCCATTTCTCTGGGATTGCATAGTGTCTCCTGTTTGAGCAGGGGGTGGACTAGAAGACCTCTGAGGTCCCTTCCAATTCTGCTATTCTGTTAGTCAGTGGAATCATTTGCCTCCAGACGTTGTGGGTGATCCAACATGGGAGACTTTCAAGAGGAAACTAGAGATCCGTTTATCCAGAACAGTATAGGGCAGTGATGGTGAACCTTTTGGGCACCCAAACCAGAAGACATGGGCATGCGCATGCAGGAGCAAGGTCCGGAGGTCCGGAAAACCAAAGACCAGCTGGCCAGTGCGCGAAACCGTTTTTTCGGTGTTTGGGGGGGCATTTTCAGGGCTTTTCTGGGGTGTTTCCCCCTAAAAACAGCCTGAAAATGGCCTGAAAATGCTCCAGAAAGTGCCCCCCAAATGCCCTGAAAAATATCCTGAAAATGGCTGGAAAAATGGCGTGAAAACAGCCTGGAAACAGTCTGGAAAACAGCCCCCAAAAGGGCCTGAAAACGGCCCGAATAATGGCCTGAAAATGGTTTGAAAAAGGGCCTGAAAATGGCCAGAAGAAGGCCCAAAAATAGCCTGAAAACAGCCCCCAAAAGCCCTGAAAATGGCCTGAAAATAGTCGAAACAAAGACCTGAAAATTGTCCAGAAAAAGTCCCCAAAATGGTCTGGAAAATGGCTTGGAAAAAAGCCCCCAAAAGGCCAAAAACAGTCCAGAAAAAGTCCCCAAAATTGTATGGAAAATGGCCTGAAAACAGCCCCCCAAAATGCCTGAAAAAAATGACCTGTTTTTTGGCTGCTTTTCGAGCCATTTCCCGGTATTCTGGCATCCGCAAAGACCAGGAGAACGGCTGGCAAGGGGGCACATGCCCACTGAGAAGGCTCTGCGTGGGTAGGTTTGCTCCATCAGGGGTGCAGAGTCTCCTGCTTGAGCAGCAGGTTGGACTGGAAGATCTCCCGGTTCCTTTTCAACCCTGGGATTCCATGTTCTGTGGGCTTCTCTGTCATGACCTCTGCTAGACTCGGAGAACTGCAGGGACCCATTTAATGGCTCCTTTCTTTCCCTACTTCAACCAGACTAAGGTTTTGCGGCCCATATTAGGACCTGTCGTGAACTGCGCCATACAACACCATAGCATCCTAGCCAAGGAAGCACTGAGGACACTTCAGATCCTGTTTGGGCAGCTGGATGTCAGGATATACGGATACAAGGCCGCTGTTCTCATCCCCCACCTCCTGCAGTATTTTTCTGATGTAAGTCAGCTAAAACACGGCTCTTTCGCTCTTTTCCTCCCATCAAGATGGCCTGGGGACCACCTGCAGAAGTCTAAATTGATCACAAATCCTTAGAAATAGTTCAGCTACAGCGGCGTTGTGATGATATAAAAGAGTGTGTAGGCTTGCAGATGATCCTTGAGCGCTGCTAGAGAGCTGGAGAGGTCCAGATGAGTGGAGGAGAATGAAGGTTGCCACTCTCTTCAGCTTCACCACAGCATTGTGCCAGGCTAGAAAAATCTAGAACATCAGGCACCCTATCTAGAAACATCCCCCCTCGCTTTCCATATCTAAATGCAATCTAGAGGGGTGTTGCTTGGTCTCAGATGTGTGGTCTTCAACTCTGCTGGCTGGAGAACTCTAGGAGTTGAAGTCCCCACATCTTGAAGCTGCTCAGATCGAAAAAAAACTGTTCTAGATCAGTATCTCTCAATCTTGGCAACTTTTAAGGACTTCATCTCCTAGAACTATCCAGCCAGCATACTGGACCTGAAGTTCCCACATCTTAAAGCTGCTCAGATTGAAAAACAGCAGCCTACATCATACCATAGAGGTTGATCTGCAAGCATTGTACAGCAATTGTCAACAATTAGCATGGAATTGTCAAGATGAATTGTCAAGATTAGCCAGGCTAATCTTGTTTCTTAAGTGGGTGAAGAGATTGTCAGTCATCCAGATCATGGCTGTCCCAAAGGTGCTTTTTCCAAAGACAACATAATTTTTTTCCTTGAAGACATTTCACTTCTCATTCAAGAATCTACTTCAGTTCGAAGCTTCAGTTCAAAGAGGGAAACCTCTTCAAGGAACAACAAAATCTTTTGTCTTTGGAAAAAGCACCTTTGGGATAATTAAACAGATACATAGTTGGGTTGAAAAGCGTGTTCAGAGTAGTCATTAATAGTATATCTAGTGGAGAGCCATCCTCGCTGAACAGTGGAGGATGGAAGGAAGAATATTCCTGTCGTCATCTGGTCATTGGCAGTTTATCTTTAGCAGTTACGAGCAGATGACTGCAAGGGATATAAATCCTTCCACCCTCCACCATTCACGCAGAACTGAAGAAGCTTCTTGGGTGAGAAGTGAAACATCTTCAGGGAAAAACAAAATCCAGTTGCCTTTTTTAAAAGTATCTTGGGGCAATCATGACCTGGGTGATGGACCATCTCCATGGATATTGAACTGGTTTGAGGTGACCCTGAGAATATCTATATGTTTGTGGAGATTCTCAATCATTCAGGTCCTTTTTCTAAAAGGCACCTGGACTTTCTTAGTGTTTTCTTAGAAAACATTTCACCTCTCATCCAAGATGCTCGGGTGAAGTTCTAAACGGAAGAAGCTTCTCGGGTGAGAAGCAAAACATTTTCAAAGGAAAAAAGAAAAAAAGTCCCCTTGCTTTTCGGGAAAAGCAACTTTGGGGCAACCATGATGTGGATGTTTGAGAATCACCAGACGTTTAACCAAGGGGATATGATCGTATTTTGGAAATACCTGAAGGATGTCATTTGAGCCATGCTCTCCTCAAAGTCTGGGACACAAAGTAGTAGAGTTTATAGGATGCTAGAAAAGAAAGTAAGATCAGGGGTGTCTCTCTAGGAGAGTTCATAGCCATTGGATGACCTCAAAGATCTCCCCAAATTAGCTTGGACAAGTGGGTTCCAGATGAGTTTCCAGGTATAACTTTCACTTGAGGAGTCCACATTTGTCCCATTTTCAGTTAAAGACACTTCGATGCCCTTTGGTTCTGGAGGATACAATCCATCCAGCCTAGGACATCAAAGGATGTTGCAGTTCAACCTATCTGGAAGATGGCTTAGATGAGCGAATAGAAGATGATTCAAGGCCTGGAGACTCAAACATAAGAACGGTTGCAGAATTTGGGCTTGGCTGGTCTAGAGTAAAGAAGGATTGGGGGGACAAGATAGCAGCATTCCAGGATTTGAAGGACTTCCAGGATACCAAGATGGAGAGAATCAAAACCTCTTGGGAACTTGGTATGCTCTGAACTTGTGTGTTCTTCTCCTGCAAACTTAAAGATCCTTCTGCATGGCCACTACCAACCACACCAAGAACCCGACAGTTGAGCACTGAGCTACCTCGATTTTCATCTATTGGAGGGACTCACCTGTTTCTCTTCCTTTGTAGGAAGACACCGAACTGCGAAATAATTCCATCTCTATTTTCGGCATTCTCTTGAAAGGGGTGAACCTTATAGAAAACAATAATATCACAGTAAACATCATGCAGAGCCTTGTTCCATTATTAATCCAGCTTTCAGATGGTCAGACCAAAGAAGTGAGTTGAAGAGCTGGGTAGAACTGTGGGGGCCTTGGTGCTCTCTGAGCTTGGTTATTTTTCTTGTAGACCTTTCCTTACCCAACCAGGAAACATCATCAGTGGTAGCATGGAGTGGAGTTTGTGGAGAGGGGAGGAGGCGGAGGAGGAGGAGGAAAAAGGACTGTGGGGTCCTTGGTGCTCTCTGAGCTTGGTTATTTTCTTGCAGACATTTTATGACCCAACTAGATAATATCATCAGTGCTAGGAGGAAGTGGTGTCCCTGTTTATGCAGAAGTGGCTGGCCATTTCAGTGTTGGTGGGAATGTTATTTTCTGCCTGTTAACTATTCCCCTTATTAGGCTGTTTTTTATTCTTATTCTTATTCTGCCTGTTATTCCCATTATTATTATTGTTATTGTTGTTGTTGTTATTATTATTATTATTATTATTATTACATGAGCCTCTTTTGCCACCTTCTGACAAGCATAGTCCCTGGAGAAGCCAGATTCCTTTAACGGCTCTGCTACTAGCTTAACCCCTGCGGAGATTCCCTCAACAATTGTGGGAAGAAAGGTCGTAGAACGGGGAAAAGCTCACTTAACTACTGTCTCACTTCATAATAGACATTTTGGGCTCCGTGGCGATTGTAAGTCGAGAACCACCTGTAGAGAGATTGGGCACCTGGTTAGCTTGTCCAGCACCCTGTTGGAGATGTTGAGGGGTCTCCTTTCAGGACGGAGAATCTGGTCCTCCCTGCCCCCTTGCCCGGCCATCTCTGAGTCCTGGAGTAGCTTCTCCGCTTTCCCATCCCCTGAGCAAGGAGAAGGCTGGGTTCTCTCTGCAGAACATGGACCAAATCAGAAGCGGGTTACCTGACGCCACCTTTCCTCCCCCGGCCCAGGTCTCCAGGAATGCCCTCAATGCCTGCGTCGCGTTCATGGAATGGGAGGATGTTCCCAGCAACTTGTTCAACCATCAAATGTACAGCAGCCCCCATAGCATGTACAAGGACATCTGTGCCGTCATTGTAAGTGTGAGCCAAGCTGGCTTGTTTTGTTCCAGATTGTTGTATGCTAACCGTTTAATTTTATTTTATTTTTGTCCCACCTTTATTTATAAATAATTCAAGATGGTGGACATCCCTAATACTTTTCCTCCTCCTCCAATTTCCTTCACAACAATCCTGTGAGGTGGGTTGCACTGAAAGAGAGGGACCGCACCAAAGTCACCCAGCTGGCTGTGATGACTAAGGCGGGACTAGAACTCTCTATCTCCTGGTGATTGGCCCAAAGTCACCCATCCAGCCTTCATGCTTAAGGCAGGACTAAAACTCCCAAAGTCATGCAGATTTGCTATGATGACTGAGGCAAGACTAGAACTCTCCATTTCCTAGTGCAGGGGTGTCAAACTCAATTTCATTGAGGGCTGCATAAGGGCTATGGTTGACCTCAGGTGTGGCCAACTGGGTGGGTGTGGCTGAATGGGTGGGCGTGGCCAGCTCGACTCCACTCCCCAAACTGCGTGGATGTTTCCTCTTTGCATTGGGTAGACCAGTGCCTGGCTGGCCCTCTTTCCTGTTATCGTTGGATAGACTGGGCTGGAAGGTAGGCTGCCCTGATCCAGGGGTGTGAAATATAAGCACCAAGGGCCAAATGGGACCCACGAGGTGCTCAGATCCATCCCAAGGGGTCTTCCTGGTCTCCCCAATGCGAAGAGGAAAGATTGGCCTGGTTAACCACAATGTATTTATCATCGTCTTTAATAACATAAATGTGTTTGTGTATATACTATACTATATAATGTAATAATGTTATATTGTATCGCATTGCATTGTACTGTACTGTAGAATAGGATAGTACTAGGGGTGGGATTCAATTTTTTTAACAATCAGTTCTGTGGGCATGGCTTAGTTGGTGGGTGTGGCTTGGTGGTCATGTTATTGGCTGGGCGTGGCCAAATCAATATCACTCACATCGAGGCACGCATCTCCTCGCCTGGCCTCTTGTGACTGTGGGGATGCTGCAACAGTTGTAAATGTGAAAAATGGTCATAAGTCACTTTTTTCAATGGTCACTCCACACAAGCAAAGTACCAGCAAAGAAGGGGGAAAAACTCCAGAGAAGTTCCAGAGGCAGGAAGTCTAGTCCTGCCAAGAATGTAATAAGGAGAGGCAGTTTCTGTAAGCAACACCAGAATGTTTCCTTCCTGCCTTCCTTACAGGATTAGGCCAGGAATTTCTTCTACCAACCGGTTCTCCCAACTGCTTAGAATGTTAACAACCGGTTCTAGCGAATAGGGGCGAATTGGTAGAATCCTACTCCTGGATAGTACATTCCATTATAGTAAAATAATATCATTTAGTATAATAAAATATAGTATAGTATAATCATATTATAGTTTAGTATCGTATAGCATGATATAATACAATACAATAAAATATAATATGCCATTGAAGACATTGTTATTGATGGCATGAGGACTAAAAATCGGACCAAGAAAGTGACCCCTTTGTGAAAAAAAAGAAAGCTATAGAATTCATTGGCTTCTTTCTTGCCTTCTTTTCCCCAGATGAATAAATGCAAGCAAAATATCTCCAAAATGTTGGATCAAATGCTGGATTTCCTGGGGAACAGAAAGGCTCTGTATCGAAAGGCAGCTGGCCAATTAATTGGTAAGCACAAATACAAAACGTGGAAGAAAGGGATGGAAAAGCAAGAGAGACGGGCAGCCTAATGCCATGCATGCTGACCCTTCTCTCTCTCTCTCTCTCTCTGTCACACACACACACACACACACCCTGCAGAATTAAGCAATAAGCAGACTGGAAGCTGCTGCTACACCGTGTGGCTTCTTCATAACCGCTACGATTTTCTGAGTTTCGGAAGCCTCCTTCCTTGCTATGATTTCCATTTCCTGTCTCCTTCCCAGCCTCCTTTGCCCCAATTGATCAAAAAGGGATAAATTGTTAAGAGGTCAAACCCCCTGTTCAAGCAAGAGACCCTATACCATTCCAGACAAGAGGCCGTCCAATCTCTTCTTAAAAGCCTCCAGTGAGGAACACCCAAAAGTTTTTTTTTAGTATTTATTTGATTTGTCAATCACTTACAAGATACAGGTATAAGAATAAATACAGTTTTGAATACATGAGATGGATACTCATAAGAAAAACAAAAGAAACAATAGGACAGGGACGGTAGGCATGTTGGTGCGCTTATGCACGCCCCCTACAGGCCTCTTAGGAAAGTGGTGAGGTCAATAGTAGTCTAAGGTTAAAATTTTTGGGGTTTGGGAAAGAAACCACAGAGTCAGGTAGAGTATTCCAGACATTGACCACTCTGTGGCTGAAGTTGTATTTCCTGCAATCAAGTTTGGTGCAGTTAACCTTGAGTTTGTATCTATTATTTGCTCTTGTGTTGTTATGGTTGAAGCTGAAGTATTCATTGACAGGTAAGTCATTGCAATGTATGATTTTATATACTGTACTTAGATCAGACCGAAGGCAGTGTAGTTCTAGATTTTCTAGGTCTAGAATTTCAAGTCTGGTGGCATAAGGTATTCTGCAATGAGTAGAGGAGTGGAGAACTCTTCTTGTGAAATATTTCTGGATTTTCTCAACTGTGTTAATATCAGATATGTAATGTGTGTTCCAGACTGATGAGTTGTATTCAAGTATAAGTCTAGCAAATGTTTTGTATGCTCTAGTTAGTAGTGTGATATTACCAGAGAAGAAGCTACATAGGATTAGATTAACAACTCTTAATGCCTTTTTGGCTATGTAGTTACAATGGGCTCTAGCACTTAGATCATTTGAGATGAGTACTCCAAGGTCCTTGACAAAGTTTGGATCATCAACAACAGACTATTCAGCCTGTATTTTATTTTCTGATTTTTTTTGCCAATATGTAGGACAGAGCATTTATTTGTTGAGATTCGAAGTTGACATTTGATTGACCATTCTGATACATAGTCAAGGTCTTTTTGGAGGGTAGTAGTATTATCTGTGGTGTTGAATAGTTAGACTTATAATAATAAGTTAGACTTATAGAGACTTAGAATAACTTTATTGTCACTTTAAAAGTACACTAATCGGCAGACCTTAAAATGAAATTTCATTGCATGCAGCCCTCAAAAACCCCTGGAAGCAAGTTGTTGTGCTGATTGATTGTCCTCCCTGTATGAAAATTTCTCCTTCATTCCAGGTTGCTTCTTTCCTTAATTAGTTACCATCCATTGATTTTTGCCCTGCCTTCTGCTGCTTTGGAAAATAGGTTGCCACCCTCCCCCTCTTCCTTGTGGCTGCCCCTCAAATAAAATCACAAAGCTAATACAATCATTGCTTGTAGAAACAGAGGCATAGAATCAAAATCAGGTGAGGTGACGTATAACTGCCACTTCATAAAGCCTTAGTAAGGCCACACCTGGAATCCAGTTTTGGTCAGCACATTACAAAAAAGACTTTGAAAAAAGGGCAAAGAAGGGCAAACAGGATAATGAAAGGCCTAAACCATATGAAGAATGCTTGGAGGAATTGGATATGGCTAGTCTAGAGAAAAGAAGGACCGGATACGATAGCAGTCTTCCAGTAGTTTAGGGGCTGCCCCGAAGAAGAGGGGGGTCAACCCATTTTCCAAAGCACCAGAGGGCAGAAAAGAAACAATGGGTGGAAACTAACCAAGGAGAGAAGCAATTTGGAATTAAGAACCTGTGGAACAGTTTGCCTCCAGAAGTTATGGCTGCTCCATCACTGGAGGCTTTTAAGAAATGACTGGACTGAAATGTCTGAAATGCTAGTATAGGGTCTTCTATCTGAGCAAGGGGTTGGACTAGAAAACCTCTATGGTCCCTTCCAGTTCTATTCTGATTGGTTGGTTGAAATATTGGAGGACTGCTATCATGTCACCCCTAGTCCTTCTTTTCATGAGATCACTAGACATACCCAATTCCTGTAACCATCCTGTAAAGTCCCAAATGACTGTTCCAAGTAGAAACAGATGAATGGTGAAACTTTTTCTTTAATCAAAGCAGTCGATTTAGCCTTCTCTGCTAACTCCATCAACGTTTTCTATTTATCTGCCTAGCCTGCTGCGCACTGTATTTAACACCGGATGTGGTTCCCTCCAGACAACTTGAAGGAGTTTACCTTGGTGAGTTTAAAAGTTTGCTAGCTTTTTCTCCAGAAGCCCTGTCGCTGATAAGGGTTGGTCCTCCAGGTCGTTCCCAGAAATAATTTGCTTTTTGGATTCGTTTCAGCTCTCCGGGATCTGGAAGGTGACTGTGAACCCTCGGTGGCTCGGGTGGCAGCTGCATCATTAGAAGAACTATTTCGACAGTGTGGCCACAGGGTAAACCCCGATCTAGTTAGTAGCCAACTCCTCACGAAAGTCATCGGAAGCATCTCCATACAGCCCTCTGAGACTCAGCAATAAATCATTTAAGAGTTTAATCGTTTACTTTATTGTCATTGCACCTCAGACGACAAAATTAAATGCCATCTTCAGTGTACATATATATAAGTGTGTGTGTGTGTTACAGCATAACTCTGGAACGCCTTGGCCGCTGAAATGTAAAGGAATCAGAACCCAATCAGAACCAAAGATCTACATACAAATACCCGCGAAAACCTCAGAAAACATATATATATATATATGTGGGTCTGGTGTCCTTCTTCATGTAAGGTACTCGTTTGTTAATGAGGGCGGGTTTCCAAATAGGCGGGAGGTGTCATCTCGTTTATTCATGCTGTGTGGGCGTTTTTCTATCTCTATGGCTTCCCTGATTATTCTGTTGTTGAAGTGTTCGGTTTTGGCGATAGTTCTGGTATTTTTAAAGTCAATCTTATGTCCTGTGGCTTTGAGGTGTTGGACCAGGGAAGAGATCGGTTCTTCTTTTTTGATTGAGTTCTTGTGTTCTTCAATGCGTGCACTTATTCTTCTGTTAATTTGTTCGATGTATGTGGTGGGCAGGAGGTGCACGGGATTTCGTATACTCCTTGGTTTTCTAACTCAATTTTGTCTTTAGGGTTTCTTAGGATGGTGGATATTTTTCCGTTTGTGCAGAATGCTGTTTTAATGTTATGTTTTTGGAGGATCTTGCTGATTTTGTCTGTAGTGCCTTTTATATATGGGAGGAGGCCTTTGCCATTTTCTTGTTCTCTGTCTTGGATTTTGGTTGGGGTTTCTTTTTGGATTAGGTGAGTAATCTTCTTTCTTTGGAATCCATTGGCTGTTAGTATGCTAGTGAGAGTGTGTAGTTCGGTTTTTAGGTGTTGTTCATCGGCTAAGCATTTTGTTCTGAAGATGAGTGTCTCGGCTACGGAATTGATCTGTGCTGGGTGGTGGTGTGAGAGTGCGTGTAGATAGCGGTTTGTATGTGTCTTCTTCTGGTAGATGGTGTGTCCTAGGGAGCCATTGGATTTTTTGTATACTAAGACATCTAGGAAGGGAAGTTGATTGTTAACTTCTGTTTCCATGGTGAATTGTATTTTGGGGCATAGGCTGTTGAGGTGTGTGAGGAAGTTGTTCAGTTTTTCTTGTGGCCAGATTATGAAGGTGTCATCTACGTATCTGAGCCAGAGTTTGGGTTTGTGATCATATTTTTCTAGAGCTTGTGTTTCAAAGTGTTCCATGTAGAGGTTTGCGATGACAGGTGAGAGGGGTGATCCCATGGGTGCTCCTTCTATTTGTTTGTATTTTTCTCCATTGTAGGTGAAGTATGTATTAGATAGGCAATGGTTGGTCAGATCTAGTATGTGCTTGGGGGGGTTGTATTTATTTTGGATGGCTGTCAAGGCTTCTTTTATAGGCACTTGGGTGAAGAGGGATATGACATCGAAGCTCACTAATAGATCGCTGGGTTGTAAGTTTTGTTTCTTTATGATCTCGATGAACTGGAATGAGTTTCTTACATGTGAGTTGATGGATTCTGCATAGGGGCTGTAGTTGTTTGGCGAGAAATTTGGCTAGGTTTTGTAGAGATGAGCCTATGGAGCTGACTATAGGTCTAAGTGGAGTTCCTTCTTTGTGTATCTTGGGGAGACCATAAAGCTTAGGGCATCTGGATGATTTCTCTCTGGGTATGATTCTTTGCTGGATTTCTTCGCTGATGGGGGAGGCTTTTATTTTGGATCTGGTGGTTTTTTCTAGGTAGGTGGTGGGGTCTGTGTTTAGGGGTTTGAATGTGGGGTCTTGGAGTAGGTTGGTTAACTTGGTTTGGTAGTTGGATGTGTTCATAACCACTGTTGCGTTGCCCTTGTCTGCTGGTAGGATTATTATGCTGCTGTCTTTTTTCAGGTTAAGTAGCGCAGTTTGTTCTTCTTTGGATAAGTTGCTTTTGGGTGGTTTGCTAGTGCAGAGGATGTTGGTAATTTCGAGACTGATTCTCCGAAAACAAATATATATATATATATATATATATATATATATATATATATATATATATATATATATATATATATATATATATATAGGCACTTTTGACAGCGATAGTATGCATTTTGGAGTCAAGTTCTGTTAAGATACAGCCTGTTGTGCTTTAAATGGATTCTACTGTACAGTACAGTGAAGTTGCCATGGTAACGGCTTCACAGTACTCCACAAGGGAGCTCCCTCTGGTAAGGGGCTGTCAGCTGGTGCTCCATTCAAAATCCAAGAAAGAAACACTTAGACTCCGTTAATTAGAGAAAAGATATCTTTTACTGGAAATCAAGTGGTAGCATCAAAAGAATTCTGAATCTGAGAAAATGAGCGCGAAAATCACATATACAAAGTGATGGCAACGTCCCCACCCACAAGAGTTCAAACTGTCCATCCAATTAAAAGTTGCATGTAATCAGACTTATGACAGCCTAAAGATGCGAAGCAAAGGAAAGAAATCTGGAAGGCTGACAGGGGGCCTCAGCTTCAAGCAAAGACGACAAGTCGTCAGGGGAGGTGCCTGCTAATGCAGACCATCACCTCAAAGCAGGGGTGGGTTTCTTATTAATAAAAGTTTTTTTATTTTGATCTGCACATACCCAACAATACTTTAACTGTATGGCATCAACATATCATACATTTTATATAAGCAAACTTAATAATCTCTTAATATCCACATTCAAAGTCCTTCCCTGATTATTTTCAACGTTTCAATATTCTCTCCTAATGCCAACCACCATATCAGTTAGACATACCTGATAATTTCATTATTCAATTTCCTCCTCATTTTTTTTTAAATATAAAAGAATCTCATTTGGCAAGCAGTATGGTTCCAGGTTTAAATACAATACAAACATGACCATATTTACCTATTCATTTTGTTGGTTCAATTTCATATCACATTAACCTTATTAGTATTAAATATTAAACTTATCCAAATCCAATTCATATGATAACTTATTTCATTCGAGTATTCTCATATCTTATTTTACAATGCCATTTGAAATTCTCATCTCATTTCTATATTCATTTCCCAAATTACCTTTATCTGTCATATTTGCAATTTTATCAATCCTTAGTTTATTAATTCAAAATTGTCCCCTCTGATTATTAATTCGAGCCAGCCACCTTCAATCTACCTTGATACCATCTCCCTAATTACTATAACACACACACATGCACACACATACACACACATATATACTTTTTTTTGTCAGATTCTGTATTACATTTTCTCAATCACCTTATAAATCATCTATACATTACAAAAGTATTAGTCTAATCAATTATAGCAACTGATATTAATCCTTCCATAATAATTCCCCCCTTTTCTTATACATTGTTAATCATCAACATATGATATTTTTATTATAAATTCCCAGTTCCATATTTATTCCATTAAATTCCACGTCTAATATAGCAATAATTCTTTAATAACAGGAAAGAAAAAGAAAAAAAATCACATCAGTTACATACTTATCTATTTTCTATTCTTAATCATTTATATCACACCTTGCTGAATCTCTTTCCTATCCTCTTTTTTTAATTTCACCCATTGTCTCTCACTCTTTTAACAATATAGTTCCTTTTTCATCCTCATTTGCTTCCTGTTTCTCTGTATTTTCTGGTCCTTTCTTTTAATTCCCCTTTTCACTATTTTTATTCCTCTCCATTTCTCATTCCAGTTATTAACTTTTTCTCCTCCCTCTTTTGATTTTTCTTTTGAACTTTCCTTTTCAGCTTTTTCCCTCTCCTTATTTCCATTTTCCAAACCATTTTCCCTTTTATTATCACATCAGACCACATATTTTTAATTTTAATTCCTCCCCCCCCCATTAAGTAATTGTTGACCCCTTTGTTCTTCAAAGCTGGCTTCTTCTTCGTTAAACTCCTCCCCCTCTGGTTTGCATTCTTCTTCTACACGCTGGGTCACCATTTTTAATTTCTGTAATACATAGTTACACATTTCAAATCTAGTTTTCATCGTTTCCCTTATGTCTTGCAAGTCTGCTCTCACTTCAACAAATAATTCCTCCATTGTATCCTTCTCATTTTTTCTTTTTCTTAATTGATGTACTCAATCCCAAAGTCCAGTATATTATTTCAGCCAGTATCTTTTAAGTTTATTTTCAACAATCAATGTCCTTAAATCTTTGTTCCAAATTTTCAAGTGGCCCTTTCCCAACTGTTTCCCACATTCACTGGGTGGTTCTATGTCAATATTTTCAAATACCTTCCCCTTTCTAATGTCACTTTCCAGGGTTTTTGTTTTTTATAACGGAGTTTCATTTACTTTCTTTTAAATTCCAAAGTCCAATTACTTAAAAAGACCAAACACTTAAAAAAAAAAAAATCACTGAAGTTTTCCTGTACCATCAGGTGGCACTCTTGAGCCTTTTTCACTATCCACCCCTTCCTTAACTTTAATTTTCTTTGTTTAATATGGTACTTTTATTAAATTCACTAATTTAAATCATTAGCTATTATTTTTTTCCACTTCCACACAGTCAATTTCAGCATTTAATTATGCCCTTTGAGTGCCCATAATCCAATAGTTATCCAGTTTAATTTATAAACCTTTGTTGTGTTCAAATGTTTTCCTTTAAATTTTCTCCTCCAAATTAATCCAATACAGTAATTCAAGCCAATTTTATAAAGTCCAATTTCCTTCTCTCTCTCTTTAGTCGCAGCTTCCACACACTTTCCTCCAATATGGTCCTTTATTTTAAGTACCGGGGTACCTCAAAATCCATGTATTTTGCCTGGTTGTCACTCTGCTTGCTACTTCTCTTCTCCAGCACAAACTTATTTTCCCTGGGCTGTTCTTCGTCTTTGTGGTGGCCATTTAAGACCACCGCTACCACTTGCCTTTGGAAGGGGTTTTTCCTGTCAGGGAGGGGAGTTGTGGCTCCCCTCAACCCTCCAGGCGATTCCCCCTTTCTTCACAACCCCTCCAGGGTGGTTCTGGTTGCGATTGGGACCCTCCGGCAAGTTAGCTCGGAGCAAAACCATGCATGATTGTGGATTCCTCTCTGACTCTAACGCCGAGCAAACTGGAAGTCCTAAAGCAGTGGTGGGTTTCTAACTGGTTTGCCACCAGTTTGGTGGGTGTGGCTTGGTGGGCGCTCTTTGCACATGCACAGAGGCTTTCCTGCTCCCCTCCTGCAATCCTGCACTCTCCCTGTGTCTTCAACAGCTGACGCACAGCTATCTGTTGTGCCACGCAAAGCAGGGAATAAGCCCTCGTTTAGTCTCCGTTTGAAGCTACCACAGCACTGAAAAAAGTGACCGACGTCCCTTTTTCAGACTGATGGCCAATGCAGCCTCCCTGTGGATGATTTCCCATAAGCTAAGGTTGTCCTTGACTTAACGACCACAATTGAGCCCAGAATTTCTGTTGCTAAGTGGAAAAATTTGTTAAGTGACTTTTGTCCCATTTGATGATTTTCTTTGCCACATTTGTTCAGTGAATCACTGCAGTTGTTAAATTAGTAACAAGGTTAACAGATTAACAGAGTTGGAAGGGACCTTGTAGGTCATCTAGTCCAACCCCCTCCCCACCCAGACAGATGACCCTACACCATTTCTGACAGATGGGAGTCCAATCTCTTTTTGAAAGTCTCAGATGATGAAGCTCCCAAAACTTCTGAGGGCAACTTTTGTTCCATGGGTTGGTTGTTCTCCGTCAGAAAATTCCTCCTTATTTCCAGGTTGAATCTCTCCTGGTTCAGTTTCCATCCATTATTCCTTGTCTGGCCTTCGGGTGCCTTGGAGAATAGCTTGACCCCCCTCCTCCTCTCTGGGGCAGCCCCTCAAATACTGGAAGGCTACTCTCCTGCCTCCCCTCGTCCTTCTCTCCCCTAGACTAGCCAGGCCCAGTTCCTGCAACCGTTCTTCATATGTTTTAGCCTCCGGTCCCTTCATCATCCTGGTTGCTCTTCTCTGCACTCTTTCCAGAGTCTCAGCCTCTTTTTATAGTGTGGTGACCAAAACTGGATGCAGTACTCTAGGTGTGGCCTTACTAAGGCTTTATAGAATGGCATTAGTACCTCCCTTGATCTTGATTGTATCCCTCTGTTAATGCAATTTAGGATTGCCTTGGCTTTTTTGGCTGCCGCTGCACACTGCTGGTTCCTATTTAGCTGGTTGTCCACTAAGACTCCAAGATGCAACTCACAGTTACTGCTATTAAGTCCAACCCCCCACCCAAGCAGGAAACCCTACACCATTGCTGACCAATGGCAGCCTAATCTTTTCTTGAAAGCCTCCAGGGATGAAGCTCCCACAACTTCCTAAGGCAACTTTTGTTCCATCAGTTGATGGAACTGTCAGGAAATTCCTCCTTATTTCCAGTTTGAATCTCTCCTTGATCAGTTTCCATCCGTTATTCCTTATCTGGCCTTTGGGTGCCTTGGAGAATAGCTTGACCCTGTCAGGGTTGCAAGCAGTACCCCCAACAGAATCAAAACTCCAAGGTTGATTTCTTCCTCAAAGCATAGACCTACTGGATATGTCCTATTGGCACATCTTGGGAAACCCGAATCTAAAGCCCACGTTTTCCTTACCCAAAGTTCCTTCCCCTGCATCCATCTCTGCATCACACGGTCCAATCCAATCGGCGCCCTGACTTCAACCAACTTCTATCACACCTTGGTTCCCAAGGGAAAGAATGTGGTTATGATTCTACATGCCACACTATCTACACCTTCCCCCTCTCGTTCCCACAGCTTGCTGGACCTTTGCCATGACAGCCCTATAGACTCTCCCATAAGATGGCTCTAGGGCTGACACCCTCCCCTCCTCTCTGGGGCAGCCCCTCAAGTATGGGAAGACTGCACTTCCCTGCTCCTTCTCTTCACTAGACTAGCCATGCCCAGTTCCTTCATATGTTTGAGCCTCCAGTCCCCTAATCATCCTGGTTGCTCTTTGTACTTTGTACTTTGTCTAGAGTCTCTGCATCTTTTTTATAGTGTAGTGACCAAAACTGGATGCAGGTATGGTCTTGCTAAGGCTTTATAGAGTGGTATTAATACCTCACTCGATCTTGATTGTATCCCTCTATTAATGCAGCTTAGGATTGCATTAGCTTTTTTGGTGGCTGCTGCACATGGCAGGCTCCTATTTAGCTGGTTGTCCACTAAGACTCCAAGATCCCTCTTAGAATTACTGCTATTAAGTCCAACCCCCTGCCCAAGCAGGAGACCCTACACCACTGCTAACTGATGGCAGTCTAATCTCTTCTTGAAAGCCTCCAATGATGAATCTCCTACAACTTCCTAAGGCAACTTTTGTTCCATTGATTGATTGTTCTCACTGTCAGGAAATTCCTCCTTATTAACAGGTTGAATCTCTCCTTGGTCAGTTTCCATCCATTGTTCCTTGTCTGGCCTTGGGATGCCTTGGAAAATACCTTGACCCCCTGCTCCTCCTCTCTGGGGCAGCCCCTCAGATATTGGAAGGCTGCTCTCCTGTCTCCCCTGGTCCTCCTCTTCCCTAGACTAGCCAGGCCCAGTTCCTGCAACCGTTCATCGTATGTTTGAACCTCCAGTCCTCTCATCATCCTGGTTGTTAAATTGGGGGTCTGAGTGAAGAGGCAGGACTGCATAGGCAAGGTTAAGGAACTCCTTTATCCAATTCTGGTAAAAATATAAACTGTCGCGGCTTCCTGCAGGTCTTTTTACAGAGCGCTATCCCAATTTTCAGCCACTGGCAGCTGGTTCTTTTTTCCACTTGGAAAACAAACCAAATGAGGGAAGTCTACATCACAGGCTCTCCTCATTGAATATTCAACACCCCTCCCTTCCTGGAAGAGCCGTTAGCCTATTGCATTCTGTTTACATTACACAGTCATGGAAGTAGGCGGGGCATTTGTGGGTGCAGCCTGGCCTGCAAGGTTCAGTTTGTTCATGTCTGGCAGCCTGGAAAGCTGGATCGCCTGCTTCTCCAGCGATGGCTGGTGGGGCCCATTTTGCCGCTTCTCTGCTGCGCCTCTGGCTTGTTAGCCCTTGGATTTAGGATGGTCATCTGATTTTAACACAGTTGAGAAAGTCCAGAAATATTTCCCAAGAAGAGTTCTCCACTCCTCTACTCGTTGCAGAATACCTTATGCCACCAGACTTGAAACTCTAGACCTAGAAAACCTTGAATTACGCCGCTTTCGGTCTGATCTAAGTATAGTACATAAAATCATACATTGCAATGTCCTACCTGTCAATGAATACTTCAGCTTCAACCATAACAACGCAAGAGCACACAATAGATACAAACTCAAGGTTAATTGCACCAAACTTGATTGCAAGAAATACGACTTCAGCAACAGAGTGGTCAATGTTTGGAATCCTCTACCTGACTCTGTGGTTTCTTCCCCAAACCCCCAAAACTTTAATCTTAGACTGTCTACTATGGACCTCACCTCCTTCCTAAGAGGTCTGTAGGGGGCGTGCATAAGCGCACCAACGTGCCTACTGTCCCTGTCCTATTGTTTCTTTTATTTTTTTAATATGGATCCATGTATTCATAACTATGTTTTTACTTATACCTATTATCTTGTAAGCAATTGATAAATAAATAAATAAATAAATAAATAAATAAATAAATAAATATCTTTGCAGTTGGAGTACCTGGCTTCTGCTGATCGCCACAGGATCCCAGGTGTGTCCACTAAGTGTCTGCGTACCTCCCCCATGCTTGAGTGCAGTATGTCTGGAAGGTCATCTAGACCAGCGGTTGCCAACCGGTGGGCCGCGGCTCACTGGTGGGCCATGAGAAAATTTTGGTGGGCCTCAGAGAAATCTCACCCCCAGAGCACCCCCCCCAAAGCAATTAATCCAGGCTGCGCAGAAACACAAGGCTGCACCACCCACATGGCCCGCGGGAACCCTCCCCACCCACTTACTCCTTACGCGGCAAACTTGCCTGCTAAATTGCTATTTTTCCTTTTTCTGACCATCAGCTGCTCTGCTGTGCCAGGAGATTTAGATTAGCTAGAAAGCAGGAAATGGTTGGATTTCTTGCTTTCTAGCTAATCTTTAGATCTTTGGCTCTACTTTTAAGCACAGCCGAACCTCCCTTAGGACTGAAGCAGTGTAGACTCAGGTAGCCGATGGCAGAAACACAGATCTTTAAGTGAATCTATGATTCTGTGAGCAGCTCAATCTGCCTGCCTGCTTTGCCTGATTTTGGGTAAAAGTTGCTCTTTTTTATAAAAAAATCAATATTTGCATACACCCATGCCCAGCCAGTCACATGACCATCAAGCCACATCCACAAATTAGGCCACACCCACAGAACCAGTTAGTGGTCCCTGGGATCTAAAATTATGAGTTTGGTGGTCCCTGAGGTCCAAAAGTTGGCGACCCCTGGACTAGACAGTCCCTGTTCCCCGGATTGAGGGCCTGATCTGTGTTGGTTTGTTTTTCCTTATTTTGTAAATGTCGCCCCTGGAGTTGGTCCATATGCCTTCTTCAGATCCTACCGTCTTCTAGCTCTACTCATTAGGATTGGGGACCTGTGATTTGTTTTATTTCTGCTGGCAGCCATGCAGCTCCCCCATGTAGTTGCAGTCATAGACTAAGTTTCTCACAAGGAATGATCTACGTTTGGTATTGGAGTCTGCTGGTGTTTCTGGCTGACAGTGGGAGTGTAGCCGCTCCAGCTGTGATCTTCACTTTCGGCCCATTAATAACAACTCTGCCGAACTCCTATGGGTGATGGCATGAGGTGTTATGTGTTGTGTTAATAAAAGTGTTTCTATTTTTGCTTGCCAATCCCCTGGACCCATTTGGCCCAATGTTTCTTTGGTCATTCCCACCATTCGTTCTGCTTGCCCATTTCCTGGAGCTGTCAATGCATGGCGGATGCCTTGCTCCGCTAAAAACACCTGGAATAGGCTTGCCGTGAATTGGGGCCCATTGTCTGATACTACTATGTCCGGAATGCCGTGAGTGGCAAATAGTCTCCTCAAAACTTGAATGTCTTCCTCTGCTGTGTAGCCACTTAGAATAGGCTTCCCGCACTATAAAGAAATTTCTGGGAACGACCTTGAGAACCAACCCTTATCAGCATAAGAGCTTCTGGAGAAAAAGTCCTTGCTTCAAGCTAATTAGGAAACATCATCAGTGGTAGAATGGAGTGGGATTTGTGGAGAGGGGGGGAGGAGGAGGAGGAGGAGGAGGAAGAAAAAGGACTGTGGGGTCCTTGGTCCTCTCTGAGCTTGGTTATTTTCTTGCAGACATTTTATGACCCAACTAGATAATATTATCAGTGCTAGGAGGAAGTGGTGTCCCTGTTTATGCAGAAGTGGCTGGCCATTTCAGTGTTGGTGGGAATGTTGTTTTCTGCCTGTTAGCTATTCCCCTTATTAGGCACTTATGTATAACCAGGCTCACATGAGCCTCTTTTGCCACCTTCTGACAAGCATAGTCCCTGGAGAAGCCAGATTCCTTTAACGGCTCTGCTACTAGCTTAACCCCTGCGGAGAGTCCCTCAACAATTGTGGGAAGAAAGGTCATAAAATGGGGGAAAGCTCACTTAACTACTGTCTCACTTCATAATAGACATTTTGGGCTCCGTGGCGATTGTAAGTCGAGGACCACCTGTAGAGAGATTGGGTGCCTGAGTAGCTTGTCCATCACCTTGTTGGAGATGTTGAGGGGTCTCCTTTCAGGACGGAGAATCTGTGGTCCGCCCTGCCCCCTTGCCCGGCCATTTCTGAGTCCTGGAGTAGCTTCTCTGCTTTCCCATCCCCTGAGCAAGGAGAAGGCTGGGTTCTCTCTGCGGAACATGGACCAAATCAGAAGCGGGTTACCTGATGCCATCTTTCCTCCCCCGGCCCAGGTCTCCAGGAATGCCCTCAACGCCTGCGTCGCGTTCATGGAATGGGAGGATGTTCCCAGCAACATGTTCAACCATCAAATGTACAGCAGCCCCCATAGCATGTACAAGGACATCTGTGCCATCATTGTAAGTGTGAGCCAAGCTGGCTTGTTTGAATCCAAATTTCTCCCTCTTCCTTAAAGAGGAAAAGATCCTTGTGGTTTGCAAAGAGGAGGAAAAACATGGAATAAACCCAGTGTTCTGAGGGGTCATGGGTGGAGGTTTGGGGTAAAGTGGGAGGAGGAATTGAGGGGGGCTGCTTTTTGAACCTAGGTTTCAATTTGAATGAAGCTGGGCGAAAGAAGAAATCAAAGAGCTAGAAAAACAGGTTATAGTCGGCCCACCCTCCTGTGCAGCAGAAAGTTAATAGACAAACAGGTTGGGGGGGAAATGTAGTCTCTAAGAGTGTTGGACACTTTAAGGCAGGTGAACTAGAACTCCCAGAATCCCGCAGCCAGCAAGAAATCGATCCCTCTTAAAATATGCTGGCTCCAGAATTCTGGGAGTGGAAGTCCTCCCCTCTTAAAGCATCCCGGCTGGGGGATTCTGGGAGTGGAAGTCCCCACCTCTTAAAGCATCCTGGTTGGGGGATTCTGGGAGTGGACATCCATCCCTCTTAAAGCATCCTGGCTGGGGGATTCTGGGAGTGGAAGTCCCCCCCTCTTAAAGCATCCTGGCTGGGGGATTCTGGGAGTGGAAGTCCCCCCTCTTAAAGCATCCTGGCTGGGGGATTCTGGGAGTGGAAGTCCCCCCCTCTAAAAGCATCCTGGCTGGGGGATTCTGGGAGTGGAAGTCCTCCCCTCTAAAAGCATCCTGGCTGGGGGATTCTGGGAGTGGAAGTCCTCCCCTCTTAAAGCATCCTGGCTGGGGGATTCTGGGAGTGGAAGTCCTCCCCTCTTAAAGCATCCTGGCTGGGGGATTCTGGGAGTGGAAGTCCCCCCCTCTTAAAGCATCCTGGCTGGGGGATTCTGGGAGTGGAAGTCCCCCCCTCTTAAAGCATCCTGGCTGGGGGATTCTGGGAGTGGAAGTCCCCCCTCTTAAAGCATCCTGGCTGGGGGATTCTGGGAGTGGAAGTCCCCCCCTCTTAAAGCATCCTGGCTGGGGGATTCTGGGAGTGGAAGTCCCCCCCTCTTAAGGCATCCTGGCTGGGGGATTCTGGGAGTGGAAGTCCTCCCCTCTTAAAGCATCCTGGCTGGGGGATTCTGGGAGTGGAAAGTCCCCCCTCTTAAAGCATCCTGGCTGGGGGATTCTGGGAGTGGAAGTCCTCCCCTCTTAAAGCATCCTGGCTGGGGGATTCTGGGAGTGAAAGTCCCCCCCTCTTAAAGCATCCTGGCTGGGGATTCTGGGAGTGGAAGTCCCCCCTCTTAAAGCATCCTGGGGGATTCTGGGAGTGGAAGTCCACCCCTCTTAAAGCATCCTGGCTGGGGGATTCTGGGAGTGGAAGTCCTCCCCTCTTAAAGCATCCTGGCTGGGGGATTCTGGGAGTGGAAGTCCCCCCCTCTTAAAGCATCCTGGCTGGGGGATTCTGGGAGTGGAAGTCCTCCCCTCTTAAAGCATCCTGGCTGGGGATTCTGGGAGTGGAAGTCCCCCCCTCTTAAAGCATCCTGGCTGGGGGATTCTGGGAGTGGAAGTCCTCCCCTCTTAAAGCATCCTGGCTGGGGGATTCTGGGAGTGGAAGTCCCCCCCTCTTAAAGCATCCTGGCTGGGGGATTCTGGGAGTGGAAGTCCCCCCCTCTTAAAGCATCCTGGCTGGGGGATTCTGGGAGTGGAAGTCCCCCCTCTTAAAGCATCCTGGCTGGGGGATTCTGGGAGTGGAAGTCCCCCCCTCTTAAAGCATCCTGGCTGGGGGATTCTGGGAGTGGAAGTCCCCCCTCTTAAAGCATCCTGGCTGGGGGATTCTGGGAGTGGAAGTCCCCCCCTCTTAAGCATCCTGGCTGGGGGATTCTGGGAGTGGAAGTCCTCCCCTCTTAAAGCATCCTGGCTGGGGGATTCTGGGAGTGGAAGTCCACTCCCTCTTAAAGCATCCTGGCTGGGGGATTCTGGGAGTGGAAGTCCCCCCTCTTAAAGCATCCTGGCTGGGGGATTCTGGGAGTGGAAGTCCCCCCCTCTTAAAGCATCCTGGCTGGGGGATTCTGGGAGTGGAAGTCCTCCCCCTCTTAAAGCATCCTGGCTGGGGGATTCTGGGAGTGGAAGTCCTCCCCTCTTAAAGCATCCTGGCTGGGGGATTCTGGGAGTGGAAGTCCTCCCCTCTTAAAGCATCCTGGCTGGGGGATTCTGGGAGTGGAAGTCCTCCCCTCTTAAAGCATCCTGGCTGGGGGATTCTGGGAGTGGAAGTCCACCCCTCTTAAAGCATCCTGGCTGGGGGATTCTGGGAGTGGAAGTCCCCCCCTCTTAAAGCATCCTGGCTGGGGGATTCTGGGAGTGGAAGTCCCCCCCTCTTAAAGCATCCTGGCTGGGGGGTTTCTGGGGGTGGAAGTCCCCCCCCCTAAAAGCATCCTGGCTGGGGGATTCTGGGAGTGGAAGTCCTCCCCTCTTAAAGCATCCTGGCTGGGGGATTCTGGGAGTGGAAGTCCTCCCCTCTAAAAGCATCCTGGCTGGGGGATTCTGGGAGTGGAAGTCCTCCCCTCTTAAAGCATCCTGGCTGGGGGATTCTGGGAGTGGAAGTCCTCCCCTCTAAAAGCATCCTGGCTGGGGGATTCTGGGAGTGGAAGTCCTCCCCTCTTAAAGCATCCTGGCTGGGGGATTCTGGGAGTGGAAGTCCCCCCCTCTTAAAGCATCCTGGCTGGGGATTCTGGGAGTGGAAGTCCCTCCCTCTTAAAGCATCCTGGCTGGGGGATTCTGGGAGTGGAAGTCCCCCCCTCTTAAGGCATCCTGGCTGGGGGATTCTGGGAGTGGAAGTCCCCCCTCTTAAAGCATCCTGGCTGGGGGATTCTGGGAGTGGAAGTCCCCCCCTCTTAAAGCATCCTGGCTGGGGGATTCTGGGAGTGGAAGTCCTCCCCTCTTAAAGCATCCTGGCTGGGGGATTCTGGGAGTGGAAGTCCCCCCTCTTAAAGGCATCCTGGCTGGGGGATTCTGGGAGTGGAAGTCCCCCCTCTTAAAGCATCCTGGCTGGGGGATTCTGGGAGTGGAAGTCCCCCCCTCTTAAAGCATCCTGGCTGGGGGATTCTGGGAGTGGAAGTCCTCCCCTCTTAAAGCATCCTGGCTGGGGGATTCTGGGAGTGGAAGTCCATCCCTCTTAAAGCATCCTGGCTGGGGGATTCTGGGAGTGGAAGTCCATCCCCTCTTAAAGCATCCTGGCTGGGGGATTCTGGGAGTGGAAGTCCATCCCCTCTTAAAGCATCCTGGCTGGGGGATTCTGGGAGTGGAAGTCCACCCCTCTTAAAGCATCCTGGCTGGGGGATTCTGGGAGTGGAAGTCCTCCCCTCTTAAAGCATCCTGGCTGGGGGATTCTGGGAGTGGAAGTCCTCCCCTCTTAAAGCATCCTGGCTGGGGGATTCTGGGAGTGGAAGTCCCCCCCTCTTACAGCATCCTGGCTGGGGGATTCTGGGAGTGGAAGTCCCCCCCTCTTAAAGCATCCTGGCTGGGGGATTCTGGGAGTGGAAGTCCACCCCTCTAAAGCATCCTGGCTGGGGGATTCTGGGAGTGGAAGTCCTCCCCTCTAAAAGCATCGTGGTTGGGGGATTCTGGGAATGGACATCCATCCCTCTTAAAGCATCCTGGCTGGGGGATTCTGGGAGTGGAAGTCCACCCCTCTTAAAGCATCCTGGCTGGGGGATTCTGGGAGTGGAAGTCCTCCCCTCTTAAAGCATCCTGGCTGGGGGATTCTGGGAGTGGAAGTCCACCCCTCTTAAGCATCCTGGCTGGGGGATTCTGGGAGTGGACGTCCTCCCCTCTTAAAGCATCCTGGCTGGGGGATTCTGGGAGTGGAAGTCCCCCCCTCTTAAAGCATCCTGGCTGGGGGATTCTGGGAGTGGAAGTCCCCCCTCTAAAGCATCCTGGCTGGGGGATTCTGGGAGTGGAAGTCCACCCCTCTAAAGCATCCTGGCTGGGGGATTCTGGGAGTGGAAGTCCACCCCTCTTAAAGCATCCTGGCTGGGGGATTCTGGGAGTGGAAGTCCTCCCCTCTTAAAGCATCCTGGCTGGGGATTCTGGGAGTGGAAGTCCTCCCTCTTAAAGCATCCTGGCTGGGGGCTTCTGGGAGTGGAAGTCCTCCCCCTCTTAAAGCATCCTGGCTGGGGGATTCTGGAGTGGAAGTCACCCCCTTCTTCTTAAAGCATCCTGGCTAGGGGATTCTCGGAGTGGAATGGTCCCACCCCTCGTAAAGCATCCTGGCTGGGGGAATTCTGGGAGGTGAAGTCCTCCCCTCTTAAGGCATCCTGTCTGGGTGATTCTGGGAGTGGAAGTCCTCCCCCTCTAAAGCATCTGGCTGTGGGATTCTGGGAGGTGAAGTCCTCCCCATTCTTAAAGCATCCTGGCTGGGGGATTCTGAGGAGTGGAAGTCCTCCCCTCTTACAAGGCATCCTGGCTGGGGCTTCTGGGAGTGGAAGTCATCACCTCTCTTAAGCATCCTGGCTGGGGGATTCTGGGAGTGGAAGTCCCCCCCTCTTAAGCATCCTGGCATGGGGATTCTGGAGTGGAAGTCCCTCCCCTCTTAAGCATCCTGGCTGGGGGATTCTGGGAGTGGAAAGCATCCTGGCTGGGGGATTCTGGGAGTGGAAAGTCCTCCCCTCTTAAAGCATCCTGGCTGGGGGATTCTGGGAGTGGAAGTCCTCCCCTCTTAAAGCATCCTGGCTGGGGGATTCTGGGAGTGGAAGTCCTCCCCTCTAAAAGCATCCTGGCTGGGGGATTCTGGGAGTGGAAGTCCTCCCCTCTAAAGCATCCTGGCTGGGGGATTCTGGGAGTGGAAGTCCCCCCTCTTAAAGCATCCTGGCTGGGGGATTCTGGGAGTGGAAGTCCCCCCCTCTTAAAGCATCCTGGCTGGGGGATTCTGGGAGTGGAAGTCCCCCCCTCTTAAAGCATCCTGGCTGGGGGATTCTGGGAGTGGAAGTCCCCCCCTCTTAAAGCATCCTGGCTGGGGGATTCTGGGAGTGGAAGTCCCCCCTCTTCCTGGCTGGGGGATTCTGGGAGTGGAAGTCCTCCCCTCTAAAGCATCCTGGCTGGGGGATTCTGGGAGTGGAAGTCCTCCCCTCTTAAAGCATCCTGGCTGGGGGATTCTGGGAGTGGAAGTCCCCCTCTTAAAGCATCCTGGCTGGGGGATTCTGGGAGTGGAAGTCCCCCCTCTTAAGCATCCTGGCTGGGGGATTCTGGGAGTGGAAGTCCTCCCCTCTTAAAGCATCCTGGCTGGGGGATTCTGGGAGTGGAAGTCCACCCCTCTTAAAGCATCCTGGCTGGGGGATTCTGGGAGTGGAAGTCCTCCCCTCTAAAAGCATCGTGGTTGGGGGATTCTGGGAATGGACATCCATCCCTCTTAAAGCATCCTGGCTGGGGGATTCTGGGAGTGGAAGTCCACCCCTCTTAAAGCATCCTGGTTGGGGGATTCTGGGAGTGGAAGTCCTCCCCTCTTAAAGCATCCTGGCTGGGGGATTCTGGGAGTGGAAGTCCACCCTCTTAAAGCATCCTGGCTGGGGGATTCTGGGAGTGGAAGTCCTCCCCTCTTAAAGCATCCTGGCTGGGGGATTCTGGGAGTGGAAGTCCCCCCCTCTTAAAGCATCCTGGCTGGGGGATTCTGGGAGTGGAAGTCCTCCCCTCTTAAAGCATCCTGGCTGGGGGATTCTGGGAGTGGAAGTCCACCCCTCTTAAAGCATCCTGGCTGGGGGATTCTGGGAGTGGAAGTCCTCCCCTCTAAAAGCTCCTGGCTGGGGGATTCTGGGAGTGGAAGTCCCCCCTCTTAAAGCATCCTGGCTGGGGGATTCTGGGAGTGGAAGTCACCCTCTTAAAGCATCCTGGCTGGGGGATTCTGGGAGTGGAAGTCCTCCCCTCTAAGCATCCTGGCTGGGGGATTCTGGGAGTGGAAGTCCCCCCTCTTAAAGCATCCTGGCTGGGGGATTCTGGGAGTGGAAGTCCCCCCTCTTAAAGCATCCTGGCTGGGGGATTCTGGGAGTGGAAGTCCCCCCTCTTAAAGCATCCTGGCTGGGGGATTCTGGGAGTGGAAGTCCCCCCTCTAAAAGCATCCTGGCTGGGGGATTCTGGGAGTGGAAGTCCTCCCCTCTAAAAGCATCCTGGCTGGGGGATTCTGGGAGTGGAAGTCCCCCCCTCTTAAAGCATCCTGGCTGGGGGATTCTGGGAGTGGAAGTCCCCCCCTCTTAAAGCATCCTGGCTGGGGGATTCTGGAGTGGAAGTCCCCCCCTCTTAAGGCATCCTGGCTGGGGGATTCTGGGAGTGGAAGTCCCCCCCTCTTAAAGCATCCTGGCTGGGGGATTCTGGGAGTGGAAGTCCTCCCCTCTTAAAGCATCCTGGCTGGGGGATTCTGGGAGTGGAAGTCCACATCTCTTAAAGCATCCTGGCTGGGGGATTCTGGGAGTGGAAGTCCCCCCCTCTTAAGGCATCCTGGCTGGGGGATTCTGGGAGTGGAAGTCCTCCCCTCTTAAAGCATCCTGGCTGGGGGATTCTGGGAGTGGAAGTCCTCCCCTCTAAAAGCATCCTGGTTGGGGGATTCTGGGAGTGGAAGTCCACCCCTCTTAAAGCATCCTGGCTGGGGGATTCTAGCTGAAGTAAAGAACTCTGTTCCAACTGCCAGTTGCCTGATATTCCGTTACCTCAGTTCAAACTGGCAGACGTTCCACTCCTTACAGTGCTAAATGTTGCTACTTCACTAAAATGTCTACGCCTTCCACCGATGGGACAGCTTCTAAACTTAAGGCGGCAGGAGAGATATTAGCTCAAAAAAAGGCAGAAGGGTTGTTTTTGGAAGGCTATTGGTCCTCTCAACAATATTGTCCTCAGTAAAATATGCCCGATCACATAGTTTTGTAGGGAAGCACGGGCATCCAGATAGTATTAATATGTCATTGAAGACATTGTTATTGAGGGCATGAGGACTAGAAAGCTGACCAAGAAAGTGGCCCCTTTATGTAGATCAGATGCTGGATTTACTGAGGAACAGAAAGCCTTTGTATCAAGAGGCAGCTGCCTAATTAATTGGTAAGCACAAATGCAAACCCTGGAAGACAGGGATGAAAACCAGGACAGAAGGGCTGCCTAATGCCATGCATGCTGACCCTTATCACACACACAGCCCAGGAGAAGGCCCGAAAATGGCATGGAAAACAGCCCCCAAAAAAGGGCCCGAAAATGGCCCAGAAGAAGGCCCCAAAATGGCAGGAAAATGGCCTAGAAAACAGCCTGAAAATGGCTGGAAAAATGTTCAAAAGCAGCCTGAAAACAGCCGTCCAAAATGCCTTGAAGGGATTGGAGCAGTGGTGGAATTCAAATTTTTTTACTATCGGTTCTGTGGGCGTGGCTTATTTGGCAGGTGTGACTTGGTGGTCATGTGACTGGATGGGTGTGGCTTAGTGGTCATGTGATTGGGGTGGGCATGCTTGGTGGTCATGTGGCTGGGTGGGCGTGGCCAACTCAATGTCACTCACATCAAGGCGTGCCTCACCGGGCCCCTCCCCGCCTTTCCTTGTCACCCAGCCTCAACTTATCTATAGCTCTGTAAAAACGTTGTTCACCTTTTTTGACTTTCTGCATACTTTCATGGACCACTGAAAGGAGGAAATGGCTGACATGCTTTATCCAAGAGTGTGATAGGCAACAGGCTTTTAAGGGGCTGCCACAAAGAAAGGGGGACAATGTATTTTCCAAAGAAGCAGAATGCAAACAAGAAGCAATAGATGGAAACTGAACAGAGAGAAGCAACCTAAAATGAAGGAGAAACTTCCTGACAGTGAGAACAATTAGCCAGTGTAACTGAATGTCTCCAGAAGTTCTGGGTGCTCAATCACTGGAAGTTTTTAAGAAAAGACTGGACAGCCATTTCTCAGAAATGGTATAGGGTTCACCCCAAGATTCCTTCTAAGTATTATTCTGACACCTTTCCCAGGATTTCTACTCAGAGTTTGGCATCCTCAGTCTTCTTGCCTGAGCTGGGGGTTGGACTAGAAGACCTCCAAGGTCCCTTTTCAACTCTTGTTAAACACATGTGTATTTTATGCTCTGAACTATTGACATTGAATGCATGTAAACCCTGAGAAATATGTGGTAGCCCTGGGCAAAAGAAAGGCAGAAAAACCACTCTATGGGTAGGGACAGTGTAAAATATTAACACATGATAAATAATGGAACAATTAAAAATAATAGCACAGAGTTTTCTCTCTCTCTCTTCCTTTTCTTTCTTTCTTTCTTTCTTTCTTTCTTTCTTTCTTTCTTTCTTTCTTTCTTTCTTTCTTTCTTTCTTTCTTTCTTTCTTTCTTTCTTTCCTTCCTTCCTTCCTTCCTTCCTTCCTTCCTTCCTTCCTTCCTTCCTTCCTTCCTTCATCTCTCTCTCTCTCTCTCTTACACACACACACACACACACACATACAGACAAGCATTTTGGAAGCAGCTCCTTTAAATTTCTCCAAGGCTGGAGTGGATTCCCCCACCCCCTCTGTCAGACCACACGTCTTCTCACTCCAGCACTTTAACTCACAAGGGGAAAGCGATACTTGCAGTGTCCATGTGGGGAATCCTTGCAGAAGTTTTTAAAGGACTTGCTGCTTTCAAAATGCATTTCTTTTACATTGCAAAAGTGCTCCAAGGCTCAATTCACCCCCACTCCCCGTCAGATCGCACTCCTTCTCACTCAAGCACTTTAACTCACATGGGGAAAGCGATCCTTGCAGCGTCCAAGCCTTTCTTCCTTTCCCCCAGGGAGAAAGAGTGTGGAGAATGGAAAGCCAGGAGAGCGATCACAAGTGAGCAACCGGGTGACCGGGTTGGGGGCGTGGCCAGCCAGGTGTTGCCACCGGTTCAGCAACCCACGCCAAATAACCACTACCGGTTCGCCCGACTAGGTGGGAACCAGTTGAATAGCACCTCTGGATTGGAGCATAAACAGAGTGCATATACAGTGTGTGTCTGGATCAATCTTTGATTTCCTTGCTGAACTAAGCTGAACTCCATTGTTAACTTCTGCTGAGCTGGGAGATGAGCCAACTGCAGAGATACTGCCAATCTTAGCCTAGCAAAGTAACTACTTGAGAAATGCAAAATGCATCCATCTGCTTGTTGTAACTAACTAAAGTCTGCACTATTATTACTGTTAACCTTCTCATCACTTCTTATCACCCATCCCCTCCCACTTGTGACTGTAGGACTGTAACTTTGTCCCTTGTATCCTTACGATTTATATTGACTGTTTCCTAGTATGATTTATTTATTTATTTATTTATTTATAAAATTTTTATACCGCCCTTCTCCCTAGGGACTCAGGGCGGTGTACAGCCAATCCAAAACCCCGACAATGATACAAAAGTTAAAAAGAGATTAAATTAAATATTTGGCCGAATATAAAAGCCCACCCCACCCCCTTAAAACCCCCAAATTAAAATTACTAAAAAGCAATGGAGACAAATTAAAACCCTCTCTCAGCCCAGGCCGGCCTGCTCGAAAAGCCAGGTCTTCAGCACGCGCCTGAAGGACCTCAGGTCCATGCCGGTACGCAGTTCCGGTGGCAGAATATTCCAGAGGGCAGGGGCCGCCACAGAGAAGGCCCTACCCCTCGGGACCGCCAGGCGACACATGGCAGCCGACGGAACCCGGAGAAGGCCCTCCCTGTGTGCACGCACTGGCCTGCTGGAGATCACCGGTAGGATGCGGTCCTATAGGTAACCTGGTCCAATGCCATGGATCACCCTAAAGGTCAGAACCAGAACCTTAAAGCGAACCCGGAGAGCCACCGGCAGCCAATGCAGCTCGCGCAGGAGAGGCGTCACGTGGGCGCTACGTGACGCCCCCATGATCACCCGCGCGGCCGCATTCTGCACCAGTTGGAGTCTCCGGGTGCTCCCCGCAGGGAGCCCCATGTAGAGGGCATTACAATAGTCCAGGCGAGAGGTGACAAGGGCCTGAGTGACCGTGCGCAGGGCGTCCCGATCCAGAAAGGTTTGATTTGACTGTTGATTGTACCCTATGACTATCATTAAGTGTTGTACGTTATGATTCTTGATTCTTAACGAATGTATCTTTTCTTTATGTATACTGAGAGTATTTACACCAAGACAAATTCCTTGTGTGTTCAATCACACTTGGCCAATAATATATTCTATTCTATTCTTAGAATGTGTTCTTCCCAGTAACTTAAAATGTGAGAAACGAAGCTTTGGGCTAAAATGTATTTCTTTCCAATCCATCTAAGTAAGGTTCCTTTGTTTGTAGAAGCGCTGAGAAAATTTTATGAGCTTTGGTTGATATGAAATTATGTTTCCATAACAATGATAGTCTTTGCTAGCTGTGTAATCTATAACAGTTCAAGAAAAAGTTTTTGCGCGCGCCTGCTTTTCTCTCTCTGCCTTGCTGTTTAAGGTGGGAGACTGAAAGGTCACCCAGTTTTTGCTTTCTGATCAGAAAATAAAGCTGATTAACAGTAGCCTCATGTTCAGAGTTTCATTGGATTTATTAGATTCTGAGCTGCACTCGAAAAACCTTACATTTTTCCTGGTGCCCAACATGGGGCATTACACCTTGAGGGCAATATTCTCTTGGGGCGACTCCCATTGAGTCCCATGAGCTGTTGTCATTTTTGGACAGATGGAGAGCCTTCTTGTTATCTCCTGGAGGAAACCAGACCTGGAGGATCTTGACATCAAGAGGCCCTTGCCTCTGGTGACTTCGTGACCACCGAGGACGGAGGACTCCATAGTGAGAGGATCAGAACGCCCTGGCTAAATCGAGGCACTGAAGGTTTAGGAAGGAGTGGGAGAGAAGGGAGGCTAGCTTTGTGGTGGTGGAGTATAATTTCATTGGGGAGAGGTGGGGAGTGTTGCATGAATGGAAGAATGAGACAGAGAAATTTCTGATAGAGATTTGCTCCAATGTGAGTGCAGAGGAATGATCTGTGTTTTCATTATCCCACGAGGGAAACGGCCGTTGACTTCCAAAGTGACAGACGAAGTATGCTTGTTGAATATTCTGGGGGAAGAGGGTCCCAGTCCGATGTACAAGGAGGAGATGTAGCTAGCCCTGATTCCAAAGGAAAGGAACCAAGAAACTCCTTAAGGACAATGGGAAATAGGCAAGGTAAAGATATTGGAATTATTGGACTGGCTACCTTGAGGGAAATGTACACTCCTTTAAAATGTGTTTTTAGTAAGTGGAAAGCATTGAAACCCCGGGTGACTTTTAAGATAAGTTTTAATAAAAGCAAGCTCTGAACCTTTTGCAACATCATCTGGCCCACATACAATCTTGGTCCACAATCTCTGCCATGGCCAAAAGAAGGTTCCATGAATATAGAAGAGATCAAAGCCTTAACTGACTATCTCAATGCCAAGGAAAATTAGAGGAAGAATTATATGTGGGTTTCTTCCTTAATTTGGCACTAAGACAAGACATCTTGAAACAATGTCATCTTGAACCCGCCAGACTTCTGCCATCTATGTCCTGTTCAGAAGGGGGTGGAAGAAGAAAAATCTGTGCTGGAAGAGACTTTAGAAGATCAAGCGGAGGAAGAATTTCCACCTCCCTATAATCCAGAAATAAACAATTCTCCTGTTCCAGCAGCATTATTTCCAGTCCCTCCACCTCAGTCCAACAAGGAAGCAACAGACACCAATAAAAAGGGAGGGGGATTGTTAAGCCCTTCTCACACTTGAGGAGGAATACTTTATGGAGGACTTAATGGGTCAGTTACAGCCCCGCTGATGGCCCCTTTAAGAGAATTACCGATGGGAAACCACCTTGCGTATGTTCACATTCCATTCACCCCAAGTGATCTGTTTAATTGGCAAAGGGAAATGCCCCCATAGAGAGAAGCCTCTGAATCATATGTAGAACTGGTTCAAATAATTGTGGCAACCCACAGACCAACTGAGCCCAACCTGCATACTTTGCTTGCTGCCTTTTTGTGCCCAGAAGACAAGTGGCAAGTTTTGGAGGCTGCAGAAAAACATTATAAAGCCAAAGGGGCATCCATTAACAATCCTC
The DNA here is from genome assembly GCA_023653725.1 of Bungarus multicinctus. Classification (NCBI taxonomy): domain Eukaryota; kingdom Metazoa; phylum Chordata; class Lepidosauria; order Squamata; family Elapidae; genus Bungarus; species Bungarus multicinctus. The sequence goes on from CM042847.1 coordinate 925,907, forward strand.
TGTTAGGACGATGGCCTCAGGTTGCAGATTTTTTGTCTCCAACCTTTGAAATTAATGCCAATGACCCTATAGACATGGAGGTTCTGAGGGAAGCTCAGGAAGCCATTATTCAGGGTCCCAAAACTGTAAATTTTCATCGGGTACACCAAATTATGCAAGAGCCAAAAGAAAGCCCAACTGACTTTCTAATCTGTTTGAAAGATGGCTTTTGGCGTTTTACAGACCCAGATGCCCCATAGAATGAAGTAATTCTGAAAATGACCTTTGTGGGACAAAGCACCTCTGATATCAGAAAGAAACTCCAAAAATTAGTACCCAAAATCTGGAACTCCTGATTTAGATGGCTTTCACAGTCTACTCCCAACGAGAGGAAAGAGAAGAAGAAAAGGAAGATAGAAAGATGAAGAAACAAGCCACCCTTCTAACAGTGGCATTACACTCACAACCTAAGAGAGGATATCCAAACCAACATTTTGGGGGTTTGAAGAAAAACCAATGTGCCAAAGATGGGACACTGGAGGAATGAGTGTCCATTAAATCACCAAAATCCTCAGCCCAACAGACGATTCCAACAGCAATGGCCTCGATCCCAGCCATCTCCAATCCCTCCCCAGAGGCAGATGTTGGCAAGAAAGGAAGAACCATACTGGTGGATTATTTTCTACCCCCGAACCTCTAGTGGAGCTACAAGTGGGGGGGAATTTCAATCTTTCCTTGTCGACACCAGGGCAACTTACAGTGTTCTCAATGACCCTACTGTGCCATGCCTAGCCACTCAAAGTACCCCCATAGTAGGTGTTACAGGGAGAATGGAAACTTCCAAACGGATGCTTGGAAGTTAAAGGAATCCAAGGTCCCAGTGTGACCCATTCATTTCTCATTCTGCCTCTATGCCCAATAAACTTATTAGGAAGGGATCTATTAGGAAAACTTGGAGCTACTCTTAAGTGCTCTCCAGAGGGACTACAGCTAAATTTTCCCCCAATCAAGCATATTTGTGTTTTCTGAGTCTGCAAAACTTCAAGTCACCTTCAGACTCTCGCATTAACCCTTCTGTGTGATACCAGGGAATGCCTGGATATGCTAAATTTGCTGTCCCTCATTTAGCAAAACTGAAATATGATGCAGCCCCCCGCCTCAATAAAGCAGTATCCAATAAAAAGGGAGGCTCGCATTGGCATAAAAGAGCACATTCAAACCTTTTTGAACTTTGGCATTCTTAGAGTCACTCAGTCTCCATGGTCTACCCCAATTTTTCCAGTCCCAAAATCAGACGGGACCTGGAGGGTGGCCCAGGATTTGAGGGAGACCAATTACAGGATTCAGACATTATATCCTGTCATGGCCAATCCTTACACCCTTTTGACCACTCTATCACACTGCCAGGTGTGCTACACCATAATAGATCTAAAAGATGCCTTTTTCTGTATCCCCTTGGCCATAGAGTGCCAAGATTACTTTGCCTTTGAATGGTCCGATCCAGGTAATGGATGCTGCTGCCAGTTGACATGGACTAGATTACCCCAAGGATATAAAAACAGCCCTACAGTCTTTGCTGCTGCCCTTTCTGCAGGTTTAAAAGACTTTGATACTTCATCCACAACGCTTTTACAATATGTAGATGATTTGTTACTGGCAGTTGCATATGAGCAACAGTTAGAAGAAAAATCAATTGAGTTATTGAATCATCTGGCTAAAAAGGGATACACAGTGTTCCAAAAGAAAATCCAATGGACTGGACTTCCGGTTCGGGCTTCTTCGGTGACGGACCGAAATCCATGATCGTGAGCTGTTTTGATCCATGCTCACCGCAGGAGCGCCCTGAGCCACCCAGATTCGGGGCTGAAGCCACTCCGTAGAAGTGGTGAAGAAGGGGAAGCCATCAGCAGGGTTGAGAAGAGCCAGATCTCTCCTCCTCGGCTGGCCATTACTCCCTTTCCCAAAGGCGGTTGCAGCGGTGGTCAGAAATGGCCACCTCAAAGAAGAACCCGACCGGACAAGATTGTGCAGGAGGAAGTTTAAAGGAGAAAGTTTGACTGACTGGGTTGAATGGAGAACATCTATTTAAGGTACCTGGAACCTGAATTTTAAAGACTAATACTATTCCTAAAAAAGATTTTAAGCGGTGAAAGAGAAAGGGAAAGGAAACAGAATTGGCTTTTTTTCCTCTCACATTGACAGTTTTAATTGATTTGGAATGTTAAGAAGAGGAGATTCAAATAAGAAATTGATGCTAATCCACTTTGACATTAATAGGCTATTTCTAGCTGAAAATAAAGTGTCAAAGGGATAAAGATTCTTGGATAATTTAAAATTTTTCTTTAAAAAAGAAAGAAAACAGAGGAGGAAAAAGGAAAAAAGAGGGTGGAATCTGGAAAGGAGACCACCTGGAACTTAAAAAAATCAATAGTGGAATTTTAACAAGGCTTGCAAAAGATACATTGTAGCTGAAATTTTGTTACAAGATAACAAAGCCCCTGGAAAGAGAAAGTGAGAAAAGAAGCAAGAAACAGTTTTGGATTATTGGATGATTCCTGGAATTTTGGATGATGGATCCTAATGAAACAAAATAAAATCAATTGGGGGTTGTTTAATTTTTTTAAAAATGGTATCACTCCTTGAAGAATTAAAAATGAGACTTAAAGAACAAAAAGAAGAAGCACAAGAGGGAAGAGGATCTTTTGGCTTCGTATTTCAATTTTTAGAAATGGAGATTTTGAACTATGAAAAACAACAAGAAACGCTGGCAGAACAAGAAGGGCGGGACAACGAAGAAGCCATCTTTAATGACCAAGCAATTTTAAGTGGGGTAAAAAAGGGAAAGGAGGGAAAGGGAGTTAAAAACTTAAGCATTGAAGCAACAATAAAAAAGAGTGTAATTTGAAAAGTAATCATAATATCAGGAAGAAGCAGAAGGGAGGATCACAGAAGGGAGAATCAGATAGAAAAGGGAATAAAAAGGGGAGGGAGAAGAAGAGGGAAAGGAAAAGAAGGTACAAAGGACAGAAACAAGATACAGAGGTACAGGAAAAGCGTACAAGAATTAAAGGTATAAACCTATTTAAAAGACACAGAGACAATGGTTAAAATTTAACTTAAGGAGAGGATTCTGCAAGGGTGCATGGGATAGCATTGGTATATTAGAAATAGAAAAGGGTTAGAAAATATGTTAGATGATTAAAGTGATAGAAAAAATTTATATTGATGTGTAGTGGAATATTTGTTTGTAAAGAGAATAAGGCTGTCAATTATTTAAAAAGAAAGTTAAAAAAACTGAAAAGAAAATGGAAGATTTTTATCAGTTGACGAGATGAATTTGAATAAGAATAATAACTTTATTGACTACTGTTAATAACTATTGTTTGGTTTTTTTATTTAAAGACAGTAATAAGTAGAATATGAAATATTGATGATTAAAGTGAAAAACAACTGATATTTCTAGGTAATGTTTGTTAAAAGAAATCAGAAATGTAAAAGATTGTTATTAATGTTAATGGCATAGCTGTACTTGAATAGAATAATTATTCCATTTACTATTCTTATACATATATACACAGGTATATATATATATATACTTTTTATATATATATATAAAATATATACTTTTTTATATATTTATATATAAGTATATATATAAATTTTTATATATTTATATATAAGTATATATATATATATACTTTTTTTCATTTAAGAATTTAGTGTGTATTTTTAAGGGAATGTACCAAGCAGAATTCGATTGAAAATAGGTATGTGTTATAAAATAGAGGTTAGAAAATGAATGTTATAATTGTAAAGGTGTAACTTAAATTTTTAAATAAGATTTGAAAAAAGATACAAAGGTGTTACACTCCAGTCTAGTACCGTGTTTCTCCAACAATACGGCCTCCACCAATAGGAAGACCCAGCATGTTTTCTAGGCATGAAATGAAATTAAGCCCCTCCCCCCAAATTTAGGCCTAGTTTAAAACATGCTTGGGGGGGAGGCCTGGGGTTAAAACATGCTGGGGGTGGGGGGAACTTGCCTTTAACAGTGGCCTGCACGGCGCTTCCGCTGTTCTCGAGCCAGCAGGAAGTTAGAAGCATTTCTGCTGCTTGTCGGGCGGGGGAGCTGCCTCCATGGCTTCCACAGTTCCTGCCGGCACAAGAACAGCAGCAATGCTGGCAGGAATGTGGAAGTGTTTCTGCTGCTGCTCGGGTGTGTGTGGAAGAGGAGGGGAGGAAGATTGGAGGTGAGGCTGCAACATGCGTGAAACCACCCGCCAAGGCCTCGGGCAGCTGCAGCCGCTCTTTCCCTGGGACCGAAACAAAAGAACGTGGGTGAACCGCTATGTGGGAGGAATGGAAAGGTGCATGCGGATGGTGGGGGTGGTGCGGGGGGGGTGTTTACTCTTTTGCTCCTCTCTCGCGCGCTGCCCCTCCGTTCCATCTCCTCCCCCTCCTCTCCCATGGCCCGGGAGCGGGCAGCACTGTTTGTTGTAACGGACACGGAAAGGAGGGGGCTCCCTCTTTCTCCCGGAAGACTCTTGCCAACCACGATCCAATTGCCCCTTCCCTGCCACCTTTGCCTTCCTGCCACCACCCCTCCCCCTCCTCCTCCTCCACCACCACCACCACCTCCTCCACCTCTGCCAGCGCCACCATCATTGTCAACGGGAAAAAAGCTCACAACATGGCGAGTGAAAGACAGAAAGAGAGGGACGGACATATGCGGCGGTGGTGGCAGCTACCCACGAGTGCGCACGTGCGCTGCCAACCCATCGCTGAACGCCAGCACAAGGGAGGTACGGTGGGATGGCTTGACTTGACAGCGTGCGTGCGCGTGGGTGTGGATGCGTGCGTCCCAGCGCATTTCTCCGAAGCGTGAGGTGCTCGCTTGGCGTCTGCTTTTGCGCGTGCGTACGACGGATGGACGGATGCACACTGGCGGGGTGGGGTGGGGGTGCAGGGGGGGATACACCTAAACAAAGCCCATACCCATTCAAGCAAAGAGTGTGTCACACAGGAGGCTTCCGCACACACCCGAGCAGCAGCAGAAATGCTTCCACATTCCCGCCGGTGCTACTGCTGTTCTCGCGCCAGCGCCGGCGGGAACTGTGGAGGTAAGCGAAGGAAAAGCAAGAGCGGCAGAGGAAGCAGCAGTGGCAGGCGCTGAAGGTCTTGCAATTTAAAATGCCCTGCCAAAGCCGACATTCACACCGCTGCCGCCCACCCGCTGAAGGGGGGGGAGAGAAATTAATTCACCCCCGAAAAAACGGCCTAGCCATTTTTTCAGGGCTCAAAAAAAAATAAGGCCCTGCCTTATTTTGTGAGAAACACGGTAATTACAGGGGAAAATTTGTTTTATGAGAAAAGATAATATGAAATTGTAAATAGGACAGATGAAAGTATAAAAACATTAATTAGAAAGATTTTAAAAATTAGAAAAAGATATGTAATTGAATTAAGGAAGGAATGAGATAATTTAAAATAAGGCTATAGGAAGTAAAGAAAGAGAAAAGCTATTGAAAAAATTATGAAAATAGTTTTAAGATATGGATTAGAATGTATAAGATAAATATGTATTGAGTTTATGTCTGTATGGAGAAGTGATAACCCGAGGGCATGCTATTCTCAAAAAAAGATGTTTTATTTGTATTTGTATGTTTTGTGAAAACTTAAATAAAACTTTTATATATAAAAAAAGAAAATCCAATGGACTAAGCAAACTGTAAACTATTTAGGTTATGTACTGGACAAAGGAACTCGATGCTTACATGAAAGTAGACTCCAAGCACAGATGGCCTTACCAATGCCAACCAATGTGAAACAACTTAGGTCTCTCTTGGTTATTACAGGATATGCCAGACTTTGGATCCCCGTCTATTCTGTAATAGCCAAACCATTGTACCAACTGACCAAAAAAGATATGGCTTGGGAGTGGACAGGGGAACATACCCAAGCCTGGAAGGCCTTAAGGGAAAGTCCAGTGAGAGCAGCTCATTTGACTCTATCAGATCAGTCCCAAGGATTTGATTTGTACCTCACAGAACAAAAAGGCTGTGCTGTGCGAGTCTTACTACAAAAAGTGGGTCCAGAATGGGCCCCAGTGGCCTACTTGTCAAAAGGCCTGGATAATATTCTTTTTTTTAATAACAAACTTTATTATACAACTAAAACAACAAACAAATACATACACAACACACACAAAAAGGGAATATATATGTGTGTGTGTGTGTGTGTGTGTGTGTGTGTGTGTGTGTGTGTGTTAGGTTTTGAGCTGATAAATAATAAATAGCTTTCTGTCTGGATGGTCTCTGGTGATGAGCCGAAAGACAGAAAAGGACAGCAGTATGCTTCTTCCCTTGATTGGGGCATACCACGGTGTTGTAACACAAGTATATATATATATATATATATATGTACATACTTTGTGTTACAACACCCAGTTAAGCCCCAAATGGCTAGCTGAAGAGAGCTAACTAGCTCGAAATAGATCTATCCTAGTCTCCCTTATTTAATTATTTATCAGCTCAAAACCTTACACACACACACACACACACATATATATATATATTTGTTTTCGGAGGTTTTCGCGGGTATTTGTATGTGGATCTTTGGTTCTTCGGGTTTTCTCCTGCGTAGAATTGGAAATATCTAGGCGACGTTTCGATGAAGTCTCATTCATCATCTTCAGCCTTGTGTCTTCAGCCTTGTGCTTTTACTCTGAGAAGCACAAGGCCGAAGACACAAGCCTGAAGATGATGAATGAGACTTCATCGAAACGTTGCCTAGATTATTTCCAATTCTACGCGGGAGAAAACCCGAATAACCAAAGATATATATATATATATATATATATATATATATACACACACACACACATACACATACATACATACATACATATATATATATATATAAAACTATTCCATTATCAACAGTCTGTGATTCCTTATTTGTTATCATTATTGGTGTCATATTTCCAAATACATCTTAATGCGAATATATAGCTACTACCACTTTTGCAATTTAACAATATTTGCTACTGTACTTTTTATTTTTGTTCTACCCAGTCATACCAGCATTCCCAGCTCTTATAATACTCTGATGATTCTTTATCCTTAAGTGCTAACGTTAATTTATCCATCTCTGCACAAGCTGCTATCTTCTGAATGATCATTTCCTCTGTTGGAATATCAGCTTGTTTCCAACATTGTGCAAAGATTAATCCAGCTGCAGTGAGAATATGTAATATTATATATTTGGCTTTTTTAGAAAATTGTCTATTAAATATTCCTAATAGAAAGAATTCTGGTTTTAATTCAATTTGTTCCATTGTTATTTCCTCTAACCATTTTTTAATTCTACGCCAATATCTTTGGGCTTCAGTGCAGGACCACCACATGTGAAAGAATGTTCTGTATTTCTTTTTACACTTCCAACAATTCGGATTCATGTTAGGAGACATCTTTGCTATTCTCGAAAGTGAGAGATGCCATCTATAAAACATTTTATAGGTATTTTCTTTATATGTTGCTGATTTTGTAATTTTATTATTCCTAATCCAGACCTTTTCCCATTCTAATAATGTAATACTACGTCCTATATTTCTACTCCAAGCTATCATGTTGCCTTTGACTACTTCTTCTTCTAATTCTATCTCTAAGAGATAATTATAAAATTTTGTTATATTTTTTTTATCAGGGCCTAATAAGATTTCATCTAGTTGTTGTAGATTACCGTAGATTCCAAAGTTTTTTTAATCTTGTCTTTATCTATTTTGAATTTACAAATAAATCCACCAATCTACTCTTAGCCCTTGTTCTTGGAGGTCTTGCCGTGATTTTAAAGTTCCTTGCGCATCTAGGAGGTCCTTGTATTTTATCATCTTATTAAGATCCAAATTGTTTGGGTGTATCATCGCCTCCATCGTTGAGATCCAAATTGGGATTTTTAAATAATGTTTTTTATTTTATTTTATTCCAAGTAGCTAATAAAGAGTCTCTAATTATGTGTCTGTGGAAATAATTTAGTTTTTCCGATGTCCCATAAAAATGCATGCCACCCCCTCTGTAAATCGTGGTCTTCTAGAAATAAGATTCTTTTATTCGACAGATTTACCCATTCTTTCAGCCAAAGTAAGGAAGCTGCACTATGATATATTTCCCAATTTGGGAGTGCCATACCCACTTTGCTCTTCATATCTTGCATCGCCATTAATTTTATCCTCGGTTTCTTCCCTTGCCAAATAAATTTAGTGGTTATCCTATTAAGTTCCACAAAGTAATTTTTATGTATTTTTATTGGTATTGTTTGGAATAAATAAATAAGTTTAGGAAGAATGTTCATTTTAATAGTAGCAATCCTCCCTAATAGAGAGATTTGCAGTTTGACCCATATCTCTAAGTCTTTTTTTACTTGTTGTAACAATTTATTATAGTTATCTTCCATTAGAGTTTTACAGTGGGCAGTCAGCCAAATTCCTAAATATTTAATTTTTTTTACCACTTGTAGTCCCATTGTCTTTTCCAATTTTAATTTCTGTTTTTCTGTTAAATTCTTAGTTATTAATTTAGTCTTTTCCCTATTAATTTTAAGTCCTGCGATTTTCCCAAATTGCTCTAACTCTTTCAATAATTCTTGACCTGTTTCAATGGTTCCTCTATAAAAAAGACCATATCATCCGCAAATGCCTGCAGTTTGTATTCTTCTTTCTTAATTTTTAACCCCTTTATTCTAGCAGAGGGGATAATGGACACCCTTGCCTAACTCCTTTCTCTATTTTTATTGGACGCGTATATTCTCCGTTAATTATAATATTTGCCCTTTGTGAATCATAAATTGTAGTCACTGTATTTTCAAATTTAGTGCCTAAATTCATATTGTAGATTTGTTGAATTAGGAATTGCCAATTTAGGTTTATCAAAGGCCTTCTGTGCATCCAAGAAGACAAGGGCTATTTGTTTTTCCGGATGAGCTTCATAATACTCCAAAACATTTAACACTATTCTTAGATTGTTCCTGATTTGTCTATTAGGGAGGAATCCATTTTGGTCTTTATGTATATATTCATTATTTTTTTTAGTCTGTTTGCTATAATTGTAGTAAATATTTTATAGTCAATATTTAATAGAGAAATTGGTCTATAATTTTGTATAAATCTTAAATCTGAATCCTCTTTTGGGATCAACGAAATTAGTGTCTCCTTCCATGAATCCGGCATTCTGGCTGACAATAGAACTTCATTGTATACTTCTACCATAAGAGGCCCTGTTTGCTCTCCTATTTTCTTATAAAGTTCCCCTGGGATCCCATCAGGTCCTGGAGTTTTATTGTTCTTTTGATTTTCTATTGCTATTTTTAACTCGGGCCACGTAATATCTTTAGTTAACATTTCTTTCATCTCATCCTCAATTATTTTATCTTTTGTTGCACCTAAATGGTTTCTTATCATATCTTCATTTACCTCTTCCTTTTTATAGAGATCTTCAAAGAATTTACATGCAATTTCTTTTTTCTGCTCTATTCCCTGTTGAACATCCCCATTTTCATCTATTAATTGATAAATCAATCTTTTCTGTTTTTCTTTTTTGAGTCTATAGGACAACCATCTTCCTGGTTTATTAGCCTGTTCAAAAAATATTTGTCTAGCTATATTCAACTTCCTGTTCAATTAAGTTTAATTTATGTTTGATTATTATCATCTGATTTTGCAGTTTGGAGTCTTTTGGGGAGTTTTATAATTGAATTTCTAATTCTTTAATTTTTTGTTTTAGTTCATTTTGTTGGGCGTATTTTTCTTTATTTCTCCAAGCAGTGTAAGATATCGCTGTGCCCCTTATTATTGCTTTCATTGTATCCCAAATATTCTGCTTCTTGGTTACTTCATTATTATTTTCTTTTAAGAAAAAATCTAATTCCTCCTTAAGTCTATTCATAAACTCTTTCTCTTTAGTTAACTGTATATTTAGAGTCCACCTTTTCCTTGGTTTTTTCCTATCTTTCCACACTATTTGAATCGGATTATGATCTGCCCATTCGTTAGGTAAAATTTCGATCTCTTTTAGTTCATCTGCTAGTTCACCATTCATCCACACCATATCAATTCGTGTCCATGCCTGATGCGGATTAGAATAAAATGTAAATTGCCTTTTCTCCGGATTTAATTTCCTCCACATATCTATCAAATTTAGTTCAATCATCATTTCTCCACGTGTTTTCGGTAATTCTCTCTTTTTCCTCTTTTTTCCCCCACCACTGTGATCTTTCTGGTGGTCCGCAATGGCATTAAAGTCCCCCAAGATACAAATATTCCTTTTTTCTAATTCCACTATTTTTTTGTGTAATTGTTTAAAAAATTCTTTTTTATTATCATTAGGGGCATAAATCACTACTAGTAAAATTGGAATTGATTTAATCCAAATTTGTAACACCAGAATTCTTCCGTTAGGATCTGTCCAAATTAACTCTGCTTTCATATCTTCTTTCACATATACTGCTATTCCTTTCTTTTTCCCAGGGTCTGCTGGCGACGTATACAAATTCCCTAGTTTGGGGCATTCTAAATATTTTTCATCTTCCTTCCTTATGTGAGTTTCTTGTAAGCATATTATATCTGCATTTTGTTTAATTACCTTAGTTAATATTCTTTTCCTTTTTATCCTAGAGTTCAGACCATTTATGTTAATTGATAATATTTTCTTTTCCTCGTCCATTACCTAATTAATTCTTGCCCTTTGTCTTGTAGTTACTCCTGTCTCTCCTTGTAGTTGATTTTGTATTTTCTGTTCCTCTCTCTCTTGTTTCCTATCTCTAATCTTTTGGTAATCTTGATCGTCTTGTGAGTTTGATTCTAACTGGATGGGCGGGAACAGGCTTCGACTCAACCCTTCCAAGACTGAGTGGCTGTGGTTTCCGGCGGCCCGATATAGTCAGCTGACTCCGTCGCTGGCTATTGGGGATGAGATCTTGACCCCCACAGGCTCGCAATCTTGGTGTCCTCCTGGATGTACGGCTGTCTTTGGAAATCATATCACAGCCGTCTCCAGGGGGGCTTTTTATCAGGTTCGCCTGATACGCCAGATGCAGCCCTTTCTCGATCGGGACGCCTTACGCACGGTCACCCATGTCCTGGTCACCTCCCGTCTGGACTACTGTAATGCCCTCTACATGGGGCTCCCTGCGGGGAGCACCCGGAGGCTTCAACTGGTACAAAATGCAGCCGCGCGGGTAGTTATGGGGGCGTCGAGATACTCCCACGTGACACCCCTCCTGCGTGAGCTGCATTGGTTGCCGGTGGCCTTCCGGGTTTGCTTTAAAGTATTGGTTTTGGTCTTTAAAGCGCTCCATGGCATCGGACCAGGATACTTACAAGACCGCATTCTGCCAGGAATCTCCCACCGACCGGTGCGCTCCCACAGAGAGGGTCTCCTCCAGGTCCCGATGCCTTCTATGTGCCACCTGGTGACCCCGAGGAATAGGGCCTTCTCTGTGGGGGCACCCGCCCTTTGGAACGGGATGCCCCCGGGACTACGAACGACCACTGACCTGAGGGCGTTCAGACGTGACCTGAAGACCTGGCTCTTTGAGCAGACCAGCCTGAGCTGACTCAAATGGGATTTTTAAATAGGGTTTTAGATTAGTTGGGGTGGCGTACAAAAGTTTTAATTAATTTTAATCGGGGGTTTTAGATTTTTATTGGGGCAGCCTATAATTTAATTCTTTTTTAACCATATTTATCTCTATTTATATGTATTTTAGTTGGCTGTTCACCGCCCTGAGTCCTTCAGGAGAAGGGCGGTATATAAAATTTATGAAATAAATAAAATAAATAAATAAATAATTCGTCCTTACTACTTGTTTCTTCTGAACCTACCAATCGTTCATAGAATTCTTGGGCTTTTTCCACGGAATCTACTCTGACTCTCCTTTCTTCCCATGAAATTAACATCCCCTCCGGGATTAACCATCTGAATATAATGCCTTTTCAATTCAATTGATTTGCCAAGAATTTATAGTCTCTCCTTTGCTCTCTCACTCTTCTTGGGATTTGTTTAAGCACTAGAACTTCTTTCCCTTTATATGTAATTGTCTCTTCTCTAGATATTTTATATATAATATCCCGAACCTTTCTTCTAGCAAATCTTATGTGAACCTCTTTTGGATATTTATGGCGTCTTGCATAGGTTGTATTCATTCTGTAGACCTCGTCCAATTCTTTCAGAATATCATCCTTATCTTTTTCCAACAATTCTGCTAGTATTCCTGCCATTACTTGTTCCAAATCCTCTTCTTTGGATTCCAATATATTCTGGAATCTTAAATATGCTGCGGCCTTATCCATTTCTAGGTAGACCAGGGAATCGTCCATTTCTTTACTCCCGTTTCTTAATTGTTCATTGACCATTTCCAACTTCTTTTCAGTTTGTTCAATCCTTTTCTCAACCTCCTTTATTGTTGATCCATTTCTCTCTATTGCTTGCTGTATTATTCCAATTTTTTGATCCAGCTTTGAGATATCTAATTTAATTTCTGCTTTTAAATTCCCCATCTCTGTTTTTAATTCATTTGTGTCAGTTCTTGACTCAGTATGGTTTTTTTGTCATTATTTCCTGAAGTTTCAACATAGATTCTTGTAAAATAAGAAGAGTTTTTTTTTTTTTTAAATTACATTTATATGCCGCCCTTCTCCGGAGACTCAGGGCGGCTTACAGTCTATGGAGCACCATGCTAAGTGCTCAGCAATAGCCTTCATTCCATTGTATATGCCTGCTTATTAGTAGGGCTTTTTGGCCCCCCCAAGCGGCATTTTTACAAAGTCAGCTTATTGCCCCCAACAATCTTGGGTCCTCAATTTACCTACCCCGAGAGGATGGAAGGCTGAGTCAACCTTGAGCCTGGTGGGATTCGAACCTGCACTAATTGCAGGCAGCTTGCACTAAGTGCTAGATGATTAACAGCCTGCACCACCAAGGCCCTTTGGTGGTGCAGGAGTTGATGGAATATTAGCATTCATGATGGTAGGTTGTTTCTCTCCAGATAATGTTTCCTCAATTGTCTTTTGTGCCATCACTGAGGGTGATGCCGCCGCTGTAGTTTGTACTGAGGTCGATAAAGCAAGGTATAGGTGTAGGCGGCCAGGAACTCTGACCATCTGGTCATACGAGGCGACAAGATGTTAGGGGTTGCCTTATCCCCAGCTAGAATTCCCAATAACGGTTTGTGGTCAGTTATTACGGAAAAAGTGCGACCATAGAGGTATTCATGAAATCGTTTAATGCCCGATATAATGGCCAAAGCTTCTTTATCGAGCTGGCTATAGTTGCGTTGGGCTTTAGACAGAGTTTTAGAGTAAAAGGCTATGGGAGCTTCTCTGCCATCTGGCAGAACGTGACTTAGAACCGCCCCCACGCCAAAAGGTGAAGCATCACAAGTCAAGGTTATGGATAGCGTCTCATTGTATTGAATCAGTACCTTGGTAGATGTAATAAGGTCTTTGATTTGTTGAAATGCCGTGTCTTCCCGGCTGCCCCACTTCCAGGAAGCGTCTTTATCAAGCAACCTATGTAGGGGTTCCGCTACCGTAGCTTTGTGCGGCAAAAACACATGATAGAAGTTAATAAGTCCTAAAAAGGCTTGTAGCTCCCCTTTGTTGGTAGGAATGGGGGCGTCCTGGATTGCGTGGACTTTCCCTTCGGTGGGGTGAATACCATCGCCATCAATTAAATAGCCGAGAAATTCAATCCTGTCTGTGATTAGCGTGCATTTTTCCCTCTTTACTTTGAGACCGGCCTCTGTAAATTTAGTTAGGACTTGACGTAGACGGTCCTTAAGCTGAGCTCTGGTTTTGGCCGCAATTAATACATCATCAAAATAAGGGATGACACCTTTGATCCCACGGAGAAGGTGTTCCATCAAACATTGGAAAATTCCGGGAGCCACGCTAACGCCAAATTGGAGTCGGTTGCATTTAAAAGCTCCCCGGCGCGTGACAATAGTTTGAGCTTCAGCCGTTTGGGAATCTACCGGCAATTGTTGATACGCTTGGGCCAGATCAAATTTAGCAAAGATTTTCCCTCCCTTGATTGAATGTAACAAATGCTGAACAACCGGAACGGGGTATGCACTTTGTTGCAGTGCGTGGTTCAGGGTAGCCTTATAGTCCCCGCAAATCCGGACTGAACCATCTGCTTTAATGGGGGTGACAATAGGCGTTTCCCATTTGGCATGATCTACTGGTTCTAAAACCCCTTGTCTGATAAGTTTGTCCAATTGTTCATCCATTTTCGGCTTCAATGCAAACGGTACACGCCTGGCTTTGAGTCGAATAGGGGCCACATTTGGGTTTAAATTAAAAGAAATCGGGTTACCCCAGTACTTGCCTAGGTCGCCGCTGAAAAGATTTTGGAACTCCTTGACGAGGTCCTCCTCCCAATCCGTTTCAGTGACTTGGTTAATGCCAATCATTCCAATCCCCAGCGGCTCAAACCATTCGAGTCCCAGGAGGCTGGGTCTATTTCGGTTGACGATGGTGAGCGGAAGGATTGCAGTATGGTCTTTGAATGTAATTTGGAAATGTCCTACGCCAATCACTGGAATTTTGTTCCCTTGGTAATCTTTGAGAGTAAGACTTTGGGTTTCTAGCTCGTCTCGCTGGATGTCAGGAATCAATTTCTTGATGGTTGTCCAGGAGACCATTGATAGGAAAGATCCTGAATCTACCTCCATCTCGCAATCCTGATCTTCAATTTTTACTTGGATGTGAACTTTTTTTTACATTCCGTGTGTCTGAGTGGCCGATGGTCACAGTTTGGTGGGTTTCCTCTCTTCTGTAGGTTGTGTCTTTATTTCTCGTGTCTTCCCTCCAGGCTCCAACAGTTGTTCGGTTTTCTATCTCTGTCTCTCTCTCTCTCTCTCTCTCTCTGTGGTGGCCTCCATCTCCGTCGGGGGCTGTAGTTGGTTCTGGACCGGCATACTCTAGCTATGTGCCCTTTTCTATCACATTTCCGGCAAATAGCGTCAATAAAACGACATTCTGAATGTGGGTGGTTTCCCCCGCATCGGTTACACTCAAATTCAAATTTCCTGCCGGCCCGTTCTTTTCTATCTTTTCCCGCTTTTAAGTGGTATACGTCATCTTCCTCGCTACTGGTTCCCGACTCGATGTCCTCGTGGTGCGTTGTGGTTTTTTGTTTCTCTCCTTCTGGTCTGGATGGCTCCTTACTGATGTAACCTGCTGATTTATTAATTTTCTTCATTTTGGCAGCTGATTTGTGTTTAGCTTCTGCAGCGGTGGCTTCCTCTATGGCCTCCTTTACTGTGATTTTCGGACGGTTTAGTAAACGGCTCTGTAACATGAGGTCTTTCAACCTGAGGACCACGCGGTCTCTCAGTGCCTCATTGAAGTTCAAGAACTCACACTCTCCGCCGATGTCCCTTAAGGCTGCTACAAAATCGGCGATACTTTCATCCTCATTTTGATTTCTTAAGTAGAATTCATGCGTTTAATCAAGCTTGATACGGTCAGTGCGTAGTGAGCCCGAAGAATCTTCTCTAATTCTGGCCACGTCAATGTTTTTACATCTGTGGGTGCAGCTAGCGCCTTTGCCATTCGGAAAACAGTGGGTCCGCAGTGGGTCAGGAAAACAGCTCTTTTTCTATGTTCCCAGACCCCGTTTAAATTGCTGCTTTTTAAGAACATTAAGAAACGATCCACGTATGATTGCCATTCCTCCTTGGCAGGGTTGAACTGCTCGAGTGGCGCGTTGTTGCCAGACATTTTCTCCGCTCGATCTTCGCCGCTCCGTACTCAACTGAATTTCTAATGTCTCGATCCCATCCTCGTCGCCAGTGTTTTGAAGGTGGAAGAAAGAGACGCACGCTCTCAGTTGATTAGTTTTCTTGCTTTAATTTCAGGAACTGAATGGCTACGGAGCCGCGGCAGCCTTTCTTATAGCAGCTGCTTGCGGCTCACCAGCCAATGACAGAGATACAAAGTTCCCGCCATTGGAACAACCAATCGCGGGTGAGTATTTGAATATAGAACACACAGCTATCTATATAAATATTCCCCAACACGGTTAATTTCTAAATCAAATTCCTGGATTTATACTTCCTAATATTATCTCAGATTTCTCTGTTTAAATTTTAAATATTACTGAACTCTATATCTATAAATATTATGAAATTCTCAATATTATAAAGTAGTACTTCAAATATTTATAAATCTAATTAAAGGTATATTAATCTTACTATACAACAATTGGTTATTTAATCTATAATAATCACAATTAATCACAATTAATTATTTAGTCTACTATAATCAACTCCTATATTCAAATATCAATACTTAAATAGTTAATTAATTATCACCTCCTTTTTTTTTTTTTGTATTGAAACCAGATGTAAATTCCAATATTTACTAATATATCAATTAAATCCTATAAAAAAAATCCCGTTACCACATTCAAAAATCAGTTGAGTTGTTATCAGGGGATAATTACATTCAGCAGGAGTTATAAGCACAAAGTGTCTTAGTATAGCAGTTCAATTCGTTCTCTCCGTATCAGAAATTTCCTTCACCAAACAAACCGTCTTGCTGACTAATGTCTCTGGCTTTGCAGTCTCACTGTACTTTCCATTATCACTGTTCCATCTTTCACTCAGGAATCCTACAAGTCAATTTCTAAATTTCATATAGTGTCTTTCTTTGGTAAGTCTCCTCCACTTATTACGGCTCCAAGTCAATAGTCCAAAAAAAAAAATTAAAAGGTTAATCAAGGCCTAGATAATATTCTTAAAGGATGGCCTGCATGCTTAAAAGCAGTCACAGTTACAGCTATCCTAATTGCAGAATCGCAGAAAATTATTCTTGGAGCTCCTCTCCATGTTTTCACACCCCATGCAGTTCAGACTCTGTTAGAACAAAAGCTTCCAGCTTGGGCAACATCCAATAGGATTTCACAATATGTGAGTATTATAGTAGAGCAAGAAAATGTTCGGTTATCCAGATGCCAACTTTTAAACCCTGCTACCCTTTTACCATGGCCCGAAGAAGACCCAGCCCATGATTGCTTAGATGTGTTAGAATGCATCACAGGGTCCAGATGTGATCTAAAGACTGAGCCATGGATGGATGGAAATCTGGCACTTTGGACTGATGGTTCTTCCTTTATGAAAAATGGAAAAAGATATACAGGATTAGCAGTAGGGACAGAAGATGGACCATTGCTTCAAAAATGTCTCCCTTCACATATGTCTGCCCAAGCAGCTGAACTAATGACTCTTACAGAAGCTATTTAGCTGAAGGCCAACAAGTGACTATATATACTGATAACTGATATGCCTTTTTAGCTGCACATACCCATGCCACCTTGTGGAAAACTCGAGGCTATGTAGGAGCTGATTAAAAAACTTTAAAGATGAAACCCCTTGATGGAAGCTACCTAAAGCCATTGCAATCATCCATTGCTGTGGACATCAAACTGACTCTGGTCTAGTCTCTAGGGGCAATAAGGCAGCGGACTATTGGGCTAAATAGGCTGCCATGGGCCCAGAGTCCACAATCTGTGCAGTTGCACTAATTCCAGAAGAACCTATCGATTACTTTCCTCCTTTGTACAAGAGAAGTTAGAAGCAGATGGTCAGTGGAAAGATGGCTGGTGGATAGTAAGGGACAAAGTACAACTGCCTAGGCAGCTAGCTTGGTCAATAGTGAGACGTGTCCACCAGGCCACTCATGCAGGTTCAAGAGTAATGAAGAGATGGTCCTGTATCTCTTGATTGAGAATGTGAGAAGGTTGTGTAAGGTAGTAATGGATCAGTGTGAGATATGTCAGAAGAATTCCCCCGTCCTGCAGGCCTCGTTGTCCAGAGCCTCGGGCCCTGAGTGCCCGGCTGATGCTGTGCAATGCCAGGTCCATTGTGAATAAAGCCCCCCTGATTTGCGATCTTACTCAGGAAGAGGGTGTGGACCTGGTAGGTATTACCGAAACCTGGTTGGGCCCAGAGGGTGGTGTTCCTCTGAAGGAGATGTGCTCACCAGGTTTCTTAGCATTTCATCAGGGAAGGGGTGGCGCAGTGGCGGTGCTTATTAGAGAGGTCTTTTGTCCTAGGGAAGTCACTGTTCCTCAGACGGCTGGTTGTGAGTCTCTCTTTGTGAAGTGGGGGCAGGGGGTTCAGATGGGCCTTTTGATAGCGTACCTGGCTCCCTGCTACGTGTCATTGGCCCTGCCCGGACTCCTCGAGGTGATAGCCAAGCTGGCGGTTGGGACCCCTAGGCTTTTAGTCATGGGGGATTTCAACCTGCCTTCGCTCGGGGAAACCTCTGGGGTAGCTCGGGAGTTCATGGCTTCCATGACGGCCATGGACCTGACCCAATTAGTTTCTGGCCCACTCATATAGGAGGACACACGCTGGACCTGATTTTTGTCTCTGGTCAGTGGTTGAATGACTGTAGCTTCGGGGACTTAGATATCAAACCCTTGTCATGGACAGATCATTCTCTTCTTAGACTTGACTTCTGTATCGCCACCCGCCACCACAGGGAGGCGGAGCCATGTAGATGGTTCCGCCCCAGGTGCCTGATGGACCCTAAGCGGTTCCAGAGGGAGCTTGGGCCATTTCCCGAGACTCTGGCTCATAACTCGCCTGGAGACTTGGTGGCCACCTGGGATAGGTTGGCTGCCGAGGCTCTGGACCGAGTTGTGCCTTTGTGACCTCTGACCCGGCACAGATCCCATCCAGCTCCGTGGTTTACGGAGGAGCTGCGGGAGATGAAGTGCCGGAAAAGATGTCTGGAGACTGTTTGGAGGGCTAGCCGCGCCGAGTCTGACCGAACACAGGTGAGGTTCTATATTAGGACCTACCTTGTGGCGATAGAGGCAGCAAAGCGTTCGCATTTCTCCGCCCTTATTGCATCGGCAGAAAATCGGCCTGCCACTCTGTTTAGAGTGACCTGCTCCCTGCCTCAGCTGAGAGCGTGGGAGGACCTCTTGCAGGGCAGGGCAGAGGAGTTTTCCCGATTTCTGCATGACAAAATCGCTCAGATTCGGGGCGGGCTGGACTCCAGTTGGATGGTCCCAGGGGAGGTGTCCAGGGCAAGTCTTGAGACTATTATCTGGGAAGAGTTTGACCCTGTGACCGCTGAGAGTGTGGACAGGTTGCTGGGGGGACTGAATACCACCACATGTTTGTTGGACCCGTGTCCCTCCTGGTTGGTTTCGACCGCCAGGGAGATGACACGAGGCTGGCTCCAGGGGTTTATCAATGCTTTGTTGGGAGAGGGGTCGCTCCCTACTGCCCTGAAAATGGCAGTGGTGCGGCCCGTCCTCAAGAAGCCTGCCCTGGACCCGGCTGTTTTGAATAACTATTGTCCAGTCTCCAACCTTCCTTTTCTAGTGAAGGTTGTTGAGAGTGTGGTGGCACGTCAGCTTCCTCAGTACCTGGAGGAAGCGACTTACCTCGATCCTTTCCAATCGGGCTTCAGGCCCGGGCATAGTACCGAAACAGTATTGGTCGCGTTGGTTGATGATCTCTGGAGGGCCCGTGACAGGGGGTATTCCTCTGTCCTGGTCCTGTTAGATCTCTCAGCGGCTTTTGATACTATCGATCATAGTATCTTACTGCGGCGGTTGGAGGGGTTGGGGATTGGAGGAACTGTCCTGCGATGGTTCTCTTCCTTCCTCTCCAACCACTCGCAATTTATGTTGACGGGGGGGAGAGGTCCACCTCTAGGCCCCTCATTTATGGGGTGCCTCAGGGGTCGGTCCTCTCCCCTCTTTTGTTCAACATTTATATGAAGCTGCTGGGGGAGATCATCCGTGGTTTTGGGCTGTGGTGTCACCTGTATGCGGATGATACCCAGCTCTACATCTCCACCCCAAGCCACCCCAACGATGCTGTGGAGGTCATGTCCCGGTGCCTGGAGGCCGTGCGGAACTGGATGGGCGGGAACAGGCTTCAGCTCAACCCTTCCAAGACTGAGTGGCTGTGGTTTCCGGCACCCCGATATAGTCAGTTGACTCCATCACTGACTATTGGGGGAGAGATCTTACCCCCCACAGAGGGGGCTCGCAATCTGGGTGTCCTCCTGGATGCACGGCTGTCTTTAGAAGATCATATTACGGCTGTCTCCAGGGGGGCTTTTTATCAGGTTCGCCTGATTCACCAGTTTCTGGATCGGGACGCCTTACGTACAGTCACTCACGCCCTTGTCACCTCTCGCCTGGACTACTGTAACGCTCTCTACATGGGACTCCCTGCGGGGAGCACCTGGAGACTTCAACTGGTACAAAATGCGGTCGCGCGGGTGGTTATGGGGGCGTCACGAAGCTCCCATGTGACGCCTCTCCTGAGCGAGCTGCATTGGTTGCCGATGGTTTTCCAGGTTCGCTTTAAGGTTCTGGTTCTGACCTTTAAAGCGATCCATGGCATTGGACCAAGTTATCTGCAGGACCGCGTTCTGTCGGTAGTCTCTCACCGACCTGTGCGTTCCCACAGGGAGGGCCTTCTTCAGGTGCCATTGGCTTCTATGTGTCGCCTGGCGGCCCCTAGGAGTAGGGCCTTCTCTGTGGGGGCCCCCGCCCTCTGGAATGGTCTGCCTCTGGAAATACGCAATAATATGGACCTGAGAGCTTTCAGACGTGCATTAAAAACCTGGCTCTTCGAGCAGGCCGGCCTAGGCTGAAATGGGATTTTTAATTTGTATTTGTATTTTAATCGGGATTTTAAAATTTGGGTTTTGATAACTTATTTGGAGTACCAAAGAGTATAGAATCTGACAGTGGTAGACATTTTACATCCCAGGTAGTTCAGGGAGTGAGCAAATACTTAGGGATTAATTGGCACCTTCATTCAGCTTACAGACCCCAAGCTTCGGCTTTCGCAGAACATCTTAACCGAACATTTAGCCAAGTTATGTCAGGAGACCCATTTGCCTTGGCCACAGGTCTTGCCCATTGCTTTAACCAGAATCAGGGCATTACCTCAAGGAGAGTGAAAATTGTCACTCTTTGAGATGCTCTATGGTAGACCTTTCTCATCCCAGTCAATATCAAGGGATGAAGGAGAGATAAATGTAACACAATATCTGTGCAAGAAGCATTGCCACCAGTAACAACATCGCCACCATGTGTCCAACCTGGAGAGTGGGTTCGAGTAAAGGAACCCTTCCCGAGTGCAACCAGTGCCAAGTGGTCCAACCCTCGGCAGGTTCTTCTCAGCACAGCACGGCGGTTAAAGTTGAAGGCATCAAAGCTTGGACCCATGTTTCCGGAATAAAGAAGCTTCCACCACCCCAGTGGGAGTGTCAACCCATCACCGATCTCACTTGCAGACCTTTTTGATGACCCGGAATCCTGACTACCGGCTGTTTGCCTTTATAGCAATTTGCTTTTCGCTTTGCATTATTGCTCCCTGATGAAATTGCTGCACCTCAAGAAGAAAAGCTGTGTGTGTGTGTGTGTGTGTGTGATTAAAGCCACAGTGAACTTCACTACCCTGGGTGCTCAACTGTTTGACGTGTCCACTGCCTCCTCCAGCTCGTGTTATTCCTTGGGAGGCATTGTCTACTCTATTTGTTATTGAGGATTCTATTTCTCACAACGTCTTGCCATCAGAAGAAGAATATGACAGCGATGACTACAAACTATTGTTCCAGCTCCTTTCACCTGAAAAAGGTTCTGATTTTCATTCTGTCTGAAATTGATTTCCGTCACTCTTGAGGCAGATAACAACTCATCCTGTCACGAGTGTATAAAAACCACCCGTACAGGAACTAAAATCACTAAAACGCTGGTTTACCATTCAGATTACCACTTGTGGTTTACTACTTATCAGGGAATAAAATCTACCTGCACACATGACCAGATACAATATGCCACTGTTCCAAAGATAACCAAATGGTGTGTCACACTCTGCAGGGAGTATGGTTCACCACTAAGGGATGGGTGTATGCATTTGCGGGAGGAGATAATCATTATACCCAACAATTGGCTTACAATCATACTATACTTGGGCAAAACCCAGAAATAACTATTCGTTTTTATGCTTGTGAAGCAATAGATCAAGGACAACGTGGTCACTATGGAACCCATTGCAGTTCCTTGAATTGGGAAAGATCCTATATTGTTAAAAGGAAATATATACATGAGATCAAGAAAGGTCGTGCATATTGGCATACATCTGACAAAAAGATGAAGAGGGGACCCAGCATTGACCTCACTTCTAGGCAAATTTGGTTTAACATGACTGAAGGTGTTTCTAAGTCTGACTGTGCTCAGGGGACATGTACCCCTATCTGCTTACCTTTTAGAGATCCACCCACAAAGTCTCAGGTTTTTGAACTTGGAGTATCAGGATCAGGAAGAGACCCTTATGGAAAGATTATTGTAAGAACTATCCAAGTACAGGAAACACCTAAAACATATCAGGTCTTTTGGCAGACTATGAAAGAAAAGATTGAGATACCTCCAGTCACTAAAAAATTGTTTATTGATTTGGCTGAAAGGTTTGATGCAGGCTTAAGTGTAACCAACTGTTATGTTTGTGGAGGAACCAATATGGGAGAACAATGGCCTTGGGAAGCTAAAGAAATGTCCTTTGCCAATGTTTCCTCACATGGGAGGACCAGCAGAGACCAACACAATGGATTCTACAAAGTGATGTGGTAAGAGAAAGGTGTTTTGTTCGAATACCTGGTTCTCCATATCTTGAACCAATAGGAGAGTTAGCCTGTGAATCCGGATGGTTATGTTTGACACACCTACAAAGTGTAGCTGGTGGTCCAACCAAAATTTGTCAAGTTCCAATCCATTTAATTCATCAACACAGGAATATGGAGAGATCCTGGGAATCCCTCCCTCCCATGGATCGCACCCAACCATTGGTATTGGATCTGTGGAAGATGGGCATATGCTCAGCTACCTTTAAATTGGGCAGGAGCCTGTATTTTGGGAACCATTAAGCCCAGCTTCTAAACAAGGAGAAAAACTTGGAGTTGCAGTATATGATGAGTTGGGAGGAGCAAAAAGAGAAATACCTGGTGGCATAGGTGATTGGGAGAGGGAGAAGTGGCCACCTGAAAGAATTATTCAAGTGTATGGACCAGATGTTTGGGCCAAAGATGGTAACTGGGGCTACCAGACCCCAGTTTATATGTTAAATAGAATAGATTGCAAGCAGTTTTAGAAATAATTACTAATGGAAATTTCTTCTGCCCTTAATTTGCTGGCTAAAAATAATAGTCAAATGAAGACTGTTATTTATCAAAATATTTTATTTATTTATTTTATTTATTTTGTCAAACAATTATTAGATAACTGGTATAAATATAAACATGGTTATAAATACATGAAATGGATACGATTGGCTCTAGATTACATTCTAGCCAAAGAAGGAGGAGTCTATAGAAAATTTAATCTAACCAATTGCTGTATCCAGATAGATGTTAATGGAAAGGCAATTGAAGAAATCACAGACCGTATGAGGAAGCCCATGTTCCTGTTCAAACTTGCAGTGGAATCCTAGACACCTGTGGATAGTTTGAGGAAATGTTTGCAGATTGGAAAAGAATTTTGTTCCTCACAGCTTTGGCCTTTGGAGGATTGATGATGTTACTTTGTTTAATACCTGTAATAAGATCACTTGCTACTAGCACAATTTCTGGAATAACAGTTGTGGCTTCGGGAAGACCTGACAAGCCTGCAGTACCCCAGCAATATTCACCATTGTTTCAGCAACAGGAAGCATCCTATTGCTGTAAAAAGGGAGGATATGAAGGGATTGGGGTATAAACAGAGTGCATATACATATACATGCATAGGTTTGCTCCATCAGGAGTGTAGAGTCTCCTGCTTTGAGCAGCAGCTTGGACTGGAAGATCACCCGGTTCATACTCTACATAAATGACCTCTGTGATCATATCAAGAGCAACTGTGTTCTCTTCGCTGATGATGTAAAGCTATTCAACACCACAGACAATACTGCTACCCTTCAAAAAGACCTTGATTATGTATCAGAAAGGTCAAACAAATGGCAACTTCAAATCTTAACAAATAAATGCTCTGTCTTATTTTTTTTTAAAATAAATTTTATTAAGTTTCCAAATTTAAAAACATAAAACAAAACTTTATACATTGTTATCAACATCAAGACATCTCTGGCATTTCCTCACATTTTTCAGTATATGTATTTACTTATTCCTTTACCATTGCATCTTACTCTTACTATAAATCAATACTTTTACAATATCTCAATCTTCTCCATGGTATATTTACATATTTACTTATTTATTTATTTATTTATTTATTGAACTTATATACTGCCCTATTTCCCTGACAGGACTCAAGGCGGTGCACAGCCGAATTAAAATACAAAAACAATACAGAGTTAAAAACAATTAAAAAAAACCAAATATAAAGGCTGAAAAGCTAAAAAATATAAAAGAGTTAAAAGCTAAAACCAAATACGACCGAATTAAAAAACCCCTAAAAACCCCTAGGCCAGACCGGCTTGATGAAATAAATAGGTTTTCAACACGCACCGGAAGGTCAAGAGATCAGGGATGGTCCTCATCTCCGGGGGTAATTTGTTCCAGAGGGAGGGTGCCCCCAATGAGAAGGCCCGCACCCTCGGGGTTGCCAGCTGTCCAGCCGGCGGCACCCCGAGGAGGCCAACTCTATGGGAACGTATTGGCCGACGGGAGGCCGATAATGGCAGGAGGCGGTCCCGCAAATATCCTGGTCCCAAGCCATGGAGCGCTTTAAAGATGGTAACTAGAACCTTGAAGCGCACCCACAGGACCACTAGGAGCCAATGCAGCTCACGCAAGAGTGGCATAACATGGGAGCCCCGAGGAGCCCCCAACACCACCTGCACGGCCGCATTCTGCACCAGCTGGAGCCTCCGGGTGCTCCTCAAGGGAAGCCCCATGTAGAGAGCGTTGGCATAGTCTAGCTGGGAGATTACGAGGGCGGAGGTGACCGTGCAAAGCGCACCCCGATCTAGAAAGGGCCGCAAATGGTAGATCCTAGAGACCTGACCAAAAGCCCCCCTGGCGACAGCCGCCACATGGTCCTCCAATGACAGCCGTACGTCCAGGAGGACACCCAGATTGCGAGCCCTCTCTGTGGGGGCAAGAATTTCCCCAACCACAGCCAGCGATGGAACCAACTGCCTGTACCGGGGTGCCGGGAAGCACAGCCACTCAGTCTTAGATGGGTTGAGCTGAAGCCTGTTCCGCCCCATCCAACACCGCATGGCCTCCAGGCACCGGGCCATCACTTCGACGGCTTCGTTGGGGTGGCCCAGGGTAGAAATTTACAGCTGAGTATCGTCAGCGTACTGATGGAACTCTACCCCAAAGCCACGGATGATCTCACCCAGCGGCTTCATATAGATGTTGAACAGCAGGGGCGAGAGCACCGACCCCTGAGGCACCCCGCAAACCAGGGGCCTCAGGGCCGATCTTTGCCCCCCCCACCAACACAAATTGCGAACGGCCAGAGAGGGAGGAGAACCACCGCATAACAGTGCCCCCCACCCCTCCAGCCATCGCAATAAGATACTGTGGTCGACAGTATCAAAAGCCGCTGAGAGATCTAGTAGGACCAGGACAGAGGAATGACCTCTGTCACAGGCCCTCCAGAGATCATCCACCAATACGACCAATGCCATCTCTGTGCTGTGCCCGGGCCTGAAGCCCGATTGGCATGGATCCAAATAGACAGCTTCATCCAGGTGCTGGGGAAGCTGTTGTGCCACCACACTCTCAACAACCTTCGCCACAAAGTGAAGGTTGGAGACTGGAC
The DNA here is from genome assembly GCA_023653725.1 of Bungarus multicinctus. NCBI lineage: Eukaryota > Metazoa > Chordata > Lepidosauria > Squamata > Elapidae > Bungarus > Bungarus multicinctus. The sequence goes on from CM042847.1 coordinate 951,694, forward strand.
GATAGTTAGATAACAAACTTGGGTCCAGGGACGGTTTCTTGAGGAGGGGTCTTACCACCGCCTCTTTCAAGGCGGCAGGCAGATATCCCTCACTCAAGGAAGCATTAATAATACCCTGGAACCAACCTCGTGTCACCTCCCGAGTGGCCAACACCAGCCGGGAGGGGCATGAGTCCAATAAACATGTGGTAGCATTCAGCCCCCGCAGCATCCTGTCTACGTCCTCGTGGGTCACAGGATCAAACTCTTCCCAAATGACTTCCCCAAATATTCCCTCATTCTTTTCCTAATTGTCATTTTATTTTCTTTTTATTTCTAAACCACTCATCTCAGGCATCCCAGGCCCTATAATAAATTGAATCTTCTCTGTCTTTTATTTTCATCGTTAGCCTGTCCATATCTATACAATCTATTATTTTTTTTAATAACCATGCCTTCTGGTGGAACCCTTTTTTCCTTCCAGAGTTGTGTGTATGAAATCCTTGCAGCTGTTAATATATGTAACATAATATATCTATCTGTTTTATTGCATTTTTGTGTTGTTATACCTAATAAAAAAGTTTCCGGATTAAATTCAATTTTCTGATTCATGATTTCTTCTATCCATTGTCTAATTGTATTCCAATATTTTTCCACTTCCTGGCATATCCACTAGGTATGAAATAAGTGCCTTTTCTTTTCCACATTTCCAACAATTTGGGTCTGAGTTAAACATTTTTGCCAATCTAGCGGGAAGAAGGTGCCATCTGTAGAACATTTTGTATTGATTTTCCTTGTATGCTGTGGATGTAATTAGTTTGTAATTTGATCCCCACATTCTCTCCCAATTTTCCAGGTCTATATTATGGCCAACACTTTTCGCCCATACCACCATCGTCTCTTTGACCACCTCCTCTTCCATTTTAAAATCTAGTAGAAAGTTATATATTCTTGAAATCATTTTCTTTTCCATTTCTTGTAAAATTTTATCTAATTGATGCTTTTCCATGCAGAAACCAAATTGTTCTTTGTCCTTCTAATATCTCACCTGAATTTGCATGTATGGCCACCAATCTATCTTTATATTTTGTTGCTGTAATTCTTGTCTCATTTTTAATCTTCCTTGTGTGTTTAATAGGTCTTTGTAACTCCTCTTTTTTCCCAAACCCATTGCATTTGGGTAGATTTGTGCTTCCATAGTTGACAACCAGTTCGGTATTTTAGTATAATGGTTCTTTTTAATATTGTTCCATGTCCGAATTAATGAATCTCTAATCATGTGTCTCTGAAAATATGCATGCTGTTTACATTTCCCATCCCATAGGAAACTATGCCACCCTCTCTGCAAGTCGTGACCCTCTATCGACAATACTCTTTTATTTTCCAGGTTGTTCCAATCTTTAATCCATACCATAACCGCAGCCTGATAATCCATTTCCGAGTCAGGGAGTCCAAAGCCACCCCTTTCTCTTTTGTCCTGTAACAATTTCATTTTTATCCTAGCTTTTTTCCCATCCCAAACAAATTTACATATTATTCGATCTAATTCTCTAAAAAGGGTTTTATCCAATCCTATTGGTACAGTTTGAAAAAAGATATAGTATTTTTGGTAAGAGTAGACATTTTAATTGCCCCAATTTTCCCCAATAGTGATAGCTGAAATTTCCTCCACATTTCCAATTATTTTTTTATTGGTATTATTAATTTGTCATAGTTATCTTTTTTGATTGAAGAGCATCTTGTTGTTAACCAAATGCCTAATGCTCTGTCTTACATATTGGCAAAAAAAACGCAGAAAATAAAACACAGACTGAATAGTCAAGACCTTGTTGATGATCCAAACTCTGTCAAGGATCTTGGAGTACTCATCTCTAATGATCTAAGTGCTAGAGCCCACTGTAACTATATAGCAAAAAAGGGATTAAGAGTTGTTAACCTAATCTTACATAGCTTTTTTTCTATTGTTTCACACTACTAACTAGAGCATACAAAACATTTGCTAGACCAATACTCGAATACAGCTCATCAGTCTGGAACCCACATTACATATCTGATATTAGCACAGTTGAGAAAGTCCAGAAATACTTCACAAGAAGAGTTCTCCACTCCTCTACTCGTTGCAGAATACCTTATGCCACCAGACTCGAAATTCTAGACCTAGAAAACCTAGAACTACACTGCCTTTGGTCTGATCTAAGTATAATATATAAAATCATACATTGCAATGTCCTACCCGTCAATGAATATTTCAGCTTCAACCATAACAACACAAGGGCAAACAATAGATACAAACTCAAGGTAAACCACACCAAACTTGATTGCAGGAAATATGACTTCAGCAACAGAGTGGTCAATGTCTGGAATACTCTACCTGACTCTGTGGTTTCTTCCCCAAACCCCAAAAACTTTAACCTTAGACTGTCTACTATTGACCTCACCCCTTTCCTAAGAGATCTGTAGGGGGCGTGCATAAGCACACCAATGTGCCTACCGTCCCTGTCCTATTGTTTCTTTTATTTTTCTTATATGGATCCATCTCATGTATTCATAACTATATTTTTACTTATACCTATTATCTTGTAAGCGATTGACAAATCAAATAAATAAAATAAACATTGAAAAAAAACTTGTTTGAATCTGTCTGCAAATGCTATGGTGGTCAGTCAGACTGAACCCCTGGCACTTCCCACAGGGCTCTCATCGCCATTTGCCAAGAAGAAATTTACTTTTCTGCAGAGAAAGCTCTGGCATCCTTCCTCATATGGAACATAGCTAGGGGTGGGATTCAGTTTTTTTAACAACCGGTTCTGTGGGCGTGGCTTAGTTGATGGGTGTGGCTTGGTGGTTATGGGACTGGGCATGGCCAACTCGACATCACTCATGTCAAGGGGTGCTTCTCCTTAGCTGGCCTCTCATGTCAGTGTGGATGCTGCAATGGTCATAAGTGTGAAAAATGGTCATAAACACTTTTTTCAGTGCCACTGTAACTTTGACTGGTCACTAAATAAACTGTTGTAAGTCAAGGATTATCTGCACAAAAATACAAAAAGCTTCCTTGCTTGCAAAAAGCTGCCCTAAATACCAATCATTAGATTAAAAATACCTGCAAGCCGGAGTTACAAATCAGGCAGGGTGCCAGAGCACCTTGAGGAATGAAAATAGTTAAAATGCAGTGATAACTATCAAGCATAATGTGCTCTTGTTCATAAAGTGAAACACTTTACAGAGAGGTCATTTAAGCTCTCCAGAGAAAGCACACCCAGGAAAAGCAATCCTTAGATCCACTTGCACCACTTAAAAATACCAGCTGGTTTCACTCACCTCACAAGATATCCTAAGGAAATCATCCAGATTTAAGGAAAGGTCACATGCCTCCGCAGTAAAAAAAATCAGTGCCAAGCTTGCATCCTGCCTCTTGGAAGTACATCCCAAAAGGACAGTGCCAGATACCATTAAAGCAGTGAAGGAAGACCCCCTTCCCCAGATAGAAAAAGAAGCCATGAGGCAGGAAAAAATTCAAATACAATACAAATAATTAAATCATAACAGTAGCTGTTACTTGTTGAAGCTGAATAGAGAAAATTACCCCATCAGTAAATACAGGATTAAACATCACCAAGCACAGAATTAACCTTCACCAAAAACGAGTTTTAGACCAAAACTCAGAAAGGGTATGTAAACTCACATTTGAATGTCAATCTTTTTAGCTAGCCAAGAAGCCTTGCTGAATGTCACTCATCTTGGTTCCCTGTCACTAAAAGCTCTGCTTCATTATTCAATTATTTCTTCAAAGTGCTGATTGTCCAAGGAAATATTTCTTCCCAACAGCAGTGTAAAAATCTTAAAACAACCCTTCCCCTTTAAGAAAGACAAGCCTCAGAAGCTCCGAAGTCAGGAAGTCTAGGTGTTCTGGCAAGAATGTAATAAGGATGGAAAAAAACAAAAGGAGATAGCTTCTAACTCCCGGTTCTCTGAACTGCTTAGAAAGTTAACAAGGGGTTTTATAGAACTGGACAGAACTGGTACAATCCCACCCCTGAAGATAGCATATGGCAGGGTAGATGGACACCAGGACTGAACAAGCGAGTCAAAAGAGAGAGCCAACTGCTGGGAATTATGGTGCCTGGATGGGCAGACAAAACAATGGCAATTTGCTCATGGAGGATTTGTGTTCAGTATGTGAGATTATAAATTTTCAGTTTTGAATCAACAGGAGACATCACGAACAATTTCCAGAGCTTTATTGACTTTTGCAAGAGCCAGCACCTTGTCCTCTTCTGGGTAAAGGCACAAAGGGGCAATGAGACAAACGATTGTACAGAGTTTTATACACTCAAGACCCCAAAACTTCCCACCTTCATCACTGCCCCATTGGTTAAAATGAGCATTGGCAGATTCTCAGATGATTTTTAGGATGATGCCTGGGCTCGCAGTCTAACTACATAGTAACACGATTAATCATTTACTTAACATTTGCTTAATAGTTGCTATATCCTGCCATGTTTACACTAACCGGGGTCTTTTCTGGATCACTATGATAACTGCCCTCATGTGGACTTATGCTTAATGGATTTTGCCTTGTTAGTACAGCTGCCTTTGGTTAATATTTCACCAGGAGCTTCTCAGGTTATACAGAAGAGAAATATACTAGAGAGAAATGTGTCTACTTTTGCACTTTTCTTTACAGGAATAATTTTTACTTCTCTTGGATAGCCTGGGAAAGTAGTTCAGTGGTTCTCAACTGGGCCAATTTGAAGATGAGTGGCCTTCAACTCCCAGAATTCCCCAACCAGCACTGTAAGGCTGGGGAATTCTGGGAATTGAAAGCTACTTATCTTCAAGCTGCCAAGGTTGAGATACACTGACTTGGTCTAACACTCATGTAAGGAGCTGTTAAAACATTCCCGAAAGGAGCCTGGCTCTGTGTGAAGATCTCCAGTGAAAGAGAACTCATGGCTTCCTGGGGCAACCTGTTCCATTGGCTCACAACTTGCTCAGTCAGGCAGTTTCTTCTGAGGTCTACCCTGAACCTCCTTCCTTGAAGGTTTGACCCACCTATTTTCTTTCTAACCTGTTCTGACCCAAACCTTCTTCCTAGGAAACAAACACGAAATGGAGGTAACAGCAAAACCTTTTAATGCTTCTTTACGAATTCCGTTCCTTCCCATTAAAAGCCTGTTTCAAACTAATTGATAAGAACGAGCCTTGGCAAGGTGGTGCAAGGCTGCCAAGAACACGAGATAAAGTTGCAAGAAGTATTTCAAACCCAAAGAGTCTCCAAACACCAACCAAGATAGTCTGAATGTCCACAAGGCTTGAGTGCAAAAGCTTCTTTGTTTCCTGCAAAGAACTCGGGTTTCTCAGCTGGCTTTTATCCCTTAAGGGAGGGGCCATCACCTTGCAGCCTTACTCCCGAGTCCCTGCAGCTGCTGCAGCTGCTCTTTCCTTCGAGCAGCCCTGCGCGCACACATGCCCTGGGCACAGGCTCCTCGGGATCCTCTGCATCACTGCTGCCAGCCTCCACAATCTCCGAAGGCAGCACTCCAACCCCTGATAGTCCTGGCCCTTCCCTGCATCACATGCAGGCCCCTCCTCTGAGTCCTCGCTCTCTGAGGCCTCAGCCATCAGCATCTGCTGCCAGCAAACCACAACATGGTCTGGGCCAACAGAGAAGCAGCTGTGGGCTCTAAGGACTCTTGAGGTTCATCTTTGCCTCCAGTGCTGTCAATAAACCGAGGTGTGCTTCACCTTACCTATCTCCTGGCCTCCTGTTCAAACCTACCTGGGAAAATTATCGTACAAGTCCTACAACTGCTGTCTGATGGGAACATGCCCCATCCTGAATTTTGCTATCTTCTTCCTTCAATTTTTCTATTGCATTTTTTTTTAACTAAATAGTTTCAATAAATTTTTCATGCTTTCATGGTTATTTTATTTTGGGGGTTAGGGTGGGTTGTTCATGTTCTAATTTTGATGGGCAGCTACATATATTTGTTCAATTTGAAATTGCAATGCCTCTCCCACCAAGGGGCGGTCCGATATGCAGGGACAATTGTAACTGACAATATGTTTTACAGTAGTTAGAAAGTTTCATTTCTTTGACATGTCTCACAAGATCATTCTCAGCCTGTGGGTCCTTCTCTTGGGAGCTGGTAAGTTGTGTTTCTCTTATTGTGTTTCTAGCATTAGATGCAGATTCAAAGCTGGGCAGGATTTCTAGTGGAAATTTCTTGCCGCCCAAAAAAGCTTGGAAAAGAAAATCAACAAGAAGGCAGATAAGATTGAAATAACGAACTCTAGTAGAAGACATGAAACTATTTCCTGCATTTTTCTTTAGAAAACATAAGAAACATAAAGATAATGCCATTATTTATGCTTCATAGGAATATAGTATGTTACTCAACAGTATAGTCTAGATTAACAGGACTAAAAATTTAATTTCATAACAATAATGCTGGTCCAGAGCATGTAATAAACATTTTCAAAGTCATTTTATGTTGATTAAAATAACTACAAAACTTTGAAAAAAATAAGAACCAAAAAAGTTAAAAACAGGAAACAGATTTTAAAACAGAAAAAAACCCAAAGTTTGGAGAATACATAAATAGTTTGTAATCACCCAAAAATATATTAATTTAAAATATGCTTAACTAATATTTTAATCATCGAATGCATTTGTAAAGTAGACAATTTGTTAACAGCAGTATCTCTGTTCGGGTCGGTGAGGATTTTTAATACAATGTTTGTATACGGTTAAAATGCAGAAACACTTTTTTGAAGAGCGAAAGGAAATAAAATGGCTCGAATTTCCAAACACCACAAAGACAAGAAGTGAAACACAAAAAGAGATCTAAATGCTGAAAAGTAATTGAAATAAATTGTAAAACTACTTTGAGATTGGATGCTGAAATGATAACATACTAAATTACCAAACTGCTAGGTCAAAATCCGAGAGTATCTGATGGACCGTCTTCTGACCACCTTCTTGGATGCAACTGTCTGGGGATTTTGTGAGCCCCCACACCTATTTCAGAATCAGTGTGAGGTTGAGGGACACGGGGGGGGCAGGACTTAAATTCTTGGTATTGGTGAGACCTTCAAGGGAAGTCTGAAACCTTTGTACCTATATTTCATATTTCCAAACTTCCCATGTCCCTCAGAGAGGAACTGTAGTTAATCTGAGTATCCGAATAACAAATTGGAGTTGGGAGGGACCTTGGAGGTCTTCTAGTCCAGCCCCCTGCTCAAGCAGGAAAACCTATACTATTTCAGACAGGCACCTGTCCAGTCTCTTCTTAAACATCATCAGCGATGGGGCACCCACAACTTCTGGGGGCAAGCAATTCTTGCCAACTGTCCACGAATTCAGAAGTCTCTCAGTTGGGGATATTGTGGTAGATCCTTGATTTTAATGAATCCAAGAATCTACAATTTCCAAGTTGAACCCTAAAGGAGATTTCAGTGAGGAAGATTAATGCCACCCATTGCTACAGCACATGTTTCATGCCTTTACATCAATGGCAAAGGAAACGTATTTGATTTATTGAGATCCCACTATTATTATTTTTATAAATAATTCAAGGTGGTGAAGAGATCTAATACTGTGAATTCGAATTTGGGTTGGTCACTGGCACCAGAGATCTACTCTTCTGGTCCCAATGGCCGGCCCAAATTCAATTTTCATCATTATCCTGGGATATGTATATTTGCCTTCATATCTAATACTCCTTAATCAGTTGAAATGGCTTGCCTTCAGAAGTTGTGGGAGCGCTCCACATCCCTGGAGGGTTTTAGGAACAAATTGGACAGCCGTTTGTCTGGAATGATGTAGGGTCTCTGCTTGAGCAGCGGGTTGGACTAGAAGACCTCCAAGGTCCCTTCCAACCCCATGATTCTATGTTCTAAGTCCTGGCAATGGCATTAAAAATATGAAGAATGAAATATGCTACCTTCCGAAAAGGGACTTGCATAACCATTTGTCTGAAAATGATGTGAGTGGCTAGAGTGCCCAATCTTGGCCAATTTAAGACTTCAACTCCCAGAATTCCTCAGCCAGCATAGCTGTGACAAGGCTGGGTGGGTATTTCTGGGAACTGCAGTCTGTTAAAGTTGCCAAAATTGGACACCCCTTACTAAACGGTTTCTTACTTGAGCAGTGGGTTGGACTAGAAGACCTCCAAGCTCCCTTCCAACTCTGTTTTTTCTGTTATTGGTTTGCAACAAGGGCATTGTGGAAAGGATGCATACAAGGACATACAATGGGGGAGTTAGAGAAAAATAAGGAGCAGGCATGTGAAATATTTTAGCCTGGATCAACCCAACAGACCAGGCATGGTGTCAAGGAAGTGGGCAGATCCAGCTTTGGGGCTTTATCTACAGTCATAGAGGAAATTGGAAAGGAAGCATGAAAGGAGCATGAAATTAGATGGGAATTTTGGGGGTGGGTGGAGAGAGGATCTTCAAAACCAAGCATTTTTTCCTTTTCTGATAAGACTCTGGCATATTTAGTGAACATAAGTTGCTGCAGATAAGGGGTGGAAAGAAAAGAAGAAGAGCTGCCTCCTTAGATTAGGAAACAGTCTGTTTGCAATGAATTTCAAACTTTTCGTTTTCCCTTAACTTTTTAGCAATTATGGATCTTTCAAAAAAAGCATTCCAATGCACCAATTACCAGCATTAATTTTAGAGCATTGTTATTCTTAGAATAGAGCTGGAAGGGACCTTGAAGGTCTTCTAGTCCAGCCCCCTGCTCAAGCAGGAGAACCTATAACATCTCAGACCAGTGACTGTCCAGTCTCTTCTTAAAAACTTCCAGTGATGAAGCATCCACAACTTCTGGTGGCAAGCTGTTCCACTGGATAATTGTCCTCATTGCTAGGAAGTTTCTCCTTCATTCAAGGTTGCTTCTCTCCTTGATTAGTTTCCATCCATTGTTTCTTGTCCTGCCTTCAGGTGCTTTGGAGAATAGCTTGACCCCTTCCTCTTCTTTGTGGCAGCCCCTCAAATACTGGAAGACTGCTATCAAGTCACCCCTAATTCTTCTTTTCTTTAGACTAGCCAGACCCAAATCCTGCAGCTGTTCTTCATATGTTTTGGTCATCTTAGTTGCTCTTCTCTGAACTTTTTCCAAAGACTCAACATCTTTTTTCTAGTATGGTGACCAAAACTGGTTTCAGTCTTCCAGGTGTGGCCTTACTAGGGTTTTATAAAGTGGCACTAATACTTCACGTGATCTTGATTCTATGTCTCTATTTATATAACCCAGATTTTTATTTACTAGAATAATACATGAATAATACATTGTTAATATTATATAAACCTAATCAACATATAATAAGAACTGCCTGGTGACCCAGTGGTTAAAGTAACTCTGCCCACAGCCAGGAATTCGATCCTAAGGGGACTCAAGGGGGCTCAGCTTTCTATCCTTCCGAGGTTGATTGTCCCAAAGATGTTTTTCCAAAAGGACTTTCTTGGGGTTTTGTTCCTTGAAAACATTTTGCTTCTCATCCAAGAAGCTTCTTCAGTACTGAAGTAAAGCTGAACTGAAGAATGATGAGAAGCAAAAGGTCTTCAAGGAGGAAAAAAACCCAAGGAAGTTTTTTTGAAAAGCATCTTTGGGACAACCAAGAATCTCAGAAGACCAGGTTGTTGGGGGCAATATGTAAATAATGCTTCAACATTGTAAACTGACCAGAGAGCGCGGTAAAGTGCTATGGGACAGCATATAAGCCTCAATGCCTTTGCCATTAGATCTCTATTCTCCTCTATTCTGTATTCTGTCAACCCTGAAGCCATTTTGGTGCGTCTTCAGGGCTGCCATAGCAAGGCTGGTTGCAGCTGTGGGAATGGGAGGGGGGAACAGAGATAGCTGCGGATTATTATTACCTGTATTGTCACAGTACAACATGTGTACGAAGAGTTTGGCTGATCCTCCCTTCGTGCAACCCCACCACACAACTTTGTCGATCTGTAGCCAACATAAAATTCTTTCTCCTGGGAACCAAAGATGTTCTCACCAGGTGCTGGGGAGGCATGGACTAAACCAGAGGTCCCCAAACTTGGCAACTTTAAGATGTGTGGCTGGAGAATTCTGGGAGTTGTCCACAAGTCTTAAAGTTACCAAGTTTGGAGATCTCTGGACTAAATCACCTGGAGTTGGGGCCATGACCTGGTTGGACCATGTGATGGACATGTGGACTGGGGTGGGCAGAACTTTGATTTTTAATTTGGGTGGGGAAAACCTTGGGACCTTCAGAGTCGGGTTTTCATCAGATGTGCCAATATGACATGCCTAATAAATCTGGATTTTGAGGAGAAGCTTTGGCCTCAGAGTTTTGATTGCATTGGGTCTGTTACTTGGAATTCTGACACTACCAGCAAGCTACCCCAACCCAAGTTATCGTTATGTCACAATATAGAGTGTTATAAAATAAAAAATACAAAAGTCAATAGAAGAACAGTGGGGTTGGGAACAGAAAGGGGGAAATGAAGTGAGGAAGGAAAGGGAAAGAAAAAGGAGCATTGACTTCCGACTCTCTGTTATAGTAAAATAAGGCATTAACATCAAATCACAACTTTTTGCTTTTCTATAATAAGAAGAACAAGTCATTTCATTACAACAAAGATCTATCCACCTAATCTATAACACCCAAAGTCAGAGTTACATTCTTTTCCACACCAAGCACGAAGTTCAGAAGCGGTTTCCATGTGGAAATAAAAGTGCTTATTTTCTTTGCTTTAATCAGAGTAGTCACTTTTGCCATTTCCGCCAACTCCACCAACTTCTGCAACCATTCTTCCATAGTAGGAATCGAAGTGTCCCTCCATTTTTGCGCATACAATAGCCTTGCTGTAACAAATGTTCCAATTTTTTTCTCCAGTTTGTTTTCCATGAGACCCGAAAGGAAAAGTTCTGGTTTCATTTTTATCTCTGTTTTCAGAATTAGTTAGATAAACTCTACAAAGGCTTCCATACAAAGTTTCTTTATTGGATTGTAATAGGCATCCTCAAGGTGTAACTCACAGTTATGTTGAGATTCATTTAATGCCCAATCTTTGCATAGTTGTCTTCATAGTGTGAAAATATAATTATCTTCATCCCATAATGATGGAGCAAAGGGAAAGACACCAGCATGATGCTGGGGTCCAAGCAAGAATAAAGGAAACTCCCCAAAGGTCAATTCAGTGACCAATCAGGATTCAAGATGTGACCACATGACATGAACTACATTTCCCATGAGGCATTAACTACATTTCCCATGAGGCATTCCCTTAAGGGGACATTAGGCATTCCCAATTCCCAATTAACTATATACTGTCTGACCAGCACATGAATTGTATGCCAATTTTTTTTTTTTGCTTTATCACATGCGCACCATAAATGATAAAAAAATCCCTTCTTTATTTTTATCCTTCCAACATTCATGTGACATGCCTTTATACATGTTAAATAATTTATCTGGTGCTAAATTCCAACAAAATACATCATTTTAAAGAAATTCTCTTTGAGAATATAATTTAATGTAAATTCTAAACTCTTCATCCACATATTTTCCCATTGTTCAAGCATATTATGTCCAAAATTCCTTGCCCACTGAATCCAAATTATCTCAATCCAACCCAAATTATCGAGAAGAAAAATAACTATAAAAGGCCCTTTTTGTAGGGTAAAAGTGGGCCTCTTCCCTGTACAGTCAGGAAATGAAACTACAAAACAAACCATTGCTAGTAACAGTTTTACTAAGTTTTGGTTTTATTTTTAGTAGCTTTGAAAGTCCTCTGAATAGCAAGCTGGAGCCACTTAGGAACAGCAACCATTTTTTACCTTGGGAGTGGTCAAAACAGTCAAGATGGCATTTGAGGGGCTTTGAATGCATCAAATGAACGCATTTGACTATTTTTGACTGCACTTTGTGGATGTCCCTGGCAACAGGATTAAATTAAGTAAATCAGGTGGAGATGAGGGGCAGGAGTCCCAGAATGGATCCACTTTAGATCCAGTTCCAATAGTCTGGTCCCAATTGTGGTTTTAAGCTGAGGACCAGCAATATAGATTGAGAGCAAACTCCATTCTTCCTTCTACTGATGATGTTACCTAGTTAGGTCATGAAACTTCTGCAAGAAAACCAGTAAGCTCAAAGAGCGTGAAGGACAGGGATGGGATTCTCCTGGTTCGGACCGGTTCTATAGAACCGGTGTTGTGATTCTGGCAGTTTGGAGAACTGGCAAATTGTGCCCCTGGCTGACCATCCCTCTCCGCCTGCCCCTCCCCTCCCAATCACCCCTTAAGGTTCCGATGATCAGCTGTGCTGGGATCCCCCTCGCTGTCTTACTGCTTGCCCAGGAGGCTTCCCTGAGGCCCAGGAGGCAAAAAACCTGGTGTGGTGGTGGTGCTGCAAAAAAAAGAAGCCACACCCACCCAGTCACATGGCCACACCCACCTGGCCATGCCCACAGAACCTGTTGTTAAAAACTTTGAATCCCACACCTGATTAACCCCTCGTTTCAGTCCCAAGCTTAAAAATACTCTCTTTCGCTTGAAATGAATATATGGCAATACTGAATCTATTTCCGTCCCAGTCTTCCGCATGACCTCTCGTCACCCTCTAGTTGAGGAAGTTCATCAATGGACATATATATCCATCTCCCCCTTTATCTTGCTGTCACAAGCATCTTACTCAGAAGTCTTTGTGATATATTCAGCAGTATTTATTTATATCAGGTTTTGCATAATTTCAGATGCAGACTTTAAGCGGACTCTCTTCCACTCACAGATTACAGGGGAATGAATAGGTTTCCTCTGGGATTTCTGTAAGAATGCCCCGGTTGAATCAGGTCAAAAGACCATCCAAATCCATTACTGTATTTCCGGATGGCTCACCTGATGCCGCTGAGGTGCTTGGGAGCATCTGGCTGGCATTCGGAAGTGCCCTGGCCAGGGCTGGGCTGCTGGGGTTCACAGGGGTTCAGGAGCCCCTAGCTAGGATTCTGTGCAGTTCAGAGAACCCCCAAACCCCACTCCTGGCTGGCCCCGCCCACCCCTCCTCTCCCCTCCCCGGAGTCCCCACGCAGCCCGTTTTGGATGCAGGTAAGTGCATGGTGTGCACGGAGGCTCGGGGAGGGTGAAAAGCAGGTCACCCGGAGGTTCAGGAAGGCTGGAAATAGGCCCATTTCTGGCTTCCAGGGAGCCTCTGGAGCCTGGGGAGGCCATTCTCGCCTTCTCGGAAGCTTGAGAAAAGCCTCTGGAGCCCAGAGAGAGCAAACGCCCTCCCCCCCCGCCATGGTGCAGGAAGCCGACTAGGCCACGCCCACCAGGGCCACGCCCACCCAGCAACTGGGCAAAGAAGCAGTTGCTAAAATTTTTGAAGCCCACCCGTGGCCATGAGCCCAACCAAGACAAGTCGTTGAGTCTCAAGACAAATTTAGTTTAGTTTAATTTACTCTATTGTCATTGCACCTTATACAATGAAATTAAATGCCATTTCAGTGTACATTATAACTACAAAAATAAAACACAAACATACATCCTTTGCATTCTATACAATTGAATTGAAAACCCCTGATATTGCATTAATATTGCACTATACAGTAGAATTCAACAGAGCTGCTGCCCTGGGATAGAAGCTGTTTTTCAGGCTTATTTGTCCCTGTTTTTGTTATCCTGTACTGATTGCCAGATGGTAATAGTTCAAAAAAAAAGGTGCCCAGGATGAGATGGATCTTTGAGGATGTTTTGAACTTTCTTAAGGCAGCGGGAGCTATAAAGCTCTTCCAAAGAGGGGAGAAGGCAACCCATGATCCTCTGAAGGGCAATGACATTAACCCTCTGGAGGGCTTTCCTATCTGCCACTGTGCAATTGGCAAACCATACAGAGGTGCAGTATGTTAAGATGCTCTCTGTGGTGCAACGGTAGAAGGTCCCCAGCAGTTTTCCATTCAGTTGTTGTTTCCTGAGAAGCCTCAGGTAGTAAAATCTTTTGACCAGGGCTGCAATGTGAGCCCCCCAGGTCAGGTCTTCTTTTAGGGTAACACCCAGAAACTTAAAACTGGCCACTTGCTCCCCTCGGTCTCCCTTGATAAGCAAGGGCTGGAGGTCTGATCTGTTCCTTCCATATAGTCCACTATCAGCTCCTTGGACTTATTGGGGTTGAGGACCAAGTTATTGTCTCCACACAATGAAAACAACCGTTGGTCCACCTCATCTCAATAGGCAGACTCATCCCCCCTCTCCCCCCCGCAGATGAGTCCCACCACTGTTGTATCAATAACAATAACCCAAGATTGGGTTTTCCTCCATTATTGTATCTTAAGAAAGCCATGTGGGTGAGTATCTTGTGGTAATGAGGTACAGCACTGTGCAAAGAAAGTCTTTGTAAGGCCCAGACTCTCTCTACTCAGACAATAAGAATGAAGTTTTGAAAAACTGGTTATTTCCAAAGGAATTCTTTATTGAAAAGGAAGATAGCCAGGCGATGTTCAAAGCAGGGTCTGATATCCCTCCAGGCATGCAGCTTAGATAAGGGGAGTTAGAACACCCCACCCCTTAGTCTGGGGTGGATTTTGTCAGTACAAAGAAACAACGTGTTAATTCCACCCCACTTTTCTGGGAACATAGTTGAGAAGTCACCAAACCAGTAGTAACATGGTTGAATCCCACCCTGTATCCTAGTCTGTTCAGCTACTCAGCCAAGGCTGTGAACCCAATATCTCCAACATTGATGGAGATTTTAAAGAGACTGGGCAGCCATTTGTCCTGAATACAGTAAGTTCTCCCGCTTGAGCAGGGGATTTTGGGTGGCTTAGTAGACTTCCACAGTCCCTCCCAACTCTATTATTCTGTGTTCTAAGTGTGAAGAAATTTGACTTCACCTTTCTTACTGTTTTGACATTTTTTTAAAAAAGTTCCCCTTTATGTTCAAGACTGACTCTTTCAAAGCCATTGGACAACTTCCTACTTGCCTAATTCTTACTTAGTCACAACTTTAGCAATACTTCTCTGTCTTACAAAAGAATAAAGCTAGACCTAATAAACTAATAAATTAAACTAATCTTTCCCTTTGGTGGAGCATGTAAGCACCTAATCTAAGATTTTGCTGCACAAAACCTGGATGACTTTTTTTAATGTTGATCACATGAACATTGGGATGCTCCAGCTTGTTCTCTCACTATCCTGAGGACCTTTCTCAGCTCAATGTTTGTCCATAATGGGAGGAAGGAGGTCTGAAGGAGGTACATGTCAATGAACATGGTTGAGGGAGCCTGATACTCTCCACAACTCATCTGAAGTCCAGAGAGTGGTCTTCCAAGGACAGCTCCATAGGGTTGTGTCAAAGGCATGGTTTTCCAACTTTGGCCCCTTTAAGACATATGGATTCAACTCCCAGAATTGAATGGCTGTCTGACTGGGGAATTCACATCTTAAAGGGGCCAAGGTTAGGAAGTCCTGATCCAAAATATCTCAGCAGGTTCCTTTCAAGTTCTCAATGAGTACCTGGAATAGAATAGAATAGAATAATTTTATTGTCATTGTACAAGTACAACAAAACTGTGGATGCACCCCAGCAACTGTTTGCAATACAATAAAACCAAAGGACTTAAAAATTAAGATAAAAAAAATAGAGTATCCACGTTTCCATTTGCAATTTGAGAGTGCAATATCTACGAATATACACAAAATATATATACAACACTGACTGTGATGCTTTGCCAAGTGTAATACATAAGAGATGGATTGTACTGTAATATGTTATTATACATCCGAATGAGGTATTGCGGTTTTACATCTTTTCACATCTTAACATGGTAGTAACTTATATTTATTTGCAGTTCGGATCGCCCAGGGAAAGAAACTATTTGTTAAGTCTAGTGGTGTGGGATTTAATTGACCTAAAGCGCCATCCAGACGGCAGCAGATCAAAAAGATAATTGCCAGGGTGTGAGGGATCTCCTATGATGGCCTTGATTCTGCTTTGGCAGCGGGACCTGGCTAAGTCTTCCAGGGAGGGCAGAGGGCAACCAATGATCTTTTGAGCTGTATTTATCACCCTCTGTACAGTTTTCCTGTTCTCAGCTGAGGAACCTGCATACCACACACCCAGACAGTATGTCAGAGTGCTCTCCACAGAGGCTTTATAAAAAGCCAGCAACAGCTTTTTTTCCAGATTGTTTTTCCTGAGAAGGAAGTGCAGCCGCTGCTGAGTCTTCTTCACTATGGCCTTGGTGTTAGGGGACCAGGAGATATCAGCTGAGATATGAATGCCAAGGAATCTGATTGTAGAGACAGTTTCCACTCATTCTCCATTGATGATGAGTGGGGCGTGGTCCTCTCCATGTTTCCTGAAGTCCATAATCAGTTCTTTGGTTTTATGGACATTCAGTGACAAATTGTTCTGTGAACACCAGACAGACAGGTTCTCTACTTCTGCCGTATATGCCATCTCATCCTCTCCAGACATGAGACCAATCATGGTCATATCATCAGCAAACTTTATGATGGTGTTTGTTGCGTGGCTTGGTGAGCAGTCAAAGGTGTACGAGGCATATAACAGGGGGCTCAAGTCACAACCCTGGGGGGAACCAGTACTGAGTGTAATAATGGAAGAAAGGTGGGGGCCAAGTCTAACAGACTGTGGTCTGCTTGTCAAAAAGCTCTTGATCCAGGTGCGCATGGGGGTGGGGACCTGCAGATTATACAGTTTGGTTACTAATGTATCTGGGATGATAGTGTTAAACGCAGAGCTGTAGTCCACAAAGAGCATCCCCACATAGCTCTGTTTGTTCTCCAGATGACTCAGTGCTCTATGAAGTGTGATGGCCACAGCATCCTCTGTAGATCGGTTTGCTCTGTAAGCAAACTGATGTTGATCAAAGGAGGGTGGGAGGCAGTCTCTGATGTGCTATGAGACTAGTCGCTCAAAAACCTTCATGATGGAGCTTGTTAATGCTATGAGCCTATACAGTGGTGGTATTCAAAAACTTTTACTACCGGTCCTGTGGGCATGGCTTGGTGGGTGTGGCCATGTGACTGGGTGGGCGTGGCTTTTCTTTTTTGCAGTCCCCACCCATTTTGGGGAGATTCCTAGCCTCAGAAAAGCCCCGGGGGGGTGCGTTTTTGCTTCCCTGAGGCTTCCCTGAGCTCAGGAAGAAAAAAAACAGAGCATGGGAGGGGCATGCAGCATTCCTCCAAGCTCTGTTTTGGGAGCTTCCTAGCCTCAGAGAAGCCCCTGGGGGGGATGTTTTTGCTCCCCTAAAGCTCTTCTGGGGCTCTGGAAGGCAAAAAATGGAGGGAGGGGGGGCTGAGCTCCTCCCTCCATTTTTTGCCTTCCTGGGCCTCAGCAAGGGGAATCTCAGCACAGCTGATCTCATCTACAGTTGATTGTCAGGAGGGAAAAAAAAGAAAGAAATACCTTAGACGACTTCAGGCAGGTGGGCGGGGAATGTCAGGCAGGCAGGCGGGGTGAGCGAACATCGGGCAGGAGGGCGACCCGGTGGGGGGTGTGGCCAGCCAGAACTTACTACCAGTTCGGCGTGCCACGCCAAATTCTTGCTACCAGTTCTCCCGATCCGTTGAGAACCGGCTGAATACCACCACTGGGCCTATAGGCAAGTGAGGCTCATCCTGTGCTGAAAAACACCCAAGACTTTCCCAAACAAGATTCATGCCCTTGTTGACCAACTATTTTGAGAAAAAGGTATGTGATAGTCCTGGAAAAAAGAAGGTGAGCCACCCTAACCTTTGGCTAAGCTAGCAGAGTAAGCCCATCTCAGTTGGTTCAGACTCTTGAAGGACAATCCATGGCAGCTTTGAGGATGTCTTACTTCAGTCATTGAGACCCTGAAGACTGTCAGGGTGTGAGGTTGCATCTAGGCATGAGACTTGCCAGATAACATGATGCTCCCAGGTGCTGAGCATGGGGTATCCTCAGAGTCATGTGGCAAAAAGAGGTTTTCAAGAGAATTCTTCTGCAATACTATTTTGATGGTTTTGTTTGGCTTTGTGTCTACAATAAAAACACAAAAATGGGGAAGAAACATCACAAGGGAAGCTTGTGGGTGAAGACCACATGAATAGCAACACAGTTCTTTTGAAGTCATGTTTTAAAAGCTAATAGTGAAAGTTCCCATTTGGGAACTTTGTCCACAATCCAAGAAGTGCTTAGCAAAGAGCAGCCTCCCATAATTGTTGGTGCTCCTTCACTCCTCCCAAGAAAAGATTGGACAACCATTTGTCTGGAGTAGTATAGTGTCTTCTGCCTTGAGCAGGTGGCTGGACTAGATCACTAGAAGACCTCCTGCTTGGGTGAAGGGTTGTACTAGCTGATCTACAAGATCCCTTCCAATTCTGTTAATCCAAATAAAATAAATAAATTGCAACAATCACATCTGGCAGTAACACATTAATCCAGACATCTCCCTTAAACCAGATCATTCACACGATTGACTTGCAAAACAGAGGTGGTATTCAGCAGGTTCTGACCAGTTCTGGAGAACCGGTAACAGAAATTTTGAATAGTTCGGACTACCAGCAAATACCTCCTCTGACTGGAGATTTTACAGTAGCCTTCCCCAGCCACGCCCATCAAGTCACGCCCATAGAACCCATAGTAAAAAAATTGAATCCCACCACTGCTGCAAAACCAACCTCTGAGCCACTTGGCTTATTTACATGTAGTTCCCAGCCTTCGGTTAAACCAAAGAAGAGTTTGCTGCAGACTTTGTTCTTTGAAGAGTAGTACAGATCAGTGGTTGGAAGAACCTTGGATAATGCAGAATAACAGAAGAGTTGGAAGGGACCTTGGAGATCTTCTAGACTAACCCCCTGCTCAAGCAGGAGACCCTATATTGTTATATATTTGCATACTCACCTATGATTGGTTGGTCCGTGGAGGCGGGAGATTTGAAGAGCCGTCACTGGCCGCGAGCCATGAGCAGCCGGCTATAAGAAAGGCTGCCGCAGTTTCTCTGCTGCTCAGTCCTGGAAGAAAATAAAGACTGGAAAAAATCAACTGGGTCTCAGAGTCTCTTTCCTGTGATGCAACACTGGTGACGAAGGTGGGATACTGAGACAAAGGAACCCAGCTGAGCACGTGGCAACGAAGACCGAGCGAGACGAAATGGACGGAAACAATTCACCACCTGCACCGTTCAACTCAACAACCAAAGACTGGGAATCATTCCTCTTCATGTTCCTAGAATGGAGCGACCTCCATGAAATATCAGAAAATAGGAAGAGAGCCGTTTTCCTCACCCATTGCGGTCCCGCAGTATTCAAAATGGCAAAGGCATTAGCGGCACCCACCGATGTAAAAACAATGGCTTGGCCGGACCTAGAGAAATTATTGCGAGCTCACTACACGCCAACTGTTTCATGCCTCGTCAAAAGGCACAAATTTTATCAGCACGATCAAAAAGAAGACGAGAGTATCGGAGATTTTGTTGCAGCTCTAAGAGACATTGGCGGAGCATGCAAATTTCTAAACATGGATGAAGCCATGAGGGACCGAGTGGTCCTGGGTTTAAAGGACCTTACACTACAGGGCTGATTACTAACAAGACCTAAGATAACAATAAAGGAGGCAATAGAGGAAGCCACCGCAGCTGAAGCCACACAGAAATCGGCAGCGACCATGCGGCAAATTGATAAGATATCAATGGAAACCCAAAAAGCCTGCCACCCAAACACACAATAAGACACCAACAGAAACCCAAAAAGCCATAACCACAACATACCACAAGGACATCGAGTGCCCATCAGAAGACGAAGAGGAAGAAGAAGAGGTAAATCAACTCCGGTTGGAAAAAGGCAGTTGGGAGCGGAATGAAAAAAGATCAGAGTTCATTGTGCCAGGTGTGGGGGGAACCATCCACGTTCCGAATGCCGTTTCTTTGGATGCTATTTGCAGATATTGTGAATGGTGGGGACATATAGCTAGGGCATGCCGAACAAGAAATAACTATGGCCCTAGACAAAGATGGAACACCCTCCCAGAGAGAGGGAAAGGCAAACAGGGAGCCATTGGAGTCAAGAGAACAGAAACAGGCGAGGAAAAGAAATAAACAACAGAAGAGAGGAAACCACACCAAACAGTGACTATTGGGCACTCCAATACAACTAATGCAAAAAAAGTACATGTCCAAGTTACCATAGAAGGCCAGCCATGCAAGATGGAAGTGGATTCAGGCTCATATTTATCGATGGTATCGTGGAATACCATAAAAGGACTAATGCCTGATATAAACAAGGGAGAACTCGAAAGATAAAAACTCACACTAAAGGACTACCAGGGAAAGAGAATTCCTGTAGTAGGTACCAGACAATTCAAAGTTAAATTCAAAAAATACACTAAAGTCCTCCCACTAACAATAGTCGACCGGGATCGACCCAGCCTATTGGAACTCGAATGGTTTGCACCATTAGGACTGGGAAGAGGACCTGATGAAAGAATTCCAGGATGTCTTCAATGGAGAACTGGGCAAGTATTGGGGGTCCCCTATTTCATTTAATCTAAACCCAAATATAGCTCCCATAAGACTAAAGGCGAGGCGAGTTCCTTTTGCGTTAAAACCAAAAATTGATGAACAATTAGATAAGCACAGGGGGTTTTAGAACCAACAGACCACGCAAGGTGGGAAACCCCAATTGTTACCCCTATTAAACCAGATGGGTCAGTACGAATCTGCAGGGACTACAAAGCAACCCTTAACAACGCGCTACAACAAAGCGCATATCCGGTCCCAGTAGTACAGCACCTATTACATTCTATAGGGGGAGGAAAAATCTTTAAGAAACTGGACCTTGCACAAGCCTACCAACAGTTACCAGTTGACCCAGAAACAGCGGAAGCACAAACAATTGTGACACACAGGGGGGCATTCAAATGCAACAGACTGCAATTTGGAGTTAGCGTGGCCCCAGGGGTATTCCAGAGCTTAATGGAACGCCTATTGCAAGGAATAAAGGGGGTGGTACCATACTTTGACGATGTATTAGTATCAGCCAAAGACAAAGGACAATTGAAAGGCCGCCTAAAGGAAGTCTTAAGCAAATTTAAAGAGGTGGGTCTTAAAATAAAAAAGGGGAAGTGCCAATTAGCCACCGACAAAGTCGAATTCCTGGGATACCTAATAGGCAAGGAAGGGATCCACCCCACTGAAAACAAAATCAGAGTAATAATCCAGACCCAACAATAAAACAGACTTGCAAACTTTTGGGGGACTTATTAAATACAATGTATTCTTGCCCCCGAAAGCAACGATAGCCGAACCACTGCACAGGTTGCTTGACAAGAAAGCTAACTGGGCCTGGGGGCGACGAGAAGAAATAGCATTCCAGGAAATAAAAAACTTACTTACATCAGACTGCGTGCTAATACAATACAGTGAGACACTTCCAATAACACTAACATGCGATGCATCACCATTCGGCGTCGGTGCCAAACTCAGCCACGTATTACCTGATGGAAGAGAAGCACCCATCGCATTCTACTCTAAAACTCTACCTAAACTGGAACGGAATTACAGCTAACTAGACAAAGTAGCATTGGCCGCAATAACAGGAATAAAATGCTTCCACGAGTATATCTATGGCAGAACTTTTTCACTTGTCATAGACCATAAACCACTCCTAGGAATCCTTGCAGGAAACAAAGCTACACCTAACATACTGACACCGCGAATGACGAGGTGGTCCAAATTCCTAGCTGCCTATAACTACAACTTAATCTACCGACCAGAAAAGAACATAATACATGCTGACACTCTGAGCCATTGCCCCCTACCCAAAATAGACGACGATCCTGCACCAACCACATCAACTTTTCAAATCAAGACGTTGGCAAACCTACCCGTAATGGCAACAGACATTGCTAAAGAAACGCGAGAGACAGAATCCTGGCACGGATTTTAAATTGGGTATGTAAAGGATGGCCAGAGACTGCAAGTGACGAGATGGTCAAACCATTTTGAAATAGACAAACAGAACTATCAATTTTAAAGGAATGTATATTATGGGGGGATAGGATAGTCATACCGAACATTTTAAGGAATACTTGAATTATTACATGAGGGTCACCCGGGTATTGTCAGAATGAAATCCCTGGCTAGGAGTTATATGTGGTGGCCAGGGATGGATAAAGACATAGGGGGTTGGGTAGCGACATGCAAATGCTGCCAGGAATTTAGACCTACACCTCCTTCTGCATACACGAATGGGAAACACCTAGGGGACCATGGTTTATTTATGTATTTATTTATTTACAAGATTTATATACCGCCCCCCTCTCCCTGCGGGACTCGGGGTGGTGTACAGCCATTAAAAATACAATAATAACACAATAATTAAAAACAATTAAAAAGATTAAATATCGTGGCTGAATAATAAAAACAAGATAAGAGTTTAAAAATAAGGACTAAAACCAATTAAAACCGAATTTAAAACCCCATAAAACCCTAGGCCAGACCGGCTTGATGAAATAAATAAGTTTTCAATGCACGCCGAAAGGTCAAAAGGTCAGGGATGATCCTCATCTCCGGGGGTAATTCGTTCCAGAGGGAGGGTGCCCCCAAAGAGAAGGCCAGCACCCTCGGGGTCGCCAGCCGTCCAGCTGACGGCACCCCGAGGAGACCCACTCTATGGGAGCGCACTGGCCGACGGGAGATCGATGGTGGCAGTAGGCAGTCCCGTAAATACCCAGGTCCCAAACCATGGAGCACTTTAAAGATGGTAACTAACACCTTGAAATGCACCCAAAAGACCACCGGGAGCCAATGCAGCTTGCGCAAGAGTGGCGTAACATGAGAGCTCTGAGAAGCCCCCAAAACGACCCACGCGGCCGCATTCTGCTCCAGTTGGAGTCTTCAGGTGCTCTTCAAGGGGAGCCCCATGTAGAGAGCATTGGCATAGTCTAAGCGGGAGATAACGAGGGTGGATGTGACTGTGCGAAGCGCATCCCGATCCAGAAATGCCAAAACTGGTAGATCAGATGGATCTGATAAAAAGCCCCCCTGGCGATGGTCACTATATGTTCTTCTAACGACAGCCGTATGTCCAGGAGGACACCCAGATTGCGTGCCCTGTCAGTGGGGGCAAGAATTTCCTCCCCCACAGCCAGCCATGGAACCAGCTGGCTGTATCGGGGTGCCGGAAAGCACAGCCACTTGGTCTTAGATGGGTTGAGCTGAAGCCTGTTCCGCCCTATCCAGCCCCACACAGCCTCCAGGCACCGGGCCATCACTTCAACGGCTTCGTTGGGGTGGCCTGGGGTAGAAATGTATAGCTGAGTATCATCAGTGTACTGATGAAACTCTACCCCAAATACACAGATGATCTCACCCAGCGGCTTCATATACGCCCTAGAGAGGGTTCCCCTCTCCCTGACATGGCCAATGGGACTGTCGAAAGTCCACCTCAAGGACGGGTCTTGGGATCCAGAGAGGTGGCATGGCCATTCTATGAAACGCTTGGGGAGGGGGAGGGGGAGGGGTACTCGATTGTTTTCTTTTATTTTTAGATTTTTAATGGGGTTAGGGAGGGAAGTTACGGGTTTGGGGAGGGAGATGGGGAGGAGGGTGAGGGACATATTTTTAGTGGGGTTAGTGGGTTGGGGGACTGGGGTTAGCCAAGCTGGTGAGTATGCCTGGGAGGACCCGGGGGACCGGGGGTTGGGGAGGCGATCAGGGTTAGAATGACCGGAGGTAGACCTTATTGGCACCGTAAGTGGGAGGGCAGATATGGCGGGGGTAGAGGGCCATATCAGGTTAGGGGATCGCGTGTCCGCTATCTCCAAGCGATAACGCGCTCCGACCCTCTTGACCCGTCTTGCAGGCCTGGTTGTGCAGAGTCTCAGGCCCTGATGTTGTGCAATGCCAGGTCCGTTATAAATAAGGCCCCCCTGATTTTTGATCTGATTCAGGATGAGGGCGTGGACCTGGCAGGGGTCACCAAAACCTAGTTGAGCCCAGAGGGGGGTCACCCCCTGGTTACGATGTGCCCACCAGGTTTCCAGGCATTTCATCGGCCGAGGGCTCAGGGTAGGGGTGGTGGAGTGGCAGTAATTATTAGGGAGGCTCTATGTCCTAGGGAGGTCACTGTACCTCAGATGGCTGGCTGTGAGTCCCTCTTTGTGAAGTGGGGTCAGGGTGGGCAGATGGGTCTTTTGATAATGTACCTGGCTCCCTGCTACGTATCATCGGCCCTGCCCGGGCTCCTTGGGGTAATAGCCGAGCTGGCGGTGGAGACACCCAGACTGTTAGTTATGGGTGACTTCAACCTGCCTTCACTCGGTGAATCCTCTGGGGCGGCCCGAGAGTTCTTGGCTTCCATGACGGCCTTGGACCTGACCCAATTAGTTTCTGGACCCACTCACACGGGAGGACACACGCTGGACCTGATTTTTGTCTCTGGACAGTGGTTGAATGATCGGTTAGGGGATATAGTTATTAAACCCTTGTCATGGTCTGATCATTCTCTCCTTAGACTAGACTTCTGTACCGCCAATCCACATCGCAGGGAGGCGGAGCCGAGGAGATGGTTCCCCCCCAGGCGCCTGATGGATCCTGAACGGTTCCAGATGGAGCTTGGGCCATTACCTGAAACTCTGGCTCATAACTTGGCCACAGACTTGGTAGCCGCCTGGGATAGGCTGGCTGCCGAGGCTCTGGACCGAGTTGTGCTTTTGCGACCTCTGACCCGGCAGAGATCTTGCTCGGCTCCGAGGTTTACGGAGGAGCTGAGGGAGATGAAATGCCAGAAAAGACATCTGGAGGGCATCTGGAGGGCCAGTCGTGCCGAGTCTGACCGAACACAGGTTAGGTCCTATATTAGGACCTACCTAGTGGCAATAGAGGCGGCAAAGCGTTCTCACTTCTCCGCCCTTATTGCATCGGCAGAAAATCAACCCACCGCCCTATTTAGAGTAACCCGCTCCCTGCTTGGGCCAGGAGCGCGGGAGGATCTCTTGCAGGGAAGGGCAGAAGAGTTTTCTCGATTTCTGCATGATAAAATCGCTCAGATTTGGGATGGGCTGGACTATAGTTGAGAGGTCCCGGGGGAGGTGACCGCGGAGAGTCTTGAGATGGTTATCTGGGACGAGTTTGACTCTGTGACCGCCGAGGGTATAGACAGGTTGCTGGGGCGGCTGAATGCCACCACATGTTTATTGGACCCTTGCCCCTCCTGGCTGGTTTCGACCGCCAGAGAGTTGACGCGGAGTTGGCTCCAGGGAATTGTTAATGCTTCTTTGGTGGAGGGCTCGCTGCCCACCGCCTTGAAAACGGCAGTGGTGCGACCCCTCAAGAAGCCCTCCCTGGACCCAACTCTTCTGAACAACTATCGTCCTGTCTCCAACCTTCCCTTTGTGGCGAAGGTTGTTGAGAGTGTGGTGGCAGGTCAGCTTCCCCAGTACCTGGAGGAAGATACGTACCTGGATCCCTTCCAATTGGGCTTCAGGCCTGGACATAGTACTGAAACGGCATTGGTCGCATTGGCTGATGATCTCCGGAGGGCCCATGACAGGGGTTATTCCTCTGTCCTGGTCCTATTAGATCTATCAGTGGCTTTTGATACTATCGACCATAGTATCCTATTGCGACGGTTGGGGGGGTTGGGGGCACCATGTTGCGGTGGTTCGCCTCCTTCCTCTCTGACCGCCTGCAATTTGTGTTGATGGGGGGGAGAGGTCCACCTCTAGGTCCCTCGATTGTGGGGTGCCTCAGGGGTCGGTCGTCACCCCTCTCTTGTTCAACATTTATTTGAAGCCGCTGGGGGAGATCATCCATGGTTTTGGGGTGAAGTGTCATCTGTATGCTGATGATACTCAGCTGTATATCTCCACCCCAAGCCACCCCAACGATGCCATGGAGGTCATGTCCCACTGTCTGGAGGCCGTGCGGAACTGGATGGGCGGGAACAGGCTCCGACTCAACTCTTCCAAGACTGAGTGGCTGTGGTTTCCGGCGTCCCGATATAGCCAGATAGTTCCTTCACTGGCTATTGGGGGTGAGATTTTGCCCCCTTCAGAGATGGCTCACAATCTGGGTGTCCTCCTGAAGGTACGGCTGTCCCTGGAAGATCACATTATGGCCATCTCCAGGGGGCCGTTTTATCAGGTTCGCCTGATCCGTCAGATGGGGCCCTTTCTGGATCGGGGTGCCTTACGCACGGTCACTCATGCCCTGGTTACCTCCCGACTGGACTACTGTAATGCCCTCTACATGGGGCTCCCGAGTGGGAGCATCCGGAGGCTTCAACTGGTACAGAATGCGGCCACGTGGGTGGTTATGGGGGCGTCAAGGTTCGCTCATGTGACGCCCCTCCTGCACGAGCTGCATTGGTTGCCAGTGGCCTCTCGGGTGCGCTTTAAGAGTGCAGTGTTAACTTTTAAAGCGCTCCATGGCATCGGACCAGGATATTTACAAGACCGCATTCTGCCAGTTTCCTCTCACTGTCTGGTGCGCTCCCACAGAGCTCTCTTGTGGCATCTATGTGCTGACTGGTGACTCCAGGAATAGGGCCTTCTCTGTGGGGCCTTCTCTGTGGGGGCGTCTACCCTCTGGAATGGGTTGCCTCTGGAGTTACGTACAGCCACGGACCTGGGGACCTTCAGGCGTGCCTTGAAAACCTGGCTCTGTGACCAGGCCAGCTTGAGTTGATTTTAGATTTGGGTATTTTAATTTTATGCTAATTTTAGGGTTTAAGGTTTAAGGTTGGGGTTTTAATTGTTTGCAGCCAGGGTATTTAATTTAGTTTTAATTTTTGTATACTTAATGTTTTAATTGCATGGCTGTACACAGCTCCAAGTCCTTCGGGAGAGGAGCAGTATATAAATAAATTTTCATTCATTCATTCATAAATGTTGAACAGCAGGGGCGAGAGCTCTGACCCCTGAGGCACCCCACAAACCAGGGGCCTCGGGGCCGACCTCTGCCCCCCTGCCAACACAAATTGCGAACGGCCGGAGAGGAAGGAGGACCACCGCAAAACAGTGCCCTCCACTCCCAACCCCCACGGCTGCCGCAATAAAATACTGTGGTTGACAGTATCGAAAGCCGCCAAGAGATTTAACAGGACCAGGACAGAGGAATAACCTCTTTCATGGGCTCTCCGGAGATCATCCACCAATGCGACCAACGCCGTCTCCGTGCTGTATCCGGGCCTGAAGCCTGATTGGCGTGGATCCAAATAGACAGCTTCATCCAGTGCTGGGGAAGCTGTCGTACCACCACACTCTCAACAGCCTTTGCCACAAAGGGAAGGTTGGAAACCGGACGATAATTTGATAACAAAGGCAGCAGGCAGAAACCCCTCACTCAAGGAAGTGTTAATAATACCCTGGAACCAACCTCGTGTCACCTCCTGAGTGGCCAATACCAGCCAGGAGGGACACGGATCCAGTAAACAGGTGGTAGCATTAAGCCCATCCAGCATCCTGTCCACATCCTCGGGGGTCACAGGGTCAAACTCTCCCCAGATGACCTCCCCCAATTCTGCCCCTGACCCCCCCATCCAGAGTTGCCCAGTTAGAGTCCAACCCATCCCGGATCTGAGTGATTTTGTCCAACAGGAAATTCGAAAAATCCTCAGCCCGTCCCTACAGAGGATCCTCCCATGCTCCCACTTCTAAAAGGGAGTAGGTCACGCTAAAAAGGGCGGCTGAGCGATTTCCTGCGGACGCGTTAAGGGCGGAAAAGTAAGAACGCTTTGCCACCTCTATTGCCACTAAATAGATCCTAATATAGGACCGCAATAGTGTTCGGTCAGATCCGGAGCGGGTGGCCCTCCAACCACTCTCTAGGTGTCTTTTCCGGTGCTTCATCTCCCTCAGCTCCTCAGAGAACCATGGAACCGAGCGAAAGCGGCATCGGGTCAGAGGCCGCAAGGGCATGACTCGGTCAAGGGCCCCAGCCGTCACCCTATCCCAGGTGGTCACCAGGTCCTCAACCGAGTCATGTGTTTGAACACCGGGAAATGGCCCAAGTACCATCAGGAACCTATCTCGGTCCATCAGGTGCCTGGGGCGGAACAATCGTATCGGCTCCACTTCCCTGCGACGAGGGGGTGTGGCCCGGAAGTCCAGTCTAAGGAGCGAATGATCAGACCATGACAGGGGCTCAATAACAACATCCCCTATACCTAGATCATCTTGCCACTGTCCAGAGACAAAAACCAGATCCAAGATGTGACCCCCAGTGTGAGTGGGGTCCCTAATTAGTTGGGTCAGGCCCAAGGCTGTCATGGAAGCCAAGAACTCCTGAGCAATCCCCGAGGTCCTGCCAGACGAAGGCAGGTTGAAATCCCCCATGACCATCAGCCTGGGAGTCTCAACCGCCAGGTCGGCTATAACCTCGAGGAGCTCAGGAAGGGCCGATGCCACATAGTAGGGAGCCAGGTATGTGATCAATAGGCCCATCTGAACCCTGGAACCACACTTTACAAAGAGGGATTCACATCCGGTCGTCTGAGGAACAGTGGATTCCCTAGGACCTAGGTCCTCCCGAATAATCACTGCAACCCCCCCACCCCTCCCCTGGGCTCTCGGCTGATGAAAAACCTGAAATCCGGCCAGGCACATCCCCACCAGGGGAACACTCCCCTCCTGTCACAGCCAGATCTCGGTA
Organism: Bungarus multicinctus; assembly: GCA_023653725.1. NCBI lineage: Eukaryota > Metazoa > Chordata > Lepidosauria > Squamata > Elapidae > Bungarus > Bungarus multicinctus. The sequence goes on from CM042847.1 coordinate 980,287, forward strand.
ATGCCTGCCAGGTCCGCTCCCCCCTCCTCAATTAAATCATAAATGAGGGGGCCTTTATTAACTACGGACCTGGCATTGCATAACATCAGCCGAAGGCCCGGGGCCAGATCATTCGAACAGCCCAGGGAATGGGACATAACCTGGGGGTCGGAGCACGCCACTGCCCGTAAACAGTGGGGGCAAGCTCCCACAACATGGTAAGGCCCCCTGTCAACGCCATACCTGCCTCTCCCACCGATCGTGCCAATAGCCTCCTCCCGGAAAGAAACCCCCATCCTTGATCCAACCACCCCCGATCCCAAGACCTCCTGGTCGCGCATGACCCCCGGTCTGGCCCCTATTTCAGGCGGGTTGTCCCCCAACCCCTCCCTAACCCCGATAAAAATTTGGATACAAACTGGTACAAATGGGCACCACACCCAGAACATTTCCTATGGCCATGCCATCTCTCGGGATCCCAGGATCCGTCCTTAAGGTAGGCCTTTGGAAGTCCGGAGGGCCACACCAGGGAAAGGGGGACATTCCCCAAGACCCATGGGTCCGCAGATGAATATCTCAGCGGCCCGGCTGACCACGGTTCCAATGTCCAGTGCTGGCAATGTAAAGGCCTGGCAGGTTGGGCCCAGTCCATATGATCATTGCGTCCCATCGGCCATGATCTCCGCCAACCCCACCGCCAACACCGTCGTCGTTGAGGCTGGAACCAAGGACGGGCCCGAGGACGCCCAGCCGCCATCTCCACCACATCCTGCCACCGTTGCCACTGTCACCAACAAGGCCACTGTGCCACTGCCGCCGCCGAGGCCTCCGAGGTCGGGACCACCACTACCGAGGCCACCGCCATCACTATCATCGTCGAGGCCTCCAAGTTGTCACCACCCCCGTCGAGGGGCCACCACAGCCAAGGCCACTGTTGCTGGGGCCACCGTCACCGGGGCCACCATCACCAAGGCCATCACCACCAACGAGGGCGCCAAGGCCACCGACGATCCGGCCACATGGGGCACCACAGGGGTGTTTAGGATACACATTGATTTTGCATGACCAACTAAAGGACACACATTTCTTAATAGTCGTAGATGCTTACTCAAATTGGCTAGAGGTAAACATCATGCACTTAACCACAATAGAAGCTGTAATTAGACAACTCAGAAAACTTTTTGCAACACATGGATTGCCGGACTTAATTGTATCCGACAATGGACCACAATTCACAGCAACAACATTTGAGGGGTTCCTAGCAAAACAGGGGATAAGGCATGCACTAACAGCGCCAGGACATCTGGCCACGAATGGACGAGTGGAACACATGGTCCGTTAAACAAAGGAAACACTACAAAAACTGGGACCTGGGGACATACAAGAAAAGATAGACAAACTACTAAGTATACAACACATAACACCCAACACCACAACAAATAGAAGCCCAGCAGAATTATTAATGGGAAGGAAGCTAAGATCAAACCTAGACAGACTACACCCCACATATAGCCCAGAAAAGCCAACAGATTCCTCTAGTAATTGCCACACATTCAAAACAGGGGACCTAGTATATGCAAAGAACCTCACAGGGGAACCATTGTGGATACCAGCAACAGTAACCCAAATAACTGGGCCCCGGTCATACAGAGTAGACACCGAGGATGGGAGGAACTGGAGGAGACACATAGACCAACTCAGATCGAGAACCACACTGAGAAACACAAACAATCACGGGGAAGAAGGGGGAGACCCCTCAAATACTAGCAGAAGGGGAGGGGGAGACCCTCCACAAAAAAAAGAATTAACAAAACAAACCCTAACAACTATGCAACAACCATTACTAACATTAGCCCCGATCGGAATTTGCAAACACGTACCTGAGACCAAGGAAGAAGACAGCTCGGGGAGACTGGAACAGGCCTCGAAGAACCATTGGGAAGCCACTCCTGGCGGAAGCGGCACAGCCAATTCAACCAGCCAGGAAAGGCCTGGCGGGAGCGGCATGGCCGACTCTACCTTCCAGGAGGTTCCAAAGAGACGGACAGGAGAAACAGTAACTGTCAGCCTTCAAGATTTTCTTCCTTTGCTTTTCTTCTTTTGCTTTGCATCTTTCGGCTGTCATAAGGAACGGGGGGAGGGAGTGGCCCATGATATATCTGAGAAGCGAGCTGGAGTGGTTGGGAAACGAAACTGTATAATTTAGGGGAGGGGGAATCTTGCTTAGGTTTCTATTCTATGCTATGCGCAACTGCAACTCTTTATCAAACTATGCCAAGGTCAACGGACAGAGGCCTCATCACCACCTGAAGATGCCCACATGATGTTATGCACCATTTCCCATTGGAGGAGCGATATGGACTGTTGGGGGTGGGAACGTTGCCATCACTTTGTATATGTGCTTTTCGCGCTCATTTCCTCAGATTCAGAATTCTTTTGTTGCTACCACTTTGATTTCCAGTAAAAGATATCTTTTCTCTAACAAATGGAGTTTAAGTATTTCTTTCTTGGATTTTGAATGGAGCACCAGCTGACAGTAACCCCGTCCAAACAGGCCAGAGGCGAACCCACAACTGAGTTGCGCAGGTCCAGTAGAACCCATAAGAGCCCCGCCTACCTACGTGACTATGTAACGTAGGTGGGGCACGGATTGGTTAGACTGGACCACATGGGGAGGGGTGTTAAATATTTGCATACTCACCTATGATTGGTTGGTCCATGGCAGCAGGAGATTTGAAGAGCCGTCACTGGCCACGAGCCACGAGTAGCCGGCTAAAAGAAAGGATGCCGCGGTTTCTCCGCTGCTCAGTCCTGGAAGAAAATAAAGAATGGAAAAAGTCAACTGGGTCTCTGAGTCTCTTTCCCGCGATGCAACTTCGCATTCCAGACAAGTGGCTGTTCAGTCTCTTCTTGAAAACCTCCATTGTTGGAGCACCCACGACTTCTGGAGGGAAGCCATACCACTGGTTAATTGTTCTCACTGTCAGGACATTTCTCCTTAATTCTAGCTTGCTTCTCTTCTTGATGAGATCTTGAGAAGACATAATCCAGTGTAGGAATCGACTACAACATCTCCAGCTGAAGGCTTTCTGGTCTCTGACTAAACACCAGCAAAGGAGATTTGAATGGGACTTGCCATTAGAATATTTTTATTGATGTCCAAATTTCTCCCTGCCTTTCTTCTATGCCATATGGTCCTTCCTATTATTTCTGACTTCACCTTTTTGAATTCTAACCCTTATTTTTATGCCCAACTATAAACTCTAAAATAAACTTTTAAAAATATGCACATACTATTTTATATCTTGGGGGTTAGATTCCAGGAATAAGCAGGCCTGGCTTCTCCAGATTCTCGATTTTCCAGGAGCATAAGTTTGTAGAGTTGGAAAGAACCATGAGGATGATCATCAAAATCATTTCAAGGCCCCTACCTTGCTATTTCCACACTGATTGTAGGAAAAACAAATTGATGATATTTAAAACAATTAGTCCCCTTTAAGAATTAAAACAATATAATTAAAAGACAAACATCGGGAGATGCAAGCATTTCGTATTGACTCATCAGTACCAAACTTACAGTAACATGTTTAAAATCAATATAAAATATAAGATCTAACAAGAAAATTGTTGTTGTTGTTAGTCGCGAAGTCGTGTCCGACCCATCGCGACTCCATGGACCACGTTCCTCCAGGTCTTCCTGTCCTCTACCATCCCCCGGAGTCCATTGAAGCTCACGCTGACTGCTGCCATGACTCCATCCAGCCCCCTCCTTCTCTGCCATCCCCTTCTTCTTTTTCCTTTGCCCTCCATCGTTCGCAGCCTTAGGCTCTTCTCCAGGGAGTCCTTCCTTCGCATGAGGTGGCCAAAGACTTTTATTTATTTATTTATTTGTCAAGCAATTATAAGATAACAGGTATAAGTATAAACATAGTTATGAATGCATGAAATGGATGCATGTAAGAGAAATAAAAAGCAACAATAGGACAGGGACGGTAGGCACGTTGGTGCGCTTCTGCACGCCCCCTACAGGCCTCTTAGGAAAGTCTTTGAGTTTCCTCTTCAGGATCTGGCCTCCTAAGGAGCAGTCAGGGTGGACCTCACTCCTCTAGGACTGACCGGTTGGATCACAGGGACTCGCAGGAGTCTTTTCCTCCAGCCCCAGAGTTCAAAGGCCTCCATTCTTTGGCGCTCCTTATGGTCCAACTTTCACAGCCACACATTGCAACTGGAGAACCATAGCCTTGACTATGCACACTTCTGTTGACAGGGGGATGTCTCTGCTTTTTAGTAGGATGTCTGGATTTGCCATAGCTTTCCTTCCCAGGAGCAAGCATCTCTTAATTTCTTGGCTGTAATCCCCATCTGTGGATCTTGGAACCCAGGAAAATAAAACCTGTCACCACCTCAATTTCTTCCCCATTTATTTGCCAGGAATTGAGAGTCCCAGATGCCATGATCTTAGTTTTCTTAACGTTGAGTTTCAAGCCAACTTTTGCACTCTTCTTCTTCACCCACTCTTTAGTTCCTCTTCACTTTCTGCCATTAGAGTGATATATCTGCATATCTGAGGTTGTTGATATTTCTCCTGGTAATCTTAATTCCAACTTGTGATCCATCTAGCCCTGCCCTTCTCATGATGTGCTGTGCATTATAAGTTAAATAGGCAGGGCAACAACATATACAGCCTTGCTGGACTCCTTTCTCAATTTTGAACCAATCAATGGTTCTGTGTCCAGTTCTCACTGTTGCTTCTCGATCTGCATATAGATTTCTCAAGAGACAAATAAGATGGTCTGGTACTCCCATCTCTTTAAGAACTTGGCACAATTTGTTGTGATCAAGAATATTAATTAAGCGCAAAAGATATGGAGAAGCAAAACTTGGTGATAGTCAATAACAGGGGCATCCTGTGAGGAGGTCCGCGACCATTTGCTCGCCATGGCCAATTCACAATGGCCAACTGACCACAGCCAACTTGCTATAGTCAACTCGTCCTGGGACAACTCGCTGCAGGACAAGAGTTACATTAATATCAAAGAAATTATGGAATAGACTCATTAAAGAAAGAATGCAAAAGGAGGGACAGATGGAAATATAGATGACAAAAATTAAAATCATTTTTACTTTAATTAAATTTAATTGTTAAATTGTCCCACAGCAAGTTGGCCACAGTGAGTTGGCTGTGGTGAGTGTTCCCATGCTGCATGTGGGGTTCCAAGAGGAGATCAGCCTGGTAGCAGAGAGAGGCTAAACCCAAGCAGTGCTTCAAATGATCAGTCAGGTGTTCTCCAGAAGAGTCCTTCAGATAGTCTGGTTAGCCTGAAGCTTGATGAAACGTTGGGTCTCTCTGGTGGGGCAGATCCTCCTTTTAAGTGGGCTCAACTCCACATGGGACATTTGAACCCCACTTGCTACTCTATGAAAAAAAAGCCATTGCCTAGAGAACCCTCATCATGTCTCCTATCTTCTGTCCTTGCTCAGAAAAGGCTTCCATGGAATCTGAGGGTCAGAAATGGGATGCATAAAAAGTCTCTTATGACCCAACTTTGATGGCTTCCTCTTTCTCCTCTCTGGACTTGCAGGAGCTTCTGGAGCAGAAGAACTGACTGGCATTCTGGGGGAGTCTGTCAAGTTCCAAGTGAAGACCTCTCCACCATTTCAAATCATTTCCTGGAATAAAATGGTCAACACGATTTCTAGAAATATTGCTTTGGTGAAGTTCAAGGAGCCATGTAGCATCGAGTTCCTCCACCCAGACTTTCAAGGCCGAGTGAACATCTCCAAGGACTGTAGCGAATTACATCTCAGCCGCCTAAAGAAAAAGGATGCCGGCAGATACACAGCAGGAATTGTTTTACCAACTTCAGAGTCAGTTGATGAGACCTTTGATCTGCGACTTTTTAGTAAGTTCCCAGACACAAATTCCTGGAATCTTTCCTTTGCCCAGGAAGATGTGGAAAGATGGGAGAGATTTCTGTTGGAGGATGGAGGGCTATTAGAAGCGGAAATCGAGCAATATCTTGCACATTCTTCCCCCTGGAAGGGGGCCTATGGGAGTCCATAACAGCTCCCTTCAGGCTCCCCTCCACATGGGGCACAGGCTGACTGGGCCAGGTCAAAAGTGGGTTGCCATGGGGATGAAGAGAGAAATGAGGCTGGAATCTCCAGAGAATCCGTTCAGAATCCTCTCTGTGGGACTGGCTGGACCCACAAACTCTTTGGGGAAGAGTCAGGGGGTCCTCGGGGGGATGAACCTGGAGCCTCATCCTCTTGCCCTCAATCCATGGTTTGGTATAAACAGGGCTTGGAGGAAGGCAGAGGATGAAGAGTCCCTGCCTGCCTTCCCACCACCACGGTGGGCCTCTCCCTTCAGAATGTATGTGAGAGGAATGAAATGCATTGTCAGCAAAATGAATGACACATATTTCCCCTGCTCTAATTCAAGCAAAACTATCCATTGATCCATATTGTTGCTGCTTGTCCTTTCTCCTTGGCTTTTCTGTGATTTCGTGGTCTTTCACAAATGGTGTCTCTCCATCTCTCCTGCCAAGTACGTTTGGAAGACTCTCAGCTGAAAGTGACCTGCACTCCTGAGGGAGCTGGAAACGGAACCTGGCAGCTGAATTGCTCTACAGGGAGCTGGGAAGACAGAGTGAACATCAGCTGGGCCTCATCTGCCAAGAGCACAGGTCCTACCCCTGGGAGTTCTGTGATCCAGTTTACCTCCCAAGATCTCAATGCAACATGCACAGCAAAAAACCCTGTTAGCCAGGCATCCAGGATAGTCTCCTTAAAGCAAGCTTGTACAGGTACGTTTTTCTCTTCTTAAAAGGGAGATCAAAGATGAATCTGAGACTCTTGGAATCGTATAAGGTCTCCTGCTTGAGCAGGGGCTGGACTAGAAGACCCCCAAGAAGACATAGAAAACCTCCCAATTCTGTTATACTGTTACGTTTAGTTGAGAGTCAAAAGTTTCTGGAGAAGGTAGATCTCCCCATGCAGATGAACTATGGAATTGGGGGACGGGTTGGGATGCAACCAACAATCCACAAATAATTCTGTGAAAACATATGGATTACGGTCATTAAGCACTACTTCCTACCATCACCAATTATATTCCTTTAATTTTTCCTCTTTTGATCAGTTGAGGGAAGGAATCTCCAACAGGCATTGGAAATCCTATTTAGCCTTTTAGTTTCCATTTCCATCAGATTACATATGTAGGGTTTTATCCAGCTCTGAAGCTACTCAGCATCTCAGCATTTCCTGAGATTGACAACTGAGGCACATTGGCTGTGAATGAATAAGCCCCACCTGCAAACTATCATTTGGATAACTCTGTTGGCAAATCCCATACAGACCATCTCCAACAAAGGAACTGGCTCCACAGACAATAGCAACAGAATCTAGACTTACTGTTTATACCCCTCCATAGTGCTTTACAGACAATGAACTGCAGAACAGGCTTCCAGCAAAGCTGACCAATTAATTTGGGAGAATGCAGCCAATTTGCCTAGGCTTACTCTGATGTTAGGATCCATGAATTGTGAGGTGTAAACAACCAGACCCACATGTGTAGAGTTCAAGCTAGCAACTTTACTGTTCTCTGCCTATAATACAGGAATCTCCCCTGACTGGCAGCTTTCACCTGGGAAAGGACAGATAAGATATTCAGATCTTGTGTTTTTGTAGCACGTCTAGGGCTAATTCCCCACCTGAGCCCCCTTCCCAACAGGGAAAGTTGCTCTCCAACAGGGACACTGAATCAGGGGAGTTAGAAACCTGGAAGGATCTTCAAACAAGGAGTCAATATTCCTCATTTGATTCTTTGCTGGACGGATCTCTAGATGATGAGGTGACGATAACTCTGCACAGACATTCCAGTTATTGGGAAGATATGTTACCTAGTTAAATCTGCTTCCTAAATTGGCAAAGCTGTTGGATACAAATATTTTGCAGTTTGGTAGAGAAGACGATTTTATCTTAAAATAGCTAATGATGCCTGTGTCCTGTTTCAAAGTAAGAGGGAGGTTAATGTTTCAAGCCGTTCAGAGGCATTTGATGAATGCAGCTACTCAATTCATTTTGCAAGCCTTAACTCAGACACACATGATAATGATCTCATTGCATACATTTCCTGCCCTACTTTTGCTCTCATTCCTCCTGCTTTCATTAGCAATTGTTTGGTGTTGGTAGTGAAGAATAGAGGAAAAAGGCTTTGACCTGAGAAAATGGTTGCAAAATTAACTAGGTTTGATGATATGCTCCAAGGAGGGTTATTGGGGTCTGGTAGCTGTTAATCGGATGGCTTCACCAAGCCAGAGATGCACGATTTCTCACTGTCTGATCTCTGTTTCCTTTCTATCTGCTCTCTTGCACTTGCATTCTGCCCATCACGCTGAACCCCAGAGGAGAAACCTGGGACAGAGGCCCCCCAAGTGAACGGTGAGCTCCACCCCCCTCTTTATAGCTTTCACCCTTCCTTGCCCCTCCCTCTTGGCAGTTTTCCAAAGGGTTCCCGCCCCCCCGTTGCCCAAAAGCACCTAATAGACCCGTGATGGCGACCCTATGGCATGTGTGTCACAGGTGGCAAGTAGAGCCATTTGTGCCACCACGCAAGCCCCAGCCAAACTGACCTGTACTGCGCATGTGTGCTCTTCCCAGCTGATTTTTGGCCCATTTGAGGCCTTTTCGCCCTCCCAGAGGCTCAAGGGAAGCCTCTGCAGGCTTCTCTTGAGGCCAAAAAATGGGCCTTCCGGAAATACCAGAAGTGCCAAAACAGGCCTGTTATCGGCCTCCCGAGGCTGCAGAGGCTTCTCTCGACCCTCTGGGAGGGCGAGAACAGCCTCCTCTGAGCTCCACAGGCCCTCCGGAGGCTGAAAACAGGCACTTCTGGTATTTCCAGAAGGCCCGTTTTTTGGCCTCCCGAGGCTGCAGAGGCTTCCATCAAGCCTCTGGGAGGGCAAAAGGGCCTCAAACAGGCCGAAAATCAGCTGGGAGGCGCACACATGCACAGTGCAGGTAAGGGGATGGGGTGGGGGTTTTGCATGCACATGCGCAGGGGGGAAGAGTGCATTGCATTGTGGGTACCAGCACGTGCGCACGCTTTTGACACACCACAACAAAAAGGTTCACCATCACTGTAATAGGCCCATCCTTGAAGGAGGGGGAGGAGGAACAGGAACTAATGAGTCTCCTATAAGGTAGTCCTCGACTTACAACAGTTCCTTATTAACCATCAAAATTCAGATGCTTGGCAACTGACTCCTATTTATGACGGTCTCGGGGTCAAATGATCCCCTTTTGTGATCTTCTGACAAGCAAAGTATCAGGGCAGTTACCCCCCCCCCCATTGAAATAATGAGTCTCGAGCCAATCTTCAAAAGGATTTATTGGGAGTTAACATGTTGGCATTGCCTGGGTGTAACTGACTCTGAGTCACATAATTCACTGTCACTCTTGACCTGGTTTTCCCTCCACCCCTCTGGGTGTATCATAATTCATATTCTCCAATGGGACACATCCGTAGCTAAGAGTCATCAATCACGCTCTCCAGTTAGAATTTTGCAAGGCAGAAACTTCAGTCACCTAGTTACTATCTTTGAAAGCATTTATGGAATGCAGTTTCGGTTTGCAAGCAGCTGCACTGCTCCTCTCTCCCTTTCTGTTGGCAACTCTAAAAAGACCATAGAAATACTTTATGATACTGTTGACACAAGTTCAGTGATTCACTTAATAACTGTGGCAAGAAAGGTTATAAAATTGGGTGAAACTGTCTTGCTTACCAACAGAAAGTTTGGGCTCACTTGTGGTCATAAGTCCAGGGCTACCTGCAGTACACTTCTGGGAAGTGAAAATTGCTAAAAATAGAAGAGAATCTTTGTAGCTCGGAGTTGAACTGTGGCGTCTTTAATGCTCTTTGAACTTGGTTGTTTCCTTTCAGGCGTTTCATTACTCAACCTGGGTAACATCATCAGTGCTAGCACAAAATATCAATCAACGATTAAACGAAGAACATAAAAAACCATTCAAAAAGTTAATGCTAATAGCTGAAAAAACATAGGAATAAATATAGGAAAAGTTGTAAAGAGCCATAAAGAGGAAAGGAACAATAGGACAATATGAACAATACAATTGGCTAAATTAGGGGAAATTATAATCACTTAACACACCCTTGGGTACCACTGAATAGCTTATCAGAATTATAACTGTTCACCCAAGCTGTAAGCTTTCTGTGTCCATTTCTGTTGATTTTTATGTATGTGTGTGTATATGTGTTGTACTTAATAAAGTGTGTTATATATCTTGTAGATTAACAAAACAAGTCAAGGTTGACTCAGCCTTCCATCCTCTCAGGATAGGTAAATTGAGGACCCAAGATTGTTGGGGGCAATAAGCTGACTTTGTAAAATGCTGCTTGGGGGGGGGTGCAAAAAGCCCTAGAAATAAGCAGGCATATACAATGGAATGAAGGCTATTGCCGAGCATTTAGCATGGTGCTCCATAAATTGTAAGCCGCCCTGAGTCTCCGGAGAAGGGCGGCATATAAATGCAAATTAAAAAAAAAAACAGATGTCTTTATGTATGTTGTACATTAATAAAGCTATGTGATGTGTTTTCGTATGTTGTAGATTAATAACGCTGATGTGTTTGTGAATGTTGTACATAAAACAGTGAGTCTGTAAAATCAATTTCTCTCCACTTAGAGACAAACCCTCCAATTCATTACTCTCCACTTAGAGACAAACAATCTACTCTCTAACAAACAGTTTGGTTTCAGGAAAAAATTGTCCTGTAATCTACAACTCCTACACTGCAGAAACATTTGGACTACACAACTCAATCAGGGTAAAGCAATAGACACAATTTACATAGACTTCTGCAAAGCCTTTGATTCAGGGTACATGACAAACTACTGTTAAAACTATGCTCTTACAGCATTTCTGGATTCCTTCATAAATGGATTACTGCAATTCCTATCAAACAGGCAACAAGTAGTCAAAATAAGGAGTGCCCTATCAAACCCTGCACCAGTTAGCAGCGGTGTCCCCCAAGGCAGCATTCTAGGACCCAATCATATTAATATGCAATATAATATGCAATCATATTATAAGCAACTGCGTCCTCTTCGCTTATGACGTAAAACTGTTTAACGCCATTGACAATGCTGCTGTCCTACAAAGGACCTTGACTATGTGTTAGAATGGTCGAACAATTGGCAACTTCAAATCTCAACCAACAAATGCTCTGTCTTACACACTGGCAACAAAAATCAGAACACTAAATACAAGCTGGGCAGATATGACCTCGTAGACAGCCCTCACTCTGTCAAGGACTTAGGAGTACTCATTTCAAAAGATTCAAGTCCCAGAGCTCACTGTAATAGCATTGCCAAAAAGGCATTGAGAGTTGTTAACCTAATTTTGTGAAGTTTCTTCTCCGGTAACATCGAACTGCAAACCAGGGCACACAAAACCTTTGCCAGACCAATTCTCAAATACAGCTCATCTGCCTGGAATCCACACTGTATAACTGACATTAATACAATCGAACGAGTCCAGTGAGGTATTTCACGAGAAGAGTCCTCCACTCCTCTGCTCGCAATAGTATCCCTTATGCCACCAGGCTTGAAATTTTGGACCTAGACAACCTAGAACTACACCACCTACTGTCTGATCTAAGCTTAGTACACAAAATTGTCTGCTACAACATCCTACCTATCAATGACTATTTTAGCTTCAACCACAATAACACAGATACAAACTCAAAGTAAATCGCTCCAAACTTGATTGTGGAAAACACGACTTCAGCAACAGAGTGGCCAATGCCTGGAAGTCACTCCCTGGCTCTGTTGTTACATCCTCAAACCCCCAAAACGTTTAACCTTAAACTGTCTACTGTGGACCTCACTCCATTCCTCAGAGGTCTGTAAGGGGAGCGGGAGGGGGGCATGCATAAGCGCACCAGCGAGCCCACCGTCCCTGTCCTACTCTTCCCCTTTATCCATTTATTCGTACTCATTTATTATGTATGTACTGATACCTGTTTATACTTGTCTATTTATATGTTATGCTCATATACTTGCTTTCTCATACATGCTTGACAAACAAATAAAACAAGTACATAAATAAAAAGAACTCCAAAGAACAGTAACCAGGAGATTGTTCTAGAGATGCACTATTTAAGCTAACTGTGACTGGTTTGAGTTTACAGGTAATTCCCAAGTTACAACAGTTCACTTAGCGACTGTTCAAAGTTGCAATCAAGACACACATCCCAAGTACTTATAACGAGTCCTGAAATTATGAATGTTGCAGCACCACGGCCATCATTCACACTTACCCTGATTCCCCGAAAATAAGCCCTAGCTTGATTTTTAAGTGTGTGCAAACCCCTGCCCCCAAAGTAAGCCCTAGTTAAGGGGGTGGGGGTGGCCAGCAAAAGAGGCAGCCCAACCATGTGTCCCCTCACAAATATGGGCAGGGAATCGTGAGGCAGTGCTTAGCATGGCGGCTCCTTCCCTTCCCTGGTCACCTCATGGAGGCTCTGCCCCTTACCGCAGACCCACAGATTGGCTGAGTCAAGCAAGGGCCAGGAGCTGCCTCTCATTCTGTCTCTCCATGTGCCTGGAGGTGTTTCCAGTGCACTCTCACCAGGTCTGGTTCTGCCCATGGAACCAAGTAACCTCGCAGCCAAGGGGCCCTTCTCTTCCACAGCCCACCTTGTGGCTATGGAGCAAGTGGAGATCACAGTTTGCACTCTCCAAGGCTTGTAGTTCGGGTCTTGCTCAGGCTGCTGCTACAGTTCGATGAGGCAGAAGGCTGTTCAGAGTATTGCAGCATAAATTCAGTGCCAGAAAAGTAGACAGATGGCTGAGGCTTCTTTATAAACATATAAAGTAAATTTTACAATACCAGTTGTAGATTTATCCAATAGGAAGCAAACTCAAACAGAAGCAGACATGTTACAGGTTCAGAGCAGAACAGCAATTCAACTTCAGCAGACAAGCAAGCAAGTTAGTTTCTTTTTCACTTCTAGAGCTGAGCACAGAACAGAGATAAACCACCAGATTCTCTCTTTAAGTTTCAGCCCTCAGCTCAGCTCTCATTGGCTGACCTTGTTACTAAACTCTATTCCAGTTCATGAATATACTCTGACAAAGGCCATGCATCACATCAGGATTGCCTGCTCCCTTCCTTGTGCCCCCCACCTAGCTAGCATTGCCGGGAGGGGGTTTGGTCTGCAGAGGTTGTGGAGGCCTCCAGCCTTGCAGTCCTGTGCAGGGAAGGTGGAGGTTTGCTCTGGAGCTGCGTCAAAGTGTTGCCGGGGAGGCTTCTGCAGGTAACATTGTAAGTCTTGCTCCAGCGAGAGGAGTGCAGGCTGGGTGCTTGGTGGCCAAGGAAGCTGGGGTTTGGAGGCACAAAAGAGGAAGCAGTGTTCTCCCCCTCCATCCTCTGATCCACTGCAGGGCCAACATGGAACTCGCACAGGGCAGGTTAGGGGCACAGCCCGAAGGTGACAACGGGCTAGGCTCTCCAGAGGTCATAGATCTGGGCCAAGTTGCCCCACAAGCAACATGGCCAGGAGGGCGGAGAGCCCCTGCAAGGCCAGCAGCAACAGGTGCAGCAGGCCCAGCAGCCAGGTAGAGGCATGGGAGAGGGAGATCCTATGCTGATATGCTGCACAGCCTTCTGCCTCATTGTAGCAACAGTCTGAGCATGACCCGAACTCCAGTGTGCCAGGAGCAGAAGGCCAGCAGGCAGGGCGGGCAGAGGCTGGGGCGCACCAAGAGCTTGGCCCATTGCACTGCAGGCCAGTAGACGGTGGGGCGGAGGGTGGGCCGGTGGCAGCAGCACTCCCACTCCCATCAGCCCCCATGCTCGTGGCCTCCTGTAAGTGAAAAAAAAATAAGACATCCCCGCAAAATAAACCCCAGTGCTTATTTTCAAGCCCAAAAGAAAATAAGACTGAGGCTTATTTTTGGGGAAACACGGCACAAATGACAGCAGAGGGGCTACAACATTTGCCTTGCTGGGTCTCCACAGCCATTAGGCCTTGCAAGCCGTCAGTTCCTTTGCCTGTTTTGGTGCATTTGAAGATCTCTCTCCTTTGCAGGCCCCTAACTTTGAGATACTCCTGTGCAGTTAATGACCCTCCCATTTGCTTAGTGAATGTGTGGGCAAAAGCAGGGAGTGACTGCAGTCAAGCTACGCAATTCACTGCTACAAATCCTCGGGTTACAAATGTAATTGTCAGGCTCCATTACGTTCATAACTCAAGGATTAGCCATTATTTCTTTAATTTTTGCTGCTTTATCTTCTCTCTCTGTTAGATTCTGGCTCTCATAGAACATGTAGCAACCTGTGTACACTCTGCTCAGGGCACCCATGAAAATTCCTCCAACCTCCAGGTCTTCCAGGGCAGAGAATGCCTGAAGGAAAAGCAAGACATAAATTTAACAAACTAATAAAAAAAGAAATATTTAGACTTGACTTATCCCGATTAATGCAAGAATGAATTTTAGGCTGTTTCCCCACAGTTCATGAATCCTGGAAGTTTGGATAACAAAACCCAGGGGTCGCAGTGCACACAGCCCCAAAAGCTGAATTATGGTTGCGGGTCATGACAGTTATAAAGCAGATCATCACAACAACCTTTTTTGGAGAAGCCATTGTTCATTATAGGCATTTTTGCCAAAAAGCAGAAGTAAAGGGCAATTTTCAGCAAAAAATGTTGTAAATTGTGTAAATCACTCCAAACCAGTGGTGGTATGTTCAGAACAGTTCGACCAAACTAGTAGTAAAAACAGCCATAAACGCCTGTCCAGGGTACTGAGACAACTGCCTAAAACAGAGTTTCTTAATGTTGCCAACTTTAAGACTTGTGGACTTCAACTCCCAGAATTCCCCAGCCAGCATAAGTAGACTTCAACCAAAGTGCACAATCCCCAAATACAATTATTGCTTTCTTTTTCTTTTCTTTTCTTTTGATGATTTTTATTGTTCTTTTTCAACTTTAATGCACATTAATCTTGACTTTAACAGTATTGTGTCATCATTATTATACAAATTATTCCACACATCAATTTCGTACAAATATCTACATTGATATATCTTTATATACAATCATTTACTTTTATCTATAATTTATCTATAATCACAATTATTGCTTTCATGGGGCCAGTTAACAAAATGTAAAAAAAAAGTGGTTAAAATTGCAGGTCTGTTGCTGCTTTGGGCTCTTAATTATGTATTATTTTGGGGAAAAAATTTGAATTGCACACTGTGAGTTTTAATTGTTACTGGTGCCTATCTGCAAATATATTCCTGTATATGGTATACAGAGATAATTTGGCAGTTTTTAAAGGCAGGATGAGGTTTGTTGCAATGTTGAGAAATGACTGTGTTGAGACATTTTACATTGAGAAATAATTTAATTTTTATTTTGACTTCCTGATGAGATATGCTTATCCATGAGATATATCTAGTGATGAACTTTGTAAATTATAGTTAGCTATTATTGAGGCCACTCTAGGTAACCAAGTAAATGGTTGAAATAATATGAAACTATTATAGTTAATGAGTTACATCATAAAATCTAGTCCTTGGCTTTGGACAGGCATTCAGCTCTCAAATCTTCTTTTGTGCAAGTTACACATCCCTCTCCTGTAATTCATATCTTCCATTTAGTTCCATTTAGGCAGTCTGGTCTAGTGGTAGACACAAATAATCAGAGTTGGAAGGGACCTTGTAGGTCATCTAGTCCAACCCCCACGCCTAAGCAGGAGATTGGTTGAAGGCACCAGGTTAGAAACTAGGAGATCCTAAGTTCTAGTTCCACCCTGGCATGAAAACTAGTCAGGTGACTTTGGACCAATCACTAGAAGACTGAGAGTTCTACTCCCGCCTTAAGCATGACAGCTGGCTAAGTGGCCAATCACCAAAAGATGGTGAGTTCAAGTCCCAACTTGGCATGAAAGCTAGTAGGGTGACTTTGGGCCAATCATTAGGAGAAAGTCAGAGGAGAAGTATGGAATATTAAATATACTTTCACCACCTTGAGTTATTTCTAAGAATAATAAAAGCAGATTAACAAAATCTCAAATAAATAACTGCAATCTCTGCCGAGCTCTTGTGCCATGGCAGAGCGCAAGGAGCAGGGAAATTATATTAACTTGAAGCTATAAATAAAAAGCTTGAAAGTTATTCAACTGTTGCCCCAAATCTCTCAATGGCTCAGGGTTTTCTCCACATCTGCCCAATAGGAAGCAATAGATTTTCTGGGCACTTGTAACTGGAATAGATGCTCAAAAGGGGATTTTCAGCAATTGGGATAATATTCCTGCTCCAACTACATTGCAGAGTTAGTCAAAGTTCCATAGTTACATTTCTTCAGCTCATGCTCCGGATCTCCTGCCTGAGAACAAGGTTGGACTAGAAAACCTCCACAAATCCTTCCAACCATTCACATTGTTTTACTACTGGTTCTGTGGGTATGATTTGGTGAGTGTAGCATGGCGAGGCTTGGTGGACGTGGCAGGGAAAGGTTACTGCCAAATCCCCATTCGCTCCCCACACCACTAACCTGCTTTCCAGCTCCGTTCTCCTGTGCAGAGCAACCAAAGGAGACCCGGTCAATCAGCTGGGACTCAATGGGAGGCAGAGAAGAGATGGGGTTGGTGGGACCAGTCAGAGGTGGTATCGGCCGGTTCTCTGAACTACTCAAAGTTTCCGCTACCGGTTCTGAAGAACCGGTCAGAACCGGCTGAATGCCACCTCTGACTCCAACTCTATTGTTTTATATTCTACGAGAGGACAGCATAATCCTGACAGGGAAGGAACGTAGATTTAAGACTGCGTTATTCTGGTGATTTTTTATGGGTGATAACTTTCTGCTGTTGCCAGCTCAGCTCTGCCAGTTGCTGGGAATTGTGCAGAGAGGAAAATTATCCCATGCAGAGAGTCCTCATTTAGCAACCACAAGTGGAACCGGCAACCTGGTCATTAAACAAAACAGTTTCTAAATGAAACCTCTGATGATCTGACTCCAGTTTTTCTTCACTTTACAGACCTGCGGAGGTCACCAATGAGACAGCTGGTTATTTTTTTCACCACTGTCAGAACTGCAATCGGTCACTAATCAAGGACTACTTGCATAGGGAAAAGACCTCTGCAGGGTTTCTCATGTTTGACCAGGGTTGATGCAACCTCTGCTCTTTTTTTGCAGACAAGGGGCTGACTCCAAGCAAAGCGTTGATCGCGGGAGTGATTGTAGCTGTTATCGTCGTTCTGCTTATCCTTATTATTCTCATTATTGTGTGGAAGAAGAAAGGTACAGGATGTTTCTCAGCTGCACACCCTGTTAGAAAGCGCCCCTTCCATTGACCAGCTTCCCCATCCTGTTCTCTTTCCTTCTCCCTCTATCCCCAAAGAGAAAAAAGCTGAACCAGAAATTATATATATATATACATACATACATACATATATACATACATACATACATATTCATTTGCATATATATTTACTGTGATGACCCAAAGGGGCGTGACACAAAAGCAACAAAGTCACAAAAGTAGGTAAAGTCCCTTTAATTCCTCCAACTTGGCCCCCAGTGTCCAGTTATCATTGGCTGGAGAAAAAACTCTACCAAGAACAGTCTTTAAAGGGAAGAAATTCAGTCCGAACCCAAAGTACATCTAAATTATAAATAAAAACCAACACAAACCATGCTGCAGCAATCAACGAGACAGGGCAGGAGAAGGAATTGCAGAAGATAACAAAACACATACAGTTGGGAGGATGCCAAAACCCAAATAGGACTTGACAAACAAAGATAATTCAGGCTTTGCTTCCAGCAGGTACTGTGCACAAACCCCCTCTTTATCCTGTTTTCCCAGCTGCAGCCAATGAAGGGAATCAGGGCCTCCTTCTCCCCCGTAACCACGTTGCTCCCTTCTCCGTTCCTCCCTGCGTGTCCTAGGATGAAGAGGGGGTGGGCCTGGGTCTTCCTCTGAATGCCCAGCCAGACTGTGCCCTTCCCCAGTTTCTTCCACAGCCACTGAAGCCCCACTCCCACTCCCTGTCAGCTGCTCAATCTCCCCCTCGGAATCAGATTCCAACAAGGCCATGACATAGACATAGACATACACATAACACATACACATGCATACATACATATACATAAACGTATACATACACATATACATACATACATACATATGCATATCAGAATTAATACAATCAAGAGAGTCCAGAGATATTTCATGAGAAGAGTCCTCCACTCTTCTGCTCTCAATAGAATACCTGATGCCATCAGACTTGACATTTTGGGCTTAAACAACCTAGAACTACACCTCCTTTGGTCTGATCTAAACGCAGTACATAAAATTATCTGCTATGATGTTCTATCTGTCAATGACTATTTCAGCTTCAACCACAACAATACACGAGCACACAATAGATACAAACTCAAAGTAAACCACTCCAAACTTGATTGCAGGAAATACGACTTCAGCAACAGAATGGTCAATGCCTGGAATGTGCTACCTGACTCTGTGGTCTCTTCCCTAAACCCCCAAAACTTTAACCTTAGACTGTCTACTGTTGATCTCACTCCTTTCCTAAGAGAGTCTATAAGAGGCAGGCATAAGTGCACCAATGTGCCTACCGTCCCTGTCCTAATATCCCCTTTTATTTGTACCCATTTCATGTACTCATAATCATGTTCCTAATTATATCTGTTATCTAAAACATGCTTGACAAAATAAATACAAATAAAATAAATAAATGTGCCTCCTTGCAGCAAACAACCTGGTCAGTTTCAGCACAACCTGATTTAGCATGAGCAGCTGATTATTGGTTGGATCTGCCTCCCAGAATACCGATGATCAGCTGTTCCAGGCTGTTCCAGATCACCACAGCTGTTCCAGATCACCACAGCTGTTCCAGATCACCACAGCTGTTCCAGATCACCACAGCCTATCACTGCCTCCATAAGCCCCATTTTCAATCTCCACATGTCCCATTTTCAGCTCCAGGCCGAAAATGGGGCATGTAGAGACGGCAATAGGTGGTGGTGATCCCTGCAGACTGGAACAGCTGATCATCGGTATTCCAGGAGGCCGATTCAACCAACAATCAGCTACCCATGCTAAATCAGGCTGGGCTGAAGTTGACCAGGCGGTTTGCTGTTTGCTGCAATGAGGCAAATTGCTGGGAGGCAGAGGCCAAGGGGTGGGGGCTGGCAGATGGGAGGGGCTTCAGCAACATTCGCTGTATAAGACACATAGAATTTCCATCCACTTTGGGGAGTGTGTCTTATACACCAAAAAATATGGTGTTTCTTCATGAATGTTCCAGGGATAGAAGGGCCCAACCATTTTAATCTGGGCTCTTCCTTGCATCGTTCAGGCCTCCAAGCCATCTCCTTCCTTGGCAAGAGAGTTCCTAGCCAACACACAACCAAAAGGGCAAGGTTTGGAGCCCCTTGGCTGTGCCCACCATCTTGATTTGTCTTTTTACTCCTCTCCTCTTTGCTGGAGAATCTACCTTAGATCCTGCCCCTTCCCCACCCACCCACACTTCCTTGTAGGTTTCGCGAAGATTAGCCACAATTTATTTGCACACGGCTGCAGCTTTGTATCAAGATAGCAGTTGCGGCTTGCAACCCACCCATTTCCTGCGTTTCACTTGGGTTTTTTTCTTTCCACAGCTGCCAAGAGGAATCAAAATTTCACAACGTGCTCAGGTAACAAGCCCCCCCCCCTCCCCAAGAGACTGCAAACCCCTGCAGTCTTATGCAAACATAAGACAGGAAGTTTTGTCGCATAGGCACACCCACCCACAGAGAAAGATGACAAAAAGCAAACCCCCCCCCCCCAAAAAAAAATATGGAACCACCATAGCAAAGGACAAGAGAATTGAATTGAACACCTCCAGGGATAGATGTTCAGAAGATCAATTGTCGGCATGATACACACATTCCTAATTGTCAGGGGCTCCCAGGCTTTGGAGACTGGTGCACATTCAGGATGGCAAGAGCATGCTCAGGGGAGGGGCCTGACAGCATTGATCAAATGGAGACTGATCAAGTGAGATCCCAGAGAGAGAGCAGAGAAGAGCAACAAAGATGATTAGAGGACCAGAGGCTGAAACCTAAGAAGAATGGTTGTGGGAATTGGGTATGTCTAGCGAGAAGGACTAGGGGTGGCACGATAGCAATCTTCCAGTACTTTCTCATCAGAAAGAAGGGGTCAACCTATTCACCAAAGCACCTGAAGGCAGGACCAGAAGCAACAGATGGAAACTAATCCAGGAGAGAAGCAATCTAGAACTAAGGAGAAATGTCCTGACAGTGAGAACAATTAACCAGTGGGACAACTTGCCACCAGAAGTTGGGGCTGCTCTATCATAGGAGGCTTTTAGAAAGAGATTGGAAGGTCACTTGTCTGGAATAGCAATAGCCCCTAGACTTATCGCTTCACAGTGCTTTCCAGCCCTCTCTACATGGTTTAAGAGTCAGCTCTTGCCCCCAACAATTTTGGGTCCTCATTTTACCCACCCCAGAAGGACGGAAGGCCGAATCAACCTGGAGCCTGGTGGGAATGATGTAGAGTTTCCTGCTGAACAGGAGGTTGGACTAAAAGGCATCCAAGGTCTCTTCCAACTCAGTTATCCTATAACACTCTTGCAACGAACCACCAAATCACAAGAGTGGAGAACAGCCCGTCCATTCTGCAACTTCTCCTCTGAGAAGGCTGCAAAACCAGAATTGTTGTTAGCATAAATGTTTTGAGATGCTTGAGGCAGTTGCCCCTCACATTTTTTAAAAAAAGGAACAATTCCAAAATGTAGAAGGACAGCGGGAAGGGGGTAGAAGAGAGGCAACACCAGGGTGGACTTTTAGCTTCTGATATCACTTATTTATTTCTTAAATAAATTTGCTGCTCATCTTATCATGGGGCTGCTTAGGGCAGCTCACAAGAACACGGGTGGGGGGACCCCAATAAAAATTGTAAACGTAACACCAGCAAAGCAATGAAACAATTAAAATAAACAATGGAAGTGCAGTAATATGAATTAAAAGATGAGCGGAGGAGGATCAGGAAGTGCAGAGGGGAGGTGGGGTCAGTTAATGAATAATCATGAAAATAAATCCCAATATTCATTTTGGTAAATGAGGAGGGAAGTTCAACTGGCTCTAATTTTGCCCCTGCTGCAGTAAGAAGCTGTCAAGCCAGCAGCCCCCGCAGTTCAACTCCTGAAAATTGCAGCTGGGATAGGGTTGGTGTTGGGAAGGGAGGAGGAATCAAGCACAGAACAAGTCTAGAGTCAATGTGCAACCATAAAAAGACCAGAACCAGCCATTCCTGAATTCCTTGGAGCCTTATCTAATTGATCCCAAGGGAAAGCTGCCAGAGTGGGGAGATTCCTGTATTATAGGCACAACACAATGAAGTAGTGAGCTTGCACTCGGCACAGGTGGATCTGGTTGTTCATGCATGATGGTTGGGTTGCAGCTCTTTTAAACCATTCTCCCTTCTGATTAATGAGTCCCATGCACATATGCAGAGCCCTTTCACTGTTGAACCATGGATAATTCTCACTAATGACCAAGTTTTAATCACAGGCTATTGGGTTTTCTTTTTTTTCTCTCCCAATTATTTGGCTACAGGTTGCTGAGTGGGACAAGAGGGATTTTCTTCGTACCTCTCCTTCTTCCTCCATCTCTGCTTTCCTGGGTACAGGGGACAAGCATCTGGTTGCCCCAGAATAAATAACAACCACAACTAGCCAATCTAATCATTGCTTTTGTTCTGCTGCTTTCCCACTAAACCATGAGTGTCAAACTTGCGGTGCCATGTAGTTGTCACATGACGTATCGTGACTTTTTCCCCCTTTGCTAAACTGGGGGTGGACATGAACAGCATGTGACCAGCATCCAACCCACAGATGCGAGTTTGACACTCCTGCACTAAACAGTCCTTCCTTTTTTCCCCCCTTCCTTTTCTCTTTTTTTTCTTCCCTTCTTTTCTCCTTTGCTTTCCTTCCTCTTTCCCTCTCTCTTTTTCTAAACAAAAGGGAGAATAGATGAACTACTTACTATGTAAGGAGATGAATTACGGCAAAATTAAAAACTGGCAACGCAAAGGCATGTGAAATAGGGGAGAGGGAGTCAACAGTATGAAAACATTGGAGGGGGGTTGTGTATGTGTGTGTCTTAATGTGTTGTTTGATTAGCTTATATGACGCTGCATGCTGTATAATCCAATGTCGTCTGGTTTGATTAAGTAGCCAAGACAAATACTCTGAATCTGGCTTGTTGTAACTTCATTTTATGGGTTGATGTGGTGGGTGCTTCATCACTGGAGGTTTTTTCAGTCACTGGTCTGAAAATGGTGTAGGATCTCCTGCTTGAGCAAGGGGTTGGACTAGAAGACCTCCAGGGTCCCTTCCAGCTCTATTCTGACTCCGATTCTGGCTTGTAGTCCATGATCTGAGAACCTGCAGAAGGTCCTCTCTTCGTTCTCTTCTGACGAAAACTCACACCATCCTCGGATGTTTTTCTAGCAAGTTTGTACCTATTTTGCTTTTGCGAGTTGTGGTTTGGAAAACAGGAATTCAGAGGGCGGATAGGCACACACAACATCCTCTCCAGAAGCACAACCCACAAGCACAACCTGGCTGGGTGAAGGAGAAGGAAAATGTCCCGTGGAAATTAACTTGGAGACCAAACGGAGGAGAAAATGGCCTCCTAAGAAAATACATTTATTGTCAAAAACACAGGAGGAAAAAAATTGGTCCATTTTGGGGGGGTTGCAAAGCATTTCTGCCTGAATAGAAAGCGACGCCTACATTTATAGCTGGAACATGTTTAACGTGTTAATTTCATTCTTCTTGTGCCTAACAAGAAACACCAATGGGTTTAAAATAATGCTGAGACTTCTTTGATTTTTTTGTTGTTGATTGTTTCAGGCTTTGGAATGGTCACAACGGGTACAGGGAAATGTTTCATTTTATTTTGGATCCAAAGGATCAGACAGGATTTATAACTGCGTGGGTTGTTTTGTACAAACCGGGGTTTGTTCTCTGTTACTAAATGTAGTATTTTTTACTTTTGTTGTACATGTCCTGGGGAGGAAGGCTTGTTTTGTTTGTGCTAACATTGAAATAAAACATCTACTTGATTCAACTTGCATGACTAACTGACTGACTTGTGGCCCACTTAATGAAGTTTGCACACAATCATTAAGGCTTTATTAAATGTGTCTTCCTCCGCTTCTGTTTCTGATACTCAGCAATGAGCCCTTTAATTAAATTAATTGCCTGCTTCAGTGACAATCAACACAATAATTACCGTCGGCTCTTTTCAGCATCGCTTGGGAGAGGGAGACACCCTTTAGGAACAAAGAAATAAAAAGCCAAGCCAGAGGAAAGGAAATTATATTTTCACTGCTTAATTTTATTTCTTTATCTTGCCCTGAAAAGGATTGGTAGTTGTCATCCCAAACAGTCACAACCAGCCCTTGAGTTCCACCAGGGTCCATCTGGATAACCATCACAATTTTTCTTTGCAGAGATCGAAAACTCACTTAGGAGTGATTCCACCTTAATAGGAGACCAGCCCAAGGTAAGTTCCTAAGAATGTGAAACATAGAATCATAGGGCTTGGAAGAGACCCTGGAGGTCTTCTACTCTCCTCCTCACAAAGGTCTTCCAAAGCTCCTTGAATGGACCAAGGTGTTCAGGGGTCTCCAACCTTGGCAACTTTAAGACTTGTGGACTTCAACTCCCAGAATTCCCCAGCTGGCTGAGGAATTGTGGGAATTGAAGTCCACAAGTCTTAAAGTTGTCAAGACTGAAGAACTCTGGACTAGTCCACTGAAGTCCAAGTCACCCTCTTGAACTCGCCTCCTCCTCCACTCAGCTACTATGGAGGAGCTCAGGTTCTTCTTGTGCAGGGGTCTTTAAACTTGACAACTTTAAGGCTTGTGGACTTCCACTCCCAGAATTCCTTCTCCTCCAGTCATGTTAGCTCAGGAATTCTAGGAGTGGAAGCGCACAAGTCTTAACCTTGCCAAGTTTGAAGACCCTTGTGATAGATGATAGATAGATGATAGATATAGATAGGTAGGTAAGTAGGTAAGTACAGAGAGAGAGAGAGAGAGAGATGATAGATAGATAGATAGATAGATAGATAGATAGATAGATAGATAGATAGATAGATAGATAGATAGATAGATAGATAGATAGATAGATAGATAGATAGATCAGGGGGTCTTCAAACTTGACAGCTTTAAGATTGGTGGACTTCAACTCCCAGAATTCCTCCTCCAGTCATGTTAACTCAGGAATTCTGGGAGTTGAAGGCCACAAGTCTTAACCCTAACTTGCCAAAGTTTGAAGACCCTTGTTCTTGAGTGTAGTAGTACTGTACTCTAACCACTGCGCCACCGAGGCTCCTTGCCACCAACTCAATCTCATATCCTCCACAAGGGGAAGGAAGACCCCTTATGGGATGAAATCTGAAAAGGCTGTCAGGTTTTCAAAACCAAGTCTTCCTTAAGGCAAGTGGTGTCAACTCTGAGGATTCTCAATCACAGGTTTGTGCACGGGATATCCTGGTAATTGAAATCCATGCTTCCAGAAAAATATCCCTGGGAAGGAAAGAATGCTCTTCTCAACAGAATAAAATAGGGTTGTATGTTAGGGGATACAGAGGTTTCTCTTTCTTTTGCTGGTTTGAGGTCTTCTCAAAGGAGGATTTTGCACAAGGCTCCTTAAAGAGCTCACGGCCAGAAAGGGGGTGATGTGCACCCACTTGCTGTGTGTTGCAGTGTGTTGTGAATGTTCCTTGAGGTGCTATAGTTTTAAAGTTATTTTTTTTCTTTTTTAAGTCTGAGCTGTATCCAATTTTGTGACGCATATCCTATAGTTAATTTTTTTTTAAAAGGAAAGAAAGAACTGATTGATAAGTTTCAGATAATCTGGTAGGAAATGACACTTTTGCTTCTTTAAAAGAAAAAAACATGTTAGCTTTTGATCTTACGGAAAATATACAATTAAAAATAAATCGCACTAAAATTACTCATAGCTTCTTCATTTTAAATTTTACGGAGGGACACTCACCATCAATGAACTTTGAAGTAAAGCTGCTTGTTGGTCCAACATTGAAATATATTATCACTGCCTAAATCATTGGTGGCCCTTTGCCAAAAGGGCTGACTCTGTAGTCCAAGGGTCTTCAAACTTGGCAAGTTTAGGATTTGAGGACTTCAACTCCCGGAATTCCTGAGCTAACATGACTGGAGGAGGAGGAGGAATTCTGGGCGCTGAAGTCCACAAGCTTAAAGCTGTCAAGTTTGAAGAGCCCTGCTATACACAAAGGGTTAGAGAGGCTGTGTGACTTTGAAAAAATAAAGGAAAGAATAGAGTAAAGCCAAGTAAAAAATAAAGTAATAAGTAGAGTGGAAAGTGAAAGTGAAAGTAGCAAACAAAAAGGTAAAAATAAAATCAGGTAAGGTGAGTATAGTAAAGAATAGAAAGTGAGAATGAAAGTAAAAAATAAAGGTAAAGTAAGGAGTATAATAAAAAGTAAAGTAAAAAGTGAAGGTGAAAATAAAAATTAAAGGTAAGGTAAAAAATAGAGTATAAAGTGAAGGCGAAAGTGAAAATAAAAGTAAGGTAAAATAAAGAAATAAACTGAAATAAGATGAGTGTAGTAAAGAGTAGAAAGTGAAAATAAAAACCAAGGTAAGATAAAGTAAAGATAAAAACTAGAGTAAAAATGAAAGTGAGGAAAATAAAGTAAACTGAGATCAGGTGAGTATAGTAAAGAATAGAAAGTGAAAGTGAAAGGAAAAATTAAGGTAAAGGGTAGAGTAAAAAGTAGAGTAAAACTGAAAGTGAGGAAAATAAAGTAAAGTAAGGTAAGGTAAAATAAAGTGAAAAAGAAAGTAAGGTAAAGTAAAGAGCAATGTAAAAAGTGAAAGTGAAAGTGAGGCAAGATAAGGTAAAATAAAAAATGAATGAAAAGTAGAAGTCAAACAAACGAAAAGGTAAAAAGTCACGTGTAAACTAAAGATAAAGTACTAAAATAAAATTGTTTACCTGTCTATGCAGGTACCTTAGGGTGAATCTCTCTCTCTCTCTCTCTCACACACACACACACACACGGCTGCAACCAGAGTCAGAAAAAGCAGGGGACCATCTCTCCCCATAGCATCTGCCCCCTTTCAGTTCAGAATTGCTGAAAACCTGGCAGGTGACAATGAATATTTAACTTTCTCTCTCTTCTTTTTAATACTCCTAGGAAACCAGGAGGAAGACAAATCGGCCAGCTAGAACAGCAGCAAAGAACTACCAGGAGATGCCCCACACCGTTTATGCCGCTGTGCAGCACCCCAAACAGGTG
This sequence comes from Bungarus multicinctus, assembly GCA_023653725.1. NCBI lineage: Eukaryota > Metazoa > Chordata > Lepidosauria > Squamata > Elapidae > Bungarus > Bungarus multicinctus. The sequence continues at coordinate 1,006,678 of CM042847.1, forward strand.
GGAAACATTGGTTGATTATTTATTTATTAAATTTATATGGCTGCCCAATTCACACATAGATGACTCCAGGCAGCTCACAACATTAAAAATCACAGCGGAAAAGCTCCAGTAGACCCGTAACACCCCCTGACTTCCCAGCATGGTGGGCCGGGTGTTGTGGCCCGCCAGCCACCAGCAGAGTGGGTGGCAGACTCAGAGAAGGAGGAGGTTGCGGAAAAACTTGGGCCAGTTCTGGAGCCCAGGGAAGGCTCTGATGGATGCTCAGCATCAGGCACAGAGATAGAATCAGGGCCAGCCAGCATTTGCCAGCCAGAGAGGCAGCTGCCTTTGGAGTCAGAAATAAGTGAGGAGGAGGAACAGCTGGGGCCTGTTCCAGATGCACATATGCACAGTGCAGATAGGAGAGGTGAACAAGGAAGACAATGAGCTGGCTCAGGAAGCAAAACAAACGTAGATGCTGACTGGACTCTCCCTGGCTGGGCAATAAATAGGAGGAAAGGGGAGTGGTTTGGTTGTCACAAACAATTGTTTGCATTTCTCGAAAGTTTGCTCCTTGTGTGCTTTGTGAGACAAAGATTGCCTTGCCAGAGCTGAGGTTTGTCTATTTCTCTGTTTGAACTAACTTAATTGGCAGCCTCCGGGCTGGGAGTTCACAGCCTTGCATTTATCATAAGGAGCTGATAAGGATTATTGTTTCAGTTAACTTCTTACAGGTTTCTTGCCTGAACTTTCTTTTGGGGAATGCAGATAATAGAATAGAATAGAATAGAATAGAATAGAATAGAATAGAATAGAATAGAACAGAATTGAATTCTTTATTGGCCAAGTGTGATTGGACACACAAGGCATTTGTCCTGGTGCAAATGCTCTCAGTATACATAAAAGAGAAGATACATTCGTCAAGAGTCAAAAGGTGCAACACTTAATAATAGTCATAGGATAAAATAAGCAGTCAAATCATACTAGGAAACAGTCATAAATCATAAGCATACAAGCGACAAAGTTACGGTCATACAGTCACAAGTGGGAGAGGAGGGGATGGGAAATAAGGAGTGATGAGAAGATTAATATTAATAGTAATGCAGACTTTGTAAATAGTTGAACAGTGTTGAGGGAATTATTTGTTTAGCAGAGTGATGGTATTTGGGGAAAATACTGTTTTTGTGTCTAGTTGTTCTGGTGTGCAGTGCCCTATAGCGTCGTTTTGAGGGAAGGAGTTGAAACAGTTTATGTCCAGGATGTGAGGGGTCTGTAGATATTTTCACAGCCATCTTTTTGACTCTTGCAAAATACATGTCCTCCATGGAAGGCAGGTTGGTAGTAATTGTTTTTTTTTTTTTTGCAATCCTAATTACTCTCTGACGTCTGTGTCTGTCCTGTTGGGTTGCAGAACCAAACCAGACAGTTATAGAGGTGCAGATGATAGACTCAGCAATTCCTCTGTAGAACTGGATCAGCAGCTCCTTGGGCAGTTTGAGCTTCTTGAATTGGTGCAGAAAGAACATTCTTTGTTGTGCTTTTTTGATGACATTTTTGATGTTAGGTGTCCATTTTAGGTCATGTGATATAATAGTTAATTCCCAAGGTGTAAATAAAGCTGGTTGGAGTATGTTTCTTGCTTCGGCGAAGGCAGACCTTCACTCCTTCCATTTACAGCAGCCTTTTTGAACACTGGCCTTGGAATCCCAGCCACATGGGTGTGGTAGTTTGAAGCATATAAATGGGGGCTCCAAGTTGGAAGAGGCTGTGTTGGCAAAACACACACACTCACTTCTTGAGACCGCAAGGAATAAATTGCGATACAACCTAAACACTTCAACACCCAGAATTCCCCAGCCAGTTATGCCTTGAACTCAATAAGTCTTAAAAGTTGCCAAGTTTGGAGAATAGAAGTTTGGGAGGAAGGTGTGAGAATTTGAGTTGAAATCTTTTTTTTTCTACTATGACTTTAAATAGGATGGTACTTGGAGAAAAGAGAGCACAAACAGTTCATGCTATTTGTTTATTAAAAAGTGATAATGGTATTAACAGATTAATAGAGTTGGAAGGGACCTTGTAGGTCATCCAGTCCAACTCCACCCACCCCCCGCCCAAGCAGGAAACCCTACACCATTTCTGATAGATGGCAGTCTTAGACGTTTGGATTTGATGTTTATGGCCCTTTGGGCTTCCCCTAATTGCTTCTGGTTTCAAAAAATATTTTGCAAATTCTAAGAGTCCAATTTCCTGCCAGTGCTCTAAAAATATACAATGCAAATTTTATATTTTTCAAAAAAGATCGTATATTAATTATGATCGTCTATTTCTTCTTCAGAGGGAACAGTACATTTGCTAACCATTCTACAAAGCCACTCTGAGAAACTGTTATACTTAAATGGTTTGGAGTGTCTGGAAATTCATAAAAATAGTTTGAAATTGTGACGGCACTGAACAAAGAGACTTAAGACTCTTACCCAAAGTTACAACTGCTGCAGCATCACATGAACAAAATGTACAACCAACTGTACAGGATCTGGGCCTGGCTAGTCTAGGGAAGAGAGGGACCAGGGCAGACAGGAGAGCAGCCTTCCGATACTTGAGGAGCTGCCCCAGAGAGGAGGAAGAGGTCAAGCTGTTTTCCAAGGCACCCAAAGGTCAGATAAAGAACAATGGATGGAAACTGATCAAGGAGAGATTCAACCTGGAAATAAAGAGGAATTTTCTGATAGTGAGAGAAATCAACCCATGGAAGAGAAGTTGCCGTCGGAAGGTGTGGGAGCTTCATCCCTGGAGGCTTTCAAGAGGAGACTGGACTGCCCTTTGTCAGAAATGGTGTAGGGTCTCCTGCTTGGGCAGGGGGTTAGATTAGATGACCTACAAGGTCCCTTCCAACTATGTTAATCTGTTCTTGTGCAGGGACATTACAGTTGCCTCCCTGCTTATCAAGCCTTCATCCCTTCCTGTTGTGTCCCAACCCGCCCTCCTCTCAACCTCCTGTCACAACTCGGTTCACTTATCTTCTCCATAGATTCTCCTTCAGGGAGTAGCCTCTGTGCCACACTGCCTTCCTACATGGTGGCCCCATGGCACTCTTCCAAAGTGGGTGCCATTTTGGAAACAGGCGCAAAGAATTGATGCAATTGAATGGAGGCAAGATGGCGCCATATGGTACAGAGAAACCAAGGGACAAATCAGCCTGCCCTCCTTCCCAAAATCGATCTCCAAGATCTTACTGAACGATGGTCATGACTCAGAACTGTAACGGGAAGGCTCCATTATGGTCATAACTTGAGGACTACCTGTTGTGGCCTTTTCTAAAAATATTTTTGGGGAGGGCAAAGATTTGATTTCTCCAGACTTAGTCTAATACATTGTTTTTCATACCGGGAAACTTTAAGATGTGTGTGGACTTCAACTCCCAGAATTCCCCAGCCACCATGCTGTCAGGGTTCCGACGAATGCCCTAATTAATTCATGAGCCTCGAGCCAAGTTTCAAAAGAAATCCAATTATTTATTAAGAGTAACATGTTGGCACTTTTCCCAAGTGCAGTCGGCTCTGCCCTACGTAATTTACTGTTCACCTATGACCCTGTTTTCCCCCCTCCCCCCAGGATGTGTCATAAACCACATTCTCCAACGAAGCACTTTTGCGGGCTGTGAAAAACATGCCTCTCTGGCTGGGCTTGGTAACTTGAGACACAATCTGGAGAAAGGTATGTGTGGAATGTGCTTCTGATCATAGCAATGAACTGCTCCATCAGATCTCCCAACCCCTTCTTATGGCAACTCCGGAGCAAGCCAGGAATGCTTTACGAGTTGACACATGCCTGACTAGGGAATTCTGGGAGTTGAAGTCCACACATCTTAAAGTTGATATGGTTGAGAAACGTTGGGCTAACAACAGCTTCTCTTTTGCAGAATCCTTTACAAACAGATGATGAGAAGATACAGAAGGGACGGCGCAGCCACCAAAACCAGGGAGAGAAAACAGTTTATTCAGAGATCACCAAGGTTCAGGAGGTACCTGGCTTTCTTAGTTCTGCTTTTGACATTCCCAGTATCCCAGTACACTTTTCACCTAAATAAATCTAGTTACTGGGATTGTGAACTGAAAACAATAAACTGTACTACATTCACACATCCTACTATAGCTAGCAGTATAATATACAGTTAAAACTGTAAAAATATTTTAAAACAATTTTAATAATATTCAAATAAAAAAAATATTTATGCAAAACAAATATGCATAACAGTTGAGATACTTGGCCAGTTAATAACAAAGCCAAGAAATGGCACATTTGGTGCTTCTGATATAGGGTCTCCTGCCTTGAGCAGGGGTTAGACTAGAGGACCTTGATAGTCCCTTCCAACTCTTATTCTATATTCCTGTCCATTCATTGCAGGAGGAAAACCAAATAGCTTACTCCCCCTCCCCATAATCCCTCTTTTTCCACGTAGGCCTCAGCTCTCCAAATAACCGCTTGCTTGTCTTCTCCTTGATAGAGCGAAGACCCGAACAGCTGCAAGACCATCTATGAAACAGTGCAAAGCCCCCCGTCCATCAAATCCTCTGGCCAGTGAGCCTTTGTTTAACACACACACACACATACACACACACTCTCTGCAAAGCCAGCAAGAGATGCCTTCCCCACCACCAGAGCTGGGGGAGCGCCTGAGCCCCTTCTCCCAAAGGCAGCCTGGAGCACCTGCAAAACACCTCCATCACGAGAGAGAGAGAGAGAGAGAGAGAGAGAGAGAGAGAAGCGGAGAAGACAACTTTCTCTCCTGCGCTTCTTTGGGAGTGGGATGGGACAACTCGCCAAGGCCAACTTGCTGCAGGACAACTCGGCCAATAATAATAAAACAGTCTGTGCAGAAAAAGGGGTCATTAAACGACAAAAAGAAGAGTCAGTCCAGAAAAAAGAAGAGTTACATGAATTTTGACAAAAATGTGGTCACCAATGATAAAAGTAACGGAATGAAATGATCAATACAGTGTTGAATTGTCCCACGGTGACTTGGTCGTGGGGAGTTGTCCTAGACCAGTGGTGGCTAACCTTTTTGGGCTGCTAGGCCAAAAAGTGTGTACACGCTTGCATGTGCGCTTGTGTGCCAGCACCCAGAAGGTAATGCACCCACTGCATTATGCAATGTGCATGCAATTCCCCCTGGCTCCCTTTCCTACACTGCGCCTCCCAGCTGATTTTCGTCCCATTTGAGGCCTTTTTCGGCCTCCCAGAGGCTTGAGGAAAGCCTCCGTAGCCTTTGGAGACCGAAAAATAGGTCTGTTTCATCACTTCCAATATTTCCGGAAATACAGGATGTGATGAAACGGACCTATTTTTCGGCCTGCAAAGGCTACAGAAGCTTTCCTCAAGCCTCAAAAAAGGCTTCAAACGGGCCAAAAATCAGCTGAGAGGCACATGCATGTGCAGTGAGATACGTTTGCCTGCGGCTCATGTGCCGGCACAAATGGGTCTGCATGCCACCTGTGGCACACATGCCATAGGTTTCCATCAGGGTCCTAGACCCCTTGAGGGGGGTGGGGGGTGAGAGAATAATTTCTTTCCTCTTTGTTTCATAATCTTAAATGAAGCCTCATCCGTTCCGCTCTGAAGTTCTTTGAACATTGCAGTATTGTTTCATCGGTGTTTTTTTTTTTTTTAAAAAGGCATTAACTGGGAAAACCTGTGTACAGATAATCCTCGACTTATGACCAGCCTTTAGGCCAGGTTAATCTATGTTATGAACATGAGGTTATTTTAATTATGAAGGTCCTACCCAGGAATACTTATGACGCACTTCCAAAGTCCCTACGGCTGCCTCCTTCAAGTGATCACATGTCCAGCACACAAGTTACTGGCCTTTTGGATGGTCACATCAGATTTATGACACTTTGCCAAATCCCAGCATTTACTTCTGGTTTTCATCTCATAGCAAACTGCTGGTTCACTTAATGACCACCATGAAAAAGATCACAAGAGCACGTCAGTCACATGGGTGGGCTATTTTAGAATTGTCACAAATTACAACGAAGATGGGCAGGCTCCATCACAGTTGTAAATCGAGGATTTATACTTGTAAAATGTGTAATTTTGTGAAATAATGTATAGAAGATTTATAGAAGGCTGCCTTGGTAGATATTTTGTGTTTTAAAAAAGTGCTTTTTTAAAAAAGATAAATGGACAGCCCAATATTTATATATATGGTATGAAGTGTTTGAGATTTTTAACATCAAGTAGAGAAATAAATGTCCTGTTGACTTAAATATGAGCCAGCTGTGTGCTGCAACTGCCAAACCAGCCAGTGCATTAACAGAGGGATAGTTTCAAGATCACAAGAAGTGCCAGAATCACTTTATACTGCACTGGTTAGGAAACACGTGGAATATTGTGTCCAATTCTGGTTACCCTGATAGAAAAGAGATCTTGAAACCCTGGAAAGAGTGCAGAGAAGAGCAACAAAGATGATTAAGGGGCCGGAGGCTAAAATATATGAAGAATGGTTGAGGGAAATACGTATGTTCTGATCCAAACCTGGTTCTAAGAGAGCAAACACAAGACAAAGGCAGCAGCCCAACCTTTTACTGTTTCATTTACGAATCCTGTTAAAAGGCTGCTTCCCACTGATTAGCTCTGACAAGAAAGAGCCTTGCCAAGGTTTTGCAAGGCTGCCAAGAACAACAGATAAAGTTCCTAAACAATAAATCCAAGAATCTCCAAACACCAACTCAGGTATTCTAATGACCACCAGCCTTGAATATAAAACTTCTTTGCCTTCTGCAAAGAACTACGGTTTCTCAGCTGGCTTTTATCCCTTAAGGGAGGAGCCATTACCTTGCAGCCTTACTCCCGAGTCCCCCGTGCTGCTGCTGCAGCTGCTCTTTCCTTTGAGCAGCCCTGCGTGCATGTGCACAGGCTCCTCAGGGGCCTCTTCATTGCTGCTGCCAGCCTCCACAATCTCCAGAGGCAGCATTCCACTCCCTGATGGTCCTGGCCCCATCCCTGCATCACACACAGGCCCCCCCATCCAAGTCCTTGCTCTCCGAGGCCTCAGCCATCTGCACCTGCCGCCAGCGGATCACAACAGTCTAGTCTAATAAAGAGAAGAACTAGGGGTGACAGGATATATCTTCCAATATCAAAAAAGAAGGGGGTCAACCTATTCTCCAAAGCACCTGAAGGCAGGGCAAGAAGTTAATGATGGAAACTTATCAAGAAGAGATCCAAGCTGGAACTAAGGAGAAATTTCCTGACAGGGAAGACAATCAATCCTTGGAACGGCTTCCCTCCAGAAGTTGTGGGTGCTCCAACACTGGAGGTTTTCAAGAAGAGACAACCATTTGTCTGAATGGTGTAGGGTCTTCTGTTTGAAGGTGTTGGACTAGAACAGCGGTCACCAACTGGTGGTCTGTGAGAAAATGTTGGTGGTCCGCAGAAAAATTATTGCCATTTTTTAATATTGCATTAAATCAGGAGGCCTGAAACTCCGCCCCCTGGGTTGGATACGTGCAATGAACGTTTGTGTTGCCGCAGATTCTCCCCCTTCGGAGTCTTTTGTGTGGGGAAGAGAAGGCAGAAACTCCCACTTGGGGTCTGCTTCAGTCTTCTGGTGCAGGGCGGAGGGAAGGGCCACTGATGCTGAAGAGCCGGAGGGCCTCGTTCCAGTGGGACTGCATCAGGGCCTGGAACTGGCCGGCCATCTCAGCCCGCTGAGCCTCCAGGCGCCGGGACCTGGCCCTGCACTCCTGCAGGTCTTCCCTCTGCTTGGAAAGCCCATGCTCGTAGTCCTCAGTGAGGTGCTTCTGCTGAGCCTCCTTCTCGGTCGGATCCAGTTTGAACTGAGCTGTTTGGCCAACTCTTTCTCGTGTGGCTGCTTAGCTCCAACAACTGCTTCCTGTTGGAGCCCTACGGAGCCCAGGTGGGCAGGTGAGGAGTGGCTGGGAAGGGAGGGGCAAATAGTCTGGTGAAATGCCCCTTGACATGAGTGACATTGAGTTGGCCATGCCCACCCAGTCACATGGCTACCTAGCCACGCCCACCCAGCCGGTCATTAGGTAAAGGTAAAGGTTCCCCTCGCACATCCATGCCAGTCGTTTCTGGCTCTAGGAGGCGGAGCTCCTCTCCGTTTCAAAGCCGAAGAGCCAGCGCTGTCCGAAGATGTCTCCATGGTCATGTGGCCAGCAGGACTAAACGCCACCAAAGGGGTCCCTATTTTCCTACTTGCATTTTATACATGCTTTCCAACTGCTGGGTTGGCAGAAGCTGGGACAAGGAACGGGAGCTCCCTCCTTCATGCGGTGCTACGGATTCGAACTGCCGACCTTTCTGACCGGCAAGCTCAGCGTCTTAGCCACGGAGCCACCGCGTCCATATTAGTGGTCCACGGGATTTAAAATTATGAATTTAGTGATCCCTGAGGTCTGAAAGGTTGGTGAGCCCTGGACTAGAAGCCTCCAAAGTCCTTTCCAACCCTAGGAATCTATGTGCACAACTGGCGGGTGGGGACCCTCAAGTTGCAATATTCTGAGAAACAGGGAAATGGGAGTGAGCTCTATTGAGAAATGCTGATGGAAGCCCTCCAAAGTCCTCCCAATTCTATGGGTCTGTGAACATTTGTGGGGAGGGAGGACACTTGTAGGCTGGGCTTGGTAAATAGACTGGAAGGGAGGGTGGCTGCTGGAGGATTGGGGTGGGGTTGAGAAGCTTTGGGGTTATTAGGGTTAAGCAGGCTGGCTGGGGAATGCTGGGAGTGGAAGTCCACCCATTTTACGGCTTGAGAAGCCTTGTTTCAAAAACTGATCCTGAGCTGCAGGGACTCCGTTTTTGGCTCTTCCTGTCGAATTCTGCTTTTTTATGCCTTTGCGGGGGGGAGGGGGGGTGAGCTGAGTATCTAACAAACTTGACCAAGTGGATCAGCAGTTCTTCTTATCCAGCTGCCTCCACCCAAAGTCAAAGAATCACAGGCCCACCTGCACAGCTTTCCCTTCCTCTGGTTTTGCACGTGTGTTTGCTTTCCTCTGTCTTGTTCCTCCTTCCCTTGAGGGAGCGAGGAGGAGAAGGAGAAAGAGAAAGAGGAGAAGGACCACCTCCTGGTCTTTGGACTCCCCACGTTCTTCTCCACAAAGGAAACTGCCAGCAGGGGAGGGATTTTCAGCCGTGGGAAAGATTATGCCACCCTTTCCAACTCTTTCTTCCAAAGTTAATAGCATGAGAAGCTTTAGACTTCAACTTCAACCCAGCATGGCTGGCTGAGGAATTCTGGGAGTTGAAGTCCAAAGTCATAAAGTGGCCAAGGTTGGAGCGCCCTGGTTTAGAAGATGGGGAGAATCCTGAGTGGCCTCCTTGGAAAAATGGCCAGCTGGGTGGAGTGAGGAGGCACTCAGGGCAGCTGAAAAAGGAGCTCCCGGGTTCAGCGATGGAAGCTCAGCCTGGATGCAGCTGGGTGCCTGAGCCGTTCTCCTTAAGCACAGAAGTGCAAGAAGAGACACGCATTGTACAACTTCGTCTTAATCACCCGGTGATTTCTTCAGATCTTCTTCACTTCCTCCTGCAAAGAGGAAGCGAAGCAGCCTGAAAGAGGAACTCCCTGGGTCCTCCTGTCCCACCGTAGCCCCTGCTCAAGAAAAACCAGGCAGAGACATGTGGCAGCTTTGGATCCTGGCCCTCTTTCGTCTTGCAGGTGAGTCCTGGGGTCAGAGAGATTTCTGGGGAGAGAAGAGCTTCTCTTTCCTAAACTCTGGGCAGGAGAAGAAACAGGACAAACACGTTGGGCGAGGCTGGCAGGAGGGGAGCTGGGAGTCCTCTCGGCTTCCCTTCCCGTATCCAAGGGGAACTTGAAGAGAGGAAGGGGTCCGTGGAGGGGGAGTCAAAACCAAAAGGAAAACCCCAGAATAGCACAGAATTGTGTCAGTCCGAGGAGTCATTTCCAAAAATACGAGGTTGAATAGTGAAACAAACCACCCTTTTCGGGTCTTATGAGTCAAAGAAACCATTCAAAACTGAACTAGCCACACTAACACTTTCCATTCCCTCCAAATTTCCCCATTTGAATCAGCTCACAAAAGAGCTTTTTAAAAAAAGGAAAGAAAAGGAAATCAGAAAAAGCTGAAAAGGAGAGAAAAGGGAATTTAAGAGCTGGATTCATGTAATAGGCTTCGTGTATGTGAGAGATCCAGCAGCTGAATTTCCATTACATGCTCAGTTGGGTTAGAATGAAGGTGATTTCCGCCCTTTTCGGGGGAGGGGGGGGAGCCAAGCCAGGTGTGCAAATCCAGGTTTAGGGTTGGTTTAGGGTTCAAAGGACTGAACGCTCAGAAAATGGGTCAGTTTAATAACTGAGATTAGCGAGTTGACTGAGCATGGCAGGACCCACACGGCTGCTTCAGTGGTGGGATTCAACATTTTTGGTTCTGTGGCCGTGGCTTGGTGGGCGTGGCAGGGGAAGGATATCCAGGGTGGGCAGGGGAGACAGCCCACATGGAGTTGGGGGCAGCCGGGCCGGCCCGCGCGCCTGGGGGGCCTCGGGGGTTTCCGTGTCGGGGTGGCAGACTGGGGGTGGGCTGCCGGGGGCAAATTTTATCAGCACGGTGACTGGGAGAGGCAGATATGCTGGGGGTAGAGGGCCATATCCAGTAAGGGGATCGCGCTCCCGATGTTTGCAAGCGGTAGCGCGCTCCGACCCTCCATACCCATCCTGCAGCCCTGGTTGTCTGGATTCTCAGGCCCTGAATACCCGGCTGCTGTTGTGCAATGCCAGGTCCGTGGTTAACAAGGCTCCCCTGATCCATGATTTGGTTCAGGAGGAGGCCGCGGACCTGGTAGGTGTTACCGAAACCTGGTTGGGCCCAGAGGGCGGTGTCCCTCTGGTTGAGATGTGCCCACCAGGTTTCCTTGCATTTCACCAGCCTAGGGCTCAGGGAAGGGGTGGAGGGGTGGCGGTGCTTATAAAGGAAGCCCTTTATCCTAGGGAGGCCACTGTCCCTCAGACGGCTGGCTGTGAATCTCTATTTGTGAAGTGGGGGCAAGGGGTTCAGATGGGTCTTTTGATGGCGTACCTGGCTCCCTGCCATGTCTCATCGGCCCTGCCCGGACTCCTCGAGGTGATAGCCGGGCTGGCGGTTGAGACCCCCAGGTTTCTGGTCATGGGGGATTTCAACCTGCCATCGTCCGGTGAAACCTCGGGGTTGGTTCGGGAGTTCTTGGCTTCCATGACGGCCATGGACCTGACCCAGTTAGTTTCTGCCCCCACTCACATTGGAGGACACATGCTGGACCTGATTTTTGTCTCTGGGCAGTGGTTGAATGACTGTAATTTTGGGGAGTTAGTTATTACACCCTTGTCATGGACAGATCATTCCCTCCTTAGGTTGGACTTCTGTTCCGCCACCCCCCACCGTAGGGAGGCGGAACCACTTAGATTGTTCCGCCCCAGGCGCCTGATGGACCCGGAGCGGTTCCAGAGGGAGCTTGGGCCGTTTCCTGAGTCTCTGGCTCACAGCTCGTCTGGAGACCTGGTGGCGACCTGGGATGGGTTGGCCACCGGGGCTCTAGATCGAGTTGTGCCCCTGCGACCTCTGACCCGGCACAGATCCCATGTGGCTCCGTGGTATACGGAGGAGCTACGGGAGATGGTGCCGGAAAAGACGTCTAGAGGGCATTTGGAGGGCGAGCCGTTCTGAGTCTGACCGAACACAGGTGAGATCTCATATTAAGACTTACCTTGTGGCGATAGGGGCGGCAAAATCTTCGTATTTCTCTGCCCTTATTGCATCAGCAGAAAATCGGCCTGCCGCCCTGTTTAGAGTGACCCGCTCTCTACTTGAACCAAGAGCGCGGGATGACCTCTTGCAGGGTAGGGCGGAGGAGTTTTCCCGATTTCTGCATGATAAAATCGCTCAGATTCGGGAGGGGCTCGACTCCAATTGGATGGTCCCGGGGGAGGTGTCTGGGGCAGGTCTTGTGAGTGTTATCTGGGGGGAGTTCGACCCTGTGACCGCCGAGGGTGTGGACAGGTTGCTGGGGGGTCTGAATGCCACCACCTGTTTATTGGACCCGTGCCCTTCCTGGCTGGTTTCGGCCACCAGGGAGACGACACGAGGCTGGCTCCAGGGGATTGTCAACGCTTCCTTGAGAGAGGGGGTGCTCCCTACCGCCCTGAAGGCGGCGGTGGTGCGCCCCCTCCTCAAGAAGCCTTCCCTGGACTCAGCTATTTTAAACAACTATCGTCCAGTCTCCAACCTTCCCTTCGTGGTGAAGGTTGTTGAGAGTGTGGTGGCAGGTCAGCTCCCCCAGTACCTGGAGGAAGCTACTTACCTCGATCCGTTCCAATCGGGCTTCAGGCCTGGACATAGCACTGAGACGGCATTGGTCGCGTTGGTTGATGATCTCTGGAGGGCTCGTGACAGAGGGTTCTCCTCTGTTCTGGTCCTATTAGATCTCTCAGCGGCTTTCGATACTATCGACCATAGTATCTTGTTGCGACGGTTGGGGGGGTTGGGGATTGGTGGAACCGTCCTTCGATGGTTCTCCTCCTTCCTCTCCGACCGTTCGCAATTCGTGTTGGCGGGGGGGGAGAGGTCCACCTCTAGGCCCCTGGTTTGTGGGGTGCCTCAGGGGTCGGTCCTCTCTCCCCTCTTGTTCAACATTTACATGAAGCCGCTGGGTGAGATCATCCGTGGTCTTGGAGTGAGGTGTCATCTGTATGCAGATGACACCCAGTTGTACATCTCCACTCCGGACCACCCCAACGATGCTGTGGGGGCTATGTCTAGGTGCCTGGAGGCCGTGCGGGACTGGATGGGCGGGAACAGGCTTCGGCTCAACCCATCCAAAACCGAGTGGCTGTGGTTTCCGGCGCCCCGATATAGCCAGCTGACACCTTCGCTGGCTATCGGGGGGGAAGTTCTGCCCCCCACAGAGAGGGCTCGCAACCTGGGAGTCCTCCTGGATGTACGGCTGTCGCTTGAACATCACATCGCGGCCGTCTCCAGGGGGGCGTTTCATCAGATCCGTCGGATCTACCGGTTGCGGCCCTTCCTGGATCGGGACGCCTTGCGCACGGTCACTCAGGCCCTTGTCACCTCTCGCCTGGACTATTGTAATGCCCTCTACATGGGGCTCCCTGCGGGGAGCATCCGGAGACTCCAGCTGGTGCAAAATGCAGCCGCGCGGGTGATCATGGGGGCGTCACGTAGCGCCCATGTGATGCCTCTCCTGCGCGAGCTGCATTGGTTGCCGGTGGCTCTCCGGGTTCGCTTTAAGGTTCTAGTTTTGACCTTTAGGGCGACCCATGGCATGGGACCAGGTTACCTTCAGGACCGCATTCTGCCAGCGTTCTCCAACAGGCCGGTGCGTTCCCACAGAGAGGGTCTGCTCCGGGTGCCGTCGGCCGCTATGTGCCGTCTGGCGGCGCCGAGGAGTAGGGCCTTCTCTGTGGGTGCCCTCGCCCTCTGGAATACTCTGCCACCGGAGCTCCGTACCGGCACGGACCTGAGGGCCTTCAGGCGCGCGTTGAAGACCTGGCTCTTTGAGCAGGCCGGCCTTGGCTGAGATGGTTTTAATTTGGTCTCCATTTTATTAATTCTAAATTGGGTTTTAAGGGGGGGGGGGGGTTTGTTAGTTTTATCAAGCAGCCGATTGAAATTTAATATTTTTTAACTTTTGTATTCTTTGTGGGGTTTTTAGATGAGCTGTTCACCGCCCTGAGTCCCTCGGGAGAAGGGCGGTATATAAATGGAATAAATAAATAATAAATAAATAAATAAATAAATAAATAAATAAATAAATAAATATACTGCAAAATCCCCCTTCCCTCCCAATTCCCACCCCACTGACCTGCTTTCCAGCTCCGTTCTCCTGTGCAGGGCAACCAAAGGAGACCCAGGTGATCAGCTGGGACTCAATGGGAGGCAGAGAAGAGATGGGGTTGGCAGGGTCAGTCAGAGGTGGGATTGGACGGTTCTCCAAATGACTAAAATTTTCCACTACCAGATCCCCAGAACCGGTCAGGACCGGCTGAAGACCACCTCTGGGCTGCTTGTTCTTTCAAGAGATTCTGCAGAATTCTTCTTTCAGGCATTTTGGAGAGAAGAGAGAATTGGAGAGGTTCAGAGGGGGTCTTCAGCAGGTTCTGGCCAGTTCTGGACAACCAGTAGTGGAAATTTTGAGTAGTTCGGAGAACCGGCCAATCCCATCCCTGACTGGCCCCCCCATCTCTTCTCTGCCTCCCATTGAGTCCCAGCTGATTGGCTGGGTCTCCTTTGGTTGCCCTGCATGGGAGAACGGAGCTGGAAAGCAGGTTAGTGGGGTGGGGAGGGAAGGGGGATTTTGCAGTATCCTTCCCCTGCCACGCCCACCAAGCCACGCCCACCAAGCCATGCTATGCCCACCAAGCCATGCCCACAGAACCAGTAGTAAAAAAAATTGAATCCCACCACTGGAGAGGTTGAAGGGCTTTCAAGAAGAGATTGGACTGCCATTTGTCAGAAACGGTGTAGGGTCACCTGCTTGGATGGGGGGTTGGACTGGATGACCTACAAGGTCCCTTCCAATTCTGATTATCTGTATCAAGGACCACCAAAATCTTCTGCTTCAGTTCTTTGCAATGTGTCAGAAAACTAATTAACAGGTAGTCCTCGGCTTACAGCCATAATGGAGCCACTTATGACCAGTTTCGAACTTATAACAGACACATGTATTCCAATGGCCATGTGATCACATTTTGGGTGTTTAGCAACCGGCCTGCACTTATGGTCGGTTGCTAAATAACAGGACTGCAATAACAAGACTGTAATTTATGATGTTTTTTTCTCTTCTTAACGACCACCGCAAAGAAAAGTTGTAAAATATGGTGCAGCCCAGTGTGGTGGCTCAATTAGCCACTGACATGATTTACAACTATCATTCCAAGCTCAATTCCAGTCGTAAATTGAGGATTATCTGCGATCAGCTATAATAATTGGAGGCTCTAACTGTTTGTAATCTGAGTTCCAAGATCTTTGGAACAGGGGATTAACGCTGGGCATTCAAACTACACAGGCACTGCCATCTTCAGAATGGTAGGGGGGCATTTTTTTCCACAACCCTGAAGTGACACCCTGTTTATGTGTCACACTCCCTGTGGGTCTGGGAATTGCAGGTCTGGTTGCAGAAAAGGGGTCACTCTTGAGGGCATCAGTATTTCTATACACGTTTTGCCTGGCACCTGCGTGGTCCTTTCCCCCAATTTAAATTATTGAATTCAGTATTCTATTTTATTTATTATTAATTGTGATGCTTGGGAGAAAAATACTTTATCTTGAGGTGGAGAGCATCTGGGGAAGAGGGAGCAGCATTTGTTTCAAATATGCAACATTTGGGGCATGTGGCAAACCGTGGTTAGGAACAGATGACACGGTTACCAGCCAGGGCTGGCTGTACAATCAGTCCTGGCTGGTTTATTAAATGTTGGCTAAATAGCAGCATGTGTTAGTATGGCTTTGTTGATTTGGACGTGTGAGATTTCAGCAGGACTGTTTTTACAATGCTGGAACACAAACAAGACCTCTGAAAAATAAGATTATTAAAAATTAGAGGGGAGATAATTCTATTCCTTGAAGATCTTCAATCAGGGGTGGAATGCAAATATTTTTACTACCAGTTCTGTGGGCGTGGCTAGGTGGGAGTGGCTAGGTGGGCCATATGACTGTGTGGGCGTGGCTTTTTGGCAGCAACCCCCACGCTCCGTTTTGTTTTGCCTACTGGGCCTCAGGGAACCTCCTGGATGGAGCAGTAAGATAGCGAGGGGGAACCCGGCACAGCTGATAATTGGAACAGCTGATCATTGGTGGAAAGAAGTACCAGTTCGCCAATCGGTAGCATTTTTACTACTGGTTCACTTGAACCAGGCCAAATTGGTAGAATACCACCACTGTCTTCAATATACTGTTGAAAGAAATGTCCCCGGTTCGTTCCCAGCTGGGACACACCACAGACACTGAGAAGAAATGGATGCAGAAGCCAGCTGCCAGAAAGTGGAATTCTTTTAATGTAGGAAGGCAAGAAGCAAAAAGTGACAAAGCTTCCTGGCTTGCAAGCAGCTTGGAAGTGAGAATCTGAGCCTTTTATGCTTTAATTCCCCTTTGAAGCTCCTGCAGCTTGATGGGTTTTGATGGGCTTCTGAATGCCCTGGGTTTTGTTTTACTGGGTTAATACTGGGTTTTACTGGTTTACTTGGTCCCAGGTCTTTTGTTTTCCCTGTCCTTGGGGTTTAATCCTGTCAGGGGAAGGAAAAGGGGAGTTTTGGTTTACCTTGGAGAATTTATTTTTAGCCTGATTCCCCTTATCTTAAGGACTCTACTTAAGTGTTTCTATTGTCAGCTCTATTACCTTTTGTAACAGCCATTAGCAGGGCTGCTCTGAGTTTTCCTTTCAGCTGGTGCTTCTTAATTTCCTTAAAAGAGGAAGGCAGGGGTGGGATTCTACCGATTCAGACCGGTTTGGGTGAACCGGTAGTTCCGGTGATCATTTGACCCCACCCACCTGCCCCTATGCTGTATTTCCTTGTTTTTGAGCACAGCTGATTCGCGCGGCAGAATCATTTGCCGCGCATCAGCTGTTTTACTCACCAGGGCTGCAGCAGAAGGTAAGTATGATAGCTAAAAATGGTCTTTTCTAAATGCTGGGCACGCAAAGCGTGCGCTCACCGAACCAATTGTTTCACCGGTTGAATTGTACCACTGGGAGTAGGGCTGCCTTGAGTCTCTTGGCACTGTTTTCTGAGGTTTCTGGTGCTGTCCTTTCGGGGTGTACTTCCCACAATACCTTGAAATATTTTTTTAATTTTTATTTTTCCAGCCTTCCAAGGGGTGGAACATGATCCCAAAGAAGGCTTCAAGGAATTTCAAAAAGGTGTCACCCAGAACAAGACGGTGCTGGAAAATGGGACAGACACCCCTTGGAGATCAACGTGGCTGGCCAGCACAACCGTTCCCCTCCTGACCGTGCAAAGCAGCACAGACTACAAAGCCAGTAAGCCTCAAAAGGAGGGGAGGGTGAGAATATGAGTCCCAGACTCTCAGGAGAATCAATGCTCGCTACCATCGCTACCAACCATCGCTGATTGGTTGCACTGCTATAACAAAATAAAGGAATAACGGAACGCAGAATCGCAGAGTTGGAAGGGACCCTGGAGGTCCTCTAGTCCAACCCGCCCTGGGTCTTTCTTCTCCGTGATTAAAATTGTATTCATTCATCAGAATATAAAATACAAAGAAAATGAAAATAATTGGAACTTAGGGGAGGAGAAGGGGAAGAGGAGAAAGGGTGGGATAGAAAAGAAAAAAAATGTGTTGATTTCTGTTGCTGAGAGAGACAGTTGTTAAGCGAGTTTTGTCCCATTTTGTGACCATTCTTGCCACAGTTGCCAAGCGAATCCCTACAGTTGTTAAGTTAGTGACATGGTTGTTAAGTGAATCCGGCTTCCTCATTGACTTTGCTTGTCAGAAGGCCGCAAAAGGAGATCCTGTGACCTTGGGACACTGCAGCCGACATAAATACGAGTCAGTTGACGAATTTTGTCTGAATTCTGATCATGGGGATACTTGCAACAGTCGCAAGAGTGAAAAAAAATAAGCTACTTTTTTCAGTGCCATTGTAACTTTGAATGGTCACTAAATGAACTATTGAAGGTTGAGGACTATATACAGCCATTTCTATAACAAACAAAACTGCTAATCAGCAAAACCAAAATCAACCGTTCCATATTTTTTTTCCCCATCACAAGCACAAAATCCAATAGCTGAATGTCAATGGTGAAAAATGTAAGGTTCTATATTTAGGCAAGAAAAAACAAATTGCACAGGTAGAGTATAGGGGGGGGGGCGTTCAAGCTATTCTCCAAAGCATCTAAGGGCAGGACAAGAAGCAATAAGGATGGAAACTAACCAAAGAAAGAAGCAACCTAGAACTAAGGAGAAATTTCCTGACAGTTAGAGCAATTAATCAGTGGAACAACTTGCCTCCAGAAGTTGTGAATGCTTCAACACTGGAAGTTTTAAAAAAGATGTTGGATAACCATTTGTCTGAAGTGGTGTAGGGTTTCCTGGCCTAGGAAGGAGGTTGGACTAGAAGACTTTGTTATTCTATTCCAACTATTCCTTCCAACTCTGTTATTCTATTCTGTTCTGTTCTGTTCTGTTCTGTTCTGTTCTGTTCTGTTCTGTTCTGTTCTATTCTATTCTATTCTATTCTACTTTACTCTACTCTACTCTACTCTACATTCCTATTCTATTCTATTCTTATTCTATTTTCTATTCTATTTCTATTATTTCTATTTATATTCTATTCTATTCTAAAAGGAAGTGTTTAAAAAAGCTGTATTAGAATTGATTGATTTTGGAAATACTTTCAAAGAAAAGCTTAGAGTTTTAAAATGGAGCCTTCTTCTATCCCAAACATCATCCCCACATCATAGCGATTTTCATCTACTAACTCAAGGGTATCAAAATGGATTTCTTCAAGGGCCGGATCAGCCTTGTACTCCTCCACAGACCGGCCAAGGGAGGGTGGGGTAGAGACGGCACGGATGCCTCCTATAGCCCCCCCTGCTGGCCAAAACAGAGCATAGGGACACACATTTATTTATTTATTTACAAGATTTATATACCGCCCCCCTCTCCCTGCGGGACTCGGGGCGGTGTACAGCCATTAAAAAAATACAATAATAACACACTATTTAAAAAAAAGATTAAATATCGTGGCTGAATAATAAAAACAAGACAAGAGTTTAAAAATAAGGACTAAAACCAATTAAAACCAAATTTAAAACCCCATAAAACCCTAGGCCAGACCGGCTTGATGAAATAAATAAGTTTTCAACGCGCGCCGGAAGGTCAAAAGGTCAGAGATGATCTTCATCTCCGGGGGTAATTTGTTCCAGAGGGAGGGTGCCTCCAAAGAGAAGGCCCGCACCCTCGGAGTTGCCAGCCGTCCAGCTGGCGGCACCCCAAGGAGACCCACTGTATGGGGGCGCACTGGCCGATGGGAGATCATCACATGGGCCCCTCACGCTCTGTTTAGGCCAGCAGACTGCTGCAGGAGGCCATCCAGGCCGAAAACAAGGCATAGGGGGCCCCATGTGGGCCCCCACACCGTTTTGGCTGCTAGTGCTGCAGGAAACTATCCAGGCTGAAAATGGGGTGCCAGCGAGCCCATGCGTGGCTCCCCTGCACCTCATTTTGGCCAGGAGAGATGCAGGAGGCCGTCCAGGCCAAAAACAGGACACAGGGGATCCCATGTGGCCCCTTGCATCCCATTTTGGCTAGCAGAGCTGCAGGAGGCCCCCCACACGGACCCATACCATGCCCCGTTTTGGCTGGCAGAGTGCTGCAGACATCTGTCCAGGCTGAAAATGGGATGTGAGGCCTCCATGCCCCGTTTTGGCTTTTAGATGGACCACAAACTAGTCTTTTGCTATTTCCAGGCCGGCCTTGCAGGCCAGATTTACATATCCTGAATTTGACACCCCTGTACTAACTGTCCCCCCCTCCTGGGCTCCTCCAGAGAAACTGACAGCCCCAACCATTACCGTCCATGCCAAGAACGGGACCTGCCAGGCCCTCCTGAGCTGTGCCGTGCCAGAAGAGGAAGCTGGCAATCTGAGTTTCACCTGGTTCCAGGTCAACAGCAGTGTGGTTCTCTCTACGGCGCAGACACTGAAAGTTGCCCAGAAGCCTCCGCAGGGCGCCCCGGATTACGTCTGCATCGTTCGCAGCCAGGCGGGTGAAAGTTCCAGCGTGGTTTCGTTAGAGAAGCATTGCCAGGGTGAGTGCAGCTTCTGGTACAAAAACGGGTGTGGTTAAGGCACCGGAGGGTTTCGCCCAGGGGTAGGGCAATGTCTGGGGGTGCCCACGGGGTGCATTTTGACATTGTGAGGCAAGCTCACAAATGTGGCTGGTGCAGCGGCCATGCCAGTCAAAAACATCAATTTAGAAGAAAATTTATGATATTTATAATTATGATATTTGTAAATATTTATTTATTACTTGTATGTATCACTCATCTCATTACCCAACGTGACTCTGGGCTAAATGCTCCTTGTTTGCACTCAAAGGACTCTGCAGATATAACCGATGGCCATTTTTCTATCTGCCAACAGAAACTGGCTAAAGCCCCCCTCCTCAAAGCATCTTAAGTAAACCGAAAGAGCCCCTATCCCAAGAAATAAAAGCAAAAATCATCCACAATCTACAGTGAAAGGACTATAAGACAGACAGGTGGAAGACGCAGAGCACATCAATGAACGCCTATTAGTAGTCAAAAGACACAAGGAAAACGCTTTAATCTCCCAACGCATGAAGAGACTCAACCATAGTTCCAACTGGGAAACTGTGCACATCCTAGATCCATGATGGCATGCGAGCCCCAGCCAAATTTACCTGCACTGCACATGCACACACCTCCCAGCTCAGTTTTGGCCCGTTTGAGGCCTTTTTCACCCTCCTGGGTGCTCGAGGGAAGCCTCTGAGCCTTTGGAGGCTGAAAAAATGACCTTTCGGAAATACTGGAAGTGCCAAAACCAGAAGTGCCAAAACGGGCTGTTTTTCGGCCTCCAAAGGCTGCAGAGGCTTCCCTCAAGCCCCTAGGAGGGCACAAATGCCCTCAAATGGCCCAAAAATCATCTGGGAGGCGCGCACATTCACAGTGCAGGTAAGGGAGGGTTGCGCGCACATATGCGGGGGGGACGGGACGCATTGCATTGTGGGTGCTCACACACGCATGTGCTTTCGGCACACCACAATAAAAAGGTTCACCATCACTGTCCTAGAGCAAAACCACTAGGGAATTCCTAGAAGCTTGCCATACAAACAAATCAACAGACAAATAGATATAAACCACATTTACACACCAGCACAAAGAGATAATAAAAAAGCTAAAACGGAACCATCAAACCAGAACGCCAATAACCAATACCAAGATAAGAAGGAATTAATACCAGACAAACAATCAAATAGAAAACAATAACCTAATCAAGGAACTACCAAGAAGAAAACCACACCCCACCAATCCTGCCAGAGCAAACTATGTGTGAATAGGGAACAAGCCCCATGACTACCGATATTACTTTGTTTGGTAATGAAACATCTGCAAGAAAACAAGCAAGCCCAGAGAGCACCAAGGGGCCCATCGTCTATCTTTCTATTCCTGTTTAATTAAAATATTCCTGTTTAAATAGAACAAAAGCAGGAGACACAGAACACACGGCAGGCATCAAGATTGGCATTTAAGGCATCGTGTCAGGATTCCGGCAGTTAACCCAATTAAATCATTAGTCTCGAGCCAAACTCCCAAAACTTCAAAGGATTTATTCAATAGAATAGAATAGAATAGAATAGAATAGAATAGAATAGAATAGAATAGAATAGAATAGAATAGAATAGGATAAAATGGGATGGAATGGGATGGAATGGGATAGGATAGGATAGATACTGGAAGGAATAGAATAGAATAGAATAGAATAGAATAGAATAGAATAGAATAGAATAGAATAGAATACTTTATTGGCCAAGTGTGATTGGAGACACAAGGAATTTGTCTTGGTGTAAATACTCTCAGTATACATAAAGAAGGAACATTCGTTAAGAATCAAGAATCATAATGTACAACACTTAATGAGAGTCATAGGGTACAATCAACATCAAATCATACTAGGAAACAGGATACAAGCAACAAAGTTATAGTCACAAGTGGGAGGAGATGGGTGATAAGGAGTGATGAGAAGATTAACAATAATAGTAGTGTACACTTTGTAAATAGTTGAACAGTGTTGAGGGAATTATTTGTTTAGCAGAGTGATGGCTTTCGGGGAAAAACTGTTCTTGTGTCTAGTTGTTCTGGTGTGCAGTGCTCTATAGTGTCATTGAAACAGTTTATGTCCAGGATGTGAGGGGTCTGTAAATATTTGCACAGCCCTCTTTTTGACTCATGCAGTATACAGGTCCTCGATTGAAGGCAGGTGGGTAGTAATTGTTTTTTTCTGCAGTCCTAATTACTCTCTGAAATCTGTGTCTGTCCTGTTGGGTTGCAGAACCAAACCAGACAGTTATAGAGGTGCAGATGACAGACTTAAATCATTCCCCTGTAGAACTGGATCAGCAGCTCCTTGGGCAGTTTGAGCTTTCTGAGTTGGCGCAGAAAGAACATTCTTTGTTGTGCTTTTTTGATGACGTTTTTGATGTTAGGTGTCCATTTTAGGTCATGTGATACAGTAGAACCTAGAAATTTGAAGATCTCTATTGTTGATACTGTGTTGTCTAGTATTGTAAAAGGTGATAGTATGGGAGGATTTCTTCTAAAGTCTACCACCATTTCTACGGTTTTGAGTGTGTTCAGTTCCAGATTGTTCCGGTTACACCACGAGGCAAGTTGTATTACCTCCTGTCTGTATGCAGATTCATTGGAAGTCAACATTGGCATGACCTGGGCGTAGCCGACTCTGAGACACATAATTCACTATCACCTTTGACCCTGCTTTTCTCCCCACTCCTCTGGGTTTATCATAATTCATATTCTCCAATGAAATATGTCCATAGCCAAGAGTCATCAATCATGCGGCAGAAGATTCAGTCATCTAATCAGCCTCTGAAGAAAATATGAATGGAATGTGCTTTTGATTCCACACTGCTGCCTGCTCTTTGAAACTCCCCCCTCTTTCTGTTGCCAACTATAAAACGTGTATAGAAAATGTTTTGAGTTGACACATCCCCATCTTCCTTTTCTAACCTGACAATGGCTTATGGCGAGAGATGCTTGCAATCCTGGGGGCCCATGGCACAGGAGAGAGGAAAGGAAGAAAATTCATTTGGTGTGACTCCAGGGATGGGATTCGAAAATCCCAGCAACCAGTTTGCTGCCCAGTTGCTGGTAGGCGGGGCCATGGTGGGTGGGGCCTATTGGAACTAGGCTTCCGGTGGGCTTCGAGCTGTTTTTGGCTTCTGGTGGGCCTCCAGAGCCCAGGGGAGGCCGTTTTCACCCTCCCAAGGGTCCAGAGGCCTCCACCAGGCCTCTGGGAGGGCAAAAACTGCCTCCTGCAGCCTGTGGAGGCCCACCGGAAGCTGGAAATAGGACTGTTTTGCCACTTCCAGTTTTTCCAGGAAGGCCATTTTTCGCCCTCTCAAGGGTCCAGAGGCCTCCGCCGGGCCTCTGGGAGGGCAAAAATGGCCTCCTCCAGGCTCTGGAGGCCCACCGGAAGCTGGAAACAGGCCCATTTCTAGACTTCCAGAAGGCCTGTTTTCCCCCTCCCAGAGCCTCTGCGCTGACCCTGCACTTACCTCCATCGAAAATGGGCCACACGGAGACTCCAGGGTGGGAAGGGGAGGGGCCAGCCGGTCAGTTGAAATAGCAGTTCGGTGAACCAGCTGTAACTTTAACGTCTGGTTTGCCCAAACCGGTCCAAACCAGTAGAATCCCACCCCGTGAGACTCACCAGGGAAGATATCCTGAAAATAATCGCAGATAGTAGAGCGGAATGTCAAGAGTTTGAGCACACAGAAGTCGTCAAACTTGTAGATAACCAGAACATTTACCAAAGGTTAATGCTACAATTAAAAAGACCAGGTCTAGAGTCTGGGTTAATGGTGGTGGTAGATAGATAGAAGTAGATAGAATAGCTTTATTGGCCAAGTGTGATTGGACACACAAGGAATTTGTCTTGGTGTAAATACTCTCAGTATACATAAAGAAGGAACATTCGTTAAGAATCAAGAATCATAATGTACAACACTTAATGATAGTCATAGGGTACAATCAACATCAAATCATACTAGGAAACAGGACACAAGCAACAAAGTTACAGTCACAAGTGGGAGGGGATGGGTGATAAGGAGTGATGAGAAAATTAACAGTAATAGTAGTGTACACTTTGTACATAGTTGAACAGTGTTGAGGGAATTCCAGATGTAGGGTTTGGGTTAATGTTGGTGGCACAATTGCTTGTCAATCTTATCATAGAATTGGAGGGAATTTAGAAGTCTCCAGTCCAACATTGCACTAATGGTCTTACCTAGTTTTGGGTAATGAAACTTCTGCAAGAAAACAGCCAAGTTCAGAGAGCACCAAGGACCCCTCATTTTAACCTTGAGCTGCAAATATTCTTCTCTATCAGTCCAACTTCTGCCAAGTGTCGGATTGACAAGGATTCTGTGACCAATGACCATTCAGCCTCTATTGAAAAACTTCACCACTTCCAGTGGCAGCCTGCTCCTCTGGATAACAGCTTTTGTACTCTCAGGGAGTTGTGAAGACACTTGCCAGGGTGTTGCACATGGTCACCAGGATGAACCTCAAGAGCATCCTTGCCTATTGTAGGAGCGAATCTCTACTCTAGGCAGGTATCTGGGTTAGACTAGATGATCTCCAAAGACCATCCAACCTATTATTCTATGATGAAATACACCATGATACCAGAGTCACATATTTTGGGGTAGCAACTCCTCCCATTGGGTGCATTGATTGGGATTGATGAGAGTTAAATCCTTACTCCGGCTTTCCCCAACCTGGTGCCCACCATTTGAGTTGGGGTTGCTAGCCTGGTGGGTCATTTTTGGGGGGGAGAAGTTGTCATAAATGATACTTCATAAAAATGCTTAAACCACTCCACAATTTTGCTATAAAAAATAGGGTTTGGGGAAGGATCTAACTGACTTTGCTTTTATTTTGGGTTCCTACAGATCCGCCTATCACCAGCAAATATCTCTCGGCATCTTTTTATGCTAAATATATCGTCCCACCTTTCATCGTTCTTGTGATCTTGCTGATTCTCTTCTTAATGTACAGACGAAAAAGAGGAAGAGGTGAGAAGTCCTTTTTTCTCTTTTTAGCAGGAATGCTTATTTGCCAAACCGTTTATTATTCACTATTAAAAGATATGAAGAACGGTTGTAGGTGTGTCTAGTCTAGTGAAAAGAAGGACTAAGGGTGCCATGAGTGGGGTCTCCCAGGTATTTGAGGGGCTTCCCCAAAGAAGAAAGGAGGTCAAGCTATTTTCCAAAGCACCAGAAGGCAGGACAGGAAGCAATGGATGGAAACTCATCAAGGAGAGAAGCAACCAAAGAACTATTTCATGACAGTGAAAACAATTAACCAGTGGAACAAACTCCCTCTAGAAGTTGTGGGTGCTCCATCACTGAAGGCTTTTAAGAAGAGATTGGATGGCACTTGTCTGAGATGGTATAATAGGGCAGGGGTGTCAAACTCAAGGCTTAAACCTGGCCCATGGGGTTGGTCTGGAAATATCAAAGGACCGGCCCACAGTGCCTGTGCCAGACCCATGGGTAGAGGTGGATTCAGCTGGTTCTGACCGGTTCTGGAGAACCAGTAGTGGAAATGTTGAGTCGTTCAGAGAACCGGCCAATCCCACCTCTGACTGGCCCCGCCAACCCCATCTCTTCTCTGCCTCCCATTGAGTCCCAGCTGATCGGCTGGGTCTCCTTTGGTTGCCCTGCACAGGAGAACGGAGCTGGAAAGCAGGTCAGTGGGATGGGGAGGGAATGAAGGCTTTGCGGTATCCTTCCCCTGCAACGCCACAGGACCAGTAGTAAAAAAAATTCCTGTTTCTTCCACAGCCCACGGAGCCCCACTACCACTCCGTGTCAGCTGCTCGGCCTCCCTCCGAATCAGATTCCGACAGGGGCATGATAACTAGCCAGTGAATTAACCAGCAGTCCTGGCCATGGGCAAGATAATGGGCAGGGGGTGGGGGTGCCCCAGATAATTCCTGCAGCAGCCCAGCATGCACGCAAGCAGCAGTTCCTCCAAAGAATTCATATCTCTTTTCTTTCCCGTCCAACAGAAATACACAGCAGCATGGAGTCCATCAATGAGTCTTCAGGTACGTCATCTTTGTAGCCACGGCCCTCATCAAGCCACGGCTGGGCCACATTCACTTTTCTTGGGTGCCTAGATGGGGAACCGCCCTGAGGTGCTGCAAATCAGGAGTCAGTTTGTACTTTCATGTAGCAGCAAAGAGGGTGTCAGGCACAATAAATTAGGAAGTCCAGGCAGTTCAGATGAATATATAGGTCAGTGATAGCGAACCTTTTTGTTGTGGTCTGCCGAAAGCATGTGCACGCGCAATACTACAAGTGCATGCATGCCGACACCCATGATGCAATGCACCCCACCCCCCTGTGCATGCATGCGCAACACCCCTGCCTCGCCCCCTTACCTGCAACGCACATGCATGCGCCTACCAGCTGATTTTCGGTCCGTTTGAGGCCATTTTCACCCTCCTGAAGGCTTGAGGGAAGCTTGGAAAGCCAAAAAATGGGCCCATTTCAGCACTTCCGGTATTTCCAGAAGGCCCATTTTTCCGCCTCCCAAGGCTGCAGAGGCTTCCTTCAAGCCTACGGGAGGGCGAAAACGGCCTCAAACGGGCCGAAAATCAGCTGGGAGGCACGCACATGCGCATTGCGGGTAAGTTTGGCTTGGCTCTGTGTGCCATCTATAGTACGCATTGCCATAGGTTCGCCATCATGGATATAGGTTTATTGCAAGGTCAAGCTCTCGACAAGAATCTGGCCAACTAACAGTTCAAAGTAAATTGGTAGCAGATAAGAATTAGCGGAACTCAAGGTGGGATTTGGATCTCTTGTGAGCACAAAGGGACTCGAGGCTGAGGACTTGCTTGACTCCTCCCTCCCTTGGGCTCAGCCTGGTCACCTCCTCTATTGTAAATCAGAGCAGAGGAGACCCAACCTTGCTGACTTCCAACTCCCAGCAGCCTCTGTTGGCACATGTAATGGTCTCTTTAGGTAGAGCATCCACTGGGCATGAACAGGGCTTAATTCTCATTTCAGACTCCGACAACGAGGTGGGTCCTTCGGTGGAACAGACGGCAGAGGTCAGCTTCCTTCCCGAGGTAATCCGGTTATGCCCTGTAGGGGATGGAAATCCTGTTTCCTTTCCCTCCTTTGCCTGGTCTTTTGCATAGCATAAGATGTCAGTGTTGTAATAATAATCACAAAAAACAACCAGAAACAGTGAACAAGAGCTTTATTATTAAGGTTTTGCAAAAGGGAATTCTGCTCATGGCAGAAGACATTTTCCCCAGGAGGGCTGGGGTTTATATACAGGTTCAAATATACAATCTCTGCCCCTTTCCTGGGTTCACAATCTATCCAAGTACGTAGCATCCTATGTCACACCCATCGCATAACACCTGTTTCCTTGTCTTTGGAAACTACCCTTGTTCTCATTGTCTTTCTGTTATGTCCCTCCGTTCGGGTCATTATGACCCAGTATCTCCAACATATATCCTAACACCAAGAAATACAAACCCACATATAACAGCGTTCCAGCAAACCTCCATTCCAGCCAATAACTCCAAGACAGACATCTCTCAAAAGTTCCTTTTATTTGGATAGTAACTGACTCAACTGTGGAATCCTGAATCTGAAAGTTCTGGGCTTCCTTACAATAAGTAAAAACTATCAATCCATCCCCCACCACATCACTTGGCCCAATCATCATCCATCCCAAAGTAAGACTTCCTTTCACTATGCGCAACACGACCTGACCTTGAATCAGAAAAAGAATTTTATTATGTCTAACTAGATCTACTCCAATGAATTCCCCCCTCCCACTTTCCCAGGCCCAATTGTGGCAGTGTGGGAGCATCGGATCTCAATGTGGCTTCCAAAGCTGACATAAGAAATAGAGTCCCCGACTTACAACAAGTTGCTTAACAAGCGTTCAAAGTTGCAACAGATCTACCTTGGGTCTACTTACAACACAGTTCCAACGGTCAGGCTGTATCTGCAATTGCGTGACCGAAGTTCAGCCGCTCGATAACAAGGCCACATTTATGGCTTTGTTCGTAGGATCCCACAGTCACGTGACCATGTGTGCGGCCTCCACTCACCCACACGTCAGGGTTGGTGTAGAGAGCTTTATTCAGTTTGTTCCCGCCCCCCAGTTCCATCTCAGGTTTTCAGCGAACCCAAGCACGTCTGGCACGTCTGCAAGCTTAGCCACAGTCATTGGCTCACGACCAAGTAGAGACCCAAAAGCAAAACAAACTTACAGCCAAACCAAAAACAGTCTTGGACGTGAAGGTTTGCTTGGGGGAGGTTCCAAAAATTAACAGCCCTCCGACGTCCAAGGCCTCCACTGAGGTTTGTCAACAAGTCCAGTGGTCCAAGTTTCAGAGCTTGCAAGGAGAAGTCACAGGGATTATCCAAGCCAGGAATGCAGGGGGTCGTTTTCAGCAAAGCCAACCACAAACAAGCTCCAGACTAATCTTCCAGGCAATGGCCAATTGAGGCCAATTTAATTTAAACAACTCTCCACAATTGAATTAAATCCATGAGCTGCAGAGTTGCGGGAACACAAACAACCATCTGGCCACGACCCACACACCTTGCTTCCAGCAGCACCTCCCTCTGCCTGCTGTGCTAAATAGCCCCTCCCGGTACAGCCCATTAAGAGGGGCGGGGCCTTTTCCCCTCAATCTGGCAGATCTCTGCCTCTCTGCCCTGCGTGCTCTAGCATCCACCAAGGCTGGCAGCTTCTCCCCCTCTACCTCATTGGCCTGTGAGCTCCCACCAGCCAAGGCATGTTCTGCCGGCAGCTCAGGATCAGCAATACCAGACGTGCCAGGAATACTCTCATTCTCCCTCGATACCTCTGTTGAAGATGTGGAGGAGCCGTTGTCCACAGGAGATATCACACATTTTATGATGGTTTTGCCAAAAAAACCAGGACTTCTGGTTCTTGGCCAGACCATGTCCTACAGCCCCGTGATGGCAAATCAATAGCACGTGTGCCAGAAGTGGCACACAGAGCCCTCTCTGTGGGCATGCGAGCCGTCACCCCAGCTCAGCTCCGCTGCGCATGCGCATGTGTGTCAGGGTTCTGACAGATGCCCTAATTAAAACCATGAGCCTCAAGCCAAGTTTCAAAAGAAATCCAGTTATTTATTAGGAGCAACATGTTGGCCCATACCCAAATGAAGTCAGCCCTGCCTGACGTAACTTACGGCCCACCCATGACCCTGTTTCCCGCTCCCAACTAGCACTTTCGCAGCCTGTAGAAATCACGCCTCTCCGGTTGGTCCCTGGTAGCCTGGGATACAGCCCTGAAGAAGATATCCGTGGAATGTGCTTCTGGGTGTGGCTACTGCTCCATCAGTTTCCCCCCGTCCTACCTATGGCAAGTCCAGAGCAGGCAAGGAATGCTTTACGAGTTGACAGCACGCGCCTCATGCCGGCCAGCTGTTCCTTGGGTCTCTGCCGTGCATGCGCAGGGGGCAGGTGACACGCACATATTGCATTTTGGGGGTGCGTGCGCACTCACTTTGGGCACTCAGTTAGCCATCACTGCCATAGCCATCATCATTGGCTTTGTTAACAAGCACTGTTACTTACCTAACGGCCACTGCAAAAGTTGTAAAACCAGGTTGGTCCCACAAGCAACCCATTTTATGACCATCGTGACATGCAACCAAAATGGGCAGCCTGCATTATGGTTGTATGTCGAGGACTACCTGTTAAAGATGGCTCATCTTCAGAGCAGAAATGGCGTGTTGCAGGAGGGAAGGACAGAGTCCCCATCTTGACCAGAGGGCTGCTGCCCCCAAGAGCCAGAAGCTGCAGGAATATTAGCAGCAGCACATCCTGCCTTCCTTTTGCTATCTTGGCAGCCTTTGGAGAGGAGAGGGGATAAACTGCAGGCATTTTGGCTTTTGACTTTAAATTGCACCGCTATAATTCGACTCTTTTGCTCCACCAACAGCCGCTTGAGGTTTTAGATCAGGGCTCTCCAAACGTGGCCACTTTAGACTTGAGGACTTCAATTCCCAGAATTCAATTCCCAGAATTCAACTCCCAGCCAGGGAATTCTGGGAGTTGAAGTTCTCAAGTCTTAAGTGGCCATGTTTGAGAACTCCCTGCTTTAGAGCTACAGACATGAACGTGGACAAATGAAAAGGGATTTTTCTCTTCCTTGCAGGGCGTTAAATCTCTCCGTCAGGACAACCCACCCATCGCCAAAGCAGCCGTCAGCAACCAGGAAAAGGCGTCCGATACACCGAAGCAACTTCCAACTCAAGCATGATTTTTTGCTTCAGATTCTGGGTCACTGCCTTCTCTCCCATGTTAGGGAATGCTAAAGATGGTGGGGTGTGGAAGGATATCTGGCCACCCCAGAAAAGAAGCCCTGGAATGACCCACACACACACACACACATACACACACACACAGGAGAAGGATTCCAAAACTGGCATCTCATCTCCAACTTCGCTGGTGATATAAAACTGACCCATTTTAGTCTTGCTTAGGTTCTCAGCAGTTTTGGCCAGACTCTCTTTTTGGATAATTTCCAAGATTTGGAAGTGGAAAAGACCATACTTGGAATACTGCATCCAATTCTGGGCACCAGGATACCAAAAAAAGATGTTGAGACCATGGAAAGTGTGCGGAGGAGAGCAACTAAGAGGATTGGGGGGGGGGTGGAGGTTAAACCATACAATGAGCAGCCTTCCAATATTCGAGGGGCTGCCACAGAGCGGAGGAAGGGGTCAAGCTACTCTCCAAGGCCAGACAAGGAACAATGGATGAAAGCTGATCAAGGAGAGATTCAACCTGGAAATAAGGAGGAATTTCCTGACAGGGAGAACAATCAACCCCTGGAACAGGAGTTGCCTTCGGAAGTTGTGGGAGCTTCATCCAAGAGACTGAACTGCCATCTGTCAAAAGTGATGTAGGGTCTCCTGCTTGAATGGGGGAGTTGGACTAGATGACCTACAAGGTCCCTTTCAACTCTGTTAATCTGTAAAATCTGTAAACAATTGAGGGAACCAGGAGTATCTAGCATGAGAAAGAGAAGGGCTAGGAGTGACATAATACAATCTTCCAATATTTGAGGGGCTGCCACAGAGAAGAGAGGGTCAATTTATTCTCCAAAGCACCTGAAGGCTGAATAGGAAGCAATGGATGGAAAATTATCAAAGAGAGATCCAAGCAGAAATTTCCTGATTGGTGCATATTAATCAATGGGTTAATTTGTGGGGGCTCCATTACTAGTTTTCAAGAAGAGGTTGAACAGCCATTTGCCCAGAATGGTCTTGAGCACGGGGTTGGACTAGAAGACCTTCAAGGTCCCTTCCAACCCTATTATTCTATACTGCAGGGGTCCCCAAACTTGTATGGGGACATAATGTATGTTCCAAGTTGGATGCACCGTATTATGTTTCAGGTCTTGTTCCCCTCATCTGTAATCTTGGTTACATTTGTGTGAAACCATTCAAAGCAGCCACCCCCCAATTCTGGATGACGTGTCATCAGTCTGTAGGTGATACCCAGGTATTTACACCTACCCTGGTTCGAATGGAAATCCCAGTGGAAACCCTGAAGGTTCTCATGTTATGGATGAGTCAGACAAAGCAAGAGAGTGACTACAAGATGGAACAAATAATATTGAAATGGAAAAAAAGCAAAATGGGGAATGTAGATTTGCAACTATTATAAAATGAAGGGTAATATTTCAACATGACAGTATGGGGGGGTTGGGAGGAGAGAAAAACGGATCTGTCCTACCTAACTCCTGGCTTCCAGAAACTTGCAAGATCCTTATGGAGAAGGGTGCCATCTTTCTCTGGAGAAGCCAAAAATTCCTATGGGGAACATCAAAAGATGACAACATGAAAATCACCTGGGATCCATGGCTGAGACTCTTGGGGAGGGGGCACCCATATTGTACTTGTCAGTCTGTTCCAAGTTTGGGGGTCTTTGGTGCTCTGTGAGCTTGGTTGTTCTCTTGCAGACATTTCATTACCCAACTAGGTAACATCACCAACCCTCCACGGTTTGAATGTTAGAATAGAATAGAATAGAATAGAATAGAATAGAATAGAATAGAATAGAATAGAATAGAATAGCTTTTATTGGCCAAGTGTGATTGGACACACAAGGAATTTGTCTTGGTGCAAATGCTCTCAGTGTACATAAAAAGAAGATACATTTGTCAAGAGTCAAGAATCATCAGGTGCAACATTTAATAATAGTCATAGGGTACAATAAGCAATCAAATCATGCTACGAAACAGTCAATATAAATTATAAAGATACAAGTGACAATCATACAGTCACAAGTGGGAGGTGACGGGTGATAAGGAGTGAAAAGATTAATAGTGATAGTAATGCAGACTTAGTAAATAGTTGGACAGTTTTGAGGGAATTACTTGTTTAGCAGAGCGATTGCATTCGGGGGAAAATTATTCTTGTGTCTAATTGTTCTGGTGTGCAGTGCTCTAGTCTATAGCATCGTTTTGAGGGAAGGAGTTGAAACAGTTTATGTCCAGGATGTGAGGGATCTGTAAATATTTTCACAGCCCTTTTTGACTCATGTAGTATACAAGTCTTCAATTGAAGGCAGGTGGGTGGTAATTGTTTTTTCTGCAGTGCTAATTACCCTCTGGAGTCTGTGTCTGTCCTGTTGGGTTGCAGAACCAAACCAGTTATAGAGGTGCAGATGACAGATTCAATCATTCCTCTGTAGAACTGGATCAGCAGTTCCTTGGGCACTTTGAGCTTCCTGAGTTGGCGCAGAAAGAACCTTCTTTGTTGTGCTTTTTTGATGACCTTTTTGATGTTAGATGTCCACTTTAAGTCCTGAGATATATTGACATCCATGTTGACAAATTTCAATGCTTAAGCTTCAAGTAGCACTGATTGTGTTACCTAGCTGGATAACAAAATGTCTGCCAACAAAACAACTAAACTCAAAAAGTACCAAGGACCCTAGAGTTGTCCTCCTCTTCTACCTCCTGCTCCTCTGCAGACCCCACTTACTTCTGGCATTGATGGTGTTACCTAGTTGGGCCCTGAAACGTCTGCAGGAAAAGTACCAAAGCCTCTAGGACCCCAGAGTTCAGCCCTGAGCTACAGATATTCCTTACTGTTCCAAGCTTAACATCAATTTGTTATATAATCTGGAGTAATGTTTAACCTATTGATTTTTTTTATTGCCTCCCAGTGTTAAAACGAGTTTGCCATCCCAAACAGAAGAATCCCCCCCTTCTTTTCATAACCAATGATCCAGCTATTTATCCTGTAATGAATCCCTTATTGTAAATAAACACCAGGAGTTAAATTGGTTTAGAGTAGATGTTCTTTGAATTGTGTTAATCCTTGGTTTAACACCCTCTTGAGCGATAATAAGCCATTAAGTCTTCACCCTCAAGGCTTCAACGATCCCTTGGTGTAATCTGACATTTATGAGATTATTGAGCCACGGAAACAAGAGGTACGACATTCACACCTCTAAACTTAAGTTAACAGTGAATTGCAAATCCAGTACATGTCTAATTCAACGGTTACTTTTATGAACAGGAGAACAATTATGATGGTCCTTGTTGAAGGATCTTTATGGCTCTAAATCTCTTAAGAAGGAAAATGCAATCTTGGAATATTTTTGGGGAGGTTTGCTGGCAAGACAGGAAACTCCATTCTTACCTCTAAACACCTGTCTTTACCATTTCTAAGAAGCTATTGGAGGGGGGGGGGATTTGTAAGATGTCGCTTGATCATTTGGAAACTGAACTGAAGCATGTCACCTTAGCACCCTCTTCTTGGCAAAAAGCAACCCATTTAAAAATAAAAAAAAGTTGGAAGGGACCTTGGAGATATAGTCCAGGGGTGCCAAACTCCTGTGGCCCATTGGGTCGTCCCCGGGCTTTAGCTCAGCCTTTCATCCGAGCACCAATGGGGGGGGAGGGGGGGCAGAGAGACTGAACACCATGGGAGAGCAGGACCTGAGGTGCTAAGTGAACTATCAGCAGTCCAATACTCAAGCATTGGGACGAAGTCCATACAATAATATATAATACAATATTGTCGTGTACAATAATGCTGTTCACAGTAGCACGGGACTAACCCCCTTCAAGGCAGTGAGCAGTATTGTTCTGACCAAGGCTTATGGAGACACATAACAAACACACGTTGTTAGAGCCTTTTTTTTTAATTTCAATGGCTGTGAATTTTAGTCATTCACAGCCCGTAATGATTCTGAAAGAGTTTGTAAAGAGTCCCATGGAAGTCTGCTGAAGTCCTTCGGGATAAGTCTGATCAGCACGCACCTTTAACTTCCTTGAAATGCTGCCAACCAATTAGTTATACGAGGCCAAAACGGAGCACAAATTCAACCCAGAGCTTCAGGTTTCAAATCGACCAGCACAAACCAAGTTGCTTCCTGGAAAGATTCCTGTCCCTTTGCTCCTCCTTTATGTCTTATGGGCCTATCACCTCCCAGCCTTACTCCCGAGTTGCCCCTTTTGTCTCAGCTGTTCTTGCCTTCTGGCAGCTCTGTGCATACGTGCACTGGGAACAGGCTCCCCTTATTCCTCTGCCTCGCTGCTGCCAAGCTCCAGAGGCTCTGGAGGCAGCACCCCACTCCCAGATGGCCCTGGCCCCATCTCTGCATTGGATGCAGGACCCTCATCCAAGTCCTTTCCAGACTCCCGGACTGGTCCCCGTCCTTCCCCACTGTCCGATTCCACTGCCATCCGCACAGGCTGCCAGCGAACCGCAACAGGTATGGACTTCGTCCCAGTGCCCGAGTATCTGAGGGATTCCCCCCCCTCTGTCAGCTTGACCAATTGGATGTCAATGCTGAAAGTAACTTGGGAGAATGTAAAAGAAAAAAGTGCTAAAGCACTGCATACTTATAAGGAAGAGACAGGCAAACACCGAGCCCTGCAACGGCCGTTCCAGGTGCGGGAGAAGGTCTACCTCTCCACCAAATATCTGAGGTTAAGACTCCCCAGCAAGAAACTGAGGCCATAGTTTATGGGACCATGCCCCATAGTAAAGATCATCAACCCAGTCAAGGTGCAACTGAAATTGCCCCGATTGCTAGGGAAGATACACCCGGTATTCCATAGCAGCCTCTTAAGACCCACGGTCGGCTTTTGGTCTGTCAACATCGTCACATATTGGAACTTTCCCCCCCTTTGTTAAACCGGGAGGGGAGAGGGTGTGGCCAGCACGTGACGCACCTGGCCCACGGGCTGCGAGTTTCACCCCGGTTCTAGTCCAACCTCCTACTCAAGCAGGAGACCCTATGCCAATGATGGTGAACCTTTTCGGCACCGAGGGCCCAAAACCGGAACATGCATGCATGTATGCGTGCAGGAAACCCAAAGAGCAGCTGGCAGGTGCGTGCATGCTTGTTTTTTGGCCATTCTGGGGGCCATTTTCCAGGCCATTTCAGGCTGAAAAACAGCCGAACAAAACAGCCTGAAAATTGCCCTGAAAACGGCCCGGAAAATGACCTGTTTTTTGGCTGTTTTCAGGCGCTCCAGCACCCACAAAGACCAGCTGGCTGGCACGCATGTGCGCAACAGGAACCAGGAAAGCAGCTGGTGACTATGCCCACAGGGGGGCTATGCTTGCCACCTCTGGCATGCATGCCACGGGTTCACCATCACAGCCCTAAGCCATCCCTGACAAATAGTTGTCCAAATTTGGTGGGCGACTCCTCTGTATCCAGGGATACTTTCAAGCCAGGGACCATTCATTCCACAAGCCGCCCCCCCTTCCTGAAAACATCACCAGGCCAGACAGAACAGAATACCCAAAACTCCAAAAGATGTTTATTTTTTTTTTAGAAAAGAATGTACAATTTTACTTCCTATTATTTATGAAAAAAAAACCCTCGACTAACATTGTTGTAATGCTTAGTACCACTGCAAACGGTAAAAACAAAATTTTATATATTAAAAAAAATTTACATTTTACAATTTTCTACATGCATGCACAAGGTTTCTCTGCTTTTTTTGGGGGGGGAGGGGGAAACGACATCAGAAAATGGTTTCCTAAATTCGGTGCGTGTGTGTGTGTTTGAGCTAAGGAGAAAGGTGGCCTCTGTTTGAATACTTCCAGTCTGGGAGGGAATGATGGTCCCTTGAACTCTTTTCCCCCTGCTAAACCACCAAGTCTTAAAATGAGATGAAAAGGGCAGAGTGAAGTTACTTCTCAAGAGACCAGATCTGGATGTGCTTTCAAATTTTAAGAGGATCAAGAATGGGCTACAAACACAGGACCCTCTCTGTCCCATCCCCCATGAAGATTAGAAATTTTCTATAGTCCTTGACTTACGACTTATTTAGTGACTGTCATGCCCGTCAGAATCTGACTCCGAGGGGAGGCCGAGCAGCTGACAGGGAGTGGGAGTGGGGCTCCGTTGGCTGTGGAAGAAACTGGGGAAGGGCAAAGTCCTGCTGGGCAGAGCAAGGGAGAGGGAATTTGGAGGAAGACCCAGGCCCACCCTCTTCATCCTAGAGCACACAGGGAGGAACGGAGAAGGGAGCAACGTGGGTTGCGTGGCTTACGGGGGAGGAAAAGGCCCTGATTCCCTTCATCAGCCACAACTGGGAAGACGATAAGAAAGGCAGACTGCGTGCAGCAGGTTGTTGGGCGCAAACCGTGATTTTATTTTGTATTGTTGTGGCTTATCTGTGTTCCTGGTGTCTTCCCAATTGTGTGAGTTTTGCTGTGTTTCCAAGTCTGAAATTCTTGCTCCTGCCCTGCCAAACTAATTACCCGAGTTTTGCTTGATTGGACTTTACCAGCCGAAGGTAACCTGGACATTGGGGGCAAAATTGGAGATAATAAAGGGACTCTTATTGCTTATTTGATAGTGCTGTCTTTGTGCCACGCCCCTTTCAGGGACTAAGCTACAACAGTGCTGCTGAACAACCATATGGTGGTCCTTGCACTTACGACCATGGCAGCGTCCCCATGATCATGTGATCACAATCCAGCTTCTTGGCAACCAATTCACACATACAACGGTTATGGCATTCTGAGGCCACATGATTCACACTTGCGATCGTCCCAGCCAGCATCTGACACAAGCAAAGCTGATGGGGAAGCTGTCAGAGAAGATTGCAATTTACAATCATGGGATGCCTGTTTTATTAACAGTGATTCCATTATAATGACCATGGCCAAAAAAAATGTCATAAAAGTCAGGTATGGTCACATGATGCCTCACTTAATGACCAATTTTTCCCAATCATGGTTGTAAGTCGAGGGCTTGTGTTTTTCCAAGTGCAACTGACTGGGGGAAACTTTTAAACCATTATCAACTTTTGTTGTCTATCAGCCACCCAAAAATTGCTCTAAATCAGGGTGTCCAACCTTGACAACTTTTAAGATTTGTGGACTTCAACTCCCAGAATTCCTCAGCCAACACAGCTCTAAACCAGGACGCCACCATCCAAAATCAAGAATAGATCTCTGGTGGACCCTCTTAAAGAATCTAAGAAACCGATCCCTTCTGTGGCTCCAAGATCTGAGTGGGAACTGTTTTGAAGGCCCTGAAATCCTCTGGATGGGATGAACAGAGTTGGAAGGGACCTTGAAGGTCATCTAGTCCAACCACCTGCCCAAGCAGGAGACCCTTCTCCATTTCTGATAGATGGCAGTCCAGTCTCTTCTTGAAAGCCTCCAGGTGATAATGTGCTCACAACTTCCGAAGGCAACTTCTGTTCTCTTGATTGATTGCTCACTGTCAGGAAATTCCTCCTTATTTCCAGGTTGAAACTCTCCTTGGTCAGTTTCTATCCATTATTCCTTGTCTGGCCTTTGGGTGCTTTGGAGAATAGCTTGACCCCCTCCTCCTCTCTGTGGCAGCCCCTCAAATATTGAAACCCTGCTATCATGTCCACCCTGGTCCTTCTCTCCCCTAGACTAGCCAAGCCCAGTGCCTGTACGTTCTTTGTACGTTTTAGTCTCCAGTCCCCTCATCATCCTGGTTGCTCTTCTCTGCACTCTTTCCAGAGTCTCAACCTCTTTTTTTATAGCGTGGTGATCAAAACTAGATGCAGGACTCTAGGTGTGGCCTCACTAAGACTTTATAGAGTGGTATTAGTACCTCTCTTTATTTATTTATTTTATTAGATTTATATACCGCCCATTCTCCGTGCGGTACTCGGGGCGGTGTACAGCCAAATTAAAATGCAGTAACAATACAATATTTAAAAACAATTAAAAGAATTAAATATCGTGGTTGAGAGATAAAAATCAAACTAGGATTTAAAAAACTAAAACTAATTAAAACCCTATAAAAACCCTAGGCCAAACCAGCTTGATAGTTTTCAACGCACGCCGGAAGGTCAAAAGGTCAGGGATGGTCTTCATCTCCGGGGATAATTCGTTCCAGAGGGAGGGTGCCCCCAACGAGAAGGCCCACATCTTCGGGGTCGCCAGCCATCCAGCCAGCGGCATCCCGAGGAAACCCGCTCTATGGGAGCGCACTGGCCGACGGGTGATTGATGGTGGCAGTAGGTGGTCCCGTAAATACCCAGGTCCCAAACCATGGAGCACTTTAAAGATGGTAACTAACACCTTGAAACACACCCAAAGACCACCGGGAGCCAATGCAGATCGCGCAAGAGTGGCGTAATATGGGAGCTCTGAGAAGCCCCCAAAACCACCCGCGCGGCCGCATTCTGCACCAGT
The DNA here is from genome assembly GCA_023653725.1 of Bungarus multicinctus. Classification (NCBI taxonomy): domain Eukaryota; kingdom Metazoa; phylum Chordata; class Lepidosauria; order Squamata; family Elapidae; genus Bungarus; species Bungarus multicinctus. The sequence goes on from CM042847.1 coordinate 1,045,154, forward strand.
TGGAGCCTTCGGGTGCTCTTCAAGGGGAGCCCCATGTAGAGAGCGTTGGCATAGTCTAGGCGGGAGATAGCGAGGGCGGATGTGACCGTGCGAAGCGCATCGCGATCCAGATTTTATCCCTCTGTTAATGCAGCTTAGGACTGCCTTGGCTTTTTTGGCTGCACTAAGACTCCAAGAGGACAATTAACCAGTGGAACTGCTTGCCGCCAGAAATTGTGGGCGCTTCATTACTGGAGGTTAAGAGACTGGGCAGTCACTTGTCTGACATAGTATAGTTCTCCTGCTTGAGCAGGGGGCTGGACTAGAAGACCTCCAAGGTCCCTTCCAGCTTCTCTTCTCTTCAGGAAGGGGTCACAGACACAGCTGAGAGACTGCGCTGTTGAAGGCCGCAAAGGTGTAAGAGCTCACCTGGTGGGCACCTGCTCAGAAAAACCACGGCTGGCGCCTGCATAACAACCAAGAGGGACTTTTGAGCCTTTGATCTGCCAAGGCATCGACTGGTAGTCCTCAACTTTACGACCACAATGGAGCCCCAGATTTCCATTGCTACGACTGGGTTAAGCGAGCAGCGGCTGTATTTGCGACACTTTTGCCACCATTGGTAAACCAACCACTGTGGTCGTTAAGTAAATCAAGTGGTCATTAAGCGAATCTGGTTCTGCTTGCCGGGATGCCAGCTGGGAAGGCCACAAGCGGTGATCCCATCACCCCAGGACAGTGCCACCGACATAAACGCACGCCAGTTGCCACGCATCCCAATTCTGATCACGTGGGGATGCTGCAGGGGTGGGATTCAAATTTTTTAACAACCGGTTCTGTGGGCGTGGCTAGGTGGGCGTGGGCTTGTGACTGGGTGGGCGTGGCTTTTTTCTGCAGCCCCCTCCCCCACTTTTTTCCTCCTGGGCCTCTGGGAAGCCTCCTGGCAAAAAACAGAGGGGGGGGCGCAGCTTCTCCCTACCCCCGCGTGCCCTTTTGCCTCCTGGGCCAAGCAGTAAGACAGCAAGTGGGATCTGCTGATCATCGGGGGGGGAAAAAGAAATATCTTAAGGAGAGACTGGGCAGCGCGGAGCAGGTGGAAGAGAATATAGTCAGCAATGTTGCACATGCGCGATTAAGGGTGGGGAGGGAAGGAGCAGGCAAAGAGGGGCGGGGCCAGCTAGGGAACTATACAGGATCATAACAACCGGTTCTATAAAACCGGTTCAAACCGGTAGAATGCCATCCCTGGGATGCTGCAACGGTTGTGCACAGGACATAAGCCACTTTTCTACAGCTGTCGTAACTGAAGAAATGGTTGTAAGTCGAGGACTACCTGTATGGGAAACGTCTCTGCGAAGGGAGGTTGGGCTGGTCTCCATCACTTGCTCCCTTTGGGGGATGTTACGGCAGGGATAAGGAGAAGATAGAAATATATAAATATACTGCAAGCTCCGATGTCAGCGTTGATTTATTTTTTAAAAGGCATTTCCCCTCTCCCAAAGCCAACATCATGATTTCACTTGGAATATTCTGATGAGGTTGTAAAGCAGAAGTTTCCAACCTTGGCAACTTGGAAGACACGTGGACTTCAACTCCCAAAATTTCTCAGCCAGCAAAGTAAATCAAGTGGTCAAAGCTGGCTGAGGAATTCTGGGAGTTGAAGTCCACGTGTCTTCCAAGTTGCCATGGTTGGAGACCCCTTGTGGTAAAGGCTTGTAAGACCAGTTTGGTTCAAGGCAAAACCATCATCACTGCAATTTCGAAAAAGGTCCCTTACTGCGGCCAGTTCCTCTCCCAAGAATTAAAATTATTTTTAAAATGTGAATCACAGTGATATACCTGGATGGCTCACCACTCCAATCTTCACCCCCTCAATGCAGGACCCCCCCCCAACAATGAGGCCAGCAGCCCCAACCGCAGCCGAGCACCCCAACTGCACCCCTATCAGGACTTCCCCTGGAAAGGCCGACATTTAAGCAACCAAAAACCCCACATTAGATTAAAAGGAAGCAGCTGTCAAGAAAACCCAGCAGAAAAACTGGGGGGAGGGGGGGAGCATTCCGGTGACATTTTAAAAATATATATATTCATGAAAAATGAATGGCAAACCCCCCCCCCCCCAACAAAAAGTCATCTTAGGGCCCCAAAGACACACTTTAAAGTAGAGCTTCCCAGCCACAGCCACTTTTAAGACGGGTGGCCTTCAACCCCCAGCATGGCTGGCTGAGGAATTCTGGGAGCTGAAGTTCCATCCACTTGAAAAGGGGCTACGGTTGAGGCCACTGCCTCAAGAGTGACGTCATCGCTCTACTGGTGAGTGATTGGTCCTCAGCCAATCAGTAATTTGGGGGTGAAAGGGGGGGGAACAGGAAAACCCTCTGCGAGCTGCTTTGTATTGGGAAGGGGGGAAGGCCCTGATGCTTAGAGGGGGGGGGGGGGAGAGTCAGAATGCAGGCAGGAATCTTCCGAAAGGGACTAGTCGGATCTAGTTTTTTGCACGTGCAAAAGTGCCAAACTCATCCTGCTGAGTCAAAATGCAGGAAAGGGGTTTCTTGCGCACCTCACCGCCCCCGCTAACCCTAAACCCCTCACCACCACCTCCTCCCACCAAAGCTTGCTCAAACCACAAAGCAACGGTGAGTCCCCACCGCCTCGTGGAGGGAGTGATTCAGAGGAAACGTATTTACAACTGCACAGAGCTCTCAAACCAAAAACCACCCGCTTCTTAGAAATCTCCCACCCACCCACCCTAATTTCCCACCAGCCTTCGCTATGGGATTGACCTGTCAGAACTTCCAGCCAGCCCAAGACCTCCAGAGGCTGACGGGATGGCTCCTGGAGGGGAGGAGGGGTGTCGCTCTTCCCTTTGGACCACCGGGTCCTCCCGGGGTGATTCCTCCCCCCCAAAACCTTGTGCAGTTGGATCTCGAGAGACCCAGGGAGAAGACAACGGCCTCAAGCGATGTTGTGCCAACGGGGGAGGGGCTGTGGGTCTGGGGGTGCCACGTGCCGGCATGTAGCTTTGTAGAAAACGACATTCACAAAGGTTCCTTAGCCCTGACTCGGTCTGCAGGTGCTGGTGAGGACTGCCAACAGAGTTAGCCCTTAGGATTTGGCACAGGTAACGCCCAGCAATTCATCAGGAGGGACGGAAGGAGGGAGAGGTGATGCTGTCCTGGTCACCCACTCGCCTCAGTTCCCAGGGGGGGCGGGGGGGTTGCTACAAGGGAGAGAGGGAGGAGAGAGAGAAAAAGATGGAAGAGGAACAAAGGAGAGAAAAAGAGGAAAGGAAGGAAGGAGAAAGAGAGAGGGGGGGGAAGGAAGGAAGAAAGGAAGGAAGGAGAAAAAGTGAAGGAAGGGGAACAAAGGAGAGAACAAGAAAGAAGAAAGGAAGGAAGGAGAAAGAGAGAGAGAAAGAGAGAAGGGGGAAGGAAGGAAGGAAGGAAGGAAGGAAGGAAGGAAGGAAGGAAGGAAGGAAGGAAGGAAGGAAGGAAGGAAGGAGAGAAAGTGAAGGAAGAGGAACGAAGGAGAGAAAAAGAGGAAAGGAAGGAAGGAGAAAGAAAGGGGGGAAGGAAGGAAGAAAGGAAGGAAGGAGAGAAAGTGAAGGAAGGGGAACAAAGGAGAGAAAAAGAAAGACGAAAGGAAAAAGGAAGGGAGAAAGAAAGGAGGGTGGGAGGAAGGGAAGGAAGAAAGGAGAGAAAGAGGGAAAGAAGGAGAGAAAGAGAGGGAAGAGAGGGAAGGGAGGGAGGGAGGGCCCCTGCCCTTCCCCTCAGTTGGGGCCCAAAGGAGAAGGGGGGAAGGAGGGGGAAGCTCTGGCATGGAGAAGGGGGGGCAGGCGCCCCAGAGGGTCTACCACCAAGCCCAGGAATCCTCTCAAGCCCGAGAGACGCAGGTTGGCGCCAGGCCATTGCCCCCTCCTGGCAGGGAGCCACCTTCCCTGGCATTCAAGCCCCTCGGTTCTGCCGTGGGTCACACCGAGGTCTCTGACTGCAGCCGCATGACGAACTTGTGTGACTTGGGGTCCACAAACTCCTCCGAGAGCTTGAAAAAGGGGATCTTTTTGGTGCTGACTACGAGGCTGAAGTCGTGGCGTTTCAGGACAAAGACCACCCCGTCCTTCAGCCCATTGGTCACAGGCTCCTCGCTGACCAGAGTCCACTGCTTGGCCAGCCAGCGGTCCTTGTGGTACTGGATGGTGGGCCCGGCGGTCAGGTAGCGCTCCAGGAAGGCCTGTGAGACGGACAGAGAAGAGGGTCAGCGGTGCTCGGCTAAGGCCATCGTGGTTTACAAGAACAGCGTTACACCCAGAAGGGTGAGGGGGAAACCAGGGTCAAGGGTGATAGTGAATGATGTGCCTCAGAGTCGGCTCCACCCAGGCAGTGCCGGCATGTTATCTCCCAATAAATCCTTTTGAAGTTTTGGAAGTTTGGCTTGAGACCCATGATTTAATTGGGGTGATTTACGCTGCAGTAAAAAAAAAAACCCACAAAAAGTCATCTTAGGACCCCAAAGACACACTTTAAAGTTGAGTTTCTCAGACGCAGCCATTTTTAAGACAGGTGGGCTTCAATCCCCAGCATGGCTGGCTGGGGAATTCTGGGAGTTGAAGTTCCACCCATCTGAAAAGGGGCTACGGTTGAGGCCACTGCCTCAAGAGTGACGTCATCACTCTACTGGTGAGTGATTGGTCCTCAGCCAATCAGTAATTTGGGGGTGAAGGGTGTCTGTGTGAACAGGAAAACTCTCTGCAAGCTGCTTTGTATTGGGAAGGGGGGAAGGCCTGGATGTTTAGGAAGGGGGAAAATCAGAAGGCAGGCAGGAATCTTCCGAAAGGAACTAGCGGCCAACTGGATCTAGTTTTTTAAATGTGCAAAAGAGCCAAACTCATCCTTCTGACTCAAAATGCAGGAAAGGGGTTCCTTGCTCACCTCACCCATCTTGTTCTGCCTTCAGGTGCTTTGAAGAATAAGCTGACCCCCTCTTTTTTGTGATAGCCCCTCAAATACTGGAAGATTGCATTATGTCACTCCTAGCCCTTCTCTTTCTCATGCTAGATATTCCTGGTTCGCACAACGGTTTACAGATTTTACAGACTAACAGAGTTGGAAGGGACCTTGTAGGTCATTCTGGGAGTGGAAGTCCCCAAGTCTTAAAGTGGCCAAGGCTGGAGACCCCGGGGCTAAGATCTGGTTAGCAAATCGACTCCATCTTTCGATTAGGTCCTTGGGTGCCCCCTGGTGGCGCATCTGTGGATTCCCTGGCGCCCTCGAGCACCTTGTTGCTAATCTTAGCCTAGGGTTGGTCTTTAAAGACAGCGTTAAAGAGAGTTCAATCTGATATGGACTTTTAACAGCCAACACAGGTCAACTATTTTTAAACTATGGGTTCTCTTATCTTCAACTCCCTGCTGTCTGATTTAAGTCAGGTTTTTAAGTTGAGCAGATTCTTCCAGAGAATTCTTGCCCAGAATTGCCTTGTTTTTAAATGCGCAGAAGAAAAAGCAGCCAGAAGCCAAAACGAAACGCGCTTGTAAGTCCTCAACTTACAACCACCATTGGGGCAGAAAGGTCCACTGCTAAAGCGATGCCGTAGTTAAAGGATTGATACTCCCCTGACCACCCCCCAATTTTAGGAGTTTTTGGCCACGGTCATTAAATGATTCAGCGTCCTTCCCCACCCCACAATTAACTCTGCTTGTCAGAAGAACCCCAGGAAGGTCCAAGGGGAAACGGTCGTTAAGTGAGGGGGCTGGACGTAAGTCACAGACTACCTGCCCCAACAGAAAAACTCTGCCACAGGTCCAAATTCTAGACTGTTCACCATCCTCTCCTATTCCATTTGAACCTCCATGTTCAAGGGCAGGTGGCACAAGGAGCAGCCGAGCTGATTTGAAAATCTGCCTTCCAGTCTGTTCCCAAATATCCTTCCCTGCCAAAGCAGCTTCACTGGTGGGGCTGCATTTGTGTGGGTGTGACTGGGCACCACCGCCGGGGCCCAGGGGTGGGATTCAAACTTTTTAAACTGTGGGTGTGGCTAGGTGGGCGTGGTCATGTGACTGGGTGGGCATGGCTTCTTTTTTCTTTCACCCCCCCCCCCGTTTTTTGGGCCTTCTGGGCCTCAGGGGAGCCTCTTGGGCAAAGAGTAAGACAGCGAGGAGGATCCCAGCACAGCTGATCATCGGAACAGCTGGTCGTCGGGGGCGGAAAAAAGAAACGGCTCCCACAACTTCTGAATAACAGAGTTGGAAGTGACCTGGGAGGTCATCCAGTCCAATTCCCTGCCCAAGCAGGACACCCTACACCAAAGGTCTTCAAAACTTGGCAAGTTTAAGACTTGTGGACTTCAACTCCTAGAATTCCTGAGCTAACATGGCTGGAAGAGGAATTCTGGGAATGGAAGTCCACAAGTCTTAAAGCTGTCAAGTTTGAAGACCCCTGGACTAGGACTGGGAACCTCCCCTTCAATGGATTTCTTAAAGTGCAGGCTGGACAACCACTGACCAGGATTAATTAATTAACAGAGTTGGAAGGGACTTGTCCAACCCCCTGCCCAAGCAGGAGACCCTACACTGTTTCTGACAGATGGGAATCCAATCTCCTCTTGCAAGCCTCCAGGGGTGAAGCTCCCACAACTTCCAAAGGCAACTTCTGTTCCATTGGCTGATTGCTCTCGCTGTCAGGAAATTCCTCCTTATCTCCAGCTTGAATCTCTCCTTGTTCAGTTTCCGTCCATTCTTCCTTGTCTGGCCTTCAGGTGCCTTGGAAATAGGTTGACCCCCTCCTCACATTTCTCAGAGAGAGGGAGTTTTGTCCTTTCAGACGTGAAAGATTCTGTTTAATGTCACCTTACAGTGAAGTAAAAGATTCCCCTCGCATATCCGTGCTAGTCGTTTTCCGGCTCTCGGGGACGTTGCTCATCTCCATTGCAAAGCCGAAGAGCCAGAGCTGTCTGAAGACGTCTCCGTGGTCATGTGGCTGGCGTGGCTAAATGCCGAAGGTGCATGGAACGTCGCTGTTCCCTTCCCACCAAAGGGGTCCCTATTTTTCTACTTGCATTTTTTTAATGTGCTTTTGAACTGCTAGGTTGGCAGAAGCTGGGAAAGGTCACGGGAGCTCACTCTGTTATGCGGCGCTAGGGATTCGAACCGCTGAACTGCTGACCTTTCTGACCGACAAGCTCAGCGTCTTAGCCATTGCGTCCTTATATGGTAGAATCAGCTTATGGTAGAATCAGTTTCCCGTCTGGCCTACCTGCTAAGGCTGACCTCCTTTCTACATGGGGTTCACATGGGGACCTGTGATGCTGCTCCCTGCAGTCCTGGTCCCCTCTCCCTCCCTGCCTCCTCTCCCCCTGGCTACCTTGGGCGTCATGTCGTGGGTGATGCAGAACTCCAGGTGCTGAAGGATGCTCTCCATCGTGTGGTACGGCTGCTGCTTGGTGGTGCGCAGGTACTTCTGCATGGCCCGGGCCATGGAGGCGAAGATGGCCTGGGCGGCCTCCCGGGGGTCCATGATCTCCCGGGGGTTTTTTTGGTCCTCCTCCTGGAGCCGTTTGATGTGGGTGAAGGCCTCTTCCACGGCCACCACCAACCTGCAGAGACGGGGAGAGCTCGTCATAGCAAGCCACGGTCTCCAAAGCTTCCTCCTCATGGACCAACCAGGAGGGAGAAGAGGATGGAAATCCACCTGCAGCACAGACTAAGCTGCCCTCCGGGGCACACACACATTCACAACATCTCCTTTGAATTTCTGCCCTCAGAGGGAAGAAGTAAAAGACCCCAAAACAAGAGGAACAAATTCCCACAACACCGTCAAAACTATTTGCTAAGACTGTATTCCTATCCTATTACCTATCTCCTCCCACTTATGACTATGACCTTGTGGCTTGCATCTTTACGGTTTATATTGTTTTATTTAGTTTCCTAGTATGATTTTGATTGCTTATTTAGTATCCTATGACTATCACTAAGTGCTGTATCTTATGATTCTTGATGAAGGCATTTTTTTTATACACTGAAAGCTGTGTCCAATCACACTTGGCCAAGAAAGAGATTCTATTCTATTAGATTCTATTTCCATTCTATTTCAAATCAATTCAATACTATTCTATTCCTATTCTATTCCTTCATTCCAATATTTATCCTATCCTATTCTCTATTCAATTCCATTCTCTATTTCATTCTGTTCTGTTCTATTCCTCTATTCTATTCTATTCTCATTTTCTATTCCTATTCCATTCTATTCCAATTCTAAAGAGACAAGGATGCTGGGGAAGACAATCTTCTCCCTAACTTCTCTAACAGATTACCGGGACTTACTTCACCCTCCAATTTGCATCCCGCCAGGATTTCCAGCATTTTGACAGGACAATATGTATTTCAGCATTCTAATCTGCTTAGCGGGTGCTTGCAACTGTGATGTGGAAAGCACATTACAACTCTCCTCAGCTAAATGTTAATCCTATTACTCAGGCGGCAGCCTGTGTGGAGCTCCGAGGCCTAGGAGCCATTTCAGCCAAGACTGAGTCGGTTTTCCAAATTGATAAAAAGAGAATATTTGCGGCTTAGCTTTGAGCTGTAAGGTCCTTGCTGTTCTCTGAGGTTGGATGTTTTTGTTTTGTTTTTTTGCAGACATTTCATTACCCAGTTAGGTAACATCATCAGTGCTGGAAGGAAGTGGGGCTGAGGAGGAGGAGGAGGAGAAGGGAAGAGAGAGAGAGAGAGAGAGAGAGAGAGAGAGAGAAAGAAAGAAAGAGAGAAAGAAAGAAAGAAAGAAAGAAAGAAAGAAAGAAAGAAAGAAAGAAAGAAAGAAAGAAAGAAAGAAAGAAAGAAAGAAAGAAAGAAAGAAAGAAAGAAAGAAAGAAAGAAAGAAAGAAAGAAAGAAAGAAAGAAAGAAAGAAAGAAAGAAAGAAAGAAAGAAAGAAAGAAAGGTAAGGAAACGCCTGCAAGAAAACAACCCGGCTCAGGGAGTAACCAAGGGACCCCCAGTTTTCCAAATCAAATTCTAAAGCCGAAGCCAGTTAACCCTGGGGGTCTCACTGGTTAAGAGATGGGCATCAAATGAATTCCAGGAAGAAATAAGAGACACCTCCAAAGCCAATTTGGCCATTTCCTGGAAAGCCAAACGAACTCAAGAATCCACACGGTGACAAAGGTTCAATTTGAGCCGCCAGGAATCTTCCCTGAGCTTGGTTGTTTTTTCTCAGCTGGGACACACCCACACACCCACACCACAAACGAACACACACACACACACGAACACACACACACACAGGCCCTTTTGAGGAGACCCACCTGGCTCGCCGCTTGCGCACCCGGCGCTCGTGCTCTGCTTCCTCGTAGTAGTACTCGTTGTGGCTGTTGTCCCGCCTGCGGGCAGCTGCTGCGATAACAGCCCGCGATTGGCTGGTTGAGTTGTTGGTTGTGTTTTCTGGAGGGAGGAGGGAGGGAAGACCAATGGAGTTATTGAGGTGCCTCTCAAACCTCCTCAAAGTGGAGGATCATAAACACCATCATTCCAGCAGGAGGTTGGACTAGAACAGGGGTCACCAACCAATGGGCCAGGGACCACTGGTGGTCCGCGAGAACATTTTGGTGGTCCGCTGAGAAATGTCACCCCAAAGCAATTAATCCAGACTACGCGGGAACACAAGGCTGCGCCCCCCACATGACCTGCGGGAACACAAGGCTTGCGTCGTTTGCATTGTGAACAACATGAGGTAGTGAGGGGAGGGGGAGAAGGGTAGAGGGGGGAACTTGCCCCACTGGCCCCACGTGCCTGGCCTGGACCCCAGGCTGCTTCTTTCCACTTCTTTCTTCTGCCTTTGGCTGAACACAAGGAAAGCAGCCAAAGTCTTTCTTTCTCTCCCCGCAAACTCTTGCCAGAAATGAGTTTTTGGGACCCTGCAAGGCCTCCTGCTCCCAAGAAGCTATGCCAGTGTGAAAAGTCTCACAAAGACTCATTTATGGTGGAGTTTGGGGCAGAGAAAGACTTCTGCAACTTCTGCTGCTTTCCTTGCATGAAGCCAAAAGTCTCTCTCTCTCCCCACTTGAGAACGGAGATGGAGACGGTATCCTGCGATCCCAAATAAAGAATGATCGATTGGTAGGAAAACGGGGTGGCGAATTTTCCTGCAGCCTTTTTGGGGGATTTTTCCCAGGGTCTCTGGTCCATGGGATTTAAAATTATGATTTAAACTAATGATTTAAATGGGGGTAACGACCAGAATTCTGACTGCTTAATCTGGGAGGGTGGAGGACATGGTGGCTGGGGAATTCTGGGAGTTAAAGTACACACATGTTCAAGCTACCATGGTTGAGACCCCCTGATCTAAAGCAATCAAACAATCAACGTTTCTACCAAGAAGAGACTGGGCTGCCATTTGTCAGAAATGGTGTAGGGTCTCCTGCTTGGGTGGAGGGTGGGGGTTGGACTAGATGACCTACAAGACCTCTTCCAGCTCCGTTAATCTGTTATCTGTATCCATTGGGGAAATCAGCTGCCCATCTGATCTACCTTTTAAAAGAGAAGCAAGAATGGCTGGGCTGACACCCTGGACTGCCACTCAGTGCTCGCAGGCATCAGTACAGCCTTCCCCCAACCTGGCATCCCCTAAACAAACTGGGTGTCAGGATTCTGGCAATTACCTCCAATTAAATCCTGAGTCTCAAGCCAAACTTCCAAAACTAAACAGAATTTATTGGGAGTGAACATGTCCAGCACTGCCTGGGTGGAGCCGACTCTGAGGCACATCATTCACTGTCACCCTGGACCCTGGTTTCCCTCCACCCCCCGGGTGTATTGTAATTCATATTCTCCAATGGGACACCTCCATGGCCCAGAGTCCTCAATCCGGCTCTCCAATTAGAATTTTGCAGAACTTCAGTCCCCTACTTACTATCTTTGAAAATCTATGTATGGAATGCACTTTCGGTTTGCAAGCTGCCGCACTGCTCCCCCCTCCCTTTCTGTTGGCAACTCTGAAAAGACCGTAGAAATATTTTATGAGTTGACATTGGGTTTGTCCCACCAGTAGCTGGGAACTCCGGAATTTCCATCATAAGACATCTAGAGCAGGGGTCTCCTTTAAGCCTGGTGGACTTCAACTCCCAGTATTCCCCAGCCAGCTGGGAGTTGAAGTCTGCCAAGCTTAAAGTTGCCAAGATTGGAGACCTCTGCTCTAGAGGGTGCCAAGCTCCAGATGTCAGCAGAATAACAGAGATGGAAGGGACTTTGGAGATCTTCTAGTCAACCCCCTGCTCTATACCATTTCAGACAAACAGCTGTCCAATCTTTAAAGACGCCTCCAATGATGGGAGCATCCAAAACCTCTGAAGGGAAGCCATTCCACTAGTTAACCTATCCTTACTGTTAGGAAATTCCTCCTTAGTTCTAATGTTGCTCCTCTCCTTGATTAGTTGCCATCCGTTGCTTCTTGTCCTGCCTTCTGGGGCTTTGGAGAAGAGGCTGAGCCCCTCCCCTGTGGCAGCCCCTCAAATACTGGAAGGCTGCTCTCACGTCCTCACCCCCGTCCTTCTTTTCACCAGACTAGACATACCCAATTCCAGCAACCATTCTTCATATGTTTTAGAGTTGCAACATTTTGTGTGTCTGTGTGTTATGGTGACCAAACCTGGATGCAGTATCTCAGATATGGTCTTAACAAGGCTTTATAAAGAGGTTTAGTTTAGTTTAGTTTAACTTTTACTTTATTGCAATTGCACCTCGTTACAACGAAATCAAACACCATCTTCAGTGCACATCATGACCATGAATAAACACAAACAGATATCCTTCATATACCCAATATTGCATTCATATTGCATTCTACAGTAGAATTCAACAGAGCTCCTGCCCTGGGATAGAAGCTGTTTTCCAGCCTGTTTGACCTTGTTTTTATTATCCTGTACCGTCTGCCAGATGGTAATAGTTAAAAAAAAAAAGGGGGATTCCCAGGATGAGATGGATCTTTGAGGATGTTGTGAACTTTCTTAAGGCAGCGGGAGCTCTAAAAGCTCTTCCAAAGAGGGGAGAGGGCAACCAATGTTCTCTGGGCAATGACGTTAACCCTCTGGAGGGCTTTCCTATCTGCCACCGTGCAATTAGCAAACCCTACAGAGGTGCAGTAAGTTAAGAAACTCTCTATGGTACTAACACTTCAGGTGATCTTGACACAGATCACGTTCACCCTGGTCCAAGAACCCAGCAATCAAGTTAGATCTCCAGGAGTGCTGGTTGAAGCCTCTGCCTCTTGAAAACTAAGCTTGAGAGCCGGAGAAGATTCTTGTCTGTGGACAGGGGACTGATCCCATCGGTTCAGAAGAGGCTGCCAACGCTTACCTTCACCAAGCGAGTAGACCTTGAAGCCAGACATTTTCTTAGACAGAACTGACTTGGGCAGGTTCAGCAGCGCCGGGTTGTAGACGGGGAAATCGTGGTAATAATTCTCCAGGATCCACACAGCGACTCTCTGGATGCTGCAGAGAAGGAAGCGTTAGATCCAGCTTTAGTTGGACACAATACGGTAACCAGATCGATCACCAAAGGATCCAGTTACACAGCACAATACAGGTAATCCCCGAGTTACAAGCGTTCCTTTAGCGAACATTCAAAGTTATGTAATTAAGTGCTCCCTAGCGTTTGCAAACAAGTCCCGAAACTATGAATATTGCAGCACCAACAGCAGCTGTTTGCCCTTAGAAACAACCGCAGAAACTCTGCAACATTCATCCTGCATGTTGTGTTGTGGTCCGCCAGCAGCTTTGCAGATAGCAGTGGAAGCGGACAGCGGGGAAGAACGGGGACCAGTCTGGGAGGACTCAGACGAGGGTCCTGCGTCTGATGCAGAAATGGGGCCAGGACCATTTGCGAGTGGGGTGCTGCCTCCGGAGTCTGGCAGCAGCGAGGCAGAGGAACAAGGGAGCCTGTTTCCAGTGTGGGTGTGCAGAGCTGCCAGAAGGCAAGAGCAGCTGAGACAAAAGGGACAACTCGGGAGTAAGGCTGGGAGGTGACTGCCCCTCCCCTAAGGGATAAAGGACAGGCAAAGGTAGAGAAACCTCTGCAGTAAGCAACTTTGTTTACTGCAAAGTTTTGTTCGGATTAATCCTTGAAGTGTGGACTTTGTACTTCAGTTGGCTTTTTACAGTTAATTTGGCACTTTAGTTGTTGGCAGCCATTCAAAGGAGAGAAAGGTGGGTGCCTATCTCGAGGGACTGTTTGGGACTCATTATAGGCTGGGAATGAACAGAATTCCCAGCATTGAAATAACACAAGTTGTTTGGACTAAACGTGTGCTTAATTACGGTCTCAGGAAGCCTTGGTCAGAACACATTGCAGGCCGAAATGGAGCTTCCGAAGGCTAGATCCGGACCTCCAATGCTCCGTTCATGCCTCTGCAGGCCTCGCCTGCCACATTACTGGCTGAAATGGTGCCTCTGGGGCCCAGATCAGGTCCTCCAATGCTCCATTCGGCCCTCCAAAGGTCTCCACTGGACCATTGCAGGCCAAAATGGATCCATCCCCCGGAAGCTCCATTTTGGCCTGCAACGGGTCAGGGGAGGCCCATGGAGGCCCAAACAGAACTGCAGAGGGATGCACGCGGTTGAGCAGCTGGAGAGAGGACTGCTTGCTAGAACAAGGTAACTGACCTGGCGCGGCAGGTTGTGGGAGAGGGCAATTGTGAGGAACATGAAGTATTTCAGTAGGTCAGGGAAGCCTTGGATGATCTTAGGCAGGTGGTCTGTTCCATCAGTACCCCCCTCCCGCCCAGGTCTTCCCCACCCTGAAATACCTCTTGTGCACTTAACAAGCCCCGCATTCAATTAGCAATTAGCAAATGCGTGGGAAAAAGGAGGGAGTGATCCCATTCAAAGTACGAGATTCACTCCCATGAATCCTTGGGTTACAAATGGAACGGCAGGCTCCATTCCATACGTAAGTCGAGGACTACCTGTAAGGCAGAATCTGGCTCATTTGTTTTCAGTGTGATCAGTTTAATGTCCCTTATCACAGCTGGACATGAGGGAGGCCAGCTTCTTCCACCAATCCAATGCAAATAATAATAACAATAACAACAAAAATTCTGCATAGCAGACTTTATAATGCTGGAGGTAACAGAAGAGAAAGGACTGGAGAAAACCACAAAATACAGGAAAATACAGATAGTTCTCAGCTTACAACCTCAATTGACCCCAAAATTTATGTTGCTAAGTGAGAAATGTGTTCAGGGAGTCTCGCCCCATTTTATGACTTTTCTCACCACCTTTGTTAAGCGAATCAATGCAGTTCTTAAATGAATAAGCCTGTTCCTAAGTCCATCTGGCTTCCCCATCAACTTTGCTTGCCAGAAGGTTGCAAAAGGGGATCACATGACCCCAAGATACTGCAACTGTCATAAATGTGAGTCAGTTGCCAAATGTATCCGAATGTAAATTATATGATGGTGGGGATACTGCAACAGTCTTAAGTGTGTGAAAAGTGGTCGTAAGTCCCTTTTTCCGGCACTTTTGTAACTTGTCACTAAATGAACTGTGGTAAGCTGAGGACTACCTGTAGAAATAGAACGACTGTGGCAGAAGCAGGCAAAGATAATCGTAAGCATCTTGGGTTCCAATCCCAAAACACCTGGAGGGCCGATTGAGCACCAACAGCACTGACAAAATCCCCATTGTTCAATTGCAAAAAGCAGCTATTGTCATACCCTCATCGGAGCCTGAATTTGTGGAAGAAGACGAGCCCGAACTGGAGCCGACAGAGATTGAGGGGGCAGCTTCGTTTTCTTGGGAGGAAAATGGGGAGGAGCAGGCCCAGTTAGGCCAGAGCCTTTCAGGATTTGGGGCTGCTTGTAGGCAGGGAGGAAGGGGGGCAGGGTGACCAAGAGAGGCTAAGCAGTGAACACGAGAGACAGAGCTCAGGCGATGAGAAAGGACCATCCCTCCTGATCCGAGAGCACGAAGAGTGGAGAGAAGGCGAGAACAGCACAGACTGAGCCGACTACTCGGGAGGAGAGCGCCCCACCCCTCTCCACAAGGCACACCTGGGGACCGAGACTTAAGGAGACGCTGTGGGGAGGGGCATTTATCGGGAACAAATGCTGAATTCCTGGAGCGTTGAGTGACGACATTTGAACTTTCCTGGATTGTTTGCATTCTTTCTGGATTACTTGCCTTGCTTCTTTTGCTTCCTGGATTCCTCGACTTGTCCTGCTGGATTTCTTGCTGTGCAGCCTTAGTGCTCACAGTGTTGGGCTGGACTACTTGCAGCCAGAGGCTGCTTGAGGGATGTTTGTGTATATATGTGTATCAACACTTTGCTCTGGGACTTGCCAGAAATAAGTGGGAGTGTTTGGGAAAATCTGGAGCAATAAAGGGGCAGTTTGAACTGCCAGCTGCCCGGATTGCCTCTGTGCCGTGCCCCTGGGTCATCCCAGCTTCCATCAGCCGCCCCCGCCTGTCCCTGAACCGCACCGAGATACCCTCAAGCCCCTGACCCTCCGCTGCCCTTACCTGAGGTGCCCCACATTGTAGAAGCGGCTGGCCCCGTCGGTGGAGCGCACCACCTTGAGGGTGAAGTGGGGCTGGAGCTGGCGCAGCTCCAGCAAGACCACGGCCAGGTAGTGGACGAAGAGCAGGGCAGTCCACCAGCGAGACAGCATACTGGACGATGCCCTGGTAGTTGGTGTCGCGGGAGTCCAGGATGCGGACACCGTAGAAGAGCCAGTAGGAGGCCACCAGGAGGAAGACCAGCACCATCAGGAGGGCGCGGAAGACGAAGATGCGGGGCAGGAAGGCCCTGGGGCGGCGGAAGAAGAGCGCCCAGCTGCCCAGCAGGAGGATGAGCAGCTTGAAGGCTACCGAGATGAAGAGGCCCTCGCAGGGGGTCCCGCAGGGACTCAGCTGCTCCCCCCACAGCAGCTGGGGCAGCAGCATGAAGGCGATGGGGGTGAGGAAGGAGAGCAAGGCCAGGGCCCCCGCCAGCGAGACCCCCAGGTGGCGGGAGCAGTCCAGGTGGGCGCTGTCCTCCATGTCCTTCGTGATGCGCGTGATGTCATCGTGCGAAATGCTGTGCTCCGACGTTCCAGTCACCACGGTGGTCGTCTCGCCCCAGTTGTCATCCTGCCAGGACACAAAAGGCCACATGGGGGGGGTGTCAAAGGGGGGAGCAGCAGCCATCGGTGGAAAAGGAAGAGGGGTCTCCTGGTCAGGAGAGCTGAACTCTGCGGTTGCAAAGGGTGTGTCCGTGGCATCAGGCAGGGACCCCAGCTGGACGGGCAGCAGCCCTGCAGCCTCTCCAGTCAGCCTCTGCCGGTCTCTCCCAGGGGATGATGGACAGAGGGAGAGAGAGAGAATAGATGGAGATAAATTGGATGGATGGAGAAATGGATGGATGGAGAAATGGATGGATAAATGGGATGGATGGATGAATGAATGGAGAAATGGGATGGATGGATGGAAATACATGCCTGTAGGGAAGCCTCCCCAAATTCCACCCAGAGACCCCTTCATTTCATCCCTGGGGAGGCCCAAACCCTGCCCCCCCAGGAGGCAAGAGCGAGGCTCCAAGCCGGCTCCAGGCCCATCTGCCCACTCACCCTTTCGTCCCCTCGGGTTGACTCATTGTCCAGCAGGGGCTCTCCGGGAGCCTGGATGGTGACCGACTTGTCTCCACGGCTCCCATCTCGACTTTTGGAGCGGTGCCGCTCTCGGCGGTCTCTGTGGGGCAAGAGAGGGTACTGGGGGTTAGGGGGAACTGGCTCAGGTCACAAGCCGCCTTCTCCCTAACTAGCTGCTCCGTGGGGGCCAGAAGGGGCAGGTTCCCCCCCCCACGCTGATGGTTGTGGAAGAAAGACAAGGTTAAGGATCTCGCACACAGGCAGGCCTCGACATACAACTTTTTTAGTGACTGTTCGAAGTTACAACATCATTGAAGATTGATGTTGTGTAATGAAGTCAAAAAATATTGGACAAAAAATACGCTCATGGCTAGAGGAAATGATACAACAACATATTGACTTAAAACCAGAAATATTCCTATTGGGGATCTTACCTGAAACTTACAGTAAAGAAAACATATGCTTAATTATTCATGTGGTAACTGTGGTGAGAATTATATTTGCTCAAAATTGGAAAAAAGAGCAGACTCCTATTGAAAAGAATGTGATTAGGAAAATATTAGAACGTGCCGAAATGAATAGATTAACACTTGCAATTAAAGAGGGAGAGCAAAAGAAATATTATAAGGCAAGGGAACTATTCTATCAATGGTTAGAGAGAAAATATCAGAGATGGATATAATTAATGGATTAGTTAAGAAGGACGATGGATATTTTTCATTGATAAAAATAAATAAGCTAAGATGAAAGACAGAGATAAGTGATATTAAGTACAATACGTATAATAAGTCTAGAGAATAAAACTATGTAATGAATATGATTGTAATCATTAACTGCATTGCACAAAATACGTGTAACCAGACAACACGCCATCAAATGGAAGAAGATATGTTTGTAATAAAAATAAAATATTTATGGGGGGGGGGGGAAGAATGATGTTGTAACTTCGAACTTTTCACAGATAACGACCGTTGAAACCTCCTCACAGTTACATGATCCAAATTCAGTCACTTGGCAGTAGACTTGTATTTATGACAGATGTAGTGTGACCACGCGATCCCCTTTTGCGACCTTTGGACAAGCAAATTCAACGGGGGGAGCCGGATTTACTTAACAATCAACTGTGTTATTAACTTAACAGCTGCCAATGAGTCGCTTAACAACTGTTGCCCCCCCCAAAAAAAGGTTGTAAAATGGGGCAGAACTCACTTAGCCAGTAGCTGGCTTAGCAACAGAAATTTAGGGGGCTCAATTATGGTCGTAAGTTGAGGACTACGTGTCGTCCTATTTTACAGCCTCTGCCGCAGTTTTTTTCTCCTTTCCACCACCAAAAATTATCCACAAGCACTGGGGTGGCTTTGAGGGTCTTAAAAGGAGAGGAAGGCTTGAGGCATCCCTTGCATGGAGTCATAGACCAAAGAATTCGAATCCAGGACAGCCAGGATTAAAAGTCACACTAAACCAGGGGTCGCCAACCTCTTGGACCTCAGGGACCACCTAACTCCTAATTTTAAATCCCGCAGACTAGACACCCTGGGAAAATCCCCCAAAAAGTCTGCAGGAAAATCCCCCACCCTGTTTTCCTACTGATCGATTGTTCTTTATTTGGGATCGCAAGATACCGTCTCCAGCTCCGTTCTCAGGGGGAGAGAGAGAGAGAGACTTTTGGCTTCATGCAAGGAAATCAGCAGAAGCTGCAGAAGTATTTCTTTCTCTCCCCCAAACTCTGCCAGGAATGAGTCTTTGCTGGCGCAGCCTCTTGGAGCAGGAGGCCTTGCAGGGTCCCAAAGACTCATTGCTGGTGGAGTTTGGGGGAGAGAAAGAAAGACTTTGGCTGCTTTCCTTGCCTGCAGCCAAAAGCAGAAGAAGAAAGAAGCAGAAAGAAGCAGCCTGGTGGCCACCCCAGGCGCGTGGGGTGAGTGGGGCAAGTTCCCCCCCCCCACTACCTCATGTTGTTCGCAATGCAAGCGACGCAAGCTTTGTGCTCTCATGGGCCATGTGGGCAGTGCAGCTTTGTATTCCTGCGCAGCCTGGATTAATTGCTTTGGGGGGGACATTTCTCTGAGAACCACCAACATTTACTCGCAGACCACCAATGGTCCCTGGCCCACTGGTTAGTGATCACTGCACTAAACCTCAGAGGTCTCCAAAATTTAGAACTGGCAAGCAATCTGTCAAGCTTCACACCAGATCCAGCCATAAATCACAGGTCCATAAATCAGCTTTCTGAAGGTCCCAAATATGCCACTTGACTGGAATCATTATTGCACAGACAGGAATGCAGCATGTGGGCCACAACCAGTTGTTCAGTGCAGCACAAAGAACTCGCAAACCTTTACACAAATCTATGTTCTGCAGCCTCGTTTCTCAATCTCAGCAACTTTTTAAGGTGTTAAGAACTTAAAATATGGACCGGCAGGCAGGGGAATTCTTGGGATTGGAATTATTTTAAAGTTGCGGAGATTGCAAAACACGCCTCTAGAGATTAAATTTGGACTTCTTCCTTTTACTCCCCAAAATTAACTGATCCTAGGAGGGTCTCCTGGTGACCTGCAGGAAATGGGAAAATTAAGTTATGCTGTCACTTTGCAGGCGGCCACCAAATCCAGACTGCAGCGTTCCAGTCCATCACTAGGTGGCAGCACAGACTTCCAGTTCTCTGGCATCCAAAATTTCGAACCCAGATACCTGTGAAGCTGCTTGCCTTCCTAGAGTTAGCAAACAACCATGACAGAAAATATTTGCAGCTCAGGGTTGAAACAGGAAGTCTTTGGTGCTCCTTGAGGTTGGTTGTTTTTTTGCAGGCGTTTCATCATGACCCAACCACATAACATCACGGGCTAGCTCTGATGATGGGTCATGAAATGTCTGCAAGAAAACCACCAAGCATAGAGATCACAAAGGACCTCTTGCAACAAATAAGATTTCACTGAATAAAAGAATACCAACACTGGGAGGGATCTTGGAGGTCTCAAGCAGGAGCCCCTATGCTCTCCTGGACAAAGGGCAGTCCAATCTTTTCTTGAAAACCTCCAGTGATGGAGCACCCACAATTGAGAGGAAAGCTGATCTACCTACCTATCTACCTACCTACCTATCCACCCACCCACCCACTTATCTATCTACCTACCTATCTCAATGTATCATTCATCTAATAGAATCACAGTGCAGAAGGGATATTAGAGGTCTTCTAGTCCAACCCCCTGCTCAAGCAGAAGACCCGATACCATTTCAGACATGTGCCAGGTTCAGTCTCTTCTTTAAAATCTCCAGTGATAGAACAC
Source organism: Bungarus multicinctus (assembly GCA_023653725.1). NCBI lineage: Eukaryota > Metazoa > Chordata > Lepidosauria > Squamata > Elapidae > Bungarus > Bungarus multicinctus. The sequence goes on from CM042847.1 coordinate 1,065,025, forward strand.
CCACAACTTCTGAAGGCAACTGTTCAACATGGAATAGAATAGATAATAGAATAGAAAAAACAGAAAAGGAAATAGAATAGAACAGAACAGAATAGAATAACAGAGCTGGAAGAGGGATCTTGGAGGTCTTCTAGTCCAACCCCCTGCTGAAGCAGGAGAACCTGTGCCATTCCAGATAGGTGCCTGTGTTCAGTCTCTTCTTAAAAACCTCCAGTGATGGAGCACTCACAACTTCTGAAGGCCAGGCACCCCCATTGATATCAAGTTCCTTTCCTGTCACCTTTCGTCCCTTGATGAGCCTCTGCCAAAGTTCTCCAGATCTTTCCAGGACTGTCCCCGGGGCACCTCCTCCACCTGCCCCCAAACTTGGCCCGTCTGGCCAGCTCACCTGGGTTTCCTGGAGCTGCGCGAGTGCCCCGATTTGTAGGAGTACCCCGAATATTGTGATTCGTTGTCCATGTTGTCTGAGCGCCGAGCCTTGTAGCGATCCACGTTGATGGCCTTGGACCCTGGGACGGCCACCAAGGCAGCCGCGGCCTCCTTCAGAGTGGGCTTCTTGAGGCCGAGGGGCACCTTCAGAAAGTCAACTTTCACCTTGAAGGACTCTATTTTGATCGGCTGGCTGGGCACACGCTAGAAGAAAAGAGGCGCACCTGTACAGAAAGAAGGTAGATCAGGTTAGTGCCTCTCATCCTATCCAGCGAAGAGTCCAACTGGAGCACAGAGGACAACTTAAGAGGAAGAAAAGCTGATGGTGAACCTGCATGCCACAGGTGGCACAGAGCCATTTGTGCTGGCACTCGAGCTGCAGGCAAACTTACCTCACTGCGCATGCGTGACCCTCACAGCTGATTTTTGGTCGGTTTGAGGCCTTTTTTGGCCTCCCAAAGGCTTGAGGAAGGCTTCCGCAAGCTTTGCAGGCTAAAAACTAGACCCGTTTCATTACTTCCTGTTTTTCCGAGAATACTGGAAGTGGCTAAACAGGCCTAGTTTTCGGCCTGCAAAGCCTGCAGAAGCCTTCTTCAAGCCTCTGGGAGGCTGAAAAAGGGCCCCCAAAAGCCAAAAATCAGCTGTGAGGCGCAGTGCAGGTAAGGGAGTGGCGGGGGGATTGCGCATGCATGTGTAGGGGGCATGCACATTGCCTTCTGGGTGCTGGCACGTGAGCGCACAATTTTTGGCATAGGAGTCCAAAAGGGTTAGCCACCACTGGACTAGAAGGTACGTTGGTTTGGGGTTGCCAGTAGATCAGGATTCTCCAACCTTGGCAACTTTACGACTGGTGGACTTCAATTCCCATAATTTCTCAGCCAGCTTGGCTGGCTGAGGAATTCTGAAGTCCACTAGTCATAAAGTTGCCAAGGTTGGACACCCCTGAAGTACATCTACAGCTCAAGAAAGGGAAGCTGCAGCCTTCTGTCCTGAGAAACTAGCTTTCTGCATGCAGGGATTTCTAATGCACATTTGGTGCACATAATAATTTCACATTTTCTAGAGAATACAGGTAATTAGAAATAAAAAATATTTACAGTCCCCTCACATCCTGGACATAAACTGTTTCAACTCCTTCCTTCAAAACAACGCTATAGGGCACTGCACAACAGAACAACTAGACACAAGGACAGTTTTTCCCCAAACGCCATCCCTCTGCTAAACAAATAATTCCCTCAACACTGTTCAACTATTACAAAGTCTGCACTACTATTACTGCTAATCTTCTCATCACTCCTTATCACCCATCCCCTCCCACTTGTGATTATATAACTGTAACTTTGTCGCTTATATCCTTACGATTTATATTGACTGTCTCCTAGTATGATTGGATTGCTTATTGTACCCTACGACTATTATTAAGTGTTGTACCTGATGATTCTTGACTCTGGACGAATGTATCTTTTCTTTTTATGTACACTGAGAGCATTTGCACTAAGACAAATTCCTTGTGTGTCAAATCGCACTTGGCCAATAAAAGAATTCTATTCTATTCTATATTCCTATTCTATATTCCTATTCTATTCTATTCTTATTGTACCCTATGACTATTATTAAGTGTTGTACCTGACGATTCTTGACTCTTGAGGAATGTCTCTTCTCTTTTATGTACAGAGAGCATTTGCACAAAAGACAAATTCCTTGTATGTCCAATCACACTTGGCCAATAAAGAATTCAATTCTATTCTATAGGTACAGATGAACAGAGTTGGAAGGAACCTAGTAGGTTATCTAGTCCAAACCCTCCCCCCCACCCAAGGAGAAGACCTACAGCATTTCTGACAGATTAACAGAGTTGGAAGGGACCTAGTAGGTCATCTAGTCTAACCCACCCACCCTGCCCAAGCAGAGACCCTACACCATTCCTGACAAGTGGCAGTCCAGTCTGTTCCTGAAAGCTTCCAGTGATGAAGCTCCCACAACCTCTGAAGGCAACTTCTGTTCCACTGGGGCTGTGATTCCCCATTTGTGGCCTTCTCAGCTGGCTTCCAACAAGCAACGTCAATGGGGGGGGGGGGGGAGAGTCGGATTCATTTAACGATGGTGTGGTTCACTTAACAACTGCAGTGATTTGCTTAGCAAGCAGGGAGAAAAGGTCGTAAAACCAGGCTGAACCATCCCTTCACATAACAACAGAAATGCTGGCCTCAAGCGTGGTGATAGAGCGAGGGCTACCTTAGCTGCGTGATGCTATCTCGTTTCTCCAAAAGTTCCCCCTGTGAACTTCAGGTGGTCTTTTCTGACCCCCTTTGGTTTCCCTAACCCCACGCCTGCTTTTCCAAAGGAAAAAGGGGTGATTTCCCCAGAATTTCCCTCTTCCAAGGACTCCCGCAGCTCCTTAGACACCGAAGACCTGTCCGTGGGAATACTCAACTCGTCCAGGTCCTGGTTGTCCCAAAGGGGCTTTTTCCCAAAGGCAGCTGGACTTCTCTTTGTTCTTTTGTTTTCCCTTGAAAAACGTTCCACTTCTCATCCGAGAAGTTTCTTCCGTTCTTTTTCTTCCTCAGCTTCACTTCAGAATTGAAGAAGCTTCTCACATGAGAAGCGAAATGTTTTCTTTCTTTCTTTCTAAGTTTTAATTTTTTTATTAAATGAAAAAAAATCCAATGTCTACATTAATAGTGTGTCATCTGGGTACAGTTAATTTTAAGAAATAATAATCATAATAGTAACAATAATACACATAAATATTAATAACTCTGCGCCAACTCAGGAAGCTCAAACTGCCCAAGTTCTATAACTGATCCAGTTCTACAGAGCAATGATGGAGTCTGTCATCTGCACCTCTGTCACTGTCTGGTTTGGTTCTGCAACCCAACAGGACAGAAACAGACTCCAGAGAGTAATCAGGACTGCAGAAAAAATGATTGCTATCAACCTGCCTTCAATCGAGGACCTGTATGTTGCACGAGTCAAAAAGAGGGCTATGAAAATATTTGCATCGTGGACATAAACTGTTTCAACTCCTTCCCTCAAAACAACACTATAGGGCACTGCACACCAGAACTAGACATAAGGAGAGTTTTTTCCCCCAAATGCCATCCTTCTGCTAAACAAATAATTCCCTCAACACCGTCCAACTATTTACAAAGTCTGCACTCCTATTACTATTAACCTTCTTATCACTCATCCCCTCCCACTTGTGACTGTATGACCATCACTTTGTCACTTGTATCCTTATGATCTATATTGACTGTTTCCTAGTATGATTTGATTGCTTATTGTACCCTATGACTATCATTAAGTGTTGTACCTGATGATTCTTGATTAATGTATCTTTTCTTTTATGTACACTGAGAGCATTTGCACCAAGACAAATACCTTGTGTGTCTAATCACACTTGGCCAATAAATAATTCTATTCTAATGATCACATATTTGCTTATCAATTTTAGTTAACCTTTCTTATGTAATGAATCATTCTCTTATGCTTTTATATTTCTAACTTCTTTTTTATTTTTAAAGTTTTTTTTTAATATTTACAATAAACTCTCATCTTTCATTTAAACAGTGTGTTGACTGGTTACATATATCATGTGCTAACCATTATAATTAATACTTTTCTTACCAGTTATAGCAATAATCACATTTTCTTTATATGCCATCGTCTCTTATCTCTTATCTTTATGACAATCTTAACTTATTCTCTATATATTAATCTACTCAGTTTTATCTTGTTTTATTATCCAATCATTGATAAAATAAATTCCATACCATACTATTTCTGCTAGTTAAGTCATTGATCAAACCCCATGTTAAAAAGTATTCAGTTTCTTCCTCCTCCTTAATTTTAAGTGTTAACTATCCATTTCTGCACATTCTAATATTTTTTATTACATTTTCCTCTGTAGGGATCTCTTCTGTTTTTCCACTGTTGTGCAAACACAATTCTAACTGCTGTTAACACATGTAAAATTAAATAAGTATTCCCTTTATTGTATTTCCTCTGGTAAGACACCCAGCTAGAATATTTCTGGCTTTAGATCTAGGTGCTGTTTTACCAATTTTTCCAACCATGTATGTATTTTTTGTCCAATGGGGTTTTTTTTTTGCTTTTGGGCATGTCCACCGCATATGATAATACGAACCAGGAGGCTGGTTGAACTTCCAACGTATTGCAGATGTGTCTTTAAACATCTTTGCCAATCTTGCCGGTGGAAAGTGCCATAGAAGCGAAACGTTTTTAAGTGGGGAAAAAAACCCAAGGAATTACAGCTGCCTTTTTGGAAAAGCGCATTTCAGACAGCTTTAGAGGACAATTAAGCACCTTTTGAACGTCTGCCTGTTTGGTGCAGGGAAAAACTGGGCGAGGGAGCTCTGTGAATCCCTTCAGGGGATGGAGAACTTCTCCAGCAGGTTTCCAGGGCAGGGATCCAGAACACCACGTGGTTGTCTTCACTGGGATCGAGCAGAGCTATTCACACGAACCCCTTGGCTGCCCGGTCACAGGTGTGTGGTAAAATATAGTATTTATAATTATGGGAGTGCAAAGACTTTCACACTCCACTCAGGAGAATTTCACCCAAACCCTCTTCTTTTCACGACTATGTTCTGAAGTCACTTCTCCAATTGTTCAATCATCTTCTTTTAATGACCCATAATCCCTTGCAGGGTGGAGTCTGGGCAACTGAATGGAGCTAGTGGAGTGTTTTAAGGGCCGGATGCCCTTCCTGTCACCAATGCGGAGCTCTGTTCAGCAGAAATATTCTCACTGTGCCCAGAGAGAGAAATATCTGCCTCTACCTAGGATCAAACTCACAGCCTCCTGATTTTGAGTCGAGAGCTCCAATTGTCTAATGTGGGAACCTTATTCCAAAACAAAATAACAACAGAATTAAGGGACTTTAAAGGTCTTCTAATCCAACCCCTGCTCAAGCAGGAGACCTTAGATTGCTGTTATAACAATATTGTTTCCCCAAAAATACAACCTATCCTGGAAGAAAGTCCTACCTTGATTTTTACACATGCACCCAATATAAGCCCTACCCCCAAAATAAGCCCTGATTAAGATCCCACTCACTCCAGAGTGGACGAGTAAAAATTAAGCTAGGGTGGGGATGGGAGAAGGTGGAGCTGCCCTCCTACTTACCTTTGGTCAGTTGTAGCCGGGCCTCATACACCCCGACACCTGCCTTGCCGGCCCATCTCTTCTGCAGCCAGCAAGGCTGGAAAGGCTTTCCTGAAGGCCTCTGGAGCTAAGAACAAAAGCTCTGGATCGATCCAGAGCTCCATCATTGGCTGCAGAGGCCTTCAGGAAAGCCTTGCCCGGCTGTAGAAGAAGTAGTTCCTGAAGGACTCTGACAGCAAAAAGGAGGCCAGGGGGTGACGCACACAAGTGAGGTGTGTCAGTGGATGAACATCCCCTGAAAATAAGACCTGGTGCCTTTTTTGGTGGCAAAAAAATATAAGACAGGGCCTTATTTTGGGGGGAACACGGTAGCCACAGCACTACCTGAAGGCAGGCCTAAATGAGTTCCCTGCACACTTTCTTTCTTGTTTATCCTATGAGAGAAGTTACACTGGTTCAAACATGAGCATAGACTCAGGGCAAGTATTGTCCAGCCACAAGGACCACTGACCAACCTGGTGGAAGAGAGGACCTGGGCTGGGCCTTGGTGGTGGAAGAGGACAAGGAGTGGACCAAGCAAGAGGCAGAAAACATCCTGGCCAGGATTTGGCTAGGAGAAAGTTCTGGGTGCCAAAATTTCACCCAGAACTCCACGCACCCCACCCTCCCTGGAGATTTTCAGGGAGAAAACCATTAAGCATGGTTGATGTGCTCCTGAAGGATCTCCTCTCCGCCATGTTCAGCGCCTGAGAGCAAGAGAGGGAGAAACCAACTGGGAGATGGTTCCTCTTGCTCCTCTACGTGCAAGGCTGGAGTTTGCTCTGCCGCAGGGCGCCAGGAGTCTGTCAGAACAAGTTGGACACAACCGCTCCGGAAAGAAGCTGACATGGCAAAAAGCTCCGATCCTTCCCCCAAAGGAAAGTCCCAGATCCGGTTCTCCTAGGGGGGGGGGGGTAGAGGTTGAGGGGCAGGGCAAATTCTTGGCACCACCAAGTCCCGGGCGAAGGTGGCTCCGAGACTGCCAAGTGGGTCTCCCCACCATTTCTTTCTCCTCCACTAAAGCATTGTCTAGACGGCGCTTGGGACATTTCAGCTCCTTCTTGATGAAAGGAACAAACCTATTTATTAGGAGAGGTGCAAGTAGGCAAGGCTTAATGAAAGACTGTTTTGGCATTCAGGGCCACGTTTTTGCAGAGTAAACATGAACTAAGGCAGAGGTCCCCAACAGTGGTGGGATTCAAATTTTTTTACTACTGGTTCTGTGGGCGTGGCTTGGTCGGCATGGCAGGGGAAGGATATTGCAAAATCTCCAGTCAGAGGCGGCATTTGCCGGTTCTCCGAACTACTCAAAAATTTCCACTACTGGTTCTCCAGAACGGATCCAAATCTGCTGAATACCCACCTCTGGTCCCCAAAGTTGGCAACTTTAAGATTTGTGGACTTCAATTCCCAAAATTCTCCAGCCAGCAAAGCTTTGCTGGCTGGAGAATTCTGGAAGTTGAAGTCCACAAGTCTTATAAGTTGCCAAGTTTGGAGACCTCTGAGCTAAGGGATATCTAGACGCCCTTTTAAGAAAATAAAGGAGATATATATATATTATTTATTCTAATTTATTTTATTTATTTATTTACAATATAATAGAAATAAGAATAAACATAAGTTTAAATATAAGAAATAGGTACAAATAAATGGGGACAATAGGACAGGGACGGTAGGCACAACAGCTATAAACTTAATGTAAACCACTCCAAATTTTATTGCAGGAAGTACAATTTCAGCAAGAGTGGTCAACGTCTGGAACTCACTACCTGATTCTGTTGTCACCTGCTCAAGCCCTCACTCCTTTAACATCAAACTATCCACTACTGACCTCACCCCATTCTTAAGTGGGAGACGGAGGGAGGGAGGGAGGGAAAGAGGGAGGGAGGAAGAGAGAGTGTGAGAGAGAGAGGGAGGACAGAGACCCATTTCCCACAGAAAGCACGGGGAGCCACAAAACCTGGGTAGGCGTGGCCTGGGTGGGGGGGTATCAAGGAACTGAGTGGAAGTAACGTTGAGTTGGCCACACCCACCCAGGTTTTGGGCTCCCAGTGTTTTCTTTTCTGTGGGAAATGGGTCCCAATGGTTCTTTTGAGTGTTGAAGGTTGCAGACCTCTGACTTATACCGATGGCTGGAGAAGCTGCCTTCCGACTTCAGCCCTGGTTCGAAGGAGGGGATCGTGGTGCTGTCTGGACAGAAGTTGTATCGCCCAATAATTTTATTCTGGAAGAAGACTCAGTGGTTCCTTCAAACGCCTGAACCTCCTTCTGAAGTCCACTGATGGTGGCTAAATGAATGGTTGCAAGGACTTTCTGCACTGCCTGGAGAATAAAACAGCTTCACAGACCCTCATCTATCTCCTGATGCCGTGATTGCGAGCTTATGGCACCCGTGCCGGACATGGCACACAGAGCCGTCTCTGCCAGGCACACGAGCCGTCATCCCAGCTCAGTTCCACTGCGCATGCATGCACACCCCTCCCACCAGCCGATTGCCGTGCATGCATGGGGGGAGTTGTGTGTACATGCGCAGGGGGGTGAGGGAGCATGGAGAGGGTCGCAAATGCATTGTATTATGGGTGCAGACACCCGTGAACACACATGCACACGCAATTTCGGCACGCGGCAACGAAAAGTTAGCCATCCCTGTCCTTTTTTTTTTTTAGTAAAATTTTAGTTCAGTTTCCCACATTTCAAAAACATCTCTTTTTAGTGAACAGCATGATTCCAGGTTTACATACAAATATGACCATAATTACCCATTCATCTTTCGCATTCAACTTCATATTTTACTAATACTTTATGTATTTCCTATTATTACATTTTTCTAAATACTTTTCTCCTATTTAGATCACAAATAACTCTCATATCTTGCACTTTCGTATTTTGATCTGTCAGATTTGCAATTTCATCGCATATTCTTACTTCTTCATTCCACAAATTCTAATTTAATTCAAACATTTCAAAAGAATTCCCCCACCACCACAATCACTGTCCTAATGTTTGGCCAACGTTCCATGAACGGTGATGCACTAAAGGCGAGAAGCTGCAATGAAATCCAGGGAAGCAAAATAGGAGCAAAAGGATGCCAGGCACTGACAACATGGACAAGGAGACTTTCTACCCCTCCTTCCCCAAATACTAGAACCTTCCTCCCCCTCCCCAACTCAGGGGTCCAACTCTGAGCGTTGTATCCACAAGGCTGGGGACCCCCGATGACCCGACGGAACTGCTTCCTGGGACAATCAGAGCAGGCAAAAGGAACATTTTGGGGGACTCAATGTTGTAAATTCCGCTTGGAATCTGCTCTCCCAGGCTGACATTGGCCACCAACTTGGCTGGTTTCAGAAAAGGGTGGAATCCTCTGTTATTAAGTTATTAGTCTCGATGGTGCTGCTGCACCTGTCTCCAAAGGCGCCTGCTGGAGGTCTAGCAGGCTTCTGGTGCAGCTGGATGGCCCAGGGGTTCCATCCAGCAGGGCACGGCGTATACAAACATGGAACCCTAATGCTGGAAGGGAACTTGGAGGTCTTCTAGTCTAGCTCCATAGCCACGATCATAGAATCACAGGGCTAGAAGGGAACTTGGAAGTCTTCTAGTCTAGCTCCATAGCCAAGATCATAGAACCCTAGGGCTGGAAGGGACCTTGGAGAGCTTCTAGTAACTCCCTGCCCAAGATTGTAGAATAGGCTAGAAGGACTTTGGAGGCCTTCTAGTCCATCGCCTTGCCTAAGATCATAGAATCACAGAACAACAGGGCTGGAAGGGACCTTGTAGGTCTTCATAACTGCAACTGGAAAAAGCTACACCCGCCCGCCCCGCCCCCCATATCACAGAATCATAATGTCAGGCTGGAAGGGACATTGGAGGTCTTCTAGTCTAACTCCATAGCCAAGATGATAGAATCACAGGACTGGAAGGGACTATGGAGATCTGCTAGTAACCCCCTGCTCAAGATCATAGAATCATAGAACAGGCTAGAAGGGACTTTGGAGGCCTTCTTGCCCAAGATCATAAAATCACAGAATCAAAAGGCTGGAAGAGACATTACAGGTTTTCTAGTAAGCCCCAAGGTCATACAATCATAGACTCCTAGGGCTGGAAGGGACCTTGGAGGTCTTCAAGTCTAACCCCTGTCCCAGATGAGATCTCCTTGCCTGCGGGCTTTAGAGATGGTGAAAGAAGGACATCACAGAGTGCTTTGAAAACTGCACTGCTTAGCCATGGAAGTTCTGGTCCGTATTAAAGTCGTAGGGCGAGGACTGCCTGGATTTATGAAGCCATCCTAGAGACAAGTGGGTCACGCAGTCAACTTGCCAAGTGGGTCACGCAGTCAACTTGCCATCCAGGGCAGGTGTCAGCTCCACCAGCCACACAGGAATGGCACCCAGCTGCTGCTTATATTAGCAGCGCTCCCTTAACATCTGCCAGGCCTCCAGGACTTCCAAGCACAGATGTCTACCTGGGCAAGGTGGGAACTGCTCAGCCTCCTTCTCCTTCCACCTGCAGGCCACCTTCCCTGCATCCACCTGGCTTTCGGAGCTCTCTGCTCTCCGAAACTCCAGAGCCGTCTCCTCACCGCACCCTGCAGTGCAAGGACAATTTCACAGCCCTCCCCTGTGGCCACCAGTGTGAAAAACTATTTCAGTGTTTTGCACATGCCCAGAAGTGATGGCAATTTTGGAAGGTGGGAGATCAAAAATGGAACCTCTGGCTTGGCCAGCTGCAAAATGAGGACAGCAGCCAAAATCGGCTTTGCAGGGTTGAAGCACCACACCTTCACACAACCCAAGGAACGCACAATTGTGCCAACAGGATGAAGCTACAAGCCTACCAAGAATAGTTTAGAAGCAAGGCAGGGACAGATGAGGGTTTTTTTCAAGCCGGCTGGGGAATTCTGGGAATTGAAGTCCATCCATCTTAAAGTGACCACGGCTGAGAGAAAATGTCCTAGACTTTGGTTTGGATGATTGACAGCCTTCCTTACCCCAAAAAGTCTGAGTCAACCGTCAAATCACAAGATTAATATGCTGGCTTTATTCACCCCAACCATTTAAACACCAATTATTGTCTATCACACGTTTCTTTTCCCAAACCCAGAGTTCCCCAACCTTTCCCCTTCCTCCTTTGCAAGAAAGACACTAAGCCTGTAAGCCTCAGTTGAATGCTACCCTTCCAAGAAAGAGCAAGGTTTGTGAAATGATAAAACACCGATTGCGTCAGATATTTCTCTCTCTCCTCTCTTTTCTCTCTCTCTCTCTGTCTGAATAGAATAGAATAGAATACTTTATTGGCCAAGCGTGATTGGACACACAAGGAATTTGTCTTGGTGTAAATACTCTCAGTATACATACAGAAAAGTCTGATTCTCTCTCTGTGCCTTTTTCTCTCTTTTTTATCTCTTTCTCTCTCTCCTCCCCCTCTTCTCTTTCTCTTTCTCTCTCCCTCTCTTTCTCTTTCCTTCTCCTCTCTTTCTCCTCTCTCTCTCGCTCTCTTTTCTCTTCTCTCTCTTCTTTCTCTCTCCCTCTCTTTCTTTCTCTCTCTTTTCTCTTTCTCTCTCTGTTCTTTCTATCTCCCTCCCTCCCTCTTTCTCTCTCTGCCATCCATTTTCAGAGAACAAGGAAGCTTCCTTGGAAGAGCTTTACGAAAGACTGGGGACCAGAGAGGGGGCTTGAATGAAAGCCAGCCAAGTGTCCTCAATGTGCAATCAACCTTGAGGCTCAGATCATGGAGAGGAAAGTGTCCCATAGATGTCTTTCCAAAAGGCAACAAGACATTTCTTGGTGTGTTTTTCTCTCTGAAAATGCTTCACACAAAAAAAAATGTTAGAAAAGAATAAGCAAAATGTTTTCAAGGGGAAAAAAAAAATAAAACTCCAGTTCCCTTCTTAAAAAGCACCTTTGGGACATCAACCAGGACCTGGATGGTTCAGAATCTCCACAAAGATGACCATGACTGTGTTGAGTTGAAGGCCAGCTAGCAAGGGGAGAAATTGGCTTGGCAGTGAAGCTGTGATGTGACATGCAGGAGGCCCTCAAACCACAGCTTTTATACCCAGGAGAAGATCATGAATGGTAGGTAGATGTTGGCATAGGGCCAGGTCTTCAAACTTTACAGCTTTAAGACTTGTGGATTTCAACTCCCAGAATTCCTGTGCTAACATGACTGGAGGAGGAGGAATTCTGGGAGTTGAAGTCCACTTAAACTGTCAAGGTTGAAGACTCCTGGCATAGGGTCTTCTCTGCCTGAAGCCCAGCACCATAACTACTAGAAGCACTACAGAAAAAACAATTACTACCAACCTGCCTTCCATGGAGGACCTGTATTCTGTACCCTGAGTCCAAAAGAGGGCTTTGAAAGTATCTGCAGACCCCTCACATCCTGGACATAAACTGTTTCAACTCCTTCCCTCAAAACGATGCTATAGACTAGAGCACTGCACACCAGAGTAACCAGACACAAGGACAGCTTTTTCCCCAACTCCATCCCGCTGCTAAACAAATAATTCCCTCAACACTGTCCAACTATTTACAAAGTGTGCACTTCTATTACTATTACTATTAATCTTCTCCTCACTCCTTATCACCCCTCCCCACCCACTTGTGACTGTAGGACTGTAACTTTGTCGCTTGTATCCTTACAGTTTATATGAACTGTTTCCTAGTATGATTTGATTGCTTATTGTACCCTGTGACTATCATTAAGTGTTGTACCTGATGATTCTTGACTCTTGATGGATGTATCTTTTCTTTTATGTACACTGAAAGCATTTGCACCAAAGACAAATTCCCTTGTGTCCAATCACATTTGGCCAATAAAAAGAATTCTATTCTGTTTGTTCTGTTCTCTTCTGTTCTATTGTATTCTATTGTATTCTATTCTATATTCTATTCTATTCTACTCTCTATTCTATTCCTATTCTATTCTATCCTATTTCTATTTTATATTCTATTCTATTCTTATTGTACCCTAGGCTATTATTAGGTTTTGCACCTTATGATTCTTGCTTTTTGACGAATGTATCTTTTCATTTCATTTCCAGCCTCATGGATGTGCCTTCTCCAGATGTTTTGGCCTCCCTGATCCATCACTTCAGCGTAGCTACTGACAGCTATAGCCCCAACACATCTGGAAGACATTCAAATTGGGTCTCCCTGCAGGAGGGTCAATTAAGGATCTCGAGCATTTTTTTCCAAGGCAAAATTAACTAAACCTCATATTCAAAGGCAAGAGTCTTCAAACTTGGCAAGTTGTGGACTTCCACTCCCAGAATTCCAGAGCTAACATGACTAGAGGAGGAATTCTGGGAGTTGAAATCCACAAGTCTTAAAGCTGTCAAGTTTGAAGACCCCTGACCTAATCATCCATCTATCCATCTATCATCTATCTATCTATCTATCTATCTATCTATCTATCATCTCTCTCTCTCCATACCTACCTATTTACCTATCATCTATCTATCTATTTATCTATGTATGTATCCATCATCTATCTATCTATCTATCACCTATTACAAGGGTCTTCAAACTTGGCAAGTTTAAGATTTGTGGACTTCCACTCCCAGAATTCCAGAGCTAACATGACTGGAGGAGGAATTCTGGAAGTTGAAATCCACAAGTCTTAAAGTTGTCAAGTTTGAAGACCCCTAACCTAATCATCTATCTATCTATCTATCTATCTATCTATCTATCTATCTATCTATCTATCTATCTATCTATCTATCATCTCTCTCTTTCCATACCTATCTACCTATTTACCTATCATCTATCTATTTATTTATCTATCTATGTATGTATCCATCTATCTATCTATCACCTATCACAAGGGTCTTCAAACTTGGCAAGTTTAAGACTTGTGGATTTCAACTCCCAGAATTCCTGAGCTAACATGACTGGAAGAGGAATTCTGGGAATGGAAGTCCACAAGTCTTAAAGCTGTCAAGTTTGAAGACCTCTGATCTATCACCTATCTATTTATCATCTCTCTCTCTCTCTCCCTACCTACCGTATTTAACTATCTATCATCTATGCATGTATGTATAGATGATAGATATCTATCATCTATCTATCATCTATCAGAAGGGTCTTCAAACTTTGCAAGTTTAAGACTTGTGGACTTCAACTCCCAGAATTCCTCAGCTGACATGACTGGAGGAGGAATACTAGAAGTTCATAAGTCTTAAAGCTATCAAGTTTGAAGACCCCTGACCTAATCATCTATCTATCTATCTATCTATCTATCTATCTATCTATCTATCTATCTATCAATCAATCAATCATCTCTCTCTCCGTACCTACCTATCTATGTATGTATCATCTATCATTTATCACAAGGGTCTTCAAACTTGATAAGTTTCAGACTTATGGACTTCCACTCCCAGAATTTCTAAGCTAAGATGACAGGAGGAGGAATTCTGGGAGTTGAATCCACAAGTCTTAAAGCTGTCAAGTTTAAAGACCCCTGTTCAAAGGCATTGCAAGCAATCCCACCATTCTGAATCTCCTCTATTCAAGAGGACCATAGGTCTGCTAAAACTGAAATTGTTGTCAGCAATTTCTCAGCCTTGCCGCTTTAAGAGGGGTGGAACTCAATGCCCAGAATTCCATGCTGGCTGGGAAATTCTGGGAGTTGAAGTCCATCCCTCAAAGTGACCATAGTCCGCTCTAAATCATCCAGAGATCTGGAAGTCCTCAACACTCAGTCTATTTTGGAGCTACCTTTTCTCTCCTGCCTGATCCCAGGAAAAAGTGAGAAATCTGTTCGAATCTCTAGTCACATTTGCAACAGAGAAAGGCAACAGGGTAAATCTAACAGAGGGAAGATATAAAATGTTTGGGATGTTCAAAGATCTCGGTGACCAGAGACACATTCTCCATCTTGGTTGAAGCTCTCCTTGTGATCATCCCTCTCCACTGATGTGCAGGCCATCAAGAACATCTGATCTTCTCCATCTGGACCTCTCCTGGAGAAACCAGAGGCGAAACCTGGCCAAAACACTCAACCACCATCTGCTGCAAAATGATCTGGTGTATCCAGAGATACAACTGTAACGATTAAGGTGCTGGTCCTGAATTTTTGAAGACTCTTCCTGCTCACCTCAAATTGACGCTCCCTGGTGTCAAATTTAGAACAGAGAATAACAGAGTTAGAAGGGGCCTTAGAGATCTTCTAGTCCAACCCCTTGCTCCAGCAGGAAATCATCCTAGACCAGGGGTCTCCAACCTTGGCAACCTTAAGACTTGTGGACTTGTCAACAAGTATTCTGACCTAAACCTTGTTCAAATCAAACAAACACAAAGTATGTGTAAAAGCAAACCTTTTTTAATGTGGCGCTGTGAATTCTGTGCATTCACAGCTACGAGTCATTCAGAACTAATTGTCCCAGATAAGAGCCAGTCCTTTCAAGGTTGTGAAAGGCTGCCAAGAACAAAAGACTAATTGCAGGTAAATATCCAAAGCCAGAAGTTTCCAAAAACAAACCGGAGTAAGCAGGGCTTCAATGAGGACTCTGAGTAGAAAGAACTTCTTTGCTTCCTGCAAAGAAGCCAACCCCGAAGGCTGGCTTTTATCCCTTATGGGAGGGACCATCACCTTGCAGCCTTACTCCTGAGTCGCACATTCTTTCCTTTGAGCAGCCCTGCGCGCATGGGCACTGGGCACAGGCTCCCCGGAGTCCTCTTCGTCATTGCTACCAGACTCCACAACCTCTGGCCCCATCCCTGCATCACACGCAGGCCCCACGTCCGAGTCCTCGCTCCCAGAGGCCGCTGCTGCCTGCACCTGCTGCCAGCAAACCACAACAAGAAGTCTTAAAGTTGCCAAGGTTGGAGACCTCTGTCCTAGATACCAATGGCTGTCCAGACTCTTCTTGAAAACCATGGAGCACCTACCCCCCTAAATTCCTGAGACATTTAGGGTCAGAGGCAACTAACACCATTTAATATTTTTAAACTCAGTTTGTTTTCTGCTCCTCTTTGTTCTACATTATCCTGCCTATCTGCTCTTTTCTTCTCTCCTAAGCCACATGTGGCCGATACAGTCTTACTCAGCCTCAAGTTCCCTTTTATTATGCATGCAGATAGAAACTAATACATCTGCAAATGAAGGCCATTGTTTGGAAAGACTCTCGGGCCTCCACTGAACCTTGAGAAAGAAAGAAGCTCCTTACAAAGAGCAACACTGCAGGGTTTTTTTAATAGCACGGTCTTAAAAAACAATATAGGGTTTTTTTAAAAAAGCACTGTCTTAAAAAACAATGTGCAATATCCTTCAGCTTATTAAAACATCTGCCCTTTCATTTAACTGGTTTGTTAATCTCTGCATCTTTTAAGAGGGGAGGACTTCAACTGCCAGAATTCCCCAGCCAGCTATGCCTCCCATTGAAAAGTGTGTGCCTTTAAGCCAGGAGTCTCGAAACTCGGCCACTTGTGGACTTTAACTCCCAGAATTCCCCAGCTGGCGCATGCGGGCTGAGAAATTCTGGGAGCTGAAGTCCACCCTCCTAAGGTTGCAGAGATTGAGAATATAATATGGAACAGGAGTCTTCAAACTTGACCGCTTGAAGACTTGTGGACTTCAACTCCCAGAATTCCTCCACCTCCAGTCATGTTAGCTAAGGAATTCTGGGAGTTGAAAGCCACAAGTCTTAAACTTGCCAAGTTTGAAGACCCTTGGTATAGAATAATAGAGTTGGAAAGGACCTTGAAAGTCTTCTAATCCAACCCCTATTCAAGCAGGAGACTTTCTGGACCCTGAGCCTGCCAATACAGGTGGTCCTTGACTTACGACCATGACCGAACCCCAACGTTTCTGTGGGTAAGGGTAAGGGAGACATCTGTAAAGTACGCTTTGCCTCCATTTTACGACCTTGCTGTTGAACGAAAAGCCTGGCGTTGCAGCTGCTCGGTGAATCTTGGCTTCTCTGTCAACTTTGCTTGTCTGAAGGTCCCCAAAAAGGATGGGACCCCCGGGGGCGACGCCAATTGTTGATCCTGTGACCACGTGGGAAGCAAGCTAAAGCCACAGGGGGAAAACTTTGCCCTTTCCTTCGCTGCCAAGGGGGTGTTTCATTCTCCCACCCACCCAAATACAGAGAAGGTGGGTCTGCTGGGGCCCTTGAGAAAGGAAGGCCGCTGCAAATTAGGCTCATATTACTGGGGGGGGGCAGCTGTTGATAAATTCTCCCCCCTCCTCAACAATGCAAGCACCGCTGCCTGCACAAAAGGCAAGAGAGAGAGAGACCAGCCTTTTGTGCAAAACCCCCCAGGGAGGTTTGCACATTTATCACGGCCAGGGGGGAAACAAAGCCGGCCTGCGAACAACGCTGCTCACCCGGTTACCTAGGCGATGGCGAGCAGGCCTGGGAGCGTGTGCAGGCCAGCATCCAAAGAAGCCAGATGAAGTTTGGGGCAGGGGAGGGAGGGAGAGATGGGGAAGGGGTGCCAAAAGAGGGGGGTGCACGCTGCCCCCATCGGTCCCCACCCCTCCTGAGCTTTGTTTAGTGGGTGGGTGGGGGAAACAAGGGTTTCTGGGGAAACAAGGCGGAGGGGACAGCTGGGGGCAAACATTTTTGAGAAGGGTTGAGTTGGGGGCCTTTTTTCCCCTGAATAGAAGAGGGTGGGGAAGGCGGACGTGGACCGAGCCTTTATTCAGGCTGGCCTTTGGGTGAGGGAAAACACGGGGGCCACCTCGGTCACCCCCAGCCCTGAGCTCCCTCACCCCCAGCCCCAGCTGGGAGGGTCCCTTGTGGTGCCCATTCGGAGCAGCCCACTCCCTTACAAAAGATCTCCCCAGGTTTCAAAGCTGCAGGGGAGCAGCCCCCGTTCCATGGGGAGGGGGCCATTTGGAGCAGGACACACCCACTAGAGAAGGCAGCCACCAAGGGCCTCCCTCCCCCAGAGCACCCCTGAATGGTGGAGGGGGGGTAGGTGCAGCTTCCTGACCCTGAATCTTGGGAATGGCTCACAAGGGGACTAAGGAGGGGAGGGGGCGTGTTACAGGGGCTCCCAAATTCAGGTTCTGCTCTCAGACTTCTTAGTCTTCCAAAGGGCACGTGCAAGCAATTTATTTATTTATGAAATTAAATTCATTTGCCGCCATGTCATTCTCCAAAGTGACTCTGGGCTGCGTATGAATTTGAGAAAGAGAAGAGATAGGTAGATTGGGAGAGGGGAAGAGACAGAGAGAGACAGAGAGAGAGAGAAACTGACTAGACACAGATAAAGAGACAGATGGACAAGAGAGAGATACAGGATGGATGGATGGATGGATGGATGGATGATAAACAGACGAGAGAGAGAGAGAAGCAAGATAGTTAGAGAGACAGACAAGAGAAAGAGAAAAACAAACAGGACAAACAGGGAGAGAGGAAGAGAGAACCAGACTAGACAGAGAGGAGAGAGGAGAGAGAAAGAGAGAAAGAGAGGGGGGAGAGATAGAAAAAGAGCAGAGAGAAGAGAGAAAGAAGAGAAGGGAGAAAGAGAGAGGAAGAGAGAGAAGAGAAAGAGAGAGAAGTGGAGAGGGAGAGAAAAAGAGAGGGAGAGACAGAGAAAGAGGGAAAGAGATTTAAAAGAGAGAAAGAGAGACAGAGACAGAGAGAGAACAGAAAGAGAGAGAACCAGACTAGACAGACAGAAGGAGAGAGAGACAGAGACAGAGAGAGAGAGAGAGAGAGAGAGGGAGGGAGGGAGGGAGGGAGGGATTTGCATGTGTCTTCTGAAGACTGGGCAATCTGGGAGCACATGAACTTGGAAGCCTGTCTCTCAAATGCCCAACAGTGCCCATCCCCAATGTACATCCTGACCCATATAGAGGTGGACCCAAAGGCTGCATCGGCCTACAGCCGCCTTCCTGTGCTATCAACACAAGGCCTGTGCGTGATCAAGAGTTTCCTTTGCAGCCATTAAGCTATGCCATTGCTATTCAAAACCTCAGAAATATCACAAATGTATTTCTGATTCCCTACAGCAGTGGCAACTTTTAAGTGTGTGGACCTCACCTTCCACAATTCCCCAGCCACTCTGGGAGCTGAAGTCCACGGTTGAGACTTTTCCCTCGCCTCCGTAACACACCCAGGACTTTATTAAGGCTTAAAAAGAACAATCACCCATTATTATCCAATATATCCTCTCTAAAAGGTGATTGTAAAGGTTCCCCTCACACATCCATACTAGTTGTTTCCGGCTCTAGGGGCCGGTGCTGATCTCCGTGACAAAGCCGAAGAGCCAGCGCTGTCCAAAGACATCTCTATGGTCATGTGGCCAGCATGTCTAAACGCCGAAGGCACATGGAGCGCTGTTCCCTTCCCACCAAAAGGGTCCCTATTATCTACTTGCATTTTTTTAACGTGCTTTCGAAGTGCTAGGTTGGCAGAAGCTGGGACAAGTTAACAGGAGCTCACTCCGTTACGCGGCGCTAGGATTCGAACCACTGAACTGCCGACAAGCTCAGCAACTCTACACACAGCTAAAAGTTTTGAGCTCAAGACAACGGGTGAGATAAAACCAGCATTCTGGATCAGAACTCCACTCCATCACCGATTAAAACCAGCTTCAACTAAGTCCCAGGAATCCCAACCAGCAGGAGAACACGCACAATCACACTGATCAGTTGTGACAACTTAAAACAAGACATGTCCATAAGATGTTATAGTTCCAACCTGAATCCCAAAAGTGAATTCTTCTCTCAGAGAACAACAGGTTAAAAATAAAGTGGGAAACAAACACCCCGCAGGGTGGATTCGATTTAAATCAAGTTGATTTAAACCACTAGTAAAAAGGCTTGATTTAAATCAACTCAAATAAATCATAATTTTTAAAGAGCCGCTGTCATCTCTGCCCCACAGCAGCTCTTCCTCTGACTCTCTGTTGACTCACCGGCAGTCCCAATATTGCAGAATCTACAGCCGTGATGGCAAATCTATGGCACATGTGCCACAAGTGGCACGCAAAGCCGTATGTGTGGGCACCCAGCTAAACATGCCTGCACTGCGCATGCGCGCGCCTCCCAACTGATTTTCGGCCCGTTTGAGGCCGTTTTCGCCCTCCTGGAGGCTCGAGGGAAGCCTCTGCAGTCTCGGGAGGCCCATTTTGGCACTTCCAGTATTTCCGGAAGGCCCGTTTTTCGGCCTCCCGAGGCTGCAGACGCTTCCCTCGAGCCTCCAGGAGGGCGAAAACGGCCTCAAACGGGCCGAAAATCAGTTGGGAGGCATGTGCATGCGCAGTGCAGGTAAGGGGACTGAGCGGGGAGTGTTGCACGCGCATGCGCAGGGGTGCATTGTGGGTGCCGGCAGGCGCACGCTTTCGGCAAACCACAACAAAAAGGTTCGCCATCACTGATCCACAGCCTCATGCTACAAAACGAAGCTCCATTTCATGCTGAATGAAATGCTTTAATGTATCTTAAATAGAAAACTATCTTTAGATTTTTATTCCAAAAGCGTTTTATTAAAATAAACTTGGTATAAAAAATTAAAAATTCCAATTTCAATTTTAAAAAATCCATTTTGTTTTGTTTTTTAAATTGATTTTTATCCCCTCGGAACAGGTGGATAAAACACCCCCAGTTGAAGGTCCACCTTCCGGGCCAACCTTCCCCACGGAAGCCACACTCACCAACCCAAAGGTGCTGAAGAACCGTCTCTTGCTCGCCCGCTCAGCCCCACCAACAGCTGTGCATAGCCGGGCCGCTGAAGACCTCAGCTGCTGGGCCAGATGCACCCTCCTGTCCCGGTTAGCGTGGCAAGTCCTGGATCTCAGCATCTACAAGAGCTACCGTGTAGTCCAAGGTCCAGCAACGAGCTGCAGAAAGAACCAAGGTTAGGTATGAGATAATGCAAGTAGGGTTGGTTGTTGTTATGATTCCTTATTTTAGCTATGGAACATACAAAGCAAGAATGGGGTGTAGCACCCCAAAAGTATCTTAAATGGTTGGAAGAAGTAAAGGAGAAGGTAGCTTGAAGAACCTTTACCCTACAAGGAAGGACGAGGAGACAATTAACCAGTGGAACAGTTCGCCTTCAGATGTTGTGGCTGCTCCATCACTGGAGGTTTTTAGGAAGAGACTGGACAGTCACTTATCTGAAATGGTATAGGATATCCTGCTTCAGCAGGGGGCTGGACTAGAAGACCTCCAAGGTCCCCTTCCAGCTCTATTCTGATTCAGCATATGTAAAGGTGCCCAGAATCAAACTGTGAGAGGTGGCACTTCAAGGGTGGCTCCAGCACTTCAGGATATTGAAAGCTCTACAGCAGGGGGTCTCCAAACTTGGCAACTTGAAGTCTTGGCAACTTGAAGTCTTGGCAACTTGAAGCTATGCTGGCTGGAGAATTCTGGGAGTTGAAGTCCACAAGTCTTCAAGTTGCCAAGTTTGGATGCCTCTGCTCTACAGAATTTCGGACACCATGAGTCCAAGCAACGGAGGAGATACAAACACAGGGAGAACAGGCTCAGAGGGATAAAGGTGGAGGATGTTGTCCCAGCAAGAAAAGAATTAACATTACATCAAGGTTTAATGGGTTGAAAAGTCAAAAAGGAAGATCTCAATAGCCCTTGGACTTGTATCCCGCTTCACAGTGCTTCAAAACCCTCTCTAAGTGGTTTAGAGTCAGCCTCTTGCCCCCAACAATCTGAGTCCTCATTTCACCCACCACGGAAGGCTGAGTCGACCTTGAGCTGGTCAGGATCAAACTATTGGCAGTTGGCAGAGTTTAGCCTGCAATTCTGCCTTCTAACCAGAGGGAGGGAGGGGAGGGAGGGAGGAACTATAGCAATTGCACTCAGACTTATATACCGCTTCACAGAGCTTTGTAGCTCTCTCCAAGCAGTTTACAAAGTCAGCATAATTGCCCCCCTATCAATCTGGGTCCTCGTTTATCGATAAACAATAAAGCAGATATTTTAGTCTCAAGTCCAGGATTCAGATCGATGAGGGTTTTTGGATCTAGAGGACATTATGGAAATGATGCACACTATGGAACATCAAGAGATACCAACATCCAAATTCAGCCATGAAATTCCCTGGGAGAACGTTCAGGACGCACCACTGTTCATTTCAACAATTGTGAAATTGACAGAAATTGTCCTCCACTCAAGCTTGCAGTCACCAAGGTTGAGAAACTCAGAGATGGGGTTTCCACCAAGGAACTTCACAACTTTTCAATGGAAGGCATGGCTGGCTGGAGAATTCTGGGAGTTGAAGTCCACAAAATCTTAAAAGTTACCAAGGTTGGAGACCCCCTGGCCTAGACACCAACTTGGGGGGGGAGGAAACCATGGGCAGAATTGCCTCCAATGTCAAGTCTAAAATCTCCACGTTGGAAATTTTAGTGGTTACGCTTCAATCAAAGTTTTCCCCCCACCCTGGTAGCCTGTGACAGGTTATATGGACTACACTCTCCTGGATTTTTTCGATGGGCAACACTTAATCTGACCGCAGCACTTGGGAAAAAGATCTTGGAACAAAGAGCTGATTACTAGTGGAGCTGTAAAATACAGGCAAGCCTTCAAATTTCAACCATTTGTTTAGCAGTCACACTTAAGAATGGTCCTCGCATTTATGACCATGACACTTTTCCCATGAATTTGGAAACTTGTCAACCGCCATGGTGGCGCAGTGGTCAGAGTGCAGTACTGCAGGCGACTTCTGCTGCCTGCAATTTAGCAGTTCAAATCCCACCAGGCTCCAGGTTGACTCAGCCTTCCGTCCTTCCGAGGTGGGTAAAATGAGGACCCAGATTGCTGGGGGCAAGAGGCTGACTCTGGAAACTGCTTAGAGAGGGCTGGAAAGCACCATGAAGCGGCATATAAGTCTAATCACTATTGCTATAATTGCAACATCCAGGGATCATGGAATCACTATTTGCAACCTTTTCAGCCAGCTTCCAGATAGCAGAGCCAATGGGAGAAAAGCAGACTCACTTAGTGACGTGATTAACTGTAGTAATTCACTTAACAACTATGGCATACACACAAAGTTTTGAAATTGCTCACAACTGTCCTAACTGCCTTGCTTAGCAACAGAAATTCTGAATGGTGGTTGTAAGTTGAAGATGATGAATGGAGGGCAGGCAAGGAAGGAAGGAAGGAAGAAAGAAAGGAAGGAAGGAGAGGCAGGGAGGGAAAGAAAGAAAGAAGAAAGAAAGAAGGAAAAGAGGGAGGGAGGGAGGAAAAGGAAGAGGAAGGAAGGAAGGAAGGAAGGAAGGAAGGAAGGAAGGAAAGAAAGAAAGAAAGAAAGAAAGAAAGAAAGAAAGAAAGAAAGAAAGAAAGAAAGAAAGAAGAAAGAAAGAAAGAAAGAAAGAAAGAAAGAAAGAAAGAAAGAAAGAAAGAAAGAAAGAAAGAAAGAAAGAAAGAAAGAAAGAAAGAAAGAAAGAAAGAAAGAAAGAAAGAAAGAAAGGTAATTTTGCAGCTCCCAAAAGAACAAATAACCAGACTATGTTGCTTCTCATCTACTATGCCCAATTCTGGGGACACCATTTCAAGAAAAGACTCCAGAGAAATTGCCACGGGTTCAGCCCAGCGCGAGGAAGGCTAATTGGCAGGTAGACGAAAACCTCTAATGAGAGGTTGGAGGATTTGACTGGAAGATGACACGAAAGGGACGCAATTGTCTCTCCCAACTTTCTTTCTTTCTCTGGAGAAACAGAGCAAAATGCCTGGCTTCCTTCGGCTTCTGCCTCCCAGCTCCCTTCCATGAGACCCCACCCCCAAAGCCCCTTCAAAGCCCAGGACTCCTCTGTCAAAATCCAGAAGCATCTGGATCTTCTCACAGTCCGGTGGCCATTACGAAGGCTGCTCTTAGGGCGACCCTTGCAACTCGCACAGCTGGAATGTATATTTCCCAATTTTATGAGTTTTGTAAATTTTATGGGGTCTCTACAGCCAACCAGTGCCTCTCTCTTCCTCCCCCAGACCCAGAGTTCAAATCCCCTCACCAACTTTTTTTCAGAGCCCTCCAATAAGGGTTATCTTGAGCTTAAATCATCTTGCCAGACTGAAGAGGGTTCAAGACATTTTGAAACTCTTTTTAAACTTTTTGTCCACTTAATAAAGACCGTCCCTGAAGATGGGTTCAGCCAGGGAAGCTGGAGAAAAAGGGGAGGGGGTGCCAGTCAGAGGAGAGGAGAGGAGAGGAGGGGAGGGGAGGGGAGGGGAAGGGAGGGGAGGGGAAGAGAAGAGAAGAGAAGAGAAGAGAAGAGAAGAGAAGAGAAGAGAAGAGAAGAGAAGAGAAGAGAAGAGAAGAGAAGAGAAGAGAAGAGAAGAGAAGAGAAGAGAAGAGAAGAGAAGAGAAATTTTTTATTGGCCAAGTGTGACTGGACACACAAGAAATTTGTCTTTGGTGCATATGCTCTCAGTGTACATAAAAGAAAAGATCACCAGGATTCAAAAGAGATCGGGGCTATCATCTATTCTAGATCTATCTGCAAGTCAAATCTAGAAGAGAGGTTGGAGTTGCCCTCGGAAGTTGTGGGAGCGCCATCACTTGAGACTTTCAAGATTCCCATCTGTCAGAAATGGTGTAGGGTCTCCTGTTTGGGCAGGGGGGGTTGGACTAGATGACCTACAAGATCCCTTTCAACTCTGATTATCTGTTATCTGTTATCCCACTTCCAACCACAACCCCCCCTCCCCCAAGACTTTGCTACTTCTCCAATTAGGGTCACACCTTTTCCCAAATAATCCTTTTTCACTTAAATTCTCCAATGCAACCCAGGAATGGGATACACAAATCCTCATCCTAGTTGGATCTAATCTCTGCACTGAACCGTATTTGATGCCAATTTGTTAAATAAGCCATCTTGGGTTGATTCCAGCCGACATGGCCGCATATAATTCTGGTACTGAATAGCCACATTCGCTCAACACCTAAATATCTACCGGTAGCAGCTATGTTTGCATAAGATGCTAAACTTGATTAGTTTTAATTTGGTCAGGTTTTTCTGACCAAATAACTGTAGAAATATTACAATGGACATAAGCATGAGGGCTGGTCATAACTAACTTTTTTTCAGTGCCGTTCTAATTTCAAAAACCAATTGCACTCAACTAGCAGGGCTGTATTGCTACTATCCTTCACATCTGTCCTATTACCTTCTCCAATTGATATCTTACGATTTATCACTTTGTCGTTTGCATGTACACTGAGAGCTTTTGCACTGGAGACAAATTCCTTGTGTGTCCAATCACACTTGGTCAATAAAGAATATTCCACATGAAATGAATGGTTGTAAGTTGAAAACTACCCATAAATTCTTGAAGTTCAACAACCACGTCTCTAGCCATCAATTATCAAAAACACATAAGAGACAAAAGGGGACCACAAATCTGTGTTGGTTTTGCTCCTGACACCTGTCCGCTTTGGAACTCATCGGCAAGTTTTCTGTGGGGCCTGCAATGGCTTTAAAAGTTCTATAATCCACACAAGTGGTGACTTCTGCAAGCTACTCTGTGAGCAGAGCTTTTATCCAAGCTCTATTAATAAAGACATTCTGGTTAAACAAACAATACACAACTTGTGTACGGTGCCAAACCTCTGTTGAACTCACTGAACCAACATTCACCATCTATGTCAGAAAAAGTAGGCAGGACTTCTAGCACATGATGAGGTGATGATGGCACCTCTTTCCAGAGGTGGGACTTCAACCAAAGGTTTCCTGTACTTGTGCATCAATCTTAACACACCATCCTGGAGACATTTAGGTCCGTCTTTCTATCCAAAACAGCTTTAACTCACAGATATTGGGGACCATCTTGACCAAACTGGTTTCTTCAGCTCATGGCACCAATTTCAGATTGAGTTAAGATCAAATGGTCAACTCGACCATTTTCAAATGCAAAATTTATTTGGCTTCAAACCTTCTGCGGTAAATTTATTTATGCATTCAGGATTGCTGCCGTGTTAAGTTTCAATTTATGTAGAGACTACCTTGACATTCTCCAGAAAAATATTCTAGTACAATCCAGAATCTACTCCTCCTCCAAGGATGAAGACCTTCCAGATACTGAAGCTGCAAAGCCATCTCAAGTTAGATGCCCACACTGTCTGCTTTATGGTGGGAAGGAGAGCTTCAGTTGGAATGGACTTCTCCAGGTGTAACATTGAGAAATGTTAATGAAAGCCAGAAAGTTCTCCATAGGTCATCCAATGTTCTTCAGCAAACTCAAGTTGGGATCCATATGCTTTGGGGACTTTCCTCCTTGATGTCCTTCCATGGACATCCTCCTGCTGATGGACACTGAAATTAAGACCATGCAAAGTTGCTCCGCAGATCTTCTGCTGAAGTTCCTTTGAGACCTCCTGGATAATTCAGTTGTGTGACCATCGACGGGAAGGCTAACAATGGTGACCATGGATGAATGGAGGCTGCCTTTGGTCCAGCCTCACGACCACGGTCAACCTTTTTCTGAGTCCTGCAGGAAACTCTTTGGATTGGGATATAATTCATTTCCACAGAGTTGAATAGTAGACCTCAATTGTGATAATCAAACAACGTTTTAATATGGAAGGTCCCTCAAGTACACGCCCATTTCCTTGACAACTAGTTCAATGATTTACCCTCATCCATGCAAGAATATCAGGTAGCCCATATTTTCACCAACAAAGATGGTGATGTTTTCCATAAAGATTAACACAAAGCATTATTTTTCACGCTATTTTGTTTAGCCAGAATCCCTTTATCCATTCATAATGTTCCAGATGAAGCTCTAATTACCCTGCATGTCAGAGTCAGCAAGATTTATGGATCACCATAATTAAGCCTCACCATAATTAAGATCCCTCCAGCCAAGGGCAGGCCACCATTTTCCACCAAAGCACATCTGTTCCCAGCTTGAACAGCGTTTGCCGTAGGAAGTTTTGCTTCAAGTCCCACCAAAAAATCTGCTTCCTCGTCATTTACACCCAGCGTTCCTCTGAATGATTCTGCCCTCTTCTACAGGAGGGAACTCTTCTTCACGAACAAGTAGACTTTGACTTGCAACCACAAACTGAAGCCAAAATTTCTATGGCTAAGTGAAACAGTTGTGAGTTTTTGTCCCATTTTACAACTTTCTTGCTCCAGAGTTCCTGGGATACAGCAACCGTCATAAACATGAATCACTTCTAAATTTTGATCACGTGACCAGGGGTATACTGCAGAGGTTCTAAGTGTGAAAAACAGTCATAAGCCAATTTTCTGAGTGTAGTTTAACTTTGGTCACTAAACAAACTGTTGTAAACCGAGGACTACCTGTATTTGAAGCCTCCGCTAACCTGAGCCACTGACTTATTTTCCTCCGAAGGCTAAACAACCACAACGTTTTTCCTTCCAGGTCATGGATCATCTCAGCTGCTCTCCTTCCCTTCAGACCTGAAAGGGTCTGTACATCCCTGAAATTCCTACAGTGCATTGTCCTGAACTGGACACAACTGTCCCAAGTGGACTCTGACCCAACCAGAGCTTAGGCCAGCAAACAAGAAGTCATCATTAACATGGCGTCGGCTACGGCTGCAACGGAATTGTCCTAAGAAAGCTGCACAGAAAATATACAGAAAACTGGCTCCTCCAGATGAGGGACTACCACTCCCAGAATTCCCTTAATCAAGGCTGAGGACTCTGGGAATGGTGGCCTCCACACTAGAGGGCACCAGGCGAAGGTCCTGTCAAGGCAAGGGCTTGGGCAGGGGGCTGGACTAGAAGACCTCCGTCCAGCCCTGTGATTCCAGGACTTCTCCGGTGCTGGATCCCTTCGCTTCCTTATCGCAGGGGAAGGGAGTGGCCCAGCTGTTGGACAACCGAGATGAAACCCAGGTTGCCAGCCAGTCTGCAGGGTGCAGCCAGGACTGCCGGTGCAATCAAAGCTCTTGATGGGACACCCGGGAGCATCTGCCAAGCTTTAAGCAAAAGGGGCCTCCACAAGAGGCAAGACTTGCTGGGGGGCGGGGAGCCAGCCTCCCCCCTTCTGCAGAACCCCAACATCACCAGCCCCCTCCCCCCTCTTCCTCCCTGGACTCTCCACCTGTGAACCCCAACAGAGACTCATTTGGAAGCTCTGATGCCTCCCAGCCGCATTTACAACCGTCACCCTCTAACTGCAGGACTCAATTATGGCCGTAACTCAGAGACCGCCCGCCATTCAGGCCGCAAAGCGAGACCCCTCCAATGCAGCTGGATTCCTGGAGACCTTGCAGAGATGTCCGGGGGGCGTTTTCTGGGCAGCTCAACACTCGTTCAGCGACCGTTCAAAGTTACGACAGCACTGGAAAAAAAGTGACTTGCCAACAAGTCCTCACACTTACGACTGTGGCAGTATCCATCCCCATCCCCCCCCCCCCTCCCCAGTCCCACAAACTGCGATCTGGGCACCATTGACTGATAGTCACACAAGCGACACTTGCCAGCTTCGCAGCTGCCTTCCAACACACAAAAACCACCAGGGACCCCGGCAGAGGAGGTTGCAAGTTGTGGCCCTGTGATGTCTCACCTAACAATGCATTTTCTAACACAAAGAGTGGTTGTAAATCAAGGACTCCCTGCATTCCTCCAGTTTTTTCTTTCTTTGTCTCTTTTTCTTTTTTTTCTTTCTTTCTTTCTCTTCCTTCCTACCTCTTCTCCCCTTCATTTTTTTTTCTTTATCTTTCTTTTTCTTCCTTCCATTCTTCCTTCCTCCCTCCCTCCCTTCTCCCCCTTCCTTTTCTTTTTTCTTTCTGTCTTTCTTTTTCTTTCTTTCTCTTCTTTCCTTATCTTCCTTCCTCTCTCCCTCTCTTCTCCCCTTCCTTCCTTCCTTCCTTCCTTCTTTTTTTGGAATCTAACAGAAAGTCCAGTGTTTTCTGACACACTCACACCCTTAAAATCAGGACAAAAAGCACGCAGAAATGCCTTCCCCTTCTAGAATCTTGTTCCACCTAATAGGTGAAACTGAGAAGGACCTTCTTGTCCGATCCGGCTCCTCTTACACTTCCTGCTTCCTGCCAGGATCAAAATGTACGTCTGCACCCTCCAACCTGGGTGCCCTCCAGATCGAGGTTCCCCGTGCTGGGTTTTTAAACCCACATCTCAAGTTTTTCTAACTTTTTGTCTGGGTTTCTAAGTCATCCAATTTTAAAATTTCACAAAATCTCAAGTTTTTCTATACAGGCAGACCTCGGGTTTTACAACCATTCGCCGGGCAACCTGTTCAAAGTTACGACGACACTGAAAAAAACTGACTTGCCACAAGTCCTCACTCGACGACTGTCACAGCAAAACCTCACAATCGTGTGAGAACAAAATTCAAGTGCTTGGCACCTTTGTACCGATGAGGGTTGCGGCAGCCCCCAGAATTAGGGGATTCCCCATTTGCAGCCTTTCTGACAAGCAGAGTCAGTGCGGGCGGGAGCCAGGTTCACTTAATGACCATGTGAATCACTTAACCACAGTGGCAAAAAAAAAAAAGCTGTAAAATCAGGCCCAGCATAACAACGGAAGCAACACAACTTCCCAATTGTGATCAAGAAGTATCTCTACCTTATATTGTAGGAACATGCAACCTCCTGCTTGGGGCAGAGTGGGGGTTGGACTAGATGACCTACAAGGTCCCTTCCAACTCTGTTAATCTGTTTTTAAAAATGTCAATAAATAGGTAAAAATAATTCAGTTTAAAACTGATGCATTGTGATTTTTTTTTAAAGAAATCTGGCTGGCAACTTTGCTCCAGACAGCACCGAGTTCAAGGGCTCAAGGTGAGAGAAAGCGGGGAAATGGGTGTGATCTCCCCCCAAAGGGAGCCCATCGTGGGACTCTTTCCTTTCTCCTTGCTGCAAAGCTACTCCCCAACTCCTGGCCCTTTGCACCCCCAAACCCAGCGACCTTTCTAAGCAATAAGGAACGCCGATGCTCCCAGCCACGTGGAGGAACCTCCCCCATCCTGCACCCCAATATTCTCCCTGCTTCTTGCAAAGGGGCCCGAAGTCAGAAATGGAAAGCTCTGCCTGGCTCACAAAAGGGGCTTCCCCAGCTTCTCCCTCCCCCCACACACAACATTTAACATTTTTCCAACAATGAAAAGCGGAGTTAAATGCATATTAAAGCCTGAGAAATTCTCTATTCAGCTCTTCCTCCCAGCCATTCAGCCCCAGCCTGGCCCTGAGGCAAGGAGGGAGCTGTAGCCTAGCAATCCGTGGCAAAAAAACAAAAAAACAAAAAGGGAAATAATTTTATATTTGCGGTCCTTTTCACCAGAATAGCGATGTGAATTTCACAAAGCAAAATCAGGCCTGGCCCACCGAGGCTTTCAAAATGCGGCTTTAAATCTTAGCTAAGCCCACTAGCCAACTATGGTTTATTATTCAACACACCAGAGTTAGACTGACTTCATCCAGGCCGTGGGTGGGAGTCTTGCTTGGGAAAGAGCTGGCTGGGTGTCCCGTCCAAGGCCGAGTCACAAAATGGACTCTGCGAAAAGGTTTCCACTTAAAAATAAAAATTAGGTCCTTCGTCTTTGCAACTCGAGCAACGTGTTGCAATTCACACACAAAAAAAGGTAGAATCTGCCCCAAGCGGAGGGAAGCTGCACCCCAGAAGCGCCAATCACCCCAGAAATTGAGGGGGTTTTTTTTCCTCACCCCTGCCTTGGCCCAGACCAGATTCCAGGTTTCCCAGGACCCTCCTCTCCATTCCAGAAACAAAAAACAGCAGGCTCTGCTAAGCAGATGGGATTTGCTGGGCCCCCCTCCCTTGCGGTTATCTGCAGCCTCCCCCCCCCCAATTGCAATAGCTCTAACTAAGGGGCTGCCTTCATTCTCTGCAGACCCTCCAACTGGGGAGGAAAAAGACCCCACCCCAAAAGGCCTTTGCAACACACCCTGCTAGAGAGCCGGACCAGTTACACCCCCTTTCAAGCTTCACACCCAGATCCACCTTTCTTTCCAAGCCAAAAGGGGAGTTTTTCTCCCGCAGCCAGAGGACCCCCTGCGCCCTCCCCATTCTTGCACGGGTGGGGGGGTGCAAAAGAGCCAAACACACACAACACACACCAGGCTGGGGGCGGGGCTCTTTACCCAGAAAAAAAGATTCCATTCATTCATAGCCAAGAGACCCCAAACAACTCCTCCCACCCCGCCTAACAGATCTGATAAGGAGGGGAGGGTCAGGTTTATGCGGCCCCCCTCCAATATACTGAACCCCACAGGTTGCAACCTTGATGGTGGCATATATGCTGGGGGAAGCCACACACTGGGATGAATGCAACAAGCCATGGTTTATTCGCAGAAACCAGAATGTACCCTGCATTCCCAGTTGCACTAGGCCAGGATATCACTGAGAGGTTTGGGGTGAAGAGGGTTGCCCGAATCAAGGCTAACACTCGTCTCCCCCCCCAAAGGGGACTTGTCTGCACGCACACCCTAGTTCTCAACCCCCCTCCCCTTCTCTTCATGGTGAGCAGGGCAGAACAGGCCCAGAATCAGGGTTCTTCCCTCCCAAAGTGGACTCCCACAATCTCCCAACCAGTTCAGGCTGGAAGGGGGCTCCCCAGCTCAAAGGGACCACCAATATCTGACTTGTCCCCCACCCCCCAGTTTTGCTTGCCATGCCAGCCCTCGGGGGTCCCAACCTGCCTCTGTTCCCCAGGATCGCCCCCCCTTTTAAAAACAAAGATGCCAAACAGTAACCCTAGGAGGTAGGCCACCCCGTCATGCGAGGAGGGGCAGGTGGGCAGGAAGGGCCCAGAGAGTGCAAGAAACTGAGCAGCAGCTCACGCATTGCACCAAGTTGGGGTGATTGCCAAGCATTTGAACTCCCGGAGAGGATGCCCAGCTTAGCAGGAGGGAGAAACCCAGGTTGTTCCTGTTGGGGGTTAAAGCCAACAATCCTGGCTTGTTGTCACAGGAGAGCCTGGAAGAGCCCACGCAGGACGGAACCAGAGTTCCCTGGAAGAGCCTTCAAGGGCTCCCCTAACATCATACACACACACACACACACCAAGCCTCGCCCCGGGGCAGATGCAACCCAGCCAGGTTGCATTGCAATCCGTTCACACATGCAAAGCCCGGACTCGGCCCTTTTAAGACCGTGCCAGGCCCCGGGCAGGACACATACACACGTGCTAACCCAGGATAGTTGCAACCCAGTCAGGTTGCATTGCAATCCGTTCACACGTGCAAAGCCCGGACTAAGACCGTGCCAGGCGCCAGGCAGGACGGACAGATGGACGGACACGGACACACACACAGAGAGCTAACTGCTTTGCAACATGCCCCTAATGCCAAGGGGCAAAGGGAGGAGCCCATTCCCAAAGGCGCTAAGGACCCCCCTCCCGCTTCAGAGGCCAGGCCAGGGAAGGGGGGGCGAGGCCCGGGGGGCTCCCTAGGCTAGGCAGAGCCAGGCAGGGCGACTCGCTGGCCCCCGGGGCCGCTGCCCGTCCTTGCAGGCCAGGTTAGGGTTCGCGGAGCCTCCCCAGGCCGCGCCCCCCCCCGGAGCAGCGCCCCTCGGAGCAACGCCCGGGACCCTTCCCCGGGAAGCCTCCGCGAGGCCAGACGGGTCCCTCCCTTCCCTGCTGCCCCGTCCGGGGAGACCCTCCGATCGCCTCCCCCACCCCCAACCCCGGCGGCTCCTTTGCAATGCACGGCCGCCCCGACGGTTGCAACCACGCCTTCCCGACCCCCCACCTCCAAGCCGGGCAGCCCGCTTGCAACCGTTGCAAGGAGCCCCGAACAAAAGGCAGGCGGTTCGGTCCGGATTTACCCTCGGGGGCGAGAGCGGCGGCGGCTCCGGTTCCCACGTCTCCTCCTCCTCCTCCGGCTTTTGTCCCTGCCCGGCCCGCGCCCCAGCCGCGGAATCCCCGCGTTCTCCCTCTCGGGCGGCTCCTTCCGCTTTCCATGCAATTGCAAAAAAAAAAAATAGGAAGCGCGGGGCGGGGGGGCAGTGGAGGAATCCGATTCAGGCGTTGGGAAAGGGACCCGCGCGGCCCCGAAGCGACGCCGGGCTGCTCCTCGCCTTGCAAAGGGGCCGAATTCCCGCTCCCGCCCCCCCCTCCGGTCCTTCCCCCTCTCCCGCTGCTCCGGCGTGCGACCGGAGAGGATTCGAACCTGCGGACTCGGCGCGGCTGTTCCCAGGGCTCCGCGCGCCTCCCTCCGGCGCTTCCATTGTCTCCGCCGCGAAGTTCCCAGCGCCCGCTCTTCCCTCGGCCGCTCCCGCCCCCTCCTCCTCCCTCCCGGAGGCCGGTTAGTTTTATGGTTCGCTCGTTCGTTCAG
Source organism: Bungarus multicinctus (assembly GCA_023653725.1). Classification (NCBI taxonomy): domain Eukaryota; kingdom Metazoa; phylum Chordata; class Lepidosauria; order Squamata; family Elapidae; genus Bungarus; species Bungarus multicinctus. The sequence continues at coordinate 1,097,825 of CM042847.1, forward strand.
GAAAGCGAGTGGGCGGGCGGGGGGGAAAATAATAACTTCATTGGACAATGCAATTGAAGGATTTCTTTTTTTAAAGAGAGACAGAAGGAAATCAGAGGTAAGGCATCCTTTCTCACCTCTACAGGTTGTTTTTTTTTTTAATAAAATCCTAACCCTATCCTAAACTATGTGACAAGAAGGATGGATTTTTCCCAACCCAAGACTTGTGGACTTCAACTCCCGGAACTCTGCTGGCTGGAGAATTCTGGGAGTTGAAGTCCACAAGTCTTAAAATGGCCAAGGTTGGGGACCCCTGCTTTAAGATATGTGGACTTCCGGATCCCATAAAGCAGGGGTCTCCAACCTTGGCCACTTTAAGCCTGGCAGACTTCAACTCCCAGAATTTGCTGGCTGGGGAATTCCGGGAGTTGAAGTCCTCCAGGCTTAAAGTGGCCAAGGTTGGATTACCCTGAGTCCCAGCCCACTTGAACCTATCCTGGTCAGGATATATATTTTACACTGGTCCACAGTTACAGAAAGTCCTCGACTTATAAACCATTCATTTAGTGACAGTTCAAAGTTATAGCAGCATTTTAAAAAGTAACGTGCCAGTTTTTCACAACGGCCTTCTTAGCTGCCTCCCCATGATCAGAATTTTGGATGCTTGGCAACTGGCATGTACTTTATGACGGTTGCAGTGATGCCCTTTTGCAACCTTCTGACAAGCCAAATCGATGGGGAAGCCGGATTCACTTAACAACTGTGTGACTATTTTAACAACCTCAGTGATTCACTTAACAATGGTGGCAAGAAAGGTCATAAAAGGGAGCAGAATTCACTTGACAACTGCCTCACTTAGCAACAGAAATGTCGGAATGGCCTGTGGTTGTAAATAGGGGATTTATCTACATAGGTTCTCCTGCTTGAGCAAGGGGTTGGACTAGATGACCTCTGAGGTCCCTTCCATCTCTTGTTATTCTGATCTGTTCTGTAAATCCTGCTATTCCCTGACTTTGGGTGGGCTTCACTGCGTTTCAAAACAGAGAGAAATCCAGATTATGGAGGGGGGGTGAGGAAAGAGGTAGTAAATATTAACAGAGTTGGAAGGGAGGTCATCTAGTCCCACCCCCAATATTAGTGGGGGGGGGGCGTGTGACCCAGATTTTCTCCCACAGGGATAGGTTAATTGATCTTCTCAAGAAGATCAATTGAGAAGTTTGGATCTTCTAATCCTAGGATTGGATCAGGTCATAGTTTGTTCTGATGCATTTTCCTGGAAAACGACCACGTCAAGGTTAACAGGCGGCCCTGGAGATCTTAAACTGCCCTTTCCCCATTGTGTGAGGTTGTGACTAATGTTGGCTGACAATCATGTAGAGATTGAATTGTTTGTTTAGCTTATCCCACTAATGCAGCCTTACTCAACCTTTTAAGACGGGTGGACTTCAACTCCCAGAATTCCCCAGCCAGCTTTTTTTTATTTTTTATTTTTTAAAAAAAAAATATTGAATATACACATTAAGAAACATTGAATGTGGTAGTGGTCTTCTTTGATGTACATTTCTATCAAATGATTTTACATTGAGAAAGACACAAAAGTTATATACATTTATACCCATATCTGCAGGGGTGGGATTCAAATTTTTTAACAACCGGTTCTGTGGGAGTGGCTTAGTTGGTGGGCGTGGCTTGGTGGTCATGTAACTGGATGGATGTGGCTTGGTAGTCATGTTATTGGCCGGGTGTGGCCAACTCAACATCACTCACATTGAGGCCCGCATCTCCTCCCCTGGCCTCTCATGACTGTGGGGATGCTGCAACAGTCGTAAGTGTGAAAAATGGTCATAAGTCACTTTTTTCAATGGTCACTCCACACAAGCGAAATACCACCAAAGGAGGGGGAAAAAACTCCAGAGAAGTTCCTGAGACAGGAAGTCTAGTCCTGCCAAGAATGTCATAAGGGTTAACGGAGAGGCAGTTTCTGTAAGCAACACCAGAATGTTTCCTTCCTGCCTTCCTTACAGGATTAGGCCAGGAATTTCTTCTACCAACCGGTTCTCCGAACTGCTTAGAATGTTAGCAACCGGTTCTAGCGAATAGGGGCGAACTGATAGAATCCCACCCCTGCATATATGTACATATATACATTTGAGCTTTGTACTTTTTTAGTTCTTTAGTTCTTTTTCCTTATTCCTCAGGTATGAGGTCCCTCACTTCTTCCCTATTTCACCTTAAATTCTTTATTTCAATTTTGTGAACTCCTATTCATGTCCCTCTGATAATAAAACTTATTCCATACTTTATAGTATTCTGATTTAACTTGTCCCTTCAATTCTAGTGTCAACCTATCCATTTTGGTGCATCTTCACTTAGGAATTTCACTTGCTTTCCAATTTTGGGCGAATATCATTCTTGCTGCCATGATTACATGAACAATTAGATAATTATCAGCTTTACTAAAATTCTCTACCATTATTCCCAGTAGGAAAATCTCTGGTATATAGCGAATTTTTAACCCCGTCATGCCCTCTAGCCATGACCAAATTTTATACCAAAACTCCTCCCCAGCTTACCCGTCTTAAAGTCACCAAGGTTGAGTAATGCTGCCTTAGTGGGTGAGTATTTAGGAAGCAACAAGGAGACAACAGAATGTACAACCGCTTCCCCTCCTTGGCATGGTGAAACCAATTAAGAATCCCAACGCTCGGATGGGAGTTGTGCAGTTTAAGATGCAATTTATTGGCCAGGTTCATCAAAAACATATTTATTACCCATACTTCACCTAATCAGTCTCGGGGATTAGCCAGATTTTCTGGTTTGGGACAACACCACGATGCACAAACTAAACACGGGCGTTTCATTTGCACAATCCCCTGAGGCTAAAATGCAGCTGGTAGGTTTGTGGAGCGGGGAGTGGTAGAAAAGAGCCACCTTTTCGTATGCTATGTTTTCTTAGACCTACCTACTTTTGGGAGGAAACTATCGTTGTGTAGTTAAGGAAAATGGCTAAGGGACAAAGTTTGGTCTAATGCAGTTCTCCATCTGTGGCAACTTTAAGACTTGTGGACTTCAACTCCCAGAATTCCTTAGCCAGCTTTGGACTTCAGCCAGCTTGGACTTCAACTTTGCTGGCTGAGGAATTCTGGGATTTGAAGTCCACAAATCTTAAAGTTGCCACCGTTGGAGACCCCTGAATTCTAATCAAAATTTCCCAAGCTGACCTACCCTGTGCTTTTAAAATCATCACACAAACAATACAAGAGCACAATATGGGAACTGTAGTCCCAGTCCTAGCCCCCACCCCTTCCCCGGCGGCCCTCTTTAAGCGAGGGAGGGGCTGCAGGAAACAACCCGGGGGTGGGGGAACCCTCAGTGGATTCTCTGGTGTGGTTATGGCAACCTTCTTGGGCAAACATCTCTCATTATCCTGCTCTGAGCTAACTGACAATATGTTGTGTAAATATATCACACCGGGTTTCCTGTTTCAAGGGCAGGGAAGGGAGGCTGGAGGAATGGATAGAAAGCGGATCAGATGGGTAGAAATTCGAGGAATAAGAACCAGGGACCCAAAAAACCCCTCTGGGTGTGGGTGTTTGTGTGTGTGAAAGGAACCCAGATTCCACACAGCTCTGAACCCTTAAGGCAAACCAAATACAGGTGATCCTCGCTGAATGGCCGGTTGCTCAGCAACTGTTCGAATTTATGACGGACCTCCCTGAAGCTACTCGACCAGTTTTTGAAGTTTTGGCAGCCATGCACGTACCACACACACACACATATGCACACAGGGTCATGTATGCCCAGTTACAGCCTCCCACACCGTCACATGACTGTGGTTTTGTATGGGTGTGTTTTTTTTTTTGCCAGTTTCTAAGCAATTCCTTCTGGTTTAACAACCACAGCATTCGCTTAATGACTGCGCAAGGCTCACTTAACGGCCACGGTATTTTGCCTAATTGCTGTGAAATTCCCCATGCCCAGCTGTGGAATTGAAGCCTACCCAGAGAAGAGCAACTAGGATGATGAAAGGCCTGGAGACTAAAAGATACGAAGAATGGCTGCAAGATTTGAGTCTGGCTAGTCTAAAGAACAGAAGGACCAGGGGGACATGACAGCAGGATTCCAATATTTGAGGGGCTGCCACAAAGAGGAAGAAGGGGTGAAGCTATTCTCCAAAACACCTGAAGGCCAGACAAGGAACAATGGGTGGAAAGTGACCAAGGAGAGATTCAACCTGGAAATAGGGAGAAATTATCTGACAGGGAAAACCATCAACCGATGGAACAGAAGTTGCCTTCAGAAGCTGTGGGAGCGCCATCACTCGAGGCCTTGAAGAAGAGACTGGACTGCTATCTGTCAGAAATGGTAGAGTCTCTGCTTGGGTGGGGGGTTGGATAAGATGACTTCCCAGGTCCCTTCCAACTCTGTTAATCTACATTCAGAGGCCAAATGCAGCTGCCACACAGCTGGTGCCATGAGCCCACGATACTTTCCTGAAAGATATGCCCAGGGTGCCTATGGCCAGCAGGCGCAATTCAGAGGGTTGATGCTACTCAGCGCCCACCTGCCTCCAGGAGAAGCCCTTCTGAAGGTGCACCAACGCCCTGAGGGTTGACAGACAAATGGGGCAGGTGAATCCTCTGCCAGGGAGATGCCAGGCTCTGTCATGGCAGCAATTCTATTCCTCTTCTCTCTCTCCTCCCTATTATTGGCTTTGCAAGTTGTGTTGAGTGTTAGAAAGCGGGGGTGAGAGGATGTCTTGCTTTCAAACAGCCACAATTGGGGACTATAATTTTGATACTGCGGCTGTGGGAATGGTCATAAGTTGGAAGTCACTCAGTTGGCTACGACTCCCAGTCTCCTGGTGATTGGCCTAGTCACCCAGTTGGCTTTCATGCCAAAGACAGGACTAGAACTCACCGTCTCCTAGTGATTGGCCCAGAGACACCCAGTTGGCTTTCATGCCAAAGGCGGGACTAGAATTCACCGTCTCCTAGTGATTGGCTGAATATGACTTCCATCAAAAAAGGAATCAAATGTCTCACTTCTAACAGATTTTCTCTGACACAGGCTTAAGTCAGATTTTATTTATTTATTCGGTTTCTATAGCCGCCGGTCTCAGTCCGTGACTCTATGAATCATTCACCATCTCCCATACATTAAAAAAAGACATATTATTACTCCCCCAAAAAGGGATATACCTTTTTGGTATGAATGAGGAGGGGTTTGGGGATTCAACCCCCTGACTGTTTAATGCCTGCTGGTTGTCCTTTTGTGCTCCTTCCCACAATTCCAGGCTAGGCAATGAAGGGAGAGCTGTTCGTGTTTCCTGCTCTGTTCATTTCCAAGTCTCTCCCACATTTCTATCACTGCGAGTGAGTCATCTTTTTTCAGCCACAAAATGTTTTTCCAGGTAAAAGAAAAATGCCCAAGAGTTGATTTCTGATATTTACTCAGGGTAAATTCTTGGGAAGCTGCAACTCACAAACCGGCTGTGCAAAACGGAGACCTAGTCCTTGACTCACAGCCGCAACGGGGATCAGAATTTGTGTCGCTGAGGGAGTCAGTTGTTAAGCGAATCGCATGGTCCTTAAGCAAATCCAGTCCCCCCCCCACGGACTTTGCTTGGGAGAAGACAGCTGAGAAATGGGGATGACATGACCCTGGGAACCTGCAACCACCAAGTATAGGACAGAAGTCTCCAAACTTGTCCACTTTAAGGCTTGTGGACTTCAACTCCCAGAATTCTCTAGCCAGCTTGGCTGGGGAATTCTGGGAGTCAAAATCCACAAGTCTTAAAATTGTCAAGTTTGGGGACCCCTGGCGTAAGGACATGCGGGAGGGGTGGGGTTCAAAAATCCCAGCAGCCGATTCGCTGCCCGGTTACTGGGTGGGCATGTCCATGGTGGGCGTGGTCTACCAGAACCGGAACCTTTGGCTTCCCCTGGGCCCCACCGGAAGCCGGAAACAGGTCCATTCCTGGATTTCCGGTACTTCTGGGCAGGTCGTTTTTCATCAGATGAAAACGTAACGTCTGGTTCGCCCCAATCGCTCTGAACGGGTTGACTCTCACCCCCTGCATGCGGGGTTACCAACCGCACAGTTGGGAGGGCGAGGATCAGCCACGGGGGATAGTTTCCCAGCGCTCTTCTAACACGCAATCAACCCAGGGTTGTAAGTTGAGGACTCTCTGTACAATACACGCCAGGTGGAGAACTCTGGGAGTTGTAGTGTTGAAGTCGGCAAGGTTGAGAAACTGGGTCCCAGACACTAAGTTTTATTGTGTTATCCATTTTCGCAACCCACAAAGTGGCTGCGATCCACACAAATGGCCTGCAAACAACCCAGCCGCCCCTCCCTTCCCTCCCCCCCCCCGCCCCCCGTTTTCTATTCTTTTGGGTTTTTCTGCTTTGGACTCAAACTTTGCTCCTTTCCTGCAGGATGCACAGCTTTAATCTGCTCTTTGGGGGGGAGGCTGCCCCCCCAGGCATGCGAAACCAATCCAGGCACCCCTTGGCTGTGGTGGGATTCATTTTTTTTTCTACCGGTTCTGTGGGCGTGGCTTGGTGGGCGTGGCAGGGGAAGGATATACTGCAAAATCGCCCTTCCCTCCCCACCCCACTAACCTGCTTTCCAGCTCCGTTCTCCTGTGCAGGGCAACCAAAGGAGACCCAGCAATGAGCTGGGACTCAATGGGAGGCAGAGAAGAGATGGGGTTGGTGGGGTCAGTCAGAGGTGGGATTGGCTGGTTCTCCGAACAACTCACAATTTCTGCTCCCGGTTCTGTAGAACCGGTCAGAACCGGCTGAATCCCACCTCTGCCTTGGTCCAGGGAAGTTGGGGGGGGAGCACCAATCAATGGAACCCCTTGCCTCCTGGATGCTCTGTCACTGGAGGTTTCAAGCATAGACTGGACAGCCAATTGTCTGGGATGATCTAGGGCAGGGGTCCCCAAACTTGGTAACTTTAAGACTTGGGGACTTCAACTCCCAGAATTCCCCAACCAGCCATGCCTACTTTCTCTCTCTCTTAATCTCCTAAAGTGGAGAGAGATTGCAGAGGAAGGGATTACAAGAGAGTCAGCTCTGCTGGCTGGAGAATCCTGAGAGTTGAAGTCCACTAGTCTTAAAGTTGCCAAGTTTGGAGACCTCTGCTCTATGCCTACTGCTCCCCTGGGAATCAAAGGCCCAAGTCTCTGAGGCTCATTTCCTAGGAGCTGGCCTGGCGTTCTGTTTTTGTAGTCCCAGGCAGAGGTGAACATCCTGTCCACAAGGATGTGTAAAGGACTTGAAGGCTAGATGGTTGAGCTTAAGCTGAAGAACATCAACCGGAAGAAGATGTGACTTTATATCAGGGGTCTCCAACCTTGGCCACTTTAAGACTTGTGGACTTCAACTCCCAGAATTCCTCAGCTTTGCTGGCTGGAATTCTGAGAGTTGAAGTCCACAAGTCTTAAAGTGGCCAAGTTCAGGGATCCCTGGTATAGGGTTTCCTGTTTGAGTAGGGGGTTGGACTAGAAGAAAGACTAGAAGAAAGAAGAACCCTTTCCAATGTTATTCTATGTTCTAAATCGGAGGTCCCCAAAGTTGGCAACTTTGACTTGTGGACTACAACTCCCAGAATTCTCCAGCCAGCTATGAAGTCCACAAGTCTTAAAGTTGGCCATGTTTGGGGACCCCTGTTCTAAATTGACATCAGGGAGCTTTGGGAGTCAAGAGGCTTTCAAGAATAGATTGGGCAGCCATTTGTCTGGGATGGAATGAATGCCTCCTGCCCTGAACAGGGGTGGTGGTGGACTAGATGACCTCCCAGGTTCCTTCCAGCCCTCGGGTTCTATGATGTACGAGATCTTCACTTCTCTCCTGTCTGATGGGGGCGGGGTGTTCCTCCAAACGTCGCGCCTTTAACACGTGTGAACTTCAACTCCCAGAATTCCCCAACCAGCTGCGGGTCTCCCATCCAGGCTTGGCCCCCCCCTTGACCAGGGAGGGGCGCCCTGCCACGCCCTCCCCAGCCAGCCAGTCCGGGGCTCGAGAGAAAGGCGGAGGGGGCGTGGCTTCCTCAAACTGGCCAATCGCGCGGCGGCCCGGGCCCCATTCATAAAGTTTTGCAAGCGACTTTCCACTGCGGGGAAGGAAGCGGGCTCCGCGATCCGGGCAGCAGCCCCGATTTGCCGGCGCCTTCGCCCGGAAGCGCCCCCTGGAGGCCGGCCGCAGAGGATGCACGCGGTAGCCGTGGGGCGAACTCTGCCTACCCCCGCCTCGGGCTCCGGCTGGGATCGGCGGCTTCATCCACGCGGGGGTCTTTTGCGGGTTCGTTTCCTCCGGCTTTCTGGTTCACCCGCGGCAGCAGATTGAGAATCGCAGGGCTGGAAGGGACCCTAGAGATCGTCTAGTCCAACCCCCTACCCGAGGCGAAAGACCTTATTCCCTCGCGGACAAATAAATGGCAATCCGAGCTTTCCCTGAAGACTTCCTGCCCCCCTGATTAGTGCCGCTTCCCCCTGGTGCTTTAAAGGGGTGTCTCCATCTAGGACAGGGGTCCCCAAACCCCTGGGATTCTGGGAGTTTGAAGTCCACAAGTCTTAAAAGTTGCCAAGTTTGGAGATCTCTGGTCTAAGGTCTCCTGCTTGAGCAGGGGATTAGACTAGACGACCTCCGAGGTCCCTTCCATTTCCTATTCTATTCTACTCTACTGTATTCTATTCATTCTAATTTTTATTCTATTCATTCCAATTTTTATTCTATTCCATTCTATTCCATATTCTATTCTATTTTCTATTCTATTCTAAAACAGGGATAGAATAGAATAGAATTGCCCAGCCAGCATGACTAGCTGAGGAATTCTGGGAGTTTGAAGTCCACAAATCTTAAAAGTTGCCAAGTTTGGAGACCCCCCCCCCTGAGTTAAAATTTAGACTAGGGCTTTCCAATCTAGGCAAGGGGTGAGCTTCAAACTCCCCGAATTCTCCAAGCCAGCCTCCTTTTAAGAGTGGTGGGTTTCATGGCTGGCTGGGGAATTCTGGGAAGTTGAAATCCCCCCACTCTTCAAGCTGCCAAGGGGTGAGAAATGCTGCTCCAGTGTAGAGGGGGAGGGAACTACATCCCCCGTGATCCTCCAAGCACTAGCAATACCCACATTGCAATGGATGGACCCTCCTCTAATCTACCCATTGGCTGGAATGAGGAAAAAAAGTTGGGGTCCGTTGCCTTTTGCTGCCAGCTTGTCCCTGCCCACATGAAGGTGCCAACTTTTCCGGGCAGATGAGAAGTTACCCCCTGGCTGAATTCGAAAGCACTTCTTCTTTGACCAGCCCCGAAATGCTGCCTTGACACCCCGTGTTTGGGCAGAAAGGCGGCGGCGCCTCTTGATGCTCTCATGAAAACAGTAATCATCATTTCAGGCAGGTCGGAAAATTCCTGCCAGCCCAGCTGGGCAAGACTGGGCATGAGAGGCGCTCTGCCCGTCTCCTCCTTGCTCTGCTTTTAGCAGCCATGCCAAAGGCTCCCCTTGCCAGATCACGGGGGGGAGAAATACACCTAGAGAAGTGCATCCAGTTTTGGTCACCAGGAAACAAAAAAGGACGTTGAAACTGGGAAGAATGCAGAGAACAACCAGGATGATAGAGGGATTGGAGGCTCAAACATACAATGAACAGCTGCAGGAACCAGGCCTGGCTAGTCTAGGGAAGAGAAGGACCAGGAGAGACAGGAGAGCAGCCTTCCAGTGGTGTCCCAGCATGCTTAATAGCAGTAACTCTTGGAGTCTTAGTGGACAACCAGTTAAATAGGAGCCAGCAGTGTGCAGCGGCAGCAAAAAAAGCCAGTGCAATCCTAAGTTGCATTAACAGAGGGATACAATCAAGATCAAGGGAGGTACTAATATCACTCTATAAAGCCTTAGTAAGGCCACACCTAGAGCACTGCATCCAGTTTTGGTTGCCACACTATAAAAAGGGATGTTGAAACTCCGGAAAGAGTGCAGAGAAGAGCAACCAGGATGATGAGGGGACTGGAGGCTAAAACATACAATGAACGATTGCAGGAACTGGGCCTGGCTAGTCTAGGGAAGGACCAGGGGAGACAGGAGAGCAGCCTTCCAGTATTTGAGGAGCTGCCCCAGAGACAAGGAGGGGCGGGGGTCAAGCTATTCTCCAAAGCACCTTTGAAGGCCAGACAAGGAACAATGGATGGAAACTGACCAAGGAGAGATTCAACCTGGAAATAAGGAGGAATTTCCTGACAGAACAATCAACCAAGAGAACAGAAGTTGCCTTCAGAAGTTGTGGGAGCTTCACCCCTGGAGGCCTTCAAGAAGAGACTGAACTGCCATCGGTCAGAAATGGTGTAGGGTCTCCTGTTCGGGCGTGGGGTTGGACTAGATGACCTTCAAGGTCCCTTCCAACTCATCTGTTAGTCTGTTAACATACAGAGACCTCTTGGATAAAAGAGAACTAATTGTTTATACACTCATCTACTTTTTTAAATAAATTACAGTCTAGTCATGTGTTTATATTAGAGAAACATCAAATAATTATAAACATGAAATATGAGTAAAACAAATTCATTTATGGAGAGTCTGGAGGGTGAACAAGAGCAGGGAATAAGGAGGAATTTCCTGACAGGGAGAACAATCAATCAGTAGAACGGAAGTTGCCTTCGGAAGTTGTGGGAGCTTCATCCCTGGAAGCTTTCAAGAAGAAACTAGACTGACATATGTCAGAAATGGTGTAGGGTCTCCTGCTTGAGTGGGGGGTTGGACTAGATGACCTACAAGGTCCCTTCCAACTCTTTTATTCTATCTATCTACACATGTCCATTGGGCTTAGTTTGAAAGTTGAAGGCAACTGGGTGACTTTGGGCCAGTCCTTCTCTCCACCTGACAGGGTTTCTGTTCTGAGGAAAACTGAAGGAGGGAAGAGTATATTCACAGCCTTGAGTTCTTTGTAAAACATAATAAATAATCTCAATAAAACCAGAAAAGTTACGTGTAAAGGTGAGTGGGATTCGTAGCTGTTCACTGGGGCTTCTCCACAATCTGGCAGTCTGGGAGACGTAGCCCTGCCCTCGTCCTTCCTCTGCCTCCTGGCACTACCAGCTCTCCCCGATTTCCCCCCCCCCCCAAAAAAAAAAGCCTTTGCACATGGGAGGAGGAAAGCACAAAACCTTTATAATTACCGGGATAAACATTGTCCTGTGCACCGTTCGCTCTCAGGCAGCCTCTGGGATTAATAGCCCTGGTGCACCAGGGAGCCTCTCTTGCCTGCCTTTCCTGGAGGAGCCCAACCAAAGCTGGCTCGTGGCCCAGCATACGTCCACACAAAAATCATCACAACGACAGAATCCCCAATTATAACTTCAAAAAAGGCAACTATGATCTTATAAGCAACAATCTCTCCATCCCTTGACTGGCAATTTCTATTCTCTGGATGCAATACTGTTGAAGACCATTACAACATATTTTTACTTGAAGTCAAAAGTGTCATCAAACTACATGTACCAATAACAACTCCAAAACCCAGAAAAAAAACAAATTACCCACAACGTAAGGAAACTTCAACCTAAAAAGAAATCACTTTGGCAGAAAAACAAATCTGGTCCCGTTGCCAACTTCAAAAGCCGATACAAAAATTTATGCCACCAGATAAAAACTGAATGCACCAATTATCACATTAAACAAGAAGAAAACCTTCTGCGCACCAATTCCACCCGCGCTTTCTACAATTTTGTAAACAACAAATTAAAAGACTCAGGTTCCATCCCACCCCTGCCACTGCAGCCGTTCCTGCAGGAGAGCCCTGGAGAGCTACTCCAACCTGCTCCACCGAAAAAATGTGGGAAGCCAAGTTTGGCAGTTAAAGAGCCCTTGCAAACAGCCTCTCCAAAATCTTCTTGACTCGGGTTTCTGCTGGGCTGGAATGGCACACAGGGAGTCCAGATACAGCTGTGTGCCAGGCGGCAGGCGGCCTCAGAATGCAGATTAACAGAGTTGGCAGGGACCTGGGAGATCATCTATTCCAACCAGGAGACCCTGCACCATTGTTGACAGATGGGAATCCAGTCTCTTCTTGAAAGCCTCCAGGGATGAAGCTCCCACAACTTCTGAATAACAAAATAACAACAGAATAACAGAGTTGGCAGGGACCTTGTAGGTCATCTAGTCCAACCTCCCACCCAAGCAGGAGAACCTACACCATTTCTGACAGGTGGCATTCCAGTCTCCTCTTGGAAGCCTCCAGGGATGAAGCTCCCATAACTTCCGAAGGCAACTTCTGTTCCAGGGGTTGATTGTTCTCCCTGTCAGGAAATTCCTCCTTATTTCCAGGTTGAGTCTTTCCTTGGTCAGTTTCCATCCACTGTTCCTTGTCTGACCTTTGGGTGTTTTGTCCTTGACTTATAACCATTCATTTAGCAGCCACTCAAAGTTAAAACAGCACTGAAAAAGGGGATTTAGGAGTGATCCTCACACTTACAACCAGTCCACGCACTTACAATCATCATAGCAACTCCCTGGTCATGTGATCACAACTCGCTTACTTGGCAACCAACACATGTTTATCATGGTTGCAGCACTCCCAGAACACCTTCCCAGCCAGCTTCTGCCAAGCAAAGTCAGTGCGGGTGATGGGGAGCCAGATTCACTTAATGGCCACGTGATTCATTTAATAACACCAGTGATTTGCTTGACAACCATGGTAAAAAAAGGTTCATAAAATTGGGCGCATCTGGCTAAACAACTACCTTGCTCAGCAATGAAAAAGTACCAAATTTTACCAGACTTTATATTTCTGCAGACTGTGGTGTTTTTGGTTATGTTCACCACCAGGAGGCAGTACAGACCAGTTTTGCCCTCACTAAGAAGCATCAGAGGTGGGGTGGGGGGGCAGTTAGTCAGAACTTATTAGTCTATGGCAGGGAACTCCAACCTTGCCAACTTTAAGACTTGTGGACTCTCCATCTGGGGCCCGGTTCTTTATTTGCTTGCGCACAATCGACAGACTCTTGCCGGACTAAACAGCAATAGCATTGTAGGCTTAGATTTCTACGCCCCCAGAGTGCTTTACAAAATCTCTGGGCAGTTTACAACATCAAAGCTTGATTTGCCTCTTGGCCCCAACAATCTGGGTCCCCATTTTACTGACCTTGGAAGGATGGAAGGCTGAGGCAACCTTTGAACTCTGTCAGGATCGAAGATCCAGACTGTGGGCAGAGTTTGCCCGCAAGGCAGTCCTTTAAGCACTGTGGCACCTGGGTCCTTTGACTGTGGAACTTTTGATATCCCAGAGGTGCTTTTTCCAAGAGACAATTGGACTTCCTTGTTTTTCTTTTGAAGACGTTTCACTTCTCATCCAAGAAGTTTCTTCAGCTCTGGCTGGATGGAGGGGAACGGAAGGATTGATACTCCCTGCACACAGCTGGTCGTTTGCATCCTTGGGGGGGGCTGTTAAGGTCTCCTGGAGGTTTATCTGTGTCCTCAGGGTCACCCAATTGGTGCAAATGGCTGTGGAGCCTTCTTGGCTGCAGGATGGACACTCTTCAAATGGTGTGGGAGTAGGAACAGGTTTCCAGAAAAGTTTCAGACTACAAGAACCATTTGCACTTCGGTTTGAGATGCAGTCAACACAGACTCATCCCCAACAGCCTAAACCTCCAGGTGGCCTCAACCACCCTCAAAGAAAAACAAAGAAGTTCAGCTGCCTCTTGAAAAAAAAAAAGCACCTTTGGGACAACCTGGATGACTGAGAATCTCCAAAGAAACATTTAATCTTGGACCCTTGAAGAAATGTGGACTTCAGTCCCCAGAATTCCAGGCTGGGTGGGGAATTCTGGGAGTTGAAGTCCACAAGTCTTAAAGTCGGCAGGTTTGGAGATCCTTGATTTAAATGGAGGTCTCTTTCTTGCTGTCATTCCAGACACTGTTTTATTAACCAAGGTAAGGATTCAACATGCTGTGTGAATGCACCAAAACTCACAATTTTAAAAAATGTGACATATTAAAATCTGATTTTTGTAGCCTCAGTTAAGATCAGGCTTAGCATTTGCATTCAAACCAACTTGGTTTAATTACCTGTAAATATTGCCCTACAAAACTCAGAACATTTGCTTTCTCTGGTTTTGCTTTTCCCACTAGGTGGCGCCAGCCTCCATGCTTTGGGTCTCCAACCTTGGCCACTTTAAGACTTGTGGACTTCATTTTTTTAAAAATGTGGAAAAGTACAATAAAAATTATAAAAAAATAAAAACTCAAAAATGTTGCTACTAGAAAATGTCAAGTAATATCAGGGGGGAAAAAGTGAATTTTTATCCTACTCAAAATAAATGCTTGGAATATTTGAGGGTTTTTACCCCCCCCAACTTGGTACATTCAAAGAAGCCATTTTGAACTTGAGATATTTTTCATACCACTAGAATTTATTAGAAATAAAGAAAGTATTATTATCATGAAAAAAAAAGACTTGTGGACTTCAACTCCCAGAATTCCTCAGCCAGCCAACTTTGGGAGCTGAAGTCCACAAATTTTAGTGGCCAAGGTTGGATTCCCCTGCTTTGGGGGGGGATTCTGTTTTTTAATTCATAAATATTAAAGAGAAAATGTATGAGGAATTTCATGGCAGCCATATGTGTGATCTCATGCTCCTTATTTTTATTTATATCCCACTTTTATTATTTTTATAATTTATATATTTATAATTGTTTATTTTTATAAACAATTCAAGGCAATGAACGTTTCCAACACACCTTCCTCCTGAGAGAGAGGGACTGGCCCAAAGTCACCCAGTTGGCTTTTGTGCCCAAGGCAGGATTTGAGTTCAGGATCTCCTGATTTCTAACGTTGCTATCTTAGCACTAGACCAAACTGTCTCTCTTGAAAGATAACATGTATTGCAACGAGCCTGCAAAGTAGACCACTATGAAAGACACATTGTCTTGCTGCTTAGTAGGGAGAAACTAGGAAACGCAAACTTGCCTCGAAAAGTTAGGACAAAATACGTTCTTTGCTCTGGATGAGGTCTAGTTTAACAAAGAGAGGGATCAGGATGAGGGGGTGACACACAATAACAGGGTTCCAATACTTGGGGCACTGCCCCAGAGAAAATGGGGTCAATCTGTTCTGACCCAAACCTTGTTCCAAGGAAACAAACACGAAACGGGGGTAACAGCAAAACCTTTTAATGATTCTTTACGAATTCCGTTCCTTCCCGGTTAAAAGGCTGTTTCCAACTCCTTGTCTCTGATAAGAACGAGCCTTGGCAAGGGGGTGCAAGGCTGCCAAGAACACCAGATAAAGTTACCCAGAAACATTTCAAACCCAAAGAGTCTCCAAACACAAACTAAGAGAGTCTGAACATCCACAAGGCTTGAGTGAAAAAACTTCTTTGCTTCCTGCAAAGAACTGCAGTTTCTCAGCTGGCTTTTATCCCTTTAGGGAGGGGCCATTACCTTGCAGCCTTACTCCCGAGTCGCCCGTGCTGCTGCAGCTTCTCTTTCCTTCGAGCAGCCCTGCGTGCACACGCACTGGACACAGGCTCCTCGGGGGCCTCCTCATCACTGCTGACAGCCTCCACAATCTCCACTCCCTGATGGTCCTGGCCCCATCCCTGCATCACACGCAGGCCCCTCATCTGAGTCCTCACTTTCCAAAACCTCAGCCGTCCGCATCTGCTGCTGGTGAACCACAACACAATCCCTTCTCCAAAATGCAGCTTTGGTGGCCTAGAGGTGGAGCTCCTGCCTCACAATCAGGAGACTGTGAGTTCGATGCTAGGTAGAAGCTAATATTTGGAATAGAGTCTCCTGCTCAGGCAGTGGGTTGGACTAGATGGCCTTCAAAGTCCCTTCCAACTCTGTTATTCTATGAGGTTCTAGAGCACCTGACCACACAAATGGCAGGAAGCTCATCAAGCAACCTTGAACTAAGGAGAAATTTCTTGACAGGACAATTAATCAATGGAATGACTTCCCTCCAAAAGGTGTGAGCACCCCAACACTGGAGGTTTTCAAGAAGTGACAGAATAACAGAGTTGGAAGGGACCTTAGAGGTCTTCTTGTCCAACCCCCTGCTTGAGCCGGAGAGTCTATTCCAAATATCCTATACCAATTCAGACAAAGGGCTGTCTAATCTCTTCCTAAAAACACACAGAAATGGTGTAGAGTCTCCTGCTTGGGTGGGGGTTGGACTAGATGACCTGTAAGATCCCTTCCAACTCTCTTAATCTGTAAAAATGTATAAATCTTTACTACCACAGAACTGGTAGTAAAAAAATTTGAATCCCACCACTGTAAGGAAGAGAAAAATATAAGGAAGGAAGCAGAGGTGGTTTTCAGCCAGTTCTGACCAGTTCTGGAGAACCAGCAGCGGAAATTTTAAGTCGTTCGGAGAACCGGCCAATCCCACCTCTGACTGGCCCCGCCAACCCCATCTCTTCTCTGCCTCCCTTTGAGTCCCAGCTCATCGGTTGGGGCTCCTTTGGTTGCCCTGCAGAGGAGAACAGAGCTGGAAAGCAAGCCAGTGGGGTGGGGAGGGAAGGGGGGTTTTGCAGCATATCCTTCCCCTGCCACACCCACCAAGCCACGCCCACAGGGCCAGTAGTAAAAAAAATGTTGAATCCCACCACCGGCCGAGACCCCCAGTGCAGCAGAGCAGGTGGGACAGCCCTTTGCACCTGGGTTCCGCGGGGGTCTCCGTGGCAACAGAGGGGGAGGTCACAGAGGAGAGAGCATGACATCGCGCCCCCAGCCCCACCAGCCCCATCAGCCATGGCCAAGGGGAGAGAGATGGCGCGGGTCAAGCAGGCGGGCCCACAAAAGACCCCAGGTCAGCCCTCAGCAGCATGGGGGTGGGGCACCAGCTTTCCCAGCCCCAGCAGAAGGCAGACCAGCAACCCAGGACTGGGGGAGGAAGCCAGCGATTCTGGCTTTGCACCTTCTCCAGAGGGGCGAGAAGGGCTTCTCCGTGGGGCCCATTTCTCAGAGCTGAAGGGTTCCTTTGGGGTCCCCATTATTTCCAACCTTGCCCCTTCCAGAAACCTTCTCTTGGGCAGCTGAAGACCCTTGGGGTAAAACGGGGAGGGGAGAGAGCACTTCTTGACAAGAGTTGCCAGCAAGATAGCCAGAGCCAGAGCCCTTGGACTTATATCCCACTTCACAATGCTTTCCAGCCCCCTCTAAACGCTTTACAGAGTCAGCCTCTTGCCCCCAGCAATCTGGGCCCTCATTTTACCCACCTCAGAAGGACGGAAGGCTGAGTCAACCTGGAGCTGGTCAGGATCAAACCCCTGGCAGTGGGCAGTCAGCCTGCAATATAGCATTCTAAACTCAGGAAGGAAGGAAGGGTGGGAGGGAGGGAGGGAAGGGAAGGAAGGACAATAGCAATAGCTCTTAGACTTATATCCCGCTTCCCAGCCCCCTCTAAGCCGTTTATGGAGTCAGCCTATTTGCCCCCAACAATCCGGGCCTTCATTTTGCCAACCTCAGAAGGACGGAAGGCTGAGTCAACCTTGAGCCTGGTGGGATTCAAACTGTTGGCAGTGGGCAGAGTCAGCCTGCAATACTACATTGTGACAACTGGGAAGGAAGGAAGGAAGGAAGAAAAGGAGGGAGGGAGGAAGATAGCAATAGCACTTGGACTTATATCCCACTTCACAGTGCTTTCCAGCCCTCTCTAAGCGGTTTGCAGAGTCAGCCTCTTGCCCCCAATAATCTGGGTCCTCATTTTACACATCTCGGAAGGACGGAGGCTGAGTCAACCTTGAGCCAGTTAGGATGGAACTCCTGGCAACCAGCAGAGTCAGCCTGAAATGCTGCATTCTCACCACTGCGCCACCATGGTTCAAGATGCCCTCATAGGAAAGACATCCCTATCCTGCTTCATCCATGCCCACATGCCTGGAAATCTGGCACACCCGAGCCACAGAAAGCACCACAAGGAATCCAGGTTCCATGCTCCCCTGCCAAACAGCAGTCCAGCCAAGCAGAGAGAGTTGAATGGGACTCCCTAGGCAACATTCAGTGGCTTTTATGCCCTTCTCAACCTTGCTATAATATAGGCAGGGCAGGTGGTAGACTAGTTTATCTTCAAGGTTCCTTCCAACTCTGTTAATCTGTATCTGCTAGCTCTGCCTTGGTCCCAAGCAGGGCCCTCCAAACATGGCCACTTTAAGACGTGGGGATTTCAACTCCCAGAATTCCCCTGCCAGCATACTTGGCCATATAATTCCCCACTTGAATTCTGGGAGTTGAAGTCCCCACGTCTTAAAAGTTGCCACGTTTGAAGGCCCCTGCTTCAAAGCATCACCTGCTGGGCAGGATGGTACCTAGGAAGGTGGGGGAGTGGGATGGATTCCAGTGAAGCAGCAATTTCCCACATTCCAAGGAGGAGAGCAAGACGAGAGACGGCAGAGTCCGGAGAGGAAGGGGCTTAGGAGAGCCACGCCCTAGAATCTCCCAGAGTGTATCTTAGAGCAGGTCCCCAAACTTGGCCACTTTAAGACTTGTGGGCTTCAACTCCCAGAATTATCCAGCCAGCTGGAGAACTCTGGGAGATAAAGTCCACAAGTCATAAAGTGGCCTCCGTCTTAGAGTAAAAAGTCTGCAGAGATTCTCCATCATCCAGGGTTGTCCAAAGGGGCTTTTTTTTCAAGAGGCAACTGGACTTTCTTCATTTTTCTTTGAAAACTGTCAGAGCTGAAGAAGCTTCTTGGAGGAGAAGCGAAACGCCTTCAAAAGAAGAAAACCAGAAAGCCCAGTGGCCTCCTGAAAAAAAGCCCCTTTGGGACAACCAGGACCTGGATGGTGACTGAGAATCTCTACGGACCTTTAGCTATACATTTTGAGATGGACACCTTGGAATGGTGTGGGAGCAGGAATGGATTCCCAGAGGGAAAAATTGCAGACTACAAGAACCATGTGCACCACTCAGGTGAGACCCTGAGGACACCGATAAATCTCCAGGTGACCTTAACAGCCCCCCCCCAAGGATGCAAACGACCAGCTGTGTGCAGGGAATATCAATCCTTCCGTTCCCCTCCATCCAGCCAGAGCTGAAGAAGCTTCTTGGATGAGAAGTGAAACGTCTTCAAAAGAAAAACAAGGAAGTCCAATTGTCCCTTGGAAAAAGCACCTCTGGGATATCAAAAGTTGCACAGTCAAAGAACCCGGGTGCCACAGTGCTTAAAGGACTGCCTTGCAGGCAAACGCTGCCCGCAGTCTGGATCTTCAATCTTGACAGAGTTCAAAGGTTGCCTCAGCCTTCCATCCTTCCAAGGTCAGGAAAATGGGGACCCAGATTGTTGGGGCCAAGAGGCAAATCAAGCTTTGATGTTGTAAACTGCCCAGAGATTTTGTAAAGCACTCTGGGGGCGTAGAAGTCTAAGCCTACAATGCTATTGCTGTTTAGTCCGGCAAGAGTCTGTTGATTGTGCGCAAGCAAATAAAGAACCAGGCCCCAGATGGAAAGTCCTATGTCGTTCTTGGGCTGTGCCCGCTCCTTGCCCCTTTCCAATCGCTGCCCCTTCTTCCCAGGCAGGCCTGGAAGGAGCCAAGGGGATGGAAGCCCCCAAGGCCCCCAAGAAACCCACCAGCAGCCGAGGCCTCTTCAACACCAACATGGGACCTCTGCAGCGCCAGCTCCGCCTGGGCGAGTACAACCTGCTCAAATGTGCTGCCATGTTTGAGAGCGACTTCGTCCAGGTAAGAGGACAGAAGGAGCCGGGCACCTGGCTGTGGCCCAGGATTCAAAAAATTGTATGACCAGTTCAGTGGGTGTGGCTTGGTGGGCGTGGCTTGGTGGGCGTGGCAGGGGAAGGTTACTTCCAAATCCCCCTTCCCTCCCCACCCCACTAACCTGATTTCCGGCTCTGTTGTCCTGTGCAGGGCAACCAAAGGAGACCCAGCCGATCAGCTGGGACTCAATGGGAGGCAGTGAAGAGATGGGGTTGGCAGGGCCAGTCAGAGGCGGTGTTGGGTGGTTCTCCAAACTACTCAAAATTTCCACTACTGGTTCTCCGGAACTGGTCAGAACCGGCTGAATCCCACCTCTGCATCCAGCCCCACCCCACCCCCCCAGGAAGCAGCCGTGCTCAGGAATACAGGTAGCTGGACGTAGGAGCATTTGTTCAGCAACTTTTCAAAGTTAGGACAGCACTGAAGAAAGTGACTGTCACACTACCTTGTGTTGTGCACAATGCAAGTGATGCAAGCCTTGTATTCCTGCAGGTGGGTGGCGTAGCCCTGTATCCCCGCACAGCCTGGATTAATTTCTTCGGGGGTGACATTTCTCTGAGGACCACCAAATTTTCTCACAGACCACCAGTGGTCCTTGGCCCACTGGTTGGCGACCTCTGCTATAGGATATCCTGCTTCCGCAGGGGGCTGGACTAGAAGACCTCCAAGGTCCCTCGTCCAACTCTGCTATTTGTTCTATTCATTGCAGTGTCCTCACACTTAACTTGATCACAATTCTTGCACGTGCAACTGGCACATATTTATGACATCCCAATGTCCTGAGATCACATGATCCCCAATTGCCACCTTTCCAGCTGGTTTCCAACCAACAAAGACGGTGGGGAATTCAGATTCACATAGCGATGGTGTTAGGCATCCAGAGGTTATCCATAGTAATCAATCACTCCGAGACAAGCATAATTTCCAATTGATTTATTAGGAACAGCTCTGGTACGTCTGTGGTAATTTCCAAAACTGAAACTCATTCCCAGCACGTGTCACAAATTCCTCTCTATCTCCTCCCACTTACTATACTTCATAAATCATGAGAACCAATTAACTGCAGCTGGAATTTTTTAATGCGACATACTAAATAACCTTGAACTGCTCAACTCCCTCACCCCCCCCTTTCATTGTTCACATTCTTGTGGCAGCTGATCTCAGAGCTAACAGATGGTATGATTCACTTAACAACGTGGTTATAATCCAGTGCATGTGATCACATGATGATGATCTTAACAATTTCATTCCATCACTTCCTTCCGGCTGCTCTCCCTGCCCCCAGGTGGCAGTGGTCCTCCATGACAGGGGTCTCCAACCCTTTAAGGCTTGTGGACTTCAACTCCCAGAATTCCTCAGCCAGCCAAGGTTGGAGACCCCTGGTCTCCCAGGTGATCTGTTAGGCTCCCCAGTCGCCAGGAAAGGGATCCCAAAGGAGCAGCTCTCCTGAGGGAAATGACAGCGAGGGGCCAGGATACCTCACGGAAAGGGGCCCGAGAGAGGCCGAGGAGAGGCCAAGCTTCCTGGGCAAAATTGCTTGGCAAGGGTGGGCAGAGTGACGGCTGAATCCTACCCTGCCAAGGCTGCAATTTCACCCTGAAAGCAGGAGAATTCAGGACCGATCCAGAGAGGGTTTGGCTTTATTTTACACACCCTCCTGGTTGCTCTTCTTTGCTCTCTTGCTAGAGTCTCGGCATCTTTTTATACTGTGGTGACCAGGGGTGGGATGCAAATATTTTTACTACCGGTTCTGTGGGTGTGGCTAGGTGGGCATGGTTAGGTGGATGTGGCCATGTGACTGGGTGGGTGTGGCTTC
Organism: Bungarus multicinctus; assembly: GCA_023653725.1. NCBI lineage: Eukaryota > Metazoa > Chordata > Lepidosauria > Squamata > Elapidae > Bungarus > Bungarus multicinctus. Next base: position 1,119,341 of record CM042847.1, read on the forward strand.
TTTTTTTGTGCAGCATCCCCCCCCCTTTTTTTTGCCTTCTGGGACTCAGGGAAGCCTCCTGGGTGAAGCAGTAAGACAGCAAGGGGGATCCTGGCACAGCTGATTGTTGCAACAGCTGATCATCGGGAGGGGAAAAGTACTGGTTCAGCGGAACTGGTAACTGTTTTTTTACTACCAGTTCAGCCGAATGGTAGCATTTTTTACTACCGGTTCACCTGAACTGGGCCAAACTGGTAAATCCCACCATTGGTAATGACCAAAACTGGATGCAGGATTCCAAGTGTGGCCTTACTAAGAGTTTACAGAGTTGTATTTAGGAAGGCAGAAAAAAGGGCGGGATTCCAACCTAGGATTTGCAGGTGAACAGGCTCCCTGGCTGCTCCCGTGTCTTCCAGGTCAGCAAGCAAGGCGGCATTCTCGATGTGCACAATCAGGTGCAGCAGGTGCGTGTCGCCATTGCAGCAACCAGCCCGGGACTCCTGGTGCCCGATGTGCTCCTGTTGGCCCGGCCAGTCCTCCTCCCTCAACAGCTGCCACCCAACCTGCAGCACAGCTATCGTCCCCGTGCTCGGAACAGGAAGTTTGAGCTCACCAGGTAAGGCTCCCCGGCCATCTCTTCTCCCCCCACCCTCCAGGGCTGGGCTGCGTTTTCAGGGTCTCTCCCTTGGCCTTGCCTTAATTGTCCTCCGAAGCAAGGAGGAACGGCTGTGGGAAGAGATGCTCACCCAACCTGGCAAGAAAATTCTTCAGCCAAACCTGGAACTCCTGAACCTTGTTAAGAGGGGCTCAAATGCTAGGGGACAGCATAGCGCGATGGTCATTTGGAATGGTCACTCCCCAAATGGTGGTAAGTTGGGGGCTACCTGTGAGGTCCCTGCGGCTCACTGAGCTTGGTGGTTTTCTGTTGAAGATGTTTCATTACCAAAGTAGGTGACTTCATCAGTGCAAGAAGCAGGGGTGGGATTGAAATTTTTTAACAACCGGTTTTGTGGGCGTGGCTAGGTGGGAGTGGCCATGTGACTGGATGGGTGTGGCTGCTTCTCCTCCTCCACCTCCTTTTGTTGTTGTTGTTATTCTTCTTCTTCATCTTCTCCTCCTCCTCCTCCTCCTCCTCCTTCTCCTCCTCTTCTTCTCCTTCTCCTTCTCCTCCTCCTCCTCCTTCTCCTCCTCCTCCTCCTTCTCCTCCTCCTCCTCCTCCTTCTCCTTCTCCTCCTCCTCCTCTTCTTCTTTTCCTTCTCCTTTTTCTCCTTCTCCTTCTCCTCCTCTTCTTCTCCTTCTCCTTCTCCTTCTCCTCTCCTTCTCCTTCTCCTTCTCCTCCTCTTCTTCTTCTCCTCCTCCTCCTTCTCCTCCTCCTTCTCCTCCTCCTTCTCCTTTTCCTCCTTCTCCTTCTCCTCCTCTTCTTCTCCTTCTCCTCCTCCTCCTCCTCCTCCTCCTTTTCTTCTCCTTCTCCTTCTCCTTCTCCTTCTCCTCCTCCTTCTCTGTGATTTGTTCTCTGTTTATCTACAGTGCCTGGCCCTGCCAGTGTTGGTGGGAGTGTTGCTTTCTTCTTGGTGATTCCTTCACCTGAGTTGGTAGTTCCTTGATTGGGGTAAAAGAGAGTAAACAGCCCTCCCTTCCAGCATTGATGATGTTATCTAGTTAGGTTATGAAATGCCTGCAAGAAAAACACTAAGCTCAGAGAGCAAGCAGGATCTCTCACTTGCTGCCCTCCTCTTCCTCCTCTTCCTCCTCCTCCCCCCTTCCTCCACCACCACCTCCTCCTCCTCCTCTCTGCAAACTCCTTCCCTTGTAGCACTGATGATGTTCCCTAGTTGGGTCATGAAACGTCTGCAGGAATAGAGCCTGGCTCAGAGATCACTGAGGCCCCCAGAGTCCAGTCCTGAACGGCCAAGATTTTCTTCCCTCTGGACAGCAGCATCTAAACCCCAGCAAATAAATCAGGAGGGAGGGAGGCTGCCCAGGGCAAGCCCCCTCCCCCCTGTTGCCTGAGCCCCTCCCCACAGTCTTCCCTCCCCCCTCAGGCTCCTTCCGCTGTGCTTCGTTAAGATCACCATCCACGACCAGGAGAAGAAGCAGCTGCGATTCAAGATGGTGACGGGCCGCACCTTCTACCTCCAACTTTGCCCCCCAGCAGACAACCAGAAGGACAACTTTGACTTGTGGGTCAAGGTGGTCCATCTCCTTCGGCCCCCCTCGGACATTCACCAGGATAAGTGGCGCCAAGACCCGTGGAAGTCTGGGGATTTAGCCCCCCAAGCAACTGCCGTGAGTTGGACTTTGGGGAGATTTGGAGGCATGGGTGGGAATCTACTGGTTCGGACCAGTTCTATAGAACCGGTTGTTATGATTCCATAACCTGGAATGGCTGGCCCCACCCTTCTCCGCCCCTCTCCCCTCCCCTCCCAGTCAGTCCTTCTCCCCAGCCCAGCCACTCCTTAAGGAATTTCTTTTCTTTTTTTCCCTCCCAACGATCAGCTGTTCTGATGATCAGCTGTGCCAGGATCACGGGTGGGATTCTACCTGGTCGGTCAGGTTCCATAGAGCCTCTTGTTTTGATTCTGCACAGTTCAGAGAACCAGCAAATCATGCCAGTGGCTGGCCCCTCCCCTCCCCTCCCCGCCCACTCACTCCTTACCCGGCATGCGAGCCATCCAACTTGCCTGCCTTTGATAAGTTGCTATTTTTCCTTCTCCCTCCCCCCGACCATCAGCTGCTCTGCTGTGCCAGGAGATTTTGATTAGCTAGAAAGCAGGAAATTATTGGATTTCTTGCTTTCTGGCTAATCTAAAAGCAGAGCTGAATCTTCCTTAGGACTGAAACTGCTATTTTTCAGTGCAGACTCAGGCAACAGATTGCAAAAAAGTAGATAAGCCTGTGATTCTGTGAGCAACTCAATCTGCCTGTCTGCTTTGCCTAATTTGGGATAAAAGTTGCTTTTTTAAAATAAAAAAAAAATCATTATTTACATACATGGTGTGTTGTGAGTTAATTTTGTGAGTTTGCTTGCTAGCAAATTTTATGAATTTGCTTGCAAGCAAATTTTACATTACAGGCTCAGGCAAATAGATTGCAGAAAGGAAGATCTCTGAGTGAATCTGTGATTCTGTGAGCAAGTCAATCTGCCTGCCTGCTTTGCCTGATTTTGGGTTAAAGTTGCTCTTTTTTAATAAAAAATTCAGTATTTACATAAATATTTACAATATTTAAATACAAGCCATGCTCACCCAACAAGCCACGCCCAGCCAGTCATGTGACCACCAAGCCACACCCACAAATAAGGCCACGCCCACAGAACTGGTTGTTAAGAAATTTGAATCCCACCCCTGGCCGGGATCCCCCTCGATGTCTTACTGCTTCACCCAGGAGGCCTCCCTGAGGCCCAGGAGGCAAAAAAGGGGCATGGGGGTGTGTGCATCCCCACCCTCACTCCATTTTTTTCCTTCCTGGGCCCCAGAGAAACTTCCTGGGAGCAAAAACGCCCCCCAGGAGGTTCCCTGAGGCCCAGGAGGCCCAAAACAGGAAGGGTGCTGCAAAAAGAAGAAGCCACGCCCACCCAGTCACATGGCCACGCCCACCTAGCCACACCCACAGAACCGGTTGTTAAAAAAATGGAACCCCACCCCTGTCTGGAGGGAGTAGCCCTCTTGGGGAGAGGGTTCCCCTCCCCTGCCCCACCCCACGTCACTTTCCTTCTGCCCCCACAGAGTTCTGCCACCCAGGCCTCGGAGGAGCGGGAGATCTCCATCGCAGAAGTGCTGAGCACCCTGCAGGAGGAGATCCTGGAAAGTCCCACCAACACCATGGACTTCATGGACACTCCCAGCGTCTCCACCAGCCCCACCCCGACCTTGGTGGCCCTCCAAGAGAGGCTGGAGAATCCTTTCCCTCCGCTAGAGGTCCACAGCTCCATGGAGGAGCCCTGGAGGGTCCCCCTGGAGAGGAAGAAGGAGAGCCCCTTGGCCCTGTCGCCCATCGGCAGATACGAGACCAGAGATGCTCAGAAGGAGACCCAGGAGGTGGTCCACGGGGCAGGAGGTCAAAGGTACCTCATGGGAACTGACAGAGGAGGGTCATGAGTGTGTGTGGGGGGGGTTTCCATGGGGCACTCTGAGCTTGGTGTCAGGATTCCAGCAATCGCCCGCATGAAATCATGATTCTCGAGCCAAACTTCAACCAACTTCAAAGGATTTATTAGAGGCGACATGCTGGCACTGCCCTGTATGAAGCCAACTCTGGAAGACATAATTGCAGCTCCTAAAACAGGCTTAGGGATGTTTTAAGAGTTGATACTTGGCTGTTTTCCTGCAGTGATTTCAGGCCAGAAAACATTGCCTTCAACGGGCATGCAGGGATTAACACGAGACCAACAATCCCGTGGGAAAACAATACTCCAATCAAGGAACTCCCAAGGAGAAACATGAGCCCCCCCACAATACTGGCAGGGCAAGCTACTGTACATAAACAGGTAGCAAATTCCCACACGCAATTAGCACTGATGATGTTCCCTAGTTGGGTAATGAAACGTCGGCAAGAAAACAATCAGGTTCAGAGAGCATCTAGGACCCTACAGTCCTCCTCTTCCTCCCTTCCTCTTCTTCCTTCGCTCCAGATACCCCACTCCCTTCTAGCACTGACGATGTCACTTAGCTGGGGAATTCTGGGAATTGAAGTCCACATCCCTTGTGGTTGAAGTTGAGCAACACTGCCTTATATCAGGATTACAGCAGTTAACTCCATTTCAATCCTGAGTCTCGAGCCAAACTTCCAAAACTTCAGAAAGATTTATTGGGAGTGAACATGTCCGGCACTGAGTCATATAATTCATTGTCATCCTTGACCCTGGTTTTGCCCCACCCCCTGCGTGTGTCATAATTCGTATTCTCCAAAGGGACACCTCCATAGCCCAGAGTCCTCAGTCAGGCTCTCCAGCCAGCAGAAACTTCAGTCACCTAGTTACTGTCTTTGAAAACATTTATGGAATGCAGTTTCAGTTTGCAAGCTGCCCCACTGCTCGCCCCTTCCTTTCAGTTGGCAACTCTAAAAAGGGCATAGAAATATTTTATGGGTTGACACCTTATACCTTTATTCATCACTGCACTGAACCATCATGGACAACCCCCCCCCACCTTCTCTTACTCCCTGAGCAAAGTTGAAACTTTTGCTTTGCATTCTACTTATTCTCTGCCTGCTTTTATTTGCAATTATTCCTGCTCTCCACCCCCCCCCCTTCAAAAATCAGCTTTCAACTCAGAATTCAAGCCATCAACCTTCCCTATTTCGGCAAAGCCTTCCCCCACCCATTAGTTTTCTCTACCTGACTCCACAAATGAGCCTCAACCCCCTTTCCCCCCGCACCCGTGGGTGTCTCAAGGACACGAGGAAGGGGGAAAGGGCAAGGTGGGCACATGGGCGGAGTGGGCGGAGTGGGCCAGCTCGGGAAGAGTCCCTCGAGACGGGTGGCTGTCCTGATTGAAACTATTCCTTCTCTTGCAGAAAAAGCAAAACTCGAAGCAAGTCGAGTCGATCTCGCCGAAGCCATTCCTCCAAGCGAGGTAAGCGAGGTTGCCGAACTCAGGATCGTAGAACAACCAAGTTGGAAGGGGCCTTGGAGGTCTTCTAGTCCAGCCCCCTGCTCAAAGAGGAGAGCCCACTCCACCAATCAAGGAACCACACCCCACTAAGACTGGCAGGGCCAAACTGTTGCATATAAGCAGGGAGCAAACTCCACTCCCTTTGAACACTGAAGGTGTTCCCTAGTTGGGTCACGAAACGTCTGCAAGGAAACCACCAAGCTCAGAGAGCCCCAAGGACCCCACAGTGCTTTCCTCCTCCTCCTCCTCCTTCACTCCACTCCACTTAGCACCAAGGATAGCGCAGTCATCCTCTTCCTCTTCCTCTCTTCAGACCCCACTCCTCTTTAGCACTGAAGGTGTTCTCCAGTCTGGTAATGAAACGTCTGCAAGAAAACAACCAAGCTCAAGGACCACCAAGGAGCCCACAATCTTCTTCCTCCTCCTCCTCCTCCTCCCCACAAACCTCCCTCCCTTCTAGCACTGATGATGTTCCCTAGTTGGGTCATGAAAGGCTTGCAAGAAAACAGCCAAACCCAGAGAGCACCAAGGAGCCCACAATCTTCCTCCCCCATCCCCCATGAACCTCCCTCCTTTCTAGCACTGATGAGGTTCCCTAGTTGGGTCATGAAAGGCCTGCAAGAAAACAGCCAAGGCCCACGGAGCCCACAACTGTGTCTCTCTTCTTGCCTTTCTCGGCAGTTGTGAGCCAGGCTTCCCGGAAGATCTCGTCCTTCATGGGCTCCTTCTCGGGGAGCAGCCAGAAAGCGCCCAAGAGTTCTCGCAGCAGCCGGAAGCCCTCAACAAGCAAAGAAAGGAAACGCTGAGCAGCCCCCTCCCCACAGCCCCCTGAGAAAAAAACCAGAGGCCTGAACCAGGCGTCTTTCTTTTCCTGAATCTCTTTCGTTAGTAAAGATGATGGCTAGAAACACATCTGGGAAACTTTGTCGTCTCTGGTCCTGGTCTTGTAGAGGAGTGTTTTCAGCCGCCACAATTTTTAAGGCAGCTGGACTTCAATTCCCAGAATTCCCCAGCCAGCAAAGCTTGAAGTCCACCTGTTTGAATTTTTACCCAATTTGAAAAATACTAGCATGGCAGCCCCTCACCCCCTTTGCTAAGAAGCCATGACAAGAAGTGATGTCAGACTCCGAGACCAGACATCACTTCTTGTCATGGCTTCTTAGCAAAGGGGGTGAGGGGCTGCCCCCCAAACTTTGAGGGCTTTGCTTGCACCCCACCAGTGGTGGGATTCAATTTTTTTTACTGGGCGTGGTGGGCGTGGCAGGGGAAGGATATACTCAAATCCCCGTTCCCTCCCCACCCCACTAACCTGCTTTCCAGCTCTGTTCTCTTGTGCAGGACAACCAAAGGAGACCTAGTCAATCAGAGAAAAGAGGGGAGGCGGGGCCAGTCAGAGGCGGGATTTGCCGGTTCTCCTAACTACTCCAAATTTCCGCTGCCGGTTCTCCAGAACTGGTCAGGATCTGCTGAAGACCCCCTCTGCTTCCTTCCCTTTGTTCCTCTCTTCCTTCCAATGGTGGGATTCAATTTTTTTTTACTACCGGTTCTGCGGGCGTGGCTTGGTGGGCGTGGCAGGGGAAGGATATACTGCAAAATCCCCCTTCCCTCCCCACCCCACTAACCTGCTTTCCAGCTCTGTTCTCTTGTGCAGGACAACCAAAGGAGACCTAGTCAATCAGAGAAAAGAGGGGAGGCGGGGCCAGTCAGAGGCGGGATTTGCCGGTTCTCCTAACTACTCCAAATTTCCGCTGCCGGTTCTCCAGAACTGGTCAGGATCTGCTGAAGACCCCCTCTGCTTCCTTCCCTTTGTTCCTCTCTTCCTTCCAATGGTGGGATTCAATTTTTTTTTACTACCGGTTCTGTGGGCGTGGCTTGGTGGGCGTGGCAGGGGAAGGATATACTGCAAAATCCCCCTTCCCTCCCCACCCCATTAACCTGCTTTCCAGCTCTGTTCTCCTCTGCAGGGCAACCAAAGGAGCCCCAACCGATGAGCTGGGACTCAATGGGAGGCAGAGAAGAGATGGGGTTGGCGGGGCCAGTCAGAGGTGGGATTGGCCGGTTCTCCGAACGACTCAAAATTTCTGCTAGTGGTTCTCCAGAACTGGTCAGAACCAGCTGAATCCCACCTCTGCATCCCACCCTCAAGATGGGGCAAGTGGAGAATCACTTTATTCCCAGCAACCCTTTCTCTCTGCTTTGCCCCAGTTCTCGTAAGGGCCAACGCAACACCTGTTGTTAGTACAGTAGGTCAGCTCAACAAGAGCATCATCCAACTTGACTTACACTGAGCCCAGAAATCGGGCAATCCGGCATCCGCCCTGGCCTGTTTCCCTGACTTTTGACCCCGCCGACCTCTCGCGACCCTGCCCCGTGGCCAGGTTGAGGCAGCTGCCCTCTTAGAGGAACAAAACAAGGAGCACATATTTTATTTTTCCCCAAGGGAGATCCTGGGATTTTCTGCTGGCCGAGAGAGAGCTGCCGAAAGCAGCTTTCTCGGTGTCCGTCTGCGAAGGCCACTTATAGCACAAAAGGAGCCAGGTTGGATGGGGATGCAGGCGCCCAAGCTGTCGCCTCCCAGGAAGTGGGTTGCCACCGGGCAGGATCACAATGTCCTCCATATGTCGCGGGACGATGGACAGCCCTGCCACAATGGGCACCCCAGACGGGCTGGGGAAAGCGACAGCCTGTTCACACTTCCCAGCCCCACCCCCTGATTAATCGCTCTGCTCCCTCCTTGCAAACACAGGCAGACGGCCTGGGGGGGCTGGGAGACAGGGAGGGGCGCCGAGCAGCAGAAGGAGAGGCTGCCGCAGCCTGGGATTGGCCTTCTGGCTGCTCCCCGGAGCCCTTTCCATGGGGGGGAGGGGGAATGGAGGAGGAGGAGTGGGGATCGATCCACTGCGTCCCCAGGAGGTCGTCCAAATGGAGACCTTGGATTTTCCAGCAGTAGCAGGGCATTTGAGGGAGGGGGCCGGCTGTCTTTCTAAGAAAGGGCAGGGTGCTTTTAGGGGTGCAGATACAGAATAGGATAGAATAGAATTAGATATTGGAATGAAGGAATAGGAGAGGAGAGGAGAGGATAGAATAGAATAGAATTAGATATTGGAATGAAGGAATAGGAGAGGAGAGGATAGAATAGAATAGAATTAGATATTGAATGAAGGAATAGGAGAGGAGAGGAGAGGAGAGGAGAGAAGAGAATTAGATATTGGAATGAAGAAATAGGATAGGATAGAAGAGGAGAGGATAGGAGACGATAATGTAGGGTAGGGTAGGGTAGAATTAGATATTGGAATGAAGGAATAGGAGAGGAGAGGATAGGAGAGGAGAGAATAGAATAGAATAGAATTAGATATTGGAATGAAGGAATAGAATAGAATAGAATAGAATAGAATAGAATAGAATAGAATAGAATAGAATAGAATAGAATAGAATAGAATTCTTTATTGGCCAAGTGTGATTGGACACACAAGGAATTTGTCTTGATGCAAATGCTCTCAGTGTACATAAAAAGATATTTCCGTCCAGAGTCAAGAATCATCAGGTACAATACTTAATGATAGTCATAGGGTACAATAAGAATAGAATAGAACAGAACAGAACAGAATAGAATAGAATTCTTTATTGGCCAAGTGTGATTGAACACACAAGGAATTTGTCTTAGTGCAAATGCTCTCAGTGTACATAAAAAGAAAAGATACATTCGTCCAGAGTCAAAAATCATCAGGTACAACACTTAATAATAGTCATAGGGTACAATAAGCAATCAAATCATACTAGGAAACAGTCAATATAAATAGTAAGGATACAAATTTATAGTCCTACAATCACAAGTGGGAGGGGATGGGCGATAAGGAGTGATGAGAAGATTAGCAGTAATAGTAGTGCAGACTTTGTAATAGTTGAACAGTGTTGAGGGAATTATTTGTTTAGCAGAGGGATGGTGTTTGGGGAAAAACTGTCCTTGTGTCTAGTTGTTCTGGTGTGCAGTGCCCTATAGCGTCGTTTTGAGGGAAGGAGTTGAAACAGTTTATGTCCGGGATGTGAGGGGTCTGTAGACTAGCATGTTCCCCCCCCCCCCCTTCTTGAAAACCTCTTTTGCCCATCAAGCAGGTTCTGAGATGTTCTTACTGGGAATAATGGAAAAGAAATTTAGCAAAGCTAAATTAATGTAATTTAATATAATACATGTAATCACAGCAGCAAAATTATATTCACCCAAAATTGGAAAGCAAGAAAAATCCCTAAGAGGAGGTTATGATTGATAAGATAATACAATAGGTTGACTTTAGAATTGAAGGAGCAAGATGAGTCAGAATACCATAAAATATGGAATACATTTTATTTTTGGAAGGACATGAAAGGGAGTTCATAAAATTGAAATAAGAATAAGAAAGGTGAAATAGGGAAGATGTGGGGACTTCTTATTCAAGGAATAATGAGAAAGAACTAAAAAATTACAAAGTTTAAATGTATATGTGTGTGTGTATGTGTGTAAATGTACATAACTTTTTTATTTTTCTAAATGCAATATGTATTGACAGAAATGTACCACCACATTCAATGTTTTTAATGTGTATACTCAACAACAAAAAATTGTTTTTAACAAGCGATAGCTGGTTCTCCGGAACAGCCAGCCAGATCGATTGGGCAGTCCAGTTTCACAACATCGTTCCTGGCAAAAAACACATGTATGAAAGTGGACAACCCCCCCCCCCCCAATTTGGATCTCTGGTGCACTGGATGAATTTGGGGCGGAGTAATCCCCACCTTCAAGGTTTTTTAAATCCCGCCGACCTGGAGAAAGGCAGGTTGACCTCGTTGGTTAAACGGCCCCCATTGATACCACCAGAGATGGTTTCCTGTAACACGTCACTTTATTATCCTAGCATATGAAATGAATCCTAAGTACAAAGACCTCCAACAGGAATGGAATGATTGTGACAAAAGAAAGCAAAGGTAAGTACAGCGTCTTAGGCGCCTTGCGTGCAATCTCACCACACCTGGAGCACCACTTGAATGCTATCGTCATTGACAAATTCATTTATCAGTCAATTGCAAAAGGCAGCTTTATTTGGAACAGCTGACATCCTGCAACAAAGATCCCCATCTGCCTATCCCAACTCCTTGGGAAGGATTTGATGGGTGAATAAAAACATTTGTTTGGAAGTTTGATCTTCACCAGGCTCAAGGTTGACTCAGCCTTTCGTTCTTCCAAGGTGGGTAAAATGAGGACCCAGATTGTTGGGGACAAATAGGCTGATTCTGTAAACCACTTAGAGAGGGCTGTAAAACACTGCGAAGTGGCATATAAGTGTAAGTGCTATTGGCCTTCCTTCCTTCCTTCCTTCCTTCCTTCCTTCCTTCCTTCCTTCCTTCCTTCCTTCCTTCCTTCCCTCCCTCCCTCCCTTCCTTCCCAGTTGTCAGAATGTAGTTTTGCAGACTAACTCTACCAACTGCCAGTAGTTCGATCCTGACCGGCTCAAGGTTGACTCAGCCTTCCATTCTTCTGAGGTGGGTAAAATGAGGACCCAGATTGTTGGGAGCAACAGGCTGACTCTGTAAACCACTTAGAGAGGGCTGTCAAGCACCGTGAAACGATATATAAGTCTACGTTCTCTTGCTGTAACGCCCGCAGCCATGCTGTGCCCACTGTTTTGGGCAGATCCGCCAGCAGATTGGATGGGCAGCCTCAGTCTGACTCGTGCGCCTTCAGCTCAGGAGCAGCCAGGAGGAAGGAAGGCCGGGCCTCCTCCCTTTCATTAAAGCGTGTCCAGGCATGTCCCCTGGGGCCCCCCTCCCCCCAGAACTACCATCCCCATCCGTCATAAACAAGGACGCAGCTGTTGCCATGGCCGAGAATCAAAAGCATTGCAGCCTTTGGCCCTTTGAGATGGTTGGGGCTGCCGGGAGGGGGCTGTGGGAGAGGGTGGGGGCTCCTCCTGGGGGCAGAGGGATGGAGGGGGGGACAAAACTCATGTAAAATGCACAGCCTTCAAGAGGGTCTTTTAATCGGGGCTCCGTCCTTGGCACCACCTGGTTGCCAAACATCTCTGGCGAGGAAGCAGAGTAAGCAGAGACAGCATCCTACGCAGCTCGTGGTGAAGGCTTCTCTGGGGTGCCTGCACAAAATGGCCTCATCTCTTTCCCCAAGGGGCTGCCACCACCCTTTCTGGCACATTCCTGGGTTATGCCTCTCTTTTGATCTCCTTTTCTGCTGGGCCCAATGAATTGACACCATTGTTTTTCAAACGTGAAGACTTCAAGCTCCCAGAATTCCCCAGTCAGCATGGAGTTGAAGTGCCATCCATCTTAAAGCATGCTGGCTGCGGAATTCTGGGAGTTGACGTCCACCCGTTGTCTGGCTGGGGAATTCTAGGCATTGAAGTCCACTTATAGGAGATGACCAGACAGAGGCAGAGGGAGGGGTCAAAGACACCATCAGTCTTGAGTCTCTTCATGCCCACAAGAGATCACCTTGAATTCCATTGACTCATTTGAACAGCCCGGATTTCCTGATTTAACAGATTGCAGGTCATCTAGTCCAACCTCGCCTGGTTGCTTCTTTCCGCTTCTTTCTCCTTCTGCTTTTGGCTGCAGGCAAGGAAAGCAGCCAAAGTCTTTCTTTCTCTCCCCCAAACTCTGCCAGAAATGAGTCTTTGGGACCCTGCAAGGCCTCCTGCTCCAAGAGGCTGTGCTGGCAAAGACTCATTTCTGGTGGAGTTTGGGGGAGAGAAAGAAAGACTTCCGCAGCTTCTGCTGCTTTCCTTGCATGAAGCCAAAAGTCTCTCCACCCCCACCCCCCCACGAGAACAGAGCTGGAGACAGTATCCTGCGATCCCAAATAAAGAATGATTGATCGGTAGGAAAACGGGGTGGGGAATTTTCCTGCAGACTTTTTGGGCAGTTTTCCCAGGGTCTCTGGTCCGCGGGATTTAAAATGATGAGTTTGGTGGTCCCTGAGGTCCAAAAGGTTGACGACCCCTGCTTTGAAGAATAGCTTGACCCCCTCCTCCTCTCTGGGGCAGCCCCTCAAGTATTGGAAGGCTGCTCTCCTGTCTCCCCTGGCCCTTCTCTTCCCTAGACTAGCCAGGCCCAGTTCCTGCAACTGTTCATTGTATGTTTGAGCCTCCAGTCCCCTAATCCTCCTGGTTGCTCTTCTCTGCACTTTTTCTAGAGTCTCAACATCTTTTTTACACCATCTCAGATAAGAGACTGTCTCTGGTCTATTCTTAAAAACCTCCAGTGATGGAGCATCCACAATTTCTGAAGGCAAGTTGTTCCACAACCGGCTTAGTAACAGAAGGACAAGATGACAAGAGAGCCATTCTTCACAAGAGTTTCCCAACGGTGCCAAGGAATGGTAGCAGACCCACAATTCTGCCAGCGGTACGATTTGTGGCAGGAAGAAAGCAACGCCCTTGGGTTTATCTCTGGGGCTGAACTGCACTTCTTATGGCCTTTGCTGGAACCAAACTGTGAAAGATAGCACCCATGGAGGGGTGTGTGTGTGTGTGTGTGTGAGAGAGAGAGATGAACGATAGTGAAGGGGTAGCTTCCCAGGAAGTAGGGAGTACATTTGAAAGGAGGGGGAACAGAGACAAGAGGCAGCCTAGTCCAGGAGAGGAAAGTTGGGATACTTAGAACTGTGATGGCAAACCCATGGCACGTGTGCCACAGGTGGCACGCAAAACTATTTGTGCCGGCACATGGGCCGCAGGCAAAGTTACCTCACTGTGCATGTGTGCGCCTCACAGCTGATTTTCAGCCTGTTTGAGGCCTTTCTTGCCCCCTCAGAGGCTTGAGGACAGCTTCTGCAGCCTTTGCAGGCTGAAAAATAGGCCCATCTCATCACTTCTTGTAATACTGGAAGTGACAAAAGGGGCCTATTTTTCAGCCTGTCCTCAAGCCTCTGGGGGGCTGAAAATCAGCTGGGAGGTGTGGTGCAGGTAAAGGGGCGGCGGGGGGATTGTGTGTGCATGCACAGGGGGCACGGAGGGGCACAGGCATTGCCTTCTGGGTGCTGGCATGTGAGCATGTGCAAGCACAATTTTTAGCACAGGAGCCCAAAAATGTTAGCCACCCTTAACTTAGAATATCCAAGGGTACATTTGTTAGGCTAAGAAAAATAAAGGTTTAGTCTGGCAAGATTCTGTCTGTAGGGTCCTTGGAGCTCGCTGAGCTTGGTTGTTTTCTTGCTGGTGTTTCATGACCAACTAGGTAACATCAGCAGTGCCAGAAGGGAGGGGGGTTTGTGGAATGGAGGAGGAGAAGCACTGGGGGCCTTTGGTGCTCTCTGAGGTTACTGACTTTCTTGTGGACATTTCATTACCCAACTATGTAATGTCACCACTGCTGGAAGGGAGGGGGGTTTGTGGAGAGGAGGACTGTGGCTCCTTGGTACGCTCTGAGCTTGGTGTTTTTCTTGCAGACGTTGCATTACCCAACTATGTAACATCATCATTCGTAGATATTGCACTCTCAAATTGCAAATGGAGACGTGGGTACTCTATTTTTCTTATCTTTATTTTTAAGTGCTTTGGTTTTATTGTATTGTAAACAGTTGCTGGAGCGCATTCATTGTTTCGTTGTACTTGTACAATGACAATAAACTTCTTCTTCTTCTTCTTCTTCTTCTTCTTCTTCTTCTTCTTCTTCTGTATTAGAAAGGAGTGGGGAGAAGAGGAGGAGGAGGAGAAGGAGGACTGTGGAGTTCTGTTTTCTTGCAGATGTTTCATTACTGAAGTAGGTAACATGATCAGTAGCACAGATGATGTTACCTAGTTTGGTTATGAAACATCTACAAGACACATATATAAATGTGTCCAACGACCTGGAAAGAAAAGAGTTGTGTGTGTGAATGGCAACAACAAATGGAAGAAAATTCTCACCTGGCCCTCAGGAGCTGTGAAGATAAAGGAAGTAAGTTTGCTTGGAAAGGTTCTCACGATCCAAATTCTGATTTATTCTATGTGGCCTGTTCTCCCATTGTACATTCAGACGTATGACCTGTTACTCCTCCATCAGACAAACTTGTAGCTATCACATGACCTCTAACAATACTATAGTTGGGTTCCTATGCTGCATCCTCATGGTATTTGGTGATATGGAACCTGGCAGGTTCTATATTGCAGCAATCATGTCTGTAGGCCATATCATGGCTTCATCTCTTGACGTTCTTCCATAAATCTGATTCAACGAATTTAGGCTTTGCATTATGTCTAAAGCAGGGCCAATCTCATGCCTTGGGGAACCATCGCAACATGCCTTTTTCTCAGCCAGGTACCCTCCCAATTTTGGACTGGCTGTGCGTTAGGGACATTGTCACCCTATGGCACCTGGAAAGCAAGATCCAGATACAAAGCAAGGTATGTTAAAGGAAGACTCTTCAAGAAGATCTTCCTCGGTGTTTCTCAACCTTGGCAGCTTTAAAATGCGTGGACTTCAACTCCCTGAATTCCCAGAATCAGAGGAGGAGGAAGAGGCGGCCTGGGAGTCAGGGTCAGCATCAAAGCAACCTGGGAGCTCAGAGGGGGAAGAGGGAATGGAGCTGGCAGAGAGAGAGAGAGGGAGGGAGGCGGAGCCTGGGCCATCCATCAGCCCTCAGATGGAGAGTCAACAGCTCCCAGGTCTGGAGGTGGCTGATGAGGAAGAGGAGGAACAGCCGGGTCCAGTGCCTGACGCATGGATACGCAGAAGGCAGAGGAGAGGAGAGTACTGGAAATCTATGGGCCGGTCCTTGGGACAGAAGAGCCACCGCTGCTAGCAAGGCCCACGCTCACTCTGGGAATAAAAGCCAGGGGGGCAGAGGCGAATAGGTGTGGAACTATTCATCTTCTGGCTGGATGGACTTGTTAGCCTGCAGTGAGAGAGAAACTTTTTTGCCGTGGCTGCTGGTGCTCCTAATAAAGGAATCTTTGAGTAAACTTTAGACGGTTTGTCATGTTTGGGAGCTGGGTCAGAACACACTGGTTCTGGGTAATAGCAGTGCAATGATGGCCTTCAGTGGTACCTGGTTACATTCAATAGCATCTCATCATGTTTAAGGATGGAACCAGCCCAGGTAACTTCAGGACACACCTGGACAGAGAAGCAGCTCACTCCGGGCTTGATGGGGACTGGCAGAGTGGCAAAAGGCCTCCTCCGGCCCTATTTTTCCACCCCTGCGATTTCTTCACGCTTTGGAGTGAGAGATTTGATTAGGCCGCTTGTAACGGGCGTGTGACTATCCATTACTGCTCAGGAAATTACCAGCTGCCACCCAGCGCCACAAATAAAGTGGGTGGAGGGATTTTTAAGGAGCGGGGAGAAAACTGGGGAGGGGGGTTGCGTTGTCTCTCGCTGCCCATCCCTTTGGCGATCAAATTAGGCTCATCTGCATGGAAGATTTTAATATTTTGCCGGCCCAGCTTACAAAATAAATAATAAATTAGCGATTGAATCTGCTCTGCGCTCACCAAACAAGAGACGTACACGAAAATGCACACATACAGAAGGGTATGTTTTGGTTTCCTTTCCCCACCCTCCTGAATTCTTCTTCCCCAAAACAAAGTGCATCAACACTGCAAATAAATAACATCTCGGAAAAAAATAAATACATCAAATAAATACATAAATAGAGGGTTCCTGACTTGAAGTCAGGAAGGTGGGCTCCGTTGCGCAGCCTGGAACGATGACTAATCTGGCTTTTCAGTGGGACTGCCATGATTTCAGCCGCGGGGTGAAGGCCAGGGTGTTTTTTGGGGGGGGGGACTGCAGGATCGGGGTGGGCACCCCTCAGCCTCCTTGGGGCTCTTGAACTACCATGAACAATGCAATCAATGGTGGAAGTTCTTAAACAGAGAGGAAGCGCCTCACCTGGAAATAGTTGCTTGAACAGAAATTAAGTTTAAATGAAACCAAATCAGTGTTTATCCTCATCCAAGTTTCCTTCCTTTCTTATTCCCTGCTCCTACCTACAATCTCTTGGAGAAATTTGTAACTTTTGAGGAGTTCCAGCCACTCATAGTCCTCAACTTACAATCACAGTTGCAGCCAGAATTTCTGTTGTTAAGCAAGATGGCATCACCAGTGAGTTGCACCTGATTTCACAACCTTTATTTTTTTGCAAAGGTTCTTTAGCAAGTCACTGCAGTTGTTAAGTGAATTGTGAGGTCATTAAGTGAATCTCCTATTGACTTTACTTATTGGAAGCCTGTAGTGACCCCAGGATGCTGCAGCCATCATAAATACATGAGCCCAGAGCTCAGTCACACATGACTGAGGAGAATCTTCTAATGGTCGTAAATGTAAGAATAAGTCATTAAAACACTATTTCAGGAAACTCATAGCTGCTAAGTGAATGGTCGTAAGTCAAGGACTACCTGGACTTGCAGGCAGAAGACCTTCAGCCTCTTAGGCAGAGCCCCCCAAACTTGGCAACTTTAAGACTTGTGGACTTCAACTCCCAGAATTCTCCAGCCACCTTTAAGACTTGTGGATTTCGCTATGCTGGTTGGAGAATTCTGGGAGTTGAAGTCCACAAGTCTTAAAGTTGCCAAGTTTGGAGACCTCTGCTCTTAGGGCTGGGAAAGCCTCCCCCATCTTCCATACCCACACACCTCACAACAGGCCACCTACACTAAACAAGCAAAGGCGTCATCTCAGACTGAGGCGGGATCCAAATCTAGCAGCACAAAGTATGTATGTGTGTTGCGTTGTTAAAAAGACCAAAGCAGAGGAAGGCTGCTGCCGGTTTGCACTGGTTTTCATGAACTGGTAGTTAAGATTAGGCGCAGTTCAGCAAACCGGCAAATCCCACCACTAGTTGGCCCCAGCCCCACCCATTTTTGGCCTTTTTTTAGGCCGTTTTCAGGCCATTTTCAGCCATTTTTGGGGCCAAAAATGGCCTGAAAATAGCCCATAAAAAGGGCCTGAAAATCACCCCAAAACAACCTGAAAATGCCCCCAAAATGGACTGAAAATGGCCCAAAGATAGCCTGAAAATGCCCCCCAAAGAGGCCCAAAAATAGGCTGAAAAATGGGTGGGACAGGCACAGCCAGTGGTGAGATTAGTCCCAACTGGCTGAATCTAACCTCTTCCTTTGAGGCGAGTAACCAGCAGGCAGGGCTGGGTGTGATGAGTAGCATCATCCACCCAGTCAAATGACTGGCCATGCCTACCCAGCCAGAGAACTGGTTGTTAAAAAATTTTACAGCCCACCACTGGACCAAAGGCCCTTGTGGCAATTTAAAAACCAACGTATTGCACATAAGAGATTTGTGCTGTGATTAGTAGACCTGCAATAATGAAGTCTTGTGCTTTGTCTGTGTTGGTTTCTTTGACCTCCAAGTGAACTAATTTTAACAACCCAGTGCTTCTAATAACTAAATCCACCATCTAGGAACAGTTTCCCAACCCTGCTTCCTTGAAGATGGGTGGACTTCAATTCCCAGAATTGAAGAGAGAATTGAAGCCTTCAACTCTGGGAGTTAAAGCCCACCCATCTTCAAGGGAGCAAGGTTGGAAAAGGTTGATCTCGGAGATCCAGGAAGCTTCTCTCCCATCCCTTGCTAATTTCCACATTATTATGTTCAAGTATTAAAGATATGCACACAATGACAGAAGGTCATTTAGACTGCAATTTAACACACTGGAGATGGAAAGCAATCAAGACTCCAAATGTGTAGAACCCATGGGGAGATGCTTCCCAACGAAGTATGTTGAGGGAATGACAATGTGAGGTTCTTGATTACAGGTTCCCGGGGTGAAAGAGAACCAAATTATTGTCTCCCTTCAAGCTCAGTGGAACTGGAGAATTCTGGGCAGGTTCTTCTCAACCAGAAGGAGAAGGTCCACGGCTGAGTGGTTGAGTTAGGATCACTCCAGCACTTATGAGAATCTCCATTTTAGTAGCTGGAATGGGAAAGCAGAAATGACCGAAGAGAGAGCCAGAACCGGTTCTCCTAGATGTTTGTCTGTAGACCAAACATTCATGATTTACTCTTGATAATGTGGGTCACACTGGCAGGCCTGGCCCCCACGGCGCCTGAGACTCAGACATCCAGGACATGGTTCAGATACGAGATGTAGCAGATGGCCAGCCTCAAAATCTCAATTTTGGACAGCTTCTTATCCGGAGGGAGAGTGGGCAAGAGCTTCCGGAGCTCAGCGAAGGCCATGTTGAAGGCCTCGACACGGATTCTCTCCCGTGTGGCGTGGGCCGTCCGATACTTAGCCGTGGCTCGCCGCCGACGCCGTCGTTCCTCGCGGCTGAGGTGCTGAAGGTCCTTCTTCATGTGCTCGCTGGAGTCGGGTCCCCGGGACTGGCCACACAGACTGAGGGACCCGGTGTCTTCTACAGGTCCACCACGGCCACCCCCACAGTCGCTGAAGACCGACTCCGTCTCTGAATGGGTGGGCTGGAGATCAATCTCGGTCTGGTCTGAATTGAGCATCGTGGCTGAGAAGACCACAGGGCAGCCCGGTTGTGGGGCGAAGAGAGAGGAGAAGGGAAGGGAAGGGCTTTGGATAATCCCTACAGGAGGACGGGCAGGATGGGCTTCAGAATCCACCTCAAATTTCCACGCAATTTGCTCTCGTGAAATTGTGGGAGGCAACCTAGAGATATTTGGAGGGTGCAGAAAATCTGGATGGATCTGGGCACTTTGGCCGTCTACCTGAAAGAACGAGAGAAAAAACATGGCAGCAATAATAATACAGATTGAAATCTGTGCCTATTGAAAGCAATGTCACAGGGCCACCCTTATGCCAGTTTGCTCCCACAAGTCCCCTTGAGGTGAACAGGGTTTATTCATGTATTCATATATAAATAATACCAATCTCAAATATATCCACAGTTGGAGTTGATCCTTTGCCCTTGTAAGAGTCCCTGGGTCTCTGTGATCCACCTCTCAACAAAGAAATAACCCCAGTCCTGAAATGGAATCTGGCTCGGTGGGTGTCCAATTTTCAAACCTGCTGAGATGCTTCAAAACATTCTTCAGAAGACATACAAACCCCAGAACATTCCCTACACAAGCGATGGTGGTTTGTCCTTCCAAATCTCTGTCTCTAACCCAATAATTCTCAACCTTGGCAACTTTAAGCAGCATGGCCTTCAACTCCCAGAATTCTAACATTTTATTTTATTTTATTTGCCAATTGCTTACAAGATAATAGGTATAAGTATAAACATGAGTAAAAATACAGGAAATACGTATGAATAAATGGGGACAATAGGACAGGGATGGTAGGCACGATGATGCAATAATGCACGCCCTTCCAGACCTCTTAGGAATGGGGTGAGGTCAATAGTGGATAGTTTGAGGTTAAAGGAGTGGGGGTTAGAGGATGTAACAACAGAATCAGGTAGTGCATTCCAGGCATTGACCATTCTATTGCTGAAGTTGTACTTTCTGCAATCAAGTTTGGAGCGGTTTACATTGAGTTAGTATCTGTTGTGTGCTCTTGTGTTGTTGTGGTTGAAGCTGAAGTAGTCATTGACTGGTAGGACATTATAGCAGATAATTTTGTGTTCTATGCTTAAGCCCAACTGTAGGCGGCATAGTTCAAGATTGTCCAAGCCCAAAATTTCAAGCCTGGTGATATAGAGTATTCTATTGCGAGCAGAGGAGTGTAGTACTCTACTCGTGAAATACTTCTGGATTTGCTTGATTGTATTAATGTCTGATACACAGGGCAGATTCCAGACAGATGAGCTGTATTCGAGTATTGGTCTAGCAAAGGTTTTGTATGCCCTAGTTAGCAATTCTATATTTCCGGAGGAGAAGCTTCATAAGATTACATTTACAACTCTTAATGCCTTTTTGGCAATGCTGTTACAGTGAGCTCTGGTGCTTAAGTCATTAGTTATGAGTACTCCAAGGTTCTTGAGAGTGAGGGCCATCAACGAGGTCGTATCAGCCTAGTTTGTATTTGGTGTACTGATTTTTTTTACCAATGTGTAGGATAGAGCTTTGCCTAATCCCGTTGTAGTTAGCCGGCAGCAGTGAGGAGGAGGTTCCCAAAGAGTCTGTGCTAAGTGCGCAGGAGCACAGGATGATTCGTAGAAGAGAACAGCTGGAGCAGCACAGGCGACTCAGGAGTAAGGATGCAATGTAATGGCCCCTCCCTCCAGGGAATATAAGCCTGCTTTCAGAAGGTTTTTGCTAAGGACCCAGCATTGTGTATAGCTATCTTTTATCTACAAAGAAGTTTATTTGTAGATTAAAGCTGTGGAGGGTTTGAGTTACTGAGCTTGTTTGCGATTTTCTTGCTGGTAAAGGGGTTGGGTCAGAACAAATCCCAACAACAGCCACCATCCATCCTTAAGATCCAAGGTGGGGCAGGTCTGGCTGGACGTTGTCCTTGATGGAAACAACTCTACCTGGTTCATCAGAGTCTCCAGGTTTTAATGATAATATAAGATAAAGGATGGAAGGACCCTGAGACAGAATGGAGGGGAAGATACAACCCATAAGCTGCCAATGGACCAAGCTGGACATTCTTGTTCATTGTAAGAAAGGATAAGAAGTCCTCAACTTACAGCAAGCCCTAAATTTCTACTGTTGAGCCCAGACAGTTGTTAAGTGATTTTCCCCCTCTCCGTTTTATGGTCTTTCTTCCCACAGTTGCTGCGGGAATTACTACAGCTGTTAAGTTAGTAACAAATGAATCTATAACTTTGAACCACCACTAAACGAACTGTTTTGAGTCAAGGACTACCTGGAGGACTACCTGTAAGACGTAAGGAGCGCTTCTGACAGCTGCTGTGATTCCTGGGAGGGTCCCTGCAGCAGCTGAGCTCTTAACAGCTTGTTTAGGGCCCAACTGTTGCTTGAAAGGGAAGCTGCCTAGTAAGCGGAGATGTTGACAAGAGACAGGCATGTTTGTGCAGCCGGTGGGAAGGGAGAAGGCCAGCCTGGGGGTGGGGAAGGGGGGTGGGTAATGGCAACCAGGTGTCCCCTGGAATGGAAGACCCCCATCCTGGTTTCCTCCCCCCCATGACAAATCCTCATCTCCAGGCCTTGCTTAAACGTCTAAGTGGGCCTTGCTCCACAATTCACCTCCTGTCTTCTGAGCTCCAGGAATTGACTTCAGGAATTGACCAACAGTCACACCTCCTTTCCACCCCCACATTTCTCTATCTCTCTTTTCTCTCTCTCTTTCTCTCATCCTCTCTCTTTCTCTCTCCCCTTTTCCCCATCTCTTTTTCTCTTTCCCTGTTTCTTCTCTCTTCCTCCCTCTTTCTCTTTCTTTTTTCTCTCAGTTTCTTTCTCTCTCCCTCTCTTTCTTTTCTCTCTTTCTTTCTCTCTCTCTCTCTTTCTTTCTCTCCTTTTTTCTCTTTCTTTTTCTCTCCTCTTTTTCTCTCTTTTTCCGTCTTGCTTTCCCTCTCTCTTATTTTTTCTTTCATTTTTCTTTCTGTTTCTTTCTCTCTCCTTTCTCAATCAATCAATCAGAATAGAGCTGGAAGGGACCTTGAAGGTCTTCTAATCCAGCCCCCTGCTCCTCCTCCTGCTCCTTCTTTCTCTCTCTGTCTCTCTCCCTCTCCCCCCTCTCATTTTGCCTCTCATGCACATTCACAGAAAGGCAGGCCTTCCTCTCCCATTTTCCAAACAGTTTGAACAATCATATCCAACATGTGATTCTTAAGGGATCTTCTAGATCTACAGAAGCCCAACACTGGTCAACATTTTCATAAATGAGCTAGATGAGTGGACACAGAGGATTGCCATGCAATCTGTGGATCATACACGCAACTGGACTGCATCGCTAATACCCCAGAAAAAGGGACGCGGGGTTCAAAAGGATCTTGACGTTGGATCCTATCTGACAAAATGCTTTCCAGAAATGTGAAGTTTGACTGAAAGAGGCAGGAAAAACCGGACTCTGGGTACAAGCTGGGCCCTCACCAGTTTAGCAGGTCTCCACCTTAAGGGGGATCAGGGTTTCCTGGAAGACCATTTAAGCATCAGCCAGAAATACCTGACAGCTGTCAAAATTGGGATTTGGGTTGAATCACAGAGGCATGGACACACCTGGCTGTCACAACCTAAAAAAGGACACTGAGGACCTAGGAAGCAAAAAGCAGCAAAGATACTGAAGGGTTTGGAAACTAAATCCTACAAAAAGCAGTTAATAGAACTCGGTGTGTTCAGCTAAAAGAATATGTTGGGTTTTGGCCACAATAAAGATTTGATGAAACTCAAAGACTTTGGCCACCTCATGAGAAGGAAGGACTCCCTGGACAAGAGCCTAATACTGGGAACAATGGAGGGCAAAAGAAGGAGGAGGAGGAGGAGGAGGAGGAGGAGGAGGAGGAGGAGGAGGAGGAGGAGGAGGAGGAGGAGGAGGAGAAGAAGAAGAAGAAGAAGAAGAAGAAGAAGAAGAAGAAGAAGAAGAAGAAGAAGAAGAAGAAGAAGAAGAAGAAGAAGAAGAAGAAGAAGAAGAAGAAGAAGAAGAAGAAGAAGAAGAAGAAGAAGAAGAAGAAGAAGAAGAAGAAGAAGAAGAAGAGGATGGCAGAGAAGGAGGGGGCTGGATGGAGTCATGGCAGCAGTCGGCATGAGCCAACTCCGGGGGATGGTTGAGGACAGGAAAGCCTGGAGGAACGTTGCGATGGGTCGGACACAACTTTGCGACTAACAACAACAACAAAAGATGTGGTCCATGGAAAGAAGAGGAGCCTAAGATCAATCTTCCAGTCCTTGAAGGTCTGATCCAGAGAATGGGGGGGAGGGATTTATTCTCCACAGCCCCCCAAGGACAAGATAACAACCACTGGATGGAGAGACGTCCCAGGTATAGGAAAACACTGAATTGTGGAGCAGACGGTCTCTTTGAAGACATGACGCTTTGTCCCTGGAGGTTTTCTAGAAAAGACTCAACAGCCCTTTGGGTGGGGTTGGATTAGATGATCCCCAAAGTCCCTTCCCACCTTAAGAGCCTACAATTGTTTGGAACGGTGGTTGGTTCAATGCATGCCTTGGGTTTCAAAGCAGCGCAGGTGGTACAGAAGCCACGGATCAAAGGGGAGCTAGAACAGAGACCCCAAAACAAGGAAAGGGGTTGTTTAGGGGTCTTTCATAACAGCAAGTAGAAGTTATGCTTGACTCCTCTGAATAGCTGGGAGAACTGCTCAAATGTGGGTGCCAGGAAATTTGCATTTATGGTGGCGTAGATTTGAAGATATTCCCTTTTGTGGCGTTAGAGAATGGCCAGCATTGAGCTTCGACAGAATTAAGCTCCATAAGACACACACACAAAAATTGAGCTGAAATACCATTGTATAATACAAATCTCTCCAAAGGGAATATCTACTAGTCCCCAAGACTTAGTTTTTAATACACAAAAGTCTGAAAATGATCTTTAGCTCTGTGAAAGTTCATCCATAAGAAAGAAAGGAAAGGGAAAGGGAGATAGAAGGAAAGAGGGAAGGGAAGGGAAAGGAAAGGAAAGGAGAAAGAAGAGAAAGGAAGAGGGAAGGGAAGGGAAAGGAAGATAGAAGAAAAAAGGGAAGGGAAAGGAAAGGAGAAAGGAGAGAAAGGAAAAAAGGAAGAGGAGGAGAAGGGAAGGAAAATAGAAGGAAGAAGGGAGGGAAGTAGAAGGGAAGGGAAGGAAATAAATGCTCAGATACTCTATTGGATTTAAGATTAATTCCCCAATCCAACTTCCGAGTTTTGAATCAGAACTAAAAATCTAGCTACCGTTTGTGCTGCTCCGACTGCTTTTTCCTTCTTGGGGAAGATTCTGGAAAACAGTGGCCCCCACCTGGCATCCAGCGTTGGGCAGGAACTAGAGGCACCCAAAAGGCTTGTCGCCCATCTCCTCCACAGAGAAATGAGATCCAGGCCTCTCACTCAAGGCAAACCAACATCCCCCCACCCCCCCCAGCCCATTGGCCAGAGAGGATACAGAAGAGCCCAAAGTAAACCTGCCACAATGTAGAATTCCCACCTTCTCCTGAAACCAAGCAAGAAAATTTGGACCTTTGTATTTTAACATCCTTCCAGGCTAAGTCAGGCTGAAGACCCTCTGATCCTCAACAGGTGTGGAGGTGCCTCTAGGGCAGGGGTCTCCAACCTTGGCAACTTTAAGACGTGGACAAGCTGGCTGTTGAAGTGCACAAGTCTTCCCGTTGCCAAGGTTGGAGACCTCTAGGGCTAGTGACCTGTCCTCACTCACCTGCGCTGCCATCCTGCTCAGCACGAAAACGGGGCAGCCCTTGGCCGCATCTTTGCTTTTAAGGCACTCCCAAGGGCAGTTCTGGAGCTTTTTCTGAGAAAGCTGATAAGTCCCCTGCTCTCCATCCTCCTGGGGGGAGGGGGGGTTTACAGTTAAATGGAGAGCTAGCAGAGAGCCAGGGCTCTGCTGGAGGAAGGGTCACTGGCAATCCAGTTCCTTTTCCCCATTGCCTGGTTTCTTCCCCACCCCCAAAAGGGGATTGCTGGCTGATTCAATGGCTCTCCTGGAAATTTCTAGTAAACCAAGCAGCGGCATCTTCTTAAAACTTATCTTTTCTTACCTTTTCACTGCCCCTCCGTCTGCACATGGGAGTAAATTAGCAGGGTGGACATTTAATGGATCAGGTTTTTTTCTTAAACGGGTGCAGAACACTTTCACTAGCAACCCCAGAGAAAGGGAAGGGAAAGAGAAAGAGAGAGAGAAGGAGAAGGAAAGGAAAATAAGGAGGGAAGGAAGGAGGAGGAGGAGAGAAGGGAGAGGAGAAGAAGGAGGGAAGGAAGGAAAGTAAGGAGGGAAGGGAGGGAAGGAAGAAGGAGGGAAGGGAGAGAAGGAGAAGAAGAAGGGGAAGGAAGGAAAATAAGGAGGGAAGGGAGGGAAGGAAGAAGGAGCAGGAGGGAAGGGAGAGAAGGATTAGGGAAGGAGAAGGGAGGGGAAGGAGAAGGGAAGGGAGAGAAGGCGGGAAGGAAAAGAAGGAGAAGGCGAAGAAGGAAACGGAAGGAAGGAAAAGAGAGTCAAGAAAGCCGGAAAAGAAGGGGAGCCGCCACGCACCAAAATCCTAACGGAGTCCCGCCTTCCATTCAGTTCCTCGGTGAGATCAATGAACGAGGCTCGCCCCCCCCCCCCACTCTTCCTTCCTTCGGAACGCGTCAAAGGGGGAAAGCGGGTTGTTTCCATTCAGAATTGCTTTTCTTTTTTGCCAGCAGTTTTTTTTTTGGGGGGGGGGGGGGGGCATTTGGTTCTACCGAACCGGAGCGCGAGGTTTCTCCGACGGTTTCCCTTTCGCAAAAGTACCGAAGAAGGAAACTTCTTGCTCCGCCTGTTGCGATGCGCGCCGGCTCTCCGCTGCCCGCACTGCCTCTGTTTCCCTGCCGGGCAGCACGCGGCAACCTCCAGGTGTGCAAGGAAAAAAGGAAAGGAAAGAGAGAAGGAAGGAGGGAAGGAAGGAGGGAGGGAGGGAGGAAGAGAAAGAGAAGCGAGGAAGGAAGGAAGGAAAGGAAGGAAGGAAGGAAGGAAGGAAGGAAGGAAAGGGATTGAAGGGAGGGAGGGAAGGAGGAAAGAAGGAAGGAAGAAGGAAGGAAGGAAAGAAAGAAGGAACGAAAAGGAAGGAAAAGGAGGGAGAGAGGGAAGAAAGGAAGAGAAAACGTAAGGAAGGAATGAAAGAAAAGGGATGGAAGGGAGGGAGGAAAGAAGGAAAGAAAGGAAGAAGGAAGGAAAGAAAGAAAGAAGGGAAGGGAAGAAAAAAGGAGGGAAGGAAAGAAGGAAGGAAAGAAGGAAGGAAAAGGAAGGAGAGAGGGAGGGAAGGAAGGAAAGAAAGAAAGAAAAGGGATGGAAGGGAGGAAGAAGGAAGGGAAAAGGGAAAAAGCCGCCCCGCGGTGGAATGAAGAGCCCTGCCAGCCTTACCTCCGCCGCCTCCTCCTCCGAGGTAGATGCGGGGCTGCTGCTCCTCACGCCCGGCTGCTCGCCCGTCCGGCAGCGCTAGGCAGCGCTGGGCGAGCTCCTCGGCCCCGGGGCCTTCCGGAGGCGGCCTCCATCGCGCCACCCCCGCGCCCCTCCGGCAGGTGCTCCGCGCGGACACCGGGGGCGCACCTGGAGGCGCGCGCCATTTATCGGCCGCCTGGCCGCGCCCGGGCCCGGGGGGGCCGCTTTCCATTGGACGCCCCGGTGACCCCCCCTCGCCCGGGAGGCTATTGGCGGCGGGAGGGGCCCGGGGCGGGGCGGGGGCCCGCGGGGAGCCCAGACAGCTGGTCCCCATGCATTTTTCATGCGGGGGGGGGGGGGGGCGCCGCGCCTGGCCCCGTCTGGGGGAGGGGGATGATGGGGAGGAAGGCACAGAGCTTGCCCCCCCCCCAGCCGCAGCCCCGCTTCTCCCCCCCCAGGGAAGACTCCCACCCCCCCACCCCCGCTGCTCCGAGGCCGCCTCTTCAAGGGAGACCCCTTCATCCCCCCCCCAGGAGCTCCAGAAGGTGAGAAGGGCCAAGAACAGCCCTGCGAGGCAGCTCTGGGGCATTTGGGGGCCCTTTGGACGGGGTGGCTGGAAGCCCCGGGGGTCTTTTTGCTTCTCCTATCCACTTTTATTTAATTTTTTAATACAAACACTCCATCTTCCATTCAAGGGAGCGCCTTGTCTAGGTACGAATATCTTGGGCAATAACGATTGAAAGTTTGCAGCCTTATCCAGTACATTAGTGCCCATTCTCTACTTTGAACTTTATACCCACATACAGACTGTAGCTAATCACTACAACAATCCTCCTCTTAACTAGCCCCGTTGCGTTTAACAACTGCTGTCCTGCTAAATGACCAAGGAAGCAGCAAAAGCAAAGGGAAAGAAGGGGGAAATTGGAAAATGTTTGGGGGAGTTTTCCCCACAATCGTCTTCCTCCTCCTCCTCCTCTTCTTCTTCCTCCTCCTCCTCCCCTTCTTCTTCCTCCTCCTCTTCTTTTTCTTCTTCCTCCTCCTCTTCTTTTTCTTCTTCCTCCTCCTCTCCCTTTTCTTCTTCCTCCTCCTCTTTCCCTTCTTCTCCTTCTCCTTCTTCCTTCTCCTCCTCTTTTTTCTTCTTCCTCCTTCTCCTTCCTTTCTTCTTCCTCCTTCTCCTCCTCACTATCTTGAGCAACTTGCCACTTACAAAGAGCACAACACAATAGATGCCCCGAAGAGGCATCCAACCTTTGATCCTATCAGTAGGCTGAAATTGCTTCAACTTCTCCTCTACTTGCATTGAGTTGGCCTTGCCTGTTGCTCTGTCTGCCTATCCATTCATCCATCCTTCCATCCATCCATCCATCCATCCATCAAAGGAGGGTTACCTTATCTGTCTGTTTGCTTACCTACCGACTTATCTTCATCTTCCACATATCACTTTAACCACAAACCAGTTCCCTTATGTCTCACTCGCTTCCAGCCCTCAAAACGGGACCCATCTTCACACCGGAGGTAGCTGATGCATCTCCCAGCAAATTTAATTCCAATTCCTACTTTTTCTAGTTCAGCACTTTTGTGAGATATTTTGCAAATAGGATAAATAAATGCCACACTCTTTCCCTGTTTTGCTCCATATTAGCTCCATATTTCATGTATCTCTTGCTTCCTGCAATCCCTGAAAAAGGCACAATACAGTAAAAAGGACCCAAGGTTAAAACAGTCCCTGAAACAGAATTCTCAGCCCACCTTAAATATCCTGTGATGCTGAATTATTCCTTTAGCTGCTCAAACAGTCCTCATCTGTTGTTCCTTGCTGCCTTAGTGACATTCAGGAGTAGATTCTGACCATTTTTTACTCAGATGAGTTTCCAGCTTCTTTGCAGAAATGTGTGAGTTTAAGCATTTGTATGTCTGTGTATTATTATCTTCTGTTTGTTCCGAGTAACAGATTTAAAAAAATAAATATTAATATATTTTTTTTTAAATGGAAGGATTGCAAGCCACCGAAAACCAAGGTGTCGGAGAAACAGAAGAAAGATGAAGAAGAAATCTGGCTGGGAAGAAAGCTGCTCAGCAGAGGAAAAAGAGAACTAGGATGAAAGCACAATTCCCATAAGATTCAAGAGAATCCGTGGACATTTCCAATTCCCAGGATGTAAATCTAGAAGCTGAACTGCAGGATTGCAAAAGACTGGTATTACATCACCCATATTACTGTATTTTTTAAAAAAAATCACCAACACTGTTGGGGGGGGGAGTCCCAGCCCACTCTATTTCCAAAAATCAGCTGCTACTGTTTGCACTTGTATATTTTTGCTAGAGGTTAAGAACAGAAGTTATACACCAAGTAAGCAACCAATTACTCTATTGCTCAGAGACCAAATGGGGCTTGTCAGTTCCATTCACACAACATCCAGTCAAAGCTAGAAGGGGGAAAGAGTCATTATATGTCTGGAATGATATAGGGTCTCCTGCTTGAGCAGGGGGTTGGATTAGAAGACCTCCAAGGTCCCAATTCTCTTATTCTATAATCCCACATCAATTCATCCGTGGGATGGCTTCTCTCCAAGAAGTTGTGTGTGTTCCATCAATGGAGATTTTAAAGAAGAGATTAGACAGCCATTTGTCTGGAATGGTAGGGGTTTAGACTAGAAGACCTCCGAGATCCCTTCCAACACTGTTGTTTTATTCTAACTCTACTGTTGGATCCCGTGGGTGAACTAGGCCACCATCTTAAACCATAGGGCAGCAGATTTGGTGCAGCTTTGTGGTCCTCTGAGTGCCAAAACTGAGCACAGTTAATCTGGACTGAGGATTTAGCTCATTTCATGGACTCATCAGTATGTCCAGGATGATCAAATTGGGGTCGGGGTGTATTAAGTATGTAAATGAGCTTGCCATAGCCATGTTGTCTCTGCTTGAAAAAGCCACAAAACTTTCCTTTTTGCAAAGGATCATTGCAGCCAGATGATTATAAACCCAAAGGTGAAAAGAATTTGCATGACCCACAATAAAGGGACGAGCGAAGGTGATGGAACTTGCTGACTTCTTTGATCAGAGAAAATATCCAATATCTATGTTTATTGCTGACTGGAAACTTCTTATAGACTTTTAATGTTAAAAGAGGGGAAAAATGAACTTTGATTTAATATGATTAGACAGAAATTGAGGGGCATGTTGTAACTATGTAGCAAGCAGCAAATTTATAATTGTACTTATAACTGCTATAAAGTAGATCAGAAGCTGTTTCTTTGCACTTTTTCTCTTTTCTAATTTTCTTTTCCTTTGTGGTTGCTCCATCACTGGAGGTTTTTAAGAAGAGACCGGGCAGTCCCTTGTTGGAGATGGTGTAGGATCTCCTTCCTGAGCAGGGGGCTGGACTAGAAGACCTCCAAGATCCCTTCCAGGTCTAATTCTATTCTATATTCTATTCTATATTCTATTCTGTATTCTATTCTATATTCTACTATTCTATTCTATTTTCTATTCTATTCCTTGCACTCTTAGCTTCCTCTCTGATTTCTTTCCTCTGCTTTGTTTTTTCACTTTGCATTTTTTTTATCTTTTTTAAAAAAAACAAATCTTTAATAAAAAAAAAAGCTTCAGAACTTTCTCCATGACTGCTTTGTTTATTTGTTTACCTCCCAGCTTTATTAATTGCTCTGGAAAACGCAGAATGCGTGCACCCTCCTGTGGCATTTTTGTCTTAATAACAGTGTTGCCCAGCTGTGGGTTTTGGATCCATTTCCTCCTTATGCCCACAGGCTAGCTTGGCTCGGTTTTAGTTACAATCGCACACATCCAACAAGGAAAAGCGTCCCGTTTCCTGGATAAGGGTGTCAAATTTCTAAAGCTAAGCGCTGCTGCACACCTCTTGCACACAGCTTGCTCTCGAGTAACCCCGTTTGAGGCTGCCCAATCCGAACGGCTGGTCATCTTCCATGCACAGGAGCAATTCCATTTGGAGGGATATCTCTTGATTTGGGGGCATTGTGTCTCTCCATCCTGAGGCCTCGTGCGCAAGTACCGAATGGTGTGGCAGCCTGACTGCATGGCAATTGTCTCCACACAAATGCCATCTGCCTTTAGAGCCCAACTCTCTCTCTCTGTTTTTTTAAATACCTTGGAGCTAAATTTGCTGTCCTAGTGGGCCTAATCCCATTTGCAATTCTCTATCTTAGGGAAGAAAGAGAAGGAGAAAGGAAGACCGAGGGGGGGGGGCAGGGAGGGAGGGATGGCACCAGAGCGGCAACATTTGGCAAGAGAGGAGGTGACATATTGTGGATCCCTCCGGGGACCTTGGCTGGCCTGGTCTTGTCAGGCAAAGCAGACGGCATTAACTCTCCAAGGACTGGCGGTGCCTCCCTCTTCGGGCCTTGAACCTCCTTTGAAATTCAAGAAGAGCAGCTGGGAGAAAATCAGATGATTGCTATCCCTATCACCATCATTATTGATCTGGCTTTTGTATTAATAAATAATTCGCTTTTATCGGCGGCTATGGAAGATGACCGCCTTCCAATCATTCGTCCAGAATTTCAGTGAATCTTCTGCCTGAGCAGAGGGTTGGACTAGAAGACCTTTGGGGTCCCTTCCAACTCTGATAGTCTGTGTTCTACGAGAGAGAAAAAGAGAGAGAGAGGGATGGAGGGAGGGAGAGAAAGAGAGAGGGAGGGAGGGAGAGAAAGAGAGAGGGAGGGAGGGAGAGAGAGAGAACTTGGCTTCGCTTTCGTTCTGAATTTCGGAGAGCTTTAAAAACTGGAACAAGCGTGGAAGTGCAAAAGTGGATCCAGCGATGGCATTGGGAAAGACACGCATAATAAAAATGAATAAAATAATAAAACGAAATGATAGTGGTGAGCAAACTTAGAAATGGCCGCAAAACAGGTCCTCCCCAAAGCTGGGTTCAAATGTAGCCATAAATCACTGTCAGGTGGGGAGGGGGGAGTTTGGCAGGCTCTGTCAGAGTGTGGCAAGGCCATCTAACATCTTCATTAATGAGTGGGGGGGCTGCAGAAGGGGAGTGGGGAGGAGCTGGAGAATATGCTGTCAAAACATCCCGTTGAGACATAAGAGGCCAAGTTGCAATCTGGATCAGGAGGAGGAGGAGGAGGAGTCAGTTGTTGAGACACCCTTAACAGAATAAAAGAATAACAGAGTTGGAAGGGAGCTCACCAAGGTCATCTAGTCCAGTCCTCCCCCTGCTCAAGCTGGAGACCCCATACCACTTCAGACAAGTGACTGTCCGGTCTCTTCATCACTTGAGACTTTCAGGAAGAGATTGGAGTACCCTTTATCAGAAATGGTGTAGGGTCTCCTGCTTGGGCGGGGGAGGGGGGTTGGATTAGATGACCTCCAAGGTCCCTTCCAACTCTGTTAATCCCTGAAGATCTTCAAGCCTCCAGGGATGGAACAGCCGCTACTTCTAGAGGCACTGATGAATTGTTCTCACTATCAGGAAATTCCTCCTTAGTTCCAGGTTGCTTGATTAGTTCCCATCCTTTCTTGTCCTACCCTCTGGGGCTTCGGTTGACCCCCTTCTCTTTGGGGCAGCAGCCCCTCAAATATTGGAACGCTGCTATGCTGCATTTTGGCTCCTCTTTGTCACTGGACTAGCCATGTCTCATCCCAGCCAACCATTCTTTATTAAGTTTTCGCTTCCAGCCCTTGTTGGGGGGGGGGAGGAATTGGGCATCTGAATACTCCTTGAATACAGAATGACAAGAGTTGGAAGGGACCTTGGAGGGCATCTAGGGGAGAAATGTGGATCGCTCCAGAGGAACCACCCACCTCGTCTGCTCGCTTTGATAGCTTGGCTGGAGTGGCAGATACAGGCTGGTCTCCATCCAGGATGGAGGTCGGGGTAGGAGTGGGGTCTCTGCCCTGTAAAAAAAACAGATAAAACAGATAATCAGAGTTGGAAGGGACCTTGTAGGTCATCTAGTCCAACCCCCTACCCAAGCAGGAGACCCTACACCATTTGCGACAGATGGGAGTCCAGTCTGTTCTTGAAAGCCTCCAGGGATGAAGCTCCCACAACTTCCAAAGGTAACTTCTGTCCCATTGTTGATTGTTCTCCCTGTCAGGAAATTCCTCCTTATTTCCAGGTTGAATCTCTCCTTGTTCAGTTTACGTCCATTCTTCCTTGTCTGGCCTTCAGGTGCCTTGGAAAACAGCTTGACCCCTTCCCTCCTCTCTGTGGCAGCCCCTCAAATATTGGAAGATGCTCTCTTGTCTGCCCTGGACCTTCTCTTCACTAGACTAGCCAGGCCCATTTCCTTTGTCTGATTTAGTCTCCAGACCTTTGATCATCTTAGGCAGATTACAAATTAACAGAGTTGGAAGATAATTGTAGGTCATCTAGTCCACCCACCCAAGCAGAAGAGCCTACTATACCATTTCTGACTGATGGCAGTCCAGTCTCTTCTTGAAAGCTTCCAGGGATGAAGCTCCCACAACTTCTGAGGGCAACTTCTGTTCCAGGGGTTAATTGCTCTCCCTGTCAGAAAATTCTTTCTTATTTCCAGGTTGAATATCTCCTTGGTCAGTTTCCATCCAATAGAATAGAATAGAATAGAATAGAATAGAATAGCAGAATTGAAAGGGGCCTTGGAGGTCTTCTAGTCCAACCCCTGCTCAAGCAAAAGACCGTACACCATTTCTGACCGATGGCAGTCCAGTCTTTTCTTGAAAACTTCCAGTGATGATGAAGCTCCCACAACTTCCCAAGGCAATTTCTGTCCCATTGTTGATTGTTCTCCCTGTCAGGAAATTCCTCCTTATTTCCAGGTTGAACCTCTCCTTGATCACTTTCCATCCATTCTTCCTTGTCTGGCCTTCAGGTGCCTTGGAGAGTAGCTTGACCCCCTCCTCCTCTCTGGGGCAGCCCTCAAATGCACGAGACCTAAACCGAAAAAGGGGGCGCCTTGCTCCAGAAAGAGCCCTTCAATCCCAGACATTCCTTCCTATCGGATTATTTCCCATTTTTTCTCCTCAGGCTTCTGCCCCGCGCGTGGGCACCGCCAAGGCTCTTTCGGGGAGGGGGCGCCGCCTCTGTCCTCCCCCCACCCGCCCCGGGCTTGCTCCGCTTTCACTCGCCCCCATCCCCACCCCTCCAGCCCCGGACCGGTTCTCCTCTCCCCCCACGCCCGAGGGTGGGTGGGGGTGTCCCTGCGCGACCCCCGCCAGACGGCCGACCGTCGCAATCTGTTGCTGCCGCTGGGCCGCGGTCGTGTGTGTGTGGGGGGGGGGGGGGGGGAGGGGGGGGGAGTCCCCGGTCTCTCCCGGCCTCGGGGCGCTTTGTTCCCGCCGCAGCCCCGGAGCGGGAGCGGCTCCCCCCGCCAGGCGCCCTAATTGAGCCGGGCTAATTATGCGGGGTCTTCTTCTCCTTCTCCTCTCCGGCGGCCGCGGGGGTCTCCATCTGTCCCGCCGCCTTTGTGTCCGCCCATCTGTCGACCGCCGGCCCGGAGACTCCCTTCGGCCCCCCACTCCCCCGAAGAGGTCTCCTCCTCCTCCTCTTCCTCCTCCGGCCCTCTGCTCGGCTTCCTCTCCCGGAGACCCGCCGGCCGCCCCTCTCGCCCGGCAGCTCCGGCACACAGACACACACGGGTGGGGGGAGAGACGGGAGGAAGAAGGAGGGAGGGAGGATGCTGAAGGAAACTGATTCAGGCTGAATTGAATTAATAACATTTTATTTTATTTTATTACTTACCTCACTTCACTTCATTTTACTTTTCTTTACTTTACTTCACTTCACCTCACTTTACTTTTTTACTTTACTTCACCTCATTTTACTTTTCTTTATTTTATTTTACCTCACTTTAGTTTACCTCACTTCACTTCACCTCACTTCACTTTACTTCACCTCATTTTACTTTTCTTTATTTTACCCCACTTCACTTTACTTTACTGAATGCTTTATCATACTTTATTTTGATTGGACCATCATTTGTCTGAAAGGGTATAGGCTAGGGTTCCCTGCTTGAACAGGGGGTTGGACTAGAAGATCTCCAAGGCCCCTCCCAATCGTTATACTGTTTCTATTGTGGTTTCTGCAGAGTAGTTTACTGCTTAGCAACAATTAACCAATGGAACAGCCTGCCACCAGAAGCTGTGGGTGCTTCATCTCTGGAGGTTTTTAAGAAGAGAACTGGGCAGCTACTTGTCTGGAATGGAATAGAGTCTCCAGCTTGCACAGGGGGTTGGAGTAGATGACCTCCAAGGTCCCTTCAAACTCTGTTATTCTGTTATTTGGCCAAGGGTAACTAGACACACAGGGTATTTGTCTTCTCCATAAGGTGTCTCCTGAATGCCTGGCAGGGCGGGTTTATGCCACTGTTTCTCAACTTTAGCCATTTTAAGAGGAGTGGATTTCAGTTCCCAGAATTCCCCAGCCAGCATTCTGGGAAGTGAAGTCCCCACGTCTTAAAATGGCTGAACAATACTGATTTATTCCCCTCCTCACTGGGGCGATTCTTCTTCTAGCAGGAGATCAAGATTGTCGGCCTCAAAGGGTCCCCTCCAAGCGAGGCAGGAACTGTCAAGAGGCTGCCCTGCCCTCTGCTCCCTCAGTAACCAATTTTAAATCTTATTCAGCAAATAGTAAATTTAAGCGGGCAGGATGGCAACCCTTTCACCACCAAAGCAGCAGCCTGGGTCATTTTGGCTTACAGCTGGGCTTCCTTCCTTCCTTCCTTCCTTCCTTCCTTCCTTCCTTCCTTCCTTCCCTCCTTCCCTCCCTCCCTCCCTCCCTCCCTCCCTCCTTCCTTCCTTCCTTCCTTCTTTTTTATTATCCTCCCTTCTTTCCCTTTTTCCTTCCTTTCTTTTTACTCTCCTTTTTTCTTTCCTTCCTCTCTTCCTCCCTCTCTTCTTCCTTCTTTCCTCTCTTCCTTTTCTTTACTCGCCTTCTGCCTTTCCTCTCCTTCTTCCTTCCCTTTTCCTCCCTTTGTTTTCTTTCTCTCTCTCTCTTTTCTTCCTTCTTTCCTTCTTTTTTATTATCCTCCCTTCTTTTCCTCTTTCCCTCCTTTCTTTTTACTCTTCTTTTTTCTTTCCTTCCTCTCTTCCTCCCTCCCTTCTTCCTTCTTTCCTCTCTTCCTTTTCTTTACTCCCCTTCTGCCTTTCTTCCCCTTCTTTTCTTCCTTCCCTTTTCCTCTTTGTTTTCTTTCTTTCTCTTTCTTTCTTTCTCTTTCTTTCTCTCCCTCCCTCCCTCCCTCCCTTCCTTCCTTTCTTCCTTCCTTCCGTGGCCAGTCTGCAAAGCCAGCATTCAACAAAAATGCCTGCTGGATTATTAACTATCTCCTTTCTCCTCCTCCTCCTCCAGCCGCCCCCATATGTTTCCCTCAGGGCAAAGGGGGGGGGCAGCTGCTGCTTTCTCTCCACCCCACTTTCCTTCTGCCTCCAGGGAAGCAGCTGAGTTCAAAGGGGAGGGGGGGAGAAGGGCTGCACCTTGGCCGGTTTCATACAACCACAAATGCCCAACTAGCATCCTTTGGCAGCTTTTCCAAAGCATCCCGGTGAGAACCTGGTTTGTTTTGCATTGGGCAAACGGAGGAGGTGGCGAGTGTAATTTGCAAACAGTTAAGAGCTTATTTCACCCCTAAAAGTACCCTAATGCCACCCTCTTTCTGCTGTGCCATGCCTAGTCTGGTCCAATGGAAGTCTGGCATCTCTGGTAAACCTGGGTGAAAAGGCTGTATTTCTTATTCTTTATCAATCAAATTTGTATCTGCATCCCATGTTCTACCTAAGCCGGCCTTTCTCAAACAGGCCTGGGAAGTCTCACAGGGCTCTTCCGCGCTGGGGCAGAGTTTTTGACTAGGAAAACAGGAGCGGAGATCCATGGGACCCCCAACGAGGCCTCTTGGATTATCTACCCACACAAACCACCTTTGACCAGGATATCAGATATCAGCAATGCAGGTAGTCCTCCACTTAGAACATTTAGTGTCCTTTCCAAGTCACAACAGCACTGAAAAGGGACCTGTTTTAACACTTAGCAACCGTTTCAGCATCTCTATGTCAAAAATTCAGATGCTTCTAATTCTGACGG
Source organism: Bungarus multicinctus (assembly GCA_023653725.1). Lineage (NCBI taxonomy): Eukaryota > Metazoa > Chordata > Lepidosauria > Squamata > Elapidae > Bungarus > Bungarus multicinctus. The sequence continues at coordinate 1,155,840 of CM042847.1, forward strand.
TCGCAATTTCCCAGGGTCACGTGATACCCTGATAAGCAAAATCAGTGGCTCAAGGGAGGTACTAGTACCACTCTATGAAGCCTTAGTAAGGCCACACCTAGAGAACTGCATCCAGTTTTGGTCACCACACTATAAAAAAGATTTCAGACTCTAGAAAGAGTGCAGAGAAGAGCAACCAGGATGATGAGGGGACTGGAGGCTGAAACATACAAAGAACGGTTGCAGAAACTGGGCCTGGCTAGTCTAGGGAAGAGAAGGACGAGGGGAGGCAAGAGAGCAGCCTTCCAATATCTGAAGGGCTGCCCCAGAGAGGAGGAAGGGGTCAAGCTCTTCTCCAAAGCTCCCAAAGACAAGGAATAACTGATGGAAACTGAATGAGGAGAGATTCAGCCTGGAAATAAGGAGGCATTTCTGACAGGGAGAACAATCAACCCATGGAACAGAAGTTGCCTTTGGAAATTGTGGGAGCTTCATCAATGGAGGCTTCCAAGAAGAGACTGGGCTTCCTTCTGTCAGAAATGGTGTAGGGTCTCCTGCTTGGGTGGGTGAGGTTGAATTAGATGACCTACAACTCTGTTAGCCTGTTATCTGCCAGAGTCACTTAACACCATGTTACTAACATTACTGCAGTGATTCGTTTAACAACTGTCTTGCTTACCAATGGAAATTTCAGGCTCCATTGGGGTCGTAAGTTCGAGGACTACCTGTGCCCCAAACAGGACTGTGGGAATCAGGGCTCAGGGTAAGAACCGAGCCGCCATCCAGGGATAGAAGAAAACGAGGTTTGCCAGCTATCTGGGGTGAGGCTGCCAGTGATCTCCCCCCCTCCAGGCTCCAGGGACTGTCCTTCCTCTCCTCTGGAGACCCCACAGGTGGTGAGCACAAGCCTTGTTTACTTTCGAGAATAGCCAGGTAACTTTTGCTGAAAGTTGCATCATGGCCAGGTGTGGTTGGGGGTGGGAGACTGGGGGGGGTGGGGGTGGAGAACAGGCATTGTGACTGTATTTCCCGAATTGCTTTCCCCTTGTGGAAATGAGGATTGGAACAAACCTGTTGGGGATCACAGTTGTTCAGCGTTTGGAACCGTATTTGGGTGAGGAATAGTGAAACTTATTCAGATTATATATCACTTCTTAAAAAAAAAAACCAGCATACCGAGCATCGCCGTCAGCTGCTGACTTCATCAAGATGCGAGAAATGAGAGCAACTGAACAATTTCACAGCTGTGACTCAGGAAAAAATGAATCTCGACTTTGCACTGAATTGGAAAGAAATCAGTTTCACTTGGAGTGCTTACGATTCTATCCCTTTAGATGAATTTTTGTAAAAACTTGCACAGTTTTTAATCCAAAAAGAAGCATAAAATATTCAATTTTAACTGCCCAGTGCATGAAAGCCAATCTATTTTCTTTAGGTTTGTTTCTTGGCTATGAAACAAGCAACTTTTTTTTAAGACAAAGAGAAGTAATATGATTTAAATCCTTATTTTCAGAGGCAGTACTGAAAAAGAAGAAGGGAAAACAAAGTGGTGGAAAACTAACCATCCACCCAGCTTATGTTAGAATGTCTTCTGATGATGGATTTCTTCCCCAGGGATTTTAATAGAAAGCATACAAGTTCACAATAAATAACTGATGTTCTCAATTAAGTGAACAGATTATAAATACAGAGAAACATAGAAAATAAAGTGGTTCCCCAAATTCAGTTCAGCATAAATAAATATAACTTTATGGAGAATATCCTGATTTTTCAGTAGCTGCACTTCCCTTAAAATTTGGGAGCCCTTTCCATATATTTAATAATTTAGAATAAACAAAATAACAACAGTTGGAAGGGACCACCGAGGTCTTTTAGTCTTGCTCAATCAGGAGAGCCCATATCTTTCCAACCTCTTCTTATAAACTTCCAGTAAATTTGATTTAATCTCATGTTTTATCTTGTTATTTTACTTGGTTGTAAGCTGCCTAGTTGATTGTAAGCTGCCTTAACTCTTGGTGAGATGGGCAGCATATACATTATGAGAATATATGTGTGTGTGTGTGTGTGTGTGTGTGTGTGTGTGTATGTATGTATGTATGTATGTATGTATGTATGTATGTATGTATGTATGTATGTATGTAATGGATGCATGGATGGATATAAATCTTTAAATGCTTTTTCTTACCCAAAACATTCCACAATGACAGAAGCAATTCTAATTTCTTTTTTTCTAAAGCAAAAAAGGAAAGGTTTTCTCCAGTGCCTGTCCTTTCCTACAGCAACGGCACTTCATCTCAAAGGTTTTATTTCCTTTCCTTTTTTGTCCTAAACAGCAGAAGGCCTTGACAGGTTGCACGAATGGGATTTGCAGCCTTTTGTAAAGAAAATTGTTGACTTTTTGCCTCCCCGCCCTCCCTTCCCAGCCTATAATTCTTGCTGCCACTGCTAATTATCCAAGCAGAGCCAGCAGGGATGAAGGGAATTCTCCCTGGAGCCCCAGTACCGGGTCACAGAATTATGTGAAATGGCAGGAGGAAGAGATGGAGGGAAAAGCGTGCAAAAAGCTGGTGAAATTAGATTGTGTGTCTTTGCGAAGGAGACGGAGATGTAAATATAGCCCCTTGCTAGTTGCACGTTACACAACCTTGCAACTGATCCCAGGAAATGGAGACAACCTGTGGTCCAGAAAATGGAGTTGTTGGACTTTTGGAGGAAAAAAAAACCCAGAGCAAATCTGCCAAAAGAAAGGATTTGCAGCAGACTGAAAATGAAATTGCAATCATCGCTGTGCTAATCCATTGCAAGGGGGGGAGAAGGCGGGATTATAAAAATTTGATTTTTTTTTTGTATTTTTTACTGGGATCGACTAAAGTAGCACAACAGGATGTGCCAACTCTGCAGCTCCCGAGAAATCGTTTGGAGAATTGGGAAGATCAAAAATTAAAAGCTTGGCTTGGTTCGCACAACCGAGGGTGATCTCAAACTGGGTTATCGAAACACAACTGTGGTTGAACCTGCTGCATTGAAAAAACATAAATTCTCTTCTATTGGTGGTCCTTGACTTACGAAGACAACTGAGCCCTAAATGTCTATTGCTAAGAGATAGTTGTTAAGTGGATGTTGACCCATTTTAGGACCTTTCTTGCCACAGTTGTTAAGTGAATCACTGCAGTTGTTAAGTGAATCTGGCTTCCCTGTTGACTTTGCTTGTCAGAAGGTCACAAAAAGGGATCACGTGACTCTCCCAAGGACTCTGCAATGGTCATAACTATGAACCAGTTGCCAAGCGTCTGAATTTTGATCATGTGATCTTGAGGATGCTATGACAGTTGTAAGTGCGGTCATAAGATACTTTTTTCAGTGCTGTTGTAATTTCAAATGTCACTAAATGAATGGTTGTAAGAGAAGGAGTACCCTGTTTTTCCGAAAAATACGACCTATCCTGATTTTTGCACATGCGCCCAATATAAACCCTACCCCTAAAATAAGCCCTAATTCAGATCCCGCCCACTCAAGAGTAGACAGGTAAAAATTAAGCTAAGGTGGGGATGGGGAGCTGCCCTCCTACTTACCTTTGGTCAGTTGTATCCAGGCCTCCCCCCCCCGACACCTGTCCTTGCCGGCCCATCTCTTCTGCAGCCGGCAAGGCTGGCAAGGCTTCCCTGAAGGCCTCTGGAGCTGAGAACAAAGGTCTGGATCGATCCAGAGCTCCATTATCAGCTAAAAGGAGGTCGGCGCAAAAGTGAGGTTAGTCAATGGAGGATGTCCCCCAAAACTAAGACCTGGTGGCAAAAAAAAATATAAGACAGGGTCTTATTTTTGGGGAAACACAGTACCTGTATTCAGAATGGAGGAATTCCAAGGAAAGAGACAGAATTGTTTTTTTAAGTGATTTGGAAGATACATATTTGGTAGACAGCAGCAAAGACCTTCAAGTCTCTCAAGGGATCAGGGGGTTGGACTAGAAGACCTCCATGGTCCCTTCCAATCCTATTATGCTATACTCTAAGAGTCTAACTTTGTTCACGATGAGTGAATTTGATGGAATTTGGCATCTCCACCTCTAGAGAAAGTCGAATCACACGGGGTCAACCTACTCTCTAAAGCACCTGAGGTCAGGAGAAGAAGTAATGGATGGAAACCTATCAAAGACAGCTCCTACCTAGAAGTCGGGAGAAATTTCCTGCAACGAAGACAATTAATCAGTAGAATAACTTATCTCCAGAAGTTGTGGGTGCTCCCTCACTGGACTTTACTAGAAGGAAATGGGCAGGCATTTGTCTGAAATGATATAGGCTCTCCTGCTTGAGGTTCCATCTGTTATTCAAACCACCCGAAGTGATGAATGGAAACTAATTAAGGAGAGAACCAACCTAGAAGTAAGGAGAAATTTCCTGACAGTGGGAACAATTAATCAGTGGAACAGCTTCCTCCAGATGTTCTGGATGTTCCATCACTGGAGGCTTTCAAGGACAATCCAGAATGGTCTAGGGTTTCCTGCTTGAGCAGGGGGTTGGACTAGAAGACCACCAAGGTCCCTTCCAACTCTGTATTCTATTCGGTATGTTGCTGTGGCCAAAATACCCTTTGGATTCACACAACATCCAGAACCACACTCTAACCCTGCAGACTGGGTCCTTACTACTAGAAGGTAACCAGCTTGCTTGTAGCTCAGGATAGTTGGTGAATTTAGCCCGAAAGTATCAATTTGCCCCCCTTTTCAAGATGCCAACCTAAGGGACCTGCAGAGGCATCTCTTGGTGCCAAGAGGTAGCATCTGGTCAGTGACTGTGTGAAGGAGGCAGGGAGACAAAATGGCTCCTCACCTGGGACTCTCCAGCAGCTGGTCTCAACTTAAAGGCAGCTCCCTGAGGAAGCCAAGACAGCACACATGGGCCAAGAATCCTCAGCAAGTGAGATTCCCCCAGACATATCAGGAAGACCCAAATTCTTGCAAAATTGTGCTCCTTCCAGCTGTTGAGAGAAAGGAGTTTGGAGAAGAGGTGGTGTGAAGTAAGAGTCAAGTAGTCTTTGGACATTCTCTGTCATCTACTGTAGGTCCTGGCTGTCCCCAAAGTGCTTTTTCAGGAGGCAATTATACTTTCTTTTTGTTTTTTAAGGAGTTTTGCTTCTCATCCAGGAATCTTCTTTGGCTTTGACTGGATGGAGGGGAACGGAAGGATTGATATTCCTTGTAGACAGCCGGTCATTTGCATGCTTTTAGAGAGCCTTGGAGATTTATCTTTTAGCTATACAATTTGGGATGGACACCCTTGGAATGGTGTGGTGGTAAGAAAGGATTCCCAGAGGGAAAAATTGCGGACTACAGGAACCATTTGCACCACTCAGGCACCCTCAATGACTCTGAAAAAAGCACCTTTGGGATAAGAGTCGTTTCCCACCCTCTCTTCACTCCTTCTAAACCGCTGGTTTTCAACTTTGGCCACTTGAAGAGGCATGGACTTAACCATGGGGGATTTCTAGGAGTTGAAGTCCACACAGCTTCAAGCGGCCAATCAATTGGCAGTCACGCCATTGTTAAGTCAGGTGAGGTCAACTAAGGAGCAGTTGGGTTAGGTTCACGCTTCAAAATGATAAATGACCACGGAGTCATTAGGCCTAAACTGGTCTACGATGGCTCAGCATGATTTTGGTGGTCAGCCAAGATGACAACATCTTGTCCATCAGTGAAGAAGATCCAGGGGTGGGATGCAAATATTTTTACTACCGGGCCAGCCAGGGGCACAATTTGCCGGTTCTCCGAACTGTGCATAATTGTAATAACCTGAACCAGTAGAATCCCACCCGAGATCTACAGCACAGGAAAACCTGTGGTTTCACTCAAAGGTTGGACATTTGTCTGAAATCATATAAGATTTCTGCTTAAGCAAGGGGTTGCAGTAGGAGACCTCTAAAACAGGGGTCTCCCACCTCGCAACTTTAAGACTTTGGACTTCAAGTCTTTGCTGGCTGAGGAATTCTGGGAGTTGAAGTCCACAAGTCTTAAAGGTGCCAAGGTTGGAGACCCCTTGCACCTCCCTGTTATTCTGTTACTCCCCCTCCCTGAGGTCTCAAGGAGTGAAGGTCTTCTCTTGCATGGTGGAGACATCTCTCCAGCTTTCTGTCTGAGGAAATAATTCCTTCTGAAGGGGAAACTGAGATAAATGAATTCAGAGGTGAAAAAAGACGTGTAATACAAATTACCACGGCCTCCATCCTCTGCTTACCTCCATTTTCAATTTAGCTCTCAAGCCCTAACCAAACAAATGAAGAAATTATAAGCTTTATGGGAATAAGTAGAAGGACAGAAGCCTCTTCCCATCTTCCTTCAGCTTGGGTCATTTAGCTCAGCCTGGCCTTCAATCAGCTTGTGGGCAACTGCCCATCCCAGCACTCCAAAAGCTGGAAACCCCAAACCAGTCGTAGAAGCCCTTGCGCTCGGCCACCCTGTGATGCTGAACGAGGACGGGGCCACCACCACCCATTAAGTGCTCGTCCTTCAGAAGGAAGTCTATGAGGGAGCGAGAAGCCAACCAAATCTGCTTTGGGGTCTGTTCCAGGCCTGGCCACTTTTCAGCCTCAGCCTCTCCTCCTCTGTTGTGGGGCTTCCAGCCGGGGACAGAAACTACCGAGTGGTCCGTGGGGAGGCCTCTTGGCCTTCGCCGAGTGCGGGCAGCAGCTGCTGCTTCCCATCCTTGCCAGCAACTGGATCCAAGAGGAGGGAGCCGCAGAGCGGCGAGAAGGACGAGGCTGTAGCTCCAAAGGAAGGGAACCTCAGTCTCTTCCCCCTGCCCCACAAAGTCATCGTGTCTGAGGACATCGTGAAATAGGGAAAGATTGCAGAAATTGCTGTTCTTCGTCCAGTGGAGAGTGATGGAGAAGGGTTGAAGAAGAGGGCCGGGGGCAACAGAATAATAGACCACCAGAGGTGGAAGGGACCTCGGAGGTCTTCTAGCCCAACCACCTGCTATAGCAGGAGACCCTAGACCACTCCAGACCAATGGCTGTCCAATCTCTTCTTAAAAACCTCCAGTAGAGGAGCGCCAACATCTTCTGAAGGCAAGTCTTCTGAAGACCTAACCCTAACTTACCGTAGATAGATTGAAGACTCCAAGACCATAAGCCTGAGGAACTCTACTGCAACCTCAAGATGGTCTCCTGAGGGTAGCTTGGGCAGGGAGGATGGTAGAGTAGCAACATCCCAACTGATCCTACAAGCCAGTTTTGGGAACAGGATCTCACAACTGGAGACTTGGGAACATGGTCCCTGAAGGTCCATGCAGGTTGGTGGTGGCCATGGAAGAGGCCTTCACCCACATCAAACGGCTCCAGGAGGAGGACCAAGAGAACTCCTGGGAGATCATGGACCCCCAGGAGGTCGCCCAGGCCATCTTCGCCTCCATGGCCCGGGCCATGCAGAAGTACCTGCGCACCACCAAGCAGCAGCCGTACCACACGATGGAGAGCATCCTTCAGCACCTGGAGTTCTGCATCACCCATGACATGACGCCCAAGGTAGCTGGGGGGAGAGGAGGCAGGGAGGGAGGGGGGACCAGGACTGCAGGGAGCAGCTGGGGGTTCCCATCACAGGTCCCCATGCTCTGGGTTGAATTATTCTGTAGAAAGGAGGTCAGCCTTAGCACCCCTAGGCCAGACAAGAAACTGGATCAGGTAAGCTGATTCTACCTTATTATAAGGTGACATTAACAGAATCTTCCAAGTCCAAAAGGACAAAACTCTGGTCTCTGAGAAGTGAGGAGGGGTCAAGCTATTCTCCAAAGCACCTGAAGGCCAGAGAAGGAACAAAGGATGGAAACTGACCAAGGAGAAATTTAACCTGGAAATGAGGGACAGTGAGATCAATCAACCCATGGAACAGAAGTTACTTTTGGGAGTTGTGGGAGCTTCATCCCTAGAGGCTTTCAAGAAGAGACTGGATTACCATCTGTCAGAAATGGTGCTTGGGTGGGGGGGAAAGGACTAGATGACCTACAAGGTCCCTTTCGGTTAATCTGTTAATCTAGTCTCACTCCCTGCTCAAACAGGTCACCCTATTTAAGATGGGTGGACTTCAACTCCCAAAATTCCCCACTCAGCCTGCTTTAAGATATATAAAGCTCAACTCCCAGAATTCCCAAGCCTACATTTTGGGATCTTGACTTGCTCATCCATTGGGCTGGGGGTTGGACCAGATGACCTACAGGGTCCCTTCCAACTCCATTAATCTGTTATTCACGTTCTTGGATGACCACTGCCTCCCAATTACCCTGCGCTGAGGTCTCGGTTGGTGTCACACCATAAACCCAACTGGACACATCTCCAAGAGGTGAAAAGTACAGTAGCTCTCATGCTGGTTTGTGGTTTAGCACGGGGGAGATAGGCAACTTAATTCCTTATTTGCTCAAGGATTCAAGCCAACCATGGTTGAATGGTAGCCTGTCAACTCCCTCCAGGTGTCTTGGAGATGTTGCGGGTTGATCTTGCCACACTGACCTTGTTGACTCCGGCTGCAGGAGGATGCCAATAAGCCAGCTTTCTAACATTCTCACAATCTGATGTACAGAAAACTACAGGTGGCTCTCCACTTGTGACCGATGGTACAAAGTTGCAACATACGTCCCCAGAGATACGTATGACCCACTTTGGAAGTTCCGATGGGGCTGTCCCACCCCCTGTGACCACATGATTACATTTTGGGGTGCTTGCTACTGATCCACATTTATGGCTGTTTGTAGCATCCATACTACATGTTCGTGTTTCGTATTTTTTGCAGGAAACCGACATTTATTCTGATTTCTGGGGGGTGAAAAAAATCCATTGGCTAAAACGGATTTGCTTAACGACTGCCACAAAGCAGGTTGCAAAACCAGGCGGGGCCATCTGGTGATCTACTTAATGGCAGGCATGACTTACCACTGTAACTCCAGTCTCAATGATGGTCGTTAGTCAAGGAATACCTGCCTCTCAACCTCAGAATCCAGAACCCGATTCCTTTTCAATTTCATTGTAACACAAGTTGTGCATTGACAATAAACGTTTTGATTGACTGATTCCAAACACAGAGTCATCTAGCAATCTAAAATAATTCGGTTTTTCAACTGGTTAAGGCTCTCAACTTTTTTCGGCACTAACTGATGGGTTTTATTTAATGTGTTCCGTTTATTTATTTTTTTTAGCAAAACCAGCCAAGCCACTTTTAAACAAGCACGTTGGGCACAACGCTCTGCTTAATTGGCTCAGGGAGTGCAACTTCCTGCAATCATTGTTTCCAAAGAAATACAGGCACGGTGGCCACTTAAACCAATGGGCCGCTGGCAGAAATGGCTTGGCCCAGCCATGTAATGGGTCAGGATATCACCTGTTCAGTTTCAACAATATAGAGAAATGTGTCTCTATATTATTCAGCCTTCCCTTATTGTGTTTCTCAACCTTGGCAGCTGGAAGTTGGGTGGACTTCAACTCCCAGAATTCCCCAGCCAGCTTCCTGGGAGTTGAAGTCCACCCAGCTTGCCTGGGGAATTCTGGGAGTTGAAGTCCACCTATCTAGTAGCTATTTGCTGCTTTCCAGATGTGCCAGGTTTCATTTGAGGAAGACTGCAGTAGCGCCTTCCCAGACAACCCCCCCTTTCCCCGAAATCTCTCCACCCCGCAGCCTCCAAATTCACAACTTCTCAGGCAGCCCAGGGCAAATCAGTTAAAGGCAGAGAGGGAATCAACAAATTTAATCTGCAGGTTAAAGGGGTGGCTGATGGTTTTCAATCAAAAACAGGCTATTTAATCTCGTATGTACAAAAAAAACAAACAGAAGCCACATTTTCTTTTTTCTGTTTTTTAAAAAAGGATAGTTTATACCCATTTCCAACTTTCCTGCGTCCCTCGTTTTTTTCCACCTTGATCTACGTAAATCAAAAGAGTCAAGCAAATTTATCCAGACCTTCAACATTAAAAAGAAGAAAAAGTGAGAAACTACAGGGTTGAAGGTCCACAAATACTCCGCGCAGAGCGCCTCCTTGGATGGCCATCTCTTCACCGCTCGCAAGAGGGTGTGTCCAATTTGTGGTGCCCCATTTGGCCCGGGGCGGCTGGATGAAGGAGGGTCCGAGAGACCCAAGAAAGCCCCCCACACCCCCCGCTTCCAAATCAATCCGTGCCTTTGCCAGCATTGTGCTTCCAGACACCCGCCCTGTGTCTGTCTGTCTGTCTCTCTCTCTCTCAATGAGGTGAGGTTGAACATGTCCCTTCGAGACCCCCCACTCCACGGTAGTCAAAGAAAGGGCCCAACTCATGCCCAATTAATGCCCATTCCTTGGTTCGTAGCACTGCAGAGTCCCCGGACGCAGGTCGGTCAGTAGGTCACGGTTTCGGAGTCCCCCGGCGTGGAAAAAAGCACGTGGGCTTTGGCGTTGATGAAGTATGTGGCTACGAATGAGACGATGAGGATGACAAGGCCCAGCACCAGGGTGATGATCTGCAGAGGGATCAAAAAGAGCGTCAGGGCTCCGGCCGTTACCTCCATTTAAATCACGAGTCTCCAGCCGAACTTCCAAAACTTCAAAAGGATTTATTGGGAGGTAATAGGTCCAGCACTGCCTGGTGGAGCCGACTCTGAGGCACGTCATTCACTGTCACCCTGGACCCTGGTTTTCCCTCCCACCTCTCTGGGTGTATCGTAATCATATTCTCCAATGGGACACCTCCATAGCCCAGAGTCCTCAATCCGGCTCTCCAGTTAGATATTTGCGGGGCAGAAACTTCCGTCACCTAGTTACTATCTTTGAAAAACATCTGTGGAATGCACTTTCTATTTCCAAGCTGCCGCACTGCTCCCCCTCCCTTTCTTTTGGCAACTCTAAAAAGACCAGAGGAATGTTTTATGAGTTGACAAAGGGAGGCAGAGGGGAGGAAAGACTCTACAGGACATCTTCCAAACTGACCGCCATTTCTTTAGAGACCGTCCCAAGTTACGACGGCGCCCAAAAAAAGTGACTCGCAACCTATTTTTTCAGACAGACGGCTGTTGCCACATTCATGACTGATATTGGGGTGCTTGGCAACTGGCTCACACTTATGACGGTTGCAATAGTCACGCAATCCCCCTTTTGCGACCTTCTGACAAACAGAGTCCATGGGGGAAGGCAGATTTCCTTAACGATTTGTGTTGCCAACTCACCACCTGCAGCGATTCACTTATCAAGCACAACAAGAAAAGGTGGTGAAATGGGGCAAAACTCACTGAACAACCATCTTGCTTAGTGACGGAAATTCTGGGTGCAACTGTGCTCGTGAGTCTGTATACGCATTTTTATCACTGCAACCGAGAAGTACCGAGATCAGAGGGAGGAGCAATGACCCCCCCCCCCAAGGGCCAATTTGGAACCCCACGGCCAGTTTGGGCCACCCCCGATCTAAAAAGAATCAACCCAAAAGCTCAAACCTGCTCCCACCCTTTGGCCTTCTGAAAGGCCTTGAAGACAGGGTGAAGCCAACTAGCCCAGAGCCCCCATGGGGTGGGGCACGTTGGAGGTGGCTGATGGAATGGGAGGGTGCCCTCCCTTCTCCCTGTATGCCCTTGGCTCCCTCCCACCCTCCCTCTCCCTCCTGCTCTTAATCAGTTTTTTTTTAATTTAAGACCTTCATTGTTTTATTCCGTCTGTAAATCACCTAGACTCTAGGCTGTGTGTGTGTGTGTGTGTGTGTGTGTGTGTGTGAGAGAGAGAGAGAGAGAGAGAGAGAGAGGGAGAGGGAGAGAAAACGAACATCGCTGCCAGCCCTCCGAGGTTAGATCAGATCTCTCTCTATCTCTCCCACCAACGTCAGCAAGCCACTGTCACTCAAAATTCTTATTAGTGGTCTGTGGGATTTAAAAGTATGAGTTTGCTGGTCCCTGAGGTCCAAAAGGTTGGTGACCCTTGACCGAGAGTCGCTTTAGCACAATGGATGGCATGCAAGGTAGGTAGGTAGGTAGATATAGATGGGGGGGGGGAGAGAGAGAGAGAAGACAGAATAGATAGATAGATAGATAGATAGATAGATAGATAGATAGATAGATAGATAGATAGATAGATAGATAGATAGATAGGAATGGATGATAGGGGATAAGGATAGATTATAGAGGCAAATTATAAAAAGAGAGATATAAGATATAAAGATGAATAGAGAGACACACACAATATAAAGAGATACAGAGACACATATAGATGGAAAGATGGATGGATAAGATAAAGAGAGATACTATAGAGAAAGAGGTAGAGAGAGGGACAGATCGATATAGATAAGACAAACAAGAGAGATTAGAGAAGATGGACGGACGGGTCAGGAAGCTCCTGTACTTAAGCAAACCAACCAATCCAACCCCCATCAGCTCCTCACCTCCAGCTGTTTGCTGGCGACCAAGAAGATGCGTCCATGAAGCTCCTTCCAGCGACTCTCCGTCCAGGTGGAAAACTCGGTGGATCCCCACTGTTGGAGTTCGAAGGCTGGAGAGGAGGCCGGCGTGCGGCGGACAGTCGACCTGACGCAGAAGGGCTTGCGGGGAGAGCTGGCGTTGGGGTACGGGGAGCCCTGCACCCACACATAACTGTAGAACTGCGGGAAAGAAAAGCCAGGGGGAATCAGAAGCAAAGCCCGGTTATTCGTGGGCCGCTTTGGCCATGAAAGATTTGAACACGACCAGGAAAATTTTAGAGGGCGCAGAAATGGATAGGCTGACTTTAGAGTTAAAGGATAGAGAGGAATCGATACATTATTCAGCCTGGGACGCCTGGGATGCATGGTTTGAGAAGAGAAAGGAAAATAAGACTTGTAATTAATTAAAGGATAGGAACTTTTATATACTGAAGATAGAATTAATAGAAAATGTATTATGTAACCATCGGTATAAATAAGAGGTACGGAATAGTAAATTAATAGGAAAAGAAATATGTAATAATTGTAATGTAACAAGAAATTAAATATAAGAATATGATTAAGAAATGTAAATGATGTCTTCAATGTTGATCCAATTATGTTGTTTTTATGGTTTTTTTTTTAAACTCTTGGAAAATTGAATAAAGTTTATTTTAAAAAAATTAAGCTTTGAACATTAAAGTTTGGATAATGGTTATGCCGATTTCCTGTTGTCGGTTTCTATTTTTTATTTATTTTTGAACCTCAGCTGCTGAATGGGTGTGTTGTTTTCATAGCTATGATTTTATTTATTTATTTTTGCTGCTCTTAGCCACCCAGAGTCATGCATCAGAGAGAGGCATATAGATGGAATAAATGAAATGGATGGATGAAAGCCAAAGCAAGGGATCGCTCTGATATTAATCTTCCATAGGTCGATTTGCAAAAATTGCCCTTTTCCAGGTAAACCCTTAAGCCGTGTGCAGGAAAAAAACAACCATCCCTGCGGAGCGAGACTTCTTAACTCCAGGATGTTTATAGAGATAGACCTCAGATACAGAATAACAGAGTTGGAAGGGACCTTGTAGGTCATCTAATCCAACCCCCTGCCCAAGCAGGAGACCCTACACTGTTTCTGACAGGTGGAAGTCCAATCTCTTCTTGAAAGCTCCCACAACTTCTGAAGGCAACTTCTGTTCCATCGGTTGATGGTTCTGGAAAATGTCTCCTTATTCCCAGGTTGAATCTCTCTTTGATCAGTTTCCATCCATTGTTCCTTGTCTGGCCTTGAGAGTGCCTTGGAGAACAGCTTGACCCACTCCTTCTCTCTGGGGCAGCCCCTCAAATACTGGAAGGCTGCTCTCCTGTCTCCCCTGGTCCTTCTCTAGACTAGCCAGGCCCAGTTCCTGCAACCGTTCATTGCAGGGGTGGGATCTAAAAATTTTAACAACCGGTTCTGTGGGCGTGGCTTTGGTGGTGGGTGTAGCTTGGTGGTCATGTGACTGGGTGGACATGGCTTGGTCATGTTATTGGCTGGGTGTGGCCAACTCAATATCACTCACATCGAAGCACGCATCTCCGTGCCTGGCCTGTCATGACTGTGGGGATGCTGCAACAGTTGTAAGTGTGAAAAACGGTCATAAGTCACTTTTTTCAGTGCCATTGTAACTTTGAATGGTCACTCCACACAAGCAAAGTACCAGCAAAGGAGGGGGAAAAAACTCTAGAGAAGTTTCAGAGACAGGAAGTCTAGTCCTGCCAAGAATGTAATAAGGGTTAATGGAGAGGCAGTTTCTGTAAGCAACACCAGAATGTTTCCTTCCTGCCTTCCTTACAGGATTAGGCCAGTAATTTCTTCTACCAACCGGTTCTCCGAACTGCTTAGAATGTTAACAACCGGTTCTAGCAAATAGGGGAAAACTGGGAGAATCCCACCCCTGGTTCATTGTATGTTTTAGCCTCCAGTCCCCTCGTCATCCTGGTTGTTCTTCTCTCTATTCTTTCCAGAGTCTCAACCTCTTTTTTATAATGTGGCAACCAAAACTGGATGCAGTACTCTAGGTGTGGCCTTACTAAGGCTTTATAGAGTGGTATTAGTACCTCCCTTGATCTTGATTGTATCTCTCTGTTAATGCAACTTAGGATTGCATTGGCTTTTTTGGCTGCCGCTGCACACAACTGGCTCCTATTTAACTGGTTGTCCACTAAGACTCCAAGATCCCTCTCACAGTTACTGCTATTAAGCATGCTGGAACACTACTGGAAGGCTGCTCTCCTGTCTCCCCTCGTCTTTCTCAGCCAAGCCCAGTTCCTGCAACTGTTCTTCGTATGTTTGAGCCTTCATCATCCTGGTTGTTCTTCTCTGCATTTTTTCTAGTCTCACTTTGACTTAAAACCATTCATTTAATGACCAAAGTTGCAATGGCACTGAAAAAAAGCGACTTATGACCATTTTTCACAATTATGACCGTTGTAGCATCCCCATGGTCACGTGATCAAAATTCAGAGGCTTGGCAACAGGCGTGTACCTATGACAGTTGCAGTATCCCAAGGGTCATATGATCCCTTTTTGCAAACTTCTGACCAGAAAAGTCAACGGATTCATTCTGACCAGAAACGAAGCCAGATTCACTGAACAATCGTGTTACTAATTTAACAATGGCGGCAAAAAAAGGTTGAAAATGGGGCAAAACTCACATTAACGAATGTCTTACAGAAATTCTGGGCTCAATGGCAGTGCTAAGCCAAGGATCACTTGTAACATGGTGAGGTTTATTGGTTTTTGTTGTCCACTTTTATGCTGGAGGACCTCTATCAACTTCCAGTCAAAACCACTGGGCCAGAAGAGGGGTGTTACAGTAGTAGAGATACTATGCATATCAATAAGATAAGGGCCTTGGAGGTGCAGGCTGTTAATCATCTAGCACTTAGCTCAATTGCCTGGGGTAGGTAAATTGAGGACCCAAGATTGTTGGGGCAATAAGCCGACTTTATAAAATGCCGCTTGGGGCGGCCAAAAAGCCCTAGAAATAAGCAGGCATATACAATGGAATGAAGGCTATTGCCGAGCACTTAGCATGGTGCTCCATAGACTGTAAGCCGCCCGGAGTCTCTGGAGAAGGGCGGCATATAAATAAAATTAAAAAAAATAAAATAGAGAATTAATACCAAAGTAATGAAAATGGATGTAAATTTTGTTATTGCACAAGATATTTGTACCCAGGCAACACACCGTTAAATGGAAGATGAATTGTATGTAACCTTAAATAAAATAAAAAAATAAAAATACACTAAACCACCTCAGCATCTCTGGCAGATGCCTGTTGTGGTTCGCCGGCAGCCGGTACAGCCAGCAACAGAATCGGACAGTGGGGAAGAACGGGAACCAATCTGGGGGTCTGGGAGGACTCGGACGGGGGTCCTGCATCCGATGCAGAGATGGGGCCAGGGCCATCTGGAAGTGGGGTGCTGCCTCCAGAGTCTGGCAGCAGCGAGGCCGAGGAACAAGGGGAGCCTGTTCCCAGTGTGCGTGCGCACAGAGCTGCTAGAAGGCGAGAGCAGCTGAGACAAAAGGGGTGACACGGGAGTAAGGCTTGGAAGTGATTGCCCCTCCCGTATGATATAAAAGTCAGGCCAAGATGATGAAACCTTTGCAGGAAGCAAAGTAGTTCAATCGGTTCCGAGTCATCCTTGAAGCTCTTTCTACTTCAGTTGGGTTTTGTTGTACTTCGGTTGGTTTCTTTTCTAGTTCATTTGATACTTCTGTTTTTGGCAGCACTTCACAGAACTGAAAGGTGGGTGCTTATCTCGAGGGACTGTTTGAGATTAATTCCGGCTGGGAATGAAAATAATTCCCAGCGTTGCCATAAAATAAGTCCTGTTTTTAAAATAAGTTTGTGCATGATTACGGTTGACGAAGCCTGGGTCAGAACAATGCTAAATGTTAGGATTTAGCTGGGCTCCTGGCTAGCCATACATTCAGGATCTGTCTAGAGCCTCCAAAGGTCACTGAATCTTGTGCAAACTTGCTGTGTGGCATCAACAGCCTCCTCTGAGACCTTCTCCAGATGCCTCCACATCTTAGGGTGGTGGCATCTGAAGAAGGGGGCAGCAGCTTCTCTCAGGGTTTTCACCACCCGGGCTGTTTATTTCCCAGATTTTTTTTTTAAAGCAAGTACATGTTTATTTATTTTTCCTGGTGATTCTTTTATCCAGTTTTTTAAAAAAACAACAGTGCTCAACGTAGAGGATGAGACTCACATCGTCCTTGGAATCTTTGCAATGCTCCTTGGTGATGTTGTCCCCCAGGCGGGTCCCGGTGAGGTTGGCCAAGACATACTGGACGAGGCTGGTGGAGTTGACAGGACTGGAGACCGCAATGTAATATTGGAGGGGCTCATCGCCTGGGAGGGGACAGAAAAGGGGGGAGGGGTCCAGAGAGTATCCTCAGGCAACAGCCTTCACCCCTTGAGATATTCCTCTCTCTCTCATTCTCTTTTTCACTCTTTCATTTTCTTTCTCCCTTTTTCTCGTTCTCTTTTTCCTCATTCTTTCTCTCTCATTCTGTCACTTGGTTCTCTCTTGCATTCTTCCTCTCCCCCTCTCATTCTCTCCTCTCTCTGTTCTTTCTCTCTCATTCCCTCATTCCCTTTCTCTTTCAATTTCTCTCTCTGTCTTTTTCTCATTCTCTTTGTCTCTTTTTCCTTATTCTTTATCTTTCAGTCTGTTGTGGTTCACCAGCAGCTGGTGCAGCCGGCAGCAGAACTGGACAGTGGGGAAGAACGGGGACCAGTCCGGGAGTCTGGGGAGGGCTCGGATGAAGGTCCTGCATCCAATGCAGAGATGGGACCAGGACCATCTGGAAGTAGGGTGCTGACTCCGGAGCCTCCAGAGTCTGGCAGTTGCGAGGCAGAGGATCAAGGGGAGCCTGTTCCCAGTGCGCGTATGCACAGAGCTGCTAGAAGGCAAGAGCAGCTGAGGCAAAAGGGGCAACTCGGGATTAAGGCTTGGAGGTGATTGCCCCTTCCAGAAGGTATAAAGGAGGTGCAAAGGTAGAAACCTTTGCAGGAAGCAAAGTCGTTTGCTCTGTTCGGATTAATCCTTGAAGCTCTGTGTGGACTTTGTACTTCGGTTGGTTTTTTATAATTCATTTGGCACTCTAGTTGTTGGCAGCCATTCAAAGGAGAGAAAGGTGGGTGCTTATCTCGAGGGACTGTTTAGGACTCATTACCGGCTGGGAATGAACATAATTCCCAGCATTGAAATAAAACAAGAGTTGTTTGGACTAAGCGTGTGCTTAATTACGGTCTCAGGAAGCCTTGGTCAGAACAGTCTCTCTTTTGGTTCCTCCTGACTCATTCTTCCCCTCCTCCTCTCATTCTCTCTTTTCTCATTCTTTCTCTTTATTCTCCCTCAGTTCTTTCTCTCATTTTCTCTCTCACACGCATGCACACGCAGGCCTCACCTAGAGGCCCTTTAAAATCTGGCCTAGTGATGGCCTGGAACCAGGAGTTGTTGGACTGGATCAGGAAGCCATACAGCATGCGTGTGACCTGGAAGAAAAAGGCAAAATGTCCAGCCGGAAACGTTCAAAGAGCAGCGCCCACTAAACAGTAGCAAACTATTCAACTACTCGTAAAATTTTTATTACTACTGGTAAAACTTTTAGTTGGAGTAAATTACTAAACAGGAACAAAAGCCGTTTCTCCAGAATGCAATAAGGTCTCCTCTCTTGGGCAGGGGGCTGGACTAGAAGACCCCTTCCAGCCCTCGGATTCTATGATGTTCTATGAGATCCAGCTGGCCCTGTGGGTCCTGATGAGACAAGTAGGGTACTCAGTGTCCCCCAACACCTGTGGATCAGGCCGTTGCCTCCTCTGGCTTCCGCAGAGGATGAGAGCTGGATCTTTGAGTAGAGACGGTCAATGACTCCTGGGGGCACAGAAGACGACTCAAAAAGAGGATGCAAAACGCCCTTCTTTTGATCGCAACCCCCATGGGCCTGTTGTGACCTTCCTTTTCCAGAGAAGGTTGTTGAGTCAATGGGGAGGAGGTAACTTCCTAGCACCCTAGGTCAGGGGTCCCCCACACTTGGCCACTTTAAGACGTGTGGACTTCCACTCCCAGAAGTCTCCAGCCAGCATAGCTGAAGTCCACACGTCTTAAAGTGGCCAGGTTTGGAGAGCTCTGCCCTTAAGTGATCGGTCCGTATTATTTTTATCTCATTAAACAGTGCTTATTTAACGCTATACACTTTGCAGTTATTTCGGTGCACTTCCAATAATTGCTCGATTGCAGCTGTCAACTACCATAGAGTAAACTACTAGTCAGATTACTAGATCACCCGAGAGGCAGGGAGAAATTCCCAGGATTGGTGGCTCAAAAGAAAGTGATGGAAGGGGGCAAAGAGGAATCCCAAAAAGCAGGAGGGGGGGGGGGGTTGAGTGGGAATTCTCCCCTGTGCCCAGCTATTGACCGGCCTCTCCAGACCTCTTGAGTGAATTATGCTGGCCCAAATTCAGAAGCCTCTTGTGTAAAGCAATCGGGAAAGAACATTTTGCCAGCCAAAACACTGGGGATTCTTGTATGTTTTTCTTTTCTTTCTTTTTCTCTCTCCTTCCTTTCCTCTCTCTCTTTTTTCTCTTCCTCTTTTCCTTCCTTTCCTCCTTCTTCCCTCCCTTCCCTCTTTCCCTCCTCCTTCCCTCTCCCTTCCTCCCACCCTCCCTCCTCTTTCTCACTTTCTTCCTCCCTCCCTCCTTCCTTCCCTTCCCTTTCTCTCTCCCTCCCTCTCCCTCCCTCCCCTCCCTCTTTTTCTCTCCCTTTCTCTCTCTTCCTCCCTCCCTCCTTCCCTTCCCAGCCTTATTATTTTTACAGATAACTCCAGGTGGTGAACATATCTAACACACGTTTCTCCTATTTTCCCAACAACAACCCTTTGAGGTGTGCTAGGATGAGAGAATGAACTGGCCCAAGGTCACCCAATTGGCTTTCCTGGCTAGGGCAGGACTAGAACTCACTCTCTCCCAGCTTTTAACCACTAGGCCCTAACCAATTGCCTCTTGGGACCAGCGGGAGGACCCAAGGAAAAGGGGTGGATGGGTGCCAGGAAAGTGGGCATGCCTCAGACGTCTGGTGAGCTACCCAGAAAGAGGAGGGAAGGGCATGCCAACATGACCGGCCCCTTGCCCTCCTCCTGCAGAGATCCCATCAGCACCTACCGTGAGTGGATCCGCCTGAATTGAGGAGGCACTGCCCACTCCTCCGGCCATTGTGTAGAGCGTGCGGCCCACCACGGTGGCTACGGCAGCTAAGGACTGGGAGAAAGAAAGGAGGTGTCAACTCATCAAATATTTCCAACAGAAAGGGAGGGGGGAAAGGGGTTTGAAAGAGCAGTGAGGCAACTTGCAAATCGAAAGTGCATTCCAAAAATGTTTTCAAAGATAATAACTAGGTGATAGAAGTTTCTTCTGGCTGAAGAGCCTGATTGAGGACTCTGGGCTATGGAGGTGTCCCATTGGAGACTATGAATTACGATACACCCAGAGGGTGGAGGGAAAACCAGGGCCAAGGGTGACAGTGAATGAGGTGTCACAGTGCCGGACATGTTAATTCCTAATCAATCCTTTGGAAGTTCTGGAAGTTTGGCTTGAGACTCAGGATTTCATTGGGGGGTAACGGCCAGAATGCTGACAGGAGGGTCAAGGCCAGGCCGGGCAGCACCCCCAACTCTGGGCCCTTCCTACACATGGCGGTGGCTGCACCCGTTGGTGCCAAGAAAACCAGAGCCAACCAGACAACCTGAGTCCACCCCCCGCCCCCTCCTCACTTGACAGACGGGCCCAGCCCACCTTCGCTGTGTCCGTCACGTAATTCAGGGCCTCCTCTGGGCTCAGCTTCTTGGGATAGTTCAGCCGGAGGTTCTCGGGAGTGTCGTAGATGCTCTGGTAGTACCTGCAGGAGGGAAGGAGAAGCTGCGATGGTCTGGGGATGGAGGGGGGGAGGTTTACACGGAGGAGAGGAGGGGGTCCTTGGGGGAGCAGGTGTAGAGAGGGATCCCTTGGGATGGGGGATGAATCTGGGCTTGGCCAGAAAACTCAGCCCGTCCTCAAAGGAGGGTTTGTCATCATTCCTTCTTCGTGGCAGAAGCATCACTATTAAAATTTTAATTTTAATTATGGTAATTAACTTGGCCCGTTGGTGGCTTTTGCCTGTTTGATGAGCTGAGGCTTTTTATTAGAAAGCAAAATGGGGGGGGGGGGGAGAAGAGACCTTTGCAAATAAAACCCCCCAATCAGAAAAGGAGGCCAATCTCACGTTCTTCTAGGCAGGGTTTTTTTTCCCCAACCTTGCTGGCTGGGGAAGTCTGGGACCTGAAGCACCCTGCATCTTGAAGTCACCAAGATCGGGGGGGGAAACATCACCCCAGACCAGCGTCCCCAAACCTGGCCACATTCAGACCTGTGGATTTCAACCCCCAGAACCCCAAACTTGGCCACTTTAAGACTTGGAGAATTCTGGGAGTTGAAGTCCTCATATCTTAAAATTGCCAAGGTTGGAAACCTCTGCCCTAGACAAATCACAACGGACCCGAATTTCTGCTGCTAAACGAGACAGTTGTTAAGTGAGTTTTGTCACAGCTGACTCACATTCTGCCCCAATGGTTAAGAGAAATCCCTGCAACTGTCCAAGTTAGCCTCACGGTCGTTAAGCGAATCTGGCTTCCCCATTGCCTTGTTAGAAGGTCCCAAAATGGATCCACGTGCTGCCCCCCAGGACACTGCAACCGTCATAAAACGTGAGTCTGTTCCCAAGCCTCTGAATTTGGATCACTTCACCCTGGGGAATGCTGCAGCGGTCGTTAAGCATGAAAAAGAGCCCAATAAGTCACTTTTTTCAGGGCCTTTGGTCTCTAAGTGAACTGTTGCAAGTCGAGGAGGACCAGCACCTGTAGGCAGTGTCTGCAACATCTGGATTACACACTCACACACACAGACTTTCCTTCCCCATTTTGCTTTGTTTCCAAGCGGCCCTGGAACCGCAGGTGATGCTCTTCCTGCCTTCTGCAGGCTTGCTAACCTCTGGCTGCCGGCCAGCCCGTTTTGCGAGGCGAAAGTGGATTTCTCCTGGTTGTCAGAACAATTACGCTGCGTCTCTTTAATTGCGCGTCTGCCTCCCTCTCTGCCTCCCCCCCCATTTAAAAAAAGACCACCCCCAGGGACCGCTCCACTCTTCTCCAGCATCCCCCCCCTTTCTGGCTTTTGCTGAGCTCCAGGTAAACTGGGGGGTTCTGGGCTTCCTCCGTTAGTCAAGTCTGCAAGGATCCCCCAAAATGGGGAACGCTCCAACACTGGACAGACTGGACAGCCATTTGTCTGAAATTCCTGCTATAGAACAGAGGGTTGGACCAGAAGACCTCCAAGGTCCCTTCCAGCTCTATTCTGATGGAGAGGCTTCCGAGGTCTGGCCTTCTGCATTTCATCTCTCTCTGGCTTGGTTAGAAGTGTGGACTCACTTCTAGGTACCTGCCTTCTTTTTTTAAAAATCAAGGTTTTTATTTATCTTTTATCTATACATATAAAAGCGAAATACCACTCAGGCATCATCACTAAATCTCCAGAACCGTAAAGCCTACAAACTTGAAATTTGGCTCATAGGTTCCTCTTGGCTTTTAGGTGCTCACTAAGAAAGGATTTTTCCAAATGACCATCAGAGCATAATTTCCTATATTATTATTATTATTAACACGCTCTGATGCTAAGGAGTTCTACTCCCCCTCCCCACCTGAGAAGAAATCTCTTCCAAATGCAAAACACAAGCAGAGGAGTTTCAGTTTCAGAACACCAAGCAGCTTTAGTACAGAACAGTTTGGCTAAGCCATGCCCAGGTTCCTTGCTGTCTCCTTGCTCACACAGCAAATACTGCTTCAGTTTCCAAACAGCCCTCAACTCTCTCACTCACTGACAGGACGCTAGCCAGATGAATACTGATGGATGCTGATAGGCAGAGGAACAATTTTTCTCCCCTTATTTTCCTCCTAAAAATCTAAGCCTGACCACATAGTTTCGTAGTGAAGCATGGGGATCGAGCTAGTATATAAATATTTTGAAGACAGTTCATTGTTCAGGCATTTCATTTTACAAAAGAAGGAAATAACAGATATACTGATAGTAATATTAATAATACATATAGTAATTAGAACAGTATTTGTAATTATATTAGCTTGTTTATAATCATATTAATTGTACTAGCATGCTTATAATTGTAAACAATTCATATATTACTTATACAGAACAATAATCTTTCTTCATCTAATTTCTACCTCTTATCTCCATTGATAAAACCTGTAATGACCCAAAGGGGTGTGGCACAAAGGCAACCCAGTCAAATAAGCAAGAAGAGTCCCTTTATTGTCTCCACCTTTGCCCTCAATGTCCAGGTTACCTTCGGCTAGAGAAAAACTCTCCTAGGAACAGCCTTTAACTGTAGAAAATTCAGGCCACGTACGTATAAACTATAACTTACACCCCAAACAAATCAAACAGAAGTCATTAGCTTGACAGGGCAGGAGAAGGAATTTCAGACTTGAATGTAGGGCAAAACTCACACAGTTGGGAAGATGCCAGGAACCCAGATAAGCCACAATGATACCAGATAAAGTCACGTTTGCTTCCAACAATGTGCTGCTTGCAGCTTCCTCTTTTATACACTGTGTTCCCAGCTGCAGCTAATGAAGGAAATCAGGGCCCTTTCCTCCCCCGTAAGCCACACAACCCCTGTTGCTCCCTTCTCCGTTCCTCTCTGCATGCCCTCGGATGAAGAGGGCCTGGGTCTTCCTCTGAACTCCCTCTCTCTTGTTCTCCCTCTCCTCTGGCTCTGCCCAGCCGGACTTTGCCCTTCCCCAGTTTCTTCCACAGCCAACGGAGCCCCACTTCCACTCCCTGTCGGCTGCTTGGTTTCCTCCAACAGGAAGATTCCAACAGGGGCATGACAAAACCTATTCCTCGTTGAATAGTACTCTGTATCTCCTTTATCTTTTACTTTCAATATCAATCCATCCATCCTAATTCTATCCCTGGGTTCATAGATTTCAGATAGTCCTCCAGTTACAACCAAACATTTAGTGACCATTGAAAGTTAACAATGGCGCTGAAAAAAACAACAACTTATGACCGATTTTCACAGTGACCACCTTTGCAGCATCCCCATGGTCATGTGATCAAAATTCAGATGCTTGGCCACTGACTCGTATTTATGATGGTTGCAGTGTCCTGGGGTCCCCTTTTGTGACCTTCTGACAGTGGGGAAGCCAGATTCACTTAACAACCGGGCTACTAACTTATCAACTGCAGTGATTCACTTAACAGCCAAGGCAAGAAAGATCGTAAAACAGGGCAAAAACCCACTTAACAAAATGCCTCAAACAGAAATGTTGGGCCCAACTGTGGGTGTGTGTCATGCCCTTGTCGGACTCTGATTCGGAGGAGGAAGCTGAGCAGCTGACAGGGAGTCAGAGTCTGGCTCCATTGGCTGTGGAGGAAACCGGGGAAGGGCAAAGTCTAGCTGGGCAGAGCAGGGGAGAGAGAGAACAAGAGAGAGGGAGTTCAGAGGAAGAGCCAGGCCCATCCCCTCTTCATCCTGGGGCACGCAGGGGAGAACGGAGAACGGAGCAACGTGAGTTGCGTGGCTTACGGGGCAGGAAAGGGCCCTGATCCCTTTCATTAGTTGCAGCTGGGAACACAAGTGTATAAAAGAGAACGCTGCGTGCAGCAAGCTGTTGGGAGCAAACGAGAATTTATCTGGTATTGTCGTGGCTTATCTGTGTTCCTGGCATGAGTTTTGCCGTACATTCAAGTTTGAAATTCCTTCTCTTGCCCTGTCAAGCTAATTACTTCAGTTTGGTTTGTTTGGATTTTTAGTTACAGTTTGTGTGTCCCTTGTTTTGGACTGAATTTTCGGCAGTCAAAGGCTGTTCCTGGGAGAGTTTTTTCTCCAGCCGAAGGTAACCTGGACATTGGGGGCAAAGTTGGCGATAATAAAGGGACTCTTCTTGCTTATTTGACTGGGTTGCCTTTGTGCCATGCCCCTTTGGGTCATCACATTGGGAGTCAAGGACTTGCCTGTACAGCAGGGGTCTTCCAACTCGATAATTTTTTAAGATTTGTGGACTTCACCTTCCAGAATTCCCCGGCCACTCGCCAGGGTCTTAAAAGTTGCCGAGTTTGGAGATCTCTGGATTGCTGAAAAGGTTCCCTGGTTACCTGTTCTCGAAGTGGGAATAGTGATCGGCCAGGACGATCCCGGGAATCTGCTGGGCCCTCAGGAATCGCTGGAAGGAGGAAGGCGGGAGGGGCTGGCTGGCTTCGATCCCACTCATCACCACGCTGGTGTTTTCGCTGCTCTTCTTCAAGGCCTCCATCATCCTCTGGACGCTTTGCTAAGAGCACCAGGGCAAGAGGAAGGACAAGCAACTCATTACACCACGAATTCGGGAAGTTTTACTTGCAAGAGAAAGCAAAGATACATGTCCCAGGATAACGTGGCAGGCATTGCTGTGGTTCGCCGGCAGCCAGTGCAGCCGGCAGCAGAATCGGACAGTGGGGAAGAATGGGGACCACTTTGGGAGTCGGGAGAGGACTCGGCCCTGCGTCCGATGCAGAGATGGGACCAGGACCATCTGGAAGTGAGGTGCTGCCTTTGGAGCCTCTGGAGTCTCACAGCAGCAAGGCAGAGGAGCAAAGGGAGCCTGTGCCCAGTGCGTGTGCGCGCAGAGCTTCGGTCCGATCTAAGTATAGTACATAAAATCATACATTGCAATGTCCTACCTGTCAATGAATACTTCAGCTTCAACCATAACAACACAAGAGCAAACAATAGATACAAACTCAAGGTTAATCGCATCAAACTTGATTGCAGGAAATACGACTTCAGCAACAGAGTGGTTAATGTCTGGAATACTCTACCTGACTCTGTGGTTTCTTTCCCTAACCCCAAAAACTTTAACCTTAGACTGTCTACTATTGACCTCACCCCTTTCCTAAGAGGTCTGTAGGGGGCGTGCATAAGCGCAGCAATGTACCTACCGTCCCTGTCCTAATGTTTCTTTTATTTTTCTTATATGTACCCATTTCATGTATTCATAACTCTGTTTATACTTATACCTATTATCTTGTAAGCAATTGACAAATAAATAAAAAGAAAAAGAAAAAAAAATAAAAAAATAAAAAATAAGAGCTCCCAGAAGGCAAGACCAGCTGAAGCAGAAGGGACGACTCGGGAGTAAGGCTGGGAGGTGATTGCTCCTCCCAGAAGGGATAAAAGTCAGACCTAAATGACGAACTCTTTGCAGGAAGCAAAGTAGTTCGATAGATTCCAAGTCCTCCTTGAAGCTCTGTGTACTCTGGTTGGTTTTTTTCTGGTACTTTGGTTGGTTTCTGTTATAATTAATTTGGCTACTTCTGTTTTTGGCCGCATTCCACAGCACTGAAAGATGTATGGTTATCTTGGGGAACTGTTTAAGATTAGTGCTGGCTGGAAATGAAAATAATTCCCAGCGTTGCATTAAAATAGGTTTTGCTTTAAAACAAGTTTGTTTTACGTTTGACGAAGCCTGGGTCAGAACAGCCATTCAGTTTCATGGTTACTTAAGATTGTTGGCCAAGCAGGGACAAAAACAGCCAGAAGGGGGGGGAAAGATTGAAGCCTGGGAAATGGACCCCTTGTCAGTCAATAGGAGAGCTGATTTACTACCAGTTTACTAGGTACTTATTCATGACTTCATAGTTGGTCATCAACACCCCATTTAACAACTAAAAGCCATACACAACCAGGCACTCTATAAATACAACATGCACAAATTCTGGAGGGAAAGAGAGAAGCTCCCCAAGGAGGGCTCCAGCACAAGCCCGAAAACTTGGAAGAATAAATCTTTGTTCTTGTGACTCTGATTGCACCATGAGATTTTCCTTACTATAGGGCCGTGATGGCGAACCTATGGCACGCGTGCCACAGGTAGCACGCAGAGCCATTTGTGACGGCAGGCGAGCCGCAGGCAAACTTACCTCACTGCGCATGCATGTGCCTCACAGCTGGTTTTTCGGCTGGTTTCAGGCCTTTTTCGGCCTCCCACAGGCTTGGAAAAAGCCTCTGCAAGGATTTTCAGGCCAAATAGGCCTATTTCGTCACTTCCTGTAATACTAGAAGTGATGAAACGGGCCTATAATTTGACCTGAAAAACCTTGCAGAGGCTATTTCCAAGCCTCTGGGAGGCCGAAAAAGGCCTCAAAACAGTCGGAAAATCAGCTGTGAGGCACAGTGCAGGTAAGGGGGTGGCGGTGGGGATTGTGCGCGCATACGCAGGGGGCATTGCATTCTGGGTGCTGGCACACAAGTGCGTGCGTGCTAATGTGCACACAATTTTTGGCACGGAGCCCAAAAAGGTTAGCCACCACTGGTGGGAAAAAACATCCCACATCCCCTCTAGGACAGCTTTACTGATGCTTTATTTAAGGTTTTCGTGGTCACCAAAATGGGCAGACTGATGACATGGTGCCAGGATAGGGTGCAGCCCACTCTGAGTGGTGCCGAGCGCCACGGAGAGCTCCCAGGCAAAAGTTCTCAAGAGCAATAAAGTCCTTCAGGACAGAGGGTGATGGGGAGGAAGAACTAGGAGTAGAAAAGACGCATCTCCTCAAGACTAGTTTCAGCCAAAGGAATGGCTCCGAACACCTCTTGGAAAATGTGGGGATTGAGGAAGGTTGGAAGAAAGTAAGAGTGGGCATTTGACGGCTGTTGCCCAGGAGAAGGGATAACAACCAGCCCGGAGAGGTCAGGAAACACAAAGGCTAGGGAGGCAGAGGAGAAGGTCACTCGGGTTGGATGGTGCTGGTGAGGAGCATCAACTGGATCTGGCCAGGAGCGGAAAGGCAGCCTCTGGATATCAGGGAGGAAGGTCACAGGTTCTAGGTGAGGGCTGAGGGAGCAAAGGCAGCAGCACAGCACAGGGGGCCAAGTTCAGGCAGGAAAGGAGGAGGAGGAAGAGGAGAAGAACTGTGGAGTCCTTGGTACCCTCTGAGCTTGGCTGACATTTCCTGACCCAACTAGGGAACATCATCAGTGCTAGAAGGGTTTATGGAGTGGAGTGGAGTGAGGAAGGAAGGAAAGGAGGAAGTGAGGGAGGGATGGAGGGAGGACTGTGGGGTCCTTGATGCTTTCTGAGCCTGGTGGTTTTCTTGCAGACGTTTCATTGCCAATGTGGATGACATCATCAGTGCTGGAAGGGAGGGGGGGTGTGGAGTGGAAGAGGAGGAGGAGGAGGAAGAGATGCTGACCCCTCGGGCGAGGGACGCTTTCCACGGTGGCAAAAGGAAAAGGAAGGCCAGCGCCTGTCAACGGGTCCTCCATGGCGTGAGAGCAGAATGGGCCATGTGGCCTTCAGCGGCGATGCCAGGGACATCAGAGCTGAAGCCGGCCGTGCTGGATCAGACCCCTGGCCCACCTAGCCCAGCCATCTGCTCTCGCCGTGGCCAACCAACTGTCTGAGGAAGCCCACGAGCCTCCTGGCAGATGGCCGTCAGAGGCTGTCCCGCTGCCGTCAAGGCCAGGAGCCAGGGATCCATCAGGGCCTGTCAGAAGCCAATATCGCCATCTTTCTTGTGAGCAGGGAAGGAGGGAAGAAGGAAGGAAAGCTGAGTCAAACTTGAGCCAGAGAGAATTGAACTGCTGACGGTCGACAGAATTAACCTGCAATACTGCATTCTAACCACAGGAAGGAAGGAAGAAAGGAAGGAAGGAAGAAAGGAGGGAGGGAGAGGGGGCAGGCAGGCAGGCAGGAAGGACTAGGTAGCCAAGCAAATGCCCTTACCTCAATCTCGGGGGTCTTTCGCGAGATGGGATCCGTGTGCATCCACAGGGAGGCGTTACTTCGGAGTGCAACCTGCAACAGACAAGAGCGCAGTGGGCACATGTGCAAGATGGCCCGGGTGTTTCCCTCCCCCCCCCAACAGAGCCTCCCACGGGCAGCAAAGGCAGAACCCCAGAGACAGGCTGGAGTCCTCACTGAGGGAAAGCAACTTCCCCAGGTTAATAGGGAGCAGCAACCTTATAGAAATCAGCCATTGCCAAATCTGACACACACAGCAATTTGGACTGAATGGACACAAGAAGGAGCAAAGATGAACCGTCTGTATTATATATATTTTATACATAGATACACAGATATATACACACACACACATGCACACACACAACACACACACACATACAAGAAGAAATAGACATCTCTGGAACTAAAATTATATTTATTATACTTACTAAGCTTTCGTCAGCCTCTGTTGACATTGTCAGAGTATTAAGCTACCATTACAAAGATCTATGCCTTTATATATCATTAATATATATTAATATATTGATTAATGATATATAAAGGCATAGATCTCTGTAATGGTAGCTTAGAGGCTGATGAAAGCTTAGTAAGTATAATAAATATAATTTTAGTACCGGAGATCTCTGTTTCTTCTCTTATACACACACAGAGAGATACACACAAACAGACACACACACACACACACACATATATATACACGTATTTCCTTTTTCCTGGAACCCTTAGTGCAAACATCTCAGAGCCAGGAATTTGATCCGAAATTAACTCAGAGTTTGCTCTGTTGGTGCAAGGAAGGCACGTTTGGTTGAATGTTCTTTTGTTCCACTGAACCATTTTGTGTGGGAGTCTCCTTTTGTGGCGGGTAATGCTGGAATCAAAAACCCTGATCTGCCACCAATTATCCCAAGACAGAGCCAAACAGATGGTGGCTAAAGCCCCAAATCTACCGTAAGCTGCAGTAATCTCATCCCCTGTCACCTGGTTTTCCCTGTGAAGTGGGATGGGTCAAAGAGAGAGAGAGAGTGGGACCGACCCAGAGTCACCCAGTTGGCTTTCATGGCTAAAGTGGGACTCGAACTCCCCGTCTCCTGGCGATTGGCCCAAAGTCACCTGGCCAGTTTTCATGCTTTAGGCAGGACTAGAACTCACAACTTCTTGCTTTCTAGGCAGCGCCCAGAAGGATCAATACCCTGTAAGGACACGGGTCTCAAACTCAATTTCATTGAGGGCCGCATCAGGGCTGTGGTTGACCTTGGGGGGCGTGGCCTACTGTGTGGGCGTGGCCAGCTTGACACCACTCCCCAAACTGCTGGCCTGGACAAAGCACCCTGGTCTCGTCTCGTCTCACCTGGCTCAGCTCCAGGAAGGAATCAATGGTCTCTTCGCATTGGGTAGACCGGGCCAAAGCAATGTGGACTAGCCCCTTACATTTTCCAGGACGCTCCCGGGGGCCAAATCCAACCACATCATGGGCCGGCCTTGAGTTTGGCACCCCAGCTGTAGGAGGTCTTAGGTTTACAAGCAGAAGGCGCCATGCTGGCACTAAATTTAAGGCTCCGCCATTTGCAATGGAGTCATTCTGCGCTCTATTCTGCAACGCTTCCCCCCGTCTGGAGTCTTGGTGTTCTCCTGTTTCAAAGACCCAACTCTCTGGGTTAATGCGCAGTCCCAGTTTCCAAAATCGGGGAATTACAGTCGAAGCCAATACCCCAAAAGCAGCCTCGTCTCGTCTCACCTGGCTCAGCTCCAGGAAGGAATCGATGTTCTCCAGCTTGAGGGGAAAGCGGCCGTTCTGCATATCGTACACCATGCGGGAACTGCCGATGTAGTCGAAGGTCTCCTGAGGAGGGGAGGGAAAGCCAGAAAGGGTCCTCTCAAAAAAGGGACAGAGTTAATCCAGCTCCACAGCAAGGAATGGCCAGCTTAATCGGCAAAGGTTTATTTGTTTCATTCCTGGCTTTGTTATTTTTGCAAATAACTCAAAATGGTGAACAGAGGGAGAATCAAGATCCAGGGAGGTACTAATCCCACTCCATAAAGCCTTAGTAAGGCCACACTTGGGATAATGCACCCAGTTTTGGTCGCCATACTATAAAAAGGGATGTTGAGACTCCAGAAAGAGTGCAGAGAAGAGCAACCAGGATGACAAGGGGACTGGAGGCTCAAACATATGAGGAATGGTTGCAGGAACTGGGCCTGGCTAGTCTAGGGAAGAGAAGGACCAGGGGAGACAGGAGAGCATCTTCCAGTATTTGGGATGCCACAGAGAGGAGGGAGTCACCCTATTCTCCAAGGCACCTGAAGGCCAGACAAAGAATAAAGGGTGGAAACTGAACAAGGAGAAATTCAACCAGGAAATAAGGAGACATTTTCTAGAACAATCAACCGATGGAACAGAAGTTGCCTTCAGAAGTTGTGGGAGCTCCATCATGGAGGCTTTCAAGAAGAGACTGGACTGCCACTTCTCAGAAATGGTGTAGGATCTCCTGCTTGGGCAGGGTGGATGGGGGTTGGACTTGATGACCTCCAAGGTCCCTTCCAAATCTGTTATTCTATACCCAACACACCTTCCTTCTGTTTTCCCCACAACGACAACTCTGTGAGGCCAGTTCCGGGCCCAAAGTCACCCAGCCGGCTTTCGTGCCTAAGGTGGGACTAGAACTCACCGTCTCCCGATGACTGGCCAGGATTTCTGTTGCTAAGGGGGGAGGGGAGGGGGGGCTTCTTAAGTGAGCCACATCAATCCAGTTTACGTCTTCTTCTTCCACAATCGCAAGTGTACAAGGCCAAATTTTGTGGGCTTCTCAGGACAGGCACCGCTGCCAATGCCCCCTCCAAACACGTTGGTGGCAGAGGAAACAACGGGAAGAGAAATGGTTTTACGGCAACCCAGAAGCTCCTGTGAAGTTGACAGGCGCTACTCGAACTCAGCTCCCCCACCCACCCACCTCATGCCTGAAGGGGAACATCAGCTGCTAACCATCGCCCCTCTCCCCCCTCCCCTTTCCAAATATCCTTCGGCAGCTGCCGTGGCTGCAAATTAACTGCCTTTCTTTTGCTCCAGTGTGCACATATATTTTTAATCCGCTCCACGTGACTCCGTGTTTGGAGACAGAGGGGCCTGCGAGTGCCAGTTGCTGGGGGCGCGAGGGAGAAGGGCCTTTTCCCTGCCCCGTGGGGGACGCCGCGTTGCCCACAGCTGCTGCCCAGGGGCTGCAGGGAATGGCCTTCCTGGCTACGAATTCTGAAAAGCCCAACTGGAAGGCATCAGGTCGGGGAAGGAGGTGCCAGATCCGTGTAGCTGCCATTCTTCCATGCAAGAAGAAGGGGGGGGGGGTTGACCCACTCCTCTCAATGCGCCGAAATGGATAGGTTGACATTAGAATTGAAGGTCCAAGATGAATCAGAATACCACAAAATATGGAATAAATTTTACTTCTGGAGGGACATGAAAGGGAGTTCATAAAATTGAAATAAGAACCTCAGGTGAAATAGGGAAGAGGGGAAGGACCTCATAATTGAGGAAATTGGGTGTCACCATATTGGAGCACAACAGCAAACTTCATTAGAAGGGTCAGATCCGTGTCACCGCCATTCTTTAATGGAAGGAGAAGGGGGGGGGTTTGATACAACTAATCCTTTTTGATGTAATCTGTATTATCCTAATTCTTGGAGTGAATCTGTATAACTTGCACACGATATACAACAGAGACTGGAGCCCGAGAGGCTGGAAACTTGTCACCTCTTGGAGAGATAGCAAGAGGAGAAGGAGCCATAAAAATTCTAGCTCCAAAAGAAACTTCTTGGGAAGCTCTTCTCAACTCTGTTCCCAGAAAAAAAAAAAGGGGGGGGGTTAACATTTTACTTCTTTATATTGACGAAATCCACACCAGACTAGGGTGGTGGTGTTCTAACTCCCTTTATCTAAGCTGCATGCCTGGAGGGATATCAGAGCCTGCTTTGAACATCACCTGGATAATTTCCTTTTCAATAAAGAATTCCTTTGGACATACCCAGTTTTCAAAAGTTCATTTTTATCATCTGAAGGGGAGAGAGTCTAGGACCGTGATGGCGAACCTATGGCACATGTGCCACAAGTGACATGCAGAGCCATTTGTGCTGGCACGTGAGCTGCAGGCAAACTTACTTCACTGCGCATGTGTGCATCTCACAGCTGATTTTTTTTCCGCCTGGTTTGAGAAAAAAGCCTCTGCAGACTTTTCAGGTCAAATAATAGGCCTATTTCGTCACTTCCTGTAATACCAGAAGTGATGAAACGGGTCCATAATTCGTCCTGAAAAGCCTTGCAGAGGTTATTTCCAAGCCTCTGGGAGGCCAAAAAAGGCCTCAAACCAGCGAAAAATCAAGTATGAGGCGCAGTGCAGGTAAGGGAGTGGTGGGGACGGATTGCATGCATATGCGCAGGGGGCGTGGGGAGGGGGGGGGTGCATTGCATTCTGGGTGCTGGCATGCGAGTGAGTGTGCCCTGGTGTGTGTGCAATTTTTGGCACCGGAGCCCCAAAAGATTAGCCACCATTGGTCTAGGCCTTACAGGAGGTTTGGGGCCATCTACCTGCTGCTGTCAGGAATGCTCCTTTCCCCTAAAAATGAGTGACTTTCCCTCCCATTTCAATTGCAGCGCCTTCAAAGGAAGAAAATACAGGCAGTCCTCGACTTATGGCCACTCGTTCAGTGAGCAAAGTTACAGCAGCGCCTTTAAAAGGATTGTTTTTCACACTTACAACCATTGCTGCATCCCCGTGGTCACTTGGTGACTGGTTCATATTTATGATGGTCACATGAGCCCCCTTTGTGATCTTTTGATGAGCAAAGTCAATGGAGGAAGCTGGATTTGCTTAAAGAACGTGTTGCTAACAACTAAAGGGATTGTTGTGCTTCGCCGACAGCCAATGCAGCAGAATCCGACAATGGGGAAGAACTTTTTCATGCTCATTTCTGGAGAAGACTCGGTCGAGGGTCCTGCGTTTGATACAGAGATGGGGCCAGGACCATCTGGGAGTGGGGTTTGCCTTCGGAGCCTCCAGAATCTGGCAGCAGCAAGGTAAAGGAACAAGGGGAGCCTGTTTCCAGTGCGTATGTCCACAGAGCTGCCAGAAGGCGAGAGCAGCTGAAACAAAAGGGCCGACTCAGGAGTAAGGCTGGAAGGTGATTACCCCTCCCAGAAGGTATAAAGGACAGGCCAAGATGACGAAACCTTTGCAGGAAGCAAAGTCGTTCGTTCAGTTCAGATTCATTCTTGAAGCTCTTTGTACTTCGGTTGGTTTCTTTTCTAGTTCATTGGACAGTTCAGCTATTGGCAGCACTTCACAGGAAAGAAAGGTGGTGCTTATCTCAAGGGACTCTTTGAGGTTCATTACCGGCTGGGAATGAAAATAATTCCCAGCACTGCAATAAAACAAGACTTGTTTTTAAAATAAGCATGTGCATAATTACTGTCTAGGAAGCCTTGGTCAGAACAGGGATTCACTTAACAATTGTAGCAGGAAAGGGCATAAGCTGGGACAAAATTCACTCAACTCTTTCGCTAAACAACAGAAATGTTGGGCTCATTTGTGGTTGTAACTCGAGGACTGCCTGGGCCCATCCCCCCACCCCTCCCACCCCCCCGGATTAGGATGCAGAATAAACCTTCAAGTCTTCCCTTCCACAAGAGACGTTTCTCCTGGATGCTGCCCTGATTTGCTGCAACATCCCTCAGCCTGAGATGCTCTCAGTGAGCTGGACTTCTAATTTCCCAGAATCTCCTGGGCCAGTCGGCCTGCCAGCTGCTGGGAATTCTGGGAAGTGAGGTTGGGCATTTCAGAAGATCGGTTTCAGGAAAGCTGTGATGCATCTTTTAAGAAATCGATACACTACCCAACATTTGTTTATGAGACTTTACACACATCGAGGTGGGAATGTAGGTTGAGATTTCTTTAAGGCAGCCAGGAAGCTTTAAGAGGGATGGGTTCATGGCTGACAGGGGAATTCTGGGAGTTGAAGTCCACCCAGTTGAAGCACCATAACCTAACAGTTTTCTCAACCTGAGCTATTTGAAGGTGAGTGGATTTCAACTCCCAGTGTCAGAATTTGATTCGGAGTGGGAGGCCGATCAGCTGACAGAGTGGGAGTGTGGCTCTGTTGGCTGTGGAAGAAACGGGGGACGGGCAAAGTCTGGCTGGTTGGAGTAGGGGAGAAGTAGAGCAAGGCAGAGGGAATTCAGAGAAAGACCCAGGACCACCCCCTTTTCATCCTAGGGCACGCAGGGAGGAACGGAGAAGGGAGCAACATGGGTTGCGTAGCTTACAGGGGAGGAAAGGGCCCTGATTCCCTTCATTAACTGCAGCTGGGAACACAGTGTATAAAAGAGGAAGCTGTGAGCAGCAAGTTGTTGGGAGCAAATCGTGAATTATCTGGTATCGTGGAGGCTTATCTGTGTTCCTGGCGTCTTCCCAACTGTGTGTGTTTTGCTGGGCTTTCAAGTCTGCAATTCCTTCTCCTGCCCTGTCAAGCTAATTACCTTCAGCTTGGTTTGTTTGGATTTTTAGTTACAGTTTGTATGTACCTTGTTTTGGACTGAATTTTCTGCAGTTAAAGGCTGTTCCTGGGAGAGTTTTTCTCCAGCCGAAGATAACCTGGACATTGAGGGCAAAGGTGGAGACAATAAAGGGACTCTTCTTGCTTATTTGACTGTGTTGCCTTTGTGCCATGCCCCTTTGGGTCATCACAGTGAGTGGATTTCAACTCTCAGGCTAATATTGCTAGTTTCTGGGCAAGATGTGTTTAATTTGCACATATTTAATCTTGTGTTTTATATTTTAAAATTTTATGTCATATGGTATGCCTTATTTTTGTGATGCTTCTGGCACAAATTTAACAATATCCCCATGCTGCGTGGGAGTTGGCAGTCCATCCCTTTTTAAACTGTCCAGGTTGAGAAACGCTGATTTTTAAACCATCTCCCCCAATAACCCTGTGAGCTTTTCCTATTTAAGTGATCCCGTACCTCCTCACCCATCCCTGGCTAATTTTCTGGTGGAGCTAGGATTAGCGGCATCTGTCTCTCTCGAGCTGTTTTATTCATTTCCCAGGGGAAATTCCACCCTTGCAAAGCGTGATATTTCCTAGCCGAGGACGACAAAGCCCTCCAATGCAAATCTTATTCCCCAAGTCAGCTTTCTCTGCTTGCAAGCACCACGGAAACTACTTCCCAACGAGGCATGTACCAATTGACGGGGTGGATGGTCTCTCCGCGAGATTTCAGAAAAGCCAGATCTTTCCAGGTCCAGCCACAAGTTCCAGGGACTGAATCATTTTTATCTGCTGTGAGGTTTTTTTGTTTTTACGATCCATGACTTTAAGGTTTTGATGAGAAGAGCAACCAAAATTATGAGGGGGATGGAGGCTGGAAGAGCGGTTGCTGGAATTGGATCTGTCTAGTCTAATGAAAAGAAGGGCTAGGGGTGACGTGAGAGCAGCATTCCAATATCTGAGGGGCTGCCACAGAGTGGAGGAGGACAACCTAGTCTCCAAATCACCTGAAGGCAGCACGAGAAGCAACGGGTGGAAACTAATCAAGGAGAGAAGAAGAAACCTGGAACTAAGGAGGAATTTCCAGACAGGGGGCACAATTAATCATCGGAACAGGTGGCCTCCAGAAGCAGTGGGTGTTTCAACACTGGAGTTTTTTAAGAAGAGACTGGACAATCATTTGTCTGAAATGGTATAGTGTCTCCTGCTTGAGCAGGGGGTTGGACTAGAAGACCTCTAAGGTCCCTTCCAACTCTTCTATTCCTATTCCCATTCCCATTCTATTTCTATTCCATTCCATTCTTATTTTCTCTTCTCTTCTCTTCCACCCAGAAGTTGTGAGTGCTCCATCACTGGAGGCTTTTAAGAAGAGACTGGACAGCCACTTGTCCAGGACAGAATAAGGTGTCCTGCCTTGGTCAGAGGGCTGGACTAGAAGACCTCTGAGGTCCCTTCCAACTCTGTTCCTCTGTCTTATTTTGTAAGCTGCCCAGAGTTGTTGCATACGAGATAGGCAGCAAATAAATGTTGTAAACAAACGAACAAAATAAATCAATCAGAGATCTGCTTCAAGCTGCAGAGATCAGGAAAACAAAACGAGAACTTACCCCCTGGAAGAAGGCGAACATGATGTTTTTGGGCAATGACTGAACATCGGGGATTTTATGGATGGCTTCAGCTGCAGCGAGGAGGGTGACAAAGGAAGCCACGGCGCTCTCTGCCCCGGGGGCCACGTTCCAGAAAAAAGAGTGGCTGTCAATCTGCCAGAAAGAAGAGCAAAGAATTATGGTCTGGCCAGTTCAGAGACTCTGCCAGCATTTCTCTCCCCGAAGTCAGCCTGACGGTTTCTGGGCCTGGTTCAAAGCACCGGCTTCATGCCCAGATGGCCGCCGTTCAGCCCCAAATCTATTTTTCATCCGTTTGCTAAAAGTATAGGGTCGAAATCGACCCAGCACGTTATTAATTTTGGTCCCGTTTCGCAAAGGGGGAAAGCTCTTTTCTGTTATGATTTGATTGCTTATTATACCCTGTGACTATTATTAAGTGTTGTACCTGATGATTCTTGACTCTTTGACGGATGTCTCTTTTCTTTTATGTACACTGACAGCATTTGCACCAAGACAGATTCCTTCCAAGCACACTTGGCCAAT
This sequence comes from Bungarus multicinctus, assembly GCA_023653725.1. Classification (NCBI taxonomy): domain Eukaryota; kingdom Metazoa; phylum Chordata; class Lepidosauria; order Squamata; family Elapidae; genus Bungarus; species Bungarus multicinctus. The sequence continues at coordinate 1,192,764 of CM042847.1, forward strand.
AAAGAATCCTATTCATATTCATATTCTATTTTCTATTGATTTTATTTTCTATTCTATTATTTTCTATTCTACTCTATTCTATTTTTTATTCAATTCTGTTCTATTCCCTCCAATATATATTCTGTTCTGTTGTCCTGTCCTGTCCTCTATATTCTATTCTATTTTACTGTATTCTCTTATTTCTCTTCTCTTCTCTTAGGGCTGCGATAGAGATGTCAGTGGTCAGTTAAGGTGGGGGCAGATAATGTATGTCTTTGCTTTCCGCCCTTGAAACTCAACGTTTTTTTAAATGCGTCCATCTAGTTTGTTTTATCTTTGCAATTGTTTCCCCACTTTGGTTTTTTTTTTATTTTAATTTCCTGAATCAAATAAAATTTAAAAATTTATCCGGGATGTGGTTATTTTCTTACGGAGCAGCAGCTGGTGCCTGAAGAGAGTGACCTCTGCCCTGGGGCTTCGATGGAGTCCTCCGAGGGCCACAAAGGAGGGAGCTGCCCCTCCTTTGGGCTGCCTCATCAAGCAAGACACCCCACCCCCCAAACACACACACAGCCGTGACTTTCGGAGCTCCTCCTTTCTGTACAGACAGGGACTGGAGGTTAAAACTTATGAACTATGGTTGTAAAATTGGGCATGTCTAGTTTAATGACGATTAGCAGTCTTCCAAGTATTTGAGGGGCTGCCACAGAGAAGAGGGGGTCCATTTATTCTCCAAAGCACCCAAAGGCAGGACAAGAAGCAACAAATGGAAACTCATCAAGGAGAGAAGCAACCTGGAATGAAGGAGGAATTTCCTGCCAGGGAGAACAATTAACCCGTGGAACAGAGGTTGCCTTTGGAAATTGTGGATGTTCCATCACTGGAGGTTTTCAAGAAGAGACTGGACAGCCATTGGTCTGAAATGGTATAAGGTCTGCTGCTTGAACAGAGGGTTGGACTAGAAGATCTCCAAGGTCCCTCCCAACTCTGAGGGTGTTCAGGCGTGATTTGAAGACCTGGCTCTTTGAGCAGGCCGGCCTGGACTGATCCTAAATTGATTTTAATGGGGTTTAAGTAATGAATTTTAAGGTTGGGATTTTAGATTCGGTTACAGCCCTTATTTAATTTTATTTTAACTTTTATATATATGTTGTTTTAGTAGGCTGTGCACCGCCCTGAGTCCTTCGGGAGAAGGGCGGTATATAAATTGAATAAATAAAATAAAAAAAACTCTGTTTCTCTGCTTTATTTATTTTATTAAGGAGAAATTTCCTGCCAGGGAGAACAATTAATCAATGGAACCACTTGCAATCAGAAGTTGTGGGAGCTTCATCCCTGGAGGCTTTCAAGAAGAGACTGAAATGGTCTAAGGCAGAGGTCTCCAAACTTGGCAACTTTAAGACCTGTGGACTTCAACTCCCAGAATTCTCCAGGCAACTGGCTGAGAAATTCTGTAGTTGAAGTCCACAAGTCTTAAAGTGGCCAAGTTTGGAGACTTCTGATCTAAGCGTTGTGCAGGAGTGGAGATAGTGAACAGTGTCTGGAGCAGGCTGAGGAGAATCTTTTCTAAATAAACTTAACCCCAAAAGCAGAGGTGGGATTCAGCTGGTTCTCGAGAACCGGTAGCGGAAATTTTGAGTCGTTCGGAGAACTGGCCAATCCCACCTCTGACTGGCCCTGCCAACCCCATCTCTTCTCTGCCTCCCATTGAATCCCAACTGATCGGTTGGGGCTCCTTTGGTTGACCTGCAGAGGAGAACAGAGCTGGAAAGCAGGTCAGTGGGGCGGAGAGGGAAGGGTGATTTTGCAGTATATCCTTCCCTTGCCACACCCACCAAGCCACACCCACCAAACCACATTACTCCCACCAAGCCATGCCCACAGAACCAGTAGTAAAAAAAATTGAATCCCACCATTGCCCAAAAGATTATCTAAAAAAGGAACTCACTGTTATTATTGAAGTGGTGGTACAAGTATTTGGAGAAAAACTTTAAAATTGGGGGCCAGGGGGTGGGGGAGGAGAAAATATTTGGAAAATTAAAACCTTAAAATGGACAGATACTGTATTGAAAAGGCATTTTAAAATGCTGGAATCATACATTTTTTAAAAAAACCAGAATATTATCTTACTACTTTTTGCAGTTGTAACTTCGAATGGTCCCTAAAGAATTGTGGGGACTGCCTTGTCTCGTGTTTGTAATTTGCATAAATTGTAATTTGAGGCCAGCTCAATTTCCTTGGGGAACGGGAATGCTCATTTCCGGAATTTCTAAATAATGCTGGCTGGAGATTTTGTGGGATTAAAATCCCCTCGTCTGGAAGATGCCTCGGCTGCTGAAAACTATTTCAAGCATTTTAAATTGACACCCTGTTTCCACCTCCTTTTTTGGGAATCTGGCCTTCAATGCAGTTTCAAGTGAAATAAAATATACCTTCCAAGTTATATTAAAAAAGGAAAAGAAAAATGAAGGAGCGTTATCCTTTCACGCAAGAATTCCCAAATTCTGTCAGAGGCAGGCTATCATGCCCGTCGGACTTTGACTCGGAGGGGGAGGCCGATCAGCTGACAGGGAGTGGGAGTGGGAGTGGGGCTCCGTTGGCTGTGGAAGAAACTGGGGAAGGGCAACGTCCGGCTGGGCAGAGCCAGAGGAGAGGGAGAACAAGAGAGAGGGAATTCAGAGGAAGACCCAGGCCCTTTTCATCCTAGGGCACGCAGGGAGGAACGGAGAAGGGAGCAACAGGGGTTGCATGGCTTACGGGGAGGAAAGGGCCCTGATTCCCTTCATTAGCCGCAGCTGGGAACAAAATGTTTAAAAAGAGAAGCTGCACGCAGTAAGTTGATGGGTGCAAATTATGAATTTATCTGGTATCGTCGTGGCTCATCTGTGTTCCTGGCGTCTTCCCAACTGTGTAAGTTTTACCGTCTGAAATTCCTTCTCCTGCCCTGTCAAGCTAATTACTTCAGTTTGGTTTGTTTGGATTTTTAGTTACAGTCTGTATGTACCTTGTTATGGACTGAATTTTCTGCAGTCAAAGGCTGTTCCTGGGAGAGTTTTTCTCCAGCTGAAGATAACCTGGACATTGGGGGCACAGTTGGAGACAATAAAGGGACTCTTCTTGCTTATTTGATTGGGTTGCCTTTGTGCCACGCCCCGTTGGGTCATCACACAGGCTGTCTTTGCTCCACAATAGAGAAAAGAGGGAGCTTCCTGCTTTCTTTCGGCTCAGCCCAATTCCCAGGGTTGTTGTTGCAGGGAAAATAGGAAGTGGAAGGAGTATTAGATATGTTCACTGCCTCGAATTGTTCTCAAAAAAATAAATGAAGGTAGGATATAAATAATAGGTAAACAAAGGAAAAAAATTAAGCTGAATTCCCCCAGCCCAGCCCAGCCCAGCCCAGCCCAGCCCAGCAATACCTACTCGAGAGGAAGCGATGATGACACTTTTAGGATCCAACTTCTCCGAATCGTTCACCTGCCGCACCGTGCTCCAGACGTTGTAATCGGCGAGAGGATCACAGACCACCTCTGAATAGAATAGAATAGAATAGAATTCTTTCTTGGCCAACTTGATTGGACACACAAGGAATTTATCTTCGGTGCAGAAGCTCTCAGTGTACACAAAAAAAAAATACATTCATCAAGAATCATAAGACACAGCAGTGATAGTCATAGGGTACTAAATAAGCAATCAAAATACCAGGAAACCAAATAAAACAATATAAATCATAGAGATACAAGCAACAAGGTTATAGTCAGAAGTGGGAGGAGAAAGGCAATAAGAAGGATAAGAAGAAGAATAGTAATACAGTCTTAGTAAATAAGCTGACAGTGTTGGGGGAATGAGTTGTTCAGCAGAGCATTGGCATGCGGGGGAAAACTCATTGTGTCTAGTTGTTTTGGTGTACAATGCTCTATAACAGGGGTCTCCAACCTTGGCAACTTTAAGCCTGGCGGACTTCAACTCCCAGAATTCCCCAGCCAGCAAAGCTGGCTGTTCTGACCAAGGCTTCCTGAGACCGTAATTAAGCACACACTTAGTCCAAACAACTCTTTGTTTTATTTCAATGCTGGGAATTAAGTTCATTCCCAGCCTGTAATGAGTCCCAAACAGTCCCTCGATATAAGCACCCACCTTTCTCTCCTTTGAATGGCTGCCAACAACTAAAGTGAATATTAACTGAAAAAAAAAAAAACCCAAACAGAGTACAAAGTCCACACAAAGCTTCAAGGATTAATCCGAATAGAGCGAACGACTTTGCTTCCTGCAAAGGTTTCTTCACCTTTGCCTCTCTTTTAGACCTTAGGGGAGGGGCAATTACCTCCCAGCCTTACTCCCAAGTCACCCCTTTTGTCTTAGCTGCTCTGGCCTTCTGGCAGCTCTGCGCATATGCGAACTGGGAACAGGCTCCCCTTGATCCTCTGCTTTGTTGCTGTCAGACTCCAGAGGCTCTGAAGGCAGCACCCCACTCCCAGGTGGTCCTGGCCCCATCCCTGCATCAGATGCAGGACCCTTGTCCAAGTCCTCTCCAGACTCCCGGACTGGTCCCTGTTCTTCCCTACTGTCCAATTCTGCTGCCGCCTGCACAGGCTGCCAGCAAACCACAACACTGGCTGGGGAATTCTGGGAGTTGAAGTCCGCCAGGCTTAAAGTTGCCAAGGTTGGAGACCCCTGCTCTACAGCATTGTTTTGAAGGGAGAAGTCTAAACAGTTTATGTCCAGGATGTGAGGGGTCTGTAGATATTTTCACAGCTCTCTTTCTGACTCGTGCAGTAGACACATATCCTCCACGGAAGGCAGTGGCCATGACACCGCTGCCCATTTCATGACCCTGGGAAGTGCCACCCTCCCACCCACTCCTGCCCCACCCAGCACCAGCCATGGGGGACCTGTGGGGGCTCCACTTTGGCCAACTGCCCAGTGTGACCCAGGCAGAAAGGCCATCCAGAAATGCTGGAAACAGCCAGCTCGACCTTGTTCCCAAAAGCCAGAAATCCTGGCAAACAGGGTGCAGGGAGTGCTTGGCATACAACCACAATGGAGATTGGAACCCCTGTAACTAAGTGATGCGGTCATTAAGGGAGTCGCGCCTGGTTTTAAGGGTATCGTGCGGTGAATTAAGTGAACTCGGCTTCCCTCACTGATTTTGTTTGTTGGAAGCCCCAGCAGAACAGAACATGGCGATGGCAAGCTCATTACATACCTAATTCACACCCGACCCCAATTTGATCATCCTGGACATACTGAAGAGTCCATGAAATGAGATAAACCTTCAGTCCAGATTAACCGTGCTCAGTTTTGGCACTCAGAGGACCACAAAGCTGCACCAAATCAGCTGCCCTATGGTTTAAAAGATGATGGCCCGGGATCCAATAGTAGAGTTAGAATAAAACAACAGGGTTGGAAGGGACCTCAGAGGTCTTCTAGTCTAACCCCCCCTTGGCTCAAGCAGGAGACCGTACGCCATTCCAGACAAATGGCTGTCTAATCTCTTCTTCAAAACCTCCAGTGTTGGAGCGTTCGGTGGTACAGTGATTAGAGTGCAGTACTGCAAGCTACTTCTACTGCAATTTGGCAGTTTGAATCTCACCAGGCTCCAGGTTAACTCAGCCTTCCCTCCTTCTGAGGTGGGTAAAATGAGGACCCAGATTGCTGGGGCAAGAGGCTGACTCTGGAAACTGCTTGGAGAGGGCTGTGAAGGCACTGTGAAGCAGCATATGTCTGTGCTATTGCTGTTTTCCTTCCTTCCTTCCTTCCTTCCTCCTTCCCTCCCTCCCTCCTAGTGATTAGAATGCAGTATAGCAGGCTAACTCTGCCCATTGCCAACAGTCTGAATCCCACCAGGCTCCAGGTTGACTCAGCCTACCCTCCCTTACGAGATGGGTAAAATGAGAACCCAGATTGCTGGGGGCTAGAGGCTGACTGGAAACTGCTTAGAGAGGGCTGGAAAGCACTGGGATATAAGACTAAGTGTTGTTGCTATTGCTATTCACAATTTCCGAAGGCAACTTCTGTTCCCTGGTAGGAAATTTCTCCTTCATTCCAGGTTGCTTCTCTCCTTGGTTAGTTTCCACCCACTGCTTCTTGTCTTGCCCTCTGGTGTTTTGGAGAATAAATGGACTCCCTCTTCTCTGTGGCAGCCCCTCAAATACTGGAATGCTGCTATCATGTCCCCTTTTCATTAAACTAGACATGCCCGATTTTGCAACCATAGTTCATATGTTTTAGCCTCCAGTCACCCACAATTTCTGGAGGTGAGACATTCAACTGATGAATTGATGTGGGATTTTAGAACAAGAGAATTGGGACCTTGGAGGTCTTCTAGTCCAGCCGCCTGCTCAAGCAGGAGACCCTCTGCCATTCCAGACAAATGGCTGTAAAGTCTCTTCTTCAAAGCCTCCAGTGATGGAACACCCACAACTGCTGAACAACCCAACAATTTTCAACAACTTTAATAACTGAAGGGTTACTAAGTGAAGGACCCCTGTGTTGTGGTTCATCAGCAGCAGGTGAGGACGGCTGAGGTCTCAGAGAGGGAGGACTCAGATGAGGGGCCTGTGTGTGAGGCAGGGATGGGGCCAGGACCATCAGAGAGTGGAGTGCTGCCTTCGGGGATTGTGGAGGCTGGCAGCAATGAAGAGGTCCCCGAGGAGCCCATGCCCAGCACGCGTGCATGCAGGGCTGCTCGAAGAAAAGAGCAGCTGCAGCAGCACAGGCGACCCGGGAGTAAGGCTGCAAGGTAATGGCCCCTCCCTCAAGAGATAAAAGCCAGCTGAGAAACCAGAGTTCTTTGCAGGAAACAAAGAAGTTTTTGCACTCAAGTCTGGTGGATGTTCAAAATATCTTGGTTGGTATTTGGAGTCTCTTTGATTTATTGTTTAGGAACTTTATCTAGTGTTCTTGGCAGCCTTGCACCACCTTGGCAAGGCTCGTTCTTATCAGAGACAATGAGTTTGAAACAGGCTTTTAACCGGGAAGGAACGGAATTCGTAAAGAATCATTCAAAGGTTTTGCTGTTACCTCCGTCTGGTGTTTGTTTCCTTGGGACAAGGTTTGGGTCAGAACACCCTGTGCCAATAAAGACAGTATATCCCCAAGAATGGGGGTCTTCTAAGAAAGAATGGCTTGACTCAGGAAACCCCGGAATCTTCTCTTCGACTTCCAGAGCCCCTCCACATGTTGTATGCAATCCCAAACTGATTACAGTTCCAGTGCAGACGACGCTAACACCTATTTCTGCCTGAGCTTTTCCCACTCTAGGGAGGGTCAGCCTCGGCGTGCTCGGGCAGCCCTTGGTGTGAGGTAGGCTGGGCATCCTTGCATTGAGTTCGAGGTCTGGGCCGGATGGACTGGTCGCTCCCCACCCTCCCCTCCCCTCCCCCTTCCTGGGCTCACCTGGGTTGAGGCTGAAGGTGCTCTGAATGAGGCTGCGGCGCATGCAAGTGACGGTGCTGGTGACGGCGTGCATGTGGGAGGAGAGCTGCATGGCGCAGAGCGGATACTCCGGGCCGGAGCCGTTCTGAGGTGTGTTGTATTTCTGGTAGCACTAAGAAGCAAGCAGGGAAGAAGAGATGGGTTTGTAGACAGAGGCAGGCCTATCTACTGTCAGGATTCCAGCAATCGCCCTCTTGAAATCATGATCCTCGAGCCAAACTTCAACCAACTTCAAAGGATTCATTAGAGGCGATATACTGGCCCTGCCCTGTATGAAGCCAACGCAGGCAGACGTCATTTCCAGTCCCCTGTGACCCTGTTTCCCCCCCTCCCCCCTGGGTGTGTCATAAATCAGATTCTCCAATTGAGCACCTTCACGTTCTCCAATTAAATATATTCACAGATGAAAGCTCTGGTAGTTTAGTTACAGCCTTTTAAAGATAAAGAGTTGGAATGTACTTCTGCTCCCAAACTGCTGCACGGCTCTTCCAGATTTCCTCCCACCCCTTTTTTATGGCAGCCACTAAAACAAGCATAGAGATGTTCTATGAGTCGACATCTTCTCTGATAGCAGTGAAGTCTCAAAATTAGTACAAGTAGTCCTCAGCTTACGACCACAGTCGAGTCCCAACATTTCTGCTGCTAAGCGAAACTGTGGCCGAATTTGGCCCCATTCTACGACCTTTTTTGCTACAGTTGTTATGTTGAATCTCTGCCGTTGGTACATTCGTAACCCGGTCATTAAGTGAATCTGACTTCCCCATTCACTTGCCGGAAGGTCGCCAAAGGGGAATCACTTGACCCCGGGACACTGCGCCTGTTGTAAGCATGAGTCAGTTGCCAAGCTTCTGAATTGTGATGTGATCCTGGGGAGGCTGCAACGGTTGTTAAGTGTGAAAAATGGTCGTAAGTCACCTTTTTCAGTGCCGTTGTAGCCATAGCCATATCACTTAGACTTAAATTCTGCTTTGCAGTGCTTTTACAGCCCTCTCTAAGCAGTTTACAGAGTCATCCTTTGCCCCCCTCATTTTATCCACCTTGGAAGGATGGAAGGCTGAGTCAACCTTGAGCCAGGATCGAACTGCTGGCAGTGGGCAGAGTTTAGCCTGCAATGCTGCATTTTAACCACTGTCAGGAAGGGAGGGAGGGAGGAAGGGAAGCATTCCTGTGGATTATGTGCTTTTTCTTTTCCCCAACAGATTACAGGAAGTCTTTCAGTGACCACTCAGTTATTTTGGCACTGAACAAAGGGATTTACAACTGGTCTCCTGAGTTACGGTCCATTGCAAGGCCCTGCAGTCATGTGATGTTTACAATCAGATCACATAATGATGTAAATTCCATCTTGTAGTCTTAATAGCAATAGCAACAGGACTTATATCCCGCTTCCCAGTGCTTCCCAGCCCTCTCTAAGTGGTTTACCGAGTCAGCCTCCTACCCCAAACAATCTGGGGCCTCATTTTACCCACCTGGGAAGGACAGAAGGCTGAGTCAACCTGGAGCCTGGTGAGAGTCGAATTGCCAAATTGCAATCAGCTGACAGTCAGCAGAAATAGCCTGCTGTACTGCACTCTGACCACTGCACCACCGCGGCCCATTGTAACTTCAAACTGTCACTAAATAAACTCTTGTAAGTTGAGGACTACGGTGCCTGTACTAACTTTGATACTTAACTTGCGTGCTTTAAAATGTTCTCCCATCCATCCTGCTGCAGGGAAGCACAGCAGAATCTCCATGAAATCCAGTACCTGCTTGATGACCTCGCTTTCGCTTTCATCCTGAAGAAGGAAGATGGGGAAGCCAAAGTCCAGGTAGGAGAGGCTGTTCCCCAGATAGTTCCACTTGGTCAGGCTGCAGTGGGCGTACTCTGGGCCATAGCTGCTGTTGTAGACCCCTGAAAGGAGGAGAGGAGAGGCAGAGGAGGGGTTAACCTGTGAAATCACGGTAGCCTGTGTGATGATCTGGGGTGTGACCCAAAAATAACACAGTCACCAAAGTAGAATAAATTCCCTTTAATGCCTCCAACTTGGGCCCCAATGTCCAGTTATCCTCAGCTGGAGATCAAACTCTTCCAAAAACAATCTATGAAGGGAGTAAATGCAGTTCGAACCCAAAGTAAAGATAATTAGAAATTTAAAAACCCAACACAAACCACACTGAAGTAATTAACATAGCAGGCCAGGATGATAAATTGCAGATTTCCAAAAGATAACGAAGCACCCACAGTTGGGAGGATGCCCAAACCCAGATAAAGCCTCGACCAAGATAATGCAGGCTTTGCTTCCAGCAAGGAGCTGTGTAAAACGCCCCTCTTACATCCTGTTCTCCCAGCTACAACTAATGAAAGGGATCAGGGCCCTTTCCTCTCCCATAAACCACGTTGCTCCCTTCTCCGTTCCTGCCTGCATGCCCTAGGATGAAGAGGGGGTGGGCCTGGGTCTTCCTCTGAATGCCCAGCCGGACTGTGCCCGTCCCCCATTTCTTCCACAGCCATGGGAGCCCCACTCCCACTGCCTGTCAGCTGCTCAATCTCCCCCTCAGAATCAGACTCCAACAAGGGATGACAAGCTACTTCTGGGACGAGAAGAGCCACATGCGCCCAGGTGTGGAAATTGTGGCCTGGCTCTGAGCTAGGAAGCTTTCCCGAAAAGCCTTCTCCACGTTTGACTGAGAAACTAAGTCAAGTCTTGGGGGAGGGCCAGAACAACGAATTAAAAGTCGGGGGCTGTGAAGAAAAAAAGAGGAATGAGCAGAAGTAGGAGTGGAAAGGAAGTAGGGAAACTGGGAAAAGGGCAGGAATCAAAGGAAGAGGAGACAATTGAAACGAAGTCTGTTTAGTGGCACACAAGGGCCACATGGATCGTCTGGAAGAGACCTCGAAGAAAGCGAGTTATGGTTACAGACCTTGGGTGTGTTGCACAGGAAGAATAAACCCCTGCTCGGCACCTGGCCTTTTTCTTCTCCTGTTTTAATTTTGTGTCTTTCCTAATATTTTTATCATTTTTTTTAATATTAATAACGTAACTTTGCACAATGGGCAAGGGGAAGGGAGGGAGGGAAGGAAGAAAGAGACGGAGAGGGAAGGAAGGAAGGAAGAGAAAGAAAAGGAAGGAGAAAGAGACAGGGAAAAAGGAAGGAAAAGAGGAAAGGAAGGAAGTGACAGGGAGGATGGAAATGGGGGAGGGAAGGAAGGGAAAGAAAAAGGAAGGAGAAACAGGGAAAGGAATGGAAAGAAAGAAAGGAAGGAAGGAGGAAAGAAAGAAAGAAAGAAGAAAGAAAGAAAGAAAGAAAGAAAGAAAGAAGAAGAAAGAAAGAAAGAAAGAAGAAAGAAAGAAAGAAAGAAAGAAAGAAAGAAAGAAAGAAAGAAAGAAAGAAAGAAAGAAGAAAGAAAGAAAGAAAGAAAGAAAGAAAGAAAGAAAGAAAGAAAGAAAGAAAGAAAGAAAGAAAGAAAGAAAGAAAAAGAAAGAAAGAAAAAGAAAGAAAGAAAGAAAGAAAGAAAGAAAGAAAGAAAGAAAGAAAGAAAGAAAGAAAGAAAGAAAGAAAGAGTGACAGGGGGAGAAAAACAGGGAGGAAGAGAAGAAAGGGAGAGGGAGGGAAGGAAGGAAGGGAGAGAAAGAGGAAGAGAAAACGAAAAGGAAGGGAGGGTAGAGAAGGAGAGAGGAAGGAAGAGAGGGAAGGAAGGAGAAACTGACAGGGAGGGAGGATGGAAAGGGGGAGGGGGGAGGGAAGAAAGGAGGAAGAGCAAGGGGAGGAGGAAGAAAATATTCTCAAATCACACTGCGTCTTCTATAACTGGCATCCTTTCCTGTGCTGCCCTTCCATTCCTCCCAATTAGTGTGACTCTATTCCTCCTTGTGATACCCAACATGCCTTAAACAATGGTGCCGTTTGTGCCCGTATCCTGGGGCCTTTTTACAGCAGAGCACGAACAAGAGTCTGCTTGTGGTTTTCTGTCGTGTTTTTTTCCCCAGGCTCACATTTTTCCCCAGCTGCCTGATTCCCTGGCCACTAGGCTTCCTCACACATCTGTAAAGCATCTTCCGGCATGTGAGAACTCCACATTGCAACTTCTCTCCACAGGCAACTAACTAGTAGCTTCTCAAATTCCCCAAGCATTTCTGAAGGGCTCGATTCCTCTTAGCAGGGACAAGACTTTGTCAGCCCAAATCTCTGCAAGGTGATGATGATGATGAAGAGAGGGAACTTTCTCACTTTTTTCAGCTTAAGCAAGATAAAATACAAATGAAAATAATAGGAAAGTGGCGAAAGAAAGGAGAGTGAAATGTCAGGGGGTCAAAAGGAAGAAATAAAACATTGACTTCCAAGTTTTTCAGTGCAGTAAAATACAGAATTACAAGCTCCACTTTTTTACTTTCTCAGCTTAATGTGGACTGGCCACAAACAAACTAATACCAACAAACTAAGAGCAAAACCCAAAGACCACATTTCATTCCACCCCCCTACCTGGAGCACAAAGTCCAGGAAGGAGTTTCCAGGTAGACGCGTGCTATTCTCTAAATCAGGGGTGTCCAACCTTGGCCAATTTAAGACCTGTGGACTTCAATCCCCAGAATCCCTCAGGCAGCCATGATGGCTGGGAAATTCTGGGAGTTCATGAACCCTGGGCCCTATCTAACAAAATGAAATTCAGTGTAGAGAACAGTAAAGTCTTAGACAAGAAAAACTCAAAGTACACCTATAGACTGGGTGAAACCAGGCTCAATAGCAGTAACTCTTAAGAGGGATCTTGGAGTCTGAGGGGACAACCAGCTAAACAGGAGCCAGCAGTGTGCTGCAGCAGCCAAAAAAGATAATGCAATCCCAAGTTGTATTAACAGAGGGATACAATCAAGATCAAGGGAGGTACTAATACCACTCTATAAAGCTTTAGTAATGCCACACCTAGAGTGCTGCATCCAGTTTTGGTCACCACTTTATAAAAAAAAGGTTAAGACTCTAGAAAGAGTGCAGAAAAAAGCAACCAGGATGATGAGGGGATTGGAGACTGAAACATGCAATGAACAGCTGCAGGAACTGGGCCTGGCTAGTCCAGTGAAGAGAAGGACCAGAGCAGACAGGAGAGCAGCCTTCCAGTATTCGAGGGGCTGCCATAGAGAGGAGGAAGGGGGTCAAGCCATTTTCCAAGGCCAGACAAGGAACAATGGATGGAAACTGAACACGGAGAGATTCAATCTGGAAATAAGGAGGAATTTCCTGACAGTGAGAACAATCAATCGATGGAACAGAAGTTGCCTTCAGAAGTTGTGAGAACTTCATCCCTGGAGGCTTTCAAGAAGAGACTGGACTGCCTTCTGTCACAAATGGTGTAGGGTCTCCTGCTTGGACAGGGGGGTTGGACTAGATGACCTACAAGGTCTCTTCCAACTCTGTTAATCTGAAACTGTCTGATCAAAGGCCTGGAGGCTAAAGCATACGATGAACTGGCTAGTCTAGGGAAGAGAAGGACCAGGGGAGACAGGAGAGCAGCCTTCCAGTATTCAAGGGGCTGCCCCAGAGAGGAGGAAGGGGGTCAAGTTATTTTCCAAGGCCAGACAAGGAACAATGGATGGAAACTGACCAAGGAGAGATTCAACTTGGAAATAAGGAGAAATTTCCTGACAGTGAGAGCAATAAACCCCTGGAACAGAAGTTGCCTTTGGAAGTTGTGAGAGCTTCATCCCTGGAGGCTTTCTAGAAGAGACTGGGCTGCCTTCTGTCAGAAATGGTGTAGGGTCTCCTGCTTGGCCTGGGGGTTGGACTAGAAGACCTCCAAGGCCCCTTCCAACTCTGTTAATCTAATTAAACCATTTAAAGAAAGTCCATTTAAAGAAGCATTTAGAGTCCATTCAGGGTTCTGTTGGGTCAGCCAGGAGGGAGCCCACCCAGGGAAGGACTTGAGACCAGCTGGAAGGGCCCAGAGAGAGCAACGCTGGCTTCAGTGCTCACCGTAGCCGTCATTGGGACACTGAAGACCAGGAGAAAAGCCTTCCGATGGGCTGGTCTTGGAGACGGCCACGGCCACGCCTGCAATCCGAGAGCTGCCCTTCAGCTTCTCCATCACCGGTCTGTTAAAAGAACCACCTTGTGCTTAGTGTATATATGACTGTACGGTGACACACATAGTCCTCGACTTACAACGGTTCATTTAGTGGCCATTCAACAACAGAACTGGGGGGAAAAGTGAGTTATGCAGGGGTGGGCTGCTATTGGCTGACCCCGTCCCCAACCCTGCCCCTCCCAGGAGTCCCCCCCCCCGTGGATCCCAGGTAATTGCAGGGCCTGCGCGGAGGTTCAGGGAGGGAGAAAAACGGGCCCGTTTCCGGCCTCTGGAACCCCGGGAAGCCTGTTTCCGCTGTCCCGGAGGCTCAAGGAAAGCCTCAGGAGCCCTGGAAGGTGAAAACGCCATGCCCACCATGGCCACACCCACCCAGCAACCTGGCAGGGAACTGGTTGCTAAAATTGGTGAAGCCCACACCCCTGGACTTACGACCGTTTTTCAGAGTTAAACACCTTTTGCAACACCCTTGATCAAAATTCAGGGACTTGGGAACTGACTCGTGTTTATGACGGTCGCTGTGCCCCTGGGGTCATGTGATTTCCCTTGACATAAGCGTAGCCATTTTATTTAGTCTTCTTATATATTCCTTTCCTTTCTTTCTCTTCGCTGGATATGGGGGGGGGGGAAGGGTATTGGGCTTGCCACATTCCTAAGGTGGGAGGAGCGGAGATAGAGAGAGTTGTTTAGGTTAAGTGGTTCTCCTTCCCGTGGGAACGAAAGCTGACCCCGCTAAGACCTGGAGGTGGAGACTGATGACGCCAGACAAAATTTGATTTACTTCTATTGGGGAGTGTCACTTTTGGGGGCTGTTTCTAATTTCCAATATTATGTGGTGTAATTCCGGGTTGGGTCAGATCCAGAATGACAACGGACTTTGCCAATCTGATGCTTTACCTAAATAAAAGAAATTGTTATTGAAGATGGACTTTGCTCTCTTCTTTTTGAATGGATTTCATCGCTTGGAAACCTGACATTTGTTTACAATGAAACTCTAGAAGAACACATCAAGTCCTTTTGCGATCTTCTGTAAAGCCCGGTTCGCTTTACAACTGTGTTAATTGCTTAACAACTGCAGTGATTCACTTAATGACGGGAGCGAGAAAAGTCGTAAAATGGGGGCAAAAACTCACTTAAACAAGTGCCTCAACTAACAACAGAAACGTTGGGCTCAATTGTGGTTGTAACTCGAGGACCTCCTGTATTTATCGGCGACCATAGCACCAAGGGGATGAAATATAATCGTGCAGGGTTGATGTATGCTGGCTGGAGAATTCTGGGAGTTGAAGTCCACAAGTCTTAAAGTGGCCAAGTTTGGAGAGCTCTGGCATAAAGCAAGGACGACCTGTATCTGTAATGCTGCATCCCAAAAAAGGGCAGCAGCTGAATTCAACTATTCAGCGACGCCAAGCCCAGATTCATGGCTTGTATTCACACCAAAGTGGGGCAGAGGGCCCAGCTAGGAAAGTGAGAGCGCGCTCTTTCATTCATCGCACGCAATTCTGGCTCGTGTCTGCTTGGGAAAGTAGAAAAACACAAACAGAAGTCCTTCGACCAAAACAGCAGGTGCCAAGCGATGAAGCCATGTTTTTCTTTACGGCAAGTATCTCCTGGGACGCTGAAGTCAAACAATGTGTTTGGTCACCGGGTAACAGAAGAGCACCTTGCTAGAGTCAAGGGTGACAATCAATTATGTGTCCTAGAGTCAGTCAGAATTCCGGCACTTATCCCCATTTAAATCATGAGTCTTGGGCCAAACTTCCAATACTTCAAAAGGATTTATTGGGAGTTAACATGCCGGCACTGAGGCACATCGTTCACTGTCACCCTTGACCCTGGTTTTCCCTCATCCCCTGGGTGTATCATGATTCATATTCTCCAATGGGACACCTCCATAGCCCAGAGTCATCAATCATGTTCTCCAGTTAGAATTTTGCATGGCAGTAACTTCAATCACCTGCTCCAGTCATCTTTGAAAAACTATGTATGGAATGCACTTTCAATTTCCAATATATATTCCATATATCTATCTATCTATCTAACTATATTCGGCAAGATCCCACACACCATCTTCAGGCTGGTGCTTTCGGCTTTGTGTTTTGTATTTTGTGCTTGTTTTGTTCACACAAGCACAAAGCTGAAAGCACCAGCCTGAAGATGGCGAGTGGGATTTCGTCGAAACGTTGCCAAGATATTCTCAATCTTACACGGGAAAAGACCCACCGAACACGCCAAGACCTGCATACCTGGACCTGTGAAAATCTATGAAAACAGATACACACACACACACACACAGAGAAATCCTTTCTTCCCCAGAATGCTTTTTTTGGGGGGGAGGGAGAAAGAGGGGAATTCCCACTTACCCTGTAAAAAGCTTTCCATCCAGCAGTACCATGTAAGGGGAGTGTTGGCCATCTGACAGCACCCACTTCAGGTCAGACTCCTTCTCTACCACATGAATGACTCCGGTGTCTCCGAACATAGAGGCTGTTGAGGATAGAGAGGCCGTGGCAGGTGTCACTCAAATGTTCAAAATGTTGCTCACCCTCAATCAGAAGGGGGACTGGTGGGGGGGCTGCATGGGCAGGTCACAAGTGGGGCATTATGTTCAGGTTTCAGCAAACGAACATGAAAGACAGGGTGGATCCTTCTAAGGGTGTTTGGCAGTTGTGGTTGCACTCACCACTCCTTATCACCCATCCCCTCCCACTTGTGACCATATGACTGTCACTTTGTCGCTTGTATCCTTACGATTTATATGGACTGTTTCCTAGTATGATTTGATTGCTTATTGTACCCTATGACTATCATTAAGCGTTGTATCTGATGATTCTTGACTCTTGACTGAATGTCTCTTTTCTTTATGTACACTGAGAGCATTTGCACCAAAGACAAATTCCTTGTGTGTCCAGTCACACTTGGCCAATAAAGAGATTCTATTCTATTCTATTCTAATTCTATTTTATCCTAATTTCCCTTCTCTTCCTTCTCTTCTACAGCAACAGGATTCACAACCCATACAATTGGGAAAAGTCCCACATATTTAGGTCCCAATTTTTTTTAGATTTCTGGGTTGTTTGTAAATACTTAGTGGACAAGAAGACTTCATTGCCCATTTGGTATGGTTTTTGTGGAGCTGTTTGGGTTTTTTTCCCTGCTGGTTTTTTATGAGCTTGATGAGCATCATCTAATGCTTTACGTGTAACCAGCCAGGTAACCTAGAGTTGGGTTATCCACTCTGTCAATGATGGAGCGCTGGGTTTCTCCTTGAATGGGGTGAAACCAGAGCCACTGTGAACAGAGCTATTGTAAGCCACCTCTGCAAAAGGTCATAGGTCAGAGCTGACAGGCTGAGGACATTTGGAGTGGGGAGAGCACGAATTACACACCCCACACCCACAACCAACAGCCTCTGAACAAGTAGATCGCTCCTTCCAGAACACGTTTTATAGCACCCAGAGCCCTTTCACGATGGAGAGGGCCCTTTTCAGGCTCCTGCAAGGTTAGGGCACTCATTCATGTATCTCTAAATGGCTGACCGTTGGCCAAGGGCATTCTCCCCAAACTTGGCCATTGATCCCCATTTAGGGGCGAAGGATAAAATAGCCCACTTTCAGCTTCTGCAGATATTAAAATGCCCATTTTATTCATGAATAAAAATCCAGAAAATGAACCACAGTAGTTTTTTATCGATGTGGCACTGTCCCAGCTATAACTCAATCACCCTCTGAGCCCTTGAAGGATGAAGTAAAGACTGGTTTTGCCTAGCCTTAAACAATACAGTATCTTGAAGACTTTGGATATGACCTCTTTTAGCTCCATTCCAGAGGTAGGTATTAAAGCAGGTTCTGACCAGTTCTGGAGAACTTTTTTTGTAATTTTTTTTTTAAATTTTGAGTAGTTCAGAGAACTGGAAAATGCCACCTCTGACTGGCCCCGCCAACCCCATCTCTTCTCCGCCTCCTGAGTCCCAGCTGATTGGCTGGGTCTCCTTTGGTTGCCCTGCACAGGAGAACTGGAGCTGGAAAGCAGGCTAGTGGGGTGGGGAGGGAAGGGGGATTTGGCAGTATATCCTTCCTCTGCCACGCCCACCAAGCCACGCCCACCAAGCCACACCCATAGGACCGGTAGTAAAAACAATTGAATCCCACCACTGCGCCACTCCTGCGCCCCTCTGGTCTGCAAGCCTGCTTCTAAAACTCGGCAATTTCCCCTACAAAACATTTCACAGGTAGTTCTTGACTTAGAACCATTTCTTTAGTGACCATTCAAAGTTACAGTACTGAAAAAGTGACTGATGATGATTTCCCACATTTATGATCACTGCAGCATCCCTGTGGGATTCCAAATTCCAACGCTTGACGACACCTGGTTCATACTTAGGACAGTCGCCGTATCCCAGATTCACGTGATTTCCCTTTTGCAAAGTCAATAGGGAAGCCAGATTCACTTAACAACCAGGTCACTGTCTTAATAAGTGCAGTGGTTCATTTAGCAACTGTGGCAAGAAAGGTTGTAAAAATGGAAGCATTATTGTTCTACGCTGCCTCTGTATTTTGGAGCTTTGTTGGCATGACGTAGAGCAGTTGGTCTCCAACCTTGGCAACTTTAAGACTTGTGGACTTCAACTCCCAGAATTCCTCAGCCAGCAAAGCCAGGAATTCTGGGAGTTGAAGTCCACAAGCTTTAAAGTTGCTAAGGTTGGAGACCCCTGACAATGAGGGCTCTAGGGACCATCAAAATGGGTTTGGAGCTGCAGGTAGCCTACCTGTGGCCCATACCTGCCTGGCTTATTTACTAGACATGAGTGACTTGCAGTGTCCCCCCCTCCAGGAAATACTCCTTCAACACGGTACTCACACTGGCAGCCTATTTGATGAGTGGCATTCAGGAGACGGACGCAGGTGGCTGTTCTATTCAGCGGGATGTAGATTTTCTTCTCCACCGAGTTACACCAGCCTGAACCTGCACAAAAAGTGATAGGTTTAATAGGATTTTTAAAAATGTATTTAGCAAAAAAAATGTGCCTACAAAACAGGAATATCCTGCTCTGGTGCTGGCAAGGCAGACCAGATTGACCAAGTGTTCATGCAAGCTTGGTGGATTTCAACGGCCAAAATTTACAGCCACTGAATACAAAGTCCAATGCCTTGCCTTAGGCCCAACCTCCATTCCTTATAGACTTTGAAGCAAGGAGAAGGGTGGAAGGAAAGATCCAGGGTAGGGGTGGCAATAGGACAACCATGTAAGTAAAAATATTAACAGCATAAATCATTTAGGTGCACTCATTTGGATAAGCCTTTAAGAACCATTAAGCAGAACCTGAAATCTTGTTTCATAACCCTCTAGCTCCAAATTGAGCAATAAAGATTTCTGAGATTTTGCCCATTTGGAGGCATAAAATTAGAACTGAACCAGAGGGGATAAATTCTTCCCTGGAAATGTCCTCCATGACCAAATACATATATCAAAACAACTAAGTACAGTACAAATACCTCAAATTGTGCAAGTTGTAACTGACACCAGCTGACTTTTCCTCATTATTTATATTCTACTTAAGAGTATTAATACAAGTATTAAGACTCACTATTGACATTCTACTTACAGAATGGCTATCTCTTTACTAAAAAAAGAAAGTAAGTTAAACTTCAGTCTGTTACCAAGCTACAGGTTTGTTCTCAACCAATTTTCCTTTATCTTCCTCCCAAAACAAAAGGAATTTTAGAATACTTTACTAAGATACTGAAGCTAGGAGACCTCTCTCCCTCCGCCCGCTCGATCTTTAGAGCTACCTCCATTTCTATTATCATCATAAACAGCTATCATCACATCCATAATACAACATAGTAAATGCCTGGGAACAAAGGATATAATACAATAACAAAAATCATGTTTAAAAGATGCTAGGTAAATTGAGTCCATGTTTATAAACTTAGTAAAAGTCCACATATTGCAAGGAGACCATTTTTGCAAATAAAAGCAGCAAAGCTGGAGCCCCAAAGCAAAAATAAATAAATAAAATGAGGAGGGGCCATTGCTAAAGACCACTATTTTTATCCCATCTTTATTAATTTATAAGTAACTCAAGGCAGCAAACCTACGGCAGAGAATACTCTTTTGTCCTCCCCCTTTCTCAACAATAACAACGATCCTGTGAGGTGGACTGGGTTGAGAGGGTATATCAGACTCAAACTTTCATGCCTATGGCAGAACTATAACTCGCCGTCTCCTAGTTTCTAGGCAGGTACATGACCAACCAGCAGCATCAGAACCATTACACGCATTTTCAACTTGCACTTGAGAAAGCGACAGCCCAGCCTTGGTCACAAAGCGGGCCCTGAATGGAGATGCCACCCAAAGCCAAGCATCCCGGGTTGGGCATAACCCTGTATTCCATCAAGTCCCCCACAGACCTTTGTTGTCCCTCCGATACTCCAAACCTATGTCTCTTTCTGAAGTTTCCATACAGCTCACTTCAACTGGCGCCCTCATCACCAGTTGGGACTCCAGCTCGACTAATCCCAAACAGCACAAATCCAACCTCTCTTCTAATGAGACTCTTGAAAGCCCAACATCAGACTCCAGATCCCGTCAGCCTGGATGGAAGGGCCTTATCTTTGTACAAAGCCCTGGGGAGAGTCTAATTTTTGACTCAGGATAAAGAGCCAACCAACCCTTTGCTTGTTGTCTCCTATCTACTCTTATCTATCATCTCTAAAACCTCTCTAACACCGATCCATATCTATCTATCAGTATCCACCTATCTGTATCTATCTGTATAGCTATCTATATCTATCCACAGTATCTATCTATCTAGTTTCTGCATCTATCTACCTACCTGTATATTATCTATCTATCTATCTATCTATCTATCTATCTATCTATCTATCTATCTATCTATCTATCTATCTATCTATCTATCTATCTATCTATCTCCTCTATCTACTCATCTATCATCTCTGAAACCTCTTTCTAACACTTATCCATATCTATCTATCCGTATCTATCTGTATCTCTGTATCTATCTTAGTTACCTATTATGTATCATCTATTATATACCATCTATGTACTGTATTTACCAGTTATCTATTATCTATTTACCAAATCTATCAGTCTGGCTATCTTCCTAACTAGCTATCCCTATCATCTTTTTATCTCTCAGATTATCTATCTATCACCTGTCTTTCTATCTATCCAGCCAGCCATCAGACTTTTATCCCATCTTATTAACTTTATAAGTACTTGAAGGTGCAAACATACCGAATACTCCTCCTCCTCCTCCCCACCACCAGCACAACAGCCCTGCGAGGTAGGCTGGCCTGAGAGAGAGAGGACTGCCCCAAAGTCACCCTTTGCCTCCTAGAAGTCCCTGGGGAGACCCTCGTGGCTTGTTCAACAGCCAGACCGGGCCGGCTGGGCACCATGGGAGCTGGAGTTCAGCCTCTCCGGAGGGCAACCATTTGGGGACGATGCTCCAGAGTCCCCGCCCTCCGCCACCCCCCATTCCGTCCCACCGGGCCCGGATCGCCCCCCCACGGGTCTCACCGGGCGCTAGGGCGCACAAGACGATCCCACGAAGGAGCCACAGCCCCGCCGTCGCCGCCTTCATCCTCCGGCCGCTGCAAGGGGCCGCTTCCTCCTCCTCTTCAATAACCACCATCTTGCCGGCAACTTCCGCTTCCTCTCCGGGCGGACCATCTAGGGCGGCGGCCGCGTCTCTATGATCCCGGGCGGAGGTTCTTTCCGGTTCCCGTGAGAAGAGCGTCGGCTTGGCGTCTTCCTCCTCCCTCCGCTAGGGGCCGCGCAGCCGCGCCGCTCTTTTCCCTCTCTGGTCCTTGGCCGGAAGCGGAAGTGGAAGAGTAGGCGCCGTCCCGGCAGTGGTGACGTGGAGGCGGCTGTTGAGGAGGCGACGGGACGCTGTGGAGATGCTCACCAAGTTCGAGACCAAATCGGCCCGCGTGAAAGGTAGGCCGAGCGCCCGAGGGGCGGCGTTAGGACGGGGTGGGGGGGCATCGAAGCTGGCTTGGAAAACCGCTAAGAGGGTGGGGGGTCTCCCGGCTGGTTTGGAAAACCGCTAAGGGGGTCCCAGTCAGGGCCCTGCGGGGCGGGCGAGGTTGAACCCTGCCTCGGTGCCTTTGAAGCAGAAGACGAGTTAGGACTCTCCTTTTACCTTCGGTTGTTCCAGGGTTTGAAGATGGATCGACTACAACGCCCAAAATCCCCCAGCCTGCAAACTTTAAGATGGGCGGACTTCAATTCCCAGAATCCCCCAGGCAGCTATTTATTTATTTATTTTATTTATTTTGTCAAACAATTATTAGATAACAGGTATAAGTATAAACATGGTTATAAATACATGAAATGGATACGAATAAAAAAAAAGGAACAATAGGACATGGACGGGAGGCACGTTTTGTTGCGCTTATGCACCCCTGTACTGTGCTGGCTGGGGAACTCTGGGAGTTGAAGTCCACCCATCTTCAGGGGCCCAGCTGGAGAAACACGGAGTTGTTCAGGTTAAATCCCCCCCCCCCCCCCCCCAGCGCTCCAGAAGGCTGCAACAAAGCAAGAAACAAAGCATCAGAATCCACGTAAAGCAGATTTTGCAGAGGACTGGAAACCTCTGTAAAAATTGTTTCATGCATAGAAAGGTTTTGTGGGAGGAGGATTTTGTAGTCAGGATTCTTGATTGAGTTCCCCAAGGCCAAAATGTTGCTTTTGTGCTTATCGATTGAATTAATGTCTAGCATGGTAAAAGTCTTTAATTTGTCAATGTCTCTGGCCGCTGATGTGACAGTGATGTTACAATGGCAAAACTCTGCAACCATTAGAACAATGAAAAACATTAAAGCAATAAAG
Source organism: Bungarus multicinctus (assembly GCA_023653725.1). NCBI lineage: Eukaryota > Metazoa > Chordata > Lepidosauria > Squamata > Elapidae > Bungarus > Bungarus multicinctus. The sequence continues at coordinate 1,215,091 of CM042847.1, forward strand.
TAGGGCTGTCAAACTGGATTTCGTGGAGGGCCGGATCAGCATTGTAGTTCTCTGCAGGCCAGTGGGGAGGGGGGTGGCAGACAGACACCTCCTACAGCACCCTGCTGGCCAAGACGGGTGCAGAGCCAACACCTCTTTTTTGGCCTCCATGGCATCCTGCAGCACTCTCCTGTTTTTGGCCGGCAAAGGCCCTGCAGGCCAGTCCTTTGATATTTCCAGGCCAGTCCCGTGGGCCAGATTTAAGCAACCTGCAGGCTCACGGGCCTTGAGTTTGGCACCACTGCAATAAAGTGTTCCTCCTTCCACATGTGTCTAAGTAGGTGGAAAGTTATGGGGGTTTGGCAGTGATAGGATTTAGAGACCCAGTTGATCAGCTGGGACTCAATGGGAGGCAGAGAACAGATGGGGTTGGTGGGTCCAGTGAGAGGGGGGATTGGCCGGTTCTCCAAACTAGTCAAAATTTCCACTACTGGTTCTCCAGAACTGGTCAGAACCGGCTGAATACCACCTTGGGTTTGGCCATCAGCATATCTGTAGAGTGAAGACAGTGCCGTTGTAATTTTGCAAAGATACTGTCAGCTGTCCCAACTTGGCTAGGTAGCAAGAGGCCACGGCTACAAAGAGTATGCTTTACTAAGCAAATTGACTACAGCATAGCAAAGCCGACTCTTAAAAGATCTGTGCCCAAAAGCATCTGGTTCACTTTTCCATTTCTCCCCCATTAGTTATCTGTTGCTGTCCAATTATGGTACAGTCAAACAGATTGTTTTGGTAACAGTCCCTGGCTTGGCAGGCAAGATGGTGCTGCATTCCAGGATGTGACCTTACAACTGTCGGTGGCTCTCACAGGATGGCACGATGAGTGATTTCGATTATGGCAGACTGGCATATAATAAGCCCTAGCTTGCAGGCTGACAGATATGCCCCGATGGAGAGTTAAAGAATTCTTATAACTGGATTCACAAACTATACTAGATCTGTTACTCCCCACCTGACTTGTGTTGTGGGAATCCAGCCTCAACCAAGACTTGGCACAGATTATAGATAATGCCCGTACTGTACTAAGTTAGGGGGGGAAATTGAGCTACTAAGCAAGTTGGTTTGCTAGTTGTAAAGAGTGTCAGAGTTCTTAGCCTGGTGTTCCTTTGGATCCAAGTAGGAAAGGTAAATTATTTTTGTGCCATATCTGTCATCAGACGTTGGTTATCAGGTTGGCGATCCTATCAACAGCCGCACAAAATGAGCTGCTGAGATTTGTCCAAACCAGTCCCTTAGATTTTGAAGCCATGGTGTTGCTCTTCTGCCTGGACCTTGTCTGCCTTCAATCTTTCCCTGGAGGATTAAATGAAGTAGGACGTATATTTCCGGGGGTATCCCATGTCCAAAATATTCTAACTTTCACTTTTTATGGTTTTGATGATTTCCCTTGGCTTTCCCAGGTGGCTTAGGGAGATCAATATCTTCTTATAACTAAAAGGAGAGGTCTCCCATAGAAAACAAGGCGAGATTTTTTTTTTAAATCACTTTATATATAGATCAAAACATAAAGTTCAGAGTTGTGCAAGACCTCTCGCTGTCTGAACCAGTTCTTATCAGAATTTCGCATTCTTACTTGTTATTTCAAAGGACTAAGATCATTAATCAAAAGTGCTGCTAGCTACTCAGAGACACACCCATCTCCTCCTCCCTCCAGATTTGTTCTCTTCCTAGAAAAGATGTACATTTGTCCTTGGTTTACGCCCGGACACTTAGTGACCCTTCAAAATTACAACAGAGCGCCCCCCCCCCCCCGAGAATGCTTCTGACCCATTTCTGAGGTCCATAACCCCCACAGTTATGTGGATACTCAACAACGAGCCTGCATTTATGGTCCTTTGCAGTGTTGCACTATCATGTGATTATGCTTTACGATGTTTTTGCTCAAAACTGGTATTTTCTTCTTGGTTTTCTGCAAAAATGATCCACTGCAAACAATGGGTTCACTTTACCACTACGGTGGTCGTTTAACAAGTCAATACTGCTGCAGAAAAGATCATAAAAATGGGGTCCATTCATGTGAACCCCACCTCACATTATGACCATCAGTAATTACTACTACAGTCTTAAGGCTCCATTATGATATACATGAAGGACTTCACCTGTATTGTATATTAAATGTTGTACAGGTTTTCTGCATGTGCTGTGGAAGATAAAAACAGCAGCTGACTTCCAAGTAACAAGAATTATTTTTGCCTCTTGTTTTCAGGGCTGAGCTTCCATCCTAAGCGGCCTTGGATCCTAACAAGTTTGCACAATGGGGTGATCCAGCTCTGGGACTATCGGATGTGCACCCTCATTGACAAATTTGATGAACATGATGGTAAGTGCTGAGTACACTGGGCGCATGTAAGTCAGGCTGCTTGTCTGTAAATGGTGAGAGGCTGCCCTAAATTTGCCATGCAGCAAATATGTTGCATGTTTTGCTGTGGGTGACCTCCATTTCTTTTTTCAGTAGTTTTTATTGTTATTAAACATCGTTGCTTCTCTCTCTCTCTCTCTCTCTCTGTATTTTAATTTAACCTTTTTCGTGTAAGAAAGGAAGACAAGCTAGACTTCTGATGGATTGGAACAGTATATAAACCTCAATAAATAAAAATACTTCAGTTTTTTGTTATTATTTTGATATACCACTGAAACCAGAATTGATCAAAACAGTGAAAAACCTAGCCACACCCGAGTTTATAATAGATGTTCTCCATGATTTTGTTAAAAAAACCAAGTTTAATAGCTCTTCTAAATTTATTTTTTCCCCAAAGTTTTTTATTTTTATTTTTTACACATCTCTTCACGTGAGCAACATGATTCCAGATTACAATATTTATATATAGTCATAGTTACACTTTCAACTTTGTTAATATCACTTCAAATTATTATTCATTTGACTAATCTTTAGATAAATTTCCATTTCATATTTCAATTCATTAATTCAGTATCAAAATCATTTCATCCTCACATGTATTTTCAATTCTTTATCCTCTATTATTTCCATTTTCAGCTTATCACCTATTTTATGTTACCTTATGTATTGTTGTCATCTAACTTTCTCAAGACCAATATATAATTAGACAATCGAAAGAAAAAATGAGTAAAAGTAAAGTAAGATTAATACATTTAGGATCCACGTGGTATATCCCCCCCATCTACAATATATCTTATATCTATTCCAGAGATATTCATATAATCATTTCATATGTTTTCTTTGTTTCCAAAATTTACCTATATAATTTTAATAAATTTTCATTCCCTTGCTTTTGATTATAATATAATTCATTCATTATAAATATTTTACATTCCCATATAATCCCTTCTAGTTCATTATATTTTCTATTTTCTCATAATCTTTGTATAATCAGTTGCATTTTCTATTTCATGTATACCACAAAGAAAAGAAAAAAAAATAAAAACAGAGTTTTCCCTTTTACTTCCCTTTGACCAATTTCAGCCTATAGCTTTTATATAACCCTAATTCACATTTTTTAAACATAATTAATACCAGATTTTTACCTGTCATCATATTCTCTGTTTTCCTAATATCATTTAAATAATCATTAGCATATTTTAGAATATATATGTATTTATGTTTAAAAGAAAGGATGAATAACAATAGAACCCTCTTAATATTGCTCACTCCATCTTCATTTTTCTCATCTATAATTATCTAATAATCTTAAGGTTATTCCCAGTAAATATAAACTTCAAATCTCCCCAGTCTACATTTCTAATACATACAAAGATACATTCCCATGTGGTATCCCCCTTTTATGCTGTATCTAACTCTTATCTCTAAATCTCTTGGCCTTGTCATTTCTCTTAGTTTTAGCCAGCTTTCCCTTTCCTAAGTTTTCCTGGCCTTTCCTCTTTATCCCTCTTTTTTCCTCTAATATTACATTTATTTCCATCTGCCATCCCCCACCTTTCCTCCCCCCTTTCCTTTTCTCTTTTTTGAAATTTCTTCTTGTACAGCTGCTTCTTCTTTTGCTTACTCTTGGGAACTTTTTCTCTTTTGTTTATTATCTCTGTCATCAATGTCTTAATGTTAGTTCCTTTTGTGTCTTTTGGTAATTTCTCTGAATCTTCATGTCCATCTTGACTGTTTTCGTCTTCCTTTGGTTCCTCCTCTCTAGAATTCCTTTGTTCTGCCATAAATTGCATCACTTTTCCTGCCAGTGGGTCCAATAAACCCCTTCTTTTCTTTTATCATTTCTTTCACAGTTTGCAGTTCCAACTTAAATTCTTTGCTTGCTGCTTCCATTTTTTAATCAATGATGTTATTCTTTATTTTATTAAAGTTAATTGTAATTCTTGCTAAGAGACTCCATTTATATCTCTTTTCCTTATTGGTCCTTCTGTTTCCTTTGTACAACAGTCCCAAAATATTGCCTTCCTTTGTTCTCTTGCTGCAATCTCCCCTTTTTCTTTTAAGCTTCTTGTTACGTTAAAGTCTTGTATTTCATGTCTTTTCTCATTCACACATTTAACAGACCAGTAATATTCCATAAAGTCATCCAGAAAATAATGCCTTGTACCATTTTAGGTGGCGCTCTATGTCGCTTCCACTTTTCAAAGTTCTTTTTATCCTTTTTTTCAATTATATTAATGTTAATTTTCAAGCATTTCAAGCATTGGCTTTTTTTTAAGTATAATCAATTCCAAGCAAGTTCAGCATTTTATCCAATGCCTAATTAACGCCAGGTTCTGTATATTATTCCCAGTTCCATCCTTAATTTTGTCATAGCTTTTTTGTAGTCCAGATTTTTATTTACCTTATATTGTCCTCTTATTTTCTATTCGCCGCTGTTGTACTCTCAAGCGAGGAATCTTTCTTTCTGCTTTTCGGGGTTATTAAAATAAAAGGTTCAACTTCTCTTGTCGGGATATACGCCACTCACCACTTCACCTCTCCAGCAGACACTTAGATCCCAGTAGCTTCCCATCTTCAGGGCAGCCATTAAAACTGCTGCTTCTCCCTGTCTTCCAGGGGAGTATACCAAGCCAGGGAGGGGAGATGCGGCTCCCCTCAACCCAGCTGGCAGTCTCCCGCTCTTCCCCCACCCCTCCGAGGTGGGTCTGATAGTTCAGTCCCATAGGGACCCCTCCGACAGGATCGAAGCACAGATCGAAGCCACGCACAATCGCAGTCTCCGTCCGTCCTCAAAGGAAGTGCCACTTGAAGTCGCTCTGTTAAATTTATAAAGGAAATGTATATGGCCATCTAATTCAGAGTGACTCCAGGCCCATACAAAATGAAAATCCCAAATACAAAGCCTGATGAACCCAAATACAAAGCCTGATGATGAATAATCAGAGTTGTAGATTTAGTTAAAAGAACCACGGTGGCGCAGTGGTCAGAGTGCAGTACTGCAGGCTACTTCTGTTGCCTGCCGGCTGCCTGCAATTTGGCAGTTCAAATCTCACCAGGCTCAAGATGTTGACTCAGCCTTCCGTCCTTCCGAGTTGGGTAAAATGAGGACCCAGATTGTTGGGGGCGAGAGGCTGACTCTGTAAACTGCTTAGAGAGGGCTGTAAAACACCGAAAAGCCAGATTTAAGTCTAAGTGCTATTGCTAGATAATCTGATTTTAAGAGGAACTTTTTGCAAGGTATTTTAAAGATGTAGGCTGTTCTTTGGTCCCTATAAATGATTCCCCCCACCAGGATAGGGAGCTGACATCAGCCTGCCTTGCTGGATCTTATTGGACGGGATCAAGTCTGCCCAGGATTGATTTTGCAGAACTGGAGAAATAAAATTCTGTAGGCAAAGAAGATCCTGTAGTAGATTAGTTTCATTTTTCTTTATTGAATTTCATTCAGCGGAGAGAAGGAGTGAGCAAGCGTATACCAGAAGAAAAGAAAAATCACAAGGGGGAAAATATTGCTATTGTAAGATGGAGCTAAGCAATTTTCCCTTCATGGAGAAAGCAGTGAAAAGCTTTATTGCGTCCCTCGATTTGTCGGTGACTGCCTGTATTTTATGTTTGCCATCTAGGACCTGTCAGGGGGATCGATTTCCACAAGCAGCAGCCACTCTTCGTCTCCGGAGGGGATGACTATAAAATCAAGGTAATAATTAGGTGGGGGCAGTTCTTGGGGTTGGGATGGTTTACGAGGGGATGGGGAATTCTTTACAAGGCGGTCGAAAGAAAACAGGGTGGTGGCCTGAAGAAGCAGAATCTGTGATAGGGCAGTGGTTAGAATGCAGGATTGCAGGCTGACTCTGCCGACTGCTGGCAGTTCGATCCTGACCGGCTCCAGGTTGTCTCAGCCTTCCCTCCTTCCGAGGTGGGTAAAATGAAGGCCCAGGTTGTTGGGGGCAAGAGGCTGACTCTGCAACCTGCTCAGAGAGGACTGGAAAGCACGGTGGAGCCTTGTATAAGGCTAAATGCTATTGCTATTGCTGATTGACCCCCTAAATTGACCAATTCAGCTATTGTCCCAAAGGTGTTTTGTGTCAAGAGGCAACTGGACTTTCTGGTAGTGAATTTGAGAAAGCACTTTTGGGACAACCGTGAACTGGATGACTGAGAATCTCCCTGGACAATTCATTTCCCTTGAATACAGGTAGTCCTTGATTTATAACAGTTCCATTTAGTGACATTCAAAGTTACAATGACACTGAAAAAAGCGACACCATTTTTCACATGATCGTTGCTGCATCCCCATATCCATGTGATCAGAATTCAGGCACTTGGCAACGGGCTCGACATTTATGATGGTTGCAGTCTCTCCGGGTCAAGAGATTCCCTTTTGCAACCTTCTGACAAAGCCAGCGATGAAGCCAGATTCATTTAACAACGTTCTTAGTAACTGAACAATTGCAGTGGTTTGTTTAATGACCGTGGCAGGCAAGGTGGTAAAGCAAGGGTAAAATTCACTTAGCAGCTTCTTTTGCTTAACAATGGAAATTTCATGGTCAATTGTGGTCGTAAATCAAGGACTACCTGTATCAACAAAGATTGAGATAGACCTGTAAGGAGGAAGTGTAGGTCTTGAGGGACCTCAATGGAATTGTCATAAAAAAATACCAATAGGAAACAGACAACAACACAAACAAAAATTCTTTCTTTAAGATCAGAGGTTTATTATTTCTAATATTTTGGAACATAAGAAATGAATAGATATAAAAGATATAATAGCAGTAATGCTCTTACATTACTAAGCCATTGCAACAGTGACATACAGCAGGTCCTGCAAGGACTGCCATAAATCAAAGGGCCGCGAGCTGATCTCCAACCCTGTCCTTTATACTTTTCTTCTAACCACATACACGCTTCACAACTTCACTAATTGTCACTTTCCTTAAACACCTGTGTACACTACTTTCAGTTCCTCATTTCCAACAGTTTCATTCTTCCTGTTTTAAACTTATCCATCCAAGTGCATACTTTGCCAAGAACATGTTTTCACAGTTAGCAATGGCTCAGCAGGATTGCAAATAGTTCTGGTATATTTTGAAACCATCCTAGCTGAAAACTTTGGTTCATGTCACTTTCTTTTGGGGCCTGCTACCATAGGGCTTATTGAACCTAATAGATCAATAAGCTATATCTTTGATTCTCACAGAACCGCGCGTAATCTCTGTGCGTAATCTTTTAATTAAATAATGAAAAAAAACTCAGAGCTATCTAGGATTCACTTCGTTCACGTCTCTGTTTTTCTCTTCCAGGTCTGGAATTACAAACTACGCCGCTGTCTCTTCACGCTGCTGGGGCACCTGGATTATATTCGCACCACCTTTTTTCACCACGTGAGTTTTCTGATCAAGTGTGCTTTCCCCAACAGCACGAAGCCAACTCCTCGTCCCAATAAAACCCCTTTTATTTAGGTTAAAATGAATTCCTCTCCAGCAAAGTCCTGGCAAACAGTCTTTCAAGAGATTTCACAACTATAGACCTTTACCAGGCTTGGAGAGTTGCCAGGCCGGTATCTTCCAAACGCCACCCTGTAGCAGAATTTACTCGGCAAGAAGTCAGGAACAGATCTTCACTCTAATGAATTGAACTAATTGTCTCCTGCAAACCCCACTCCCCCTTCGCTCCTCTTTATTCCCTATGGGAGGGGCCATTCACTGTCCACCTGTGCCTTTATTCTCGAGTCGACCCTTGCTCCTTAACTGTTCCCTTCTCCTGGCAGCTCTGCGCATGCGCACACTGGGAACAGGCTCCAGCTGTTCTTCTTCTCCATTGATCTCTGACTCCGAAGGCCACTGATAAGTGTCGGATGGCCCTGGCCCCATCTCTGCCTCCGATGCAGAGCCTTCCCCAGACTCTAGGACTGGTCCAGGTTCCTCCCCAACCTCACTGTCCAAATCTGCCACCAACTCTGCTGGCCGCCGGCGGGCCACAACAGTGAATCCAGTCGAGGCTACAGTCCTGTTGATTCCTTTTTTTCCCCTGAGCTGAGCTTTTGCAACAGCCGGGAATGCTTCTCAGCATTTCAGGAGCCCTAAGAGGCTGCGAGGTTCCCTGGTTGCTGTCCTGCACAGGCTGTGCTCTGCCTGCCCTCTGAAAGAAAACCGTGCCATGTCTCTTCTTTCTAGGAATATCCCTGGATCCTCAGTGCGTCTGATGACCAGACCATCCGGGTGTGGAACTGGCAGTCTAGAACCTGCGTTTGGTAAACTCTCCACCCCATGACAATCATTTCCGATTTAAAATTGTTTTCATTTTGCAGTTTGCAGGCATTTGCCCTCTGTCAGGATTCTGGCAGTTAGCCCCAATTAAATCATGAATCTCGAGCCAAACTTTCAGAACTTCAAAAGGATTTAGTCCGGCACTGCCTGAGTGGAGCCAACTGTGAGGCACATCATTCATTGTCACCCTTGACCCTGGTTTTCCTCCACCCCCTGGGTGTGTCATAATTCATATTCTCCAATGGGACACTTTCCAGTTAGATATTTGCTTGGCAGAAACTTCAGTCTCCTAGTTACTATCTTTGAAAACATTTATGGAATGCAGTTTTGGTTTGCAAGCTGCTGTATGCTCCCCCCTCCCTTTCTTTTGGCAACTCTAAAAAGACCAGAGAAATATTTTATGAGTTGACATCCTATCTGGCTGTGGTTGATCACGTTCCAACTAACCAACTCCAACCCAAAAAACTCTTAAGACAAGCATATTCTCAAAGTCTCATTTTATGAGAGTTGTCCTATTGGCATGTCTGGGAAAACCCGAATCTGAGAGTTCGGGTTCCCCTTCCCAGAAGAGAAATTCAAAGATCCATTCCCTGCACCCTCCAGCCCATCCCATGGCCCAATCAAATCCTTCGTCCCAATTGGAGTCATTGCCCCAGACACTCCTCTCTAAGTGCAGGGCAACATGTCCTTGACTCTCCGAGAAAGAATGTTGTTGAGTCTAATCTTCCACCTCTCTGTGAAATCCCCCCCTCCCATTTTCCCAGGCACAAAAATGTGGCAGCCTCGAAGCTCCTAAGTAAAATATGGCTTCCGAGGCTGACAGCATAACAGAATGCTTGCGTGAGGGCTGCAGCTGGGGAGGCTGGGAGTATGGCCTCATAGCACTTTTTTACTCGTACAGAGGGCGGGCCACTCCTCTGCATGCGGCCACAGGGGTCCTGGACTTACACACACTTGTTTAGCGACCCTCTGAAATGACAAGTTACAAATTAGGCTTCACACTTACAACCGTCGCAGCACCTCTATGGTTGAATGATCAAAATTCAGCTGCTTGGCAACCAGCATGTATTGATGGCAGGTGCAGCGTCCGTGTGTCCTTGTGTGTGTGTCTCCGGATGTTCTGATCTTGGCTTCCCACAACAGCACGAAGCCGAGTCCTCATCCCGATAAACCCCTTTTATTTAATTTACGATGAATTTCCTCTCCGGCAAAGTCCCGGCCAACAGTCTTCCAAGATAGTTCTCCTTTACAGACTTTTATCGGGCTTGGAGAGTGGCCAGGTTTAGACACCTACAATACTTGGAATGAACTAATTGTCTCCTGCCAAGCCCCTCCCCTTTCCTTCCATGTTCATTCTCTAGGGAGGGGCCATTCATTGTCCACCTGAGCCTTTACTCCCAAGTCGGCCCTTGTTCCTTAGCTGTTCCATTCTTCTGGCAGCTCTGTGCCTGCACACACTGGAAAAGGCTCCATCTGTTCTTCTTCCCCATTTATCTCCGACTCCGAAGAAAGCTGATAACTGCTGGACGGCCCTGGCCCCATCTCTGCCTCCAATGCAGAGCCCTTGTCTGAGCCTTCCCCTGATTCCAGGACTGGCCCAGGTTCCTCCCCAACCTTCTCACCGTCCGACTCTGCTGCCAGCTCCACTGTCCACTGTCAAACCACAACACAAGGATCCCCATTTGCGACCTTCCCAGCTGGCTTCCGACGAGCAAGGCCAATGGGGGAAACTGGATTCATTTAACAACCATGTGATTCGATTATTTGCTTAATAATGGTGACAAAAAAGTCATTGAATCTGGCATGACTCACTTAACAAGCGCTTTTCTTAGCAACAGAAATTGTGGTCCTACACTGAGGACTGTTTGCAGCTTTTTCAATATTTGCTGTAAAAGCAGCTGCAGTTTGATGCATATACCAGGCTGAGTATTTGATTTGATACGTAATTGAGTGATACACGGACCCAAATCGTAGGTCCTTGATGCATGACTGCAATTGAGCACTGAGGCTGTTAAGCGGGTTACCCTGTGACGGCACCTGATTTTACACCCTTTTTCTCCAGTGGCAGTTAAGCAAACACCACGGTCCTTAAATGAATCATTTTTACTCAATAGACGCTCTTTTTTTATTTTTTTGCTGGAAGCTTGAAATGAACATTGGAAATTGGCAAATTAAAAAGCCCGAAATCGCATTGGTGTGACCAACTGGTCAACTTCCCAAAATTATTTTCACTGTCCAGGGTTTGGGGGCGGGGGGGCAAGGGAGTCTATGACAATTCCCCACAGCCAACTTGCTGCAACCAGTTCACTGCAGGCTGACTCACCACGGGGCCAGAGTTGCACCAAGATTAAAGAAATGATGGAATGGGATCATTAAAGAAAGGATGCCAAAGGAGGGGAGAATGAAATGTGAGTTTCAAAAGTCAAAATAATTTCTTACTTAATTTAAATAATTACATGGAATTGTTATATTGTTCCAGAGCCAGTTGTGGCAAGTTGTCCTATTCCAGGGAAGGTGGGAGGGTTACAGCTATTGTACTCTGCAACCCACTCAAAAGCCTGGGAGGTTTCGAACTGCCGCTTAGCAGCCAGTCGTTAAGTGAGGACTACTTGTGCTGCCACAGCTTTCCTAAAGTACCTTTTCATACCTCAGAGCTTATAGGTGTGCAGTTTCTGACCTGCAGCTGTCTTGAAGGAAACTCGGGGTGATGGGAGGGCTTGGTGCTCTTTAAACACGTTGGCTTTCACTGATGAACTTGCCTACTAAGGTAATGAGACGTCCGCAAGAGTGCAATCAAGGTCAAAGAGCACCAAGGACCGCAACACTTCACCCTAAACTACAACTATTCATGATGGTGTTTGCCTTGAATCTCGAGAGGGCCAATTGCTGCATTTTTTCCCCTTTCTTTCTAGCGTATTGACCGGACATAACCATTATGTGATGTGCGCCCAGTTCCATCCTTCCGAGGACTTGGTCGTGTCTGCCAGCTTGGACCAGACTGTGCGCGTTTGGGATATTTCTGGTGAGCTGCTCAGGTCAAGCGGGGTATCCAGCAGTGGGACTGTGCTGAGAACTGCAGTTGCTGTGAAACCAGAGCGGGACTGGAGCGAAAGAGAATCGGGAGGAGAGATTGACAGTTATGGGTATAGCAAGGCTCCCACATTAGCTAGAGCAGCGGTGGCTAATCTTTTGGGCTCCTGTGCCAAAAATTGTGGGCGCGCTTTCACGCTTGCGCTCGCGTGCCAGCATCCAGAAGGCAATGTGCCACCCCCACGACCCCTACGCATGCGTGCGCAATCCCATCCCACTCCCCCCCTTACTTGCACTGCACCTGACAGCTTATTTTTGGCCGGTTTGAGGCCTTTTTCAGCCTTCAGAGGCTTGAGGAAGGTTTCTGCAGGCTTTGCAGGCTGAAAACTAGCCCTGTTTCGTCACTTCCGGTATTTTCAGAAAAACAGGAAGTGATGAAACAGGGCTAGTTTTTGGCCTGCAAAGCCTGCAGAAACCTTCCTCAAGCCTTCGGGAGGCTGAAAAAGGCCTCAAACCGGCCAAAAATAAGCTGTGAGGCACGCACATGCACAGTCAGGTAAGTTTGCCTGCAGCTCACGTGCCGGCACAAATGGCTCCGTGTGCCACCTGTGGTATGCATGCCATAGGTTAACCATCACAGAGCAAGAGGCTAGAGTTTTACTGAACTTTCTCTCTTGACTTTAATGGGAGGGGTTGATGAGCCCCCTCAATGTTAGAAAATTTAAATTTCTCTCTGATTGTAGGACCACCACTCTCCACATTGAAACAGATTTAACGAAGGTGGGGTGTGTGTGAAGAATGAAATGGGAGTCCAGGTGGAGAGTAAAAAAAGTGAAAAAATGATGGTGTGCATCCTAATGAGAGAAAAATTGTAGACCTTTTAGAACTGTCCCTCCTTTTTTTCCTGCAGTATTAATTGTAGTTAGAGCTTTCTAGTGGGAAGAGATTCTGGTTCAAACCCGTGTTCCTCAAACATGGCCATTTTAATATATGTAGATGTCAGCTCCCCAAATTCCCCGGCTAGCACGAATTCTGGGAGTTGAAGTTCATGCAGCTTTAAAATCACCAAGTTGGTGAAACATTTATGCAGGCAATATACTCCACTCTCCGGAGTGATGTGTAAGATGGATGGCTAGATCTGTCTGGTGGGAAAACTTTGCCCCTGTGCCAAAGGAGGAGGTAAGGTACTCTGAAGTTGATCTCCTTTGCCTGAAATGGCAGGAGGTTGGACTAGAAGATCTCCAGGGTCCCTTCCAACTTCTGTATTCCTTTGGTCAAAAACGGCCCCAGACTTAGACTGCTGCAGTCTGGTGGACAAAGAGCCTATAGGTCTTTTGGTTTTGAAAACTGTTGCATCTGGAGGTCTCCAGGATGGGTCCAGCTCTTGATGAGAGGAGCCGATCTCGGAGAAGAGTTGAAATCAGCTTGCTGGAGAGGATCCTGGCCTGGCTTCCCAGGGTTATGTGAACCCCAAAAGGCTCATGAATCTAAGAGTGGGAACTCCCGACCATGGCAATTTCCAGGTGGGTGGACTTCAACTCCCATAATTCTCATCAACAATTATGCTGTAGACTGTAGAATTCTGGGATTTGAAGTTGCCAAGTTTGGAAAATGCCGTGTTGTGGCCTGTCGGCCACCGGCCCCTCCAGCAGCCAGATCGGAGGACGAGGAGGCGTGGGAGTCAGGGTCAGCATTAGGGCAACTGGAAGCTCCGAGGGGGAAGAGGGAATGGAGCTGGCACAGAGAGAGAGAGAAAGAGAGAGAGGCGGAGCCTGGGCCGTCCGTCAGCCCTCAGATGGAGAGTCCACAGCCCCCAGGTCTAGACGTGGCTGATGAGGAAGAGGAGGAAGAGCCGGGTCCAGTGCCTGATGCGCAGCTGCACAGAAAGCAGAGGAGAGGAGAGCAGTGGAAATCTATGTCTTGGGACGGAAGAGCCACCATTGCTAATGGAGCCCCACCGTAGCTCTGGAGATCAAAGGCAGGGAGCGGAGACAAATAGGGGTGGCAGACAACTATTCACCTCCCTGCTGAATGGACTTGTTAGCCTGCGGTGAGAGAGACGTTTTGCTGGGGCTGCTGGGCTCCTAATAAAGGAATCTTTGAGTTCAAGTTTGTCCTGTTCAGGGAGCTGGGTCAGAACATGCCGATTTAGAGGGAAGGAACTTTTAACCCTTGGTGAGTGAGTGCGTGTGTGTGTGTGTGTGTGTGTGTGTGTGCTGCCCACTGCTTTCTCAATTGCAGTTCTTGGCCTAGTGGGTTGCTGGGGTTTTGTGGCACACATTCAGAGATGACCCAGCTGTGTTGGGGGTGGGGAGGGGGTGGCGGGGAGGCTGTGCTTGGCATGAGTCCGTCGCTTCCTCTGCCAGCACCCTTGCGGTGAGCTTTGGCTCTCTCTCTCTCTCAGCAGAGCCCAAACCCCCTGAAATGGCTTCAAAGGCCTGGAAATTGTTCCCAGGGATTTTTCCCCGCACTTCTGGAGTTGCTGAATTGATGCTTTTCACAGTCTTTGCAACCCGACTTGGTTCAACTGAGAGTATCCATGCAGCAGCTCCTCTAACTGTGTTCTAGGGAGATTCTCATTCATCTAGATCAGGGGTCTCTTCAACCTTGGGCACTTGTAAGACTTGTGGATTTCAACTCCCAGAGTTCCTCAGCCAGCAAAGCTACAACGGTCATATGAGAAATGGTCCTAAGTCCCTTTTTTCCCCAGTGCAGTTGCAACTTCAAAAAGGTCACTAAACGAATGGTTGTAAGTGGAGGACTACTGTATTTCATCTTGCAAGAAAGAGCTGCTCTCGGATTCATGGCGGTTTGAGCTCCATTCTGAAATTTCCTGAGATTTCCAGAACTTTTGGTCTGTCTTTGACGAAACAGACCAGTTAGAACAGAGTTCCCCAACTTTCCCGGGTTGGCGACCAGGACGGGGATGGGGAAGAGGGGATGATTTTGTGGGAGGGGCAAGTGCCCCCAACCTTTGTGGCAATGCTCGCTCAAGTAGAGGTGCAAGCGCCTGCTACGATGCTTGTGCAAGTAAAGCCGTGTGTGCACATGCTAAGGCACACACCGCATGCACCGGCCAGCCCCTCTGATGATCCGGGGCGTGACACAAAAATAACACAGTCACAAAAGTAGAATATATTCCCTTTAATGCTTCCATCTTGGCCCGCGATGTCCAATTATCCTCGACTTGATATCAAACTCTTC